>OZ025187.1:10740969-11982219 GCA_964019065.1 Catostylus mosaicus
CTTCCACTTCCAGAGTTTTGCAGTATGTTCTGCAAAGAAGAGGTGGTTTTTGTTACGCAAAGCGTTCTTTGGAGTTGATGTTTTCATTATTTACATTGTTTCAAGCAGCTGTGATGAAACCAGGGATGCTGGAAGCATTGAAGGGCGCAGTGGGGCAGACATTCTTTGAAGGGAACTTGACCACAATATACATCCTGTAAAATATTAGAAAATCAATCTTATGGAAGTGATGTGATGGTACCTCTCTGTCCATTCAAATTTCCATTCCAAGACGATTTGTGCTTTGTTCTGATTGATTTTCGAAAAGAATATATAGATTTGAGCAGAGCACTTTTTGCCCCCTCTGCTCCCCTTGGAAACGGGCAAGGGAAGAAGCTGCCCCCCCCCCCTCTTTCGACATCGCTGGATGAAAGCGTAGCGCTTGAGATAACCGGAAACAAAACCCAAGGCTTATTACTATTTGTGCTTGCTTGGCTGATAATCCGAACACTGGCGTGCAACTTAAGCCCTGGTCAAACGACCCAATATTTCATCTATCATTTAATTTAATGTTTGATGATGTTCGGTGCATAGGGTGGTTAAACGTTTCGCAGAAAATTTGAATGAATAAAAAAGTTAGGCGATATGCTGGCTTGTTTTTGATCGCAAGTGAATTTCAGCCAACATTACTGACGATAGGATTGGCGGAATGGATATTGGAGTCAAATGACCCGCATAAATCACAACACAGATGTTCAGTGAATGTTTGTTGTAATGTTGGACAGTTTGACCGAGCCTTTAAAACGTTACAGGACAAACCTGTTTTTCTATCGTTTGTTTTTCTTACCTTCGTAGATATAGCCAATCCAGACCCAGGTGACCTTGGAAATTTCATTCTTCAGTGCGAGGTTTGTTTACAACCCCGGTTTTTTTCTTTTTTTTTGCAAATGCTTATCACCAGAATACCGTGCATGCCTCGCTGTACATCAACAACCATCGCAAAATCTCGTGTTTCCATTGTAAGCCATAATCTGAACTGCTTATTTTGTTGATAAAAGAAATATAACCAAATTTTCAAAATGATCCAGATTTGCAAACTGGATTTTAGGTTCAAAATCAATAATTGTAAACTCCCATACAGTTTTACTACATTCCCCCTTATATCCCAATTTTGCACCAATCGCCAATATTTCCATGCCAAGAACTCTGACTATCTATGTTCAAGTTTCAGATCCTTAGGCCCAAGTTTGCTACTCCCCTCAACATAGTAATTACTTACATGATTTGAAGCTATTGTAAGGAGTATAATATGAAAGTATCATATATCATTTGTGTGATTGATTTCATCAAATAGGGGCATTTTAGGGTGAAACAAGCAGTTAATATTTTGAGGGACACATCATTTAATTTAACTACTAATGTACTTCCTCATATCATAGTTGATATTAACGATATGGAACCCCTGATACTCTAGTGACAGCTTCTCAATGAATCAGCATTTAGGAAAGATGTTTCGAGAATCTTCTAAAACCCCTTCCACGAAAAATGACTTGGGTCCTCTCTAAAAAACTTGCAATTAATCAAAATCTACGCTTTTATGAACGTCTTTTCTGTAGAGAAATTCTCTATCCTTCTATTGATTCCACTGTATGAGGATTTTTTGTGTAAAGTTTTATCAATTCTTATTGTGTCTCTAATTTGTTTTTTCCAGGCGACCAATAGTAATTATATATTTACAATGTTTAATGCTCTAACTTGGCCAGACACATCTGCTGTTAACAAAATAGTTCGCGTTATTCCACATATTATCAAATTTGTAAGTATTCATCAAAGGATTTCATTAGTCTTATTAGCATCATGCTACACCCTAATTAAATTCTACATGTGCTCTAAATTGCATGGCAAAGTAACGTGATTTTCCGCAATGCAGCATGCTACATTTGTTTTACGCAGTTGGCTGTTTTTGAGTCTTCCTAACATGTTGATCCGACATTTGCCCAAGATAATGGCGGAACACCAGACCCGACTCGAAGAATCTTGTCCGTTATATTGCGGAAGTTCGTGTGAGATTTAAAAGCGCCTCAAAAGCAATTTTGTTAATTGATTGAAAGCAGTTCTTTGTGCTAATATAAAGACGTTTGATTGGATGATGAATGACCTACTGATTTACCTATTGATTGATTGATTGATTGATTGATTGATTGATTGATTTATTTATTGATTGATTGATTGATTGATTGATTGACTGATTGATTGATTGATTGATTGATTGATTGATTGATTGATTGATTGATTGATTGATTGATTGATTGATTGATTGACTGATTGATGGACTGATTGATTGCTGTCTTAACTAAATGAAGTAGGTAGTAGTTGTGTTTTTGTCAGTTAACTTTATTTATTCATTTTCTTTGCAGATTTCACAGCAAATCTCTGGATGTAAGATCGATTCATTGATCATTGATCAGCTATTTTTATGCATTTTAAAAGTAAGTTAACTGTTCAGATAGAATTTGACAATAAGTTACTCTTTTCTTTTTTCCATATCAAACTTTTAAGGCAGAAAGACTATATCGACTGTATCAGTGGTCCTTCTTGTCAGCTGTCTCTGAGCTATTAACATCGCTGATAAATATCCACATTATGTTGGGTTGGAAGTAAACCAGATGCTGTTTTATTAACTAGTATCTTTTTTTCATAAAGGGACTACAAACTCATGGTGCAGACCTTTCACCTCAAGGATCGTTAATAACGGCAGCCTTAAATATGTACATGCACTTGGTAGGTTTGTATATACATTGTGTTAGTTGAAATGCTTACCCAGTTCTGTGAATGAAGGAAGTAAAAAAGGGAAAGAAGGAGAGAAAGGAATGGAGCATTTAATTATATTTTTTAGGTACTGTGGGTTGCCTCGCAGGAATTATGGCAGTTTTGATATCAGAATTCTCAACAATTACATTTAGTTTTTTAAAACACTGCGAGAGGCAGTAATTATTTTCTAGTTAAGCAGGGATGCGCTCAGGTTTCTGATCTTTACTATGTTTAGGGCAATTCTCAACGTTTCCTTTGTTTACCATATCTTCTAATGATCTTTTTAATTGCGCGTTTATTCATAAAGCCCATCTCCTTTGACCATTAACTTGTGATTTAGCCAATGGTTTAAGTTTCATACCTGAATATTAGTATTTTGTTCTTGATTTGAAACTATGTATTTGTAGAGAGTTGCATACCCATCATTAGTGCAGATAATGCTGATGGTGCCTTCATGCAAGAAAGAGAAATTAATGGTAGGTTGTCAATTCTTGTATCTCTTTCTTGCCGCAAAAGGCTATCATAAAGGCAGGGCTTTCTCTCATTAGTGAAATCATCGTTTCATTTTATAAATTATACGACTTCTCGGCCGAGACATCGATTATTCATTTTATGTGTACGTGATGTCATTGAGAGAAAGTGGCCAGAGTTCAGTAAGGTGGTCGAGACCTCTCTTTGTCCGAAGTTTATAAGTCCTTTGTAGATACAGATATGTATGCAACTGTTATTATGGTTGACAGCTGTAGAACCGTTATGCTTTCATTACTCCTCCGAACTGCTGGAATCTACTTTGCTGCTTTGCAAAAAATGAAGCATTAACTGACTTTTTCGGTTTTTGTAACGGTTGTTAAGGTTTAAGTTCTGTTTGTTTATTTTATAGAAATTTGATCTAGATGTTTTTGAATCAGAGTGTAAGCTCACGGATAAGAAGAAACGGGAATGTTTTAGAATCTTTCTATCAGATGCATTTGGGGTAAGTACCTATTCATCTGTACCTAGGCCAGGCTCTGTTCGATATACCAGTAGCCCCTGAACTGTGCTTTTACGTTAGCATAGACTTAGATCGGGGCAAATTAGCTTACTCTAATTTTGATATCTGTTGAATGTTCAGTGTATCTTCCCCATCCACTTATGAATGCCATGATTTCAATACATGTCTTAAATTATGAACAAAGGTAGATGATTTACTACACCTGCATGTAGAGTTTAGTTACAATCGTACAAGTGTCAATAGACTCTGACGGCTGAAAACCAATTTTAATAGACGATTAGGGCTATGCATTGAACTTTGAGCTGTAAAATCATTGAACGGCAGTGAAAATCTGAAACTGGCCTTGAAGGACACTTACAATGTATCTGCAATGATGATTTTTGGAATGATCTATCTTTTACGCCACACACAGTTAGTACTGTACGACTCGCTTTACAATACAACGCCAGTTTTTTTTATCGTATGTCAGTTCTGCTTGTGGCTTTTCGTTTTTCTTAGGAGTTTTTCAAGGGCTTTTCTTGCTGTTGTTTTAGGATGTAGACGCATCAGATGTTTGTAAAAAATAGAGTACTTTAAATTAGGGTTTGGAGCAGGTAGGGGGCCGCCGAGAGGTTTTCGAGGCCCAGGGGCACAACTGCAAAATTAGGCTGCTTGTGTCTGTGATCGAAGGGGGAAGTAGGGACCGACAGCAAGGGAATCTACGTGAAATAATGAACCTTGTAGACTCCTCCTATTGGGAGGTTCCTTGAATTCATCTAAGGAAGCTATATAAAAAAATTGATATTAGTTGATGAGGCCTCCTGGACCCTGAGGCGCTGGGGCAAACTGCCCCCTCTGCCACTCCCTCTCGGCGACCCTGCCTCCCCTACCTATTAATTACAAACATTGAAAACCTATAGCATACCTGAATACCCTACTTGCTAATGATCAAAGTCTATCTGATGTTTTCATGCTCATGCTCTGGTGAGTGTCGAGTGACAAATATGCTTTTCGCTACGCTAAACTACCATACATATGTTATGCAGTACACAACTATTATTCAAACTCTGTTGCGTGTTTCAAATGCTGATCAACTTCATTACATGGTGAACAGCATCTGCCGTACTATTTTCTTTTTTAATTTGATTGAAATTATACCATATTTAGTCTACCATTTTTACATTGAATAGACCACAGCTGTATTTGCATATAACATATCCAGTTATCCCAGTTTATTTTACCATTTATTTCACCATTCTCTTATGAACATAATACAAATGATTGTTTTGATTTACTGCAGCTATTTTAGAAAATTGAAGAGAAAGGAGCCGAATTTCGCGTTTGTGATGTGCCGTAAGCATTCGGCTTGCAATTATTGTAATCAATATTTGAATTTTCCTTGCAGAAGAACCTGAGTGAAATACACAAAGCAGACATCAGAATAAAAGACTTACCGCCCTTGGCTCCACGGGTAAAGCCAAAACCATTAAAGGACGATGATATAAGTAATTTAACTGGTTTGTTTCGATAGTTAATTATTGTAATCGCTATATTTGAATTGATGGCTAAAAGTTTGCACTGTTTCTTTATGCAGAATTTAGAAAAGCGCTCAGTTCGCCAACGGCACGAAACTTCGAATAGTATAGTCTACAGTACAGTATACAGGGACGCTGGAGAGTGGGGCAGAGAAGTGCAAGCGCCCCTCCTCCCCTTCACTTGGGGCAGGGGCATAATCGCCTATTGCGGACAAACAGGAAAGTCTACTTTGGCAAATAAACAACTAATTATTTGTAGATGAAATCAGATGAAACATTTTGTGTTTCTGTAGACTTTTGCATTTAGATCTTCTACTCAGTTGAGACCAAGATAATGCGAGTGGTATAAAAACATAAATTAAAGTGTTTAAAATCAAATGTTTTTAACAACTATTTCTTGGGCCAAAATATTACAGTTATGATAGTCATGAACCAAGTGACTTTTTGCAGAACACTGCCCCCATTGCCTTTTATTTCATCCGGCGTCTCTGATCGTATAGTTCTAACTACTTGCTGTCAGTTTTTATGGCATTATTTGCACTAAATTAGACTAACAATAAAAGATTCCCGAGTCTACATTGTGCATTATTTTTACCACATAAAACTCGAAACTATGGCAAGTTAAGCTAATTTACAACTCGACATTAGATTAATTTTGTTACATGTGACTACACCGCCCAATCTATATACGAGCTGGAAGACAGTTATGAGACAACTATACAAAATGTATACAGCCTTGGAAGAAGCTTGCAGCCCATGCTAAGAGTCATTGGAGCAGTCATGTATTCCTTATTGCGCTGTGATTTCCGGCCTAATAACGCTGGCATCACCCCCCTTCACCCAATAAAACATTGTTGGTTGTACAGGGCAATACCTAAATATTGGTTTACAATTGATTTTTATCAGGGGGTAGTTATGAAACGTGGTTTAAGCAACATTGTTTTGAGGAGAGATGAGGAAGCTGCAGATAGAAGACTAAAATTGTGGTTACTATTCAAATACTTTTGGCAGTGATTTTATGTTTGGTAATGAGCATAGTACGGTATACAAAGATATGTGCTGACTCAGAACGGGCTGAATATGAGAGAAAAAGAGGAAAAATTACAAGAAGAAAATAGTAGAAGGAAGGGAAAAGAAGAACAGTAACAAGAGTCAGAATGGACGGGACGACGAAGAGGAACAAGAAGTAGGAGAAGATGAATAAAGGAAGGAATGGATGAAACAGGAGCAAGAAGAGAAACAAGAGAAGAAAAGTGAAAGAAGAGAGATGCGAAGAGCAAAAGAGCAAAAACAATAAAGGAAAAAATAAGAAGAAGAATACAACCAAGACAACGAAGATATTATTGTAATTTATACGCCGATCAAGTTTTGTTGATATCTAACTCATATTCCCTTCACGTTTGATAGAAGAGGGCTTAAAAGAGGAGCTTTTTATCATCACATCATCATAAAAGTACAGAATCGTTATCAATCATGTACTCCAGAGTTTTACTTGATTTCAAATGTGAAACACTAAAAACATTATTTGCAAAGCATTGAGAAAGATTGATTGAGAAAATAGATAACGCGTCCATTCACATCAACAGGTTTTGTCAAGTTATTCACACGAAAGTTTTCAAAAGGACATGTTTTTAGTTGCCAATAGGTGTCAATTTCTATTCTGTGGTTGTTTGATTGGTCTGTTTAGTCACATGTAACTGCCATCAGATTTAGGTTGATTTCTTAATAAGGTTAATTGCCGCACTTATACACGTTCTGTTATATTGTAAAATTTATGCATAATTTCGATCTGGGAATCTTATAAATAAATAATAGAGAAATATTTTCAATTACTAGGAAAGGAAAATTTTACAATGTCCCATTGTTATTTAGGCAAAGGCTTGTTTGAGAATGATGAGGTTATATCTTAAAAAGCAACATGGTGCAAAACCACGCCCTCAAAGTCTTGAAACTGTCAGATTCAACTCTTCAAACCTGCTCGAATGTTGCTTAACGTAACTTAAATGTTTTCATACCACTCCTACTGGAAACATTTAGAATGCTTTTATTTTTCTTATTTTGCATATAAAACTTTTTCGATTGTGCCACAACTTGATAGATGGGCAGCTGATTGAATATTTTAGATTTTACTTTAGGGACTCATCGGAAAGAGGGTGTTAAAGAGACGGGTGAGAATCGATGGATTTGTCATCTCAGATGGATGAAGCCCCTTACTGGTTTGTTGTAGTTGTCTTCCGATTTTATAGAATGGCTGCTAGAGGTGGGGAAGGGATAGGACTACCCCCTCCAGTGTCCCTCTTTATTACCAGAAACATAGTTGGTGTCATTTAATTGATGTCATTTATTGCAACTCTTGATGATACAATTTCCAGCAAAAACTAAGCAAAAGAGAACCTTCAATCCGCTGTCACGTGCTAGAATTGCTTCTAACATGGCTTGAAGTGTCTGTTCAGGAATACAACGTGCGACCTGAAAATAACGTTTGTTTTAAGCCAAGCATTGAATGCGGCCTTGTCTGGGCAATGAATACTGTAGCGGATTGAATAAGACGTCATGTGATTACCTGCAGTTTTCGAATCACCTAAATACTCTGCTGGCATTGATAGATCTATTTTGGACACCTTTGCTCTTGCAAATACAAACATTAAACATTTTTTAAACCAATCCCTTCGCACTTGCAGAATGCACCTCAGCATCAAGATCATCCAGTACATTAAACAGACTTAATATAGTGTAGCTATTGAGCCATTTTGTTTGGATCACACGGTGCAGCTTAAAAACCTGGAAAGCGAAACTGCATTGTGACTCATTCCCAGGCCGCAATGTTTATGTTGATGAGTTGACTTTTAACTCTAGATATCATACCTCATTTCTACATCCGTAATTTCTGTCAGAAACAACCATCAAATAATAGTGCTAGGGGGCAATTTGTCGGAGAGGAGCAAGTAGTTGTACCCCATCATAAACGGAAAAATTTAATTTTTTTTATCATTTGATATTCTTCTGCTGTTACTTTGACAACACGTTTCAGATGCCGACTAAGGAAAGTCTCTCGAAAACCTCATAACGGTTTGCCGAAAATCAACATTCTACAAATTGATACAGTTAGATGAATTTAGATTATTGCTGATTTGTTAAAATATTGAGTTAAACCAAATGAAACAGTAATTTTTCCTTTAATTTACTGATCAATTTAACTTTCGAGCTTTAATCGGAATGATACTCTAATGTGCCTAATTCCTGGGAAGATTGGAATGGCTGGAAAGAATTGTTGGAATTTCACTCACAGGTCCATCGCTAGACTCCCAGAGGGGGGGGGGGGGTGTCTCGATGAATTTGCCACAAAAATGGGCCAAAAAATAGGCCAAAAAATGCAATCCTGTATTTGCTGAGTAGTAAGCAAAATTTTCCGACGAAATACTCCTCCATGACCTAAAAAGGCCTTGCTTTTAAATCGCGATGGTTTTCCGGGGGGTATCACACCTCCTCGCCCCACTGTAGCTACGGCCCTGTTTACTCAAACTCTAAATTGTAGAAACACCAATATCAATGGAATTGTAACTGATTTTGCAAATTTGAAAGCCTGAAAGAGGTTTTTGAGACCGCTTGATAAGTAAAAAACCGCAAGATAAGTTGATCAGACAAAATCAAGACTGCTTGACAAGTTTAAAAATAAAGTGGCAAGTTTTATTTTGATACTCTCAAAGTTATGAATATTAGAAAGTTTTAATCCAATCGTTATAGGTCCGTCTCCATTTCAACCCTGGGGCTACCACTGGCTCTCAACGACCACATTTTAGAAGCACCGAGGTACACTTGTAGCTATAGACAGTGTGGATGCTCCCGCAGAGACCCTCTTATCATATTCTGCAAATAGTTTGTCCATGAATTGAGGGTTCTGAAGGTCTTCAGGTGAAGTTGTGTGTCATTGTTTGTCACAAATGCCAATAGTCACAACTTTGTGTAAAGCCTGATTGACCACACTCGATGGCAAAGTCCCACTGTTAGGATAATCTATTGATTTCCCTTTCCCCTATTAAACGGAGAAAGCAACTCGCCAGGAACAATATTGTTCTTAATGTGGACAACCGAATGTCGCATTTCTGGTCTGGCAGCAAAGAAACCAGATTTTTGATGGGAAAACCAGAAGTCGTTACGGTGTATGCTTATTAGCGCACCCAACTTCTGATGCGACTTGCTGTGGTTGTTTTGCGCATACAGCCATATTGTAAGGGTGCCTACAAGCGGAGTGCCATATATTTTATTAGTTTATCAACATTAAAATGAGTGCCGAGTCATCAGACCAAGAAGAGGAGGAAGTTGAGGAGGTTATGGAAGCAGATATTGTGAGTCTTACGCTTGATCCCCCTCCGGCCAACGCTGCTGCCGTTTTACACCAGCAACTTCATCATCACCACGGTCACCATCATGGGCCTAACGTCATTCATGGACAAAACGTTACCGATGTCAGTGGATCGAATACGCCAAATGCTTACCACGAAACGAAAAAAACAGAAGTCCGTGACAACAACGAAAAGATTATTACCGATAATGGGGTTCTTAACTATAAATATGACGCTTTGATCCACAGTAACATTACACCACAAACTGATTCTTCTTGCAGGCCTAATTTTTACTTCGATCAAAATTCAACTACTGGTGATTCGACTAATTTAGAAAATGAAATTCCTAGCTACATCTCAGACGTGACTGCCTCATCTGTAAATTACAATATTCCCTCAGCAGTTCGTCAATCGTTAAAATCAGAAGTGCTACCGAAAAAGTCAAGTTTTCCATGTTTGAAATCCAAAAATTCAGATGATGCAAACAGGAGGAGTAAAAAAGCAGTGACTTTTCCAGATGGTGAAGCCATAGTCTCGATGAGAGTAGAGCCAATGAATCCTTGGCAGGATGGTAAGGAATTTAATTCTACCTAAAACCTAAATGGCTTTCACTTTAAATGGATATCTGTCAAATAATAATTTTTACAAGGATAAAAGGCTGTACCCCAGGCTGGAAAATTTCCAGTACATAGCTGATCAAGCTGCCACAGAATCTCTCTCCTTGTAACATTCCCTGGTATACAACCTACAAAGCAGTGTTTTTTCTGTCTATTCTAATACAGTTGCATGATGTTTGTCTTATGGCCTGACTTTATTAATGTAAAAGTAATTTTGTAATAATAATAGTATCTTAGTGGTAAATAAGAAGACTTGTGTTTGCTTAGCTGTTAGTTACTTTGATTTTTAAAATGCACAGATGAAATTGCACAAGTTCTTTTCATGTAAACACTCAAAGATTGAAATACATACAACAATTGTAATAAATACAGAAGACAAGAAACAAAGAATAAATTAATTGTTAAACTGCCTGAATGGTACACTTATTTTACTATCCTCCCTTTGAGAATTTTTTTTAGTGATCATTTCCTCAAATATCCCTTCACCATGCCACAAATCAGTCTACATCAGTTTAAGAGAATCATTCAAGTGCTTTTTGCAAGCAACCTGTCTCATAGCACTTCGTATCAGATCCTGATTGGCCAGCCTAGAACTACCATTTTAAGCATAGTGTCCTTTGTAGGAAAGAAAAATCTTTAAACTGGCCTTGGCTTAAATCTATTCTACTCTTCAAGTGCTTGCCCTGAATCACTTGCAGAGCCGATCATATCACTTGCACATATCATTTTTCTGAGTCACACGGGCACATTCAATCAATAACTGAGCTTCTTCTTTAATTTATTTGTATTTTGACTTCTGCTCAGGCTTCTGCATGGCTTGGACATCATCAAAATATAATATTCCCCAAAAATAGCTGAAGCTTTTGTAATACCGATTGTTATATATCTTGCATAACTGCTAACTGCTACCATACTCTGATCAGACTGTCATCAGCTTTTACTAGAGATTCTTTTCCTACTTAAAATGCCCCATTCTCTTTTCTTTGCTTTGTCTTTGTTTCTCAGGACTTTCTAGATACTTCTTCACTAACAATTTTGCATAATGGCTTTACATAAAGCCCTAAAACTATAAAATTTCTTTAATTGGAATATCCTTATGCAAAAAATCAAGGGTACCTTTAAGTGACTTAATGCTTTTTGTCAAAACATGTGTAATCTTTCTGATGGTCCTCCCATTAATCAAATGCAAGCTAGATATTTTGCAAATGTATGTGTAAACCATCTTGTATGGATTCAAGGTTGTTATCATATATTCATATTCATATTCAGTTCATTTTGTTTTTAATTCCACTAAATACAAAAGTTTCTTCCAGGACAATGTGAACATTAATTGATAACAATATAAACTACAAATAACAACATATATATAAACCTTTTATGCATCATCTCGGACATTAAGAGAGATTTCAATCGCCAAGGGAGTGGTTATGGGATAGATGTGCAAGGGGGCAACACATTGGGAATAAGGGCAAAAGCAAATAGAATTAGGCTTGTTTAAGGGCAAAGGGTGCAATTGCCCTAGCAACCCCCTCCTCCAGCTGTAAGCACCCCTGTTTAAATGGAGAATGTCACATAGTGCAGGATGTTCTAGTATTTTTTTAGTCTCTGATGATCATACAATACCTTTCAAAGTCTTGGAACTGATTCTTTTTTTCATAATGAATGGTCTCAGTCTGGCATAAATGCATCAGTAAATGGCAGACTTTGATGAAGAGGGCTTTTTCCAACAATTTTCATGTGGTCTTTACCCCCAAAACCCTTTTCTTCTTGTTTCTTTCAAGAGTCACTTGTCACTTGACCTAAATTAAAAATCATGTTGTCTATCTAAAGAATATTTACCTCTCAGTATTATTTAAGTTAAGGTTGTTTAGGCAGCCAATTAAAATCCATGACCATTGAATTGTACCAATGCCTTTTTGTAGATTTCTATTAGCAAGTTACTTTATAGTACACCAACAACCATGCAATTTTTGTAAAGTGCAAGCACACATCTGCCCTTCTTCTGAATCTCAATCTTTTTTTTCCTTTTTGCAGCCAAGGTTGCTACCAGTGCAGAGGTTATTTTGGAATACAGGAAAATGTGCAAGCAGAATAAGACAAAACCAATTGACAATGTGATGAGGCAGCTACAGGTATGCAATTGTCTTGGAATTGTTTTTTCAATGGGCCTTTGCCTTTAATGCCAGGTCTACATCAGCAAAGAACAAGCTAGCAGAACCATAGCCTGGGTCATTTGTGCCAACTTTTGATTTTCCAGAGAGGGCCCAAAGTTGAAATAAAGAAGAAATTTTGTCAATTTGTCTAAACTGTGTTAGAATAGAAAACAACAAAAACAGATCAGCTAACAAACAGAACTGAACACTAAGAATAGGGTTAGAATAGGCAAAGTTTTGCAGTTCTTGATTGAAAACAGATGAAAATTTAATAAGCAAAGAGAATTATTATTTTTTTAATTTTTCAGCTGATGCTGTGCCTCCTGTAGCAATCCCCAGCAGTTTACATAGGCTTGAGCCCCCATAGGCCCTTTTAGGTGGCGCTTTTGGCATGGTGAAACAATTATAGATTTTTTGCTTGCTTGCCCGCTAATTATTTTTAATACCATTTAAAGTCATTCTTATAGTTGCTGATTAAAGTCACTGGTAAAGTTATTGAATTATTGATATATATCAAAGCTGAAATGATGTCTTTTTTGTCATTGTCCTCATATTTATATAAAACTGCAATTTTGAAGGGCAGAGAAGTGAAGCAACATTATTTAGATAGGAAGGGGTGATATTTGGAAGCATGCGGAAGTGTACAAACATTATCATATAGTTTGAAATATGTGTAAGACAGGTACATAATTAACATATGCAGAGAGGATGTGCATAGAATCATCTCTGTTAAAAAATGCTTGGAGAAGCACTGACAAATGTTCTTCATTGCAACTAAAAGTTATATTTTTTCAAATTAGGATCTTCCGGATCTTTCATCAAGAATTGCAACATTATCTCTCAAAGGTAAAATTGTTTCCACTTCATTAAATTTACAATTTTTATGTTTTATGATAACAAAGATGAATAGGCTTGGCAGGGCACTGGGCTCATCTGTAAGGGTGTGCGAAATGGACTGCCACTTTATTTACCCCACTGGGTGATAACATTTTCCATCTTGATACATTTCTATTTGAGGGAAAATATGGTAATCCACTGTAAAACATAAATGAGATTAGGATACAAAATTTTTCTTGATAATGAGTAACATCAAAAGGCTGTCAGTGGAAACTGAAAATGTTTGTATCCTTAAAAATACTTCAAATTTTATGGCCCTTTCAGCTGTCCAAATGATGCATCAAACATGACAATCCAGGTCCCGTTAAGCATTGACCTAGGCTTCTAGCCATTTGGTCTCATTGTGTTACAGCTTTAATCTTAGTAATACTTTTAAAGAATATCAGTAACTGTAAAAACAAAACAAGACTTGAAATATTTGAAGCCATGACAGTTTTTTGATGCTCTATTCTTCTAATTTGTCCAATTTTCTCTCTTATAGTATTGCTTCCTGATTTCAGTTTCATCTAAATTCATTTTATTACTTTATTTTTGCAAAATTAGGCATAGGGCTGAGGGGGAAGTCTAAAGTTGGGTGGGTCAAGGTTGTATTTTTGTTTGTTCTATTTGTTTTAAAGACATATGCTAATGGTTTATCAGACTTCATTAGATACTGCTAAAATTGTATGGATGCACATGAAGTCCCAATGCAATGTAAGCTAATAAAAGATGTCAATTTCACAATAACATCAAACAAAAAAGTCAGATAACCTCCAACCATTACCATCTTTTGGAATGACCCCTTATTCTACTATATCATCTACTACTATATAATCTGATTAATAATCATTTTTTCAATAGGTTTTAAACTTGACAACAAAGCATGCGAATCCCTTGAAGCAATTTTCAGGCGAATCCAGTTTGAAGTCATTGACTTTGAAAATTGTGGCCTAGAAGAAGAGGTAAGAAAAAGGGAAATCTCATATCATTAACTAATGAAGGCTTTGCCAAAACGTTTTATTGTGGTTATATTTTTCGAGAATCTGTTAGTGTTTGAATTTAATTTTGCTGAGGGAGCTGTTATATATCTATAAATTAAAATGTTTCTGTCTGGACTGAAAAAGGAGAAATCATGGTTGTTCGCAAGCTAATGAGTTCATATAATTGAGCATGTATAGAATACTCAAAAAGACACTTTTAAAGGAAGTTTCACTTTCACTTCATCAGTAATACTGTTCCAAGTCAAAAGATCACTTTGGATAACATACAACAACTATAGATTTCCAAAAGAACATTTACAAAAATTGCGCTAACCTACTACAAAGCAATATTAATTAAGGAGGAGAAGAACAGTCCCTTGGGGGCTTGCTGAATGTTTCAAATTTGAAATTTGAATTCTTTTTGCGCAGTACTCTAAAGTTTGTCCACAAAGGATGTTGATTAGCATCGGGCCTTTATATGTTTATATGATTCACAGACATCAATAAATGAGATTTTACAGCCACTTGAAGGTTTAAAGAGCTTTCAATTTATTTGTAGTGTAACTATGTAACTACATTATAGGGAGCGACTGCCTTGCTTGAGATGATAGAGTTTTATCAAAGTGCATGCAAGTTGAATGTGGCAATGAATCCAAAGATGGGAATACGTGGATGGCAAACACTGTGTCGAATGTTACGCAAAACTCCGTGTATGTTGTCATTAGATGCCAGGCGGACTATGCTGACAAGTCAAACAATGCCGATGTTTGGAAGATGCTTGAAAGCGGATCCGTATCTTAGAACTCTTCATTTGGAAGGAGTATGTCTTACTGGCAGACCTCTGCTAATATTAAGTAAGTAGCATTTTTAAGGCCTCAATTTTGGTGTTGTAATAGCTCTATGAGACAATTCTGGTGATCACCAAAGCTTATGTTAAATGTCGCTCCTCTTATCTCCTGAATCTATGAAGTACTGCATATTTGATTGAAGCGACAAATCGGGTGGCATTATTCGACACAAGGGTGACTGCAGGTTAATCGTTGAATTTATCATGTGCCTAGATTTATGCATTTTTCAACGGCACGATTTTTTTTGTTTGTAACTAACGAGCGGCACATAGGAGCGACGTCAAATTAATCGAAGCTCCAAAAGCGAATTTCGTCGAACGTAGTCCAATGTGCATTAAACTCTGAGAAACAACTTACCCAGTATTAATAGATTTTTAAAATATGAACTCTTGAGCAATTAAAGGAAAATATGAATTCTCTTAGACGCAATGCAAAAGTTATTTCCCTTGGTAGAACCTGCCGTTAACCTTCAAAAAGACTTTCTATGAATGCCTCATTATTTACAATAATTTTTGTTATTTCAAGCTACGGCACTGAAATATAATACTCTTTTGGAAGAACTTTATCTCGGTGACAACGAACTGCAAGCCCCAGATGGTGTCTCGATTGGAGCAATGTTAAGTGCTAATAAGACACTGCAGTTACTAGACTTGAGGAATAATGGATTCAGGGTATGTTAAACGATAATTATAATCATGTTTATGATACTGTGTAACCTTTGGCATCGAGAGATTTCTGTCCTTAAAGCCGGATTATGCTTTGGCATCCTGAAAGTGCCTTTTGATGCTCTTCATTGCCGTTGGCAGTTCAATGGAGGCGCTCATTCAAGGGGGCGCACATTGAGAATAACATCTTCTAGGGAGGCGTTGATATGAGGGGTCGCTCTTTCGTTCAAATACGAGATGCATTCTATGTTAGTTTTCGTGATGAGAGGCGGACAATCAACAGCGTAAAAACATAGCAATTTGACAAAACATTATTTCTTGGCAGGAGTACTTTGTTTTGATTGTAATAGTTGCATTTCAACTCCATCTTCCTTGCTTAAGACATTTTTATCGCCTTTCGCCGATGGTAGACTCAATCCATGTGAATTTTAACTCCTTGGGTACGATGAAGATAAAGAAGTTATTACATTGAAACCATGCCGTACCAACATCGGATTATTTGACTGCAGATTCGATCATATGTGTCCTGTTTTATCTATTACATTTTACTGATCCTAATCCGTTTAGACGCCGCTTCAACATTGAACGTTATTCGTTTTGTATGAAGAGTGACGTATGAAGCAGGTTTTGGATTGTCTATGATCACCATATGTTCATGTATACGCTACGTCCAGCTGTTTTTAATTCAAGTCTTAATCATTACAACGCCAGAAAGGATGTGATGAAATCCTCTCCCATCTAAACATACCTCAGTACTCCGCAAAAACTAAGAATTTTCTCGTTAAGAGATTAAGTAACTACACTCGCCAATCAACATGTGAATGATGACCTAAAAATGGCGATGATGATCGCTTATTGCGGCTAACCATCAAATTGAAATGGAGTCTTGTCTTATTAAAATTCAAATATATTTGTTAACTTTGTATAATTGATCTGAAAGCAACACAAAATTTCACCATCTTGCATTTTGTGAGGTTTTTAAATTGTATGTCGTCGTCATGTTTCTGAGTTAGATGCCTGGAAGTGATTTTCGAAGACGATATAGGTTATAATAAATCTTAATGTTACTTAACGCACGGAAACTGCAGCCACCGTAAAGACTGCTTAAATGCCGTCAGAGCTTTACCGTCAAGGATTTACAGTTAAAGATTTAATTATGAAGCCTAAAAGGTGCTCCTCAACTTCCGACCCCACCGCCTTTCCCTCCACCAACGTTGTAGATTCACTTCTATACCGCATGATCGGCTGTTAAAATATTTATATAAAAATGACGAATTTCTCTCTTATATTTAACCCCCGTTTCTTGCAGGATGGTGGGCTAGTTCATATAGCAAATGGCCTTGTGGACCAATCAAATTCAGATTCTGGTGGTCTCGCGTCTATAGTCCTATGGAACTTAGGCCTGACTCACGAAGGCATGTATGGTTTTTGTAATGCCTTGGTAAGTTGCTTTTAACAGTTATCTAACACATTTTATTTTATCAAATATGGTCAAAAGATACGCGGTCTTCGTGTTGTCTCTGAGAATGACACTTTTATTCCAGCATTCAAAAAGGGGCCATAAGAACTATCACTGCATAGAATGAGACTGGCCGCTGCTACGTTTTCTTATTCTTCATTAACTGCTTTAGTTGCCTTGATTAAACTGGAAGTTACCGCTGTTTGATATGCTTTATTCAACTTCGTCGTTAAATTTTTAACTGCATCTTTAAGAAGTTTATCAACTCTGAATCTTCATGTTCAGCGTAATTTTTCGATACAAGCGCTCTTATATAAGCACTGTGTAGAATAGACATGCAATTTTTTTTCTAAATTGGATCTTTCCTTATTTTATTTCACGCTTTGCAAATTGCACATAAAGATTTATTTGATTTTTCAAGGCAAAAACCAAGACTCTTCGATCTCTCAATCTTGGGCAAAATCGACTTGGTGACTTGGGAATACAAAAGATCAAGCCTGGTCTTATACGAAACAGATCTTTACGGAAGCTTGGACTACTTAACACAAGAATTGGAAACGAAGGTAACATGACGCTTTGTAAGGATCTGATTTAAAAGGAAGGATTCACAACGTTACAGTAAAAACCTGGAAGAAGAGAACAGCAATTAAACAGAAACTCCATTACGATTAGGCAAATTATCTATTTATTATTAAAGTATCCCCAAATCAGACCAAAGGCACTTGAATATCAACAATATTAGATAATCAAATAATGATCTATTAAGCATCAAGATCAAATAAGATAGCGTTTATTGATGATATACTTAATAGCATTATGTCGAAAGCATTAACAAAATATTTAATCAAACTTGAAAGAGTAACTTTGTTTACTTTATTCTTCAGGTGCTGTTGCATTAGCTGAGATCCTTGCCGATAGTATTTCATTAACGCGGATCGATGTGCGAGAAAACCACATCCAGATAGCTGGTTTGATGGCAGTATCACTGGCATTGAAAGTCAATCGATCCTTAGTAAGAATTGACCTTGATAAGGAATTACGAAGAGAGCCTGTGAGTATGGTATTATTGTATATTATCGCAAAGTTACTGTAATTTTTTATGTATAAAATTTACACAATGAAATCTCTGCAGAAAATTTATTTATTATTTACTATATGGCAGCGGGGTTTTATTGTTTGGATCAAGGCATTGACTAAAATAGTTTGAAGTTTTAGAAGTTATCTGTCCTGTTCCATTTTTCCGCCCTCTTCAAGTTTTTCTGTTAAGATCTTTCATCCAACAATGGATCATGTGGACTATTGATCTTGAGCGAGAATTTGTTACTCCTTAACAAGAGAAGCTAATGCTTTAAAGAGTGTGACTCACGTGTAGTTCAATTTTTGTGATGTTTCTTTGCTCCCATATCATCAGTTATTATACCCCCTTGAAATCAGCCAAAATGCAGTAGTTTCTATTATTGTACAACTGTATTATCACGAGAACGAATGAAAGGGTTAATCCCTTTTCTCATACTGCAGTTTTCCCTTTTCAAATCTGAGTAGATTTCTTGAGAGCTGCTTGCCGGGTTGTCTTTTCATTGAGACCGTTATCATTATTATCCTATGGTGTAGTCAGTCAATAGAGGCATGCCACCAACCTTAACTTTGGTTGACGTGAACCACCTGTTGCTTTGCGTTTTGTTGCAATCAGATCTTTCGTTGCGCTCGAATCGACCTGATTTAGTTTTTTATTTCGTGGAGTTGTTGTCTGAAAACCATTTAACTTACGATATCAACTCTTTTTAAGATATGTCTTTCTTCCATTAAATAAATTTTTTATTTCCTTATAAATTCCTCGACAGGCCTTTAAATCCGACTTGACTTTTAGCGTGTGATTAAATGAGTAGAAATACACTGATATGAAATTTCTAGGCACCTCTTAGCACCTGCATATGCCTTCCGTGAAGAATAGGAGGACCTGGTTATGGGTAATTTTACCCCTAATATTGACCCTTGCTAACGTTTGGCTGCCTGGTCCACTTAGACAGTCAAGCGTTGCATCCCCAGTTGGCATCACATGATCTCAACTTTCTTGTTGATGCTTTGGTTTTATTGGATTGTTCAATATAAGCAATGGTTTTTCAGCATCTTTCGATTTGTTTATGACAGGGTTTAGAAACAGTGCAACAGTCAGTCTTGGCTGATATCTACAATTACTGTCATCGGAATAAGCAAGTGGCACGGGAATCTATATCGCGCGAGAGCTCAACTAGCGAGGATGGTGATTCCCTTGTCGGCCAGGAATTTAGCGAGAAAGAATCGGATGATGACCGAGTCGAATCGCCTAACGACAGCTTCGAAGATTTTTCACGGAACGGAAAATTTTTGTCGACATTGCAAAGTCTTGCCGGTAGAGAGGCACAGAGAAAGGAGGCAATTAGACAGGATTCAGATGCATCGGTTGAAGAAGGCCGGAAACCAAGTGCGAAGGAGCAGCTGCTGAACTCTGTGTTGCCGAAACGTCGGTTTAAAGTCACGAAAATCAACGAATCAAGAGGCCACTCATCATCAAGTATAGTCAGTAGAATAGCCAATGTATTGAATGATAGCTCTGCTGAAACAGAGAAGCCTGTACCTGGAAAAGCTGATAGTGGTAACCCTAGTGATTCCCCTGCAGAGGATGACGGCAAAGAATTACCATGGAAAGGTCTGCAACGGCAGGCGAATGTCGAATCACCGACGCCTGCAAATGCAGAGAAGGTGTCTTCTCCCGTTAGGTCGAGAAATACGGAACTGAAAGAGTTTTACCGTAGGTTAAAGGACGGTGATATTAACCCAGCGGAATATTGCTTGACGGACAAAATAGAGGCTTCGAATGATCGAAAAGTTGATAACCATATTGATAAACTGCCTTTTCCTGGCAAAGCCCAAAAACTCAACGACGTCATAAAAGACAAGTTTGATATTGAAGAACTAAATGTTGAAGGAGGAGACAATGGACAAATGGATCCTTTAGGGGCATGTTCATATACTTATTCTCAAAATGAAATAAGCACTGTTCCCGTAAGTATAGAGTAAATATGCATTTTGAATTAGATTTTTCATGTAAATAAACGAAGATCACTTTGTCATTGGGAAATCATAAGCATTGAATATATCATTGATTTAGACTTACTATCATTTTAATTTTGTGGGTTAAACTTGGTGTATTACCGTTATATCTCGATTAAGCCCCCTTTTGAATGTGCTCGTAGGTTCCTGTGTCAAAAGTCAATACCTCGGCATCTTCAAAGTATATAAAAACAATCTCTTACCAAGCCATTCAACTATTGCCCAAGTGTCTCTTGACCCTGAATAAATCAATTATTCCCAATCAGTCTGTGCTTCTCTTGTAATCATCTCCTGCATATATTTTCATAGTGAGAGTTGCACTTGAGTGACCTGATAGTTAGTAGTAGCTATATTAGAAAGAATCTGAATAATAGGAGAAAGATCAGCAAAAGCTGCATATATAGTGACAATTCGTAAATGGCTTCTTTGAATGAGTCATAAATATCGATGTTAGATTGAATTGCAGACTGCTACGTCAGCTTCCAGCATGCGAGGTCATCAGGTAACCGAGACTCATGACTTCCATCTTTCTTCTAGCTAATGTTACTTTGTAAATGTTTTGTACTATTTCTTACTTAGTACCAACCTTTTTCACCAATAATGTGCCCCCCTCGTTATTCAGAGATTTGAAATTGGTAGTTGCCCTGTTTTATTCCGTTCTGGCTCTGTAGCAGATTTAGTACGCTTATATGGGTGCTCAATGGCTTACCATTAATAGTGGATCTTTAATCTTTCTTGCATACCAGCTTCCAACATTTTTAAATTCTTCAAGTTGCTTATATTTTCGTATTATGATTTAGGTAAAAAATCAGCTGAATAATTTAAGCCAAACCCTTGAAAATTAATGGCGACATTACATGACATTAAAACCAGGCCTAACAATGGACGATGTTGTGGTTCTAGTTGTATTTTTGCTCGCTGCAAATCCAAGCTTTAAATTTTGCACAAAGTCTTAAAGTGACCAACTAAATGTGCTTAATATGCTTAGTGTTGATAATGCATCTGAGCACTTAACTAAGCCATTGCAAAGGTGCAACCAAGTGCAAGATGTTTGGCTAAGGACGCTTATATTAAGGCAGCATGGCCAGTTTCCCCACTTATTCAAATTCTGGAACAATTACTTTTAAGCAGATTCAATATTGGAAAGAATAAGCCAGCGGTGATGATATTTTTTAAATTTGGGTGCGGGATATTTGCGGTGTCAAGACGCAGTTCTGTGCATCCTAGAATCAGTAGCATAGCCAGGGAGGCAGTGGGTGCGTTCGCCCCCAATGGTAAAACGTTTGTTGTTTGAGCTATGCACAAATCAACAAGGTCCTAATAATTTACCAAGAAGGAACCTACAGGACCCTTTCCATTCCTTGCTTTATTAGCTCTTCCCCCCTCAAAGAATTGACGCTGGCAAAACCACTGCCTGCAATCTGGTACAGTGTAAACAAAGTTAAAAAGTTTATTCATCTGAAGCGGTACACAACTGTCACGGATCAACAGTGACTCATTGCAACTGTACATGCAGGTCTTTGCTGGTGTACCAGGAAATTACACCTTTAGACTGATGTAGAAAGTTTGGCTTAACTCTTTTGCAGGCCTATATGGAACTCATTGATATTACAGAAACATTATGACCGCTTCCTTAGTGACATGTTGTTTTGTCGACTTAATGTTCTTATTTGCAACTACACGAGATACAGAGAAACTCGAACACAAAAAATTCAAGATCGTCATTTTAAGAATATGTTTGTTTTGATAGTTAATAATATTTTGTCTAATTACACATTTGTTTTTGCATTAGTTTACTTATGTTTTTAATACCCTATGGGACATTCAAGAAATTGCCTTAACTCAACATTTTAAAACCCCAGAAGTCACTCATCCTCCTCGAGCAACCTCCCTTGTGAAAAAAATAGATATGTCATTTAATTGCATCGAAATTTATAATGCTTTCATCCCTTGTACTGTCTTCTTCATCATTACACACTATGCAATATACTAGCAGCATTAAAGACCTCTATTTATCAAAATAAACTTATGTCATTTCTATCAATTTTTCACCTTTGAAAATTTCAAAACTCTTCTGCCTATAATTTCAGCGCTCTCTAGTCGATTTTTTTGTGTTCATTGGGTTATCTGTATGTTGATCGTTTTAAAAACAATTTGGATAAATTTGAAAAGAACGAAAAACAGAGAAATTACACCCTTTTTAGAACCTGTAAATTGGGGATTAGACTAGCTGCTCTTAAATTTCAAGAACTTTGAGACTGGGTAACTTCTTAGATGGGTATTATACAATATACAAGACAACAACAAATGTGTAATATGAAACAGGTATTGCTTTAAAATCATTAAATATTAAGACATACCTACTCTTAATAACAATGCTCTTATCAGGTAAGTAAGAGAATATAGAGGCCTTAAGTGCAAATCATTTAACCCCTATTACCAATGTTCAAATGGCTAACATCAACCTTTTTTCTATTTGAAGGCGTTAAGTTGAATTATGTATATAATGGACTATTTATCCCATTGGTACTTTTGGAAATAGTTGTCCGACGAAATAATTGAATATTCTAGTCTCTAGTATACAGAAAAGGTATTTTCTCTCTTGACAAAGTTCTCTGTTGTTGTGGGTATCCCTCATGCAAACAGGTCCCAATTATATCGAGTAAAAGAACTGCAAAATTAATTCATGTTCAAATTAGGTACGAAACGGATTTACTTATATTTTGTACATATTTAATTGGATTCTATTGAGTAAAATTTTATGTATTTTGTGTTTATTTTCGTGTGTGAATTCTGTAGTAGTTATTCTGAGATGGGTGCTTTATGCAGTATTCTTGTTGTTCATTTGAGATGAAATGTCACCGAAGACCACCTCAGTTTGGCTTGGAGGGGTCTCGGGGAGGGTTCAAACTGGCAGTGACAGGTGGGGAACCACCCCTGACATTTTTGTCTGTAGAAATGAGTAAAAATTTTGTAGGTCAAAATGCAACCGCTTTTCAAAGAGTGTTGCGCTGAAATCAAACCTATATGTGTAGGGTGTTAAGGTAGAAGTCAGCCCATTGCTTATGCAAGCGTAAAACAATGTTCTATCATAAATGACCAACCCCCAATCATCAACTAAAGTGGATTCAGGGTTTCCTTTAAGTATCGCCAGGTTTGCAGATTTTCTCTATTTGACGGGTCACAGTTTTTTGCCATTTCTCAAATCGGGCTTAAGCCAAAACTATCAAAATCCTCAAATTTTAGAGCTTACACGCGTTTCCGCTTTTTAAAAACCACCGAATTTGAGTTTCTGCGGTCTGTTTTCCGCATGATCCACACTGAATTTGTCCTCAAAGAGATTGTGGATCGAAGTGTGGAGAAGAAAGGGGAAGTAAAATATCTAGGTAAGGCAGAATATTTACCCTACCCCACTTTTCTCAAATTTTGGATCTATTAATAAATCATATTATTGGACTTAATACTAGGTTTGGATAGTTTGGATTTTTGTAGCATTTTGGAATGGAATAAAACACACTACCCAAATTTATGGTGGTAGGGTGTGGCATGGTATGTTGCGAAAACGCCCAATCATCAATCAATTTATCCCCTCATTTTCGCCCTTCCCACGATCATGTTTGTTATGGCATGAAAATGAATGGCTACTTTTGATAGAATTTTTGATTGCGTAGGCCACCTGCATTTGAATTTGCTTTTATTTGTTAGAGACTGTACACATTCCCATCAAAAATAATGAAAATGCCTAGAAATGCCAAATGTTCGCAGTCAACGTTGATGTTTTGCCTCCATAGAGGTAAATGTCATTCGTCACCAGTAGCAGCTAGTCTATATGGATAACATTAAAGGTGGGAATTGGGAAAGCTGGATATTTTACCGAAGTGAGCTTGGGTGTGCTGTCTCGCGCTGGTATCAAGAAAGCATATGCAAAATTGCAAGTGGATGGCATATTTTGTTTAATCTTAACGACTGCCTTCATTTCTTATCAGTAATCGATATTCAGGCACGTTCTCTCTTTTTCCATAGACCCCTGGGTTCTTGTTCGGCATTTATAATTCTGCACATACTTGTCTTGCTCGTCTACTTTTTCGCAGTCTGTATACTTGAACCAGCAAGCTCACTATCTGCATTGATATACAATCACTCCGTATATGCTCCGGCATTAAATATTCTCGTTTGAGATTGCCAATATGCATGAGCATTACTTTGTATGGTACCAATCTTTTCATCGATTTAAAAGGCACCATTCTGTCCATTTATGCTCCCACTGGAAGAATGTTAAATGCAATCAACGAATTTCACTCTCATTTTAAAACATTTAAGCGATGATGAAATGTAGAATTTATCAGAAGCATTTTTGATTTGGCTTACTTGGTGTTTGGTTCGTTTAGGACACTCGATGATAACATCTTCTCGTAAATTGAAATGTTTTATCCAGTATAATGGACAGTGCAAAATTTACTTTACACCATGTTTACTGGAAAAATAAAATTCTTCCAGAAAAACCTGCTGACCCTGTTTCGATCTTTTCCAAAAAAAAATAGTGCCCTGTCTTCTCTCATTATCTGCCCTGTATGCCTGCCCTGTATATCAAATGAATATTTCTTTCATAAATGTTGGTCCATCTCAAAGAACAGAACAGTCTCCATCGTTATTACATTTTCTTAAACACATGATCCACCTGTAACACTCCCTTAACCTTGATGATTTGCAGTTTTTGTTCAAAACGGAAAAATTTTTTTGTTTCAAAGTGCGGGTTGAGTTAAAAAAGCAATAACCCGCATTGTTATTACTTGCACAAAAAGCAGTGATCCCATTGCAGTTTCCACCGGCCATGTAATAAAATATATGTTGAACTGTCCCTGAATATTCAAAGCTTATGTGGGTTTGTAATCAACAGATGAATATTTCTAAAGAATATTGGAGAAATACATACAGGAAACTAACCTGACTTTTTGAACAACAAACAGGGAGTGATCTGGATGTGGTCTTGCCTTTTCTCATGTTTTCAGCTTTTTTCCTCACATTTGGCAGCTATCAAACCGTATTTCTTTCGCCACCAAAAAAAAATGTTTACAGTCTTTCAGATATTACGGAGGAATCTAGAGATACACCAAATCAACCCTCTTTCAAATCACTGCTTGTCTCCGCCCATATATCCTACACTTATATGACACATAGCATAGGTGGGAAACAAATATGGCGGATCCAGAGGACGATAGCAATGACAAACTTGGGTTGTCCAGTCCTCAAAAAAGCGAAGAGTCTGTGGAAAAAAAATCCTCAGATAAAATTCCTTTTGTAGAAGTAAATGCAGACGACGAAGGTGATGTTTCCGATATAAGTGAAGAGGAAAGAAACTCGACCTCTTCCGATCACCAAAAGACTCGGCCTAAAAAGAAAGTTAAGAAGAAGAGAAGATCAAAGTCATTCAACAGCAACGACGAAGAAACCTCGAGTTCGGATGAAGACGTCAGTGCAATAGTTGCAAATAACAGGAACAAAACAGAAAATGTGAATTTGGCAAGTATTTATGATCTTCAGTTATTTTTGCCATTCACGTTTTGGATATAAAAATGTTGCAAGGCTAAATGGTGTACAAATATGAAACCTATCCCAGACAATGAAAGTAGAAGAGCACCACATCATGCTATTTGTCGTGCATTTGACCTGCAAAATTAACTCTCTTTTTTGTAGAAAGTGAAAAGTTGGGAGCGATAACCCCACTGTCATCGTTAGCGGGAGAATTCTCCTCCGCCCTCTGCAAATCGCACAGCAAGCTATCCACCCTCAGCCCCTTTTCCATCCCCAACAAATAAAGAACCAAAAGGGCCCTGAACTGCTATCAATTTCCCAAAAAGTGTCAAAAAATATTTATCTGTCATAATTTTCATTATATTGAGTGGGGATGGGGTTGTGGGTGGGGTTGCCATGGTTACAGTTAATAAAAGAGACGTTTAGCTTTTGTACACGTTCCTGTTTCTTTTGTATTTACGAGTATTTAATTGTACCATAACATTTTCTAGGTACTTATCTAGTTATTTTGAAGTTTCGTATTGTCTTTTGCTTTTGATACACCCATCCCAGTAGGGTCTTGTAAGGTGGATAGAATGGAGTTTTGAATGGAAAATTCTGTACTTAGTGGAATTTAGAGTGAACTGAAATGAACTGAATATACATTAGCATTCAGAGGTGATATATATTTTAAGTTTCTATCTGGATATAAAATCATTTTAAAAATCATTTATGATCTTTTCAGAGTGACCTTTCTTGGGTCATGTGGGTTTGGTACTACATTACTGCAGTTTCAATGGGCACATTTCACTGTAAGTTCCTATGTTTGAATGTAATTGTTGTCATATAGCTATTCACAGGATGATCTTGATCTAAATGTCAGTGTGATGATAATGAAAATGATCATAATGATGAATATGATGTTAATTAAAAATATGATCATGATTATGTATCATGTTTGAAATTAATGTTTATGACTATAATGATCACAATTATGATGACAACAATGAAATCATAATGGAAATATTTTATTTTAAATTATTATTATTACTACAAAACAAACCTAGCTATATACAGATGATTTGTACTGGCATGCCTAGTTACAATGAAAATAATTTTTGACAAAATGAAATTCAA
This sequence comes from Catostylus mosaicus, assembly GCA_964019065.1. Taxonomy (NCBI): domain Eukaryota; kingdom Metazoa; phylum Cnidaria; class Scyphozoa; order Rhizostomeae; family Catostylidae; genus Catostylus; species Catostylus mosaicus. Next base: position 10,767,944 of record OZ025187.1, read on the forward strand.
GCAAGTTTATATAACAAAAGGTTGTGACCCCTCCATTCATTATATAAAATAATTTGTGTGTATAATAATGGTTGAAAGTTTATTGATGACAATAAGGATTATGATGGGGATGACAATGATGATGATGACAAATAAAATGACATGATGGTGACAGTGAAAATGACAATGGCAATGAAAATGACAGCGACATTGAAAAATTACATGAAAGTGATGACTGTGATCATGAGGACAAAGAAGTTGATGAAAATGATGACTATAATAATGACAACAAAGATGGAAACAATGGGTGATGACAACAGTGATTATGACAATAACTGATGCTGATATGTAATGATTGAACATGATTTATAATGATTGAATGTGATCTATCATTTTAATTACTTTCTTATTTCTTTTATGCTTTGTTGCATCATTTTCCAACCGTTGTTTCAAACTGCCTATCTGCTTTTCAGTTGCTGAATATCTTGGGGAAAAGCTAGCAGATTTCTTTGGAATTACATCACCTAAATATCAATATGTAATTGATGAGTACTATAGGATGAAGAGAGAGGTATTATTTTTTTGTGTATACATACTGTATTAGCTCATTTCTTTTATACTGTAAATGTTAAATTTGAAAATATTTTGCTTCCCCATTTCCAAAACTAGAAAATATCGAGTAGATTTGTGAACTTGATTTTATATTTTGAAATACCACTTTCATGAACACTGACTTATTTTGGAAGATATTGAGTAAATCTTTGCAAAAAGGATTCATGAATTCTCATAAATGGGCCCTTATACAATTACAGAAACAGCACAAAGTGACAATGAAAAAGATGATATGTGATTGAAAATAGTAAATAAATATATATATATATAAGATGGCAGTAAAGTATACTGATATTTCACACCAGCAACAGCATGCAGGGCTCCTACAGAGTATTAACACATGACAGATAGGAATAGAAGTATATATTATACTTTTATATTCTAATATTTATTTTCTATTTTCAATCATAAATTGTCTTGTTTTTGCTATTTAATTTATTCGTGAATCATTAAACCAGGGTTTATGGTCAGATGAGCGGGATTTTAGTTCCTAAGACTTGGTAATTTTAGTTTCCTTTAAAATGTTTTTGATATGTAGAAATCAATCTGATCCATACCTTGCTATTTATTGATCCACAAATTGCTGTCCATTTTTGTTGCATCTGGCTATATTTGACATGTTCTGTGTCTGGGAAAAGTCAGATTAAAAAAGTGCTTCAAAGTATTTTAAATTATGTTTGTGCATTTTGGCAGTCATTCAAATATTATAGCCCATACATAATCTTGAACGTTAGCAAAATCACATGGCTAGATGGAGGATATTTGCAAAGTTTCATCCTCCATTCTTTCAGTGTGCATATCAAGTCTGCTGTCAATTCCACTCTGGCACACCTATCCTCCATTTGATGGATTTGGTAAATGAGTGGTTCATAATGAAACACACCTAACCATGCATTTTATCTACTTTAGGAGGAACAAGAGAAGGAGGCAGCAAAGAGAGAAGAGGAATTTGTTCAACAGAAGAAAACAGAGAAGCTTTCAAAGTTAGAGGTTGGTGCAGAAGGAGAGGAAGATGGTGAGGCAAAGCTTAACAAAGTGTAAATTCTATCTATGCCAATGAATGGTGGAATTGTTGACTGTAGTTAATACACAAATGCAACACTAAGTTATTAGATTTGTGCTGCTAAATAAGAAACTGTTAATCAGGCATTCATTTGTCTATGGACTGGATCTGATATAAGTTAATATATATCTTTAGGATCTTGTCATTGTAAGCATTTATATATGTAAAATGCTGTATCATGAATTGGAAAGTACCATGTTCCCCTGATACGCAGGCTCATATCTAAAAAGTTTGGCTGAGGCTGCAAGGCTAATTACTCAAAAAATATGAACAAACTGCAGATAAAAAGCTCCTCAAATTGAATTTATAGGAGTGTGCCTATGTAGACAACAATGGGAATGTTTCTGCTATAAGTTAAGACCATCAACCTCCTTTACTCTCATATTATGGCATGTAAAGGCACATCTAAGCCTTTAGTCCTATCCATTTCTATTTATGAAAGAATCAGGTTGGTTGAGATCAATAAGTATGATAAAATTGTTCATAATTACAAGTTCCCAGTAAAGTTACAATAGCTCATAATTAGCTTTAACATCTGCCGGAGTTGCTAGTCTGCTTGAAAGAAAATTGGAATTGTTTCTTGACAAACGTATTGTATTAATAATTTATATAGGATTCTTGAAAACGTATAATCTCTTTATCGTTGAATGGAAGAGCTGTAAATGTTGTTAGCAATGATTTGTCATTCAAGACATTCAATCGATTTATATAGGTAAAGCTTGTAAGAATCAATAAGCTTTGGTTTTTGAAAACTTATAAGATATGTCACTCCTTTTAGGAACACTAAAATGGTTTTGATAATAGAGGGTTAAAGTGATTATGCCATTTATGCTCCTATGTTTTCATTTTGGTCGATTCTTTGCATAGCCCATTGACTATTGGGGGTATTGTTGCAAATCTTGGCATCAGGCCCTCCTTGAAGCTTTTGATATTCTAAGCAGGATTTTCATGTGCCTGAATTAGAGTTTCTAGATATATGATTCCAAGTCGCTCTGCATTTGTTTAATTTTGTTATTTGCCTCTCAGTGCCTGCTGTTCTATCTCATAGACCTTTTTATGTGTATGGCTTTGTTTTGCCTAACTAGCTCCTTCACAGGATCATGTTAATATGCATTCTATTTTAGGATTCATAAGTATGTTAAAATCCCATTAAATAAAGTATGATAAAGCAGATAATTTGTTTGCTCAAAGTGTTAAAATTGTTAGACAAAAGGCCATGAAAAGACAGAATGATATTTTGATGAAGAAAGGACTAATGTGGCGATGAATGGGGGGGGGGGAATTTTTAGTCCTGGCATTCTTGGAAATGGTCAACAAGCTCAGAATCTAGATTTGAATATAAATTTACGTGTAATTCAAGTTAATCTATGTATACAACGCTGTTAGAATATTAATGCATATTGTCATTTAGTACTGAACGTATTTTATGTTATTCTATATAAAATTAAACAGAGCTCTGCGAAACCCCTCCCTGGCCTAGCAGCTGAATTTCAACGATACAATTGGCCAGGGTTGTTTAAGCGTGGCATTTTTATTTCTGGTGATTCAGCAACTCTCTTCACGGCTGTCAGTCATGGAGCCATTGATGTTTCTCTGAAGCAATAATAAACAATATTCGAGAGCAGGGGTGATATAAGTTTTGGTTTTACCAGGTACGTGATACGTTTACTGGCCGATTTAACCTTTTTCATGAGAAAGTGAGCTCAAAAAACTTTACAAAGGGTCAATTTGGATTTTTAACTGTTAGCGTTGGTTTTTAACTATCTTTCTTTCGGAAAATACTTTATTTTCCTTATAAAGCCATAAACAATGCATTTACAGCTCGATTTTATCAAAAATGCCATTCTTTAAAGAACTGTGTAGTATTCTAAATGTTAAGCGATAAGGGAGTTGTTTTTTTCAAAGAGGTTCAAAGATAGTTTCATAGCTAACTTGGATCCTATGATTTCTAAGAAGGTTTGAGTACTGTGGTAAACTTTCTCGTGAAAAAATGTTTTGACAAGTGACTTTTTGTGGCAATTTACTGAACTTTTAGAGCGAACTAGAATTGGACTATCCCTCGAAGCAACAGATTTGCAACAACCTTAATTAGAAGTTGGCTCGAAGTTGTATTTACTTTGCTTGTTTCTTCTATTCTTCCCTTACTTGAATGCAACTTATTGTAAGAGTATCGGTTTTTGCCTGGTTAATTAATTCATCCAAAGTCAACATCGATTACACGAAATCGGTCATTCAGTTTCATATAATTTCAAAATTCCTCTACATACAATCCCAATTGAAATACAAATAAATACAATGCAGCTAAAAGGAAGAAATGATGGCCCAAGAAAGGGTTGTGCAGATCCAAATATATTTTTACAGCATTTTTTGTATCATTTTCGTTTTAATTCATTTCTTTCACGCAATTAGAGAATAGAATATAGTTGAGAGATTGTTCGGAACGTGGACCAGAGAAATATAATCGATGAATCAATAACCTCGGTTTCATTTCAATTCACATCAATCTGTTTTCCGCAACAAATTGAGAAGAATAACACAAAAGAGAAACGAAAATTGCTTGCAGCAACTAGCTCCAGTTGCCAGTCTGGACTGGATTTAAACGTATATTGTCTGACGTATGCTGCAAAACATACATCACTGCATATTTCCACAATATTCGTCGTTGCTGCACTTTTTTGCTGACTGATTTTTCGCCATTATCTTGTTTAAGCTTGTCCTTACTTATTCCCTACGCCACTATACATTGCCTGTAAAAATGGATGGCAATGTCCTCGATGAAAACTTCTTATTTGCAAATTTCGAAGAGCAACCCCTTGGTAAAAGCAAATCAAAGAAAAGTAGGAAAAGGAAGCTTTCAGAGTGCATGGTGGTAGATGGCAATGTAGTTGAATTGCCAGAAGAAGTTTCGAGGGCACAGGAACAAAAAGACAAGTATATACTACAACTCGAGGATCAAAACAACAAGCTCAAAGCTGTTATTAAACGAATCTGTGGCCCACAGAGTTTCAGTGATAAGGGAATTTTGTGGGAAAGAGGGTCTTTAGAAGCAATGCCAATCGCAGCTGTTATGTTTCTAAATAATGAGCTGTCAGTTGCTTGTCAGAAGGATTTAGAAGAGGTGATGATCAACATGGTTTCTAGAGGTCACGATTTGAAAAATAAACCAGCCATGGCACAAGATGCAAAATCACAGCCTTCTGCAGTTCCATTAAGAGCTTTTGCTGTTGATACAAAGGGTAAAAGATCACACATTGCAAAAAACATTACAACTGATTCTCAGGAACCACATATTTATAGTGCTGTGCATTACTATATTGAATTTTGTATTGATCGGGTAGGTTTGCCATTGCTAGAAAACAATCCTAGTATTTCTGAGCTATGGACTGTGCCAATATATGAACAATTGTTTTTCAATGCACTGCCAGTTGTAGACGACGATGGAAAGAGAGTGTTTATTAGGCAAAAAAAGAATAAATATTGTTTCAATTGTCTAGGGGATCACACTGTTAGTCAATGCACTCAATCCAGAGATCAGGCTAAAATCAATGCAAACAGAGAGGAATTTATGAGTAAATTTGGTGGGTCGCCAATCAGTGACACAAGATATCACCAAGGGGAGGAAGAAAGGTTTAAGGAATTCAAACCTGGGGTTATAAGTGACAACTTAAGAAATGCTTTGATGATAAATAAAGATGAGCTGCCTCCATATATCTACAAAATGAGGACCCTTGGTTACCCACCAGGCTATTTAAAGTCAAAAACATCTGGGCTGTTAATGTATGGCAAAGGGGGTAAAATACAAGATAGCTATGATGGAGAAGAAGGTGAAATACAGCCAGACATTGTGGAACAAGAAGTTCATTACCCTGGGTTTAATGCACCACTTGAGGAAGGTATGGAATCATGACTTTTAAAAGCTATCTATCTATCTGCACTCAGTTATTACTATATGATACACTTTACAATACTATATCTGTTGTTTTCATTGTATGCCAGTTCTGATAATCTATTTTATAAGCTATCCTAGGAAAAAATAGCTGAATAATTGTTACATACTACCAAATTTCAAAGTTCAATGGGTAGAAAGAAATATAACTTCGTGAACATACTTTAATTCAGGTCATACTTTAAGAACTGATCTGGATACACTGATATTTTATTTTTTGATTTAATTAAAGTAGTGTTTATATTTTTTCTTTTAACTTTCAAGCTAAGTTTTAACTTTATTTTGATAAACGGCCCTGTTGGAAAGAATGTTTCTTATCGAGATAAATTTTTACAGGCCACCCATTTGAAATATGTTATGTTATTATTAATATTATTATTGTTATTATTACCCTTGCTTCTTTGCATTCTTCCGTATCCCTGTTTTACTAAAAATACTATTTTTCATCCAAAGCTTTTCAGGGTGTGAATTTCTAGATAATGATTAAAATTCTACTTTAATATTTATTTTTGCCAATTTTTGTCGTTCTCCAAACACCTTCTTAGAGAGGGAAACTTGTTTATTTTTGGACTAGCTCCACAAACTTGTTTTATGGATGTATATCAGTATATAAGCAATCCACAGCCAATGAATTGGAATTATATTATATTGTTTCTGTATGCCACTCAAAGGTCCCAAATCATCAATCAAACTGTCATTTCATTTCAGGGATCATAGACAGGTCAATTGAATTTGGAATGCAGCCTTTTCATGACTATTATGCAGCAGAATGCAACAGAGCCAGCTACAAAGATAACTATTTACATACAGCTCAGCCAAATCAACCAAACCACAATGAGAAGCAGGTTATTGATGATATGGAAGTTGAGGTTGCTTATGGCAATACAGGAGATTATCTACAGTCACCAATAGAAATGTATCCTGCCACTGAAAGAATTGGTCACATAACTAGTTCACCTAGAAGTGAAAGTTTCTCTAATGGTGGAATGCAGCCACCACTTCCTGATTACACCCCAGAGAAAGCACCACCTCCACCAGACCATGATCCATCAGAAAGCCCCTTAATTCGTGCATCTCTCACATCCCTTGAAGTCGGGGACCTATTAGAGAGGGCTGAAATGAAGGTGAAACAGTCAAAATTGATTGATACTTACCTTGCCCAAGGAAGCACTGCTGTGCAATGTGAAGAAGACACATCTCATAGAAATTGGTGGAATCAAGAGCCGTTATCGACTTCATCTGGAATACTTTACCTGACATACACACCACCACCTACTGTTCAAGAAAAGCTCAGCATTGCAGATATTTTTAGATATAGTGCAAATGATTTAGACAGAGAACCTTGGAAAACAGATAGCACAAGTTGGTATGATCCTCTCTATGGCGATCTTTCAGCACCAACAGGAACCTATGATGCAATTAAAGAGATTCTTAAGAAGAAAAAGAAGAGAGGAAAAAGAAAGAGCTTTTTGTAGGTCTTTTAGATAGATGGAAAAGCTAGGAAGTTGTGTTTAAGATAATTAGTTTTTAAAATGGGTTGGTCAATTAGTTTCCAATATGTTACAGTCATGAAGGTCTGTTTCTGGGACTCAAGAATTCCAGATATGCATTTTGAAAAAAATTAGCATGAATATTCATTTGAACAGGGCAGTTTAAACTGAAATGTTGACTACAAGGGGGGCTTGAACAACATAAGAAAATGAAGTCCCCACCCTGCTTTAGGCACCCCAGCTTTGCAAAGAAGACTTGAAAATCTTATCAACCAACCACAAGATAGATTCACTGTTTTAAGCAGCCTTTTCAAGATAGTCATTTAAGTAATACAAAATGTTATTTATGCTCCAAATACATGTTTGCAGAATGGACTGTTGTATGTTTCATGTTTCCATTTGGCTATTTCCGCCTTAAGTAAACAGTTCAAAGTTGGATAGATCTATAATAGAACTGTCAGTTACCCATCATAGGGACAACAATGAGGATTTTTACTAGTTGGATAACAGAGAGGCAGCAGAAACCTTAGGGGAATTGTACAGGTGCCAAGAACCCTGGCCCTGTACTGTTTGGTTGCTTACAGTAAAGTAGAGCTAGTCATGATATCCTTTGTTAACTAAGCACCTCTTTTGTGAAGACAAAATCATGGCTCCTTTTTTGTACTAAATTTGTATGTCAAGGCAAATGTTATTAAGTGTTCTCAACCATTTTTTATTGATTCAACTGATTCTTCACAATCAATGTGTCTTGATTTGTCTTGAACCAATCTTATATGACGCCACCCACTTCTACTTTGTCGAATTTCGCCCTTGAAAAATACTTTACATATCTATAATTTGACCGCTTTTGTATAAGATAAAGTCATGATGTTGGTACACAGGCTTCTCAGGTAGATAAAAGTTGCTTCTAAACATTCTTTGATATTGTTCTTTTGAATAGAAGCCTCGAGTATTTTCTCCACAAGAGGATGCGAATACAAATTTGGTCATAAGATTTTATAATAGACTCAGCCTTATGTAATTATTATTTACCAGCAAGTTAGCAACAAGCATACTTTACGAAGATGCTATACTATGGGGAGGAATTATATATAAAGAAGTGGGGTTAAGGGTTATTTTAAAACAGTATCCCCTCCCATTTCTCGACGAAAAGTCAGGGAAATTGGAAACAAGCCTGTCTTAGTCGAAACATCTGGCCCAGTCTGGAAAATATCCCACTGATTGTTGCCCAACGTGTTATGAGCTGTGCAAGTCACATGTTTAGAAGAAGGAATCATAATTAACTTATTATATCGCTGATGTTATGTATAGAACAACCAGTCAGTCGTTAGTGGTGACATTTTTAGCCAATCAAGAGTGACCAATGTTATTGAATGTGACATGTATAGCCAATCAGATAAAGTGAAAGTGGCCGTGGTAATTAAAGGTGACTTTTGTTGTCGTTCGAAAACCAGTTCGAAAAAGTGTAAGTTGCCGACGTTATTTTAGTTGACAGTTAAAACCAATCAGAATTGGCCGATGTTATTGTAGCCAATCAAGTGACTGATGTCATAAAGTGACATGTTCCGCCATTCAAAAGGTGGCTGATGTTTTTGAAGGTAACTTGTAATCAAAAGTGATTGATGCTATTAAAGGTGACATGTATAGCCAATCAAAAAGTGGCCTATGTTGAAGGTGGATTACATCGAAAGATAACAATTGACTAATCTTATTTTCATGATGACTCTAGAAGGTATGAAACAATTCATTAATTTTCCTTGATAAGAATTTGGCAGCTGTCAATAGTACGTACTGTGGCTGAAATGATAAAGAGAACAGATTTAAAATTAAGATTCTAATCAAGGACATTATTGTCTCACAAGCATTACAAAAACGTTGTGGTTGATACCCGCTCATACAGCTATTCAGTTTAGCTACCTAATGATTTTTATCATCGCTGACCAAAGGGGGGGGGGGGGCTCGAGATATTCTCAAGCGCAAAAAAAACAGTTTTATTTCTATAACCAATAGTATAATTTATGTTTTTCTACGTCAAAAACCTTAGCCATCCCATTTATTAAAGCATAAAAGCAGGAGCTTGGATCGGAGAAAGGCATCTATGCACTTCGTCAGTTTTTCTGTCGCTAATTTGAAGTATCGAGCCCCTCCACATATAACCCTGAATTTCTGCCTCTGTTGGGGAGCCTTAAACTTCTGGAATATGGCGATCTTTGCGTATGCATGTAGCCAGTTTCTTAAATTTTTAATTGTTTTCGCCGCTGAATCCTGTTAAAATTAAGATCCCAGGGCTTAAATGCAAAAATACTAGCGAGTGCTCAACTTCTCAACTCAAATTTTTGTAAACAATCGTATATATTGCAAGTGATCTATTATTCTTAATTCTCAAGTGAGTCGCTCATTGATAGATTATTCGAATTTCACACCTTCATGAAAGATCTTTCTACAATTACCTCCCTTGGGTATCCTAGGCATCATAGCATCTACACAAAACAATGCATAGATTGCCATCTAATATTCCTTTTGTGCAGCCACAAGGGACAAAATTCTGCAAGATATGTTGTCTTGTTTTTCTGAGTGGCGTGTTGCTTGTTCAATATTGGTAGAATTGATGAAATATCTACTTTGCTCTTCGCCTTCAAAAAGCCGAAAAACAAGACCAAACCACAATCGTGTAATACTGTAGTATAAGCAATGGCTTTTACTGCCACATGTCTTCCTCGTGCAGTCTTTCTTTTGATGGTAAGTGTAGCATGTCGTTCTTTCCTGCTGCTGCCATAAAACTGTGATCCAGGCTCGTGGCTGGTTGTAGTCCTCGACAGGTAGAGGGCGTCTAGAACGAAGTGGCTGAAAAAGTGAGCGTGGCATCCTTCCTTCGTATGTTCGTTCTTTGGAAAATTTGCCGGAAAATGTCCTCATAGGGCAGAGCCCTTGCAGTAGATGAAACGGCAACAGCTCTTATTCAATGGCCCTGTTTTAAAACAACAATCATAAGGTTTGACATGAGCGTGATCAGCGGCGGACTGGCGCACCGGTCCACCGGTCCATGGCCGGTGGTCCCCTTAAAACTTCCTCCAAAAGGGCCCCTTTTTGACGAAAACGGGCCCCTTGGAAATCACTTTCCACATTCGGAGAAAATAAATAAATCATTCTTGCAAGGAAATGAAATTGGAAAGGTTATCGAGAAACAGGTTTGGAAAACATAGTTACATCTAAAATGCGGAGTAAATATATGACTACTGTAGTTTTTCATTCTGTTAAGTGTTATGGTATATTGGAAATAAATCAAGAAGCTCAGTGACTTACACGACCACGCCCTAACTTCAAGCCTAAAGAGCCCATTTAAGTTCTCCATGGCCGGTGAGCAATTCTAAGCCAGTCCGCCACTGAGCGTGATCATGAGGGACGCCGTGAGATAATTGGTTGACGTGACCAGACTTAATTCAGAGCGACAGGTTTCCTAAAAGAACCGTGCAGAATCAAAGGGATAAATAACGAGGTTATGAGGGCAAGGCGGCTGCTTAGATTGCAATGGAGTAAAAGAATTGATCATGCTTAGAAGTCTCCCCCTTCTAAGAGATATTAGTATGAAGGTCATTGCACCATATGGTCCTACTGTGGTGCAAGGGTTAATATTCCATTCTGGGAATTTTGCTGCTTTCCGCGTTTCCCACAAACACTTGAAAACTGAGTTTCGCCACCAAACCAGACAATAAAAACCTTTCATATAATTCCAATGTTAGTTGCTAGATACTCTAAAGATTAAAAGATATCCTTACACTTATCACAAAGAAATTGACAAAGACGAATTTCTCGATACGTTGTAGGTTTAATTAGCTTGAAAAATAAAAATTGAGACAGAAGCTGATCCAAATAGTCTGTGGGATTGCAAAAACTACTTAGGGGCTCTAGAATGAATAGCTCTAACATACAAATAGAGTTTATGAATGAAATTTCACATCAAAAAAGTCATAATTAATTTAGGAAGAAATTTCGACACAAAATCAGGGGCGGATTTAGGGGCGTTTCCTGGTTTCCAGAATCCCCCTTGCCATTTTGTTATTCATTTGGATAGTAGTTTAACACTCAGAAAGATAACTTATTATATTTCTTGTGTTACATTGCAATACCGAGTGGAAATTGGAGGATCCTAGGCAATTTTCAGACCTCAGAAAATGCGAAAACCCAAAAGCTTCCATTATTGGTCTTAGACAGGAATGGCACTATCCACTTAAACTTGGGGAAATGTGTTAGATTTCCAGGTTTCTTTGAGGGTCTGATGGCTACAAGTACGAACATTTAGATACAGGGCCCCACATTAGTGCATCTAGCCTTTTTGAGTGTCCTTGTTGAAAGAAAGTAGATATCTAATTCAGACTCAGCTATCAAATTCAAAAAATATTGCTGGCAGTTTTTTCCGAGATCATCGGCACTCCAGCTCTTCTGGGATTGTTGGCACATCATGTTTTGGCCTCTAGCGCATCATCCCTGAGTTAAATAGATTTATGCACCTGTAGAAAAACAAATTGAAGTAAGAACAGCATTAATAAGAACATTCGCCTAAGATGATTCAAAACTAATAACACAGAAGCAGGAGTGGAGAGTCAAATGTGTGCACTCAAAAATTCACTTATGTGGTGGTACGGAGGAGCCTAACTAATTTGTGTGTCACTGCCAAATATTTGTGATATTAACGACTCGGCATTCACTGTTAAGCTTAGAATTTTACTCGCTAGTGACGAATTAGAATGAATAGGTATCTAAGTATCATACGCAGCATGATTTCCATGTTTCAATTGAACTGAAACAGCGATATGCCAAGAAAGTACCGTATTAGTGCTAATTTGAGGACTTTGCCAAAAGATAAACATTAGAAAGGTAAACATAGGATTTGATAAACAAGGAATTCTCTATGATAAGAAGAAAAAATATCGAAACATCATTGTGAATTGTTGTTAGCAAAATCAAAAGGAAAGGTAAGTTTATGCTTGTGAGGCATGGAAAATAACTGTTCATGAGAGAAAAGGCCCAGATTTAGGCCTAACCGAGCAAAATAAAATCTAGTTGAGTAAATCATATGATGTGTAGGCTCAGCCCCTAGTATTGGTGCTTTACGCCTTTTCTTTAAAGATTAGATTTATAGCGGGCGATTAAGGTTATTATTTGAGACTCGTATGCGGTTGCTTGGTAACTTTTGCCCTAATTTACTGAACTATGCTTTTCAAATCCTTCAGATTTGCCTCACTACAAACTGCAGGCACGTAAATACCGGGGGGGGGGGTTGGGGGGGGGGGTGGTACACCCCACCCAATCCTGTATCCAGTCGGAAAATCTTAGGGCAGTCGGAACTATTGAAACCCTTTGGTACAAGCTAGGTTAATCGGAAAATTTTGAAAAATTCGAAAAAAATAAAGTAATGATTCAAATGAGTGTGCAAATTGTAACGCAAAGAGAAACATAAGAAATGTACTAGATGTACAAGCATAAGAGAATAGTCGCATTCCATTCGTTTATTGTACCGACGTGGATAATTTGAGTCTTTTGGACATAAATTTTCTGCATATCTTTTAAAGATTTTAAGTTCTTCTCAATATTCTTGCTCAAAGTCCATGTTTCACAACTATTTAAAAAAAAGGAACATTCATCAGAATTAAATACTCTTTTTCTTGAATCCAACTTGACCTTTTTGTTTGTCAAAAGATTAGCTAGATTTCTTTTGCTTTCTTTTCATAAAGTTTTCGTTGCCATTATGATCCTTCTAGCATCGCTTGTAAGAATATTACCTTAGAAATTAAACTGTTATACTTGTCCTATCGCTTGCCCATTCTCCTTCGTCTCTTTCTCCTTCAATATGACCATGCATTATGTTTAATAACATTGAATGATAATCCAAACCTCTCACTTTCAGTGACCATCTCATAGAGAAGTAAAATTGGATAGGGCTCCGAGTAACGGAGAAACCTATCTGCCAATCAAATTCGGTTATCATAGACCTGATTTTCTCCCGGAATAAGATATACATAATATCTCAAATACTCGGGTTTCTATTAACGGTTTCTTTTTGGAGGTTGTAAATTATATACAATAGTTCATTGTTTCAGTTTCGTATTTAATGGGGTTGGTATTACATCAGTCTTTCTTACTTAGTCATGTGTTTAAGCAAGTTGTAACTGCTTAAGTCTAGCCCTTCAAAAAAAAATTCCCTTCACCCCCCAAAAATATCCGTCAATTTACGTCCCTGAAAAATTGGCACAATTTTGAGTAAAGAGTTTATTTCATATAGCACTTCGTTTCAAAGATTGACCTTAAAATTTAATAAAGAAAGGTTTATCGAAAATAAGCAAGTAATATCATCTAAATCCCGAGCTGCATTTTAAAAACACATTTCAAGGACTGATACACCCGATTTAGGAATGTTTCTTGGGATAGATATCACCGATATAATCTCAATTTATCCAAAAGATGTTTAAAAGAAATTGAAAACTCTTTCCTTAAATTTTCAATGATTCTGTTTAAAAATGTAACCAACTTCTTCCAATATTACAAAATGATAGATGTCTACTTGACTAGCTGAATTAGTGTTTCTTTTCCTGTTGAAAACAGGCTGATAGGTCAAAATGGATCATCGCTAATATAGCTATCATAATCTAGATTAATGTTTTAAATCAATTTGAATCACTGAAATAAGAGCAACTAATAACTCAGAATTTGTACAGTATACCAACAGCAACAATTCCCGTCTTACATTAGCAAGGGATATAAAACTCGCTACCTTGATCTTCTTGACTCAGCAGCAAAAGAAATTTATAATGAAAATCAAGACATAAAAATTCTGGAAAATTTGATTTATTCGTAGATAATATGTTTTGCAAGGCATTGAAATACGCCCGAAAATAAATGAAATCTTTTGCGATTGCAATTGGTGTGAAAAATACCAAATCAATTTTTTTCACGTGAATGATACACGCTTCGAAACGTGCAGTGGTACATAAAAATTAACTATTCGGCTCCTCAGGTTAGGTAAGTTCAGTTTACCTGAAACTTGCAAAATTCTTTCTAAGAATGACTGTTGCTAAATTTCCATTACTTTGTCGAACTTCATTGCTTAAATGGTGAAACGAAGCATCCAAAGCTCAATTTTGCGACTGTTCCATTCTCAAAAAACTATATTGTTCTTTAGAACACCTCTGGAATCAAGGAAGACAATAGCTACTTTTTGTATAGAAAAAACTAGTAAGTATCGCTACCGAAATCCTGCGAGTACAGAGAAGATTTGTTTAAATACTGGGATCACTTTGACTTCCTGACAAAAACGTCTGTGGCAAGTCCCTAGCCTGTGACCCAGGGTACTAGTCCCAAGGTTTGTATACAAAGCTTTAAAACAGTTTGTATTTATGAAACTTCATCCTCAGAGAGCTTGAAAGAGTAGATCAAAACATTTAGGAGTTAAGGTAGCCGATTAATAAGATAATTCCTCCTTTATGCAATTCCATTACAATGCAGACTAGTCAATATTGGATATTGCGTATGTAGTACTGTGTTTTTGTAGTTTGTATTGTATTATTAATTGTATTGTTTGTAATGTAATGGAATTTTGAACATCAATCAAATCAAATCAAATGATATCAAATCAAATCAAATCAAATCAAATCAAATCAAATCAAATCAAATCAAATCATATTATTATCTGCTGTGAGTAACAAATTTATATACATAACCAAATTTGTGAATAGTAATTTTTGGCGCACTATAAATTTATATTTATCCAGGTAATGGCGAGTTTTAATTTCTCTGGTTTCTCAGAGTCTAGACATTTACGAAAGAGAAATTATTTTGTGAGGATTATTTCGACAATCGTGAAACTTGAGAGTTTAAAGCTTTCACTCCCGGTCTTAATCTTGTTTTACAGTAGCAACTAATGCGTCTCGTCGGAAGTGAAGGGGGTATTAAAAGTGATGAAGTTGGAACAGTCTTACAAACGTTGAACCATGGATAAGTCAAGCACTTGAAGTATTCGCCCCTCATAAAAAAGAACCAATTCTCCCTGAAGATAATTGGAACACATCTACCCTCTAAGGATGAAAGGGTTAAGAGCCAGCGAGACTCGGCGGCCATTGAACAATTGCACAAAAAAAGGGTGGAAATTTGTGCCATAGCACTGCAATCGCATGAGAAAATTCTGAAACACGATAATCGCCTATCGCCCCTTGGCCTCTCTTTATTTCAATTCTTTGTTTCGATTGTTTCGTCCAAGACGGCAAAGCTTCCATGACATTACAGGCGATCCAATCTCATTTAAATCCTAGAAAACTCTTTTCAATCCTTTCGAAGCGTCAACCATCTTACATGGGTGGGCTTCTACGTGTGTATAAGCAAAATTTGTCCTGGCGGAGTTCTTTTCGGTATTAAGACCAGTCATATTCTTGAGACGATCACAATCCGTCCTGGTCTGAGAGAGAATCAAATGGCTACATAATACTTACCCTGATTCGAAATGTCATTGAGTCAAAAACTTCAATGCATACAGAAAGCCCTTCATTATGATCTCGTCTTGTTTTCTAGACCAGTTTAATCTAATGCACATTGCACCCTTGTCTCTTCGCGTAATAATCTTGACCATCATATAATCCAACAAATAGTAGCACCTCGGTCTTGTTGAAGATGCCTTAAAGTTCTTTCACAGCGACATACGTTGTTATGCAAAGGTAAAGAAAAAGATATTCACGGTAGCTATGATACTATTTTTTGTAAAAAAGTATTTACAAGAAACTAACTAAGTACCTTAGTATATGAAGAATATTTATGGCAGCAGTTGCTTCGTGTTTACCTTTCTTAATTGAGAAGTGAGAGGAGGGCAAATGGTTTTCCTATGTCTTGCAATACATTTCCTTATGATGAAGTTTAATTTCAAAGTTAATTGAGAGGACTAGGACAAGTAGAGCCGATTTTCAAGTTATTAAAGTGATGTAAATGACGCTACGGTGATATCAAAGTTGAGTTTAAACGTTGTATACGGCAACTTAAAGCGGAGACTTAAAAAGTGACTTACACGTTGACTTAACCGGTTACTTATACGGTGACTTTGACTTAAATGCTGACTTTGACTTAAACAATGACGTAAACGGTGACTTGTACAGTGACTTAGTGAATTAAACATGAATATAATGTGACTTAAAGCAATGGCATTAAATAAACAGAGAATTCGATTCTGACTAGATGCGTCGTCAGCAAGTTTAAACAAGAGGGTTTGGGCTTATGAATAAAATCTGAAAGTAAGCAATAGATACAAGAAAAGGTGGGGGCGAGACTGAACTTTTTAAAGTAGCGATAGAGAGGTTTACATAAAAAACACGTGTCACTTTCTAAAATTGTATCTACTCAGGGGCGAAGCCAATGGGGGGGGGGGGCCAAGTGCCACAAACTGCCATTTCGTAGGAAATTTGACCTGATTTAAATAATAAACTAAATAATATGCTATTGTTCTTTAAGCAATGGATCGGATGTTTTGCAGTCAATTGCATGAAAATTTGTTGGAAATTTTGTGGGAAATTTTCGGAAATTTTGTTGTTCTTGCCCCCCCCCCCCTCTTTCAGAGATGACTGGATTTGGATGCATTCAGTCAAGGTCTCTAAACCAAGAAGACCACCGCACGTATTTTTTAAACAAAAGTTTGGAGTGACCCAAGGACTTGAAAATTCATGACATTCGGAGGACTACAGTATTCAAATAACCTGAGACCTTCTTCAAAGAAACTAATTATTTTCGCCTTTATTACCATAACCATTTTTAAGATCACACAGATCTCTAAATAAGAGCACTGTCAATATAATTGAGACTTTTTTGTACAAGTTAGGCGATAGCATTCTTGCTACAGTTCTATTCTAAGAAATGTGGGATATTTTTGTGAAATTTCGCGGTTGCACATTTTCTTGGGTTTGGAAAAGCAATGAACTTTCTGAGAAGCCAAGTAATACTTTTCATTAACAGTAGAAGTATTTTCTTGAAACCGAACTTCTTGGTAAAAAACGTGGACATTTTTTCCAATTTGACCCGCTGAAGATTTCCCAAACAAATTTCCTAAATCAATTAAAAATAATGCAAACGGCTTGATAAGTAGCCTGTCGAATTCGCCTTGAGCACGGGCATATTAAAGACATTCTTATAAATCAAGAGTACAGCTTTCTGCCAAATTACTTATTATCAGCATCAGTTACAAAGTTTCTTTTTTAAGCCCTGTTATTGAGCCGACATAAGAGCAGGAAAGACTGGTAAACTCTAAGGCAAGGGGGGCAAGACAGTGAAAAATATGGGCAAAATAAAAGGAAAATGAAGGAATTAGGCTCATGGGTCAGGGCAAGAGAGGCAATTGCCCCCATTATGAGCATCCTTGTTAGAGTGCAAATTAAATGCAAGGTGTTTTCAGACGGCATAAAGGCTTTTCCTTGTTTATGTTTCAGAGAGGAACTGTTAAGCCCCTATGTTTCAGAGAAATTCCGTTTGCTTCAGCTTACAGAGCATTTCGTTTCTGGAAGTCTCAAGGGCGCTTCTTTTTGGGCAATCTCTCGGTTTTATCGGAAGTTTTATCAGATAAGTTTTATTTGAAAGGGACAAGGAAGTGTTAAAGAAACGAAGGGGACAAATTCCTTGCTCTGTCCCAACTCCTGCATTTAGAAATAGAAGGTCCAAGGGTTTGAGATAGAAGAAAGTAAATTAGAAATGGAAAAAAACGAACCCGATTTCTGGCGCTTGAATTTTCCAATAAGATCGTGATTTAGGGGGAAAGGGAGGCCTCGAGCCACGAGATTTTAACAAACTTTATTTCACTTTTACTGAGCAACTTCTTTGATAATCCTCTCTAATATAAGTTCCCTCCTGGACTTGTCCTCTCATAAAAGCATTTTGCTGACAGCCTCCCTTTGGCTACTAGGTCTTGTTTGTAACTTTATATCGTTAACTTCTCCATTCAGAATGGATGCTAATTAGGTGCAAAAACACACGCGATGGAAGGTTCAAAAGGGGCATTGACAATTGAAGTTAAACGCTAAATGTTCTTGGTCATCGATTGCAGTTAATGCAGTATATCTTTTACAACCCGGCTGTAAGAGGTCAGGTTTCTTTTTTTCAAGAACGCACGTTTCGGCAATCTGAGCAGCTAAAAACCGTTTTCAAATATCCCGCCTATCATCATGGACAGTGCACAATTAAGCTGGATAAATAGCCGGCAGAGAAACATTGCCCAAATCTGCTTACTCTAGTAACTGCCTTGAGACCCGTTCATTGCATTTAAGCAATTATCCTGTACTCTCAAGTATTATTAAACATACTAAATGTTAAATACTAAATACAAATCTCTGATTATAATTATCATACACTAAATATAACAAATCTGTGAGATGCAAATTTCTACAATTTTCCCGAAATTCAAGAAATGTGTCTAAATTCAGTCTAAAATCATGGTGCTTTAAAATACCCTTTTCAAGAGGCATAACTGTAAGTGTTGCCCAAAGAGAGAAGTGGATATTCGCTTGATCTTTTACTAGCTTAAACTCATTTGTCTATTTCATTTGTGTGAGATTGGAATCTGCGTCAAATGGCATCACCAAAGTTTCAATAAAAGGATTGCAGGAATCTGTAAGGCCTTTTTGAAGCAGAGAATCAGGGGTTCTTGGTATTTATTGGGAATAACGAGAGTTATTTTATTGGATCACAGACTGTGCATGATGCATTCTTTTGCGATGGGGTTTTGCTCGGTATCATTGTGTCTGGGCTGAGTTTGATTGATCGGTTTGATGACCGGTGTCCGGTTTTTCGGTGCCGGGCTGATCAAGGCTGCGCATGTTTTTTGTTTTTAAGGGTCGTGCTTGGCATTGTTTAACTCTGTGCCCTCACACTTACGTTTGTTTTCCTTGCTATAATTGTGAGTTTCTTGGTTGCTGCACGATACCTGCATCGATAACGAGACAATGTAGGAAAGCCTCCGTTGCAGTGCTCCGTAGCTACCCAAAGCTCAGCCTAGTACTATGATGCTTTACCACAATCTATCATTGCATTGAATTTGGGAATAACTGACAGCCATTATTGTGAAGGAATCTCTAAAGGAGATAAGATGTACAAGACAGAACCTTGATTATTTGATGGTCTGTGACACAGCCGTAAGAGGCGGCTTTGTCTGATCCTGAACATTGTTTGATCATCAATCCAAAATCGCTTGATAAAATACAACAGGAACAGACCTGCTTGCGTTAACTTGTACCCATTCTTCTCTTTTGTGAATTTTTCCTTGCTATGCGATATACTGATGTTTTTAGCACCAAATTTACGCTGATGTGAGGAGGAGCCACAAACACCTTTACTGAATTTTACTCAATTCAACTTCGAAGTAGCTTGACCGGCTGCTACGAAGCATAAATTACCTTTTCAAACCTCGCACTCTATCTAAACGTCACAAGTGGGGGAAAGCCGTCTATTTGATGCATTGGTTGGCTGATATCTGGGCAGTAACGAATTGGGTAAATTGTTTCTTTGATTTAAAAATACTCTCTCGATTAGCATTTCTCCACTGACGATGGCAATGGGCATGTCTCTAATGGGGTGACATTACATATTAGATGTTCATAAATTTGAGGTGCTAGACATTATCGTTAAATTGAACTATAAAACCTAAGCGCGCATCATATTGTCACTTCATCTTGTCGTAAAGTGTTAGTCTTGGTTCCAGAATAGTTGGTAGTTGATACTTTTTAGCAGTTTCCGCGCAGCTGTGCGTCAATGCAGAATGGCACCCACGAAAAATTTATCTCGTTTTATTTTGCAGGAGAGAACATCTTGCGAAAGTCTGTTGGCTCTGGATCGCGGCCTAATTGTAAAAAGGCTGAGTTTATCAGCTGGAGACCACCAGCTCCAATATCTAGGCAAAGTATTATCAGTGGCCAAGAAGAGTGACAGGAAACTGAATTCAAAAGTAAGGTACATGTAAAGCTTTTATTTAACATTCTACTTGGCTCTTATTTCTACAACTCTTCAATGCCCCTTTTGCTTCGTCGATTAAAGCATTTAAGCAGATCTTTCTTTTTCAAATCAAGCACACCTAGTTAGAAGTTTCTAATATTTCCCCACTTTTCAACTCTTATTTATTCTACATCAACTTTTCAATAATTAAATGTAACGATCTTAATTAAGAGCTCTTGATTCTAAAGATCTAAACGCAAAGGACAACGCTGAAGCAGAAACATTCATTTTAGGACATACGTTTGCCTTTGAATTTAAGATGTGGTTCTTTCTAATTGGGGATTTCTGTATTTCGTCAAGTTTGGTTCCTGTAAATATATGCTCTAACCATGTTTTTGGTTTACATGGTTTTAAGTTTACTTAGTATAGTCTCTATGCAGAATTATTTCTTGTTAGTAAGTATTTACTTTGGATGGGTCTCCTTGTGCCTAATGAATAAGGGAAGCCAGAGTTTGGAAATATCTAAAACGTCTAACTTAAGCTCTTATTTTTCTAAGCATTTGATTGAGAATCGGTCCCATTTGTTTATAATTATTATTATTTTTATTAACAATTGCTTTTGCGTTGGTTAAAATGAGCAAAAAATACTTTTAGGTAATAAGCTAATTAAAGCCAACAAAATAAGTAAAAACCTACTTTAAAATTTTCATAAAACCCACAAAAACCTAATAAACTTTAAAAAGAATTGTGAAGAGGAGGAGTGTGTTATTCTAAGTACATCTGAACGATGGATACTTGGGCTTTTTTTACCAGGTCTGTTGTTTCATACCTATTTCTTGTGTGCTGTTACTTATAATGAAGTGAATGTGCTCATTACTAAATCATGCTTAAACTCAAGGGAAGGGAGGGGAGGAATAGCTGCTATCTTGTGTCAGTAGGAGAGACGGGATGGAAATTGCCAGTGAGATGTAAAGAAACATCTTTTGTCCTAAATAGGACTGGGTCATATACATCTTCTCAACAAACTCTGTATAACGTTTTACTGAGCCATAAGCTGCTACTTAATGTTATTAAATTATGGTTCACATCAAGGTTACCCAATTCATATCCCGTGGTCTAGCCATATGTTTTACTTAAAAATCGTAGACAAAAACAATCACATTGGGATCAGCTTTGAGAGAGCATTTGTTTTCAAATGCGAACCAATTAAGCTTATCACCTTAACTTCAAGCAACTCTCACGAATCGCTTCAGATTTGTTTGTTGGTACTCAGTCGAAACTTTAAGCCGTTGATGAGGACGATTTTGCATTCTTCTTCTTTGTATGATGTTGCCGCGAATTCTTTGGTTGTTAGTATTATCTTTTCAAAAGGAACTTAGAGAAACTGTGACGAGATACTTAGCATGAGCCCGATGTTGGGCTGGAGTCATTGCCGCTGAGCTTAGGGCGCTCAAACTGTACATAACCATCACTCTCACTAAAAATTGCACTCATCGATTGATAACTGAAGGTACAAAATCAACGCACGAAATACAGGTAAGGACTTTGACTTAAAATTAGATCACAATATTGGAAATCAGTACTTATATTAAATTTTTGCAAGACGCATTGGGCTCAAGTCTTTACAAACAGCGGTACACCCATTTTACGCGAAAGTACGAAATGACCTCATCATTAACGAGAATTTTTTAACTTTGTTTACACCAGCACCGAAATCTTCTCAGCAATCCTTGGATTTGAACACTTTAACTATCTTAAAACGTTTTAAGAGAGAACAAATATGAGCATAATAAAAAACTTAGCATTTTGAAGCACTTAAATGTTCTTTTAAGTAAGGCATTTTCAGCATAAATTGAGCCTTCATTGTCTTATTTCACCAGCTAGATTCTTCAAAGAAGCTGATTTTTTACATGATGGAAAGTATTTTCCTAAAACAAGACATGTCCGCACAGTGTCTGAAAAATTTAGCACTGGACTTTCTTGACATTTTGAAAAACCACTGAGCAATGTTTCATGGATCATCTTAGACTCACTACTGCCTCACGAACCAAGAAAGCGCGTGCCTTGATCCAGGTTTGCCTAGAAGCATCGCAAACCGGTGGCCAACTGTTCACATCAAATGCTTGTATTATTCAGCAGAACTGCGTTCTTAAACGGGACCAAGTTGTGGGTTTTATTGGATGAGGCCCAATGTTAGTTGTTCCCCTTGCCACTTTAACAGAAGGCCTTCGTAGATTAATTTTAATTCGGGGCCATCAATGATTTGCTGTTGCCATTTTTCATAGGAAACGCAGAAACACTATATAGAGTAAAGTAATAGCAAATGAATTATGTATCTTTGTCAAAACCATGTTTATTAACAGCAATGGTCACATTTTATGAAGAAATTCAGTAGACCCTTATACTCAAAGCGTCTTTGACATCAGCGGAATTCGGTACTGAAGCCTTATTGAGGACTTGGCCCCGCAGTTTTAAAGAACTTGGCAGCGTTTCAGGGTCAGTGGCGTGTTTTGGAGAAAAATAAGGGGGGAGGGCACCAATACTGAATTTGTCGAGTACGCTCGAGGTGGGAAAAATTTGTCTGATTTAAATTTTTTGGGAAGTCTGATAAACACTGAATTATGAAATAGTAGAAGCATTGCAATTTTGATATAAAATGTATTGTTTCATAAAGCCATTAGTAGTCGAACTAAATTTGCCAAGTCAATCGAAAAGTTTCCAATAGCACTCTGTCCTCCCTCATATTTTCTTATATACGCCACTATTCAGGTGTGGTCCTGTCCTATACTACTAGCCGTCGTACCTTTGTCTTAAATGTTGGCTTTTCCACGCAATGCTATCCCAGCTTTGTCCCAATAACTATTTTTGCTGCATTTCGAAAATGTTTGTTCCTTTACATATGTGTCCTAAAACTGATTTTGGTTGACTTTGTATAGGCTTTGCAAATTTCTCTTTGAATATCAGTTTGGACAAGGTTAGCCTGCTTGCAACTGCTGGGAAAAGATACGCTAAGAAAACATCCAGGACGTGACTGCCTCTGTTATTGTTGAGATTTTGGGCAAATATTTAATACTATTTACAGAATAAAGCAGAAATCAATAGTCTTAATAAGCAGCAGGTCGTATCCTCCTCGTGCATAAGAACGGGCCTGTTAGACAATTCCGCGAGAAGGGGCGCCTACTGCAGGAGGTAGAGGAGAACAAGACTCCATTCCTCTAATTTGTTATTGTTTTGCCCTTATTTGGTCAATGTTGCCTCCTTGCCCTGAAGTACTGCAGGCATCTCAGTTCTTCGAAATAATGTGTTTTTTGCCTAAAGGAGTCATTTTTCAAAGAGATATTGCATCGGTCTGTATTTTCACAACCTTGCACTACAGGACAGACGAACAAAACTTATCACACCATTCCCTAGTTCTGCAGACCTTTTCTTTTTAGTTCTAGCTTTACCTTTCAGAACTCTTGGGATTATGTTGATTGGCTAATTTGAACAAAACCAATTTCCATATGTGAAATACTTTGGCGGTTCTTTGGGCAAACCAAAGTTCTTAGATTAATTGCTGTAAGTATTTAAGCGTAATTAAAGACCATAAAATGAAATACTAAATGAATGAGCATGTTGGTAATGCTCCAGGAATTGAGCTCAAAATTTTTGCATAATCTTCTGGGATATTTTAATCACATTATTTGAAATTCAGGTGAAACGAATTAGCCTGTGGATTTTTGTACTTAAGCTGAATAACAAACTCATCATATTTAGGCACGTTTGCTCTAAACATTAAGGATACCGAGTCACCCGTGAGAACATTCTATCGTCTTTATCACTGAAGCCTACTTTCAAGGGAGGGGCCAGGCTTCCTCTACTCTTGAGCAAGAGAGGAATCTACTTGTCATGTTTTCGATGACTGGAAAATGACACATAATCCAGATCCACATAAATAAGCTGATGAATTGAGGCTTTCAAAGAAAAGATTCGAAACGAATCATAATAATAACATTGCTGTGATTAATATAGATAAGCATGAATATTTGGGAATCTAGCTTGATTCAAAGCTTTCATTTTAAGTTTGTATAAAGGCGTCATTTCCAAAGCAAGAACGATTTCCTGCAGTATCTTTTCACGTATCCACCCAGGCATTCTTGGGAGTGCAACCCTATGTGCAACTCCACCTAGAAAGTGAAGATGCTATCTCGTACATTCCAGTTGAAGTATGGAAATTTAGTCCTAAGGGTGTCTTGTTAAGTTGGGTGGAAACGTTGGTGTCCGTTCACTATTCTGGTGCACGTCATTTACGAGATATGACGATCTACGACGACTCATAACGATTTAAACCGACCAACACTTACCGAAAATACATTTCACCAACGACATTTCGGTCGTTCACAGAGTTTCATTTGTTACTATAATTCATATCCAAGTCACTTAGTATTACACTATAATATGTAAGTCTGTCGCAGATATTGAGTCTTCGTAGCATTTATCAGCAAAACACTACTATGTATTTGCAGATTGACGTCAATATAAACATGTTTTTTACTAATGTTCCTTGATAAAAATGAATCTGTTGAAATTCAAGGATTGTCCTTTTAGTTTGCATTTACGCACAAGCTTAATTAAACCCAAGACCCAAATTAATTCGTTTAATGGTCACAGGACCCAACAGAATCACCCAAGAGCCCAATAACAGACGTAGGCCTAAGTCAGACAATATGGCCTTTCATGGACAGAACATTCGTTGTCGTTCCTTTGGTAGGTATCATCAATGCATGCTGTAAAGTTGCCATCCCTCATGTTCTAGAAAACAGATAGAAATGCATGTTTGCGATCGATTTACGTCCAGCCATCCGGTTGAACGTCAGTAATGTGTACACTAAAAACAAGCAGTTCCATTTCATCTCTCACCTGCCCCTCGCTCCGATTTTCATGTTGGAAATTCCATGGAGCAGATCATATTCAACAGACCTTTTTAAGAACTTACGCAAACCTATCTATTCTTTGAAGCAGTAACGTAGCCAAGGGGAGGGGGCAAGGGGTGGATGTCCTTATTGTTAAATGTTTTATGTCCGAGATACACAAAACTGCGAGGCCCTAAGAACTCGTCCCACTGGAAACCCACAGACGCTTTCTTCATGAAAATGACCCCTCCCCCCCAAAAAATGACTTTGGCTACGCCAATGCAAGTAATGAAGTTGTCTATCCACCTGTCCATCTATTTATCCGTCAATTTCTACAATTTCTGTTCAAAATGCAAGTGTAAATGATGAGATTTATACGGCATTAAAGCAACAATTGCCATTTGTGTTGCAGTGGTTTACATAAACATGTGTTAATAGCATTGCCGTGAAGATTTATGAAGTGCTATATTCTGCTTTTTGGCACTTTGTATCTTGCAACCACAAATGTACCACTCAGCATCGTAGGCGGTACATATTTTGGTTATTAGTTAACCAGAATTCCCAACGGAAAGGATTGTCAGGTAATAACTTTGTCACATACGAATGAATGATGTATCAATTTGTAATCGTTTGGATTTTGTTCTCGCTTGCTCTTGTTACAAAAGTAGAAGTAAGTACCATAAACCCAATAACAAGGTTCCCTGGTGCTTGATAAATTTTCTAACGTTATGCTAGAGAATAATTACAGAGGGGCTTAAAAACGGGATAGATCTATGCTTAACTATTGCACCTGGTGTTAAAACAACTATATAGTAACAACAAGTGCGGTTCGCCAAAATTCAAGGGGTACTGAAACTGATCATGTTTGAGCAAAAGGTGTATGTGCCGGTATTGATACATAGCCCATGTAAGAAACCATCAATTCTTGCTCAAGTTCATTGAACCAATGGCCCGTCCAGTGATGAAAGTTATAATAATGGGAAGCCTTTTGATATACCTTATTTCTTAAGTTATTTTCATTAGCTTTAAAAAACCGTTGGTAAGATTGCCGGCTTTTTGTCAGACAGTCTGTGCAAGATATCTTATAAAGCAATTTTCAGTGACATTTCTAGGGAGTAACTTTTCTGGCATGTGGCTCACCATGACTCTCTAAATCAATGCAAATCAACGTCAAGGAAAACCGTAACTCTAGAATTGTGATCTTCAAATGTAGCACATGAACAAAAACGATGGCATGTTTTTTTATGCACCGTAAACCCCCTGGGCCAAGACCGCTTTTGCGAAGACCTTGAACCTTCCAGCTTAAAATGATTAACAATATGAATTTGTACAAACATGAAAACGTAATGAAGTGAAGTACTATAAACTGGAAATATTGTGAATGGACATGCCCACCATATCCATCCTGGCGCCTGTTCTGCCTCGCTGTTGTTTTGTCTTGAAAGAAACAGAGGAAGGTTTATATATTTAGCCTTGCTTAATGTTCTGTTGCCTATTTGCTTAGTATTTCATAAGCTTAAAACCACTAAATACTCTATCATTATCCACTCTTAAACTTAAGATGAATAATGAAAGATGGGCCTTCAATAAGGACGGTCCATTCGACTATTTGTTTCTATAGGGTTTTGTATTACTCTCATAATTTAAGTACGTTTGATTAACTTTTGCCAGACCAAAGACTTTCACCTTCTGCGGCTACATCTGATAAGCCTGTCTTGATGGATATTCTCATTTTAACTTTGTGTTAAACAAGCCCTTTCATTTATTTCAGCAATGTTTTTCACAATTATGATTTCACCGATATTTGATCTCATATGGCAAGTAAGGTTCCATCGCCTTGATGGGCAATCTAGCTCTCGTGCCTGGTTTTAAGACCTCATTTTTTTCTGGAAAATGGCAAGAAGTAGAGCTCGTGAGATCTCGCCTATTTTATTACATCGAACACACTTTCCTCCATAATAATGATGATAATAATAATGATAGTGAAATTTTCATCGATATTCAAAACAAAATATAAACACAAATCTCACTATTACAAATGTAATTTGTAATTGGCAAGCCTAGATATACGCTTAAAAGTAAATAACAAGTAAAGAAGATTTTTAATGAGAGTAGCTCTGGATTTTGTCCTGCATTATACCTATAACAGAATTTGAAGCAAGTGGTATGAATAAATTTTGTTGGAAGGTTTTGGAGATAGGTATTTTTTGTGTTGTTTGTCGATATCACAATTTAAGGAAGATTTGCAGTTGTTGATAAAGATACCAAAAGCACTGATATGAGATTAACAAACATGACTAGGACATAAAGAAAATTGTCCTTGTCTTAAAAAGTAAATCAGGTCGAAATTGATCACCAGTAATGATAGATGGCAAAAGGACATCTGGTAAGTCAACATAAAGAGAGAAATGATCGATTGCATTAAATGAAAATGTTTAAAACATTCATTGAGATAGACGTTACAACTGGCTTCAACAAAGATAAAGATTCAGAAAGAAATCAGGATTTGCAGTCAGAGGTTGACTCCAGTTCCTTTTCAATAGTTTTAACGTCTAGAGTTGTTTAGGTGCTTGATTGTAAAATTAAGAAATCGATTGATGGAATCTTGAAAGAATCATAATCATTATCAATATCATTGCTGCCCCTGCCAAATGCAATCGTAATAACCATCATCAATATCGTCATCTTCAACATCGCTTAGACTATATATCATATATGTTCATTAGCACTTCCTTTGCCACTACAAAAAATGCAGCGATGAACCTTAGCTATGGTTACGGCACCACCACTTTGCTTCACTTTAATCGAATCCTTGCAAAAGCTTGATTTATATGTTAATATCAAAATATGGCCTAAAGATGGAGGTTACGGCATGGCAGATGTACTATTCACACATCCAAAGAGCATTATGCTTCAAATTAGTCATTATAAATGCGAGAATCAGACCACCCTGCTTGATATCTTGGTTTCTGACAGAGTTTAAGATTGACTCATAATTACCTACTATGCATGGTTAATTGATTAGTAATGAACATAGCTCCATAAACATTCCCACCCGTCTAGCTTTCGTTGGTATAACGTTAATTCTAAACGTGATACTGTTGTTGCGTATCTTAAAAAAACCCTCATGTCATTGGATGTTCATAGAAACATGCAATTACTTAAGGTTTATGGCTAATTAAGGTTGATGAGGTTTTGGTAGAGTTTGGTCGGTTTCATCCTTTTTGTCGCATTTGCTTCTCTCCTTATTGGTACCTTAGTTCGCTTTGTAAACATTCATTTCTTCGTTCGTTCGTTCGTTCGTTCGTTCGTTCGTTCGTTCGTTCGTTCGTTCGTTCGCTCGCTCGTTCGTTCGTTTGCTCGTTCTTTCATTCGTCAGTTCGTCCGTTCGTTCTTTTTTTTGTTTATTAACTCATTCGTTTTTTTGTTTATTTCTTCTTTCATTATCTTGCTCAGGATTTTCCTTGCAATTTCATCTTATCTAGTCTCATCGCATCATTCATTCATAGATTCATCATCTTCCCATACATTTGTACATTTTTGATTATTCGTTTTCTTATTTATCGTTTTTTGGCTTTTATCATTCGTTCAGTCAGTTAGTAATCTTAGGCATTAATAGTTTTGCACTTTTTCATCAATTTCTCATACTTATTCATAATATTAATCAGTCGCATTTTAATCATTCATTTTTCATTGCTTCGTTAATTGATACATTGATACATTGATTCGTTAATTGATTCACTGATTCTTTCATTGATTCATTCATTCACTCATTCATTCACTCATTCATCCATCGATTTATTCAGTGATTCGCCCATGTGTTCATTCCACGCTATTTCAATTTAATTCAAACGGTCATTTGTTATTTCGCGTATTTTCTTTCATCATCAGCCTTTTTTGAACCAAATTAACAAGTAAACACTGTTAAGGTAACGTTAATTATGGTCCGAGCTTAATTAATTAGCAACGTTTAGTTCAATCTATTTAATACCCCCAATTTCGTCTTGAAACCTATTGAATCTAATATTATGTTCCCTCTGTTTGTCTAAACTATAAAGTCATATGAAGATTTCCATTCTTTTACTCGATTCATCAATCTTCTAATGGAACCGCTTATATTCTATCGCAAAGAAGGCTTTAACTACTTGCTCTTCTTTATCCTATCCTCTTCATTATGTTATTTTTATAAACAGATTCTGGATATCACAGACACTTCTCTACGCATGTACTGTACTGTGTCTGGTTTTTTGTTGCACTAGACTAACGCCATAAGCCTCAGTTGCGCTTTTGACCTCACTTGCAGGACGCCGAGAATTTTTGACTCTGCCAAGAGCAAGTGGACTTGATCTATGTATATTCCGTCAGTTAATTCTGCGGGGGCGCAAACACAACGAAGACGCTGCGGCGAAAAATTTCATTGGCTTCAGTCTTGGGGGGCTCTTAAAATGTGCATAAAAATCTTTGAAAAAGTCAAATTATTGCTTAATTTGAATAAAAATTGGACTCAATTATTGAAAGCAATTGCACACGTCTACCACTTTCCTGGATGAAAAGGGCGTTTTCCAAAATCTTGGCTCATTTGCAAATGTCCCTTTTTAACAAATGTCTGGACAAGTTCAGTCTGGTTGTGCATACTGGACAAAGATGTTATGACGTATCTAGTAACTGATGGCTTCTGTGTTTGTGAACTTTGTTTTGTTTGAGAAATAACTTTCTCTCCCATGAATAATAACTTGCAAAATGTCATTGCTTAAGTGGTGACACACTTGTCGAAAATGACATCCTTCAAAGAACTGCATAATGCTTTAAATTAGAGGACAGTAAAGGTAAAAATGGATGATTTGTGATAAGAAAGTTAAGGAGAAGTCCAGCGCTGAAATCTTGTTATTGCTAAGAACATCCTGGGGTCATGCCAAACTTTCTAAAAAACAACCGTGATTTCTTAAGTAGTCCTGGGGTTATTTTGCTTCTATACCTGCTGTTGAACATTTCTCAAGGTCTGATAATTTCAATCAGAAAATCGTGCAAAAAATCTGGTGAATAAGAAGGTTTTCTCCCTCTTTAACTAGCCTAAATTCAACAGGAAACTTTTATACACCCTAGACGAACTTAAAATATTATTTTGCGTGTTTTCTTGTCGTGTGAGAATGATTTATTTACCAATGAGCACAGTAAATCAGACAAAAATAGCCAACCGTTTAAAGCTACTGTTATAGACTGAAGTAAGTTTATGTAAACAAAAAAAACAATAATTCGCTTGCGTTAAATTCACGGGACGTTATCACAGAATGCTCCTAATTATAATAATTGAAGCTTAGAGGGGGCCTGTTAAATTTTAATTCCAAGTTCCGTATACAAGCAGAGAATAAGATCCATGATTACCAGAATAACTGCGACCAAAGTAAACCTCACTCACGATATACCCAGGAAAATCGAGATGCTTATTATGGAGCTACTGCTTGACCTGTGAACGCAGCTGTAGGCATCATGAATGCATGAGAAATGTAATGAACTATGTAGAAAATATAATAAAAAAACGTAATTCTAGCTGTGAGTAATAAACACATCAAAACTAAGTTATTTCGAGTCCATTGATACAAATAGGCTTTATTCGTTGAGGTATTGACAAGAGCACCTTACATCAGCTTTATGCTGCCGTTCTTGCAAGTCCTGCTAGTCAAACAGAAATTTAACTTGACAAATGTCTTCCAAATGCGACATATTTTAGTAGACAGTGATTGATACTGATTGCCTAAAGGCTAAATCAAGGGCTCTAACCTCCTTTTATAACCAAACACCCTATAACTGTGTGTCATACAAAGAACCACAGCCCAAAAAATAGAATCAGCAAGTGTTCCCCACTTTCTATTGGTTGCCTCCTCTGCCATTCCAAATCTGAGTTTCTTTAGGCTGAGGTTCAGAATAA
Organism: Catostylus mosaicus; assembly: GCA_964019065.1. Lineage (NCBI taxonomy): Eukaryota > Metazoa > Cnidaria > Scyphozoa > Rhizostomeae > Catostylidae > Catostylus > Catostylus mosaicus. The sequence continues at coordinate 10,798,797 of OZ025187.1, forward strand.
GAAGGGATTGGATTTGCAAAACCCTTGGACTAGCAAGGAGCTAGCTCAACAGGCAAGCAATAATTTGATTAATAAAAATGATTTGAAATTAGGCGTCCATTGGCCCAATCAACGATTCAAAAATGGTTGAGCAGACATGGAGAAGGCAGCTTCCGGGCCATGAGAGTAAAGTATTCTAGCACTTTAGAGGAGCATCCTTTCCAAAATTTGATTGGTCACTTTTTGGTCACTATAGAGATCATGCTAGATTTTGGCAAAGAGATCTCCTAAAGGATTAACCAATTTTTTATACTATGACGTAGGCAACTTACAGGGTTCGTAGTGAAGAAATCCTCTTTCAATCATGCTTCAGAGACTAGTCGTTTTCATACTCAAAGAGTGCGGGATGACTTTTCATACTTTTACGGAGGATGTGTGTAACGTAGCCAATGCTTCTATCGATCAATGGAAAGATCTTTCTCTGTTAGGTATGTAGCGACCAACACTGAGGGGGAAATTATTCTCACATGAGTATAAAAAAAACGATGGCCAGGGTTACATATAGAAAGGAAAGATGGATGGTAGATAACCCCCCCCTCCCCCCCCCTAAAAAACATTTTCTTGATTTTTCTGTTGGCTTTCCCCAATTATTCATGGTCTTAGCCCCCTGATCTAAGTGTCCCTGGATCTAAGCGCCTCTTGCATTGATTGAAAGAAAACCACATGAAATAAATGATCAAAATTGAGGGGACGAGACCGCCTGCACCCAGTGACTTCAGGTCTAAAAATAGATTCGAGAGATCTTTAGGAATTCAAGCATTTATGATGTCAAGTCTGAAATTTAGTCTCGAACACATCTTGCCGCATTGAGCCGAAGGTTTTCCGTTAACGTTGCATTCTTTCAATACTCCACCCATTTGAGCGGTAGGTTCATATCCTATCGTTGCGTGTCTCATATAATAAACATGCAAGGCTCTTGGTTGCTTTCCGTTCGGAATAGCCTCTTTTAGGGTCATGTACGGGAAAACAAGCTGCTTTACACCCTAGAAACAAACTTTCCCAGTACTTCGGCATATCTTTCATCGTGAAAATATGAACATCTTGGCAAGACCCGAACATATGCAAAATAACCCAAAACTCACCAAAGAACCACGTGCTAAATGACCAAGAATAACTCCAAAACCAAACTACATATGGTAAATCACATCGAAAATTGCTCTAACAGAAATGACTTTTAACCTTATGCCCGAAGAATAAGACCCGAATTTCCCTTGTGCTTTTTTGATGTTAGATATGTTTCCCTGTTCTCTTGATAATTCATCATGTTTGTTTATTTCCTGAGCTCCCTAAAATTCCCAATGATGATGATGATTATTATTATTATTATTTTTATTATTATCATTATTATGACGTCGTTGTGCTTCTAATTTAGTACCTATTTTAGACAGATTTGTTAACTAACGACCCTCTAAACGTTTGATTTGATTCTGAGTGGCAGGTGGGAAAGGGGCATCGCAGGGGGTATAAAAGTGGAATGAGCTTCGACAGATTGACGAATGAGCCACAGAACATTGAACAAATTCGTCCCAATGTGAAGCACGTTAAGGTGTTGATTGGATTAACCACACAAGTGACACAAATTTATAACTGCTGATCATCTCTCAAAAGGGACCCTTCAAGGTCATTATAAAGCCAGCAAGAGGCTCATTGTAGGAAACAGTCTGAAAGACATTCCTTTAGATATTTAACAAGGGCTCGATGTAGATACGAAAAACTTAAACATCAAGCCATCTGAACGCTTTGCTCTGAGGATTACGATCGCTGATCGGTTTATCATTTCACTCGTAGAAATTTCGGTGGAGAGGAAGGGAGGAGTGTTTGTGGTAGAACAGCTTGTGGAAAAGGTTAGAGAAAATCTTGACAGCAAAAGGTACGTTGAAATCTGCTTGTTTTGAGTTACGCGTCGTATTATGCTCATTCGCAAAAGCGTTAACCACGTTAGATATACGCAAATCTTTTATAGAAATGGATTAGAAATGCTCAATAGCTTCTTGAATTGCGTATTTTTGCCACCATATAACCAGTATTTCGTGTGATTATCACCAAGAATAAAATTTTCGGTACACAAACAAGAAAAAGTTTTTCAGGTTAAATCTCGTTTTGTACTTGATCGTATATCTAGCCGCGACTTGGAATTTAACTCACGTGCAATTATAGTTCAGTGGTTTGGTTTTATACCAGGTATTGTATGTTATACCTACATTCTTTAAGTTCTGCCGAAATATTTTTGAAATAGCGAGCAAGGTAGGGTCGAAATCGTTCCTCGCAAAATTAAGGTTCGCAGTCACTACTTATCATGTTCTCCAGTTTGATTCAATCCATTCTCCATTCCATTTTTGGGCTTCAAACACAGTGATGGCTTTTCTATATTCTTGAGTTTCAAGATTGCATTGACAGACATTGAAAACAGATCGTGTTGTTACTTGATTTACGCAGAAGAGAATTAAAAATCTCAGAAAATATAGGAGTGAAACTAAGCAAGTGAGACCAACTGATCGCGTGCCTAAGTACAATTTCTCTCTGTTTCTGTTAATTTACCCTGTCCCGATATAGTATGGAATGAGAAAGAAAGAAAGTGTTATGAACAATTGTGCGCAAATCTACTTGTCTTTTTAAGATCATACAATGACAGAACTTGTAGGATTTAGAGAAAATCGTTATCGTTATATAGCTGGAATTCTGCAAAGCCTCAATTTCTGTGAAAATATTTTTCTTAAAACTTGAGCACATTATTTTACAACTTTTCCAACGGGTTTTAACTTCAGAATGATATACTGGTCTCTAATATCTCCGCGAAAGCTCAGTAAGGGATAGTGCAAAATTTACTTTACAACATAGCCAGAGGAAAAAGAAAATTCTTCCAGAAAAATCTGCTGATTTTTTAAAATCCTATCCAGAAAGAACCTACTGCCCTGTCATTTTTTCTTTACCTGCTTTTACGCAAATGAAAATTATTTATTTCATTAGTTTTGTTCAATCTCAAGAAACAGAACAGACTTTCAGCATCTTTATTACATTTTCTAAAACACATGCTTTACATGTAATACTCCCTCAAATTGGATGGTTTGTAGTTTTGTTCAAAACTGAAAAACAAATCTTATTCAAAACTCCTGTTGAGTTCATAGTAAAATTATTTACTTGCATTTACCTGCACAGTAAATATGCCAACCCTGTACGTTGTTTCAACAAAGAAGTAACCTCGTAGCATTTCCCACTGCCCATGTAACAAAATAAACGTTGCACTATCCCTAACTAGTAGCAAGTCTGATAATGCGATGTGATGTGTCTATTCTTTTGCATAGACTGAGACTGAGAAACCATCGCGTTTACTTCAGCGTTTCATTATATCCATTTACTATCCAATTGATTTAGCATAGGGCACCCTTCGTTTGCTCTAAACTTTACCTGAAAATCTGTGACAGCTGACGCATCCATGATTTTGTCATGTACTCTAAGCCCATTTACTTCATATTCGACTTCAGGTTTCTTAAAAACATTGTGTTTATTCGTTTTTTTGGTTAAAAAGTAGTTTTCCAGTAATGAATATACAATATGATTTAGACTTTAGTAGTATCAAGGAGTCAAGCAGATACTGAATGCCTTCGAAAATTTTAAGTATTCTACGTATTTGCGTGTAAGGACATTCAACGTACTGGCGTCCTAAGTACTGGCGTTCTAACACAATCATTTTTATAAAAAAAATCACCTTTTGTTAGATCTGGTAGGAACAGGGCTTTTCGACTTTTCTCTGCATTTCATCTGCCCGTCAAACTATCTTTGTAAAACACTGATAATATGTAATTTCTTACGTTCTTATTGAATTACTTTCTTCTGCTGTTACGTTGGCATTTAACGGTCTTCTTTTACTATTTTACTTCTTTTTCTTATTCGATTAAAAAATTTGTCGCAATTAGATCGGAGAGACAAAACATAGCATAGATACGTACTCTTTATCACTTTTCATTAACTTGCTTTTTATTTCCCAAGTTAATGACTTTGGGTCCCGGGAAGCATCATTGGAGATTCATAGCAGGCTCATAGAGAGGCATTCCGGGTCATGGGTAAAAAGGACCTAGGATAGGCTCAGGGCCATTGCTAAGGGTCTTTCTTCGATAGGGAGGTGTGTCCAGGACTAATTTGCCAACAAAATAGCTTACAATTCTCCATTTGCTGACGAAAAAAAGGGTCTACAAAATTTCCCTTCAATTGAAAACAACATTTTTTGTCCGGAAGATGGGGTGGCAAGCCCCCGTAGCCTCACTATAGCTACGGTCCTGCCTAGGGTGTTCATCTCCTAATTCTTCCGTATGAAGCTCGTGTTAGATTGAATGAAAATTGCCAAAGACAGTTTAAACTGGCTTGACAGCCATATGATGAACGTCCTTAAGAGCAATTACTCCCTCTTCAGTGGGCCCCACATTCATATCTTTTTCATTATTCAATTTGATAGTGATCCTGTAAACATGGCTAGTTTGATAGTGCTTGCCCTCTGGTTCCTTTTTTAATAGCTTTAAGAAACTGCCTTTATTTCTGTACTTTGTCACTAACGAGTTTTCTATTGCTTTTTCTTCTTGTTTTCTTCTTTTACCCAAAGCAAGGGCTGAAACAAGTAAACTTTTAGAGCGCTTGCACCATTTGGCCACAACAAATCCAAGCCAATACGGCATCACTAGATGTGATCAACTATTTCGATCCGAACATGCAGTGTGGAGGAACGAATATCGAAAGTGTGAACGAGTAACAAGAATGAAATAGAAGACTACTTATCGGATTCTCCGGGAATATTTGCAACGATGTGAATGCAAAATAAGAGGAACGCAAAGCGGTTGCAGCGCAATGCAAAAACGATTAAATTCTTTTTGAGATGCTTATTTTTGTTTTAGGGGGGACTACATTTTTGCTTTAGTCATTTTCTCTGCAAAAGTATTCAATGGCCCATTTGTAACTCCCTGCAGTGGCCAATGACTTTCCATTTACCATGCGACAAATTTTCGTGGTTGCAGAGTGATGTTTAACATCAAATCCCCCCTCCAAGTAACAACTCCCCACTTCTTAACCCATATACAGATGCATACCTTTTTCTTGAAGAATTCTTAAAGCCGTCGCTTTTAGCAAGCACCTGAAACCATAGATGACATCTTTTCTACAAGATTTTTCATAGCTACACATATGTAGAAAGACAAACAGGCGCAATAACAAAGTCAGATTGAGTGAATACATGCCTTAATGGGGTCTTTTTCCTCAAGGGAGGGGAGTGACCACATTTTCACACGGTGATGTGCGTTCCATTTTTTGGGTCTGAAGTTTTGCCTGGTAGCCATTTTTTGGGTCTAGAGTTTTCGGTAAGAACTTCTCAGTTTTGGAGGCAGGGAATTTTCAGCCCTGCCATTGTTTTGGATTCGATTCTTTCGATACATCAAGGGTAATCTATTATAATTTTGTTACAAATGGCAGTCTTATACCTGGAACTTCCTCATGCGGACCCATCTCTCCAAAAAAATTGCGATCCTATATTTTTGGGTAGGAGATATGCTTGACACCAATCTTTTTGGGTGCTAATTTTGACCAGATCTATTTTTGTGTAAGTTAGACTGACTACCCAAGGGTCTTTCCTATGAAAACTTTTTGCTAACGGTCCCATTCTCAAGGTGAGGGGGGCGACAGCCAACTTTGAGAATGAATGTCAGTGGCAGGGAAGGAGAATCTACTTACGCTGAAGCATAGGGACCTATCGAACAGGTGCTCTTTCTGTCAGGGGTAAATGGGGCAACATGTTCCTTTGTCAACAACAATCTCGTAAGATAACGCCTCTTGCCTCATCTTTATGTTCTGCCAATGTTATTGAAACGATGCCTGTTCAAGCGACATTCAATGTTGTCTTGTATATTAACTAAAGTCCAAATTGCCTACAACTTAATAATCTAAACAGAATTAAAAAAATTCCGCCTCAAAATTTAGGAAAATTACGAACAGTCTGCCTGACCCTCAGTTTTGCTCGTTTTGATAAAAAAGACTAAAGCTGGAGACTATAAGTGTTTCTGGCCATGTTGTCTCAGAAAGATCACACTGACATGGTTGCAGTAGATGAACTAATATCGAGAACGCCAAAGAAAAGATAAAGTAATCCGCAATTTTATTCAAATATTCAAGTAGCTAATTACAAATGATTTTCTACCAAATAACTACGTTCTCTTAAAATAAGGTGTTCGGTGCTGAGGCCTCGGCTAGAATGTTCCAAATACAGCCAGAATTAGGCCAGATGAGTTAAAAATTGGCAAAAATGTTAAGCCCCTACTATCTGCATTTTCTCATCTGTGATTTTTAGGAACTGGTTTTACTGAACTAAAATTGCCACAAAATCGGCCACAATTTGTTTTGTGAATCAATTGAAAGTTGTATCAAAGGCGTTTCCGTCAAAAGCAAATCGTATACAATTGTTCATTAATCGCTACTCATCGAATTTATTTCTGTTTTTAGCATTTAAGAGCAATCCATTTAAATGTTGAATAAGCTTTAATTCTTATACCTAGCAAATCTTAATTAATGCAATAATTCAAGGTAATTTCCGCTGTTGATGTTCTCCCATCAAGAAATGATCTGAGGATATGCTTGGTGGCTCGAACCAAAGCACTGGATATGTTCTAGGGTCAGAAAAACGACATAAATAGTTGCAATATATAATGGCCTAGGTGAAAAAAAAGTGATTGGGGTCAGTTTACGATTAACTTGGACCTAAAGTCAGTTTCTATTCATTGAAGATAGGGCCAGGAAACTACAGAGATAGTAGCAATAGAATGGCCTAGTTGATTAATTGTGATGTGAGTCAGTTAACGAGTATTCAAAAGTAAAAGTCAATTTCTTCCATTGAAAAAGGTGATCTTACGAGTGTTCCATTGATAGCGAGACTGACAAACGAGCGTTCCCGATGACAAAAATTTTATTTTTTTCACCCCCCTCTCTTGAAGCAATGATTTACAATACGCTCCCCTATAGTGAACCCCATGTAAAATTTGGCTAACGTTAGGACTTTTATGTACATTCTAGAAACAAGGGATACCTCTATCCCAGAGGAAGAGAATTTATCTGGAGTTGCACCCCTCTCATATAAGCCACCTTCTTAAGCCTTGACTGTATTCTAAGAATTCTCTATAATTTCTATTTGGTGAACCTTTTTATAAAACTCTATAAAATATTTAATTTCTTTGGGAAAAAACCCCAGCAATTGCTAAACATTTTGAAGGTGGCGGGATGCATGACGTAATGTTGACAAAGTATGTGTCGTAAAAGTAGTTGGGTTTTTCTAAAAATGACTGTAGCCGGTCACCGTGCCTTTGTTCCAGATTCTAGAAAGCATCACGGCTCAACAGCTGATAGCCGCAAGGATGGTTGCTGAAACCAACAATACTCACACCACCACAACCAAACCAAGCCCTGCCTCTTTTGATTGAGAAGGGTTGGTCAGATTCGAACTTTAGCCCGGCGGAAGATTAAGCAAACTACTGAACTCTGCTTGATTGATTAGAACTCCTTCCCATCAATTAGGCCGATAGTTGGCATATATCTTCTTTTGTATCCTTCTTGGTAAAGGAGACTACGATGCAAATACGTATCGAGAAGTTTTAGCCCTTGAAAACTACAGCCGCCCCCTTCCCCCCAATACAGGAATAATGTGTACGCACCTGCCATTGGTATTACCTTCGCTGTTTTCTTATCGATTGCATCGAACTAATAAATGAAATTCGCGGTACTTTTGAGGACTCAAGTTATTGAAGATGAAAAGTTGCGTGGCTAAGAAATATTGCTTAATATCCTGTCAATGATGTACTAACTACAAGGTTACGTCCTTTGTCATGAAAGAGGAGATGAAGAAGTGTTTATTTACAATCCAACCATCAATCTTCTTTATCTTTTTAACCCACATCCACAGCGTAAATCACTCTTGACTCGATGCTTTGATATAGTCTTTGTTTGTCATTTCTTAATAGATGTGCTAAAGTGTATCTAAGTTATACTATTCTCTCGCCTTAACACTTTTATAAAAACCCCCATTGTCTTCTGGATTATTCGTTTTAACGTCTATATATCCATAGTCATCCCGAAGTATACCCCCAGTTGAAGGGGCAAGGGTGTTCAAAGGCACAATTTCTTGGGAAATGAGAATTATTAGCGATTGCTATTCTAACCAAGAAGAAGCATGAAATCCAAGAAATCTTTATAGATTTGGGCGTTTTTTAGGCGTATGATGGGTCATGTCATTGAGGGGGCAAACATGCAATGAAGCAAGGGATGGAAGGATCCTGTGGGTTGCAACTTAGAAAATTTAAAGAACCTTGCGAATTTGTGCTTTGTCTAGATACCATAAATTTTGCATTTGGAGGCGACTGTTCCTTCTTGTCCCCTGGCTACGCCACTGAAATAAAATATATACATGCAATACATACATGAAATCGCATTGAGGCATAAAGCATAGGTAGAATAACAAAGTTGTAAGAATGAATGAAATTCGTGCAAGATACACTCTGTTCAAATCATCTTCGCAACATCAATGATTAAAACCACATGTAATAAATACATGAGAAAAAACTCCAATCAGTTAATCCCTCTGTGTTACCCCATGCAGAGTAGTTGTAGAGCCACACCCCTTTTAATTTGTAGAGTTTATAAATGTTATTTACCTTGCTCCATTTGATGCTTCAATATTCCTCGTTATAATCCAATGCAAATTACTAAAACATTTTCTATACTCAATGTAAAATTGTTTACAAAGACAAATACCTACGAAATTATCTGTTTAAGCAATGAAAACATTGCTGTTACTTGGTGTACACATTGTCAGAAGGACCAGAAAAACTGAGGCTCGCTGGCTGTTCTATTTTGTTGAAAATTTTGAGGCTGAAATGCTCTCAATTCATTCTTGAGATTATTAGAGTGTAGGCCACTAAGACAATATTAGAAGTAACATCAGATGTTTATGAAAAGGCATTGCTTTCCATATACGTACCCTTGAGATCCTGTAGAGGTCAATACATTATTGAAAAGAGTGTGCATCTTTGCCCAAAATTGTATTTTATGAAAGTGGTTCAGCCTCAGCTTGTTGCTCATAATTTCCATTCAATTTTGAAGCTTGTTTGTTTTAATATACAGTGTTCTTATGAAAAGAGTGTATCTCATGTTGGTTTTTCACACTGGCTAGAACTATAGAAGAGACCAATATCCAAGCCAGGTTGTTGGTTTTTCTGATCATGCGTTGAGCCCGGCTCATTGGTAATCATGTGCGTTTCTAAAAGATTTTATTCAATTCTGATTGGACATGGTCCGCATTAGATGATTGCATTTACACCTTTTACACTGCCTAAATATGCAATAATAGCCAAAGTTAGCAGCTCTTATAAAACTTAACTTGAAACCCTCATTTTCTCATGTGCCGAAATGCCAAGTGCCAAAACAGTCATGTGCCATGTTCCTTAACATATGCAGACAAGTCCCAACTTCGCCGGCAGAATCTCTGCCAACTCTTGAAAAGAACGATACGATAACTATTGGAAACCTAACCAATTGGTTGCTGTTAGTGAAAGGATCTTTTACCAAAGCACAAAAAGTCGTTGCTTTTCATCAGGCCTAGAGAGTTCTCTTGTTAACTACATAAAATACACACATTTATATAAGAACAGGTAATTTTTTGCTGAGCCACAAAATTTGTATTTTTTCTTTATTTTGAGACTATTCCTAACGTATTCTCCTTTGACACAAGGTGTAAATTAACCTGAAGATCAGAGAGTATAAATTTACCCAAAGAGTATATAACGTGAAACTCAAATCAATTTTGGTTTTGGTTTCCAACAACACAAATAAACAAAAATCATAATGAAGCTTGAACTATGCATTATTGATCGATTATTTTTTAATTTTAGCGATTTCGAGACTTAATATTCATATTGGCTGTATTCGGCTTATAAAAAGATTTGTGTAGCGTTCTTCAAAATTTTCCCACGTTTTCGAGTTCGAGGCTGCACGTGACATGTTTAAGCTCCCAACTACTTGTGTCATGGAGACTCAGAGTGGGTCTCACCTTAGCATAAGCTTACTAAGCTCTCCCTCGATGTTCACAAATGCCTTGGATAAACTACTTTACAATTCTCAGCAGAGAGACAAGAACTGGAGCTGAGAAAGGCGGGCTTGTCTTTCATTAGTGGTTTTCCTGTCAATCTCCTGCTAATTTCTACGCTCAAAGGGAACAATCCGGTCTTAATGATAATTAACCTTGAAGTGCAACATTATTCAGTAATTGTAAGATATTCACACTTTAGTGACAGAAAGGTTTATGCTTAAATACCAAACAAGTTCTTGATTTCGTTCCCGGAGGCCAAGAAACGCCTCTTAGAGGCTTCTCTATCAAGGTTGCCCTCAGGGTCAAGCAAGAACTTTGAAAAGATGGAATCTCTTAGCCAACTTAAGGGTGTTGTGCTTCTTAAACAATGGTCTAGATTAGGGCTTTTTTCATATAAATTTACTTCTGTTTGGCGCCTGTTTCATGCTTTTATTCAAGTCTACAATTTACAGATATACTGCAAAGGACAAATCAAACCAGCTATACTAAACTAGCAACATAAGTAGAAGATTAAAATCATATTATAGTTTAATAAATTGAAGAATCCCGTGTATATAAATATACTGCCTGTATAGGTCATATCTGCAATTAAATGCAGTAGAAGTTTTTGTTTAATTTTTGGAATTTCTGTCGTAGGTAGGTTCCGAAAGTGGTCCGTCGAACCGTGAAGCAACACGCTCTTCGACAGGGGTAGCGCCAGGATTTTCCCGACGGGGGAGGGGGGGGGGGCTAGGTTCCGTCTGATGCAAAGGAAATGTCTGTTAAATTTTCTAGTAATTTTCCGATTCAGTAAAATGTTTCGTTAAGGGGCTAACTCTCGACCTTCAAGATGTACAAAACTAAATTTTTAAAAACAACTGTTTCAATTTTTAAATGACAAAGTTTATTTTATTTGGATTTGTAATTAGAACAAAATGGTTAAGTTTAGTGGGCATTGGGTAGGTAAAGTAGGTAACCTACCCGTGATATTTCCTCATCTTTGAATTAACTCACCACTGAATGCAGGCCCACTCTCATGAGAATGCCCTGTCGGCAAACCTTTGAAAATGTTGAAATTCATCAGTGAGGTTGTATATAGATGATAAGCGCAGCTAAGTTACTTTATGTTGCATCGTAAAGTGCAAATTTCTAAATCTGTAAATGGAAAACCACGCCCACTCAAAACTGCGACAAACCCAAATTGTCATTATTAAATGCCTCAAACTCTTTCATATAAAGCTGTTTATAATTGCAAGAATTGCAAGAAATACACGAATTGCAAACTATACAAGGTACCATAAGAGCGGTTTCATGAGCCAAATTGCCATTGAAATTGACCTATTGCCCAAGGCGCGACCACCAAATTTTCCTTTCTATGACTGCCTCTATAAATCTAAGAAAAATGGGTCTATTATTTTTATAACATCCAGGAAATTGAAATTCATCTAGATTTCCTGCAACAAGGATCAGTACACAAAAATGTATCAGCAGTAACTAGAAAGCAAAAATTGTTACAGCATGAAAAAAGAAATATATGATGACACCCTCTAGGTATAATAGAAATAGGAATAGCTTGATAGGTTTTCTATTAGAAAAATTGAAATATTGGTGTTCCCTGATCGCAAAAATCAGAGTAAGGGACCTTTTTCTCGAAAAGACCAAGACAGTCATGGTTACATCTCTGATATAAGAGCGGCCCGTTTGGCGGATTGCATTTGACTAGAAAATGCTCAAGGAGGGGAACAGTGTTTAAATGTCATATAATGCAATGCATTGGAGATTGTTTGTATTAGAAGCAATATTCAGCTATCCACGCCCGTCGGAAAGAAATAGATACTGAGGAGGCTGCAACAAAGCGAGGTGAAATTTTTCAGGACCGCGCCCTTTAGATCGCTAGGAAAACGCACCTGCAGCAAAAATTGCACTTGTCAAATGATGAAAAAAATTTAGATGGCTTATTGACGAGGAACCCTATCTAGAGTCTTTTTAAGCGTAAGGGTTACTCATAACAGCATTTTTTGCGGAAAATGAAAGTACAAAATTTGCAAATTATTGGGAGGGCTGAAGCGCCCCAGCACCCAATGTTCCGACGGCCTTGCTATCTAAACATTTAGAAATAAAAATTGACATATTTCCTTTATAAAGTCATTAACTTCAAGAAGATAAATATTTGACAAACATTCAAAAATGTTTGTTCGGAAAGAAATTCAGGGAATTATTTACATTTCTTTCATAATTCTCGATGGTTATTATGTAATGTTTAACAGAGATAAACTAAAAACCCGCTTAATGATTGAATGATTTTAAAACTCTAATTGAATGTATAACTTAATATAATTTTAGTTGCGAAAATGATATACTTTAACAGAAGTGTTACAAAATTTGTTGGTTTACGTAATAACTAAAGAACTGGCCTAACTTTACGTTGTTGAGGAAACAGAAATCTACAAGGTAATTCGATTTACAACATACAATTGTCTATGTTAACGCCTTAATTTTTGTTGATTCTTCATATTCCTTAAATATGCCTTTTTAAGCGGAGCTATTAGGGGCGTCTACAGCAAGCGGCAGGAGAGGCTATTACCCTAATCCTCAGAAAGAAGCCCTAAAAACTGAATTATTTTTCCCCTTACGCTAATTACTAACTCTCGCTCAAATCTACTGGGTGCATGGTCGGTTTAGAAATGAAAAGGTTGTCTGAACTATGAATTAAATTGAGCACTTAATCTAGACTTGATGTTGAATGACACCTCCAACAGATTTGACGCACAACATTCTTACATGTTGATTAAGCAACGTGGTTAACGAGCTAGCTCTGTGACCTGGTTCAAAATGCATTGAGTTCTTATGCCCTGGATAAGTTTTCAACCAGACATTTTCCAGTACGAACACGCCGACCAACCTGTACTCGAGAGCTCTTCAAAAGAGAAAATTTGTAAAACCACTACATAAAAGGCTTAACGAAGGTGATGGACATCTCGTGCTAGCTCATATCTTCAATGAGAGCAGAATTAACGAGATCCAGAGAAGTCAGGTTTGGAACAGAGCTTATAAAAACCTAGGACAGGCCCGGGGCCAGAAGGGAGCTAAGGGGGCTTAGCCCCCAAGCAGAATGATAAATGATATTTTTGTAGCAATGTTAGAATTTAGCCCCTCCCCAGAAACTTTTAGCTAGTCTCGGGCTTGACCTAGGAACTCTAATTATATACATCAGAAACACCGCTAAGGGAAATTTGACTATTCACGTGGTCCATTGCGATCTGTGACTTTTTGCATGCTGCCGTTTTAAACTGAGGCTAATTGGGCTTGAATTCACATTTGTTGGAGGCCAGTATGTGTGTGGGAATAAGATACGCCCATTTAACTGTGCGAAGGATTCAATTTGATTACGATGAAAACTTAGCGAATTTCAATGTGGGTTTATCAAATCCAGATGTGGATTATCTTGCATTCCAAAGGAATATATCTATTGAATGACATCCAAGACTACTTATGCGAAAAGAATAGGAGTAAGACGGAATTAAACTGTTCATAACAACGGTGTTCCTGCCAAAAACTCATCGTTTTGTACTTGGTATGCACTCTGGAGACGACCAGAAACAGACCTGTTCGTTTGAAAATAATCTGTATAACGCTGCATTTCGCTACTTCAGCTTGCTTACTCGCCCCTCAATAATCAGCGCTTTTCATAGCCCAGTACAGTTTATTGATTCTAAGCAACAATAAGCACAAAACCAAAATATTGAATTTTCGAAAATAGCCAGCACTTTCTCCCAAGCCCGGAGCTAGCAAACATTTTCTGGTGGGGGGGCTAAGATGTAAGATAAGTGCAAAATGTGCTTTTTTCTATCATTTCTATTATTTTATCATTCTGTCTAGGGGCTAAGCCCCCTAGCCCCCTTCTGGCCTCGGGCCTGCATTCTCCCCCTTTTTCACTGGCAATAATAGAATTGTACTTTTAGAGTTGATAGAAGTTTAGAAAAAAACTGGACATTAATAGTTGTATGCCTTTGCCTCTGCCAAAATACTTCACGCTTGGTTTTGATTGATTCAATCAAATACTAATAGGCGTTACAGTAGGTAAATATTACCAACCTAAATTTGTCCTGATACTAAAAATACAGTTTTTGCGTTTTCGATAGATGTAAACAAGGACTAATCAATGCGGACCGAGCTCTTTTTATGAATGAACTCTCAAGAGCGTGGGCTTATTAACATTCCAAAACACACCAACTTAATGAAAGATCTTCGACTGTCCCATGATCACTCCAGTAGGTCCATCCGAGCGTAATGTAGAGGGTACGGCGTACTTGGCTGGAAGTTCTGTTTGCGTTAATTGGTTGCATGTTTTGAGCAATGGCCACCTATTTTTTTTGTATGTATTCAACATAAAAATTTACAATTTACGAAATTACCTAAGACTACGAACGAGCTACCAAACAATACTGCAAAACGATAACGAGGGGAGCCTACTTACTTTGTCTCTCTAATGAAAATTACTGTTAACCAGTCTGTAACATTACGTAAAGTAACAACTTCAACAGTCGTGTTCTGTTATTAAGCTTACTTTGTCTCTCTTCATAAAAAGAAACCTTTCATTGCACTTATTTAGCATACATGATATTTTGATATCTTGTATATCTTAACCGAGAAATAACTATATGCATGCAGGCTGGAAAATGAAAGAGGAATTAACATAACTAATTTTTTGGGATAAATTTAAGGCCATTCGAGCTGAAGGTGCCGTCGGAATGACATCCAGTTTCCATGAAATAAGCCATATTCTTCTAGGATTTTGTAGGAAGTATATTACAGTGTCTGTACTGCGCGCAGGCTGGGAAGTATAAGCATAGCATCGGCCCGCTGTATTGAAGAGCCTGTCCATAATTGGCATTTCGTGCTTTCACCTGACTTGACCTGACTCGTGTCTGTCACCATGTCCCACGGGTTAATTTTAGACATCATTATCAGTGTTTCTTATCTTCAAAACTGAGGCTATTAAATCAAATCCAAATAGTCTAGCTCTACCATACAATTCCACGCACCCCATTCTTGCCTAATTGACCGCAATAACATGTAAAGTTGAGCTCATTTGGTTTAGGCTTAGTAAGGATTGCCGATAAACAGGCCGTGTTCCATTCAAGATCCTTGGAGTACATAACAGAACCCCTGCTAAATGCTAAGCATTATCATGTGAGACTTTTGCAAGCCGCTTCACAACATCCCCATTCTAAGTATGGTTCTCATATGACGGCTTTGTTCAATAGACTAATGCTTGTTAAAACTGTAAACCAATAGGTGCTTTGGAGAACTCATTTAAAGCGAATTTGCGTTAAGACTTGAGAAGCCAAAAACACAAATCAAGTAGGAGAGTCGTTAATTGTAAGGAGATTACGTTTTTGGGTAGAGCCACTGAGTATTCACTTGAAATTAACCTTAATTGAATTTATACGTGCCTAATAGGTCGAGTTAATGTTGGTACTTTAACTGAAGATTTAGCACAAAACATTCTTAATCCCTCGAAGAAACAACGGAATGAAAATATCTTCCACTGTGTGGGGTACTAATGGTCGAGGGGAATTAGCTCCAGCAATAAGCTTCATAAACAAGAAATGCTATCTCTGGAAAATTGATTGGAATATTGTCCTCATTTTATCCAAACGGCCATTCAGAAACTCTGAAATGTCAATCCAGTCCATCAAGAAGGGGACCTTGGGTTAAGAAACAGATAGAGAAAGAGGCCCGTTAAGCAACAGGCTCCCAAAATCATGATGTCATAAAGATATTTTTCAGGACAACTGCTAACCATACTGCAAAACTTTGAAAATGTACCTACAAGCAGAAACATGACTCAGCATGCGGGAAAGTACATTTTTATTCTAGCGCTCTGAGTATGACACGACAATTTCATTTCTTCATTTGGCGAATATTTTGTTCTTTTTTTTTCATTTTGTCCTGGAGTGCAGCAGGCATTTTTAGAAGCGGCTTTGAAACTAATTATTTTTAGTTGGATCTGTGAACTTACCGTACTTCCCATCCTTCATATTATAGAGCAGTTTATTTGGGTTTCTGCTCCCAGTTTTTCACCGCCCCCTGATTAATCATAGGCATGGCCTGGTTGTGGCAAAGGAGTTTCTACTAATTTCGTGGACCCTTCTCCAGCTAGTGACCGTTTGACTGTAGTGTTTTCCATAACTCTCCATTCCCCTAGCCTTTAAGCCCCCTGATTAATCATACCTATAGTTTCTCGTTCCTACTAGTTTTTCATAGCTCTAGTTATTCTTACCCCTTGTTTCTCAGTTGCCTAGGTTATCATCTTTCCTTTGTCCTTACATTGATCCCTACTCTGCTGTGACCTTTGGCAGCAAGTTATCTTCTCTAAGGGAATGACCTTTTCGAAGCTCCATGCCACGAATTTGATAGCGTTCAAGGGAAGCATACTTTGGAACTGTACACCTTACGTGATAAAAATTGAACTTTGGCATTTGTTTTGGCAAATGAAATAAGAATTTACGCTGCTGAGGGCCGCAACTGTGATATTTGTAAATTGTTACATTTTAACATGTTAAATTTGTAAATTGTAGATAGTCAATATTCAATTAAGTTAGTGGGTATTTTTACGTTTGTTCTTTTTAGCACAACAAGCATGTTAGATATTACTCTCTTTTCACGGGGTAGCTATAGCTTATTTGGAAGCGAGATTCTGCAGCTTATCTTTAAAACCTCTGTCTGCTTTCATCAGCAGTAATCTTAAAATATAAACGTCGATGCCTTATCTTATTGTCTCTAAATTCACCCTTGTTAGCACTTCTTCCCCTTTTATCTCATATTGTTACTGTGGAGGCAAGCACAGAAGAGTAACGTTTTCGTACCAGGAACGTCGCAGCCAGGGGAGTCAGCTGTACTCTAAATGAAGGGGGCAAGATTATGAAAAATTAGGGAAAAGCAGTAGCAAATTAAATGAATTAGGCTTTTTCTGTGGACATTTATAGTAAATGTATAAGCTGCATGCAATGCTAGGCACGGGAAGAGAAGGAGAGGAAGCAATAGCCCCTTGTCCCCTGCTGTAGGCACCCCTAGAAGATGCATATATATGCATGTTGTTAACATGGATCATATTTTCGCTAATTCGTTGTGTATTATTTACCTTTGAACCATGGAGAAGCATCGAGGTAGTTTTTTAAAAAACAAACTTCATTCAAGTGTATGGCGCGTTTTAATCAAGGTTTCCCATATGACTAAATATTTTCTCCAGCACAAAAATTCTTGAGCCAAGTTCAATCTTCTCGCAAACCCCAATCAAGTTTTCTATTTATCATAAAGGAATCTTACAACTACTATGCCGATTATGACGGAAATAGTCACCAGGCCATCGATGGTGCCTCGACGAAGACGCTAACACCATTTAAAATAACAAAAAGCTTATTTTTTGGTACATTTAGCGTATTTTTGTACCTTGCGGTATACGTGATAAAAGCGATGCTACGTGAAGGAAGATTTAGAAGTAGATTTGGTTTTAGTGAAGCTTTATCACGTTGGTATATCACTTGTGATTACCCGTTTTTGACCTCGTATAATTTCGAACTTTGCTGTGGCCTCGATGTTTGCATTTGCTTTTAGCAAAGATTAAGTCGAATTTCTTATGAATTCATCAGTCATTACGAACTATATTCACTAAGTCCGCGGAGCTTACCATCGTCTTACTAATATTTTAGCTAGCAGCGCAAGGAGATGGATCTGTGTTACACTGCTCGTCTGGCTATTGCCTTCATGTGGACACTTTGCGTCACAAGATACTCGCTGGCTAACGATGAACTAGAGAACGTAAAGAGCTGGATGCCAAGACCGCATAAAGACCGTAAGATAATGGAGATGGTCGAGCAGCAACTGTTAAAGTTGTTTGGCTTCAAAAGAAAGGCAAATCCCCGCGAGACGTTGCATGTTCCTGAGCATATGTGGACAATGTATCGCAAATGGAGCGGCGAGCTACACGATGATACTGATAAACTAAGCAACGTCGTGAGAGTCATTCACCATGACGG
The DNA here is from genome assembly GCA_964019065.1 of Catostylus mosaicus. NCBI lineage: Eukaryota > Metazoa > Cnidaria > Scyphozoa > Rhizostomeae > Catostylidae > Catostylus > Catostylus mosaicus. The sequence goes on from OZ025187.1 coordinate 10,816,965, forward strand.
TGAGTTGCGTTTGCCGTATTTACAAATTAAATTGCTAACTAGCCCATTCAATAGCATATGCTATACCAGACATATTTGGAGCAGTCGACTTTTTTCATGTAGTTTTGAACGCCTAGTCAAGGTGTCTACGCAGAGCTAAGAACTATTATCGTTAAATGATTGCCCAGCATAAAATGCAATCACGATTTCATTTAAAACCCAAGACAATCTCACTGTTTCAAAGCTTTATGAGACTTGTGCTCAAACTGATGAAAATTTCCAGATTCTCTGGCCATTGGTTTTTTATTTGGATGGCGCTGTCTCTGTGAATATCATAAGAATTAAACGAATATAGCTGATCTGTCCTGAAAATCAATGAGTAAATAAATGAGCTTATGAACAGACACTTATCGATGAATTAATGAATGAATGAAGGAATTTATGTAGTAATTAATGAATCGATTAATTAAATAAGCAATCAAACTGTCAAAATATGAATTAAATAATGGTAACCATCGGATCAATTTAGTCGCAGGATCATAAGGAAATTCTTACGCAATGAAGGAAGATCTCAAAAGGCTTCAAAACCCTCACCCCTACCCCCTTCATGCGAGCACAGTTTGTAGCAAACAATCAATAGCTACGTGTATTTCAACGTTAGTTGCTTTGATTAAACGATAACGAAAAAAGAAGTATTTAATGTTCAATCCAATATCAACTTTAAAAGGTTAATGTGATGGACGGCTTGATAAGGGATGTCGGGAGTAATTGAGAAGGGGTTGTTAAATCCTCACAAAACTACCATATTGGTCAAGTTAATATGTTTTTATCGATCTTAGAGTATCGTCGAGACAAATCTGCTAAAAATGGCTTTTAAGGGGGGCTGTTGTCACTTGTTCCATAATCAGAATTATTCTAAAAATTAGGTAACATAAATGTGATTCCAAATACGCTTCTAAAAATCTGGACCGGCTTTTTGGGTGAAATAATAGCTGGACGACTATACCCCCCTATGCCGAATAGGCTAGCATCATAGATTCACTTGGAAAGATATCTTTTCTTCGTGTAGCCTAATGTTATGGTGGATTATATACTTCCGCAGTTTTTGGAACCCATTCACAGAATTCGTTTCTGACACCACTTTTGCGGTATAATGGTTTTTAAATCTCACTAGGGCATGTCCACAACTACGTCAAAGTTATCCAATCAGTGAAATAGTTCTGTAACCTTCTTAGTCTGGAAATATGAAATACAGCCTTCAAACGTATAATCTATTTAATATTTATCACCCCTTACGCGGCAAGCAATTAATGGAATTCCGACAAGATAACTACCAGAAGCTAAGCAGCTCTACCTATTCGGTAGTAACAAACTATAAAGCCTGATTTAGTCCCTCCATGATTGTCTGATTGTCTCCTTTAGCCCCCCAGACAGCCTCACCTGTTCCAGAGAATAGCCCCATAAAATGAAAAACATCTCTGACCAGATGATGCCTTTTAAATTTGAGTTCTGGGGACTCTGCAAGAATTTTGATGTACGCGAGAGGCTGAATAACTTATTTTTCTTTGCTATACTGTTCAATTTGTTATGATTTGGTGTGAACTTTGTAAGGTTTAAGTGAAAGCCCCCGACAGGGTCATCAATGCTGCGAATAGGACTACGCTCCACAATTAATGGAGAACGAAATGAAATGCAAGCACTTGCTAGAAAGTGTTCTGCTGATTGTTTTACTTGTCAAAATAACGCTTACTGCCCTTTTAGAAACTGCACTTCATAACGGCCAGAATGCTATGCTCTTTAATATACGAGATGTACCTGCGAGTGAAACAATCCGCAAAGCTGAACTGCATCTATTCAAAAAAGGCGAAGACAAAGCTGGCAAGCAAATAAAAGCCAGGATTGATGCACACTGGAGAAAAACTTCATCATCAAGGATTCGCCGTTCTCTTGTCAAGGAGAAATATCTTAACATGACTTCTTCAGAATGGGAAAAGTTTGACGTAACTTGGGTTGTAAAAGAGTGGTTAGAAATGCCTTTGAAAGAGAGCAAATTTGTATTAACGATGAACGGGCAAAAGCCTACAGAAGATGGTGCGATTATCGTCAACAAAAAGTCACCAAAACTATCTGTGAGAGAGTGGGAACAGCAGCGGCCATTTCTTGTTATCGAAAGCAGAGAGGCAGGCATGAAAAGAGAGCGCAGGGCAGTGCGTAATGTCATGGGTAGCCGTGGAAACCGACGTGGAGGTCGTGCCGGTGGTCGTTTTGGCAACAAGAATCGTGCGAGAAAGTTGCACGAGAAGGCGAAAGTAGAGATGTGCCGAAGGAGAAGCTTCTATCTCGATTTTCAAAGAATTAATTGGAGCAAGCAGATCGTATCACCAATGGGATTTGACATGTACTTCTGCCAAGGAACGTGTCCCAAGCCACTCGGACCCCATATGAACACGACCAATCACGCTGTTATACAAAATCAAGTGAACAGCTTCGATCCGACACTCGTGCCTCCACCATGTTGCGTGCCAACGACGCTTGGAGATCAGAGTTTTCTGTATATCAATCCAAATAACCAGATCGTCATGAAAACGTACGAAGATATCGTTGTTGTGGGTTGTGGTTGTAGATAATGGCCCCGTAGAACTAATCAAAAAGATATCGTTAGATCTTTGGATGTGGCTGGCAGCTAGTAGATCCGTGTACCCTAGCTCGGCCTTCCCCAAACTTGTCACATGGACCCGACGCCATTGAATGAAGAAAAAAATGGCTCTACCGACAACAGCGACACGAGATGGATGACAAAACAACCTGTCTATAGACATATTGTAACAATTTAGCTAAAATGAGTTGTAGCATCGAGGATATTAAATGCATTGTCCTAAAACGTATAAAGATTTTATGAGTTTGCATGTATAAGGCAGTCATAATGTAAAGCAGTTGTATTTAGATTTTAAGCAAGCTATAATCAAAAGGGTTGTTGCAAGGCTGAGAACTGACGCCATTTTGTGAGCTTAAGATTACTCTGTTTCTGCCCTGTTATATCAATTTTTTACCTGAAGAATATTCACAGTAGCACATCCTATAGGAAGGAGACTTACTCAATTGCAATCAGTTTTGACCCACCAGAAAGCATACTTTTTAATAAGGGATTGTTATTAGCGCTTTTCGAGGGACACTCATATACTCATGACATAATTGAATCGCTGTATCCTGCACACGAGGTCAATAGCGAAACTGTGGCTTATGGCATGTGTGTAGTGTAGCCCGCGACTGTAAGTAGTTGGTTGGAGATATGAGTTATAATACTGTGTCTCGTTATGGCAGGATGAGAAGCTATATAGAAAGATTAGAAAATGATTATTATGGGGACAACAAGGGCTCGGTTTGAGCCCGTGACCTTTGGCTTTGTTCGCCAGGGAGACACCCCGTACATTGACTTTACCGTTGATAAAGCGTATCTGATAGCACCCATAATAGTGCTCCACAAACCCAACGTGGCCGAAAAATTCTTTTATAAGAACCTTCAGAATGACTGCTGCACTTAAAAAAATTAGAAATGCGAGATTTCAGTACTGAAACTTTCTTACAACGTCCTTTACAAAGATTAATTATTGTTGTCCTTACTTCCCTAACCAGTTAAAAGGACTATAAGATCTTTGAAGAGTGACATCTTCAATTAAGCCTTAAATGCCTTGTTTCACCAAATAAAGACTTAATAGAAAATGACATGCATTTTTTGGTTGGAAGGAGTACTGAACTTGCTTGAAATTTTTAGTAATAATTTCCTACAAACCGCTCTAATGTGAAAATATATGAAATCAAAGCATTACGGCATTGTTATCCAACACAACTTAATTTCAATTTATGAGAGTGTCGTCTCAACTTTTGTCAAGCAATCAAATGCCTCGAGAAAAAGAAGCATTTCATATATTGATAATTGCCATGTAATGCAGCCCATTTCATTTCAAAATATAGAAATATATAAATATATATCCATTTTTGTTTGACAATTCATAGATGTACCTGATAGTAAAAGATATTAAACTAATCTATTATTTGAGTAAAGTAATTAAGTTATTAAAGTTTTTATGTAATTTCATCGAGAAGGTAAAACCAACTGTTAAATGCGTTTGCAGTTTCGCACGTATAATCAGCTCTCCAAGAACTTAACAAATAAGCTCAGTGTGTTAAGGAATGATTGCTGATTTGCTCCAAAAATCAATTTCGATCCTGGCAAATCAAAATCAAATACACCTGCTATTTGGAAATATAAATCATATGCATATAGTTGAGAGAAGACAACCTTCTCTTACTTTCAGGGAATACGGACCTAGCCATCCGAAAATCCTTCTGTATGTCCATACCTTTTAATGCTTTACCATCGCTGAGTAACAGCAAACCCCGTTTCGCCATTTATTCCGCAGAAGCCACAAAGACCGATCATTTGAAGGAGTTAAACTTCGAACTATTGTGCTCTGCTATTAGCTGTAATGTTTTCTTAAACAACTCTAGAGTTTTGTGTGTTCTCAGCATTTTAGCGATCTCGTTGGGATTTTCAGATATTCGTCTCCTAGTAATGCCTTTCAACTAGGATCGTTACAAAACTTCTGTCTGATTCAAGCGTTCTCACTATAAGCGAGGCTATAACATGGTCACATGCGGCCTATATTGTTTATAACGACAGTAATGCACTCAAGACAGAGCGGAAAAGAGTGCTGCATAAATCTTGGGGATACTTTGCGAAGAGTTTCGAAGGTGGCACATCTGTTTCCCGCCTTTCTGTCCTTATCTTGCATCTCTCAGTTGGTGGGTTGGTGTAGCCTGCGTGCAGCTTCTACGGTTTTTCGCGAGAAACACTCGGGGCTGCACGCAGGCTAGGGTTGATGCTGCTGGCTGTCGCTGCTTTTCACTTAATATATAAATACTTGTCAACAATACGTCTATTTCAGCAATGACTAGATCGCCAGCTTTTATAACTGTATAGAGGAGCATAGAAAAACATAGAAAAATGGAATATAGGAACGAGGAAGGTATTCCTGTCCTCTGCAAATAAATTTTTTACCCAATACTGGCAGAACACTGTGTAATGTTAAATGAAATTCAGTATTATCAAGAGTGCCATTCGAAAGAACCTTTGTAAAAGGGGGTATTAGGCTAATTGTCCGAATATTAGTTGTTCCTTGAACTCTCGATATATTATTTCCAGGACTGTAGAGCTGTTTAGACCGTTTTCGTACAAAAAACGTGTTGAATTTGTAAAATACCTAAGAACGCAAACTCGTTGATGTAATTATACCAATAAATCATATGAAAAAACTTTTGTGAAGTTTTTGGACTTTCATCTGCGTGTAGAAATCATTAGTAAGTATATCTTAACATCGTTCATGCATGGTATTAACTGGGTTAACCCTTGAATCTTTTCGTTTGACCATTCATTGTGTAGAGAGCTGGCATATATTATTTGAGATGATATTGATTTACAGACAGTTACGAAAGACCAGTGCTAGATTTATTCAACTTCTAATTAAGCGGTCACTCCACGCAACCAGGAGATACAGGGGGTCACGTTGACACATGATTTGCCCATAGAACCGGGGTTCGAGATCAGGTCAAATCAAGATCAAGTAAAAAGTAAAATGACACTCTATGACATATCAAGCAGAATGAGGCCAATGTGTGCGTGATATAGATTGGCTTGAGGCGATTGATTGGTCCTAATAGAAATAGATGGCCGTGAAGTCGTTTTAACATAAGAAACTATAAGCTATGCTCGGTGTTTTTCTGAATACAAACAGTAGCGTAATTGGAACACTTGGGCGCCTCTGGCGTGGAAGAATATAATTACTTTTGCAAAGATTTCGACCCACTCTTGTTTTCCTCCACGTCGCCCCTGCAAAGTAATTTTATTCTCCAAATGCTGAAAGATGACGTTATAGATTACAGGTATACATGGGCTGGACAACATGCAGTAATGTACAAATATTGAAACATGGTATCGCTAAAGGGAAGCCCGTGCGCCAGGGCTAAAGTGAGTGGAAAAGCGTTAACCCTTTTACCCTCGGTGATTATACCGCTGTAAAGACACCGTTAGATGGATTCTAAACTAAAATTTATGCCCAACATGATTGGTCAATCGCAGCACCATAGAAGCCGATGTATCAAAAAGGTAGTAAGAACTAACCAAGATATATAGTCAAGTATATTCAAATATTAACCACATGAATGGCCCATAATCAATGTAAATTGAACATGCAATCTTACATTAAGGATAACAAACAAAGTTGCAACACATGACTGCGCTTAAAATATGAGACCCTTTGCAATTCGCAGCCGGTCTTCCATCTCTTCCAATTAACCAGGTAAAATTGAATTCCTGGAAAGACTCGTAAAAAGTAGCAAAGGGCTCCAAGTTTCTTCACGGGGCAGCTTTGGACAACATTTACACTATGGTAGCTGCACGCCTTAAATGTGCGGACAACGAGATCTCTCTTCGAGCGAGTTGGAAAAAACGAATACCCTCAACTTACGTATAAGAAACTCCATCAAGTGTTGATTAATAAGAAAATTACAAAAAGTTAAGGTAAGCATTTGTAGAAAAACCAAGGCTTGTTTGAATCTCTCAAATCAAGGCCCAATACCAGGTTGAAAGGCATATTTTCATCTCCTTTTTGTCTGACTTAAACCATAAGAAGTACGACTTAAGACAAAGAGCATGCTACAATAAAGTTGAAATTAAAGCTGCATTATTTTGTAACAAGGTACCCTTCCTTTCTTAACTCTCTTAGAATCCAAACTTGTAGAATACGTTGCCACTAGAAAAGGGAACAATACTGCCCTTTCGCCGATACCATCGTGAACTTTGAGGTAGGGGACTCGGGAGATACTGGGGCAAAGTATAGTTGTTTGAACGTAAAATCAAAGACCTGCCTTCAGGGCCATCGTTATGAGGAGCATGGGAATGCTACACCCCCCTTAAAAAGGCTCTGCTGGCAAGCTTTAGGTTGCAAACTATTGCTCTCGGTAAATTTTACTGTTCAACAATCCTGCTCATTAAATATTACTTAGGTTTGCCTCGGCCAATGTCAAGATAAAATTACAACCTGTGATCAAAACCTTCAATGGGTCAGGGCCACACCTTATAGTTTATGACACGCCCACATTGTCGGCAAATTCCCCATTTACACCCCCCCCCCCCCTCTAGTGACATTGGGTCGCAACGGCCCTGCCTGCTTTTAATTTACTAGATTTGTTTGCTTCGGAGCAAGTGATCAGATAAGCAATGAATGGTCCAATTTGAATGGCGTCATAATGTTGTCAATGCAGTCTATCGGGGCATACCTTCAGGCCCAGGCCATTTCCCTCATCGCTGGCACCAATGCTAAATTGCCTGAAACTTCTTCGCCTGATAAGTCTGAGTTGCTTGAGATCCCTCGCGGAGAAAAACAAAAAGAAAATAAACGCACTTTGTCTGCCCCCAAGGAAGCCTTACCTTTCATGGCTTTCAAAAGGCTTAAAGCCGTCTTTTGCGCGTTTTTCTTTGTCACGCGGACTGTGAAGATGAGGTCATATCCATCGCAGTGAGATGCAATTTTCTTTCCAACTTCATCCGCTGACATCTTGCGCACTTGGAGTGATCTTTCCTTTTCTACAATGTATTTGTCCTCTGGAAATTTCGATTTGGCCTAGAATTAAGAGCGCAAAAATGTAATCACAACTACCACCACTGATTATCAAATTTGTGATCATTATTGTACATTCATTGGGTAATCATCATAATCATCGTAATCATCATACCTAACATCATAATGCATCAAGGTAAGTATCTGCATGGAAAGTACTCCTTTAGTTCAATCCTCAGGGTAGGAAACTTTAGAAGGAAACTAAAAGGCTTACGAAGAAAGAACCATTTGTTGATCTTTACCGATGTTAAAGAGGGGAATAACCGGCCATCCACCTCTCTTCAGATTCAGGAGTTCTAGCGAGAAAACTCTGCATTGATTTGCAAGGCGGGAAAGTACTTTCAGTATACAAAGATTCTTCTTCTTTTTTGTACAATTAAAAAACCTTTCTAGCTCAAAAAAGTTAAACAGAATTTTAACAAAAAAAGCTCTTAAGACCTTAACACCAATTTAATATTCATAGAAAGTAAATAAATTATCACAGTCAATATTTCTTTATATCAAGCAAATTTGTCGGGTTGATTTTCAAGAGGAGTGTGAAGAAAAATGGGTAGGGATAGCGCTTAAAAATTGGCCCTTGGGTTCTCTTGGCTTCCCTTGTACCTTACAAATATGAGTGGAGGCTTCTTTCGGGAGTCCTGTTTCATTACCTCTCATTGCGCCTTTGATGCTCAAAAATCTTATTCATCACGGCCATACATTAAGCATTACCGCCTGGGTGAAAGATGATCGTTCCTCTGATCTACGTACCAGTTTCATGCTTTGTTCCAAATGTGCAGGTTTTTGCTGAGAGCTGTCAATCGCAGATATAAGACATGTCTTTGTTTTAGGCACTTTAATGGCTTGAAGTCCCTAAAGAAAAATTTGGAACATATCAATGATAATTTTTCGTTTAGATGCAACAAAGAAATCTCTTCACAGTGATCTGGCCACTTTCAGAAGAAACTTAAGAAGTCGTTTCAACATAGGGTATACTCACAACGTTGAAGTCCTTCAAAATATCAATACCAATGCTGCCTTTATGTTTTGGGACTTTGATTTCCTCAGTGTTTCCTGCAACATCGATGCTGATATCTTCCGTGAATTTTTCTCCATTGTCCGTCAGTGGCATGTGGAACTCTGAGGCCTTGAAAATGTATTTAAAAGAAAATTACAGCTAGAGACAAGAATTTCTAAACAAATAAGAAAGTAAACACAGTAACAGGAATCTAACAATTTATCAGGAAACAGGGACTCTCTGCATAGTATTGGCAAGAAACGTAGAACAGTAACATTAACAATTATTTAAAGTCTGGTGAGGGTATTTCGTAATCAGCCTTCGTTGAGTAGGCATTCTTGCATGTGAAAATGCTAAAAATAACCATGGTGGATGAGTAGTAGGTAAGCAATGAGCAAGGCTGAGAAAGTAAATAAGATATTATTTTATTAAAAGAATGTAAAATCATTTTCAAGCAAGGAAACAAAAGATTTGGCAAACAATAAATGCAGGGAATTAGCAAAACAAGCTAACTTGTAAATAAATGATCTTTACATTTGCATAAAATGAACGCATATGAATAGCTAACTGATAAGCGCTAATAACGAGCCATTAAAGAACTGTGTAAAAAACTAATAGTTGGTAGCAAGCAAGGCATCTAAAGAAAGGGAAAAAGAAATTAAGTTTAGTTAAGCATGCTCATTCGTGTATGTTGTACTAATCAGTGAACTGTCGTTGCCATAAGCTTGACTGTAAGCGAGAAACTAAGAAACAACTCATGTGCTATGGCTGAAGTCAGTATCTGTAATGGAAGGGATCAAATAATGAAGAACTTACAACATAGAAAAAAGTTCAATGTTCACGCTACTTACAATTGTAAATGCAAGCACACTCAAAAATATCAATGCTTTCATCGTGTTTGATATTCGTACAATAACTCTGAAAAGATATTGTTTATATTACAGTACGATGTTGAGTCACTGTAAAAAAGTCAATATCCTATTTCGTGCATGAGTTAAACTGCTCTGTTCAATTGAACATAACAAGGCTTGTACTAAAAAATTGGTTGGATTTGCCAAAAGATTTTTGCCACAGCAAAATACCAGGGCACCTGGAATTTACCGAAGGAATGGAAGTGTAAAAGGGAGTGTCATTTGCCTTATAAAAGCGACGTTCGAGAACGCCCACCATGCCAAACTGCTTTGCTTTACCACAAATTGACTAAAACAAGCCAGTTTTCATGTACTTAATGCGATGTTTTAGTTGGGCACAGGATAAAATTCGACATTTGAACAGGGTCTTAGATGTTTTAAAAGATCCATCAGTGGCCGAGTATGGAGATAAGCATACTTACGAATGTAGGCTTCGTCTTGATGACTCCCTTTGTTTCTTGATGCACTTTTACTTGACTAATGCTTTTTATAACCGATCAAATCAAGCATAAAGCAAACAGGATACGTGCAGCAGCTATTCAAATGATGGGGTATTTTTACTTACTTTCATTTATTTCTCCAAACTAGAAGTAAAGAACTGTCAAGCTGCAAAAACTAGAGAATTATCAATTTAAATCATGTTTACACATAGATTGAAAAACATTGATCTGTAAGATTTCTTGAGAAAAACATTAAGATCTCAAAGATACATCGCTTCTATTTCATTTCACTGCAAGTTGAAACATTTATTGTAAAACATCATAGCCTTGTTGAAAATGCCTTATCATCGGAAAATGAATATTAATGATGCTTTATATTGATGGAGCATTAGAATGTTGATGATGATGATGATAAAGATGATGATGATGATGCTGGTGATAATGATGATGATGATAATGATGATGGTGATGATGGTGTTGATGTTGATGATGATGTTGATGATGATGATGATGATGATAATGATGATGATGATGATGATGATGATGATGATGATGATGATGATGATGATAAAGATGATGATGATGACTATGATGATGATGATGATGATAATGGTGATGATGATGATGATAAAGATGATGATGATGACTATGATGATGATGATGATGATAATGGTGATGATGATGATGATAAGGATGATGATGATGATGATGATGATGATGATGATGATGATGATGATGATGATGATGATGATGATGATGATGATGATGATGATGATGATGATGATGATGATATGATGATATGATGATATGATAATAAGATGATACTTCATCTATGAACCACCATCATTTTAAAGAATGCATTACGCTTCTCCATGCACTATGGTACTTTGCCGAAAGTGGTTTTTAAATCGAGCTAGGGCAGCTCAGCATCGAGTTACATGTATAGGACGGATCAAGATATGAATCTTTGATTTTATATAACTGTTACTGTTATTGAAATACAGTGTAATACATAAGTCAACATCCAACCAAAAAGTGACAAGTTTCTTATCCTTGGGGATTCTTGCTAAACGTGCTAAGCTAGATGGTAAAATTTATGGCTGTTACAAGTCTTGAACCCTGATTTATGAACTGGAAAGGTTAAGTTGGAAAGGAAACCTCGACAAATATATTCATATGAAACTGGATATCATTTTATTATCTAGCTTAATGAGGAAATACTATTCATTGATAAAGTTACACTTTATAAGACATGCGGTCACATTTGGTAACCAGTATGTCTGCATTTTAGGCCTATTTTCCACGTACAATCTCAGTAGAATCACAAGGTTACACTTACCCCCTATTTCTGCTGGCAATTAATCACTCAACACCAAAATTATGCCGATATCTCAGGAGTGTGTGCATGAGTTAATAGCAAGAATTTATATCTCCTGACCCTACCTTTGTCAAATATCAAAAGCATATTAACCTGGTGTAAAAAGGTATTTAATTGAGAAATTTGCAATCTTCTACGTAAAGGCTTCAGCAGAAAAACAAGAAATCTAAGTTTTGTGACTTTTATTAAAAAATTACAGAAAACCTGCTTTAAAGACAGGCTAGTACAGTTTCGAGAGGACAAGTAACATATGAGACATAGCTCAAGCCTATGAATCTACAGGACAGAACTGACCCAGCTTATGCTGATAATTGGACTTACAAACCATGTAATTAATGTCAGAATTTTTCATTTCTTTATCAGAACCGTTTATGATACCATAATCGTGTAAACATAGACCGTTTAAGATACCAAAATCACTCAAATTTGATACCTGCTTGGCGGTACACCACCCAATACTCCCATAGCGCCCCCAAAGTGCCTGGGATATGCCGGCTTTTTGGGAAACTTCTTTTTGATGCCCATGTTTTTGTAGCGCCTTCCGTTTTATTCCAGCCTTGTGATCTGCTGTCAATGGTCATACTAAGTCCACTGCCTCCGGAAAATTGAATAAAATCTGTGAATTACCTCTTCTTTATGTTCATTTGATGATAATATTCCACAAAATACACTTTTTCGGTCTGGTTTTTACTCTAAAGACCTTCTACTGTTAGGGAAAAGTAGGAACTAGGGATCCCTTTGTCAGTTTTTATTATCAAGGGTATTGAGGAAGTGAGTTCATTCTACATAGTTTTCCTTTTGTGAGGCTGAGTACGTTGTAAACAAGGGAAATGATGCAGTTTCGAAGCTGACAGGCCTAAAGAGATGTCACTACTGTCTAAGTGCAGCAAAACTGATCTGGAGAATAAATACTGGTTACAGTTTGCAATGGTAGCTGTTTGGAAAAGTTTCACGTTCATGAAACACGAATGACAAGGAGGTATATTGAGATATTTTTAAATTGTAATTTCATATTACTCGAAGCTTTTTACGCTAGTTTTAAACATTCTGCACGCTTTTTGATAAGAAAATGGTTAATAGGAAAGAAGTATATTGGCTTCTCTAAAAGCTGAGAAAGATCAGTTTTTGTTCAGCCCTTAAAAAATATGCAAGGGTTCGAAAATTATCTTCTTTGTCTTATTTTAACAGCTGTATTGAAAAATTTATGTACTTAACTGGTGGAACACGGCATTCAAAGCGTATTTTTGTCGAAAATTTCATTCTTTCAATTGCTGGCTAGTACTTTTAAGTGCAATAAGTTATAAAGGCTACGGAAGAATTAACGCTTGAAAAACAAAGTTCTACGAACGTTGAGTACTGGGCTCATTCCGTCTTACAAAAAAAGCATGTTGGTTTACAATTTCTTTTTCCTGTTGGCATTCGTGACTATTAAACTTGGAATTGGGTGCGTTTGCAAGAATTACAAATTACAGCAAAATTTGATACTCCATGAAAATACCAAATAAATTTACTCACATCAAAGTAGTTACTAATTGCACGTTAAAATGAATGGATTATAAAATCTTGGGTCAATGTACGGTATGGGTTAAGATTACAGTTGGACCAAGGGCTAGGGTTGGGGCATGGAAAGTTGTGGTAGGCCGAGTTACGCGATATTGTCGGGGTCAGGATAATGAACAAGATTAGGGCTCACTATGTCGACTATTTGCTGTATTCAAAGTCAAGACTTTAACCATACCCATTTGTGCAAATCCAACCATAGAAAATTTTTGATAGGAAAGCCTACTGGTAGGCCATTCTACTGAAATGGGTCCATTCAAAGAGGTGGTGCGGTGAAAGTGTTAAATTGCTTGCAATACAAGTACATATAGTGGAAGTCTTTAGATATTTACGTATAATATTTGAAAAACCCTTGTCTAACATATTTTCATCGTTGTCATGCAAGGATCCATTCTTGGGCCTTTATTTCAAAAAAGAGTATTTAACCAACAAGTAGCAGAAATTCTTCCAAAGCAGTAGGTTATTTGAAAGGCCTATCAGTTTCAAGGTATACAAGGGCCTATTTCTGGGTACTAAAAAGACGCATCCTTAACGGCAAAAATACACATTCATCTCGCTCGGAAGCCCCAACGGAATTTCAGTTAGTTGTTGCCTTCTAATGCGAAAGATCATTGTTATTCTAAATCTTCCGCTGACCAATCTTCATCATCATCTTCATAGTTTGTTGATTCACTCTCGAAATCTTCATCGTCATTGATGAAACTATCATCGTAATCATAAGTATTTTTTTCACCATCATCATCACTGTCTCCTGATAGAACAGACTTTTTCGGACGATTTTGTAGACGAGAAGACTTTCGAGACGTTTTTCGTGTTGATTGGTGTTCACCTACGATGGAAGAAAATGAAGCCTTAAAAAGATATCTGACAGCAGGTTCCTAAAATCATCAGTTTATGAGCCTTTTAATTCCCATTCTGTGTCCTGGAGAAACCATACGGACCTTTGATCTTCAACGAGAATTGGTTACTTCTTAGGAGGCGGGGCTAGTGTTTCAATGGCTTGATTCATATTTAATTCAATATTTGTGAGGTTTGTTTGATTCAACATCATCAATTATGTAAATCTCATACCATGGGTCATAATTTTTACTATTGATATGAATTGCTCCGCATTTTGCGAATAAGGTCAATAGCAAAACTGGACTTATGGAATAAGCCTATGGAAAATGTGTCCCTGATCAAAGAACGGCCTCTTTTTAAACAGTGTACCAACATGCATAAAATGAATAGAATAGCTAGCGCAGTTTAACCATGATGATTAAGAATTCCAACCACTAGGGATACTATAGCCGTGTCATTTATAATCCATTGCCAACAGAGAAACTTAAAGAATTTCAGGCGGCATGGGTAATTGCAAGGTTAACCGCACATACTACTGCCTTCTTCCACATCTGTAGGCACTCTGGTATCAGCAAGGAACTAAGCTTGTCTAAGCTAAGCCCAGTACTTGGTTGCCAAATTCACGACATGTTCATACTGAGAATGACATCTAGATGTTGGTTTACAAGGAGCATGACCGCCGAGTTCAACTGTGAGCGTGTACCATTTTCTAAATATAACGTAACGTAAGTCAAGTTTATACTCGCAGATATTAAGGCTGGGCAATTTCTGAGGTGGAAACGCACACTTTGCTGCCAATACTATTATGTTATTCCTGTATTTGGTTTTGATATGCTCAAAACCGCAATTATACTACATTAGCTACATTGGACATTGTGATTCCCTTCACTTTTAGACTTTCTGTCTTTGCACAGGTCAATATGTAAAACAGTTATTTGCTACTGAAATCTGTAGCCTTTCTTAGTAATTAACGTAACGTTGTCGAGGTAGACTTAGGGCTAGGGCTAGGGCTAGGGCTAGGGCTAGGGCTAGGGCTAGGGCTAGGTGTAGTCATCTACGAAGTATGTTAATCCTTTGCCTTTTTTGGAGGAAGTATAGCTAGAGTAAGTCTTACTTGATGGTGGTTTGGTGTGCTTGTATTCTTCTTTATGCTGTGGATTCTTCCTAAAAGATAATCAAAAGAATCTAAGGGAAAGTAGATTTGGTTTTCTACTTTGTATTAGTTACTGCATGAAATTGAGGGTCGAGAAGGTCAGCATAAATTTTGACTTGACGCTTGCAATTACATTTTGTTTACAAGATGAGAAAAATTTAATACCAGCAAAACAATTTTTCTATCGCAAGGAGAAATAGTTTTGCCTTGGAAATGGACTTATTTATATTTATTACAGCTATTTAGTTACTGAAGCAAAGTGCTATCAAATTTCATTTTCTTCAAAGAAGAGAGGCTAAATCTTTTGTGTCATCCAAAAGGATAATGTGCTTAAAGCAGAACGAAAATAAGATCATTGCGTCTCACGGTTATTCCTCAGTCACGCAAGGAGTGATTGGAAGCTCATTGGCCATATACAGTAGCCAATCAAATGGGCTCTTCCTTTTCATGGGTCTTTCTTCGAAACATAATTTGCTGCATAAACTATTCTGTTGCAATTTGGTTACCAAGCATTTCTCATTTATGACTTATCCAAGGTTTTCTACCCCAAGTGCCAAAAGTGGTTAAATACGGTCAGTGTTGCACAAAGGTGAATATCACGGTAGGCGTAGGGGCTAGAATCCCCATAAATGTATAAACGTGCCAGAAATTTGCCAATGTTCTCTTATAGGTAATGTAATGCGAAGAAGGATAGTCCTGCCTATTAGGTCATGGTTAGTTGCAGAGACATCGAAGTTTCTTTGTGTAAAAGAAACATCAATGCACCAAATATAACACTGTAAAGGGCTGTTTAGGACAAATATGATAACGTTTGAAGTCTCAAAACCTATTTAAACTATTAAACAACCTGTAAAAACTATTTAACGACCCGTTACCTGTAACAACTGGTTCCATAAGGACATTCTGGCCTTTCATCATCACTTTCTTGCGATCTTCCTTCTTCATCACCTTCGTTATCAGAATGCGAATACTCTTCAAAATGTACCGGGTTTTTCCTGAGACAGATGATTTGGTTACTGAAGATTTTAGGACAAAAACAATGTTAGTAATTACCAATATTAACACAGTCGAGTTTTCATACAGCGCATGTACCCGTGTCCAAAAACAATCACTGCAGTTAGAAGATACGAACCAATTTTAGAATGGCAGTCTGTCAGAGCAATTTTTTTTCATATTCATATTCAAATTCAAACGGTAACCAAAGTTTACCGAGAGACAGGGACTTTCTCCCTTGTCATTAGACACATCATTGGCAGATATACATATAGATAAGTATGAACATAAACTTATTTTTATTAGTAGCTAAAAGCATTAGCCGTAATGATATTAGTACTCATAATAGCAGCTGTAGAATAAGTTCCTTACAGGTCCTAAACAACATAAGAATTCGAAGATCAGATTTTTTGACCCAACTTACCGGTAGCATGATTTTCCATATTTACATTTTGGTAGTTTCGTTTTGTCTTCTTTGGAGCAGCTAGCTGCATCTCCACCAGTAACTTCTTTACTTTGCGTCACAACACTGCTCTTTGAGCTTTCTTGACCAACTCCATTATTATCCAATTCTTCATCAGACGATGTAGCTCTTGCTATTCTTCTATTGTCTTCGTCATTCTTACTTGAAGTCTCACCTTTTGCCCCCACATCTTCACACTTCTTGTCTCCGCTTTTTTCACCTTTGAACAAGTCACTTGTCGTCCTTTCACCTCTGGCCATTTCACTGCTAGCCCTATCATACCCTTTGTCTAGTTCATGCATGCTAACTTTGCCTTTATCTTCTTTCGATTCAGAATCCTTACTGTCCAGATTTTGGACCCCCTGCCACACGCAGGATTTGTTATCAACAATTTTCGGTTCACTGTCTGCAGTTTTGTCTCCTTGTTTAAACCGTTTTGATACAGAACAAGTCTCTGGACTTCTTTCTTTCGCCACGGAGCTATTCTGTGTACCATCAATCCCAGCTTCTTCTTCGCGCGACTTTCTTTTTGATGTATCTGGAAGGAAAAATTTGTTAATGCTGGTGAATCTTGTCAAAAAAGTCTGGAGGCAATTTAAAAGAAAAAAAACGCCTCAAATGTCCATCGTTCATGTTACAGTGCATTTATAGTTAGAAGCCTTCTGCAAAAAATGCAACCGACAATGAAAAGAGATCATCCAATACTAGGAACATGATGATGAAAACTTTTATGGTCTTAAAAGTAAGTGAAAAAAATATATTTGATAAAAAACAGACGTCAATAAGATCACTCCTTATTAAATATCAAAGTTATGTCAATATATCTCTGTTTATGCTGTAACAGATACCCGCCCTTTTTCTAAAAATTAAATATGATCAACAACCTAAATAGCCTTAGTTGTGAATTCTTGTGAATGAAACCTAAATTCTATAAGGGAAATAAAGAGCTGATGAAAGCAATCACCTCTTATAAATTCCATTAAAACTTTGCAAAAACACAATATTGCCTGCAGTATCTGCAAACTTTTGAGACAACTGTCACAACCCCGCACTCAAAGACGATTAAATCCAGACACATAAATGCAACCAAAGCGACTAAAAGCTAACCAAAATGCCACCAAAAAATGGCACAAGGATACTTGCTTGAGCTTAAGCCCCCTCAATAAGTATGTTAGTCCCAAGTTGAAAATTCCATTTATTACACTTCGTTAATAATGTCGGCATATTCGGACAACAAGCAAATACTTATGTAAGATTTCAACGTCGGTACCTCAAGCCTCTGCCTCTAGCACTCCACCTGCAATATTGTGTAGAACAGATATCAATTAACGTTATCATATTTGTCCTAAACAGCCCTTTACAGTGTTATATTTGGTGCATTGATGTTTATTTTACACAAAGAAACTTCGATGTCTCTGCAACTAACCATGACCTAATAGGCAGGACTATCCTTCTTCGCATTACATTACCTATAAGAGAACATTGGCAAATTTCTGGCACGTTTATACATTTATGGGGATTCTAGCCCCTACGCCTACCGTGATATTCACCTTTGTGCAACAATGATCATATTTAACCACTTTTGGCACTTGGGGTAGAAAACTTTGGATAAGTCCTAAATGAGAAATGCCTGGTAACCAAATTGCAACAGACATCAAGGCTATGCGAGTCAGAATGAAGAGGCAAATTCATCGCACATAAAATGTAATCCGAAATGGAATCTGCGAGCTACAGAAAATGTATGTTGGATACATGGGTAGCATATGACTTAATTACCTTTTACAGCAACTCTGATGTTACCAGAATCAGTC
Organism: Catostylus mosaicus; assembly: GCA_964019065.1. Classification (NCBI taxonomy): domain Eukaryota; kingdom Metazoa; phylum Cnidaria; class Scyphozoa; order Rhizostomeae; family Catostylidae; genus Catostylus; species Catostylus mosaicus. The sequence continues at coordinate 10,835,166 of OZ025187.1, forward strand.
TTACCAGTACAAGCCTTTTTTCCCTTGCCTTTGGCGGTGCTTCTTTCAGAAGATGTCCCCAACATCCAGCTTGGTAAAACTCTCTTCTTTTCTGTTTTTGAATTAGTGGCACCCTCTTCAGCTGATTTTGCAACTGGGACAAATTTTGATTGCTTTATATCGATATCTACAAACGTGAGAAAAGGTCAATGACAAGAATTGCAGACAATCCTGGTTTCACAAGGCCATAAGAATAGTACCGTCTTGTTCAAACGGTGAATTTCAAGCACAGAGCTGCATTAAACCACGTATGACTCAAAAAAGGCTTTGGAGTGACCATTCTAAGTTGAACCAATTATGCACGCTTAATTCCATGGAGTGATTGGTAAAAACGCTGAAACCATCAAAAAAAACATTTAATCCTGTCAACAACAGTACTACACTTGGCTCTCGCAAGCAAACTAAATCATGCATTTAGTTCAGCAAATGGCAGGCTTGAAGTTTGTAACTGATTGCCTTCCAATTGTAAGGTTTGGCAAAACATGCAGTACTAAAATGCTTTAATGAGAGTTAAAAAATAATGCATGCTTTTAAATTTTGCAGCTATTCCTTGTCTGGTATAACTCGATCAATTCAATCAACTTCGTCTTCATCTCATCGCTATGAAGAAGATCGAAAACTTTGTGAACTAAAAATTACTTTGTCCAACAATCCTAAGAGTATCAAAATTAGCACAATGAACAAAGAACAAAAGATTTAATCACTACTTCTTGATTGACACCAATAGAGAAAAGTGGCACAGCATATGACCATTCAAAAGTAATTATTCAATATCAAAAGTCTAAAATAATGCATTCCTAAGGACAACACTACAATGTGCTATAATTACAAGGACTATGCTAGGAGGACAACTCTTCAAAACTACTACATCATACCTACTTACAATGCCTATGCATATTATAACCCTGACATTTTAACTTCTACAATCTCTGAGTACTTGATGATAAATTGAAACAAAATATTCAAAATTACCTTCACCAGTAGTTTTTGTCACAGCACTTTCTTTCTTGTCCCTGCTCCCCAATTTTGTCCCTTCAACTGAAGCTTTGATAATTTTATCACATTCTTCATCTATTATGCTGTCAATGCTATCATCAAAAGTTCCTTCCAGAACAATTGTTTCAACCACATTTGTCACAAGAGCCTCATTAGCATTACTGAGAAAAACGAGCAAGATTATACTGGTAAATATTGCATCATTGGAGCAAACAGCATGCAAGAAAATCAGAAGAGGACATTTGCAAAGTGTTGGGGACAAAGTTTTGCATGGATTAAAATATTTTGGGAAATGAAAAAGAAATATGACAGAGAGAGAGGCTTGGACTGTAAATGAAATGATATCATATAATTTGGTAATAATCATTTACAATGATCCATGGAAACCTAAATATGCTATTTACCTTCTGAAAAAGACAGGCACTCTGAGTCACCGCAGATAAGATGGTTAGAAACTCAACTAACATAATCATAATAGAAAATTGGGTAACAAAATGGGCTTGAAAAAGAGGCTGCAACATTTTGCGTAAATTCATTTTCATAAAAGAATATTCTATCAGCTACCACTATGTACCTTGATGGATGATGGAATTTTCCATTGTCTTCCTCAATTATTCTATGATTTGAATTTGAATCATCTTTCATGGCCCCGTCATTTTTATTGCTTGCTGTTTCTGTCTCCTCTGCATTCATTTCAATATCTTCATCTTCAACAACTTCCACTGAAAACATCAGATCATTTGGCAGCAAGGATATTGTTTCACCATTGTGCAAATTCTTCCATGCATTTTGCTCAAGTATAACATACTTTCCATCAGCAGTCCAAAAAAATGTCGGGTTTGTATGGATCTGGTAAAATTAACAAATGTTATTTTAGATTAAAAAATATTGATAAACGAATGTTAATCTTAAGAATAAACTTTGAGGGTTAACTACAAAACAGCAAATGACAAAAATCATTGATGAATCACTGATTGAAGTATAAGGGAGATTGAGCATCAAATCAAATTTGATTTAAGGTAGGATAAATTAAAGAAGAAAAGAAGGAATAAAGGCACAAATGAATAAATGGCAGGGTTAATGTATTAAGGGATTGATAAATGAATAAATGGATCAATGAACCAATGAATGAATGACTGAGTAAATGAATCAATAAATCAGTGAATAAATGAATGAATGAATTAATGAATTAATAAATCAATGAATCAATGAATGATACCAGATAAATAACTTACAGGTTTGATTTTCAAACACCCATTGTCAAGAGCTAAAATCGCATGTGAACGAGATACTCTTTTGTCCTTCACCTGTAACAAATTTTTTTAAAAATTTTTTAATGTTCAAAAGGTTCAAAATTAAGGGTTTCAAAATCTCTAATACCCAAATAAAAATAAATGTATTCCTAATTCATGATGAATGATCAAAAAGCCAGGAAGCAACCCATGAACCAGACACAAGGGGATATGACAGATCTAGAAAAGGTTCTTTCCCAGATAAGTTAGATAGCTGCCAGAGCTCTAGCCTGGGTTAACAAGTCAATAAAGCCTTTATTAAAGGAGAATAATCGAGTTGGCAACAAAGTATGACCATCGAACTGATGAAATTGGGTGTGATCGTGTGATACATTTGCGTTAGTTCATTTGCATTCTAGGTGTAGCAACTTGTCTCAAACAGCATTTGATAATTTGATAAACAGCATCCGACCCGACCTAGATAGTATTATGCGGATTATGCGGAAGTAGACAGTCTCGGTTCTTGGAAATCCAGAACAAAACATAAAATGGACTAACCATCAGAAAGGGACCTCTTCCAATAGTAGTTTCGCCATCAGGAATATGCAATCTTTCTTGGCTACTTTTACAAATAAGAAAGACGCTTTTGGATCCCATATTTATATTTTGCGAATTCAGGTCAGATGCAACAAAAATGCTGATATTATGCTTACATAAACAAATTATCATATTAAATCGAGGCTAATCCATAATAGATGCAGGATGATTTATTGCACCACTAGAAAAAAGTCGACAAAGCATTGCACCATCATTGCATGGAACAATAAACATCAACTGTTTAAAGTGCTGGATCATTTGAAAGTGGTGTTAGACAACAAAAAATTTTAATTTTGAAACCGTTTGCAAAAATGATGGAACTTCATTTTCTGGGGACAGGATCCTGCTATCCAAGTCCAAAACGAGGTGCTTCATGCATCGCATTCAGAAACGAAAATGTAGGAGTATGGCTTTTCGATTGTGGCGAAGGATCTCAGATTCAGCTGCAAAAAAGCGAAATAAAACCGGGTCGGATAAGCAAGATCTTTATAACTCATTTACACGGAGATCATCTGTTTGGTTTACCAGGGTTAATGTGTACATTAGGACAGAACAATTTGCCAGATGAGAAAAGGATTGACATCTATGGACCTCATGGGCTGGGGAAATTTCTAAGAACATCATTAGCCATTTCATCGTCTCAGCTGGGTTACAGTTACTGTGTACATGAAATCGTCAAAAATGATGATGGAGTTTGTAAATTAGATCAAGAGAGTCATCTATCATTACATCCAAATGAAGTTGAACCTCCAGAACTGATCACGGTGAACAAGTCAAATTATTGGAATGTTTGTATGAGTGATGATCTTAAAGTAGATGCATACTTTTTAGAACATGCAGTATTTTGTGTTGGATATGTTATCACTGAAAATGATCTCCCAGGAAAATTGGACCCAATGTTATTGAAGTCACTAGGAGTACCTCCAGGACCACTTTTTGGGGAAATAAAAAGAGGAAGGAGTGTTGTTTTAGAAGACGGGAGAACAATAGACCCAAGCAGTATTCTAGGGCCTCCAAGAAAAGGCAGGGTTGTAGCCATTCTTGGAGATACATCAAATTCTGACAGTATGCTTGGGAAAGTAATGAATGTGGATATTCTTGTTCATGAGACAACTTTGGAGAATGAAATGGAAGCACTTGCAGTTGAGCGAGGTCATTCAACACCAGGTTCATTTGCAAACATTTCTTATCCAATACCTACTTGAGTATATTGCATTCAGAGTCAGCGATAGACAAGTTTAAAAAGCCACAGAAGCTAGGTTTGAACTGTTAAATGTCATTGAAAAACAAAAATAGTGCAGTAATTTTGGCATACATGAAAATGCTTGTTCAGTGTTTTCCAGTGACAATGCTATTGCAGTGAAGCCCACATTGGTCATAATATCTCATATTCATTTTAATAAAAAAGTCTAATGAATTATGATTTTTATCATTTGAAGTAACCAGTTTTAATAAAAAAGTCTAATGAATTATGATTTTTATCATTTGAAGTAACCAGTTTCAAGGAATGTTTGATTTCCAATCCAAAGAAAGGTTTTTAAGTATGTTGTAAATGAAACAGTCAGTTTTTAGGGACCAAACTATGCTTTAACTTGAAGAATTTGATCCTGGACTATCTTATAGGCTTTGCATGTGCACTTTTACAAAGAAGTAAGTCATGCTATAATCGTGTGTTATCAGAGGTTCTCCATGTATGATATGTGTACTGTATACTTGATGTCTATATACTGTAAACTAAGGGCAAATGCCAGTATTGGTTTACAGATTTAAATTGCTTTATTGTGCATAACATTGCATTATAACAATAACCATTGTCCTTGCAGGTATGGCTGGAAGATTTGCATCAAAGATAAATGCCAAACAGCTGATCATAAATCATTTTAGCCAGCGTTACAAAGCAGTTGATTGTGAGCTGAGGGAAGGGGATGTTTCTGTTACAAAACTGATAGAGCAAACAAAAGAAAGTTTTAGTGGAGAAGTCATTGCAGCTGATGATTTCAAAGTTATAGCAATTAAAATTCCAAAATAGATGCTATGAAAATACTGTATTTACTGGACTTTCAAGTTTTATCATTCAGATGATACTTATATGAGGTGGGAACATTTGTAAAGGAGGCTATCACATTTTAAAATTATATTCAAAGTTTTAATTTTAGAAATGGGATTAAACATGAACATTGGGTGTTTTAATACGTATTACATATTGAATAAAACCGTTTAATGTCAAGATTTTCCATTCAAATGAGAATCACGGCCATAATTTAGTACATTTGTTGCCTTTATTTAGCCAAAAGAGCTATGCGCTTTTGAACCGTTTTTGGGCATCAAATTCAAACAAAGTTGAGTGATCCATCTACATGATGGAGTGAGTGGGAAGGAGCTATGATATGCATGACCTTTGAAATTTATTTTGATTAATCGCCAATGATATAGCTAGTTGTTTCCTAACAACTTAAGCTTTCAGAATAACTTTGGTATTAATGTAGGTGTGGTATCATTTGGATGCTGCCAAGTTGCAAATTTTACAACCATTATATTGCTAAATATCCTTTCTAAACAGAAAAATTTTTCAAGGGGGTGCCCTGCAATATTGCTACAGTAACAATGATACTTTTGTAACAAAATTCTTCAATTCTTCTTCCTTTTAACTTACACACTTTATTTAAAAAAAAACATTTGCAAGATGCTATTTCTAAGCATCACAATTCTGTCCTGTTTGAAACAACTTTTATACCCATACTCCTTGCAGATCCAATAATGATTTTACATACAGATTCTAGTGGTACGTTTTTTAAAGCATTGTCTGTCTTCTTTACACAGGCAATTTCATAAATATGTTTTAAAGTCACTTCTCCAGCAACGTCTCTCCCTAGAACAAAACCAACATGTCATTATTTTGAATAAAAATTTTCAATAGTAGGTTGGTATTTTTTAAGGACAGTCCATTTTTGAAGAGCTTCAAAATTGGAAACCATTGAGGAATATTTATAGGGTTTTTCAAAGATGTGGTTACTTCAAATTTATACAAGTTGTTATATTATATGTGGCTTCTATATCAAAATATTGCAGAAGATAAGACAACAACACTTACAAGTGCATATTGTCTGGTCTGTACATGTCTGCATCAAAGAAGATTTCAAGCTTCATGTAATACATATGTATTTATACATGGTATTCCAGTTGTAGCTATTTTAAGTTGGAAGCAGTTAGGCAACTGATAATTGGGAGTATGCTTCAACATTTGTCACAGACAATTAGCATTATTGTTTTAATTATTATGACACAAAACAAATGTATGTTTTTCACAAATTGGCAGAACTTTTTTTTAGGTGAAAATTGTTCATGATTCCCATACATGAGCATCTTTGAATGACGTTATATGGTGCCTTTTGCTAGTATGACTAGTATGGCTAATTTTTGGAACTTTCTCTCGATAATATTGATAGAACAAAAATTTACCTGGTTTGCTTGCACCTTTTTCAATCATGGCTGCTTTTTTAAGAAAATAGCTTGTTGGTGGTGTTGAGGTTTCAAATGTATAGTTCCTGTCCTATAAAGAACACATATATTCTACTAGCTTGATACAATAATAGTGAATGGATATTACAAACTGGAAGAAGCAAATGATTGGGGAAGATAACAATCTTAATAGCAAAATAATAACAATCTTATCGATATACCAAGAACTCTGTTCAAACCTATAACTTCAATGGCCACCGCAGTAATGCCGCCGCAGTATCTTCCCATTATTCCACTAAAAAAACATCTACTCTCAAGTCTAGGCAAATATGCACACAGTGTACCTAGGAGGTTGCTCTGCTAGCCTTAAGTATTTAATCACTAACCAACTAGCACCCTGTAAGTAACGCCTATTGTGGGCGATGTGCAGTATTGATAGATAGATAGTTGTCTGGGTTGCAGATGATTTTTTCATGCTCATTGTCTGCATGGTTTACTACCTCAATCAAATTATAATCTGAGGGCAAAATTCATTAATCATTGCTTGTCTGTTGTTTTATATCCATTTGTCATCTTGACTGACTCCAAAAGACCTATTATGTACACAGGCAAAAAGAGTAATTTTATGGACAATTATAGAACTTCTGGCTTGTATCGGAGTTTTTTCTTGATAAAAAATGCATGATTGTACCACCAGATAGAGTCAATATATCAGTAATTTATCAATGTTCTCAAACCAATACATCAAAATTATAAAAATTCATTAAAAATTCCTAATACATACTTTGTATGTGATCTTTGTAGGAATGGGAGTTCCTTGTTTTATATCTTTTGTTCTCTCATTGAAATCTTTGCAAAACTGCATAATGTTTATTCCTCTCTAAAAAAATAACAAAATTTTGCTTGTAGTTAGTATAATGCTTGGTGAAGAATATTCGTAAATTTTTGACAGTGATAAACTAGGTACAAATCGACAACAAAAATTTTCATAACAGCCGCCTATAGGGCTGTCTGACGGTGGTCCCTACTACCACACCGTGAAAAAGTTAATCTTTTGTACCTGTCCTAAAGCTGGGCCAAGTGGTGGTGCCGGTGCTGCTTTGCCAGCTGCAATACACATTTTCAAAACGCCGGATAACTGCTTGGCCATTTTTGCAGGAGTCTCGTGGCCAGTTTGTGCGATTTGAAGAAGGGATCCTCTTTAGACAGCCTCGTCTCAATCAGTTGCCCTCGTGAGTAAGCTGTGCAGGAGGCTCGCAATACAGTTTGTTTGGTTGGCTGATCAAAATGGACGACGTGACTTTTGTATGGTGGATTGATATAGCCAAAAAACGACACTTAACAGCGTGCGTAGGACAATATTATTGAAATGAAAATTTATCGTAATTTTTTACGGTATAATGATATTAATTTGATCCGTCTAGAGATCATTCATCAATAAAATCATTAATTGATTGAACTTTGAAATCCAGTCTTGGGAATCAATTATTATAGGAAAAGAAAAAGATATAGGAAATTGATTGCATGCACTTTTGGTGCTCAAAGACTGCAAGAATATCTGTAATTAAAATACTATAGTGTATGTATTACAACTAGGCCAGAAAGGAACTTCCGATAGTGGATTCGTGAAATGCCAATTTGGGAGGAAAATAAAGTATTGTTGAATCATTTGAGGTTTTGATTGCCCAAATCATCGCAGTGGAAACATTTGATGAGAAAAAAATTTAATCACTGAACAATTAATAATATGCTACGTACAGCAGATGCAGTTGCTGATAATCCATGGCAATTTTGTTTGATATGCGAAGATAAATACATATTTCGAAATGTTGATGAATTTAGAGCCCATCTTAGAAAATTTCACTGTTCAAAAGAAGGAGGATCATTTGTCTGTCATTATGGAAAGCGTGGAATTTGCCAGTCACTACCATTGGAAGGGGTGAACAGCAAAGACTACGAAAATCATGTGGAAAAAGTGCATATCTACCTTGATGGTAAGTATGATAGCTCAATTAACACCAACTGGGATCTTTGCCATACACGCACCCACATTGTTATAAAATTTCAAAACTGTGTGACCTGGCCATGATTTAATTTAATAATGCATGGCCTGATATGTTATATGACATTGCAGCAGTCTAAATTGAACTGGATTTCTAAACTGAAGCAATAAAATTGCCAATGCAAGAATAGAGCTTCATTTGATCATTATCATCAACATGCTCTATTGCAAAATAAACTGTATTGCTTGACGAAAAACTAAACTTTCTTTCGCCATTAGTGAACTAACATACCTTTTTTTGATCACTTTAGCAAATACCATTGAGTATGAATCACCTCTATGTCTTAGGCCTCCATCTTCATCTTCATGACGAAGGTCCTGTTCTTAACAATAAATCCCTACCACAGCTATTGAGTCACCTCTAACCAAATTAATGAAATAAAACATTTTAATTAGATTAATGAACAAGCGCAGTAGCGCTTTCAACATTAAATTTTATATGTATGTATGTATGTATGACCACAGCTGCTTTCAATCATTTTTACATATAAGATATTTAATCACTGTGCATATGATAGCACAGATAAGATATTGTGGGTGTTCAACAATGCTCCAGTCTGGAATTCACAAACTTTCCTTCATTTTTTTCATTTCATTTTATAATGCTAATATAACTATTTATACTCTATCCTCCGGAAAGATGTTGCTTTTGAAGTTTGATTGTGAAAATACAAATTACCTTTTCTCATTTGTGAATTACTCAAGGATGATCTTATTTATTTCTTTAGGGCGATTCAATCCTCCTCAGGCTAAACCTGAAGAATCTAAGTCAATGATTGCCAAGCCCAAAATACCAAAGTTCAAAGTGGATGACATTAAAACATGGACTAGGGCTTCATCACAGAATCTTTCCAGTGTATTGAATGATCCAAGGAGACATGGTCGTCAGTCATACTTGTTCACACAACTTTGGGGAGAGAGCTTTGTGCCCCAAGAAGTTATACCATTGACACTTTTGCCTATTATACCAAAGGTGTATTTTGATGGATATCTTAAACGAATGGAATTTGTGAGTTCATTTTTATCTGCTAGTGACTGAAAACTTCATTTGTTTGGTAGTAGTTGTCTACTGCTCACTAAGCTGTTGATTAACTAAGTGGTTGATTAATTGGCTGATTGCTTGAATAATTGATTGATTTAGTGTTTGATTGACTGATTGACCAAATGATTGGTTGATTGCTTCATAAGATGATTTTTTGATTGATGAAATGCTTGATCTATTGATTGATTGATTGCATGAAAGCATGGTTTGTTTGTTGGGTTACTATTAATTGCTGATATCTTCTAGCAATTGATTGATTGAACAAATAATTATTGATAGATGGATTGATTTATTGATCAATTGGTTGCATGGTTGATTGATTTATTGACTGATTGATTTGTTGATTGATTTAATGATTGAATGATTGATTGATTGAGTGATTCAGCATTTGGGTATTTGGTACTCCACAGATTGCTAATTATACTCCCTCATTGACTTAATGTTGATTGAATGATAAGAGGAGGAAGATGAAGTGACTGTCTTTTTAATATGGGGCCATTACGTTACCCTGTGATGCAGCGTAAGAAGCTAGTATAGATAATTAATAGATTTTCTGAATTCTAAGACTAAGTGCGAGAAATCCCTATTCAAACCAGTGCAAGGCACAAGCTTCTTCCTGTCGCAAAAAAATGGAAAAGATAGGTTTTTTGGACCTGAATAGCTGGTCCTTATCGAGGATGTTCAAAAGCATGATTGATAATAGCAAAATCACTTGCTGGATGCAGTGGATTGTAGAGGGTGTACGTAGAGGGCTGTTTTACACAGACTTGTATTTAGTGACTAAGAAAATAACAGTTAAGGTTTTTTGGGTGACATAAAAAATGCCTGCCATTTGAAAAAAAGATTTGCGTACATACGCAATGCAAGATACCCCCTTCCCTCCACGTACGCAACATCACTTTTTGCTTAACCCCCCTCCCCCCCCCTTGGTGCGTACATACTTTGTGAATGGCCCCTATATAAGTATTGAACTAATCCATTCATGATGCCACATTTATAGAACAATTTTTGTTCACTGTTTTATTTTGTTCTTTGTTATAACACAGATTTTCATATGAAATCTTGTGTTTTGTCATTTTAGTCCAATAATGCTGAAATCTGTGTGTTATTTTCAATAATTTCTTTCATTTTCAACCATAACATTGCCTAAGACAGCCTTGTGTTAATTCCTTAAATTCATTTACCTTTTAGAAATTTATGGCACACCAGAAACTGAAAAGGACAGCAGCACAACCCATTGATGTTTTCTCTCCAACAGTACATCCAGGAGATGTTGGTTTTAGTTTTGCAGCATCCACAGCAGCAAGAAAGCAGAGCTCAGGTATACATTTTTGTGATTTTTATATTCATAAACTGAGTCAAGTCAAATAACTTTTAGCAACTAAAACAATAACCCTTGAATGCTTTTTGCATATTTATTCACACCTCACTTGCCATAATTTGATGCTCTCAGGGATATAATGTATCATGTCCTGGTAGAAAATCATTTTTGACAGGTCTTGTATGCGATGCTTGACATATGGTGAGTCAGTGTTGGTAAAGATACATGGGTACTTTTAATGCTAAACTCCTGCTTATAAATTGCACATTGGTTGTGATGGTCTTTTTTAGGTGCTTACAGACCTTATTGTGGGAGATTTTACACCAAGAGCAATGTTCACTGTCAGCAAAGGTTATTTATAAGTGTTGAATAAGCAGCTAACTCGTTTTTCATGAAAAATGCTATGAATATCAATTCATCATTCCCCAGCACTCTTTGGCTGAGTGTATTGTAAAAAACCTAGTTGTTTTTGTTTTCTCTTTTTGAATATAATTCTCAATAAATTTCCTTTTGCTATTTACTATCATGAAATTTAGATGTGGTTTGAACTTCTTTATTTAGATGGGATAACACATGATTCTGATGCTATCCCTGAGGTAAGACAGATCAATTTTACATCTACTGAGCTTGTTTTTTTTCATCAAATCAACAGAAACTTGGAATCAATCTTTTCACTTCGGTGAAAAATTAAAGAAAAATTGACCACTTCTACTTTTGTTACTCTGGCACGGTACACACTTGCAGCTTTCATATATTTTGGTATGAAATCCCTAAAAGTCATTAGAGAAGCTTAAGAATGTAAAATTCTTAATTGCTGTAAAGGTTTTGGGATAACTGCTGTAAAGCCCAGTACTTTGCAAGAGCCCTATATTATAGTTTGTTTCCAAAATGCCTACTTGATATTTTTACCTAAACATAAGATATACCTCTTTCATTTGCTTCTAATCAGGTCTTCCTTCGTACAAACTTCAGCTTGGAGGAGCCAACAACTTTCAATGCTGTTTTGCCATGGTCAAGTATTAATGGTGGAGCAAAGGAAACCCCAAGCAGACCAATGTCACCAAAAAAGTCCAGGAAATTACTTCAAGAAAAGGTTTGGTTTTTGTTTTATAAATGGATATATCTTACCAGCATTTCTATACTAGTATAAGCATAAGGTCTTGATCTAGACGATCTTGACCTTGACCTTGACCTTAAACGTGACCTTGACCTTTATCTTGACCTTGACCTTGATTTATACCTATTTCGAAGATGGATAGTTATGGTAATCACTATACCAATGTCTTATAAATGTGCTTTTGGCTCCCTAATTTTAATAGAGATTTCCTTTTTTTTCAAGTTCAAGCTCAGTATAAACCAAATACTGTGTGTTTTTGTTAGTGATTGTTCAAAAGCGTTTGTTCTTGTGCAAAATTGGATGTGGCGTTGTTTGGCATTTGATATTTTATGATTCCTGATTTATGATTCATATATTTAATTTGTGGATGCTCCTAGTATTCAAAATATTAGAATGAGAATCTATATATCAATGCAGCCATGAAGTGCTTGCTTGAAAAGTCAATTAAACCCTTCAATTTTATTGTTTATAACTGCTGTCCCTCTGCATTTTTCCCTTCATTCCTCTTCACTTTATCGCTATGCCATTTCCTTACGTCTAATTTTCTTCACTAGCTGTCACACTACCTTGATGTCACAGAAGTTCGACTAGCACAACAAATTGCTTCAAGGTCTGATGATTTCTTTCGAACAATGTCATCACATGATAAATTGCAAGATGAAGTCATGCGAACTTGTGCTGATATCAAGCATTTAAGGTAGCAAAGTTTGCATTACATTTCCAATCTTCACCTTCGTTGCCTTTTAAAAATTTCTTTCATCATGCTGCATAGTTTTTATAGTAAATTGTTATGTAATTCATTTGATTAATGTAAATTCCATTAACAGTTGGAACTAGGCAAAGACTAAACGAAAATGTGACTTGTGGTTATTTCTATATTGTAATAACTTTAAGTAATTCTAGTTTTGATATTTACTTGTAAGTCAGCTCACACTGAATGGTTACTGCAATAAGGAAATCTCAATTTTACCATTGTTATTATCCAGTGCTTTTCGCCAATTCAATTTGAAGAGGCTAATATCAAATCAGATCCATTAATTCTAACTTTAATGCGTAACATAGTGAAAATGCAGGAAAATTTTGTCTCCAAGGGTTTCTCTTTAGTAATTTTGGTAACTAGCTTGAAATACCTTAAATGATGAAAGGGTCAAATTTAAAAAGACAGCCCAAAGGAGGGTGGGACAATTGGACACGGAGTTGATTCATAGTTTAGGGTGTTTGCTTTATTAATTAAATGTACTGTACTGATTGGTGAAAGAAAGGTTTTTATAACCATCATAGTAATTAGTGTTATAGTATGCTGACTATAGTGATCAAATTTAAGCTTATTGGCCTAAAACATGATTAGGATATTTTCTTAACAAAATATTCTTTTACAATGATGGTCACTTTTTATGATGTTTTTGCCTTTCCAACATGTATTATTTTTTCTAGGATACAAATGAAAAATGTTGAAGACATACTGGTTAAAAGAATTTTAGATGTAATGCGATTGTTTCGATTGCGTTCAAGGTACATAGCAGTCCAAGAAAAGGTTAGTGTTACTTTAACGTGCTGCTCTTCCTGAGCTTACCGTTCTATTTCAATAAAAAATCACCCACCATAGTTTATCAGGGTAATTTTTACCAGAAATATTTTAAAGAAAAATAAAAGATGGTGGTTTAATTCTAACTTGCGGCTCGTGCGTTATGGCAGATCGCATCTACAGACGGCACTCGTAACTACAAACCCGGTATTCGTTCATACTTCTGGACAGAGAGAGGAACAATAAACCTGCACATGGTAAAGACGAGATTTCAAACCGACGACTTCAAGATCGCATGTCCACATAAAATAAGAGTTATCAATTTAATAACCAACGTAAGAAATAGGTTTTTGTGTGTTACAATGCTTAGGAAGCATCTGAGATGGTCTACGCCTCTTTGCCATGGTTGGGAGTTGGTCAGGGGAATGGATTTAAAACTCCAATAGCGGACGATTAACTTGTGAATTATGGGTGTATCATGGCTTTCATGGCAGTATTTATCTTACCAATACACAAATTAATTTGTGATGCTTTTAGCTGGTCAGAGTAGGAAATGTTACTTCAGTTCAGTGCAGTACAGCATAGGCCTTTTCGCATTGTATTTAGTATCAGATAATCCCACCGTCGTATCTTTTACAGTTGAAGTTGATGGCCACCATTCACCAAACACAGCCAACGATACAAATACTATTGTCAACCTCAGATTACCTAAGTGCATTAGATTTGATTGACACTTCGTTAGAAATTCTACAACAAGAATTGGCTGGTGTGCAATGCTTTAGGTGAGTTCTATCCTATAATTCTGACGTAGCCCAAAAAAGGTCTTGCTTGTAGTCATAGATAGGGCTGCATGTCAGAACGACCTCTGTGAAAAAGCTGCTTGACTTGCAGCCTTGCAGGTGACACTTGACTTGCAGCCTTTGCCAAAAATAACACAAAAAGAACAAGAGAAGCAAATCAGCCCAAATAAGATGTTGCATTACATTATTTCCACGCGATGATTTCAAATCGTGTCACGTTAACCGTGGTCAAACTTTTGTTTACTTGTTTCGGTTTATAGTGCCAAAGGAATTGGAAGAACTTTTTCTAAGCATTTGGGAGACTCTGGAAACTAATATTGTCACTATTTCCTAACAAATTTGCTTTTAATTGCCTATTTAAATTTCAAACCTAGGGATCGTGATTCTTAAGCTGTTTTGACGTGCACTAACCAGGAAGTCTCTAAGGAGCCCACATGATATTTGGCTATAGTTTAAGCATTTTAACGATAGATACAAGGTAGAACGCAAAGCTGGAAGAAAGCGAATGCTGCTTTCCGTTTTTCCTTACAATCAGTATAATCTCTAATTTATGCATCTATAATTTACATACATCGTCTCAAGCATTTCTCCAAATGCGGTTGGCAACCTGCTATTTTATTTTCTTCTCTACTTGTATTTGTTACGAGTATTTTTATGCTTTCTTGGCTTCAGTTGTTTATGTTGGGTTTGATATCATTTTCTTGCTCTGTAGACATCTTGGTTCTCAGTTGTCCGAAATGAGGAACGTCATTGAGAGGATGATGGAAGCAGATTTCGTAGATTTTGCTGTTGCAAATTTGAACATAACAAATAAAAAGAACGATGAGATCTACGAAGAGGTGAGACAACATAAAATTTTAACTTTGCTTGAATTCTGCAAAATCTCTATGGGACCCTTAGTATTTATCTGCTTCAAGCTGCTTAAATGGGGGGGGATCCTGATTGGGTTTTAGTTTCTAGTATTAGTATATGGGCAATGTCGTTGAATTGTGGATTGCCAAATAGCTTTTGATGCATTTGTTCATTGAATAACCATGGTTAACAAGTAGGCAGTCACGGTTGGCACACTGCCACAAATCAATCATTATATTACGCTTATTTACCAATCTCCAAACGCTTTTATCGGGTATTACCTGTGTCCAACCATATATAAAAAGTATTTAATGTAGGCTCTTAGGGCTGCTTTAGAACGTGTCTTGGTCCCCTTTTTTACTGATGAATCTGTCACTTGATCGAGCACCAATCATACCTTAATTCTATTTTTTTTCCAGGAACGTCTACTGTCAGTTGTACTTGGCCTTCTACGTCAGAAGAGGTTACGGTTTCTGCATTTATACAAAGATGAAGTCTACTCTATTATAAAGAGTTCTATAAAAGAGGTATTGCGTTGTTTGAAGTTCTTGTTATGTAGATTTTATTTAGGCTGCTCGTCAGTAAATGATGTACACACATATGCATTGGCGACAAGGTTAGGCTTAGAATTATCCAATATCTTCTAGCTATAATTGAGACATCTTTCGCCTCTTCCATTGATTTAAGTAGGACCCTTAAAGACTACTAGTATTGTTACTGCAAATTTATGCAGTGATCCTCAAGATAGCATAACTCAACCCAAATACATTTTTCCGTCTAGGAAGTTCATTCAAGGCTTTCTGATATCAACCAGCAATCTGATAATGAAGAAGAGAGGTACAAAACAATTTATGCTATTCAAATATTTTTGTCTTTTTGCATTTTCTTCAACTTGCTGGTTCACATTGATCTATATTTATACTGATATCAACTGGCTTCCTTCGCATGACAACCTTCCAATTAATGCACTCTTTTTGTTGCTTACTGTTCTCTGCTGTGTGTTGCGTTCTCTGCCACAATAGTTAACCGTAGCGATATTGAATGGCTATTTCCTTGAAGCTTGTAATAAAATTTCTCTTACTGTTTTCGTTACATTCATATCTCGCATGTATCCTCAATTCGTAACCCTAAAAAGAGCTTGATATTTTTCAATTGTTTACTGATTATAGCTAATGCAGAATTTTATTTTGCCATAACTTTGTTAAACTGCCTGCCGCGTTCAAAAGAACAATTTTATTATTTAATTTGCAAAGTCCATTATTATTGTATTATTTATTTACTTGCAACCTTTGTTTATATAGTATCTGTCGTATTTATGAAATCGTTACTTAATTGACAAAGTATTATAAATATTGAATTATATGTTAACTTGCACATTTTTGCAGTTATAGTGTCTATCTTAACTATGATTTTATTATTTGTTTTCCAAAACTTTATTAATATCGTTTTTATAACATATTTGATATCTATACTTTCTTTTGGAGAAATCACTAACTTGTATAATAGATGTCCTTGCCATAAGAATTTATTTCAGATGAGTTAATTTCCATTCAAGTGAGCCCCATTTGTGTTTCATACTGGTACCTATTCCCTCTTTATGAGATCGATGCCCCAATAAAACAAAGCCAGTTGGTTTCATATCTTGTCCTATTTCCTCCCACCTCAGCTCTGGTTATGACGTATCTCAGCTCCCTAAGATGCACACTTTGATTCTTTGATTGGAGAAATTTCGAATTTTCATTTTTCTCGCAATGTAAAACATTATGAACTATCTGCAGCCCTAAAATCGGTGAATCAGTGAGAGCTATCACTCATCAAGAATGGGTCGAATTGATGGAGAATGTTTTTGGGATTTCACTTTCAATACTCAAACGAATAAAGGTTTGTTTCAGATTCAATAATTTCTGTACATTGTTAGATGTAATGTTGTAGACTTTTCCCACCATGCATAGATTAAAGGGTTTATGTAAGGTGGAAATCTTGCATTTGCAATGAACAAAACTGTCTGCAAATAAATCAAGAGCATTATCCCATTCTTACGAAAACGTGTAGTTCATAACACAATTTTTCATTCTTGCCAGTACATTTTTTTTATAAAAATATATCGCCACACTCGTTGCCTGGCCATGATGAATTTAATTTAGAAATATCCATTCTTTTCCTGGTGCAAATCTTTCAGATCGTGCACACATTGATACTTTTTCTGGTCGTCTTAACTAATATATTTCCGTTTTTTTTTCTTATTTTTAGCTAATTCATGAAAGTCTTTCGAAAGTCTTGACAATCGCTGTTGGTCATAATCTTGAAGATTTAGAAAACGGATTTGATGATAGCAATGAGCAGCCTCATAACAGGTATGATTCTAGCATAGTTAGAAATTGAAACTGGCATCAAAATGCAACAATATTACATTGAGTACGATATGCTACGTTATAAGCAAGATTGCTCACTAATCTTTCCTTATTTTTATGGGGAACAGTATTCAGTACTCGAAATGGTAGTGAGAACGTTTTACGGTTTTTTAGATTGGTGTTGTGAAACGATATTCTGTATTTTGAAAGGTATTGCAAAACGGTATTTGGTATTCAGACCAGTATTGTGGAACGGTATTCGGTATTCGAAAGGGTTATGTGGAAAGATATTAGGTATTCAGAACGATGAGAGTGGCATTTGGTTTTCTGAATGGTATTGTAGACGGTATCCGGTATCCCGAACAGTATTGTGGAGAAGTATTCGGTATCAGGGGCGGTCTTGCGGAACGGTTATCGTAGGAGTTGATCCGGAACGGTTTTCAGTGCAGCACAGTTATTCAATCGTCTGATTTGTCACGATACTGATGCTGAACTTTTTATTTCATCCTTGGTTCTTTATGACTGCTTTAAATGGGTAAATGCATTTACTTTAGCGATTCATGTACATTGTTAACAACATCGGAATACAACAGGCTGTCATCTGAAAGCAAGGAGCTTCTCTGGTCTGCGTGTGAATTAGCACAAATACGATGTTCAAAATTAATTGCAATGAGATCTAAGGTACGGTGTTGATTTTAAATAATTACCTTGCGTTACTTTCTTCTAAAGCCTAACTTTTAAATAATGCTTTAATCTTCTACTTTTGTTTCGCTTATTCATAGATACGCAGGACGGGAAGACTATTGGAATTTGGTTCACCCAACTTTATTTTGATATAGACTTTTTTAACACTATGTGTAAAGGAGACAAGTGACATTGGTCAAACATTTATGAGCATTGTGCATAAATACGACATCTTTTTGACTCGTTTTTATCCACCTACTTATTTGCTACTCACCTCCACATTGTCTCTGTACGTCATGACCAGTTTTCTGAACCCAACTGTTATGGCAGCCCAATGAATAAGCCACAGTTTTTCTCCGTCTTCCAAGTCTATGGCCAACTCTTGACTGTCTAGGTCGCCTTGGCTGTTGCGACTGACTGCAGAGAAACAGCATAGTGACGGAATTTCGATAAAAGCAAACCAAGACCACAACAGCTCTTCATACAGTGTTTTCAAATGGCCACACCTTGTCCAATTTTCACCATCTGTAACTGTATATCTATAATCTTATTCCTGATGTTTTGTAAGAATATATAACTAAAATTTTGAAATGTTTTTCGCCGCCGGCTGACATTGCTAATTGCCGTGTCCGAAGTTTTTTAAGATTATTGCAATAATTTTGACGGTCGAAAATTACTGTGTGAGCACTATTTTATACTTGATCTATAGTTTAAACAGTATTTGCCATTCACCGCGCTCTAATAACAATGATGACAATAAAAAAGATAATTATAAAACATGTTATTTACAGTTTGATGACTTGATAGATTATACTGAAGATAAAAACTGATAAATAACTACTAGTCATTTCATTTCATTTTACATTTTCATTTGTTTACCATTTAAACACGGTAGCCCAATCAGTTCATCAGTGTACTGCTTACGGAGTTATGTTTTTCAGGGGGACGTGGAGCGTAGTTTCATGTTACAGTTTTACAATGTTACAATTTCGTATACAAATACTGCAATTGCTAACTTCACCAGACCAGTCCTTAATGTTTTTGATAAAATTGAGAGCTGTATTGCCTCTCTTAATCACATCAGGTGTTCTGTTCTAAAGCATGCTACCCCCGAATGATGTTTATTTTATCTTTCTATCATCTAAATCTATGACTATCGTTCGTCGCCTTAGGGAGGAGCACTAGATCAACTATCTTCAAGTGAATTTGTGCTGTTAGCACGTGTCGTCGAGAGTTTCGTCACAGACTGTGAGAAAGTTTGCGGCCGACAAAGTCTTAACCTTCGAGGAACCTTGTTATCTCAAGCGAAAAGATTTGTAGAGAAGTTCCACGAAGAAAGAAAGCATAAATTAGGGTATGATGAATTGCGATTTTATTTTTTTTCAATTGTTAAGTTCCGCTACATTTCAACTCAAAAGATTGTTTTTATTTAGAGAAGCTCAGTTTCTCGCCAGGGGCATCGCTCGACAGATTTCTTGAGGGTGTGTCTGATGCCAGGTTGCCTGAATAAGATTTGAAATGCCACCCATTATCATTGTGAATTTTTTGCGGGCCATTACATTGACCGAGTGAGCAAGACATTATGGTGAGCAATACATAATGCTGATTCTGCGGAGTAAAATGTAGTCTCACCTCTCTTTGCGATGGATGCGTGGCGTCCTCTACACCGCCAGTAACGACGCTTATGCATGTAGTTACTTATGATTTATAAATGATCATGCACTGGTGAATTCAATACCTAGCCATCAAATTGCTACTGGAAATATGGTTTGCTAATACTCCATAGTTCAAAAAGAGGTGTTTAGAAGTATAAGGGATTTGTCACTCAAGGGGTTGGTCACTGTGACATTAAACTTTCCATGTATACTTTACAGCTTGATTCTTGACAACGAGCGCTGGAAGCAGGCAGATGTTCCTGTTGAATTTCAAACATTGGTCGATTCAATAGCAGATGGTAAGAAATAGAGTTTTAAATATTTGAACCCAATAACTACTGTCTGCTTTAAAAATACATGAATTTATAGTGGCTTTAGTTCTTGGAAAAAGGCACTGCAAAAATACGTTGTTACTTGAATATTTGTACAGCATTCTATGCAAACTTAAGTGAAGATCATTCTTGATGCATCAAAAAATTCAGAAATTCCATAACTTCAGAAATCCGTTTTACAAGTCAAGAGTTATTATATAGCATGAATCTAGATTTTTCTTCAGCAAGGTTTTCTAGCTTATTTTTCTGTTTGTTTTTATTGTTTCCTCCTGAATTTAAAGATTTTTTTACCTGATGTTGTGCTGCTAGCTATTTGGAGATGCTTAATACATAACAAGGTTGTTTTTAAGACTTTGGCTTCAGTTCAGTTCACATATCTTTTAAATTTGCTTCATACAATCTATAAATCTAACAATACAAGCAGCTAACTAAACTACTTACAGAAATAATAACAGGAAAACAATACAAATACAAATGCATGGGAAATAAATTGTTTGGAAGGAATTTCTTGAGGGAGGAGCTATTTCAATAGTAGAATATTCGAGGAAAGAGCCCAAAATATTGAATTAAAGACAGCCATGTTTATCAGTATCAGCCAACCCTGGTTTGCAAAAACTCTAGAGTCGTGAACGGTAACCTCGAGACTGATACCATTCAAACTGTTTTTAGGCATTGAATCAAGCTCATCGTCCCCAAAGCAATCGAAGAAAAGTAAGTTACAACAAATTAAAGCTTCTTGATCTTTTTTCTGCCGACAATAGCATGAAAGTATATATTTAGTTGTAACATCCTAAGTATCATTGCCGTCATTGCTCTTTTCAGATGCAAACATTTTACTTTTAACAAATCAATTGAGATGTTGTTTCCAGCAGAAAAAAAACATCCTTTAGAAGATCACCATTATGAGAGTTCTTTTAAAAAATTTTTCAAACTGTATTCAAATATGTTGCATTCTTGCCCAATATTAAATGTTTTATGTGATTGGAACAACTTAATAAGCTTTGTTGCAATGGGCTAGTGCACATTTTTTGATGAATGTGCATCTGGAATGACTCTAACACTCAGATTTTCTTGGCCATCCAAGGATTCTTTACCTTCCTAGAAGTTTCGTAACAAACTGTTCAACTGCTATTACCTTGAGTACTATAAAGTACTTCTAAATTTCTACGCAAATTCAGACCTTAATATTTCGTTTCGTCAATTCGATGATTTACTGCTATTGATTTTTATATCATGAAAATTAGTTTCCCCAACGCAACATAGTTACATGGTCTCTTGGACTATACAGACCCAGTACTGAATTTTCTTAACTTGGTTAATCTTCTCCCTATTATCTCATTGACTCCTGGTCATAATTCTACTATAAAGTAGTAACTAATGCATTTTGCCAGTTGCGAAGGGATGCTAGCACCAATACTTTTAGAGCAAATGGAACATAAAAAAATGTTAACTCTAATATTGAATCATAATTTCATTAAGAAATTAAAAATTGCTCTATTTCTTGCAAATAGGCCCATTAGATCATGTATCCTCTGTAGAATTTACACCCTCGTCCAAATGCGAGGATATGCGAAACAAATATAGGCGTCTCCTTCAATCTGAATTGCGTGTTGCGGTGGTAATGCTATGCCTGAACTGCACAGGTTGCCCTAAAATATCTTGTTTTTGTTTTAATTTCAGTTCAGAGTGATTCTGTCCCCAAAAGCTATTTAATTGCACAGAATCAACGATACGTAGTCGTTGGGTATGTTACAATTATTTGACCTATGGTTATATAGCAAATTGGTACAAAAAGCAAAGGCATTAATTGACATATAGGGCTTACTTTTTTATTCTACTTTTCTCACAGTATAAAAGATATCCCCAAAAGATGAACGGAAGTAATTAACTACCTCTCCGATCGATAGCCGTGTGGAAACTGCACGCGCTTTGATACTTGCTTTGACCACTGGAACAAGTTCATTTCATTATCATTTCTAAGTATTGATCATGTTACAAATAAAATTAATATATCCTTTACATGCCCATTTCAAATGCACATTTACATTAGGTAGTCGTGTGGAAAAAAAATTGCGATAGACTGTATGCTAGAAGTAAAAAATTAAAATTTTATGCTGTTGCTCTATTTGATGCTAATAGATATATTGACTTGTTTTTTCAGAACGTTGTTGCTGGTTATCAAAATGATCGTTGAATATTGCCAGTGCGTTGATGATACCCCCGTCTTAACTGCAGAATTACTCACAAAGTTATGTGAAATTTTAAAAGTATGTACTGCACACCTTTTTTTAATCAATGGGCAATATGTATTCTAATTTTTTTCTGTCTGCCTTTTCCCTCCTTTAACACATCCTATATCTATGCAATTTATTTATCCCACTATATATATTTTTACTAAATCTACCCTTATATAACTGAGAATAAATTTCCCCATCCTTTTCAATCTCTTCCAATCTTTGCTTCCCTTATCAATGCTTTTTCAGAGTTTTATCAATTATTTCACCTTATTCTCTTTGCCTTTCTCTTAACATCTCTACATTTCTCTGCATTTCTTTGCTTTGCAAACTTTCTCCATTTAGCAATCCTTTTATAACAAGCTTCTCCATTAAACGCGTTATTAGACTCTAGCCTTGGTCGCCATTCACTCGACTAATGACTGACATACTAGTACTGGGTTTTGAAACTTGATCTGCCAATAATTTGATGACTTAGAATTGGCCCCAGATACATGCTCATCTTACTTGAACACTATCCTTAATACTTTTTTATGTAATATTTGTACTGGGTTTTTCTTAAATTCCACTGCCAAACAACATGTTGGTATTTCTCTTGATAGTTCACCGATAATCTTCGTTCTTTATTTAAAGAATTCTTATCTTCGTAAAAAAAAATCCAATAACCTTTTATTTCGGATTTTCCTTCTTCAAATTTGGAGTTAATTTTCCCCCGTAAATGCTTGAAGACAAGAAATTGTATTTTTAAGCGTGAAATGTTAGTTTTGACTTAATGTATATAGATATTTTCACCAAGTTTATTAGGTCTTTACATTCAATTAACCAATATATAGCTGTACATTTTTCTCTCGTTTTTCGCAATTTTACTGAAAGGCAGTGCATTTTCTTTTACAGAGCTATAATTCTCGCATGTGTCAGCTGGTTCTTGGAGCTGGTGCATTGAAGACTGTTGGTCTAAAAACAATTACAGCCAAACATTTAGGTAACTCATTTGTATACTCCTTATATAAAACACTTGTTTCAAGACCTGGAATATCGAGACTATCAGGTAATGGGTTTGGATTAGTTTCACAGTTAATCAGAACTGCATGCTTGCTTCGTATGAGCATTGTTTTGTAAACAGAGTCTTCCATGAGAGGCAATCGCCATGTGCTGCACTTGAGGCAGTGAAAGATGAAAATCATCGTCTGTAAGTTCTTCGAAGGTTTGATGGTACAAGCAAGCAAGCAGTTTTTATTTGTTTCGAACCAACTGAATCTTTATCGAAGCTTGGTCCATTTTTTAAGCGTGCTTTACATCAATAGGATTTTTGTTTATAGCGCATACCTTAGTGGAGTTTTATCAATGCAAACGTATTTCAAAGTTTTTTCTTTAGTATTTTACATTAAGTTTAGCAGAAATTATTTCTGACAGTCCTGAAGATTTCTTTGGGATCTAGTTTCTAAGCAACAGTACTTTGCAAATATGGAGGGACTAAAAATCACTACAGGTTATACACGTTACATATAAGCAACTGTATTAAGGAGAAAGGGTTATTGACAACGTTGAACGCAAAAGAAGGCCATGGTTTTTATCAACAAAACATTAAACTAATCACAATAAACTCATACCATATGCCATCCATGGCGAAAAGACACTGGATCACCGAGTTCTGACTTATCTAATCTTTTAGGGAGTGCCTTAAGGCAGGTGCAGAGTTCTCTCCCTAAAGAGAAAGTGAGGGTTTTAACAATTGATGGTTGTTATATAATTAAGAAGGCCATGTTGTAGAATCAAACAAATCATTTGCTATACGTTGTCCGTTATAAATGACACGCTTCTGTGGGACACATTGTTTCCCTCAAATTGTGGGAAGCTTGGTCTAAACTTTTTATATCATTTGTTGCAAGCGAAAAACTCGCTAATTTTTGATGAAAAGACAAATTATTAAACGCTTTTCTCATCTCTTTCTGTAACAGGTCTGGCTGCCCAGTGTCTAGAAGTGATGATTATACACATACCCGTACTAAAGTCACATTTTGAAGTGAGGGTTCCTCCAAAACAATATGTTTTATTATCGCAATTTGATCAAATCCTCAAGGTTAGTTGCCCAACTTTAGCTTTATTCTAAATAGTAACGCTTTCGTAATATATTATTTTAATAAGTTTTAATAAATTTTGGGATCAAGCAAAGAATGAAGCTGTAGCATCTCTGTTTTACCATTTTTTCCTTTTATTTTCATGCTGATTAATTCCATGTTTTATTTTTGCTTACTATGAAGTCATACCGTGACTTCATTCCCACATTCCTAAGCAACTGTAACAATCGAAATCTTTGTAGCATTTTTCTTACTCGAAATTTTCCACTCCCCCCCCCTATCAAAACAGCCTCACCCTTTTTGTGTCACGCAATCACGATGTGATCAAAACATATGAATTAGCTAATTAGATATATATATATATATATATATATATATAGATATATATATAAGTACAATTTTTGAATGAACTAGAAAGATATTCTGGCATTTAAAAGATAGGGAAAAAACAGCGATTTATTTATCTTATGTCTATTGTGACTGCTTCATATTATTGACGAATGCCAATATCTACAGTCAAAAGATTTAATAGATTGTGTATTTTTATATCAACATTATTAGTAGTTCTACGTTGTCATAGTCTCAGCCTTGGAAATACACGTACTAAAAGGCTGATTGGCTGTATCCATTCCTTCTGCTCTTAATCAATCAGCTGTGACCCTTTAGATTTTCAAGTATCGTGCTGGCTTTTTAATGTAACTGGTTTGATCTGTTATTAAGCACTAATCTCGTGTATAGTTATAATGACTAATTACTGATATTATGAGCAGATTTTTTTTAAACCTTGTTTTCTATTAGGATTACAGAAATCATAGACAGGAGATAATAAGCAAACTCGTCAATCTAATGGAGGAGGTATTCAGTGCTCATTTAGAAAAAGTAAGTCATGCTTTTATTAAAGATGAGATTTATCATGTTTAATTTTCCACCTTTGCAAACTAATTTTAGTATGGTTCTACTCCAGGTCTACCCCTTCCCTTATTTTTGGAAGGGTGAAAGAGAATATCGAATTTCTATTTTAGGAACTGCTATCTAACAGCAGAATCGCCTCATTCATGATATATACCGATAAGAAACAATCTTAAAATCAAAGTAGAATTTTTTTCTAGAATAGTTTGCAATCTGTAAATAGAAAAACGTTTGTTTCTTATATATCCACTAACATGTTACAATAAGAATATACCAAAACAATAACATACAAAACAACTGTAAGACCCTACTAGAACGATACCCTGAGGTGCAAAGAATGTTTAATTGTTTCTGGGAAACTGAAGATAAAGGCAAATTTTCATGATAGTAGCTACGTGGATAATGCCATTAAGCTCTGGAATTCATGTGCATTTGTGGATATCCGCTAGAATGAGCATCGGTACTTCTTGGCTGAAATAGGCAAGAAATACGCCCTAATGGTATTTATCAATTAAATAGGAGCTTTATCAATAAGGCATTCCTTAATGGAGAGTAATCAATACAACGATTTTTAGAAGCGCTGTTTCTTTGATATTCTCGTTTAGTTTTAGCTGAATGTATTTCTGACAGTTCTTACGGTTCTTGGGAATCCAGTTGGAAATATGGGCTCCACTTCTTTCCCAGATCTGGGAAGACTAAGCAACACTAAAGATTTGTAACATTCTGTGAAGCCGTAAAAATCAGTAGTAAAACAAGACGAAAAACAACTTAGGCTCTGGGTCATTAAACATCGCAGTGATGAAATAACAACTCAATTTTCAAACCCCTCAACAACACGAGTTAAAGTCATGTGACATAGCCATATGATACTACAGTCAGGTGACATAACGTCACACCATTTACGGCTGTATTTGTAACGCAATGCTTTTCTTTTATTGGCAGTATGAAGCGAGACCACCAATGCCATCTTCTGGAATGCGAGCCATCGTTAAACAAATATTGAAATTGCACGATACACTTTCATCTGTTTTTCAGGGGCCACAAATGGAGGTGAGTTTGTGAGCTCTACAGCTACGCATTAATTCAGTTTCAACTCTGTTCCCCCCATCACTATTGAACTAAAGCTCGCTCAATAGCTTGCAGCTATGACCGTCGATGATTGAACTGTTTTGGAAATAGCTTTTTGCAGGTCCATGTTATTTATGCAGATGTATTCACCCGTATATTTGAAATCTTGCAATCAAATTCTGTCTCGATTTGAATGTCCTATTTTGATTAAAAATGGTTTGACCAGATGACTAATCTTGCATAAGTGTCACAAATGGTGAAACTAGAACGTCACTGCTTGGCACTTGAAATCTCGATGTACTGATACGTCAACTTCATAGTTGCCATAGAGATCAGGCTAATCTTCATTATGTAATGTGGTCATCTCTGTGATGTTGTAATTTCTGTAGCATTTGTAAAGAAGCTGCTGTTATAAATATTATCATCATCTAAATGAACTATTATATTATCTGAGAATTGAGGTAAAGCGAGCATAAAAGAACATAGAATAAAACATCTGCTCTTTACTTGGTTTAAAAAACTCCACTTCTAACAAAATATTACAGTCCCCCGTCTCCATCCTATGTTATGGTTAGGAAAAAAGAGCATCAAATGTAGTTGTAAAGCTATAGAACTATAGAATTATCAAGTTATAGCTGTATTATAGGCAAACGTCTACTAGCATGTTTTCAGATCGAGAACAACATTTTTTTAATGCTCACAAACTGATTTCGTATTCTCAATGCCTTTGATGCAGACCCTATAAATCTCTTTAAAGACAACAAGTTTCAATGCATAGCTTCGTTTAAAGTTTTCTTTGACAGCAGTATTTCACGCCTTATAATTTCTTTTAACTTGTGAATTAAAACTTAATAAGTATTTCACAGGTACGAAGCACTTCTAAGCTACAGTTCTCTTGCAAGTTACTTGACCTAAGCCTCCTTCAATAGCATTGACTGAGAGCTTAATCAATAACATATCCACCATTAAAAGAAGTTAGTGAAACTGTAAAGTTTGGATCGGTGCAGATTGTATCAATTACTTTCCTGAAGATGTACAATAGAAACTTTTTCATTAAATGTATAAGCCTATATTCCAGTATCTCATCCTTTGTGATGTATCATTTTCTACTGCTACATTATTCTTTGGGAGGTATGTAATATCTTAAACCATATACTTTTTCAATGCTTTGCATACGGTGTTACTAATTATTGTGAATAAAAATCATTTTTGCATATTTTCAGCCAATATTCAGAGAGATTCGGCGATCTTTTAAGGCTGTATTAGCCGAAAAATTAGCATCGATTGGTATTATAAATGATGGAAGTCCACAAAGTGGGTAAGCATTGTTATCAAATTATTTAGTGTGCATCAAAAATAAAGATTTACGGGGATGCTGATCGATCTAGCACGCTGTTGCACAGTTGGTAAAACCTCTTGCCACTATCAGCCTATCTGTCATACACTTTTCTATGGGTATAGAATAATCAAATAACTGTTTCAGAAGGCTTGACAATTTCACAAAAAGGGGAAACATATCATATCCTTAAAAGTGCTTGTTTGTCTGAGAACGGAGACAGTACGCAGAGTATGAAAGCTTAAGATCATAACCCAGGGTAACGTTGCTATTTTTGATATGATAAGAAAAGTTATCTATGCAGGCAAATAAACCCTTCAGGATCTATATATACAATCTACAAAAGGAGAAGTTAAATCAAAGGCAATACGGTTACTAAACTATTAATATTGTTGTTCTTCCAGGGGGTCATGTTTTAAGTAGCGTTCTTGATAAGACAGCAAATGTATAGCCTGCTCGTGGACTCAAACTCTAGAGTAAGATCTACACGTAGGCTAGTAGGTTTGCTTTCGATATTCAGTTACTATCAGGGGAAATGTGGCGAAAGCATAAGGACTTAGTTTAATCTGATTTCCTTTTTCTTTGAATTGAATCTACCAACTTCTTGTAGTTGAAAAATTCATGGGGCCCATATTTCCAGGTTTTTAGGTGGGCCACGTTGCCCTCAGTCGTTATACAATAATTGCTGCAAATAAACTTAAAAATGATCAACCTTCTTCAACACAAGACTGAAAACTAATTGGAAAAGGTAGCGTTAATCAATAATCTAAGGTAGTGTCATTAGTTATCCAATTTAGTATCACGAATAACCCAAGAAATTTATTTTCAATCTTTATATGTCCTTTTGGTTCTAGAATGAAAAAATTATACCTCTAGCAAGATGAATATGATTTTTATTGTTTTCATCATTATGTAAATTTCATTTTTTTTATTATCTGCTTTATTTTTAACTATTCTTATCATTCTTATTATTTTAATTATTTTCATTGTTTCTATTATTCTCATTATTTTTATTTTTTTTCATTCTTGTTGAAAAAAACGTTGGTTCTTGATAGCAACCGGTCCTATGCGATTTCTAGGTTGTCAGACATAATTTCAAATTTAATCGGGGAAAAGTTGGGAAATTCGTTTCAATTTTCTGTGCCACTCCTGGATAGACAAAGATATATGAATAAGATGATTCCATATGATTATATATGAAATTTATACTGTTGTGATTGTATTTATTGCAGGCTAGTTACTTCAGATATTGCATTTTTTGCTGAAAGCGTTAAATCCTGTCCCGGCATGACCGATATCGGCAGGACTTTTGATGACATATGGCTAACAGTTAGAGAAATACGCAAGCGGACAAATAATGAAATAGAAAATTACAAACCGAAAAGGTAATAAGAATGAAATGTAATTAGTTTGATATTTTTGATAGAAAATGAATTATTAATAAACTTAATTACTTTCTAGCATTAAATCGCTTAATGCTAATGGTTCTCCTTTTTCATTAGTACTTATCTTTCAAAACCGTACAAGATATGATGGGACAAAAGGGGTTAACTATTGTCCACCCTGAAGGTTTAAATACAGACTGCTGTCGAATCACCACTGAAAAAGATAATCCCTATGAATACAGCCTCCAATTACAGGACTAGAAAATTAAAGTGCGAAGCAGTTATCGAGTATTCAAAAAGCAACAACTGGTTTCGTTAATTGTAGGTTTGTGAGTTCATTTCTGTAAAAAGAAATTGATTTTTAGGAAAGCAAGTTAAAAGAGATCTACGTCTAGTCGATGAACTGTTTGAACAAGACCCCATCTATGCAAAAATGTGCCACTGCCCCCCTTTGAGCAAACGGTTATCAACTCTTACCTATAGACGTACTGTTTGAAAGAGACCATTAAGTTCAACAACAACATTTTGTCACATTTGTGATTGTTTGATTAAAACTGCCTTTCCATACCATTTTTGTTCACCGTTTCGCTGCAGAGTCTTTGGATGATTTGTCCCATGGGACATTGAATCCAATGCCAATTTGCCCAGGGTGACTGGGGATACTTGTACCAACCCTCATGTGGTCTAACCAAAAAACGAAAGTGTAGGAATTTTTTCTTTATAAGCAATTTTCGGCAATTTCATGCATAAATTAGAAAAGTACGTTTTTCAACGAAACCAATTATATGGGAGTGGTAGGGTCTCTGGATAATTTCTAGTGTATTTTTCCATGTTCGTATTTACTAGAGGAGAATTTTAATTTATAATGTATTGGATTTATCATAATGAATTTCAGAATATATTATGGGTTAGGCATCTTTACATTTTGTTGCCTACTCTGCTGTACTTTTAAGGACGATATTGGGCTGTGACACCCTAATAATAGACCAACAAACCACTTATTTGATACATTTGAAGAAAAAGTCGGTAAAATGAAGCAAGAAAGATTTTAATGAAACTGGTTAAAACAGAAGCTACATGATTGGCATTCATCGCGAGTAAATGTTCCATTTAACGATTTTGGTAATTGATAAAGCCGTGAATGTGTTAGTGCCCTCCCATCCCCCTGAAATTGCATTTTGTATTAGTCTGCCTCTACCTACAACCCAAGACATAGCATCATATCCTTATTGAGAGAACGCATGTATCTACCCTCTGATTATTCGACTATTATCATCATGATATGTTCTTGGAATTTTGGCCTGCAACTTTGCGCGTTGTTCTGCAAATGTTTATGTACAACTGGTGAAAGGCGCGACAAGCTTACTTTTAAATTCTGAAATTGAACTTTGTGATAATTTTTTCCAGAGTAAAGAAAACATTACTGCACACGGTCATTATCTAGAGGAAAGTCCACGAAAACAATAGAAACTGCTGTTACGCATCAAAGCTATGCCTTTTTTTATTGTCTTGTAAAAAGGGTTTGCCCTCCGGTATGTTGTTTCCGGAGAAAGGTTGACAACTTTTCTGGACTTTTGTTTTCCACGCTTCTCCAAAAACCTTACTTTTACTGAGCGCACGATTGATAGGCCTGCCTTAGCATACAATCACATTTCAGGCTACAGTTTTCTGCATCAAGAAATCTTGGTAATGGACCCACAAACGTTGCTTTCATATTCTTTATTTTTGTGAAGTAGGCTTATATTGTCTGCCTGCTAACATTTATATCTTTAACATGATATTTTCTAGTCCTGTCACTTCTGTCGTTAATGTCCCTGTACAGCACAGAAGAGGAGGCCCCTGGGTTTTCTTAGAAGCGGTTTGGTTGATAGTGACATCCCCAACTGCGTGCGCATCGGACCGACTATGGTGGAATTGTTTCGTTCTTTGGGCAAAGGACTGCAGGCATTGATATTTCCATTTGTGCTAAACATGATGAAGAGAACCTACACAACAATGGCTTCGCAAGATAAATCTAGAGATGAAACCAAGGTACCTGAATTGGAGAGAGCAGTTACTGAGCCACGCAGAGGTGCACTAAGCAAGGAGGAGAAAATGAGAGGTATTTGGCCTAAAATCTCCGGGTTACCAGAGATAGTTAGATGCAGTGACGACAAAAAACACTTTTTGCGCATTTAAAAAATCAGGCAAATGAACAAAAGCATTCTTACAAAATGCCATTAGGGCTATAAAACACCCAGATCGCAAATGGATTGTTTGGGAGGGGGGGGGGGGCATTTTTGTCAATTTCGACCCAGAATGCAGAGTATGGCAACGGTGCACCCAAGATTATCCTAAATGCCCGAGAAAGTGCACCTGAGCGCCCCTCAGATTTTGAAGTTTTTATGTTTGCAGTGTAGTGGCGCTTTTTTTACGGTTTTACCGCACCTGCATCTGAGGTGCAGGACTGCTGGCGCACCCAAGATCTTGTTAAGGTTGGCCATGATCTGCTAACTAGAGTTCAACTAGTTCTGAAAATTATTTTTGTAAAGGAAAAATTGCACCGAAACTGACAATTTGCATTAAACCCTGGGAAACACTTCTTTATCGTGAGAATTAGGCCAGGTAGTTTTCCAGGGAAGCTACATCAACCACCAAGGTTATTTTGAATGGTGTTATAATAAAATAGTTTTATAAAAGCTTTCTGCTGCACTTGCAAAACTCACATCAGTTCATTTCCCTCCTTTACCAATGAAACAATAGCTAAAACAGAATTGGATATAAAATATTGAAAGTTTATTTGAAGTGTGCACACCCAGATGAGATTTGAGAAGTGTGGGGGTGAACTTTGATTGCTAAAATTTTTTTTTAGCACAACATGATTTGCTGCATGTCAGAGCTGAAAAGTGGGGGGGAGGTGGGGGGCTGGGGAGCATGGCTTGCATCAGAGGCCCAGACACTTTAAGGCACTCCTAGGTCTTTCTTCATGTGGTCCCAAGATCTCATCAAAAGCTGTTCATAAAATCTAGTCTTTGGAATATTAGTTTATACAGGTCTCTTCTACACCCTTACCACTTGCAGTTAGAGAAAAACTCTGATGTTATTACTTTGTAGAAATTAAAGAACACACTGCTACCCTTCTCAAAAAGATATTTGTTAAAGCAGACCCTTCAATTTTCTCAGATATCATGCTCTATGCTGATGTCAGCTACACTTCAGAATTTCAGAAAATTGATCATAAAATCTGCTGTTACTTTTTTGCAGAAACTTTTGGAGATCCACATAACAATGAGCATGGCTCAAGGTTTCTAAGAATGACCCTGGAAGAAAAAAGACGGCTGTATAACTGTGGCAAATACTTTAAGGAATTGAAGCACCTTGTTATGTGGCCAGCTATTTGGGAATCGAAGAAACATTACATAAAAGTAAAAGGTATAAATTCCAAATTGTGTTATTGATTATTGCTTTTTGTTTGTGTTGTTAAAGAAGCTAAAAATTTTGATGGGATTCACTGGGTGGCTGGATTGCTTTGGGTCAATACTAAAGGTTTTCATAGCATTCATCCATGGCCATCAGGCTGCAGGCCCATAGGAAATGGGGGGCCAGGGGGGCTGAAGCCCCCTTATAATTTTCAGAGATAAGAGTTTTGAATATCACATAACACCTAATTTCACATTATTTGTTTCTGCCATACATTCTGGACATGTTCTCAAATTGCCTTTAATGAGTATTAGTGGTTTGAAAGGCATGGGAGAGGTTAAAATGTTGTGGCACCAAAGATTTTCCCCAGAGGCGCTCGATTAGCCCCTCCCCCCTCATCAGAAAATGCTTCCTACAGGCAGTGGCGTAGCCAGGGTCATTTCTTTGGGGGGGGGGGGGGCAAATGGAGCAAGAGATGAACTGGGTCCTGTGGATTGCCACTTACAATATTTGTAGTACCTATATATCCCATATATCTTTATACTTATGGTACCACAGATATTGCGTTTTAACTGGTCTTATTGTGTTTTGACTACACTGCCACCACCTTTCTTTGCCGACAGGTGCTTAGATGACCGACCAAGTATCTCTAGTAATGACAAACATGCACAATTTCCAACAGATCTCAGACACCAAATATTTTGTCATTGGGGGGTGACTGCCTCCCCTTGCCCCCCTGGCAATGCTACTGCCTACGGGCCTGGCCTAACAAAAGCATGTGTGGTAATTAAAAACTGCATCAGTAACTACAGTTTTTTTAAAAACTGAAGAGCCTAGCAAGCCTCTCTTGACAGAAAATGTTTAGAATTTTCCCACAATCTATGAATTATTGTAGTGGGCTGATAATGATGATGAACTTCAGAAAATTGATGATGTCTACCCCCAACCCCTTTCTATTACTGTTGATGTCAGCTTTGTATGTTCAAACAAGAGTGATTTGATGATGAAGTTATTTGCATTTTTTGTTACACTGTAATTGCACAAATAGAGTAGCATGCAGTATTTTTAATTACATAGTGCATACATTTTAAATACTTGACCTGGCTTCTAACACTATATTGCCAACATCTTTGGTGTTACCTCCAACTAACAACAGACACTAAATTTGGTCATGTGTAAATTTGCAATACTACCAAAAAATTTAGATGTTATTTTGATGTCCTGTTATCTAAGCAAAATTATTCAGTTGTTTGTTTTTTTGACTGTATTTAGATAATTTCATCAGAAAAATTTTATTGATGATCCAGTTTTGTTATAAATTGAGACTGTAATGGGCGTGGTAGCCCCCCCCCCCTACCTATCATTATGTATGAATAATTTGAATTCACTTACATTGAATGTATACTCAAACTTTAGGTAAAATTCCAAAATTCCAAGTTATCTATCCAGTTGACAAAGTGCTTAATAGCAAGATATCAGTGGAGCAAGGTGATATTACAAAATTTGAAATTGATGCCATTGTTAATGCAGGTAAGGTTTCCTTAAAGTAAGACTGTTTAATTTTTTGTTTTATCCCATCTATTTCTCTGTTGATAATATCTCTTAATTAATATCAGATTTTCAATTTTTCTAGGTATGACAGACCCTTTTCATATAATTAGAGGCGAAACCATATCATTTATTATATAATTTCATTACTTTTTCTACTTTTAAGAGGCAGAATTTAATTATTTATAGCTTTTGGGCATATAGGATTTATGCGAAATAGTTGTTTCACTGGGTTTTTACACCATTTTCTTATGCCAAATTGCCTCAAGCTGTTAGATTAGATTGCTTTTAACTGTTATCTTATGCCAAATTTCTCTAAGATCATCATTCTTAAAAGGTTTCTTCCTTTTTTGTTCCAGAGATTGCAAATATATTTCATTGTACTCTAAATTACTGGCTTATCCTTGAAATTTCATAACTAGTAATGGACCTGATGTCCATGTTGTCATTGAGACAGAAGATTATATTATCAGCCAAGCCAAACAATTTATTCAAATTAGGAGCTCTCTTTGTAGGTATACTAAGGTGATGAGGGCCCCTCCCTTAATGTAGCGTGCATCTGCTCCTTTTTAGCACTTACTTGGTAAATTTTTATGAGCAAAATATTGAAATTAATTAATCAAAATTGATAAAACGTTAATGAACACATAAGCCTTTAATAACCAAATGGTGAGATTGATATTTTATCTGATTCTTTCTCCTTGTCTCCAGCAAACTCATCACTGCTTGGTGGAGGTGGAGGTATGTATATCTCTATCTATTTCCTGACAGTGTGATTAAATCATAAAATCAGGCTTGTAGAAATGACAAAGATAGGGTGTTCTCTCTTCCACTTTTGTCTTACAGCATGCTATTTTATGGCCGAAAGAAGTGTAAGCATCCCATGCAACTGATTCAGAGCATGAGTTGTATCAATTCTTAGTTATAAAATTTGTTAATCATCTCAAAGTTTCCAAATATGTATTTATTTTTCATTTAAGGCATAACAGACGGCCTTTTTGTGACACCATGCCCACTTTCCTGTCCCGAACTTTTGATGCCTCCATTTGTGACTGAATATCAGGTTATAGTGTCGATGAATAATGACCAAAACCCGAAGATGATGAAAGAAAATTAAGCTACATGAAACCAATATCTAACGGAATTCACTCTAAAAGTACAATTAAGAGCAATTGTCTATAGATTTAGTTAGCTATATGTAAAAACAAAAACCAAAGATCCGGGGGGGTAATTGACCTAATATAGTACGGGGTATGCACTCCCAGAAAATTTTTTTTTGACTCGGCTCTAGAAATTCCTTCTACAAATGGTACCCGGCTTTAGAAAAAATCGGCGAAAAGTATACTCCAAAATGTAAAAGAACACCCCCACCCTTGCAATATTTTCCCTTTGGCAACCGGCTTTAGAGAAAGTCCTATAATTCGATTCCCGGTGTTAAAAAGAAGAGGTGAAATCGATACCCGGAAAGGAGTGCACATCCCGTCAGCAAAATATACTAAGTACCCCCCGGGACCAAAGATCCAGAAGATAGAAGACAAGATAGATACTCTTACATATATTTGTTTATTTATGCGTTTTTTGTTTATTTTTTTAATAATCTATTAATTTGTTGAACTATTCATCTATTTACTTATTTATCTATCTATATATATGCTAATTTATTTAAATATATGCAGACTAGCATGGTGCGTTATTGCGTTACATGCGAAATTTTTTTTGCTTTGACGATGTGTTGATGAGAATGTATACTGTAAATTACTAAGTCAATGTGCGACATTTCTTAGGCTTGCTAGTTTCTTATGGTTCCTTCTGTTTAATTTGTTTTCAGTTGATGGTGCAATTCACAAGGCAGCTGGCTCAACATTGTATAAGGAATGTGTAACTCTCCATGGTTGTAACACAGGAGATGCAAAAATCACATCAGGTATGTTTCTTAATGTTTTAAGTGTTACCACTGAATAAGATTTTCTAGATGAACTCATCCCCATTTCAAATTCCGAAAATTGGATCAAATATTCTTGGACTAGGAGGTTGAATGCCACTATATCCGCTGTAAAAGAGAGGGCGGGATCTGGCTACTCGGCCGTCTCCAACTGCATTTAATCGCATTTTTAAATCTTGATATGTTTCTTTCTGAAACCGAGATCTCAGTAAAAAGTATTTATCTCTGGTAGGAGGGCCCAACCTTCTTATGCAATCGGGCCCCTAAAGTATGTCTGTATATCTAACTATTAGGCTGATGAAATGTAAGAAAATATTACTAAGGACCTGCATTTACCATGGCTTTATGCCCAAAGGGGATTTACTGATACCATCAAGCACTATTTTCATGTAAATGCAATTGTTATTAGCATATTTTGATGCATGTGGCATGCATTTTTATCTGATATTAACTATGTTTTATGTCTTTTTTTTCCAATAGGGCATCGTCTCCCTGCTAAATGTAAGTCTGTTTTTCTATCTGTCATTTCTTACTGTTAAGTCCTAGACAATTTCATCGACAAGAGGTTTAATGGTTTAATAGTTGCTACACTGCTTTTTAGAAAGCCAACAATGCTCATACCTCTAGTGTGCCCTTTTCACGTGCCAAGGAAAAAATGTTTTCTGGCTATCACTTTATTAGATTTTCCACCCTGCTTTTTCCCGTAGATTGTTTGTAAGGAGGGTAAGCATTGCCTCTTTAAAAAGTTTTCAACAAACTGGCCTGAGAATCAATGCAGGTGTAATGCCTTACTGCCTCAAGTTTTTTATGCATCGCTTCATGAATAATTTCACTACATTTGAGCAGTCTCTAAAACATGGACACATATTTCAACAAATGGAAACAGGATAGCTGCAGTGGGCAATTTACATTCATATCAAGGGATGAACCTTTTTTGAGGGGGGTTATCAAAGGAAATTATCTAATCACTATTCCCTAGATAACCAATACTATTTTAGAATAGGAAACAAGATGATCAGAAGTTTAACTTTCCCGTCGAGATATTTTGCCGTTTTTCCCCAATTTTTTCCCTCCACAACTGTCTTTGCAAAATTTCACCAGGTTCTGATCTTATCTTAATAGTTTATTTCAGCTGATGCAACTTTTGCTTTACCGCGCATTAGGGATTCCCTTATCTATTCCCTACATCCCATCTGCTTTGAACTTTGTTTTATATTTTCCTTGATAAATCATAAAAAAGATTTCCATATTTCTTTGCCTTGTAAATATGTCGTTTATTCTGCTAATCGTAAAATTTATGCAGATATAATACACACAGTTGGGCCTATGGGTAGACAACCAAAATTACTTGAAAAGTGCTACTTGAATTCGTTGGATATTGCTCTGAAATTCAACGTCAAATCAATCGTAAGTATCTTTTAGATTTTAATAAATTATTTATTCCTTCAAAAATCACCAAGCATTTTAAGCTCTTTCCCCAATAATCCCAGGTAAAATTGAAAGCGTACATTAAACTCATTTTATTAAGCCCCCATAGGAGAATCTAGATGTTGTATAACTGGATACATTCAGTAGAGTTGACGTGTAAAAATGTTCAATTAAATTGAAAAACATTAATTACATAATTTTAGAGAAATCATCTCTTATTTAGGCTTTTCCATGCATTTCAACCGGAATTTACGGTAAGTGTCCTTTTCTCTTTTAAAGTGGCAACAGTAGATCCTACAAGCTACTACATGACATGACATTTTTGTGCTAAATGGTTTGAAACGGGCAACCCCATGCGAAACAATACGATATAAAAAACTTAGCACGGTGCAACAGCCAACAAAACGATACACAATATGACATGACAAGGGATGACCTGACGCGATTTCGTATATGACATGACATGACATGACATGACATGACATGACATGACATGACATGACATGACATGACATGACATGACATGACATGACATGTGAAATCCGTGACACTTCAAGAATGCTTTAATGGGAGAGTCTTATGTGCACTTTGATGAATGTTTACATTCTATTTGTTTTAGGTTTAAGTGCTACATAATTTTAACTTTCTACTAGGCTTCTCTGGATGTCTGCTCCCATCTTGGCTGATTGAATGACTCTGTTAAGATATAATACTATTTTTAATGATGTCTTTCTTTAGGCTATCCGTCCCAAGATGCCGCTCATGTGGCCTTAAATACCGTCAGAAAATGGTTAGAATTGGAAGACCATGCTAAAAAAGTTAGTTTCTTCTATCTGTAAAATCAATCTATTTTTAGCTTTGCAAAACAAGATATGATATACTTTTTTCAGCATGTAGTAGATACGTCCTTTGGTATATTCGAACAAGTAACATTCAAAAAGGGAGTCCTTTGAAATAAGCAACGCTGATGAGCTACACCATAGATCAATCAATCAGTCAATCAACCAATCAATCAATCAATCAATCAATCAATTAAATACGCCAATGTTCTGTAAAAGAATTAAAGTGTAAAATTTGTCTGCCATCAATTGTAAAAAAAACCACCTTTGTCATCACCTGATGAAAAACATTGCGCGAACCATTGGAATACATATCTTTGACAGTGAATTGGTTCTACGTTACAGTTTGTCCAATAATCCAATGCAATAAGGCAAGATTGGCTTGGTGTAAATTTAAAGGCCCTGCTATAAGACCACTTACTTTATAGCATCGATGTTACGTGGATATTTCGTGATTCCCTTGGCTTTCCGGGGCTTCATTATGTCTAAAACTCTTGTAGTACATAAACTTTTAATTTTCTTATTCCAGATGGAGAAAATTATATTTTGCATCTTCATGAATAAAGATTGGGAAATATACTCTCGATATTTGCAATTTTACTTTCCGTGTGAAGAAATTCAACCGGGAGGCACTGTAGTCGAGAAACGTTTGGTCAATAAGAGAACAACTGGGGAAGATGCAGATAAAATTAAAAAGGAGTCTGAATCAGTGAAGAAAGAAGATTCGGATGCTGCTGAAGAGAAGAAGACGTTGAAAGTGGAAGTAAAGAATGTTGACAACACCCCAAGTCCAGACATGAGTGATATCGAAGTCGAGAAGAAAGCTGATACAGTGAAGGAGGAAGCTTTGGAAAATTCTGAAGAGAAGAAGAAGTTAGAAGAGGAAGTGAAGAATGTTAACAACATCCCAAGTCCAGACATGAGTGATATCGAAGTCGAGAAGAAATCTGTCACAGTGAAAGAGGAAGCTTTGAAAAATTCTGAAGAGGAGAAGAAGTTAGAAGAGGAAGTGAAGAATGTTGACAACATCCCAAGTCCAGACATGAGTGATATCGAAGTCGAGAAGAAATCTGATACAGTGAAGGAGGAAGCTTTGGAAAAATCTGAAGAAAAAAAGGAGTTAGAAGAGGAAGTGAAGAATGTTAACAACATCCCAAGTCCAGACATGAGTGATATCGAAGTCGAGAAGAAATCTGATACAGTGAAGGAGGAAGCTTTGGAAAATTCTGAAGAGAAGAAGAAGTTAGAAGAGGAAGTGAAGAATGTTAACAACATCCCAAGTCCAGACATGAGTGATATCGAAGTCGAGAAGAAATCTGTCACAGTGAAAGAGGAAGCTTTGAAAAATTCTGAAGAGGAGAAGAAGTTAGAAGAGGAAGTGAAGAATGTTGACAACATCCCAAGTCCAGACATGAGTGATATCGAAGTCGAGAAGAAATCTGTCACAGTGAAAGAGGAAGATTTGGAAAAATCTGAAGAAAAAAAGGAGTTAGAAGAGGAAGTGAAGAATGTTAACAACATCCCAAGTCCAGACATGAGTGATATCGAAGTCGAGAAGAAATCTGATACAGTGAAGGAGGAAGCTTTGGAAAATTCTGAAGAGAAGAAGAAATTAGAAGAGGAAGTGAAGAATGTTAACAACATCCCAAGTCCAGACATGAGTGATATCGAAGTCGAGAAGAAATCTGTCACAGTGAAAGAGGAAGCTTTGAAAAATTCTGAAGAGGAGAAGAAGTTAGAAGAGGAAGTGAAGAATGTTGACAACATCCCAAGTCCAGTCATGAGTGATATCTTAGCAATGGTAGAAGAGGAAAACCAATCAACCAATGAGAAGGATAGCACAGAAGGTATAAGGTTTTAAAACTCGATGTATGATCCATTAAACATTTGCTTTGGCAATTTTTATGCGGAAGCGAAGCCTTAAAAGCATTACACTTGCCGCATGTTAATGGAGCTAAGTAACTGAAAATGATAATTCTTCAACCCAACTTCTACTCGGTGCTCACTTTCTTTTGCTTCATGAGAAAAATTATAAGTTTCTGAAATCTAAGTTGACAGAGGTTTTTTTGTAGCTGTTACTGGTACCAAGTTTTTCTCCAATTCGCACCCTCTATTTATTTATTTATTCATTATTGTGTGATATTGACTCTCTCCAAACATCAAAATGCGCCTCGGCGAATGAGCAACATGAAGAGAATTTAGAATGCACAAAAATTTATAATAGCAACAATAGTGGGATCAATTTTTCTATCTAAAACAGTTTGCTGTGTTTCTTTTGCTAAGATCGTAGGCGAGGCTGCTAGGACGATATAAATATTAAGATTTGCGGCGGAATCAAGGTTGATTGTGAGGGATCATGGTACTATGAACTTGACTATTGACCCCCTTTTCTTTCGTGACTTTTATTATTCTTGATATTTGTAATTATCAATATTCGCCTTCGTCTAGTTAGGACATTTTGCTTATTTTTGATGAGAAGTTCTCTATACATAAAACCTTGAAGTTTTTTTCTTCAATTTGTCAGAATCAAAGGGTGATGCGAAATCCAAAGATGAAGGCGCTAAAGAAGATCTGCAGTTGAGCAAAAGCAGTCAAGATAATTAGTCAAACTTAGATGCACATTTTTTTCTAAAGCAGTCAATATATAGGGCAGCTATTCGTAGAAGTTTTATGTGAAAAGACAGGAGGTAAATTTTAAAGAGAATTTTCAGGAAGAAAACTGAGAACTTCGAATGTCTTTTATAAATCTGCAGAGCTTAATTCATTTTCTAACCGGCAATTCCATTTTATTGTTGCCTAACTCTCTATTTATGCCTCCTTTTGTCAATACTGCCTCTTTATGATTTAGAAGATTTGCAAGATTCTGCTAATCAGCCACATGGTGCCACTGATTGTCCGGGCTCTTGCTGCTTTTAAATGGTTTGATGTTAGAATGCTCTTTGTTTTCGTCAGATTAATTCTGTGTATTGCTACTTTCTTAATATCTTTTAATGGTAAATAATAGTATGATCGTGCAATTTAAATAAACAAATAAGCATGATAGGTTGCCTGCTAATGATAAGTTACTATAGTATGATGTTTCATCGCATCACGTTTATACCTACATTTATGTTACTAATTTTGGGGTTGTAGGGAGGTCATTATTCCAACCCAAATCGATGGATTGTTGGGACTTTAATCATGAAAATGTGTAGACGTATTGGTCAATACACATATATTAGGAAAATGGTTAATATTCATAGATTGGGAGTGGCAAAAAGATAAACTACAATCACTAGTGCTCCTGGTAGCATATGCTGGAAACTGGCATAGTGAAAGCCATAATATACATAAAATCCCAATTCAGCTTTTTGAATGTTTTAGAAGCTTTGTTGGAAACGTATTTCTTACAGAAACCTTTATTAGGAGACCTATACTTTCCAAAAGGGTTGCCATCTAAAGAGTTAGGTGCAATAATAGGATGATCTCGT
Source organism: Catostylus mosaicus (assembly GCA_964019065.1). NCBI lineage: Eukaryota > Metazoa > Cnidaria > Scyphozoa > Rhizostomeae > Catostylidae > Catostylus > Catostylus mosaicus. The sequence continues at coordinate 10,876,866 of OZ025187.1, forward strand.
AGAGATTTTTCCAAAAATCGTGAATTTAAAGCCCCTTACTATTACAGATTTCTGAATCGTTTGTTTCAATTGTTTATTGCATATGTTGGATAATTGTAGAAAGTAGTTGATCATATGCATGATCATATTCCGAAATATTCCGAAATTTCAACATGGCTTATGATTCTGCTTGAAGTTCAACTACTATATCTTGCGCTGTACCTTCTGTAGCATTTCTAACTTACGTAGGCCATAGTTCACAAGTCTTTTAATAATTGTTTGTGTTTTATTTGATAATTTGGTTTATCGAAGATAACTCTTGATGCCGTAATTGATTATTTGGTTTATGAAGCTGACATAGATATAAACAAAACCGCCTGGGGGGAGCTAAGAGAAAAATTTAATCTTTTCATGAAGACAGCTCGACATTTGAACCCGGAACCTTAAACTATATTTGTATTACGCATATGTAATATAGATATGAGGGGAAAAAATTGTGAGCTGCGGCTTGATTTAAGTCTATAAAGGTAACGGTAAAACGTCAGTAGAAGAATCCAGAGGAACTTGAGCCACGTGTGCTATTTGTATTCAAAGGTCCCTTTTTTGTTTCTCTGAACAACTGTTCTGTCCTTGACACTCCCTATTCAATTCATTAATCAAAATGTAACTCCAGTTCAAGACTATATTGTCAACAGTATGTTGTAGCGGAATATAAGTACTCTCTGCATCTGCAAAAAACCAGTGACCCAAGAATCAACAACAGTGCCTCAGTTCCAGATTATTCTCAAGTTGTTCTTAATTAATACCCTCGTGGTCGTGTTATTGCAAAGATGCTCTAAAGGACAAAAACTGTATTGTGCCTTTGCCGCCCCCACCAGCTTATACTTCTGCTGATGACATTGCACCCCTGTGGTATCTGCGATGTAACAACGAAAGGAACGCACGGCCTATTTTAAATGGTCTCACTTTGTTAAAAGTTTTAGTTTAGTTTGACATTATTTTTTGGCAAATCAGTGAATGTTTTAGTGTTCTCAGTAGAATCAATAATAACAATGGCATGTGTTGGTGCGACAAATTTCAATGCATCGCCGTATGGGACTGCAGGAAGCGAATCTCGAGAAACAAAGTGATTGGCATCGTAAGGCCATTCTGCTTATGAGTCTGCGAAGCATCGAGAAAGACCAGGCTGCAATACCAGGAAGGTGTGTATTTGTATAAAATGTAATTTTTTATTTATTTATACAACGTATCACCTTTTCTCTTTAGTGAAACTGGAGTTTTTAGGTCGTGTCTAATGCACCCTTTCTGACCTCTCGCCCCCCCCCCCCCCGAACAAGTTTACGACTTTATGCTGCTTATGTTTCGTTTGATGTTTTTGAAATTAGAAGAGGCATATGGCATATATTTTAATATATATTTCTATTCATTAGGGTGCCAGGGATCCCAATGGATAAATATATTTTGTTTCTTCAAAGCAGAACACTTTAAGAATCCTCTAGAGAGTTTTTGCTGATGGATAACTGTGTACGATGAAGACTGTATTAAAGTGAATCAAATATTTTTTGAAATACCCCTGAATAAAAACACAGATAATCAACAGCCTCCTTTTGTAGCAGTTTTTCTTCAAATGTCTAACTTTCGCGCGCGTTTCAAAAAGCCTCGCTGCAACAATAGAAACCGCGTTATCTATCGTATCCAAAAAGTTTCGTTCTTTACCGTTTACACTAGGAAAAAGAAGCATGATAATTTGGGAACGGAATCGAGCAGTTTCGCATTTTAATGAAACCGAAAAAAACAGAGCTGTTCCCAAAATAGCAAGCACGGGACGAAAGATTTCTTGGTTCTACTCTCTTTTTTTTCTTTTTTTTGCTTGAGTAATAGAATTGTAAGTGCCTGCCAAAGTGGGGACCAGATGACCTTGTGTCTATCCCTGCTTTGGATGGCACAGTAGAATGTAACCATTTTTGCGTTTTTAAAATTTGACAATGATAGAAAAAAAAGATTTCTTGAGTGTAAATGGGGTATAAATTACCTTTTCGTTATTTAGTGCGATTCAAAGGAAATAATTCTAACCAGTAACGTAACAAGAATTTTAGCGACAGTATCTGAATAATTGCTTGAAACTAGTGAATATTCAAAATTCTGGAGAATCTTCAAAAGGGAGTGATTAGAAATAAGGACCAAAAACCGGCCGGCCTTGCTACAAGTTGTCATATCTTGGCTCTTTGAAAAACTACTCATAGGGACCTGCTTTGTCTTATAACAGGCCGACTCTTTCATAGAAGAGAGCAGTGATGAGTCATTTATTTGGGGGGCGGCAAAAGGGCCAATGCACCAAGAGATGAAATGGGTTTAGGCGATAAAGCAGCCAAACATGGTAAGGCACCAGGGCTTGATAAGGTTACGATAATGCTGATAAAGGACAGTGTCGATCTCATATGTAAATTTCTGACAATCATCTTAAAAGCTTCTTTACAGAAAAGTATTTCCCTGACGTCGGGAACTGGTGAAGAGGCACCACCCCTACTTTCAAATCAGATGCTAAAAGTGAAGCGAACAACTGTAGGCCTATCTCGGTGATCTCTTTGTTCTGGATAAAGGATTCTTGAATTAATCGCGCATGATCAAGTTTATAAATACCGCAAGGCAAGAAGGGTTCCAAATAGGGTCATTCAGCGTTCTAACAACTCTGTTCAACAACAAATCATTAGTAGATAGCACTGCCTTTTTTGTGAAAAAGTGACCACAAGCAAATTAGTTAATCAATACTTTTGGATCTTGAGCAAATCTACAATAGCATGGACCATAAGAGCTTGTTAGAAAAACTGTAAAACATATGTTATTTGAGAACTTGCCGGAGACTGGTTTGAACCATACCTCATTAACAGAAAGCAGTTAATGTGTCATGGCCGAGGACAGTTACACGCGGTATTCTACGTATGGGGTTCAAAACCATATTGCCTTGAAACGCCACAAAAAGATTTTCAGCAGGAAAGGTACCACTGCATCGTGTTCAACCTTGAATTAAATAGCTTTTTGGATGTGACGGAACTCATAAACTTTATTGACGTCTCCTTTTATCAATGTTTTTAACTGGGTTACTTCCTCCCCTTGGATTTTTCGACTGACCAGTTGGTCGTATTGCAATGATGTATTCTCCAAGCATTATTCAAAAAATACTAAGTTACTTTCTCGCTATTTACTGCAATTCAAATGAAATGGTAATAAACATTTTCTTAGAAAAAATCTTTTAAAGCCGTTGGACGGCATATTGTCTGTTCTCTCAGTGCATGACAGTAGAGTCATTCTTTTGTTAGGTAATCTGAATGCTGATCTAAGAATGACTTCACTGCACTTTTTAGGAATCTGTCATTTTTCACCCCTTCTATTATTTCATCTTTGTTTTTTTTTCTTTCTTGCCCTTTTCTATTACACTTTTGACTTTTTCCAAATCTACTTTGCTGTTTTTTCCTATTGCAGTCAACCCAGGTATGCCTCCCGTTAGCAGTTCATCATTTTCCAGTTTGTATCCATATGGTTGGACACGTCCAGTCCTGTCGGTCGGTTCAGTAAAATAGACTTTGTTGTATTGATCCAAATCAGCTTTTTCGACTTTGCCTTTATCATCAGATCCGTGAATACACTTGTCACAAGGCGAAAGGTAAGTGTAAAGATCAAAGTCAGATCTGAGAATGTTTTGGCTCATAAGAAATCGATTGATGACCTTTTCAGTGTGTGATGTTTTCTTTTTGTCAATCGCGCATGCAAAGTAACAGTTCTTATTGGCATCTTCAATTGGTTCCATTAAATCTGTTTTCGTAACACCTGCCACCGGTGAAAAGTCCCTCTTTATCTTCCACTGGCATTCGCCTGAGCCTTGCTTTTTCGCTACAGCAAACTGGGTGTCTTTCACACAGCCTGACATTTTCTCTCCTTCAACCCCGTAAAAAGCATTGAGTTATCCGATGTTGAATTGGGGTATTGTATCCTTTGTCATATCAGCATGAATATTATCTGCTGATAGTAGGATAAAAGGAGACATCCAAAGAAAATTGCCATCTTCTTTGACAGAGACTTTGCGTCAAAATTGTCGTAAAATAGTCCTGAATGCTCGATACAAAGTTGATTGTCTTTTACTTTGCTTCAGCAAAATCTCTTTATTGTCTTGGATTAAACTGGACCTCTAACTATTCTTATCAGCAATGCGATGAGTCCATAATTCCAAAAATTCAAGTTGATTATAGACCTTTGCAGGTTGATTTCAATTGGTGTACGCATGTACTGTACTCGCATATTCACGGTTGATCAATTAATGATTAAGAAAGATCAGGGACAACCGTTGACTTTGATGACAACAACCTTAGATTGTTGAGCAAGGTCAACCGATACAATTTAGCTAATTTATCAACATTTGTGCTTAATACAGACAGCCAACTGTATAGTAAGTAAAGATTAGAACAAAATAGCAAGCTGCTTACTGGATCCACGAGGAATGCTTGCGACAATTATAGATATAATGAGCAACGCAAAGCGACAGGAGCACACAGCACTTATGATGAGATTATAATTATGATATAATAATTGTACCTTAGCTCAGCTACAAAACTTTACACACCATCTTGAGTCGACCACCGCCCCTTTGCCCCCCTGGAATCCATCGATGCCTTTGTGAAATGTTGTTGTTGTTGCTCAGACCTTCTTTCATTTCTTTTCTGACATGGCGTCTTGGCACGAACTTCCCTATCCAGTTTCCAGTCGTATTTTCGGATTCCTACCAACAAGAGATGTGGTAAATGTAGCAAGGGTTTGTGTGAATTGGAAATTAGCAGCAGTGACGTTTCTCGAGGCGGTAAAAATAGATGAAAGCACGCCCTATGGCGGTTCGTTTTATGAGTACAATGCATTCGTCAGAAGGATATCTAACAACGAGAAACCCTTGAAATCCTTGGATTTGAAACATTTTGTTGATGATCTTGCGGAATGTACCGATGGTATTAAATACCTCGATATTGAAGTCGATCACATTCCTGATGAATGCATTGCGAAGCTTCTGATCAGCCAAAAAGGTATAAAAAGACTCATGTTGAGGGTTAGGAACAAATGGACAAGAGGTCCACCTGTAGAAGATTGTGACAAAGAAGTTGTGAAGGGTATGATTAAGCATGAATCAACACTGGAAAAGCTCAGCATCAGAATACAAGGACAATTCATAAGGTTTAGAGATCTTGCCAACCACCTCAAGGATAAAAAATCATGTTTTGGCAATTTGAAGTCAATTGAATTTTTATCAACCAGTGCTGGCAATTATGGGGTGTTGAGTAGGGAATATAACAATATTCCTGAAGGGGAGGAGAAAAATGCCCTTGAAGTATTTGAAAAAATGTTTACCAACTCAAAAGTTGAGGAGCTTAATTTCAAACCATTACTGCCATTAGATGCATGTGATGGAAGCCCAGAGGTGTACTGGCATCCAACATACATCAAATTGTTGATTCAATATTTTCACAAAGGTGCATTCTCCAATTTGAAGAAAATAAACATTGACAGTCTCAATACAGGAGGAACAAACTGGGAGTTTTCAGAAACTGAGGCTGAGTTACTTATTAAATACTGCCCACTGATTTCTCATGTTGATTCTAATGTGTCACGGTATGAGATTAATCAATATTATGACCCTTCATACAATGACAAGCCATTGATTCGCTTAATCAATCATTATGGCACTCAACTTGAGTATTTGAATTTGTCATTCATGACTGCCAACATTGCCAAATGTGTCTATGAAAACTGCCCCAATGTGAAAAGCATTACCATCTTTGATGCTTACAAAGTCAGTTTGACAGATGAAGCATTAATGTTATTGGCAGAATTACAACATCTGCGAAGTTTGACATTAATAATTGAGAGCACATCTGTGAAAAAAGAGACAATGTTAAAGTTTTTAGCAAAAGTCATTTTGCAATTGAAGAATTTGATAGTTTGCTACCAGGATTATGCAACCTTTGATGCAAATATTATTCAGGTAATAAGTCAGCACGGATGCAATCTAAAGAAGTTACATTTGGAATTCAATTTTTCATTCACCGAGGCTGAATTTAAGAGTGTCATGGATTGTTTCCTTGATGTTCTAGAAGGCTGTCAGAAATTACAGAAATTGGCTTTTACAGCTAGTGATACACTTTACAGACAGGACCTACTCAGCAATAAGATACGTGTCAGCAAAGAGATAAGTGATGCTTATATGAAGTCAATGACTGAGGCTTTGATAACTAAACAGAAGCAACTGAAGTTTGCTTGGATACATGTTGAAGGGAATTTGACGGATAAATACAAGGAACAGCTGATTTATGAAATGCCTCAATGTGAATTCTACTTTGAATGTGCAGATTGATACATGCATCTATCTCAAAAGCTCTATTAAGGTCCAGGTTTGCTTATTTAGGCCTTGAAGCTCCAGAGGGGTGCATATAAGAGGAGCAATTTATTAAAAGTTGAAGATTTTAATTAGATATGATATTTATGTGGGTAATATGTTATACTGATTCTTTTCAAATGGTCAAAATTGGTATTCCATACGGCTCTAGACCACACAAAACTGCCCTAAATTGGAGAGAAGGTGCTTTTAGAATTTGTTGCTTTCAATGGGATTCCATCAGAGAGAAGGGGTTAACAGAGAGTGGAGCTTAATAGAGCTTTTACAGTGCCATATTATCTAATTGTAGCTTCAATACACACACTTCTTTTGTCACAAGAATCTATTACAATTTGATCACTTTTATTTTTATTGTTATTTTCATCATTGCAACAGATTTAAATACCTGTGAATATGCTAATCTCAAATGCAATTTATGCCAGCTTGCAGAGTGTAGACAACATTTCTACAGATAACATTCCATGTGCTATAAATTTGTGGTTGGTCTGAATTCAGCAAAAGTCTCCAAGACGGTATCAGGAAACTCTCTGACTTGATGTTCAGCAATGCCTCAGATTACATTAGTGGTATTGAACCTGTTATGAAATCAGTTGTAAAATCAGATTAGAGGAGTCTCTCTTTTTACAATGCAATTCTGCACTTTGGAAATTTTGCTTTTAATTTGTGCACCTCTGCATCAAGATCAAGTTTGCTGCCTGAATTTCAGTGAATTCCGTGCATCATAAGGCTATCAAAGCGCTCACCTTAGAGCATAGACCACTCCGTATGAGATGCATCAAACTAAAATTTATTTGGCCATTGGCTGAAGACACAGGCAAAGTACAGGCAATCACTACCAAGTGGTGCAGTTCAAAGAAGGCTTTTGTCAACCTTTTTAAGTATGCCTTGAATTGAAAAAGTGTTTTTGCGCACTCTGTTCCCTTTTTCCGTCCTAGCATGCACTTCAAAGTATTGCATCGAGGACTTTGGGTTCCAGCTTTGAAGACCTCATCGAAGGCTATGAGTTTCGTTACATCCAAGAATCTATTTAATTCGAGATTGATACAGTTATATTGTTATGGGTTAATGAGTGAAAATAGAGAGTTCTGGTTCTTTTAACAGAGTTCTATTTAGATAGATCCTCGAAATTGATGATGCTCTCGAGTTTAAACATCGGGGGCAAAAGAAAAGGAGTTATAGTAGAGACATTTTGTTTCAGTTTCCATACCCTCATCAAAATTTTTCTCTCATCAGGGGTATTGAATTTCGTTTATGTTATCGCCTCTACTAAACCATCATAAAATTTAAATAAATGTAGATTAGGTTATCCACTGTTGCATCGCGCATCTCATCTTTGGTGTCATGTCAAAGATTTTACTACAAAAGAAGTATGATGTTATTGCACCTATATTTTATTACATTCATTTTGTAGCAAGCATAAATTGAGATTAACTGGTAACAAGCAAGGCATACATATCTCTGGGGATTCATATCTTGGTAAGTTTGTCTTTGTCTAGACATATCAGTTCATATGGGCTAGTTGTCAGATTTTTCTTTTACTTCATGAGCTTTCGTTTGTTAATATTTTCATGAAATGGATCATCAGCAACATAAGAATGTAAATAGCTATATATTTCATTAATTCTTGATTCCAACTCGCATCCGAAATACCTAATTTTTAAAAAATTTGTAACTTCAAGTCAGTTTTTGTCTTTCGTTGTCTGTTATATTCCCGTCGATACTCAATAATATCAATTTTTTCTTTTCAATATTTCCCATTTTCCAAGCATTTGCACTCAATATATGTATTGGCATAGATTTAGTTTGACGTTTAAATTCAATTTTTAAATGTATTTCTTGTAGGATAGGTTATAACCTTTCATTTTTTTTCCATATTTGCACTTCTTTATCCTTATGTAAGTAATAAAATAATGTATGTTACTAATAACATAAATATTACACCTTTTCAGTGCTTTTTGTTCCATTTATTCTGCCACCACCATCCTTTGCCATTTCAATTTTCTTTTCTACGTTTCACTTCTTCATTATCATAATCAATGTGCAAAATAATTGATATAATAAATCAATCAAACCTTTTGGAATTTTTCTTTTCTTTTCCATCTTTCTTCTGATCTTCATTATAATTAATGTGCAAAAAATGAATGGAATTAATAAATGTAAAACAAACCTAATGGAGATGCTCTTTCCTTCAATCGTTATCTTTTTAATCCTTATTCTATTTTCTCTGTAATTTTGTAAAGGAATAAATCAAACCGCCCCTTTTTCGTCTTTTTGCATTTCTTTTTTGCGCTTATTTGTAGTGCTGCCAGTTACTCTTCCTCTATATCTTCCGCTATAGTCAGGAAAATGGTATATTCTTAAACCTGTAAGGTGCTAGAGTTTAACAATCAAACGCGATTGCTTGAACATTTCTTTTTAATTTTCGAGACAATTTGATAAAATAGTCTTCTAATTCATCTCATAGAAACAGGATGCTTTTGGAACCTTTCAAATGCTTCAAAGAAAAATTTTTATTTGAAGGTATTTTTATTTCCAATTATATTATCTTAAATACTTATAAGATGGTATTATTTCAAAGATAATGATAGAAACTCTTCCTCGCACAGTGTAGAAACGCCAGACCTGAAATTGTCCTGGGATGTTGCCTTGTTTCACAATTCGGATACTCTCATAATTTCGATTCCTTTAATTTCGAGACCGATATGCACCCGCTTAATTTTAGGATTTCTACAGTTTCCACAAAAATGCTTATTTTTGGGGGGCTTTTTCTGAAGAACCCATTGGAATATACGACTTGGAATCCAACCCATTGTGGGGTATCTATTTAGCCAAGGAAAATAGAAAGACTCCACAGATGAAAGAATTTTCATGGAGCGCAGGGGCATTGCATGCTTTAAGAAGGAATGTTTGGTACTTGGCATTATTTTGTATATTGTCTTTTTATCCTCATTTTCTCAGGTGACCTTCAAAGCTCTTTTACACTTTGAGAATGTTATGCCCTAGCGCCGCAACCAACAACAACAACAAAACTACCCTCCCAATCTCTATCCAACAATTCTTCTATATACCCCATTCTTGCGGATCCTTATCAAAACTTCTTAGTTTTAACCTTGACGCCCTTGAGCTTCTTATGCAAAGGTTTATGGTCTGTACTTATGACAATTCTATTAAATGAGTTACATCGAAAAGGGTGTAGTCCAATTTGAAAGAAGTTCTTATTTTTTTTCCTTTATTCTATTGAATCTTTATGCAAGTCGCGTGGACCCTTCGCCGTAGAATTTTCCCTCCTACCTGCTTTGTTCTTAAGCTGCATGGTCGATTGCAGCTAGAAAAAAATTTGCAAAATGAATCATAATCCTAATTTTATGCCAAGATCTCAAGGTATTTTGCATTTCTATTTAGCCAAAACATACAGGAATGCTCAGTCAAATCGTGCAGAAAATCTTTTAGATTGGCTTTCTTTTTGTGAACTATATTCTGTAATTTGTACCTTGAAATTTCATATTTTCTCTGTAACTGACTTCAGTTGATGGATCTGTAGGTCACCGTCTGATTGTTGATGAGAAGGGGGTATTTTTACGACCTAATGCTTAGAATTTTCAGAAGGCTACTCTGGAGTTAAATTGACCAAAGTGCAAAAATTTATTATGTCTTTAGTAGTAAGAAACTGGAATAAAAAGTAAATTTAATCTTAATTGTTCAGGTATGTTTGGGCATCGCAGCTTGATATGGGAATTGCAATCACTGCGCCAAACGAGTGGGTGCACGTGCAGATTGCAAAATTGGAAATTTTGACCTAAAATGCTAGAAAGGACATGAATGTTTTGGAATAATTGGACAGAATCAAGCACCAGAAAGAGGAGAATGCAAGTTGAGGGTAATCTTATGGTATGGTTTAAACTATAACTGACCTGAAATTGCACGTTTGAGCCGAAGCATGCCTGCTTGCACTCGTGGGAAAGACCAGGAAAATCACCAACATAATGAGCTTAAATGCCAGGAAGAAATGTAAAAATCTAATTAGATTTGGTATCAGGATAATCTTTGATAAAATCAAAAAAAGTTTTTATCCAACGACTGATAATTTTTCCCAATGATTGCGTTCCACTAACCTGATCGATGTAAGGATTTTTTGAGCTCCTACCACCACTAGTGCTGTAGATGCAAATGTTGAGCAATTCTATTTATTTCCCTCCCGCGTTGACCTGTAGGACTATTGTTGACTGAACGAGGGCATCCTTAAATGGAATTTTAAGTAGATTTTTCCTCGCAATTTTTGATTATGTTTTTCTTTGTAAATATTATTTTGCAGCTGCAAACATTTACGTTACCCCTGTATTTATTTTTGGCAAATTTAAAGCATTGGTTCACATGCAATTGTCAGCTATTTTTCCATCTTTTTAATGCACCGTTACCCAATCTCCATTACTAGAAATTTTCGTGAATTATACCTCAAATTTAGAAATAAATGAACTAGCCGGTTACTAATGCATGCTCAAATCCGGCTTCCAACATTTTGAAATTATCTTATTTATTTTCCAGAAGCATTTGGTGTGATCGACTTCATCGAAGACCTCATACTCTTGCAAGGTGGACTTGCTTGTTGTTCTCAAGTTTCAAGTCGACGTCTTACTTATTTTATGCATAATTTCTGTGTTCTTGCAAGATTGATTTTCTCTATCAGATCAGCTGTTTCTTTTGTGTCATTTTATTCTCATTCCTGGGCTCTCCTCAGGGTAATTTGTGCACACGGAAACAATGCTTGCAATGTTTATTGCCGTTAAAGGGCTATTTCTTAATACCGCACTGTGTTGTATTATCCTCCATCAACAAAAATTTGATTTGGCACAAATGAGAAAGACAGAATTCCACAAATAAAGTTTCCGAGTAAATTGTTTCATCGATCAACAAAGAGAGTTTATAGCAAGACTGCATTACGAGTCAAGTACAACTTTCATTCAACAATTAATTTCAAAGAAACAGTCTGATATGAAACTACATAATTTTACTAGGCCAAGCTACATCGAGATAAATGTTTTGAAACAAATTTCTGTTAAACAAGAGAGAAAAGAGAGGGCGTTTTATTTACCAATGAGATATCAAGATAGAGTGGATATGGAGTGACTGATAAATCAAGGGGACCGAAACTAGGCCGAGACAACGAATCATGGAAAGGACAAACAAACATTTTAAACAATCAATTCACGCGAATTATGGGTGGAAATTGTTGATTTTACTGATATCTATGAACGTAAATGGTGGTCATAAATTTATAGGCGATAATTCAAACTTGCCCCAATATATACTGTAAATTTATCAAAATATATTCACTTTTTTAAAAATCCTTAAATCCACCTAAAAACGAGTTATTCGCAAAGTCCACCTTCGATTTAGTATATTTACTCGGTTTTCCAATCTTTTTATCAACTTTTTAACCAAGAAAATCGATCAGATAGGCAGAGAAATTCAAAGCGCCACCGCATCCAGCTCGATTCTAGCCCGGACGCTGCGACGCATTTTGAAAAAAATTTTTTACCAATTCTTTTGAAATCCGCCATTATGGATAAAAGTAGAAAATATTTTTTTATTCCGTCGTTGCAGCCAAAAACCAGCCGCATTATACATCAAAGGATGCAGAATCTAACGGCCCATCTTATGATAAAGTGAAATCGGGTATGTCTTTTCGAAAATTCGGAATAAACTGCAAAAAACCGATTTTCTTTTGTCTTTTCAAAACGAGGTTGCCATTGTCATTTTTGAATCTCTTTGTGTAAAACGGGATTTTTGAGATCTCGGCAGAAAAAGAGTGGAATAACTTGGCGGAAAATGGTCCAAAAAAATTGAAAAAAATATCACAAGGTAGAAAAAGGTGTCCTGCATCTTTCTGCATAAAAATCTGGAATATTGGACGCAAATCGAAGGCAAAAATCAAGTTTTCCCCTTTTAATTGCTCTTTTGTATACGAAACAAAGGGGGTGTTTTGTGTAAACTGGGATTGCCTTGAGTCCAGGCAGGAAAATTGCCAATAACTTAACTAAAAATAAACGGAAAATTGAGGAAAAAATATTATTACACGTAGTTAAGCAGCTTGCACTTTGGGTTTTAAATTCATTAAATTTAACAATGTTTTGCGCCCAGGAAAAATCGGAGAGTTAACCAACCCTTACGATAAGAGGGTTCACACCTTCGCAAAATGAATTTGAATAGAAGAAAAAATAACTTATCAAAAGGATTTCAATAGATTTTTTAAAGCAGACTTGTTTACGGTTGTTGACTGCTAGGCCTAATGTTTAGGACTTCACAGAGTTTGATCGAATAACTGAAGTTTTTCCCGCATACGGCTTGGCAAGACTAGAATAAAATTAATTTCAAAGACTTTACAAGGCATTGGATCGATGTACTACGATGGCCCTACAAATAACTACTTTGGCAAAAAAGTCACATCATTTCGCAGCGATTGGAAGCGAAGCGAAGGACAAATGACGACACGGAAAAGCGTACGAGATGTTAGACAAAATGGTAGAGATCCGTTATAAGACAAAACTATTTTTCATCAAGCTTACGAGATTTTCAAGCAAAGTGAATTAACCTTCACTGAGGAGAGGGAGGGTCAATACAACGGCGGAGTATCAAATATCATAAATACAGTTTGAGGGTACTGCCTTTTTGCAAATCCTCAGCAATAAAAATTGCACAAGAAAACGAAGCATAACCTATCAAAGATATTTTTGCTTGGCAGGGCTGAAGCATCAAGGAAGGGGTATTGGAGGGGTTGAGCTCTGTAGTTGGTTAAAAGCAGTGTAGATTTTGACATTATTTTACTCTTCTTTAATGAGTTTGTCAGCAGGGCCCCCCTTTCAAAGATCCCCGCATGCTTTGTAGCTCTACACTACTAGGAGGGGGCTAGTAACACATAATATCCACATACAATTGCACAGCTAAATGGTTAAATTGGACGAGGTTCACAACGTTGCAAGCTTCTTCTAGGAGGGCGACCCTTCAGCAAAACAGCAAAACAGTCCCCCAGAAAAATCGTTGTTCTGCTGTGCCCCTTGCGCCCCCCAGATCTGCCACTGTTTAGCAATCGAATTTTCTAAGTAATCGCGGGCTTACTTAGAACCTTGTTAAAAAAATTAACTTATATTACCCTGGCTTTCTTAATTATTTTGAAGTAAATCCAAGTTGTTTTAGCAATGACATATTCGACAGAAAAATAGCAAGTTGCACTGACCTATCTCAGCCTTTTTGGGAGCAGAGTACTACTTTTCTATAAACCAGATTCTTATAAAAATGTGGTGTTGCATTATGCCTTACAATGTTTTCACGAAGAAAAAAGTGGCTTTTGCAGAGCAAAAACATGGCTTTACATAGCAAAAAGTGACTTTCTAGATCATATAGCAATCACCCCAAACATACAATGAGAACTGACACCTTTTGAGAGAGACTTGATCTTGCCACCGCTTGAACTTGTTGAACTTGAAGTTGGCAGGGTACAGCCCCTCGCATTTTGTAAGGTACATCTTATAGATCTTTGATCTAGGATCTTGGTTTTATGTGGCAAATGAGTCTGCATAACATGCGTTCAGGTTAATTAAAAAAATGGATATATAAAGGTGCATTGGAGCCATTATAACCATATTACCACTATTACCAGAAGCCACTAGACAAAAACAGGTCTTGAAAGAGACCAAGAAGGAGCTTTAGGTAGGCCATCAAGAGCCGTCATCTAAACCACTGAACTACAATTTGTTTCATCATAAGTGTAATACTTGTGTTTATCAAAGGTTGTCTCCTGTTGAAAAGACTCTTTTATAAAATATCAGGCATCTTATTCTAACTTTAATAAAAAATATCTGTGTAAATATACCTCAGAAAAATGCGAGAGTTTCATGCCAAAATTTTGTTGCATACGCTAATAAAATTCTTTATAACTATTGACTTGCCATTTATCCGAGGATGCGACGGCCACCGAGTTTTGTCCAACTGGTAATAATTCCATCCAATTTATTTCAAAGGAAGCATCAGTATCATCCAGATGTCGACAGCAAGCCAAATGTATCATCTTTTACTAAAATGAACATATAAAGGAGTATGAAATACAAATAATTTAACAGCAAGGAATTTTGATTTTAACTAAATTTTAACCAACTTAACATGCAATTGCTAAATTCCCATATAGAAGTATAAAAAATTACATAAGAAAGGCTTACAATTAGCAATTCTTCTTATTATTAACTGCAAGTTCTTTCGCTGAACAAACAACCCTTTCAAGAACATGTTTTCTTCACGATTTTTGGGAACTCCCCCTTCATCCAATAGATTGTGTCATTTCCTCGGTGCCCCATACAAAACTGTTCAGATCTAACCGTCAGATCTAAACGACAGTTGCTGCATCATCCTTCCTTATTTAGTCTTCTTTAAAAGGACTTGTGATAACTTGAAGTAATAATTCTCGACTACTCTGAAAACCCCTACACTGATCCCTTTGATGTTTACTCCGTGACGTCAGAGTACGCAATAGCCTCCTTATACAGAATGAAATGGAGGCTCCGACACGTACATTCGACAGGGCCTAACTCATATCAGCTGTTTTTTGAATTAAAGTCGTCAATACCAGTCGGCAGCAAAAATCATGGAATCGGAGATTGAAACATTAAGAAAAAAAGTCGAAGAATTAGAAAAAAAGCTAGCAAACAATTCTATTAATGATGGCACGCCAGTTTCGCGTAGTAAGATTGACAAAATGAGCTCAGAAGTCGTCGATTCGAACCCTTACAGTCGTTTGATGGCATTGAAACGTATGGGCATCGTGGATAATTATGAGCGAATTCGAGACTTTACAGTCGCAATAGTTGGTATTGGTGGCGTTGGAAGTGTAACAGCAGAGATGTTAACAAGATGCGGCATAGGAAAGCTGATATTATTTGATTATGATAAAGTTGAACTTGCGAACATGAATCGACTATTTTTCAGGCCCGAGCACTCGGGAATGAGCAAGGTGGAAGCAGCGGAGCGCACTCTTAGAGACATTAATCCTGATGTAGAGTTCGAGGTTTTCAACTATAACATAACAACTGTAGAAAATTTTGATCATTTCATCAACAAAGTAAAAACAGGTGGGTTTAATGAGAAGAGAGTTGATGTCGTCTTGAGCTGTGTCGACAATTACGAAGCTAGAATGGCTGTAAATACAGCATGCAACGAGCTTGGGCAAGCATGGATTGAAAGTGGTGTGAGTGAGAATGCAGTCTCTGGGCATATTCAATTTATAAAGCCTGGAGAGACTGCATGCTTTGCTTGTGCACCCCCACTTGTGGTAGCATCAAATATTGATGAAAAAACTTTGAAAAGAGAGGGAGTTTGTGCAGCATCACTGCCAACAACAATGGGTGTAGTTGCTGGTTTCCTGGTGCAAAATACTTTGAAACATCTGCTTGAATTTGGGACTGTCACACATTACTTAGGTTATAATGCAATGCAGGATTTCTTTCCTCAAATGACTTTGCGACCAAACCCACAGTGTGATGATAGCAAGTGCCAAAAATGGCAAAAAGAATACAAAGAAGCTGCCCAGAAAATCAGTAAAGAAGATAATAGTAATGCAAGTGAGGAAGTGGAAGTTGTCCATGAAGATAATTCTTGGGGTATATGCTTGGTTGATGAATCAAAAGATCTTTCAGAGCCAGAAATGCCAAAATTAACAGAAGGACTTTCATATGCCTATAGTATTCCTGAAGCAAATGATGGTAAAAACGAAAGTGCAGAGGTTACTGCACAGAATGAGTCATTGGATGACCTCATGAACCAGCTTAAAGTTATTTGATTTATCCTAATTTGACTGTAAAAACTAAATGTCTTAAAAATCAAATGCACTCATATCTGCCAAATTTCTAAGATTTGTTCACATTGAATACTATACTGAACTATTAAAATTTGAGTTCAAGATAAACATGAGTTTTATCTCAAACAAGTATCCTTTTTACCATACAAAGGTTGCCCAAACCTCAAGTTCAAAAGGAAGTTTGGGTGGCTTGACCAGTTATTCATTAATAGGGACACTATAACGTCAACCATTAATTATTTCAATGGTAAAAGTTTTTGGTTAGAGCCAAACCCTCATCAATGTGGAAAATTGAGATTAACAATATCAGTTGCATGTCAGGAGATCAACAAACAAGATATCATTCTAGAGGAACCAGAGTTTCTGAATGGAGTTGAAGAGCTTATTTTATCTGGGATGCGAACCACTTACAATCCATAATTATTTAGTTTCAGAAATCATCATAATAGAGGATAATCAGATACCAAAAGTATATGGCTTTGTTACTACCAACCAAATAAAAACATACAAGTGTTGTTACCACTAAGTTGGTCTACATAACGGCATAATATGTCCTTAATTTCTCTTCCATTGTCCTCACATTTTGTGAGAAAAAAAGTTGAGAAAATGTCAGAAGAGCACTGTTTATTTGTATGTCAGGAAATACTTCTAATGGCTAAAGAACTCAAATGGTGACTGAAACAAAGATAACTAAGGAATGGGTTCTTTTATTTTGATCTGATTTGTACTTTCTTGGCATACAAGTCAATCCTTTCCATGATTAAGACTTGTCCTGCTCCTGTAATGGCAAATGCTCTCCACCCTATCCTCCCTGGAACAAGGGTGACACTAAAGGGGGGTCCAGGTTTCTGTAGGCAAAATGATGGACTGTCTTGTTTTTGTTTACTTTTGGCTTTTTTTCAATAAAATCTAAAAAGGTTATAGCGTAGATGCATGTTATAAAGGAAACGACCTTAAGCCACACCCTTTTTTGGCAAATCTCAACTTTGTAACCCTGCTAAAAATATTTTTGTGGCTCCACCCCTGCCCTGAATTGACCAGATAGCCCTGATCCCCTTGGAGTCTGTCGAAAGACATTGGTTGTTTTGTTGTATCAACATTTTCACCAGGAATGAAAGGGTTAATAAATAGTCTCCTCTCTTTGTCAAATCTAGAGCACAATACAAAGTGGATAAATAGATGAAAGCTGCATGGCCAAAATTAATGAAAGACTTAACAGAATTACTAATAATGGCTCAATTTTAACCTGCCTTTGGAGGTGAAATGCAAAACGTTAGCCAATGCTACAGCAATGTAATTCTAGGCTCGATCAAAAATAATTTATACAGGATTAAGGTTAAATATAACCAGAGGAAAAATCATAGACATATTCCGCAAATCTTCACAATTTGATAAACAGATCAAAACTGTATTCCTGTCAAATAACCTATTATGAATGTAATAAGTAAAGAAAAAAAATAGCAGGCTGCCCATCAGATTCTCAACATATTCTAAATATGAAATAGAATGCAAAGTGGCAGTAACAGAAAGTAAATATGACAAAATCATTATTCGAAATTTAAATTTCTATATTTTGGACGTATACGATACTATGAAGAAGCCCCATATGCAGGGGAAAAGATTACAAATAAATTATAAATAACAATTTTGTTATATTGGCTTTCAAGTGCTATTGCTGCTTAGCATTGCTCCTTAAATTTATAGCTAATAGGTATGAAAGTTTTTAAAAAAACAGCACTTATAGAGTGAACAAGATTATAGCCAAAGATTTCAGGCGTCAATGGGACAAATAAGTGAAGCTGAGGTGGTAAAGTTATACCTTATGAGTAGTATGTATAGAGCGTGTTAGCAAGTCGTGATGCGCGGAAAAATGACGTAATGACCGTCAGTGACGTAATGGTCACCACAACGAGGTTGGGTGACCGTAACCGAGGCAGGGGTGCGGGGGACACGACCGTACGTGGAGGGTGTGGGACCGTAATTTTTTTTTTGTTTTGTTTGGGGTGATGGGGTGGGTGGTGAGGATGGTGATTAGGACCTAGGCCTGCGAGAGTGCCCGAGCCGAGTGTAGAGATAAAAGAGACACACAAAGGACTATTGTTTTCATGGTAGATGAGTTATAATATAATTTCTACTTTCACGAACTTCCATTTCTACAAAACGTTTCTCCGTCATGATCCCAGACCATTCTTTAAGAGGCGTATTAGACCTTCTACATCTAAACTTTGCTGGGCATGACGGTAGATTAAAGTTTACAAAGTTTAGTTTAAACCTTGCAAGATGTGCCTTGCATACACGTTGAAAGTGGCATTTACATACATTTTTGTCTCGATTAATAGCAATTGGTTCTACAGGAATACATGCATGAAAACATGATCTAAAGCATGGAAAACAAATCCATACTCTACATAACATACAAAATGGCCATAACCATCTTTGTCGAAATTTGGTAGAATATATTTCTGTTATCCGTGATATGTTTCGATTATAGGATTCTTTGATACATTCTTCTTTGCAGCAGTCTTTACCATGTGTGCATAAGAACATCTGATAATTGATTTGTTCAGCATAACTTTCTACATTTTCATTATAACGGTATTGTTTTGACATATCAAAGTCAGATTTAAATGAATTAGTTAACCGTTTAGTCACTCGATTATCATAATACCCAATGTCTTCAATACAATAAGGTAGGCGTAAACGGAGCAGGCAAGTCATCATCAGAGGATGACACCCCTTGGGCAACAACATCATCATCATCATCATCTGAAAATTTACGTTTCTTACCGCCTCTACTCATTATCGAAATTAAGTCTGATGTGTGTCCTTGTACGTCGTGACAATGCTTTTCGACAATCTCTGTCACCTCCCACAACTGCTTTCTTAGATCAAAATTCTGTCGAACAACCTCCGCCTTCGCCACTCGTGTTTTGGCCAATGCAGTCTTTAATCGCTCAATTTCTCGTCGTAATGGCTGACTGGCTGTCTCCCGATCTCGTTTCATCTGCTCAATTTCTTGTTTGAGACGATCATTTTCGGAACGCAGCTCGGCTCTTTCTTCCCTCCATTCCACCTCACCGTCCTCGTACATTTCCACCACCTGCTTTACTCGATAATTTCGTGTTTCCATCTCAGCCTCATGGAGATCAGCGTTTGACAGGACGCAAGGTTGACTGCAAAATAAAAAACACACCGTAAATCATATGATCACCGTAAAAGCCCCATCTCCATCCCACACACCGTAAACCGTAAACCAACATATATTTACGTAATAAGGAAAAGACACTTACCGACAATGGGGGCACTTCACATAGGCGTAATTGGAGTTCCGGGTTATCGTCTCCGGAACCTCCTCCTGACTCCCATCATCGTTGACCACCATAATTTTGAAGGAATGTCTGTCCCCACCTGCTGCATACATGCAGACCAGACACTGGCTGCAGACCATGTGCTGGCACTGCGGCAACTTGTAGAGTTTCATTCCGTTTGCGAAAATGGTTGTTACGTTTTCGCAACAGATCGTGCAATCCATCGTCGCCAATCTCTGATTTTCCTCCTCTGCCATCTCCTTGTAATTATTAATGTTTATCTGCGAAGACGGCACAGCACCCGTTGTGGCACCATGCCTCGACTTATAGTCGGCAGCGTCAAACCGTAATGATCTCAGAATACTGCCCTCTCACCCATCTAAATTCATCTTATCTGCCAACATCATACCATATGTTCGTCCAGCCATCTCTCTTCGCATAAAGTCTCACACTGGCAAAACGTAAATTTTCTGGCAAAAATCTGACTGCCGACTGTCCACCCTTGGCTCAATATATGGAAAAAATTTACGGTCATTACGGAATTGCGGTTTTTTTACGGTCCATTGTCTTTTTACGGTTTTACGGTGTGGCCTTACGGTGTCATGTGTCATTACGTTATGAATTTACGGTGTCATGTGACAAATTTACGGTGTCATGTGATATGTTTACTGTGGGCGGTAAGCGTATATGGGATTTACGGTAATCCCACTACGGTACTCAATGATTATGTGGAATTTACGGTAATCCCTAACTCAGACAATGATGTCTGGAAAATATGTAAATCTCAACCATATGTTCTGCTATATATTCTATGCGATCGAATAGGCTGCTATAAATATGGTATTTCCTGTAGAATATTATAACCAATATTATACGCTGGCTGTAAATACTTCCTGAATAGATGATGGTATATAAGAAGCCAACACTCGACTCAAGTCAGTTGTCTGGTCATAAAAACCGACGACATGGCTGAAAATAAGACTGCTGATGATGATGTTGCCGAACATATAGATGTCAAACCAGGTGAAATGGTGTTCTCTATGGGACAGGGAACAGTAACAAAACGTAAGAAAGTAAACTTTGTAAACAAAATGGTAGATGGAGACAAGGTTCAATTTATGAAGCTTCCTAGTGGGAAGTATTCATTCAGTGGAGCATCGATGGATAAAGTCAATATTCTCCACACTGACTATATAGAGAATATGACCATCGTGACTGGTAGTGCCACTAGACCCACCACTATTACGTACGATACAGGTACACCACCACATCGTGACGATGCTGAAATGGAAGATAAAGACAAGAAAGACGAAAGAATAAGAAATGTAATATCTCGGTATTATAGTAGTGGACAGGCAGCAAGAGATCAAGCACTGTGTGAAGCTGACAGACGAGCTAGAGACAGAAAAGAAGGAAGATGGGAATAATCAGAAAGAAGAGCTAAAGAACAAGCCAAAAGATTACCAACCCGTGAAAAGACAAAGTTGGCAAAGAAGAACTGCCCATGTACAGTTATCTACTATATAGGTGTAGATGTTGATGATCTACTATTACCACATAGAGAGAAAGGTAAAAAATACTGGGAGAGAGCAAAGTATGGTGATGAAGAGCATGAGGTATGGTGCAGGTGCTTCAAAAATGGTAGAAGAGAGAGAGAATGCGAATGTTATCCAATCGCATGGTTCGGATCTGGGGATGATACAGACCCTGCTGAAGAGAAATCTACTACTACAGAGTCTGACTCTACTAGTGAAGATGTTGAAATGGAAGATAGAGAAAAGCTGAGAAGTCAAGTAGTTCAGTGGGGAGTTGAGCTTGCTGAAGCAAAAATCAAAGCTGCTGAAGAACAACGTACAAGACGAGAAGAAAGAGACCAAAAAAAGAAGGAGAAGGAAGAAAAGGAGAAAGAAGAAGGTGAGGAAGAAACAGGGGATCTTACCTTAGATGGTGACCTATTAATGCGATTGTTTAACAAGGCAATGTTGCCATGTCAATATGACGAGTGGGTAAAAAGAGGAAAGGCCAAAATGAGAGAATTATATGATGATAGTCAAGCAAGATATCTCAAATCTAAAGAAGAAAACGAACATTAATAACTGTATTGTAATAATCATTTATACTATTATATCCTTATGTTAGTATTGTTTATATTATTTAGATGAATCTATTATATGGTATTGTGTGTGCTCAGACTGTGTCTCACATAGAAGAACGGGGCGAAAAGAACGAGAAGAACGAAAACAGCTTCGCATAAAGCGAAAAGAAGAACGAAAAAAAGCACGGAAGGAACGAAGAGAAAGAGAGCAACTGCTGTACGATGAAGCTGAGAAAGAAAAAAGAAAGCAGTTTTATGATAAGCTGTTAAATACAAAATCTCAAGGTCAATGGGACTCTGGTAGAGAGTTACCTAATGGTTGGGCATGGGTAGAGACGAAAAAGAAAATGATAGAAGAAAGAAGAGCTGAAGAACAAGCTAATAAAGAACACTAAACTTTTGTTATTCAGGTCACATTTTGGACAAATATGTGTGTCTGTGGAACAAAAAAGGACTAACATATAAAGAATGGATGAAAGAGCAAGAAGAGGAACAAGAGAGAGCTAAAGGGATAATGGAGCTGGATGCAGAACAAAAAGCTAGAGAACTAGAAGAACAAGATTAACAAACTTTATTATTCTTGAGTTATAGTGACCTTATATACTGTTATGGCATATTATATTCTATATAACATATTCAAGTGTGTCTCTATTATCTCTATACTCGGTTCGGGCACTCTCGCAGGCCTAGGTCCTAATCACCATCCTCACCACCCACCCCATCACCCCAAACAAAACAAAAAAAAAATTACGGTCCCTCACCCTCCACGTACGGTCGTGTCCCCCGCACCCCTGCCTCGGTTACGGTCACCCAACCTCGTTGTGGTGACCATTACGTCACTTACGGTCATTACGTCATTTTTCCGCGCATCACGACTTGCTAACACGCTCTATACATACTACTCTTATGCCAAAAATTAATTATTTTGTAGGACATAAAGGTTTGAGACTAGAACTGGATGATTTAACAATTTTAAATAATTTTTTACTGGCTAACTCTCACTAGCACTCTCAGCATCAAAAACGTAATTGGCCAAATAGGTAATGCAATGCTTGACAACTTACAGTGAGTCAAAGATTGAAAATTTTCTCAATTTGCTAATCTTGATCCATCGGCACTTCATTTGGCGCTTCTTCTGAGTCCTCTACTTCCTCATATTGGTCAATATCTCGAAGATCTTGCACTGCAATAACTACGGAAAAAAGTACACCAGTTAGATGAATAGAGTACTTTAAAAAACGGATAACGAAAGTATGCCTATGTTGGAGTTCCACTTCTAAACGGCTCGTAAATATACACACCCTTGAAACTTTGTCGCAGAAGCAAATGGTAAACGAGGGGTAGTTTGGGCAGCAAATTACTTGGTAATTGATACCGCCGTACCGCCAAATCTTTTTTTTTAGTTGCGCAAAAGTTTTTTAGTTGCGGAGCATATTTTTGTCTAGCAACTAATGGCTAAAATCGTGAAAACTACCGAGATTATAACTTCAATAGTTCCCTGTTTCGTCTTAAAGAAATCTTCATCTTCTGCGTAAAAAACGTAAGTGCGATGGGCGCACAACGACTAGTAGACCGTATTATATACAAGGCTATTTACTCCATATCAAAATGTAATAGATTTATATGTAATAAAATATTGCATTCAGCAGTTAAGGGAGCTGTCTGTTATTTAATTCTTGTCATTTTTATTAGGTTTGCTAAAATTTTTGTCCTTGCGTTATAAATTTTAAAAGCCCGCTTATTCCTTACAACATTAATGCTAGAAGAACCACTAGCTCCTTGCTCTTTAGCTACGGCTTCCCCAACTTTTTATCATTTGAGATACCAACTGCATCCGCTAAAACAATCGTTTCAATATTGCAAGACCGATTTAACTGATAAAATTTTCTAGATGTGTTCTGAAAGGCTGTTCATATTTTATGCTGTGGTAAACCTTTTGCATCAAAGACCCTCCCCCCTTTACTATCTCTGGTCTTTTTGGAGGCCCTGTTAGCAAAGGTGCACGTTGGAATTACAATAGATGAAGCAAGTTACCTTCGCTTTCATTAATGAACGGTATTCTCCGGAACAATCGAATTGTACCGTACACCAAGTCTAGATACTGCCACTCGACTTCAACCCTGTGATCCATAAATAGTTTGTCATTCCAGCTGATTTGTGCCAAAAGAGACATCCCTTGTCTTAAAAGGAGGAACTTTTTTCTGAAAATGAATCAAATACTTCACGTGTATTTTGTAAACAGCAAAGCCAAACAAATGCAATGGTACTTCCAACGACAAATAATATCTAAAGCCTTCATCTCAATAGCTTATTGTGTTTATTCAAGAGTTCAGAATGTTCGTCGCCTCATACTGCTATGTTTTGACAGGTCAATGGATAGATCAGAATGGATAGAGGTATTGCAGGGCAGGGTGGGAATAGCGATGCAAAATACATCCAGGGTCTTGCTAAATCATTCCTAGTGGGCGATGAGGCCGGAAAAATTGTTGAAATACAACCTTAATAAATTAAATCACAGCAAATCCCTCAATGAAATAAAGAACGTTCTTTATAGTTCAAAAACAATAAAAGAAATAAAACAGGGATAAAAAGAAACATCTGCATCACAATAACGATGGGTGTGTGCAATCTCAATATGCAAAAAGACACTGGAAAGTTGAGCAATTCCCCTACAATTAAAGAATGTCAAAAAGAATGTATAGGTCGTAAATCAGTTAAGCCTGATTGGTTAGCAGGAAAGTCATTGAGATTGTCCATTATAATGCGATCGAAATCTAGTTTTAACTGTTAATGAGAATAATTCTAGAATCAAACCTGACTAAAAGTTTCTGATTATCAATTTGTGATTCATAATCTTCTCGTATGTCTTTATATTCCTCAAATAACATGATGACCAAGGACTTAATCAACTAGGATAAACAAAGACAAAAATAGCGTCAACATGCAATCAACGAATGAACTAACATACAGCTTCAAGACCATAATATTTAGTGGCAATGAACAACAAGCCAGTCAGTCTGAATCATACTTTAATCTGCCAGAAAGCTTTGTTCTAGTTTCCATCTTTCCAGAAAGGAAAATTATTAACGAAGGAACCCATAACTTTTGCTATCTTCAATTCTTGCAGCTTTAAAAGTATTAAGAAATTGGATCTCTTAAGAAATAGAACACTGACCTCATTACTGCACTCCGATGTAACCAACACTTTCATAGCTTTAGGACAGCTTGATATAATCGTCAGAAGTGATTGAATGGTCTGAAATGTCGATTTAAATTTAAAATACAGCATTTTTCGTTTCAGTAGAAATGCCTTTTCAAGCAATGTAGATGGTTAGCTTATGAAGGGAACTACCCCTTCTAAAATCAAACTATATCGACACGCAATGGTCTTTTAATGTTTTTGCCTGTAAAATGTTTAACATCTAAAAACAAAAAAGTAAATAGAAGTCCTAATTTGAATTAAATGCTGATACAAATATAAAATGAACTCTTTTAGAGGAGTATTTATCATATAACTGAAACTTATTTGCAATTACGAGGCTCAAAGCAGACACCAAAACGCGAAAACTCGAACTAAACTACAAGTGGCAGGTTATTTACAGAAAATAAGAAAAAAGTGTTAAATACTTTGTCAATTATTAACATAAAAAGGTAGTTTAAAAAATTACGTACTTCCACTTTGATTTGTTCCCATTCAGAGACCTGCCAACCATCAAACCTCTTAATCAGACATGTGTATAGAGCTCTTAAGGGACAATTATCTAGAAAAAAACAATAAAATTATGGTACAGGACACTCTCGGGCTTATCAAAATGGAATAAATTAATGGAAATACTGTGTAAAATTGTGGAAATAGTCAGAGGGTGCAAAATGCATGGCTCTTTTATTAATCTATTCCAGTTTCTTTGGGTTGCAATGCTGCAGTAAAGAGGGCAGTTACCGAAATGACAAAGTATATATAAATTCAAATGTTATTGTTCTCTCCCTTTTACTCCATGAGAATCTAGATCTTCTTTTAAAGATTATAAGAAGGCTGTAAAAAGCTATTCATAAATCAAAAATGTGCTTTTTAGCTTTTAAACATGTTCTTCATTTTTCTATCAGCTTGACTAAAGCTTGGTAAGATGACAGACGTTTCCAACAGACGCACAAGAAATTCGAGAAGTTTCTATTTAGATAGATAAACCGAGATAGATAGAGCTTAATTGACTTTCCGCCGACTACAAAAAAGGGTTTTATCAACGTCGATGGTGCTCTTGTTCGAATGGATATCTCTTCTTTTATCGAAGAGAGATTATTGCCATTTTCTTCAGGCTGAGCACGTTCGTTATAGGATACATTCGAGAGAAATATTTAGTAAAGGTTCTACAATTATTACAACAGGAAACTTTAAGAACTGCGCAATTTTCAAGTCATTCCCAAAAGCATTTTTTATGGCTCTGATTGTAGCTATATCTGTTCAATATCTTCGAGGTAATAAGTTGGCATCCAAAGCATATTTTATGGTCTAACTTTTTCTCTATAATAATTATGCCATTATCTTATTGAAGTAGATCGAAATGACGTAATCTAAATGTTGTACACTTCACTTCTAGTGGGAACTTCATTCTTTTTCTAATGAATCTAATTCTACATGCTTGTTTCAATACTCAAGACATGACTTGGCGTTAAGGCAAGTGTGTCAGAAAACTTTTAATGAACAGAACGTTATTGTTACTTTGTAGCTTAAATGTTTTCTTCAAAAAGCTGTAATCTTTTGCTTTTAATAAGGAATTGACTACCTTGGGTGCCAAGTTGCCCTTAAAATGCTCCTATTCCATCCATCATATTAATAAGGATTTCGCTTTAACAATGGATTAACATACCTGGGCAACAACATATAAGATCTTCAAAACCATTTTCGGAAGCCAAACTCTTCATAACTAGCAGTAATGAAATGATACTTTCGAACTTAAAATTCTTTGCGAGCAGGCAAAGGGTCTTATATTCAGCAAGTCTTTTCACCAAGCTGCAAGGCAAAATATGGAAAGAAAACATGATAATGGACCGAAGTCATGGGAGTAAGCATTTACAAATGAAATGTTGAATAGAATATAGTGGTATGTCCATCAGCATCACTTTCATCATGTATTTTAATCACAATAGCTTGCAAAACATGTGAATGTCTCTGGCTAATTATCCTTCCTTTAGGATGTCAAAAGCCTCATGTTCTAAGTGGTGCAATATCCAAGAATTTGGATTTAAGATTGGCCATGCCGATGTTACCCTTCCTTCATAGCCATATCAGCGAAAGTTATGTTGCAAATTTTAAATGGATAGTTTACGTACCCTGTCTTTGAAACACTACTGCAGCAACATGACAAGCAAACCAGTATTTCGTAGACGCTATCCTTCATACTCTGTGTACACTGTCGAGCAAAATAAAGTGTTACTAATGGAATAGCCACCATCCTTTTCCATTGCTATACTGTAGAGTCATATTGTACATAAGCTAAAGGTGGGGAGTTTGCTACTTAGATAGTTAGATAGATAGATAGATAGATAGTTACATAAAGAGTTAGATAGTTAAATATGTAGTCTACATCTTCAAAGAATAGGAAATGAATACGGGAAGAATGGTTTTTTTTTCTATAATGGCGCGAACAATTTCAATGATCTACCACTTGAATCTGAATGCAGGCAGATTATCAACAATATTTATATACAAGGTCTTATCGTGTGCAGTTTATGAAGCTGCTCTTGGCCTACTACTTGTAATATTTTTTACTTTTGTTTCAATCGATTTTCTTTATTACATCACAATAATAACAGCAAGTCGTTAATGGCAAAAGTTTTATCCCGTTCAAAAATTCAATATTATCGTTATTATTTGAATACATAATAGATTTAAGCCTTCGTTTTAGACCATTGTACACCGAGAAAGGGGAAAATATCGTTCTCTTCTTGACAGGTTATATCGCAATTATCATAAAGTCAGCATTGTTGATATTTCTATTAGTGGCCTGGGAATATTCGGAGACTCTTGTCGCACATTCATATTAGTATGTAAAAATTTAGAAATATATCAAAAGGAATATAAACTTTATAATTAAGAAACTCACTACGATAGTCATTCGCACTGCATTTTATATCTTATTTCTTTTATGTATCATGCATATGTTTTGTACTGTATTTAAATCAGATTAATTTGCCCTGATCTTAATGAAATATATTAGGCTTCGGATTTCTGTCGATTTTTCCTGCATATGCCCAACAAACGATGGAAAAATTCTGACTTTCTTACTTACTCTCATGCAGGGGCGGACCCAGCATTTTAGCTGACTGGGTTACAGGAAAAGACTTTTTGAGACCACGCCCTACCAAACCCCGGACACGCCCTTTCAAAACAAAAAAAAAGTTAAAAAAAGTATCTTTGTGCCAATGCAAAAGAAAACGCAATCTGAATTTTCTGTATATATTAGCTACTGTATCTATGTGTCGGTCGTTATTCGTAAACCTAGCTGCAGCACAGAATGGCCTGTGGATCGTCGCGCATCATGATCGTTGTATGATTGTCCTTTTGATCCAACTGAACCCTCTCATGCATCACACGCATCACTGATCTTTTCGCAGCTGACTCCTATTGTTCTCAATGATGAAAACAATTGTTTGCGCTTGGCAGCTTTTGTCCAAAATATATCAAGCGTGCTAGGTGTTCGTCGTAACCCTCTAAGGTGGGTTCAGCCTGCGCAGTGCGATCTAAATTGTCCAATGCGCACGTTTTGCAGGGTTACAAATCTTGTTGTTACGCTTCATTGCTTTATTGAAAAACACTGATTAGTGATTGAAAAACCGCCGACTAGACTTGATGATGTTTATCCAAGCCTCTACGGAGAAGTGCCATCGCTGCCCGTTTTGGAGTTTACAAGAGTTTTAAAATTTATAGATATATATAATTCTCTGTTTAAGTATTAATTTATATATAGTCTTTATTAAAACAAAAGGCCTATTTTATGCAAAACAATTTTGACTGAGTTACAGAACCCTGTGAACCCCCATGGATCCGCCCCTGCTCTCATGACGAAATGCGTACGATCACATCTAACTGGTGTTACTTTTAGTTCTTTTATTCTATTTTAATTTGTTTCATTTTAGCTCCTTATGTCTAATGTTAGTTTTTTCTTCAAATATATATATATATTTATATTTATATTTATATTTATATACATATATATATATTTATATATATATATATACATTCATATATATAACATAAAAGACAACTGAAGATCCCATCAAGCGTGAAACTTTGAGTTACAACTTAAACCGTCGTGTAGTATAGTATAGCCCTGCTTCTTTGGCATCGAGCACTTTTTTGAGCAGACCGGTAACCAGAAATTCTCATTATGTATATTTATATATTTTACGTTTGATATTTAATTTTATGGTGTAACTTCAAAAAAGTCAATTACAAATTACCTTTGTTAAAGCGAGTTTGTAGCTGTAGTTTAGGTTGACTTTCAATAAAACTTTTCCAAATTATTATAGTTCAGAAAACCCATGTAGCATTTATTAGTAAATGGCAAACCTCAACAAAGAGAAGAAATCATAAAAGACTAGCATAAGCTTAGCATAAAAGCTTGCAGATAATGTACGCACCTTGTCTGATGTGAGAATCTGGAACAACTTGCTGATTATGTTGTTAGGTTGGTATTCAGCCTCATTATCAATTTTACCATCCACACTTTCAATTGTATCTCCAGGGACAGACTCCGTCCCCTTGTTTCTTTTTAAGTCGTCATCCTGTAAATAATTTGATTTCAATTTTACAAAGAGACGATCCCTCATCTGATTATACCAAGAAAATGGAAGAACTTTTTTGCAAAATTGAAAAGTTAGCAAAAATGGGAAACAGGATCAAATTGAGACTATAGTCAATGGCTAATGGAAAAAATCTACTATAATAATAATAATGTACGAATATTTTTAACAGGATAACCTATCAATATTTACAAATATTGTTATCATTAGGATCCTGCGTGCCTAATATTTACAATAATAAAAGAAAGAACAATGCCCCTTTTTAAACTTAAAAAGTCCAAATAGAGCAAAGCAAAGTGCAACTGGAACTATAAATGCCAACAGAAGTCCCGATTCGATTTTTTCGCCTGCAGCGGTAAGTTATTGGATTCTTTTACAGGCAAGAAATAAAGTCCCTTATGTCCAATTTCCGTTTTCATAATGGTGACTTAACCGAATGTTAATCATCCCTGTGTCATTAGCACTTAGAGCACGTTATATATAAAAAAACAGATTTAAAAGGTCACATTATACATTTTGGAGATCAAAGTTTATCTGTGTTTTCCAAGAAGAAAGCATAAAATTGGAGATAAAAAGACTGATTGTAGACGACCAATATGGACATCTTTCAAATTTTCATGACGATTCATACTTGACATATAAACACGTTACATCAACGGCAATCTGAAAACTTAACTGTAAACGGTGAATATTCTCGGTGACTAAAAAGGATAACTTGAAACGGTGACTTGAAAGTTGACATAAAACGGTGACAAATATGAATGTTTTCACCCTGGCTATAGTCATCTTCCGCTTCATTTAGTCCAGCCTCGACTTTCTCACTTCCTTTGTTTATTTTCTAATTTAGATTTACAATATATAAGCCTTATACCTTAGGTATACATTCGCTAAATAAGACCCTAGCTGGAACGAGAAGGTTGTATATACCATTATTTTACGTCAACGTGTAAGTCAATGTCAAAGTCGCCGTTTAAAGTCAGTACTTAAGTCACCGATGGTACGTCACCGTTTATATTGCCAGCTTCTAGTCATGGTTTATAGTCACCTTATATGATCACCATTGCTGTAAAGTCGTTAAATATCAAATGAAAATCATTATGAAAATTTGAATGATGCCTCTAATTGTCATCCTTATCATAAACAATATAGCAAAGCTGTGTTTCCCAGTATCTGAATTAAATGTAGATGGTGATAAATTTACACCCCTGGGACTATAACTTCAGCATTTTGCTACAAAGTAGCGAATTGATCTAAGACCATAGTGACTAGAGAAGATGTAAAAAATTTTCTTACCTTGAGTATAAGGATGTGTTTAATCTCTTGTTCAGCCGCTACATATTCATTCTTAGTAAACCTCTTCACAGTGTTCTAAAAGGTTGAATCAATCTTGGAGTAATAATAATAAGGACGTAGAAGATGAATGCAACTTATTACTTCGACAGTTAGATTTTTAAATGAAGAAAGAATGAATGAAGAGAATAAGAGGCATAACAGAGAATGAATGATTGGGTGAATGAATCAATCAATCAAACAGTGAATCAACCAATCAAACAATCAATCACACATTCAATTAATCAATCAATAATGGATAACCTGATATAAAAACAGGAAAAAATCTTATAGAAAGAACAAACTAATGAATACAAAATAAATTAATTGACGAAGAAACAAATAAAGAAATAGAGGGGTAAATTCCTAGAAATTCAACAAACAACTGAAGTTCTTTTTTATCAACCAAAAAGCTCTACTACACCCCTGGGGGCTTATTTAATTTTTTGAGGTTCTAAAGGAGGCTAAATAGAGAGGGGACTTCTAACCAGGGGGGCCTTTTAGTATGGGGGGCTTACCTAAAAAAATCGAGATAAAGGACCAAAAAATCATTTTTATTCTACTTTGCATTTCTGTTTTGATCTAAAATGGCTTCTAAAGATGCTGACGACAGAAATTGGCAAGAAAATTTTGACTCTCAATCACATGAAATTAGAAATTGGCCAAATTACGATGAATGCATCATGAGCTTTCACTAAATCATTGCACTTTACTCTAAAATCTTTCTTGTATTGAAGGAGGCTTAATGGAGAGGGGGGCTTATTAGAGAGGGGGGCTTGATAAAGCTTAAAAGGTAATTAAAGGATGTACATGTGATGTTGTATAATAACCCGGTAGCTAGGAACTCCATACAAGAAACATTTATATTGAACAGCCTCCGTATCGTAACCAGACATTCCGTCTCATAACCAGAATCAAAACACGCAATACACCACTTCAAACCGGAGTACACCACTTCTGGAGAAATACACCGTGTATTGCGTCTTAGCCAATCAGCATAAAGTATTTAGCAAAATTCGCAAATGCGCTACGGAAGGTGTTAATCCGCGATGACAACTTAGCTAATCTCATAATTTTTTATATGAGGCAGGAGGCCATCTGAAATTGCGAGGAAACATGCCGTGGCCAAAAACGCGCAATAACTGAAAAATAAATAAAGCGCCAAGAAATTTTTTCAGTCAAGATAAGTTTAGAAGATTGAAAATTGTCTTCAAACTGCAATGCCCAAATCAAATTCTCATCAACATAACATCCTGACATTCTGATGTATTCGTTGAGTCACAATTTCTTCACTTTTTTTTTTTGCTATGACTTATTTGATAATATTATGCCCTCTGACCGTAATTTTTCGCAAGCGTGACTCTTAGTTTTGCTACAGCTGATTATCAATCATTCTCAAAGGTTATATTTATCCTGTGAAACGTTTGCTATATGTTGCAACAGCACTATTTAAAAGTGTAGCGAAACATATCTTACATAAAAAATTTCCGTCAAAGAAATGCATATTTAGTGTTAAACTTACCGTAACAGTTGCATCAAAGATCCCGAATTTCCATTACATCTGTTTTTGGCGGAATGAAATCCTAACAAGACAAATTCTGCTCCCAAGTATATAATTGGAATTTACCAACAGTTTCCCGCCTGATAATCACATCCTGCTTCAAATATGATAATATTGTTTGTATATACATTTTAAACTCACCTGTAGATTGTTGGCTTTTTGGATACTACTATAAGATTTATTCATAGTTGTAAGAAAGATATCTTGTATGTAGGAGAAATGCTTCAGTGTTCTATTTAGAACAGTTAATGCTGCTATAATTTCTGGAACATTATCCTCAATTGATCCACAATCAGTGTTTTCATCTCTATTTTTCTCCTGAAAAGGAAGTGTTTCTTGGCAAAGTAGATCTAGCTCTTGGTGTTGCTGAGCTTGCTGCAAAGTAACTTTATCCATGCACAGTTCAATGAATTCCAGTATAGAAACAATACTCTGTCTCTTTCTTCCCTTTAGCTTGCAGATGCATTGGAGTATTAATTGGCAAGATATATTAAATTCTTGCGTAGATGATAATTCAATTAATTCTCTCTCAAAAAACTCAATTTCACTACAAAAATGCTTTCTTGGTTTAGAAGGAGAACGCTGTTTTGTTTGGGTCTCTTTTTCAACATGCAAATGCCCTATTGGCTTTTGGTCTCTGGCTGGTTTCCCATTATTGACAGACCTTTGTGGGGAATCAAATGAATTCTGTTGAAATATCCCATTTTGAGAAGCTTGAGATGACTTGCTAGCAGAAAATGATGGTGAATCTTTACTTTTTTTATTGGAAGATACTAAACTTTTTGGAGAATGCAAGCATGTTTTACTGCTTTCTTGTTTTAATTTCCATTCCTTCGTTTCCATGATTTCTTTATCCTTGAATTGAAGCTGCGTCTGTAAACGCTCAACTTCCCTTTGAAGAATTTTTTCATTTTCATTTTGCTTTTGAGACAGACCTCCCTCAATCTGCTGCAATTTCACCATCAGCTTGTTTTTTTCATCATGTGTTTTATTCAATCCATGCCTTAATATTTTAATCTCTCCATCCCTTGCTAGTGCAGCTTCTTCCATTATCTTTACTTTATCTACATATTCCTTTAGTTCTTGCTCAAGAACTTTCACTTTTGAGTCACTAAAAATATCTGTTTTCCTGTCCTCATTTGATGTTGTAGTGTCCATAGTTTTCCAATTGCTAAACAGATCAAGAGTCTTTTCAGGCAAACTTGCTGCTGCAAATGGTGATTTGGTTGCTAAGGTTGGGACAACATATGGACTCTTAAACGGATTGTTTCTTGTATTTGTATTAAGCTCATCCCAATTGACCATTTTGTTCTCAGTTCGCTGCGAAGCTTCTACTTCTAACATATTTAGTTCGTCAACAGTCAAATCTTTTGCGAAGTCGTCATCATCCAGGTCCCATCCCTCAATGCCATCATCAAAGTTCTCTATTTGCCTAGTTAGTTCGGAGTTTTTGGAGAACTTTAGTTTTTTTGATGGTGATTCAAACTTTCCTTGGTTAATATATGGGTTTGGTCGTGACGATCCATGTTGTGTTGTACTAGGAATGTGGGCATTCGTCGGGCCAGTTGTAAACGAACTTTGAAATTTTTGTTTCACGCTTCCTCCTTGATTGATTGGTCGTCTAAAGGTAAACTTTTTGCTTTCATTATAATTCATACTTCTTTTGATGAAATCTGTTTTCCAATTTAGCCTTTATCTGAAGCCCGTCAGCACTCTTATTGCTGAACACAAACTCGACAATGACAATCGGCCATTTTTAATGGACCATTATTTTGGTTAGGCCCGCGCCTCACTATGATGTCGAGATCGCCTTCGATATACTACCACTAATCTGGTTATACCACAGAAAGGATATTGAAGTAAGCTGTATTCGAGCTAACTTATAAAGCACCGTATATATTTATGTTTGCGGGATAGCTCCTCGTGATTATAACATAATGCTCTACTACTTTTCCATTACATCTGTTATCTTACCTTGTTCTCTTGTTTTTTTCGACTTGAAGATTCTCGAGTTGCACAAGCATTTGCACTCAAAATTGCTTTTATACCATTATTCCCTCTAATTATCAAGTCTAGATTTGTAGCTTTTTTGTATCAATCGATCTAAAGATTTTATGATCATTGAATTTGAATAATAGGTTTTCAACAAATAGGTGCTCTCTCCTCGATTAGTTTGTCAATCTTCTTGCACCAGAATACTGTATACACATGGTTCGGATAAAAATCTACTCTAAAATACAAAATAACATGCCCCTAGCATGAAAAATATGGTTCGTTTCATTCCATAGTTAGCTCAATTTCTAACTCGAGTTGTTGTTTTCTAAATAAACGTTGAAGAGCCTTTTGATTAAGTTAACTCTTTAGGTATGTCTGGTGAAAAATGTGCAACTGTATTTGAATTGTATGTGAATGGAGCTCGGAACTTTCCAGGATTTCATATTTTTCCACATCCGGTCCCTTCCCGTCAATAATGTCCTTTATTGTAAGTCAAAATGATAGAGAAAAAACTCATTGCATAAATTAAAGAAAAATTTGGACATACTATTCATAGAATGTGCATTAATCTAATTTCTACATATGTACAAAGTTCTATTTCCATCAAATGAAAAATCAATGCTATAAATTTCCCCTCAAATCTTCCTCTCCATTTGTCACCCAGCAACAAATGGTCAATGACATTTTACTATGGTTGTCACAATTGGGGTGTCCGAAATAGTTATTTCAATGAAACATGTGAAACAACAGCCAAGGGTTGAATCACTGGGGTGCCATAAATAAAATGTCATATAAACAGCCAGGTTTCTGCAACGAAGGCTTGGTGATTCTTAAAAATACAATAAAGAGCAAACCAATGCGATATACTAGGGAAGACTCTGGTCTATGATAATATCGTATTGACAACTATTTTCACCGAAGTTGAGAAAGTTTGGTGACAGGGGGAGAGGAATAATCAACAACAATTAATCCCATAGCTCTTGAAAGAATATTCGATAGGATATCAAATTTGTATAAAGAATCAAGAAGAAGAGAATGCCATCATCTATTATTCAAAATCCGGTAGCGATCTTCAGCGCTGCTCTAATCTGTTAATTTTCTATATCCCAAGAGCGCCTTGCTGACTTTTATCTAACGGACGTTGCATTATTTGTAACAAAGTAATGCAGATGAAATTTCAACAAAGCTGAGTAGCTATTTAATATAGAACCATCAATGTCTACATTATACGATGCGAAATTCTTCCTCTGTCTCTCTGTCTGTAACTGATTCTGTACCTGATGATCCAGAACTTGCGTATTCCACTGCAGGACATTCAAAATGCACAACATGAAATACCTGAGGGTAGACAGACACAAATGGATATAAATGATTGAAACTCGTTTAAAAAAACGTCTGATGATTGGAGAATAAACTTCAAGATTCTAGGATGAAAAATCAATGTTAAGGTGGATGAGTCTCGGGGATCCTGGCAACTTGAGCTCAAAAAAAGGAACCTATTCTGGTGAAATGGATATACTGAAACATCCGATTAATTTTATCAATCCTATGTTTTGCCATTCATGTTTGATTTGTTGTAAAGTAAAATGTTACTAGATCAAGTACTGTGTTGATTGATTATTTCAAGTTCGTAAAATAGTATTACGTGTGCGATGCTTTGAAAAAATTTGTCGGCAATTTTTAACCCAAAAATGGCATATTCCAGATCTATCAACATCAATTTAAATGAAAGGTTTAATCATCATTTGCTGAGATAACAGCCTACATAACCATGTCAGGGCTGGCTACAGAAGATGCAATTCCAGCAATTGCCTATTCCTCAACCTTTTTCTAATAAATGTATATGAAAATGGAATAATAATAGAAGCAACTATCACATTCATCTAGGCAACAAAACGATTCGACTGAATGCTTTCGAAAAACAGCAGTAAGCCTCTCTCCTATCATTGTTTAGTACTAGTTATCAAGTAAACCGTGGAGTGTGAAAGTCTAATAGTACTCCATTACCGAAGGTTGATATCTAAGTTTTTTAGTGATTTCTATGATTGTTCTGGTACCAAGCTACCCTTTATTATGTTCATTTAGCTTGTTGTTGTTTAGTGTCTTTTTCTTCGTTTTTGTTATAAGAAATATTAAAATTGAAACTTCATCCAAAATGGACAACAGATGACTGTGTGTCCTTTACTTTTGATGACACATTAGAAGCAAATTTTTTTGTGTGTTTTAATGTTTTTAATAATGATAAAAAATGACCACTAAATAGCCAAAGCTTCTAGCTATAAATTTAGAGAAATGGATTGAAAATCGAATACAAAATTATGGGTTGGAAAAACCTTACACCAGAAAGCGAACAGAAACCTTATACAAGACGTATCTATCACCTTTTGTAAGACAGATAATATATCTATAAATCTATGCTACTAAGTATATCTTACAAAAATAATGCCGTAAATATGTAACTTTTACAACAGGCAACAAACTTCCTTTCACAAAGGTGTCACCGAAATCGTTCGATCGAGTGTTTGAAAACATTAGATATACATTTACTCACTTCATTCGATGTATTTTTAGTTCCAATGATTTTGATGAATGAAAATGGTCGTGCAGTAAAAGTGATCGTTTGCCAACCTCTGAAAAATAACAAAAAAGTTCCAAAATTACAATAAAAAACTTTCTAAAATTAGTCAAATGATAAAACAAGTCTACACAAATAGTGTTCGGGCACCAACCATAAAATTTTCATTTGAGATGTTTTCGGATGAAATGATCCAATTTATGAATATCTGAAGAGCGTCTTAAATTGCCCCAACTTATAAAAGATGCATACAGTACTTGAAAGCAAGAGATTACAACTCATAAAAGCTAAAGGCAGTCAGACGAAAGATTTAAAATTTAATTAAAGGCCCGAAGAGAGTTTCTGGCATAGTATCACTTGCAATGATCCAAAAATGATCTCTACTACTACCCTAACTTCCCATCTAATTCTTCACAATCAAACCTTTGGAAACACTCTTCTTCGCTAACACAGTGTAAAGCGGGAACATTTCTGCTATCGTCACTCTGGCCTTATTTTTCTTAAAGCTAAAGGTTGAGGAAGAACCTTCCTGAGAGGTGCCGTTGTACACTCCACCT
Organism: Catostylus mosaicus; assembly: GCA_964019065.1. Classification (NCBI taxonomy): domain Eukaryota; kingdom Metazoa; phylum Cnidaria; class Scyphozoa; order Rhizostomeae; family Catostylidae; genus Catostylus; species Catostylus mosaicus. The sequence continues at coordinate 10,914,339 of OZ025187.1, forward strand.
CAAAAAAGCACCGCACCTCATCAAAGTAAAATATCACCTGCATGGCTCTTTTCTTTTGTCCCATACTGTTACCCAATCATGCTGATCCAGAGAAACTTGTACATAATAGCAATACGAACGGTCATCACAGTCCCATAACAACATCCTGAAAAACGATTCAATTTTAGAGATCTGGATATCTTAACCTTACTTAAATCCATCTGGAATAAAACACAACAGGTAGATGTAGGTCACAAGCAGGCAGGGGGTATTGTCCATTATGTACTATGTTCAATCATAAACAAATACCTCTCCATCTTCTTTGTCTCAGGAAAAAGTAGCATGTTTCGTATATATTATTTAACTCTATAGATGCTATTTAGGCAAAGCTTTACAGAAATCGAGAAAAAAGGATTGATGCTGTGACTCACATTTTCATTTGATATAGGGCCTAAATAATCATAATCCAGTGGTAATAATGATAAACATGAAGTAACTTAAGAATCAATCATTCATAGATCGCTACAAGTGATCCCGGCTGGTACAATACGTAATCGACCACCCGTGAAATATAAACAAGAACATTGAATCACAAGGGACGTTCAAACAATAGCATTAAAAGTTGTTATAAATTGCTACAAGTGTTCCTTGCTGGCACAATATGTTACCAACCATGCGTGTAAAAAAGTATGCTAATTTATAGGGGCATTCAAACAATAGCACTACAATTAGTTAAAATGTTTTTTTAATATCAAGTCTCGATTAACTTCGCAGAGTTCACGTGTATCATTCATTTAGAAGCGACCTTTTTCTTTAGTAAAGCCCTAGGAAAGTTCAATTGATGTTTGCAATAAAACAGCAACACCTACTTATTTAATTTGTCTGTATCAATTTATGTCTTTTTCCCTTCTTTCTGCTTCTTTCTATATAATGTACTTGTAGATTAAAATTGCATTCATGGCGAGGACTCGCTGATCCTTTGGGTACACGAGTTTTTGGCACTGAAATCCAAGTAATAAGCAACGCAGCTTTAAAAACAAGCTTTCGTTATCGTCAGGCAGCATATCCTTATCGTGGAAATTGCCTTATGCAGAATGAAGTTAAATGGAACTCACCTCATGGATCCAACAAAGAAAGGCTGCGCAAGCTGGATTGTAATCGAACCGCTTCCAATTTGATGACATGTATAACCTGATTCCCAGTCATAGTTCTTCGTGTCAGTATCAATTAAAGCATTTCTGTTCCTGCTCACGCCCTCTAACACAATTGCTTTTGTCATTGTTGACGCTACATTACCAGTAGGAACTAAACAAAAAATGAAAAGCCTTATAGAACATTATAACATTTATTTAGATTTCATAGTAGTGAAGGAAAAGTTGGAAGGGGTTATTCGAACTTTATTTGGCTTTGAGTAAATCTCTTATATGAAGTAAATCAATTGTGCTAAAATGATTCAATGCTCATTTCTTTTCCTTGATTTTTCTCTGTTTTTATTTTCTATATTTTTTCCTTGTATATGCAATAACCTTCAGCTTGTTGAAGTTTGCATTATTTATTAGATAGATTGATTAATTATGAGATGTTTTTGGCCTAAAATAGAATGTTTTCAGGCACCTTTTTACTGGCCTATTCACAACAAGCCAAAAAGACTGTGGATTAATGCCTGAATGTCAACTTGCAATATAGTGTATACAACAAAATGTTTAAAATTAAATAAATAATTACAATACTTCAGAGCTTTTTCAATGCTTTTAGTTGTAATAATTCAGCATCAATGACCGTTAATCATTATAAAGGAAAATGAATGTCAGCATTATAGCGATAACCAAGATCAGCATTCTAGGACTTGAAGTCAATAAATAGTCACTTAAATCTCCTATCCAGTTAAGGTTTTTCTTTGGACAACTGAGTCAGACCACGTCTCTGTTAGATGAGTAAAATATAGCATGCATTTATAATTAATACCCTCTATTTGATTTGCTTTGAATTTTACCCTAGAATTAGCCTCTTGAGTATATTGGTCCTATTTTTAAAGTTAAAATCCCTCCCAAAAGTCTGCTCTGCAGTCTGTTGTTCTTTGCTATTTGAAAATCATGTGACATACCCATAATTCCATCTATCGCTTGTAAACTTCCTGTGCTGTACATGCATTCAAATGAAACAAGATGAAAGCATTTGTTGAGTGAGTTGTGAGTGCCTAGCACTTTGACAAACCTGTTAACAAAAATGTGTTGAATCTGTATATGTACAAATAAATTGAAAAACTGCATTCTGCTCAATGACAACAAAAGGAAGCCAAAGAATATTATTGTGTCAATCTTGAATGTCTATAAGGAATCCTTAAGAACAAAATATGACTGCTCAACTCTCTAGTTTTTTATTTTGCAGTTATAGCCGAGATTGCTGGGTGCAAGAGAAAAGTGACAAGAAAGAAATAGGAGGTTCTGAATGATGAAAAAGACAAACAAAGAAGGACTGTAAAAGAGCCACTGCAAAATAAAATTGATTCAAAAATAAAAGTAAGAAATTTTGTCTTTTAGGGCATATGCTCATGGTAATATGAATAAGAGGTTGAAGTTGCAGTCATGACAACATACAGGGCAAGATCACGGTTGAAATGAATGCACAGTGGATAAACATTTAAAAGTGTATTATGTTGCTTCAAAAATGTTTATTCAACTCATTGCCTCCTGATGCCATTTGAAACTCACACACAGATAACTGTGGAAGCAAATGTTGCAGGGGGGTACATAGATACAGGAAATATCAATGTTTCGATAAACTTGCCGTGGATGTTGTCTGATCAACTTTGCAAATCTTGACAACATTACCCCCAGGTTTTTCTTTGATTTGCACTAACTTATACTTGCCATATGGCATCTGCAGGGGGCTACGAGTTAACAGAGTTAGCCTTTCATTCTTGATTATAATGAAACTGAATCTTTTAGCAAAATAAGACTGAAGTTATGCCAGCGCACAAAAGAAAACACTAATAAATTCCTGTCAAAATCATTGCCTTCATGGTTTGAGTAGTCTCATCAGGCTACTTACTTCCAGGTTAAAACTTACTTGGCAACAACAGGATCAAAGTAAATCATCTGCGAAGATCTACACGAGAACTTTGAGTAGTCAATAACGCAAGTCCAATCTTCATGGTCAATTGAATATTCAATCTTGTAAGAGTAAGATCTGTTATCCAAGTCCCACAACAAAAGTTTTATTGTATTGATGATGCTTGGCCTTTGTAGTTCTATGATGATCCCTTCAGCATCTTCAGTTATTGAATGCCTCGTATATCCTTTTTCCAAATCATAGGGTGGCTTTCCAACATCTAATAAGGCCTCTTTCATTTCACCTGATAAAACTCTAGCACTGTGACAAGTCTGTGCAATGTTTTCATCTTCAACTGAAGTAAGTGGAGATATATCATAAGCTGTTGAATCTGTTACATGTATGCCTGTTGTGTTGCGTTGTGTTGTGTGTTGTGCTGTTGCGTTGCTGAGTTGTATTGTAATGCTGTACAACACACATACTATGTCATGTTATGTTATGTTACATTATGCTTGTTATGTTTTATGTTTGTCATGTCATGTCATGTCATGTCATGTCATGTTATGTTATGTTATGTTATGTTATGTTTTATTATGTTATGTTATGTTATGCTAGGTTATGTTATGTTGTGTTGTATTGTGTTGTGTGTTGTGCAACACACATACTATGTCATGTCATGTTATGTTATGTTTGTTATGTTTCATGTTTGTTATTCTATGTTGTGTTGTGTTATGTTGTGTTATGCTTATTCATGTTATGTTATGCTTTGTTATGCTATGTTGATCTACTGACCATTATTCGCATTACAAAGCTCTGGCATGTCTTGACCTATTTATCTACTTCTTGGGAGCACCAACATGTACTTGAGTGACCATGCCCAATATTGGCCAAACCCAATTTTCACTAGCCCCCTCATTTGAAAATATGCTCTGACGTCCCTGATCCTATTTCCCATATGTCACTGTCTAAAAAATACCCAGGAGCCATACCAGGCATGCTGTTTTTTCTATTGGGTATGGTAGTAAAAATCCATGAGGTCTTTGTTGTTGCAAAATTGTACTTCCACCCCCATTTGGATAAAAAATGGAATAACCAATAAACTTACCTAGAAATCCCCTGTGCGGAAGATTATTGACAGTATTCTCATGCTTCATCTTTATAGCATCAAGGATATTGTCGGGCGCAAAAAGCTTGGACTCTCGTATTTCATTCAATAAACAAGTCATGTCAATAAGTGGAAGTCTGACACAAGTACATAGTTCTGTATCATCTTCTTCATTCTCATTTATCCATCTCTTCAAAGCATGAAATATGTCAATTTCTGAAGCAAAGAAAGACTGCCTCGAAATGACATCCTTGACGGATTTCTTTGACATCCTTGTAAAATCATCTAAATTGAGAATTTGAGTCGCATGATGATCTATGTATTGCAAACAAGCCGACACTAGATCAGTAATATCAATAACGGCCGCTACATCATATATTTCTGTCACATTCAGTTCTGATATAATGTCTTTTAAATATCCTGTAATCGCACTTTCCAGAGAAAGGAGACTATATCTGTTTGCAAGGATGAGTATATCAAGAATGTCACGCTCTTCGATTTCTCTTAATGACATCAACCCGGTGTATATGTACTTCAAGAGGTGCTTGAAAGCATTGAGCGGGGTGTCTGGAAGAGGGATTTTCTCGGAATTGGTTGTCTCCTTTAAGCCACCATAAAATAGAGCACGAAAATACTCACACCTTGCAGCGAGAATGATTCGGTGAGCATCGCAAGGCTCACCTTCGACGATAAATGTCACATCGGTATTGTCTGCACCTTTCAATAAATTGCCAAGCTGAGAAGAAAGCAGTGCCAGGTGGTCGACATCGACAAACGATAAATCGATGCTTCGCGGTGCTGTCGAAGTAACGTCGCCATCGATGCTTAAAGGACTAGAACGGGAATGATGACCTCTTAGTAATTTGAAATCAGACATTTTCAATGCACTTTGCCTCCTTCATGGAATACTTGAACTCGTTTTGGAAACGAGGTCTTGCGGATCAAATGAGGACTAACAAAGATCAGACTGATTATTGTGTTACAGGGGCGGTTTTGCTCAGGGAGAGTACTTGCAAACATTTTTACAGGGAGGTTCGGCTTATTTTTTGGGTCTGGAATTTATAAGTTTCTTACTTTGTTGGGTTTGAGAATTACTCTGTTTTTTTTGGGGTTGAAAATTTTGTAAATGGCAATCCAAGACTTTTTTGGGATGTTATTGTCAGGGATTTATTTTTTGGGTGCGATTTTGGCAGATATTTACTTTTTTTGGTATCCGTGAAAAGGTCTTGGCCGACCCCGTCATGTTTATATAAGAGAACACTGCCTGGGCGGATTTGATCGACAAGCAAAAGCAGACTTTGATGGAACAGAATTGAGGGAAACGAAAATTCATCGTCGTAGAATGATGAATGGAGGCCTCCAACATGACCAGCCAGCGCACATGGCCGAAAATCAGCGGAAAGGGAGACATTCCACTGTGTCCTGGATACAATCCCTTTAAAGATCGTTTTGAAAAGAATTGACCACTTCTGAAGTCATTCTCGTTGCTTGCACAAGCAACTTCAAAGAGTTGCTGGGGAGACATAAGACATCACACGACCAAGAGATCACATAACAGAAGATTCTGTTCTACGTACGACATCGATCCAAGCACAGATGTGCTGACGAGCTCTACAAATTTGCCACAAGTTTATTCGATCTGGCTACTTAATAGAAAGGGACGATGAGGACTCAAAGAGTGGTGGGTGAGAGAGTAATGCCCAACAAGAAATCAAAGCAGAAAAAAGACGTGACGATGAAGACAATACCGCTTTCACCTACTCAAATGAAAGATCTCCATTCATTATAGATGCTGATCCTTTCTATCATCTGGTTGATGCTTATCTTGCACTGTGCCCGTGCTATTCCATAGCAGTGGCAATTCCAGTCAGTTCGGCAACTGCTAAGCGCTCTTTCTCCGCCTTAAAAAGAGTGAAATCAGAAATCAGATTAAATGATGGTGCAGAATTGCCTTGGGTCACTGCTTTTAATAAATGATGGAAAGAAAATTTTGCTTTCGCTGGACAAAGAAAAGATTCTTGACACTTTTGTAGGATCATCAGAAGAACTGAGAAAAGCTTTGTTATGACATCGGCTAGGTGTCCTCGAGCCTTCACAAGGAAGAAAAGAAGGAGGAATCGATGTACTTTGGTGGAAATGACATCTGATAATGTACTCCAAAGACCTGTTGATTTTGATGAAAAGTGTGTGTTCTTATTGCAACAAGATTAGTATTAGAGGGAAGGTCTTGGGTGTACTCAAATGAATTCACTATGAGAATAAGCAGCATCCAAATAATTTACAATCAAAAATCTAAAATAGTCAAGCATTAAGATTGCTTTATTTTCCATTTATAAGTCCCTTTTTTTCAAAACGTATTCATGAAATTTTGAACTTAAGTGAAAAATCTCTTTTCCACTATTTTTCTGCGTGTATGGAAACACATTGCATAAGAAGAGCGCCAAAATGGATCTACCCCCCCCCAGGAAAACTGTAGCCACGGCACCACTGGTGGAAATGTAGGAAAGGAATCGTGCTATATTTGCTATCGTACCTGAGGTTTCTCTGTCTCTGGCGTGATAGCACCGTAGAGTGGATAGACTTCAGGCAACATAGCACCATCGTCAGAGACCAGGATAATTAGAAACAATTGTCTCATTTGGATGTGCATTCTGCCAAAGGCGGATATGATAATAAGTTTTCTTCAGCCTCGTAAAAGAAAATTCTGCAAGATTATTTCGAATCACTCTATAGCCTTCCACCAGGCTACATGCAAGTTATGTTTGTAAGAACCACTGATTAGATGCTGGAGAATTCCAGATATGACTTCGGCTAGGTGGCCTCGATTCTGTTGACTAATCAAAATTGTTTTGCTTAGAGTTGGGCAAAAATACGGAATCATGCGTTTTAGATACTGACCTGAACAGTGGCGGCGCCAGCCCCTACAACGTGGGGGAGCATGTAAAGTGAGGGGGGAGGGATTTTTTAACCACGCCCATTTTACGCAGAAAGCACCCTTTTTCTGCGGATGATGGTCCACACTTATTGTAAAGATTGACGCTCGCTACTGTCAAGCATTTGAGATTGAAACATGAAACAAACAGTTCCATGTAATTTTGAATACTAAAAATCACTTTATGAAAATAAACAGAACAAGGTTTCAAAAATAAGTAATTTTAAAGCTCTACGTGTTCTAACTGAAATCACATAAAAGGAGGTCTAAGCAGAGTCACTACACATCATTTTAATCCAATATAAGGAATTGTGAGCGAAAATGGTCTTTCATTTCACAACTTCCTCCCCCCCCCCGACCATTTTCTGTTCGGATTTCGACGAATTGGAAAATCAATCTTGGCAAAAACTTGGCAAAAATATCGATTCAACGTAGTTAAGATTGCAAACTCAAAAAAGCAGCTCCAAGCATAGTAGGGAATTTAGTCAATGAAACAGCTTTTAAGAAGCGGTAAGCTCGATTTTTGAAAATTAAGAAGCAACCCTAAATGGATTGAAAGAGCTAAGAAACTTTTGTACTTTACAGTTTCAATTTTCCCACACACTAAAAAATGTTGTTAACATTTAACGCCTCTGTATACTGCAACATTACACTTGATATGCAGATACCTCTCATTCTCAGAAAATTTAAAACGATTTTTTCTTACACCTGATTCTGCAACACAAAATGTTAGTTCTGATGCTGTATATTTTGGTTTTTTTACTGTTCGAATTAACACATCAAATTATTTTATCTTTTAATGTGAGTTCTGGTAATAATTGCTTAAAAATAAAACTATTTACTGTACATTAGAAAGACGTTTAAAAAAATTCACTATCTAAAAAGTTTAAGATAATGCTTACCAACTTCGGACCTGATTTTATTATTGGACTTTTAGGCTTATAGGACAGAGCCACCACTGGAATACTCAGGCCAAAAAAGCGACTGTCCCGTGACAACAAGGTTTTTCGGCGTTCCTCGTCACGTTTTTTTGTATTAAATGTCACACCATTGTTTGCAAGGCTTGACCTCAGTCTTTTGTAAATGATAGGAAATCAATATCCTTATTTCTAAGAACGTATACGTAAGGTAATCTTATTCCAAGCAAAATCACATGACTTATTGTTAACACAGATTTAACAAATAACTTTAACAGTTTAAAGCTGCACCGTGCTGTCAAAGTTTCCTTTAACTCACAGAACAAATTCGAAATGATTCATCCGCCTCAAAAAGATACAAGTGTTAGGTATCGACGATATGAAGACGATCTTCGAAGCGAAGCCACAAGCAGATCAAAAAGCCCTCGTACAATCACTTCTGCAATCTCGTGTTGTTTCATCGACCTCAAAGGGGAATGCTTCCGAGAGTGGCAACATTCGAATTTGATTCCAGCTTTATTTATCATTCTTGAAATTACTCTATGCGTGGCAATCATTTTCAGCTTCCATTCCGACACTGATTCAAAAGCATTTAAAATTGGAGATGATGCTGTTGAGTATTTTTTCACCGCATACATGGCAATTGGTGAGTTACTTAAGTCTTTAGAAGACAGGAAGCCAACGTTTGGGCCTAACGCTCAAATGCGCTCACGTTCAACCGTTTACGGTTATCAAAATAAAAAATTTCTTATATTTTTCTTGGTTTTGTTTTGTTTTCTCATTGTAAATCTGGAGATATTTTTCATTGCAAATATTTTATTGTAAATCTGGAGGAAAAGAGCGGTGGCGGAAATTATAGGGCCTCGGCCTCCCCCAATCATGATCTTGTCGGAAAATTCAAAAGCCTGAAATCGGCTTCATTTCTTTAATTTTTAATTTATTTCTTATAAAACGTTTCATCCCTGAAAAGGCTATTTATAAGGGCAGGAATGCAGGAACCTGGAACGGAGCATGGTTTGGACTTTGTGCCGTAAGTATATCCTTGTCGGGTTTTCGAGGGATCGAGACCCTGCAAATATAACATTAAATTTCCGCCACTGGAAACGAGATATTTAGTGGTTTTATGCAAGGCGAGTTCCAATCGAAAGAATGACACCTCAGAATTATCAAACTAGTACGACCATGTCTCAAAACCATCCAAAATTATACAATTTGCAAAAAAGATATGCATCCAAGTTTATAAAATCATTGAGCGCTTTTGGTTATCTTGCAATGAGATAAGATTGCTCTTAAATACAATATCAAGACGTGCCCTAACATGTGCACATTTTTACGACACCATAATAATTATCATGTGATTGACGAAGGCCCTCGGGAAAATCGCGTCATTACGCTGTGTATTTGGGCATTCCTTCTTCGAAATTATTCTAAAAAAGACCTCTGTGCACTTTTGCAAACTTAGGTGGAGAGTGGCGCCTGGGAGTCATCAGTATTCAATGATTTGATGTAAATGTGTTCTAAATTAGTTTGATATAGTAATGAAATGGTTCTATGGTAGCATTTGGAAAAATTGGTTAACTTCACTTGATTTCATTTCCATCCTTTACATAGTAATCCATAGCTAAAGCAGAATTAACTGAACAACACGGAAAAATGTGCAAATTTTGATTTCTTACATTTCCTAAAAGTCGGATATTTTGATCTGGGAAGTGAAGAAAAAATCTTATTCGGTATCTGATACGGTTTCTAGTTATGTTAAGATTTGCATAAACAAAAGACATGGATTCTTCTACAATGGACAAACAACTATTGGGTACGGGTAGTCCCATTTTGGTCTTAGGATTTCCTTAGAGTTTTAACTTTTGGATTTAAGGCAATTGTACATACTTCCTTCTAGGCGTCGCACCATTGAAATTTTGCACAAAGAGTGTGGTCGGAAAAAATTTTGGGAAGGACCACGCCCTTTAATATAATGCTCTTGCCCCCTACTTGCAAAGCTCAATTTCGGTCACTGAACTGGAGATCTGGTCAAAAACTGTCATCAAATTCAGTATAGGGAGAGAGTGAAACACCTTATCCCCCACCCGCAAGCTATACCCCTGCCTCTGTGAATGGTTAAAGCAACTGGAGGTATCAATGACACTTAATTGCTATATTTACAATTTAGGTATATTTGGTATGGTTTATTGCTTCGCAAAAAGGCATAAAAAGTCATTCGTCATCTCTGTTGATAACCAGGAAAAATCAAGCAAATACCTCATAGCTGGAGTTTACGCGTTTGGCGGAGGAAGTCTTTTCATTATAATGTTCACCATATTCTCTTTAGTCGATTGCCCAGAACAGCCAAGCCATTATGTTTTCAATATTTTTCGATTCTTTTTCACTCTTTGTCAAATGTTTTTTCTTCAAAAGTTCAGTTCAGCTTCCTTCTGCAAAAGCATATCCATTGTGCTACTCCTCTTTCATCTTCTTGGCACCAACATCTGCATGTGGATATACTTCTTAATCGAAGAAACAAAACTACTTCCTTCTACGTATCAAGATATACTGCACGAGAATTGCACCAAAAAGGATAAGGTCACTGCAAAGCTGCAAGACTTTGACGAGATAGCTATCCCATTTACACTGGAGTTTTGCATCATATCTGCAGGCCTAATACATGCGATGGTGTCCTATATGCAGTTCTTCCCGAAGCAGCAAGAGCGTGCGTTAGAAAACATCCCTTATAAATCATTTGATGAAGCCATGTCAACTACCAGCAGCCTAGTAACTGAGAATTCAACACTTCGGAAGGCGAACTTGCCAGCTAACCAACGATTGTACGCTGGCTCATACCCAGGATTTCTAATTGGTTTAGCCGTTGGAGTTATAATGGCAGTCTCTGAGATGGTTTTAGATCAGCAAGGTAAAGTCACAAAAAACATGGCATTTCACCATTGTATGATGATACTGGTATACATTTCGCAAATCATAGCGTTGGTGTTAGTAACACGATCCCTCAAGACCCATGTTTGTAAAGAGAAACGGTATAAGGCTGACGAAATACTATTGATAGTCTCGTACGTTGGAATCGTGTTGTGGAACCTGCTCTGCATGGTCGGAGCCGCAAGTGGATTAAGCAAAGAGAGATGGATCGATATAAAGGAAGAAAATCCTGCAATATGGAGAGCAGTTTCTGTTACCATCTTTCTAGATAGCATTGTCAACATAATTCAAACGTCGACGCAAGCTTTCGTTCTGATTCGAACGCTTAAATTCAGGAACGAGCTAAGGGAGGATAGGAAATTATACATGAATCGTGTGGATATTAATAAGATAATGTGCAGATTGCATCAAGCCTTGGCGTATCTCTTGATGACCAACGTGGCCTTTTGGGCTTTAGATTCGATCTTCGAAATACATAAATCGAAATTGTACTACCCAGTAGTAGACAAATACTTCAAGAATCATTGGTCGTTGTTTTCAAGCATCCTTTTCCCATTCAATGTCTTCTTCAGATTTCATTCTTCAGCCCTGTTGTACGAGATAATAAGCAGGTTTGTGTATTATCCTAATAGCAGAATTGTGGACGACAGCGGAGGCGCTACCTTTATCATCATCAGGAAGCGGAGTCTACCAACACCAGTAGATTCATCGATGATTGATCGGGAAGAAGAAAAATTTCCAAGGCCGACTGACATCTTTAATAGTCACTGGGTAACCAGCCGCCAGCAATCTATTGATCCGTTATAACAATTGGGGTGTACATTTTCACATACAGTTTTTTAAGAAGGGATCATTTTTTAGCTAGCCTCTTCATTTTATAGTTGCTACTATTTACTTTTCTATGATTTCTTATAGAATTCTAACGTTGTGCCATATTATTCTAATTCTTCAAATTAGTGCACTTAGGTAAACTGTCATAAAAATCTTGATTCTTCTAGATATGCGCATAGAGCTCTTCAAATGTTAATCAATGATGCTTATTCCTGTGCTTCTAATTGGGTCAGTACTGCCCGCTCCCTAATGTTTCTAAGTGGTGTACATATAAAGATAACCCTTCCTCTGTGAAACCGAATGTAATTTCCTATAGTGGGTCAAAAGTTATTGAAGACATTAAAGAACAGATGATTCTTGACAAGCAAGGAAAAGAGATCAAACTTTACACAACTCCATCTCAGTGCTCACAACCTAGCTAATTGAAACTGGAAGATTTGGGAAAAATCCTATTCCTAGGGCTGACAAAATTTATTTCTATTGCCATTCTTTGAATATAACTGCTAATGAAGATAAAATCCATTTTTCATTGGTTTTTCCTCTTTATCAGAATGCTAGGTCCTTAATGTCGTCTATGATTAACTCAAACTTTCTCAGAGTTTCATACCTTGATCTTCGTGACAAATTCATCTGGTTGTTGAGTAAAGAAGATAAGGACTGTTTGGTGTCATTAGCGAATTTTATATCCTTGGCTCATGAATCTCGGGTATCTTTTGTGAAGATCTCTTTGTGCACATCATCATAATTTGTTATTTGAATGTTGTAAAGCGTGATTTAAATCATATATTTTAGATACGATATGTTAGATTTATCAAAGTAGACACAAGTATTGCTTGTAGCTGCATGTGTAAAATATAGATGATTTACAGATCAATTTGGCATAAAAATGCAACTGCATTGTTCCCAAATTCAAGAAAATTAAGCAGATGTTGGCCTCCAAGAATCAAATTCAAACTTTCTCTTGAACAGGCCAGCTTTATCAATTTAAACCTTTTCGACACACAGTTTTATTGTAGCATAATGTCAAAGGCTGAAAACGGACTAAAATCGCGGTAATCCGATAGATTATGCCATAGTCATGATTATGCAAGCTAATTCGATTCTACTTGGCAAACCTTTTTCCAAACTGAAGCTAGGCCGGTTTAATGATTATAGAGTTGATATTGCCCTGAACAGTGTATGGAAAACTCAGCAGCGATTCTCACACTCCCAAGACATCCCAAGACTCAATCTAGAGTTCTCTAAAACAAGTTTTTTCTATGCAAGTGCAAAAACATGGAATGAAATACCATTGCAAATATGATTAAGTTCCAATGTCTTCACTTTTAAAAAAAGACTGAGGGAATTTCTCCAGAATTAAAATCCTTTCCCAAACACGATACCCAGGGAGATCAGCAATTTGGCATCTCTTAAATTGATTAGTATATAGTATATATATTTGTTTTTCTATATTTTTAATTTATGTAATTTAATTTAAGCTGATGGGTTTTTTGTGATTAAATATGATATGATGATGATGATGATGATGATGATGACACAACCGCAAAAAATCGATCGGGCCTATTTGTTAAAATCACTTTAAAGGGTGGGGCTAATCCAGGAAGGGGACGTTTTTGGGAGTGGGGGCTTACTCAATTATTTACGATACTATACTAAAGCAAAGCTTCGTCACACCTCCTCACAATGCTGTTCGCTAAGCAGGTATCAGCATGAGGTCTGGGGTGGATCCGCGGAAAATTCTCCTTCCACCACACCCTCCACTTTGGCTGTAAATGCGACCAACGCCCCATGTCATAGGTCAAGATAAAAAAATTTGTTGAAGTACCGCCATCCTGGTACCCAAGTTTAGTTTTTTATCATTGTGAGTCGTTTCATATCCAAGATGGCTAGTTTCTCTCATTTTTGCAATCGAAAGCGGTGGTACGTTGATTGAGGAACTCTGAATAGCAACCACGTGATAAAAAGGCCATGCAAAAAAGAACTGTCGCACTAAAAATATTCAGTATTTATTTTTTTCCACATCTGTGCTCAACTACCAATCCCCCTATTTTTCTCATCCAACTTAGGGGAAGTGCGAGGGCCATCTTTTTCAACATTGGGGGAGGCGGACAGGTATTCGTAATAACTCCAAAAAACACAACAGATAATGCCATGTTTATTTTAGTTTAAGAGTTCAGGTTGAAAATGTGAATTCTTTCGGGCTAAAATCACGTATTTTTCTATCTTTACAGTGACATATTAAGCCTCCCTGGGTAGGAGCCTACTAACAATATTTAGTGTCAGAGTAAGGGCTTAGTCAAGGCTAATTAAACAAGGGGTCATTTAAAGATTTAAGTCAATAGAAGTATATTACTAGCGCAAAACTCTACATGAGAGGAATTACCTGCACTGAAACACTTCACAGGAATGTTAACAACCCCGAAAAATGTTTCTGTGAGCGGTGCTGATGTGCTCAGAGCCTTATTACAGGTTTTTTACGACATTTAGTTGCACATGTTTAATGAGTTACAGTCACCTGAAAGTTTCTGACACGATACTGTATTTCAATAATAGTCCCAAAAATATCAAACACAAAATTCTTATCATTAAACAGTTTGACGCAATTTGAACTCTAAATACAGGACTACTCTAAAACTTTCAAAAATACAATTTCATAGTGTCACAATGCAACATTTTATTGCGGGTTTTCAAGTATTACTGAGACTGACCACTTAAGGTTCGCGAATTAACCAACGTTGCATTGCATTTATACTAAGTGCAACAATAGATGTCAAATTAACTAATTTTCACTTAAAATGAATTAAGAAAGAGCGTCGAATTATGAATTTCAATTGCTGTTTATTTAAGCTCCACAGCTCTACAAGAAACGGGGTCCATTGTGAGTTTCGGTTTCCAGTCCTCATTGCTTGCTAGAGGTATCAGCTTGCATTGCGTAACAATATGTATTCGATGCCCAATTAAATACAGTTTAAATTAATACAAAATTATCCAGGATTATACATGCTTTGGTAGGTTAGATTGTTGCTGGACTCAAGTTTAACACCAATACGACGTCAGAATAATGATCAATACGGTTACCTGTTTATTTATGACTGAGGCTGATAGCATCGACAAGGATCAAAACAAGCTAGAAGGGAGTGCTTGATCATGTGTTGGAATTAAAAATGCGAGCACCAAATGCAGTCAGCATACACTGAGAATTTCTATTCGTGTTTTTCCCTAACGGGCAAATGATAAAAGAAGCTAGAATTGGCTTACAATCTGCGAAAGAGATATGCCTGTCTGTCTGGTTGGCTCTCTTCCTCATCGATTAGCAATGAGCAATAAAGTTACAGGATAATATTTTTATAATAAACGCAAAGGGAAAGATGGTCCAGCGACAGGCATGGCCGTGCAAACACATTGCCTTGGGCCCGCTTTCGCAAACAACACAGAGCACTCGTATCATCACGGCAAGTTTAAAGGGTAGAATGTTAATAAAATTTTCGCTTTGGTATAAATCTATGTTGCACAAAAATGGTACACTTTTTGATTTATAATTGGTGCTGATATCTTTAATTTTGAAAAATTCGCTATCTTTCCATTGGCGATGCGCTTACCCATTCAGAACTGACAAGAGCAATGATTTAATTTTTTACGAAATGATTCCATCAAAAATCCCTCACAACAGAAATGAGTTTATTATGCTATTTTTCTAAAAATTGAGACCTCATACTTGCTTAAACGCATACCATAGCAACAATATATTTGTAACTGCGTTGTCTGATTGCAAGTGCAGGAATAATGTTGAAGCAATTACGTTTTCATGTGCAAACATGAAGGCGAATGAATGATAGCGTGGGGATGTTTTTGAATATAGTCGTTACATCTTAGCAGGGGGGAAGTTTCATCCCTTTTGAAGGGGTCACAATATTCAACTGGATGATGATGGCAAAATCAACATGAACAATTTTGTAGCCTTGAAAGTTTAAAGTTTGTAGAAAATGAAACCAATAGTCGAAACTTTCATTGCATTAGCACTTAAAACCGCCACCAAGGGTGTTGACGACCGTGTACGGCAACTGAAAAGGCTTGTTGCGTGTTGTAGATTGAAGAGAACAACGAGCTTGGTCTTCAAATAGACAGACCAATAAAACTTTTTGTAAAACATTGATGTTGCAAATTTTTTACCACACTTTTACGATTAAGGCAGCAAATCACCACTGAAATTAAGAATGCCACATTGAAATGCGATCAAAAGTTTCATTTAAGATCTACTTTGAAATCTGGTAGTAATTCAAAATGTCTTAGGATAGTTGAAAAGATCGATCGTTTGAACACCCTTTAGGTGCAAAACTTTCAAGAATATATAATCTTCTTTACGGCTGTTTGGCCAGCAAACCACACTGTTAGACAATCGGTTTCCCGTCTTGAGGTAGTTATAGACCTCGCCGATGGGTCTCTTAACCTATGAGCCCGCTGTTTCCTATTCCATGTCTTTTAAGAAAATAGATCAACTGTTGTAATATTCTGTGCAAACGTAAAGATGATTAAAAATTTTTGGATTGTGATGAAAATAGGGATTTTAATTACTTTTCTCAAACAAGCGGCTCATTCTCATCTGCTGTCGATTCTTGAGAAGATATACTATCAGTCCTGGCATTCTGGCGCTCATTTGTGTCACTACTGCTAGCAACTTGAGTCACTCCATCTGACTGGGTCGTTGCATTTTCAGCGTTAATGGAAGCTTGTATGTTATCGATACTCTCGTATTCACTTTCAATGTTCTCAGGGTTTAAAGAGGTACTTGATGTTCCTTCATGTGTATCTGTCGTGGTACCTTAATATGCAAAAATATTGTTACTCAAAATTTATTCCTTATGGTCAAAATAACAATCAGTCTCCTTTTAAGGAGCGGCTTTGTGTAAGTTTTAAATCATCAATGATAACTCTTGCAAGGAGGGGGGGGGGCAGAGATGAAAGATGCTCAGGAAAAGATTGAAAAATGAAGAAAAAAGGAAGTAAAATACACAAAACTCTTAAAAGTAAAATGATTATTTAGAGAGGATGAAAGGCCTCCTCTCTTGAAGGCTATGAAAAAAACACAGCAGAAAGAAAGGGAACGATTTAAAAATAATGGACAATTGATAAGAAAATAATAAATGGTCGAAAAGGGAACACGCTATAAAAGATTGCAAAATGGTTGAAAAACGATCTGCCTTGCAAAAGATACAACTAAAAGCCCCATGGTGTATCAATGTCGTATTGAGATATATCAAGGTTGTATAACTAACGTCTGGAACGAAAGGTTTGAAAAATTAGCAAATTACTACCCTTGCCACCAGAACCATAGAGAAAGCATGGTGACATGGTTTTGGGAGCCCTAGCCCCCTTTTGCGGCCCCGTAGTTTCGTAGCTCCTGCAAAGTAGCGCACATGTGTATCATGCGGCACGTCTGATAACATTCACGTACGATTATTGTAACATGCTGTGAAGTAATTCTTTCCATTTAATCAGTAATTTTACATGAACAATAAGTAACATTGTACGAGTACGTACATATCTTTAGAGACCGAGAAATCTGAACAATGTCAATCGTTAGTGGAAACAATAGTTCGGTAAACTATTTAGAGAACACGCTTTTGTTTTTGGTTAAGATTTTGATCGATTGTGAGATTACAAGATTGTAGATCGTAGAGAAATTGTGCGGAAATGCATTGCAGCTGATGTAGAAGCAGTTGTTGGCAAATGAATTGAAATATTATAAAATTCTAACAAAAAGTACCTGTTTATAGTCGTTGTCTAGCGTCACTACACAGAGCACTGCTCCGGAACCCAAGGTCGTAGCTTATTAGTAATATAAGCCCATTATATAAAAATATTGTTATTATTAGATATTAAACACAATACCTTGAGGATTTGTTCGTTGGCTCTGCTCACCGCTATCGACAACTGCATCGAAGGGAGGCGGTTCCGCTGGCCTACTACGAACAGCTTCATCGTATGTCGGTAAAAAGAAATGAAAGTCATTTGAACAATAAATCAACATTCTTTGATCTTCAGAAGATCGTGCTCTCCTCGCCGTCGTTCGTCGCATGCGCCGCATTAACTTCCGGCGTTGATAAATAACAAATCCTATAATGACAAGCAAAAATCCCACCAGTCCACCAGCAGTTCCAGTTACTATAGTCAGTGTGTCGATTGAAGCGTTTCTCTTTGTTGTTGTTGTTGCACTACCATCAACATGCACTAGAAGATAAATGCAATGTATAGCACTTACAAAATTAAGTTTGTTCTAAAAACGCATAATTCCGCCATGCAGTAATCGCAGACGCCTCAATCCAACAAGCCACCCATTATTAGCGATTTTCCTTTATCAGCGTGGCTTGCAGCATGAGTATAACAGGTACCCTTTTCAACCTACTTGCTTTCTACTACAATGCTGATGTTTTAGACAGCTCAATAGCACATAAACACATATAAAAACTTACATCGGGTGGCACAGCGAGGTATTGGCTCCAACCTCATAACCTTTCCTTGAAGCACGCAGTATTGCTCATAAACACTCTTGGTTAGACATCGAGGTGCGGTTGGAGGAACCCAAATCATGTCTCCATTTGAATTGGCCATACATGTTTGCTGTTTCGGCCCGTATCGGTAGTAACCATCACCAGTTTGGCAAGCAAAGCTTACGATAGAACCGGCAGGGAAATCTTCACTTTGCTGTATAACGTGGCCATGCTTGATACCAGATGGTGGAAGGCATTTCTTGGCTAGAGAATAAGAAAATATAGTTACCGATAACAAACTATGACGAATTTTTGAATTTTCCCCTAAGCGCTTAAGACATGGCTTTCAAATAGAAAAAAATCGACTTACAGGTAGCCATATTTTTTGCGCATGAGAATAGTTCCTGCAACAGATTCTAAAGTAATAAATATCATATTAAATAACCAATATATCGTAATCGTTATACCGAAAAACTGATGTACTCATGGCGATCTAAAACGTGTTTTTTATGTTCTGTACAGCTTTAGGTGAAGGCACCAGGGTATCTGAAAATTCTGTTATTCTGTAGAAACATTTGCTGGAACTAATGAAGATATGGAGAAAATAAGCTCTAGAATCTTCATGCAAAGAGGATTTTTAAGGTAAAACGGAAAAATCCTGCAACAACAAACTGATACAGTCAAAGCTAAATAGCTAGAGTGGCCCTTAAAAGTGGCACGAACAGTAGGTTTGTATTGGCCACTAATTCATATTTTGCGCTTCATATTCGAATTATAGATTTTGTAAGCACAATGATGTAATAATACTAGAGTCGTGTGAAAAGGGCCGCTTTCTTTGCTGAAAATACTGCTTGATCAACAAAATTTCAGACTCAAAATGTATTGATGAGACAATTTCTGCATATAGAAAGAGTTACAATTATACTTTGGCTTGTTCCAAAGTTACATTCAATGTTACCCTTTCAATAGATGAGGGTACTATAGTGATAATAAGCAGATTATCAAGATAAGTAAACAGTTGTCACTTCTCTTGGTACGTTTGAGGAGGAATTTTCCTCTTTTACAATACAGCATACGATACAACACTGAAGACCACAAGCATCAACAAATGCTCACTACTTTTCTGACCATCAGAGCTAAATATACGCGCATAGATATACAAATAGGGCTATAAAGTATAACAATTTGCCTATCACCGTAAGAATTGCTGAAAATGTTAAAGATTGTGAGAAAAAACTGAGTTACATTTTTAGAGTATAAAAGGATTATTACATTAACTACAATCAGTTGCAAAGTGGTTGGAGCAACATGGCAAAATAGGATTTTAAACCAATCTCCTTCATGTCAATGTTGATAGGAGATGAATACAGATTTTATAGTGTCTGTCCACATCAAACATCATGATATGTAAGACCAACATTGACAGAAGCCGGGGGAGCCAAGCCTAATATTCTTTTTTTGCTAGTGGTCGAACAATTTTGCAAGTTATCGCAGGGTTTTAGAAACTGCAAATAAGGTTTTTAATTTTCTCTCACTTTTTCTATTCAGCAGTAAAAACATATTTGTTCATGCTTTCATTCACAAGCCTGATATGTGTGAAATGTAGCAGCAAATTTGCAAACATAATTGGAGTAGCAAATCTGCAAAAGCAGAATTTATGTATTTCATGGAAACCTCCCTCCGATTAATCATAAATTATCTGATAGTAAACACATACCAGCACAACGTGGCCAGTTGACTGATGACCAGAGACCACTGTATTCACATCTCAAAACTGCTTCACCTTCAAGTTCATAGCCAGCATTGCATGAGAATTTAATAATGTCATCAATCTTATACTCATCCCTGTTCGGCTCATACTTCCCATTAGGTATCATTCTGTTATTCATCCTATTTGAGCATGTTCGTGCTGCAAAGGAAATTCATCTTTATTGAATAGGGGTAGGCCTTAATCAAGTTTTGTTTCTCAGTCATAAACTGTCTTCAAATGAGATTAAAAAAGTTGGACCTTGTGTTCAGAAGGACGTTTCCACAAATCTGAAGGGTGTGGCCGGGGTCTCTACCATCACACTACTCTCCCACTTTGCGGAGGCTGGCGCCGCTGCTGACTTGATATCTACCTAGACGAGGCTAAACTTTGCATTTAAATGCAACACTTTACACAGCAAACAATTTGTATGCAGCCTACTAAAGGATATCAAAGGAATACTTGCAATAGGGTTTCAAACCAGAGCACTAAAGCAGTGAGACACCTGCATAAACAATTGTTTTGCTTTCGTGGAGAGTGACAAAACCAACCGAAGAAAATCATGTAATAAAACACTTTAGATGGAAAAATGACACGCTTGTCAAAAGCTGTTTACCTTCAATTTCACTCATTTGTTCTTCAGTGCATCTTTAACACATGTTAGACTCAGGGCCTTAGCTAGATGATTTTTTAAGGGGGTGTCTACCATTAATTTGCAGGAAGAAATGGGCAGACAATCCTCTGGGGGCAAGCTAAATCACCTGTGGAACATTTTTCAGTGGGCAAAAAGTCACTTATGTAAATTTTCGAATATGAAAGGTCTGTGGTTATGATGTATTTTAATTCTAAACAAACAAACAACCAAACAAACTAACAATGAGATATGGAAAGAATGCAGCAGATGATCAATGTATTGTCGGATAGTACTTCACCCTAAAATACAGGACTTCTACATTTCAATAATGTACCAACATGTAAAAACTGGTAAGCATTCACACCCAGAAATCAAAGTGGAATACCTTTACAGACAGGAAATGATTTTGACCACTTTGCAGTTTTATCACTATTCAAAATGCATTCTATGTCATAGTTTGGTCCATGGATGGTATACTCTTTATCACAATGAAACATTAATTTTGTTCCAATGTCATAGTCATGTTTTCCTAATGGTGCAAATGCATGAAATCCTCCATGAACAACTTCTTTTGGTGGCAAACAATGGGCTAAAGTAAGGAAAATAATGGAAAAATTGTCAAAAATTCACATGATCAATTCAGTTTTGGTATTAACAAAATAAAAGATTGGGTCATTCTTGCTTTTTAAAAAGAGAAAGGTAGACAATGACTACTGTTTATTTAATCAATGTTGTAAATAAAATTTACCCATTAACATCTGTAAAGAGTCAATCATA
This sequence comes from Catostylus mosaicus, assembly GCA_964019065.1. Lineage (NCBI taxonomy): Eukaryota > Metazoa > Cnidaria > Scyphozoa > Rhizostomeae > Catostylidae > Catostylus > Catostylus mosaicus. The sequence goes on from OZ025187.1 coordinate 10,935,725, forward strand.
ACACTATTCAGTGGTAACATTTTTTAAACAATTTTTCATCAACAAATTGAAATAAAATCAGTGGTGCAAACTCATGCCTATAATCACCAACGGCTATCAATCCTATTAAATATTACTGTCTGGTTCACGTCTTGCTACAAAAAAAAGTAACATAAAAGCTCACCAATTTCACACTTTTCACCACGAAATCCTGTAATACAGATACAATAGTATATCCTTGATGATGGCTGATGAACACATTCCCCATTATGTTCACAAGTACCACATGGGTCTGAAAATGAAATAAAATTCACAGCATCCTCACAATCTATGAAATAGATTACATAGTATTTCAGATGGCCACATAGTATTCTGAAAGAAAAAATTAGTTGAAGAAAGCTCAGGTTGCAAAAAGTCAGTTGCTGTCAAAGACTTTGAGACTCCATTATGTTCCTCAATCTCCCCTGTCACTCTTCTTTTTGTGCATTTAAAAGACTATGATAACAAATCATGATGACAGATCATAACAAAATATAACAGCAGTGCTATCATTTGGTAAGCTAACAGCCATAACATCTAGTGCTTTTGCATAATTGCAGCATGCTTCATTAATAAAGCTGCCTGGTAGCTACTAATCATTGATGTTGGATGGCAATAAAATATAACAAAACATATTATGTTATATCAAGTTTGACTATTGCTCATTGCTTTTAGAAGTATAGTTTCAATACTTTTCCTTGAACCAGTGGCAGAAATTCAGGGTTATATTTGGAGGAGCTCAATCCCTAAAATATCTGACAAGAATAAGTCAGAAACTAAGTGCATAAATTTTTAAATTCTCCGCTCCCGGTTCCCAAGTTCCTACAATCCTACCTTTAACATAGCATTTTCAAGGTTGAGCATCTAATGTAACTGCTTCCAAAAAAAATTAAATTGGAAATAAGAGATTGGAATAAACCCAAATTTTGGGCTCCAAAATCCTTCACTGCTTTGGCAGTACTAAAAACTCAAGCTCTGCGGGGTGTCAAAAGAACTTAGTGACATAAAAAATTTTGGTTACTGTTCACTACTTCTGTGAAAAAATGTATAGATTTGATAAATTGTGAAAAAAAGATGAAATATACAATACACACCAATACATTTTGGAGGTTTTGTATCCCAGTTGCCAGAAGCTAAGCAGCGTACTTTTGGTGAGCCATTAAGTGTATGATTTGCTTTACAGTAGTAATGAATCACTTCACCAGTTTTAAACGCATGCTTGTCTGGAGAACTTCTCCATCCATCTTTTGGCACTTCGGGATCAAGGCAGTCTCCTTTAACTAAAAAGGGAAGCACCAAGAAGAAACTTAAATATCTTACTACAAGTTATAAATATAATGACATTATATAATGAAATGTATGGCATTACTGATGCAAAAGTATAGTAAAAAGGCACAAACATGATCTAATTTGTGCAAACATGTTTCCTTGTTTATGCATGCGTAAATTTGAACAAAACATCCATGCATTGCATGTAAATGACCATGGATTAAATGGATGAATTGGTCAGCACAGTTTACATGGCAATTACAAACTTCAATGTCCAAATGCTTCTTTTGTGTTTAGACCACCTCCTGATATGTTTTTTATGACACGTAAGAATGCTTTCCATTTGGGATTAAGATCAATTAGATATTCAGGTGCTAAATCCTGGAATGATATTCCATCCAGTTTCATATAGTCTACTTCAGTAATGATTTTCTGTTGGAATCTAAAATTACACTTTTTCTCAACTTAGTACTATTCTAGAGTTCTTTGATAAGTTTACTAGATGTTCAATTTTAAACACCAAAAGAAGAAATAATTTGAATGTAAGATTTTGGCATAGAGGATACTCTCTCCTCGATTAGTTAACCTACCAAGAGAGCTCCTCCTTAAGAAATTCCCATCCATACAAAAATTTTTTGTAACCCTCTCCGAAATACTTGTTGTATAGAAATATCATATGCTGTAATTTGCAGTCATAGCTTTATTGTATGTATCTTAAATTATTTGTATGTTGTGGAATTCCAAATTAAACTCAACTGAACTGAAATGCATGAAAAGTAAACGTTTCTGCCACAAGCAACAGAGACTCCTTGATTAGTCTACCTATTGAGTGAGCTCCTCCTTAGAAATTCAACAAACTTACAATTTATGCTAAATACTTTTATATTTATATTTATGTTTATCTTCTGTAAATACATTTAATTAGTTGAATTGTTGTTATTATTGTAATTGTATTTCAATATTGTTAGTTTAGTTTAGTTGAATTTTGAATAAATGAAAAAAAAAAAAAAGACTGCATATATGTGGATATCAATTGTATCTGCAGATTTTCCACACGGAAACAAAGTTTGCTGACTGGGCTTGGCAGGCTTACCACTGATTATGGTGATTACAATTGCATTCCTATATAGTATATAAGATACTAAAATACCCTGACATCCTAAAATACCCAAGAATCCCATGAAGAAGATTGATAATGAGCATTGTAATCAATTGATATGAGTAACAATTTTGTCGAAATTCAATAACATTTCCGTCTTGACATTCCTCCTAGAATTCTTTGCCTACATGGTCTAGATCTGCCTCAGCTTGCAAAGCTTGCCCAAAGTCTTTGGCTTGCACTCTACCTTTTTTAAGCATTCAGCGTGGAAACTAATGGCCAAATGCTTCGGCGTGGGTACACTTTAGAGTTACTGGTTTAACTAATGCTATTTTCAACGAATCAGGCTAAAATCCCTCGCATCTTCAGCGCGTGCATGTTGCATGGAACCCATTGGCATAAAAAACAAGCCAATTCTGGCATCTATGCCAATAATCACTAGCTAGCGAGGTTTTTAACCTTGAGCGAATTTTATGCCATGCGCCAACGCGAGTTAACTTTGGTCTGCCTGAGCATAAGTCGTTAAGCCTGAACCTGCGGTAGTGATGCTTACGTTTAGGCCAATTGACAATTCACAACACACTAGCGCCCCCAGCATCAACGCAAACTTATCTCTCTGTTTGTGACAGTGTGAATTCTGTCTGGATGAAAATAAGCTTCTGCCCTCCGTATCAAATGTTTATATACTAACCTCTAGAAAAACTTAGGATATGAAGCAAGAGTATTGGGAAAAAATCGACGAAGCAACCACCAAAACTCATATTGTGTAACGACGCGAATTGGCCTAACTCTCGCTGTCGACAAATGCCGTCCTCTAACTTTTACTTCAGTAGCTTGTTAACAAGGTAATGAAAATTATGCATTTGCGAAGTATTCCATTAAAATGATACTATAACACATAATTTTAGACACTAAAAGATCCAATTTTCTCTTTCCTAATCTGAGTAGCCAGCGCTTTCTGTTTCCCTATCAAAACAATCGAACGTTGGCGTGTGCTGCGCAGGCGGCATGACTTAATGATGACAATCCTTCCAAACAAAAACGTCATCATGACAAGATCGGCGGAATATGTTGTGGTGATAAAATGTAGGTTTTATAGCCTGAAAACATTTCCTATATGACACAAATCACGGGCAAGCACCCTAAAAAATACTGCATTCAAGAAGGCAGACCCCAAGGAACAAGTTGGAGATAAATTACCGGAAAAAATTAATGAAAAGAAGGCCACTTTATGGACAAGAAGAGAAAAACTTCGGGAGAACTTCATGAGTCTGTGGTGTACCATAGCCCTGAAAACTGTTGCCAATTAAAGGGCTTAGAGGTCCCTTCTTGGTTATTTGTGAGCGGTGGAATAAACACCTTGTCAGATATTAAATTCTATCCATTTCAAGGAACAACACTCGTTTTAAGCTTGCGATGTAGACGGTAAGACTTGAAATTTCGCAGGGTAAACACAACTGAAACAACGAAACATAAATACATCTTAGGCTTCTCAAGAGTCGATCCCATAGCACGAGAAAGCATTATCAAATCCCCTTGCTGGTCAGTTTTAGATGCATATCTTTCGCATCAGTTTATATATGGATAACACATCACATTCTGTCGCCATATTGAGTCTGCGTAATACACTAACAAGTATTTGGTTGCCAGCGAAATGCAACCACAACAGATGAGAACTGCTTTTCATTTCTCAGCCAACTGTAAGCAAGCCAACTAATAGCCTAGCATTACCCATGTACTTTTCTGCAAGGTAGTGGGGGGGGGGAAGGAATCATTGCACCACTACTTTTTCGTTGAAATTTATTAAAAGAACCATTTGCACATAGTAAAGAACGCGTTATCATTTTGAGAAACTCAACTCGCACGGATATTTATGAAACATAGGTATTCACATTAACTGTGATATACGATTTTTTTGCATGGAAGTTAGCCCCCCCCCCCCACTCGTTGGGGCCTCTTGGAGATCGAGATATGTACAGATATATGCTTATGAGCGATGCTTAACAGTCCAAAAACAACAACATAAATTTTTTTAACAGTGTAATCAGAAAATATTCCAAGAGTAAAATATAGATAGAGCTCTTAATCTCCAATCATTACGAATATTCGTATAATCTAACACACACGCATGTAAGGGCTACTGAGATACTAATGCTTTATCAAGATACGGGGTTAATTGTTCAAATGTACGAAGATTGGTTTCATTCATTTTATTCTGCATAATACCTCGACGTGGATTGCTAGCTTAGCAAACGATAGGTGTGGGGTTGATTCTTCGTACATCACATTTGGCAATGATGGACTGCTAAGTAATAGCGTGGCCGGTAATCACGCGACGCTAAAATTTGAGCTAGACATAGCTTTTGGTTTTAGCTACTGCGCCATCTTATTGGCTAAGACAGGTATCTATTCATTTGATATTTTAGCGAAATATTTGGGTTGTATGTTAAATTTGAGTGGATACTCTCCAATCTGAAATGCGTTTCTCATGTTTAGCAATTACCTTGTTGTATAAAGTATGAATTTCTAGAAAGGGTTGGAGGAGGTTCATAGGTTCAAAGTTTGAGGATGGTGGGTGTTAAACACGAATATTACTTAATGCAGTAAAAGTAAGTAAAAGAAAATCCTCTGTTGTCTTCTAGTTCTTTGAAAAGCTTCCGAATTTTTTCATCTCTTTCCAAAGTGTTAAAATTTCGAACATACCTTGATATCTAGTTTTCTTGCCAACTTTCATCAAGTCTACCCTTTACTTCATAAGGGTTACAATTGATAAGGGAGTCAAAGCGAGAGATATTTCTCAGATGCTCAACACACGTTACAAACAGGGTAGGAATAGTCCTATCTATATAAGACATCCGTGAAGTTTATGCATGTGCTGTGGGAATTTGAAATCATTGTCTAAAGTGAATATAAGGACTACTGTAATTAAATAGGACCCTCGATGAAAAATATAGCAGCCCTGACGATGCTTAGGATTAAAGGTTCTTCTTGTCTTCTTGACTATGCTCATTCTCATTGGTTACTGAGCCGTTCGATATGCTCTCCGTATTGGCATCATCTGGACTCAGCCCTTGTTTTATTTTTTCTTCTATTTCCCCACTCGTTCCAAATTCATTGATCCTTTGATGGTCGACAGGGTATATCCATTTTTGGTATAAGTATATGAAGAATATGACATCTAGGAGGAAATAAACATTATTCAGCCAAGTTGAAAACAAATTCCGCAGCAAAAGCTGATCATTTCAGGAGCATGATGCGATTTACTTCTTCATTTTGCAATAACAAGTAAAAAACTGAATGAACTTTCAGGCTACAAAGTTGTTTCAAAGTTCCTTAAAAGCTGCTTAAAAGTTTTTCTTAAGTTGCTTATCTCTATAGGTTCACAGTATTAACAGCTTACTTATCTTAACATAGCAACCAAAGGGCTTAAAGGAATGGGATTTATTAAAAAAGAAAGGGCATTGGATGATTTACAGTTAGGGGAGAGGCAGGTATTGGTTAGATCAAAACGAGTATGCAATCGACAACTCACCATCTCTTAAACAGCCTATTCTGTATAAGGTCGGCATCTTGATAACAAAAGCAAATATGTCATCAATGAATGTGTTTAATGCTTTGTACGTCAGCATGCGCCAAGGCAAATGAGCCACAGATTTCAATTTATAGTTGATAAACAGTTGAGGAGTCATCATGATAAAGCCTGAAAGACAATAATGAGCGTTGTTAACATATGTTGAATGATATTTTCTGGTTGCCCTGGTCCTTAACGTCCATTCAAATGCATCCCTTATACTACATATCTTTCATAGAATTCCTGTTCTCAAAAGTGCACATTAGGACCAAACCCTTTCCGGCTCAATCCATGTAAGTTAGTGAAATGCACCCATTAAGATACTACCAGTATACCCAAGATGCCACTTGCTACCTAATTTTCTAAAGTCGTTATGAACAGATCATATGACTATTATCTTACTTCCACTTCGAACCATTTATCCGGCCGATTATTCCATATTAGAATGGTTGAATGAAAAATGCTACACCCTCCCGAATTTGGGCATGATCTTGAATGAGTTTGAGTTCCTTGCCTTTGAACAAGCTCCAAGGGAAAATAAGGTGTTAGGATTGAAATTAACTTGATTCGTTCACATTTTCTGAACATGTTTCAGCCGGACTAGTAATCTACGTAATTTAAGTACTCCCATTTCAACTGTAGAAATACATCTGGCATACTAAATATTTCAATATTTTTCTGGGAAAAGAAGAGTTGACAATGAAAAGGATGGCATAAAAATAACACAAAAAATGCCAGCAAATAAATCACAGAAATCAACACAAACTTTTAAACTTCCAGCAATGCATTAAAGCACTATCAAAACGCATCTCAGGTATGAACGTTTCCTATAACATTTGTAGGTAGTGTTATGGTATATTCAAATGCAATATAGCTATACTACATCGCTAGACGGATTTCATGGTATATTCAAATGCAAATAGCTATTTTTATTCTGCGTTAACAAAACAAAGCGCATGTGTTCAATAGAGATAACTCACCGAACGTAAGTAGAAATCCATACATGATGCTGAGAACAAACGAATACCATCCTTTGTGCTCATTATATATCAAAGAATACACTGCATAGCAACCAAGGAGTGGAAACAGTGCCCAGGATAAGTACTTGAATGCAAGCTAGATGAAATAAATACCACGATATCACAATGTAGTTGTTAAGCCCAGAAAATTTGTTAACCTTCCTCCGGACGAAAATATACCGAAAGGGAAACCTTCCTCACGAGACAATAGAAAATAAGCATGGCTAGGGTGTGTAAGAGCATTTTCTATTGTTTTCGGTGCACCTTCCTCCAGCTAGTGACCGTGTGAGCGTAATGTTTTCAGAACTTTGTGTAGTCGAATAGAAAGAAAATATGCAAAAATAGAAAATAAAAAGAACTCCCTAGAGGAAGAGGGCAAGGCGGCAGAGGCAGGTTTGTTTCTTTTTCCCTTCTTTCCTTCACATTATATTTCTCAAAGGGAAAGGTAGTATTCCAGTTCTATAGTTCTACGTGTACATCATCGTGAAGGTCAAGGGCCATGGAATACAGTCTGCAGCTATAGGGGACAAGGATGAAAAACATTTATTCAAATGGCCTCGTTTGCTTGACGAAATCAACAATACATTTTCAGCATCATTTCGCCTGTTTTTTTGTTTGACCATAGTTCTACATTCTACTTAATCAACTCATGCCACCACGGAAGATCACTTCGGCCGAACAGATTTCGCTGCGTTGCAAGCATTTCCCCAGCCGGAATTATTTATCTGAAACGTAAGTATACTTTTCAGTGCAATTTTAGAAGACAAAAGTCGTTACAAACTGAGCAAAACTAACAAAAAGCACATTTAAGCGCAATAAATTGATAGCCAATAAATTAGCATACCTTGTCATATTTTTTGGTATCAGACTCTTGATATGTTGATTTGTCCTGTACCCGTATGCTTGGAAATGGTCCCCACTTGTTCTCAAAATCAAGCTGGAAAGAACAATTAATCGAATCAGAATATTAAATATGAAATACCAGAATATTACCCTGCCATCAGTAGTGTACACAAGTACATCTTTCACATCTCCAAATAGGTTTCTTTAAAACGATGAGTAAAAGGGTGGCATAAAATGCGGCAGCAGTGCCAAAATACAGCTGTAATTTCAACACTTCTGACTTTATAGCTAATTCAGGAATACTGTGTAACATTAAATTTGTTTTGCTGGTTTACCATCATTACGGGAAAAAATTCATTCTGAGTGTACTGCTATCATGCGAAAAAAAATTAATATCAATAAACAAATATAAATAATATGATAAACAAAGAAATATAATAAAATAATATAATATAATAATACTAATATAACAAACAAATATAGATATCATGGAAGTAAGCTTTTCAAAGCAATAAACCTTAATGGGCAAAACTTTGATTATTTTCCAGAACTCTTTAATAAGTGCTACCATGTACTGCTAAGTTCTGCTAACATGTGATAAAAAAATTCTTTTTTAAGATAATATAATAGGCATCATGTAAGATAGCATAATATAATAAACAAATATAAATATCATGAAAGAAAGCTTTTCAAAGCAATAAACCTTAATATCCACAACTTTGGTGATTTTCCAGAACTCAATAACAAGCCCAATGCAACAGCTAACAACAACGACCATGTTTGTCTCGTTATCCAGCACATACAAAACCACAATGAGCGACTGGAACACATTGAAAAAGACTGATCTAACCGAGAGTCCCTCAAGTGATTTCCTGCTTCTCCAGAATTGAATATCTGAAAGATTAAAATGTACATCAATGAAAGCGGAATCTACCCTAGTGACAGAATGAAATAGGCTCTCCAGCAGATCCTTATTGGAATGAAACTGTATTTCCGTAAGATAAATGTTAGTTTGCATTATTTTTGTTGTAATAATTGTTATAATTATTCCTTGGCATATAAAAAAGTAGAAATCAGTCATAAAGTAAAATCAGCAAGTGCTAAAAAGCCAGCAAGCAGTTACTGCAAGCCCAGCGTTGACTTTAAAGGGTACCCAAAGCTATATCTTCAGCGTTGCCCTAACGAGAATTGGCCTTTTCCGGAGATGCTGAAAGCAGCTAGTAAGATTATTGCTGGTTATATTTACAACTTACTGAAAGGCACACCCATGCACCTAACTATCATACAACTTAGCGATAATTAAAGAGCACTGGCTAAGTCTAATATCAGATGAAACTTTTTCGAAAGTCATAGTTAAAAAGTGTGTAAAACTCCATGAAATCCGTTTAGAAATTCAAGTGGCAAGCTACTAGTTAAAAAATGAATCAATGTCATTTTTAATAGCGTAAATTTGAAAAATCTAATCTTTTTCTGGAGTAGTCCTAGCTGCAACAAAAATTTATCAAAACATTTTAAGATGCGAGTTCCACTTTTCCAAGTGGATGTGAAGATATCATGCTAAAAAGAATTTCCCCATGACATTAAAAAAGGTTTAACGTACCATTTTTGAATGCCAAGAATTCAAAAACACTGTGAATGAGTGATACAACTATTGTCAATCCCAAGAGGTACGGATTTGTTTCTTTTAAGGTCCTCTGCAAAACAAACGTACGCAAAATACAATGAAGATCCTGAGCTGACAGCAATGCAAGGAAAATACGCTATAACCTGGTACTCAATCCTCGGATTATAAAACAACTAATTATATCTAAATTTTAATTAGGTCTTGTTTATCATTACTGGTTTACGAAACTTTGTTAATCGTATGATGGTATCATTTGATGCGATTTGTGTGAATCATTTTATTACCTATTTCATTCAAATTTGAACTGCAAAATGACAAATAATCACAGAAATGATCGTAAGGCAACTGTGTGTTCCAGTTATCAACTACATCCCTTGTAAGAAGTCTTGCACCACAAACCACAACTTGTGTCTTCTATCTCCAGCTTTCTCCTATTCCCTTCAAATTAATGTGGCTTAAACCACGTGTTATGGCTACCCTTTGACCCAAATTAATTTTAAATAAGAGTTATGACATTGCCCTTTGCAACCAACATTACTACAAAGCAATCAGTAAAGCGCGACTTTGCACAGGTGTATCAACGACTCTTGGTGGGAGTGGTATGTTTGATACCTCATCAAGCAGGTTATTCCGATGAATTATATGAAATGGGAAGTGCCGGAAAAAACGAACCGAATCTCTAGTGAAGGACATGTTGAAAATGAGGTTTATTGAAATAGCATTTTCACACATAAAGCTTTTTAAACGCTTTTAACTCACTACTTAAATAGAACTTTCGCTGATCATGATTATTATCAGTATACCTTAAGCATATCTTCCTCTTCGTCGGTGTGCTGCGCAGCGTCTCCAAGATACTGATTCCACTGTGATCTCATTTTCTGTGATACATACATTTGCCATTTAAACATTGAAAGCGGGCTGTACGTCAAATGCAAGTCTAGCTCTCTGAAAAATGAATTAAAATTCGAACTATCAGACAAGAGCCATTGAATTAAACGTGGAATTGTAAAATATTTCTTTAACTGAAATACGATGAACTTCAAAAAGATGGAGAAGACAAAGAACATTATATTCCAATGCTTGACTACAGCAATCAGCTGTCAGAACATACGTAGAAATCAAATCCATTTGACTTTAATGAAACATGTGTCATTGCTCTATGCGTGTTTTACAAAATAGAGATTCATGTACAAGAAACTAATTTCCCCTACATTTATTGCTCTGATAAAAGAAACTTTTTAAGGCAGAAATAAAAACTCCGAAAATGGCCGGCTCTGCGATATCCAAGTTGTTATACGTTTGCGTCACAAATTCTTAACCATGTTGAAGTCGGTACGAGTCTGATTTTGTGTATTAATATAATCTTTTATCGCCATGATATTTAAATTACTATTTTCAGATTAGTCAAGGGGTTCGTGCGATAGAATGGGCGATATAAAAATACCATTTGGGGCAATATACACAGTCCGCCTTGTAGATAATAGAGGCCACGGTGAAACAAGAGTACCATGGGGGGTAACGTAATCAACTGCCATCTATAACCATGAGGAATTTGATTATACACTTGATCTGTTGTTACATATTTTTGATTGCTGTAGATATCTTAACCATTGCAAAAACCCTTAAAGTCAGGGTTCAGTTTGTTCAGTGCAAATTGATGCATTCTACTCAATCAATAGTTGAGAAAAGACTCAAGTCTCAAGAATCCATCATGGCACTAGACGGGTATAATAATTTGTGCAGTGCTTTTCACAAATATTGTTCAAGATAATGTCTCAACTCCTCAAAGTCAATCATCATTTTTCACTATGATTAAGGTCATCAACTAAAGGAATGGATGGACCAATACTTTCCAGGTAGATTTTAAGAATTTGGATCAAATAGAAGGAAGATAATTGATAAAAGATGCTGCTTACGGAGTCGTCTCATTGATCGGCATATTATCTGATGCATAGTTCCAATAATCATTGAAAAACAAAACTGGGTAGTAGACATTTGTGTCGTTATCAAATATAATATCTGAAACAAAATAATATCTAATTCATTACAAGGCCAGATCAATAGATAGGAAAGCAAATTATAAGATTTTCAAAGCGGATCATTGGCATGTCCTGAAAGAGATTTGAACAGAGAGGATGAAATTTGAGGTGGAAGACAAATCAGTAAGTGAGTGAGAGAGACTGAGACTGAAAGGATAACATCAACTTTTCCAAAAGCCCAGCGACAGATGCAGAGCTCATATCCAGTGAATAAAACATCAGTGCGCGTTTTACAAACAACATGTGATCCCTAGCATTAGTCATATGAATCTTAAATCCTCATAAAACTACCGAAATATCAAGTTTCACTTTCGCAGAAAAAACCTAGCAATATACGGTAAAAATAAGAAAAAACGTCATCCCCTCGTGGACATTACCGTAGCAGCGCAGAGATCAAATGGGACAAAAACCACAGCTAAGTTGTACCTGCACTATTTGCTGAAGACGGCATTTATACCCGTCTTTTCAGCCTTTTTTGCCAAATGATGAGCCTGGACAGAGTAAATGCTAAAACGCTGGTCGCTAGCTTGCAAGTAGCAAAGCATGGTAGTGAATGCTTATTAATATAAGATACAATATAAAAATGCTTACATTCGTTCAGAGGAGCTGGAAGGCTTCCTCTCTGCCAAGGCGTTTGATCATAGACTAGATTCAAAGTCAGGTTCGGATGCCAATATGAGATTATTTCAGTTGCGTTTGAGACGTCCTGGAAAAAGAAAACGTTGTTACTTGTTATGCTGCTAATTCCAAATTAACCTTTTCACCCCGGTGATTATACAGCTGTACATTTATACCAGAGGCGTCTCCTCAGATTGCAAGGGGTACAACAATTGATATTGTTTGAGCGAAGAATCTTTACAAACGTTCAGAAGCAGCTGTATACAGATATTGAAGGGATTAGCCTCCCCCTAAGAAAAAATCAATTGTCGTTGCATATCATTGAACCAAATGGTCCCTCCGTGGTTGAAAGGGTTAATTAAGTAATTAAAAGTAAATGAATCTGAAACAATATACCCCTATGCATTATTACTTTCGCCTTGCTTCTAATTAAGGCTCATTCCACATAAATAAAGTTTGGTTAAATTCCAGGATCACATAGTATCGTTTACTCTATCAAAAAATACTGTAGGACCGTCTGTTTTACAGTGCTAAATGTCATGTAGACAGAGCTTTGTGAAAATTGTATTTAGCACGAAAATGACTAGTATCTTCCAAGTTTTGTTCCACTAGTAATATTTATTATATCAATCTAAATAAATGAATAGACAGACTAGGAGGAATCTGATGACAAATGATGCCGAAATGATAAACACATTTTCCCAAAACGTCTAACAAAAAACCATACTAGGTTAATTTCGATACATGAAAGTCTAGAATATCATACTTTTTGTATAGTCAAGCATCATAATCGCTCATAATTTTTAACAGGACCGGGCACTTAGGACAGGGCAGTGTGCAAAGGAATTTTTCTACATAAAATTGAAAAACCATAACCATGATAAATAATAAAAAATCAATGAATGGACAGTTTATCGATTGTAATGTCATGAAAGAGAAAAGTAAGCACACTATTAATCGTGACATTTCATTTGGAAAATCTTGTCATCCTTCGGTCTTATAAATGCCGACAGCATTTGGGCATCGTAAACAGTGTATTAACATTGAAAACAATAGAATGGTTTTGAGGTTTTTTACTAAGGTAAAGTCTTTATCATTGATTGTTATCATCCAAACTACCAGTTTAATAAAGCGGTTTTCCTTCCTTCATTAATCGAACATTTCAATCAAACTCAAACTTTATTATTAAGTAAGAGGCTTTTCTATGCAATGTTCATGATTTATTAAATAGATAAAAGCCAGGTGACTGCCAGGTGACTTCTCGGCTATTTTCAAGAGATAAATAATCTTATTGCAACTCTCTATTCTGTTTGTTTCACTGTCAGTCACTGTTACACTTTTTCGGTCTAAATTGAAAGCCTATCTTATCGATTCCTATGTTTAATCTTTTACTGCCCCCTTTAAATTCCATAGAATGATCATTCTGAGGTTAGTCTGGTTTGTGTCTTTCGTATCTAATGCTCGATTAGTTAACGTACTTGGAGAGCTCCTCCTAAATTAATCTATCCTAGATACAATCATGTAATGTTCTCTTTTTCCTTTTTAGTTCAGTACTGTAGCATTTAGTTACTTTATTGTTTTGTAATGTAATGTATTTAATTTAATCGTAATTTGTTTAGAATGTAGTTAGGTTTGATTAATAATTCAATGAAAACTGAAACTTATGTTGACGGGAGAATAAGATTGGTGACCGATGAAGGTAAACTGTTTGAGGTCAATGTAAACAAGCCCGGATAAGAATTATAAACTAACATAAGAAACAATGCAGACGAAAAGTAACAGTGGGTTGTTGATGCAGCAAGGATAGGCCTCAAATGAGTGACAATTGGTTTTATGCACCAAATGCTCTGCCAAAGAGGCTTTTAAGTTTTAGAGTAAGAAAAACATTGCAGGTCAACTTCACAGATCAACAAGATTTGATTTGATAAAGAGTATACTAATGGCAAGAAGCAAGTAGAGTTAGAGAGTTCATCTTAATGGATTCTCTAAATAATTAGCTAGAAAATGTGGAATGTTTTTCAAAATTAGGAACTTACTTCAGCTAGAGGTCTTAATTTGGTTGTACCATGCTTTGTTTCTGCCCTTCTTACAGTATGGTCTAATTGTTTGGAGTCAAACAAATGCATCATACATTGATCCAATTTTTAAAATGCAGAAAAAAGCTGCCAGAGCTATCACTAGAGCTACAGCCTGGCATGTCTCCCTCCTTCCAATCTTCATTGATTTCAAACTTCTGAAACTTTCTGCGCTTTTTGAACTTCAACTCTTAATTTTTGTGTTTGATTCTGTTAATAAAACTTAACCTAGTTGCTTTCATGACGTTTTCCTATTCACTTCATCTGTTCATCAGTATTCCACAAGACTGGCTAGTCAAGGTGATTTACATATGTTTCAATAAAACAGTCTCCAATACTTTGAAGCCTCAAAATTTGTGGACAATAATAGGTCAATGTATTATACAACAGAAGAAAGTTGTTCTTTACTGTTGACATTATTAATTTTCTGTGCACAATTTAGCTGTTTGAAATATTTCTGTAATTTGAAAGATCTTATATACAATTGCATTTTTGCAAAATATGCAAAAGGTACTGAGACCCCTATCTTTACATCCCTGCCTATAACCTATTATACTGAATAATGAACATGAATAATTATTCTTTTACAATTGGTCCTATCAATTTGAGTTTCTTTAATGCTTTTCATATCATACTTTTTGACCAATGTAAAGACATAGCTAATCATATTAAGAAGCAATGTATGTAGAATTAGACATGACATTTAAAAAATCAACATACAGTGATCTTGTCTGGAGGACCACCAGCTGCAGTTCCAGTCCACAGGTTTTTAGTTTTGTGGACACGTCTCTTTCTGTATATAGTCATCACTAGAACAACAGCAAATATAGGTAGTTGACTGTATGACTGATTGAAGAAGAACCAAAAACAAAAAAAACAAATTTTTTAAAGTGGTTCATTACAGGTATTGATGAGCTCCACAGCAAAACCAGGATGTCCACCCGATAGCCATTGATTTTAGGTGGGCCAATTTCTATAAACTTCCCAATGCTAAAAGAAGTGGAAAATATTTAAATGTTTCATTGTTTTCAAAGCAATTTACATTGCTTTACCTACCCCTTTAATGTGACCTTGCACATTAATTGCCATCTGATGAAAATATTATTCTGATTAGAGATAAAATAGAACTGATTTGATTAAGAGTAGTTATTCCAAAAAATGAAATTAGTTGCAAGCATGCAAACTTACTCTGTCATCCTTCTTAATTATTAAACATGAAGTTAGACAATCAAACATTTCTAAAGACATAGGTTCTTATATAAAAACTTAGTAGCACGGTGAAGTTCCTTGGCAAGAAGTCTTCAACACGCCATGCAGCACAGCTGAGATTGTCAAAGAAGCAACTTGTGGCCTTGTGCCAGAACTGGTTCTGTGTTTACATGAATCACCATTGAAACTTGGTTCTGGCATCATGACGGATGACCCAAGTCCAGCTCGTCTGCTCTTTGGCAGGACATATTTTTTTCATTGAACATCAAACAACTTTCAGAAAAGCTATTGTGGGCCCCTAAAAAGATGCTGACTATGTGTCAATGACTTAGAGCCATGACTTTATCACCAAAGAAAACAGCATCCACCCTTTAATGTTAGAATATTTTGCTTTCAAATTTCATATAACAGTGAAAATACTTCACTCTTTGTTTACTCACTTCTTGATTGGTTAATTGCAGCATGTTGGCTGTAAGACATTGAGTTTGGATCAGGTGAAAATCCCTCTTTGACAACATGAATATGTAAATAAAGAGATCCATTGTTCATTACCTCCTGAAAAGAAGAGATGAGAAGCAAATTAAATACCTTGAACAATGGAACAGAAGCTTAATTGATGGAAATCTGACCATTAATTATCACCCTGATTACTTTTGTGATCTAACACATGATTTGTATGCTTCCTTGCTTTATCATTGCCTAACATATCACTCTTCCTTTGGCACAGCTTCCTAAATCCTACCATTCCTAAAATTGTGCGTCTATCTAGTGATAGTTGGCTGTTAGAGCCCCTTACGGTGAGAAAGCCTATCTCCTTGGTGGCCCATATGCCTATTAATGATTGGATCTGATAGCCACCCTCTATAGTTTGGTAGAGAAATTCTATGCCTGGTTTTATTGGCTTAGAATAAACAGTTTTTCACCAATCATCAAAGGAAATCAAGTTAAAAGACAAGTCACTCCTGAATCTGACACTTATGTCTATTCAATCTTTGAAAGATTCACCCTTCATCACAATATTATAACAAGTGTGAGGTGAAAGAGGTCTTTTGTTTAAGAAGCTGCGAAGTTTTATATTGTGACACAGTTATTCAGTTATCATCTTAAAGACACAGACAGGAGGTTTCTAAATTATTCCAGAGGTTCAAGCATTCTTTCTGTCTATTTAGAGGCTTAACCTTACACCAAAACATAAAATATAAGGATAAGCCTCCAACCTCAGATGCATTAAACTTGTGATGAAACTCGATGCTTCCATCCTTGTTTTCCCCGCTATACCAATTACCAAATTCAACACCAGTTTCTTTCCATATCAAATCTTCTGTTGAACTTAAATTCTTTACAAAAGGATCTCCAGATAGGTACACATATAAATCCTAAAGAATAAAAGGAGACACAAGCATGTATGTTAATAAGAAAAATAAGTCGGGTAGGAAGCTGCTTTTAGTTAAGCTTTTAGTTGGCAAGAGATGACAAGGTCTGTACAGCATCAGAATTAAACTGGGTCTATCCAAAACAACTGAAAATCTGAATAAATCATCAAAAGTGGCATGCGATTACAACGATTGGTGTAGCATTTAAAAGTGCAGCATGCAATTCTAACTGTGTGTGATTTCATAGCTAAAAAAAGGAAAATTTAGTTCAAAAATTTTTTAAAGCGTTTTAGTTTTCTTGAGGAATACTTTCATCATTCTGGTTAGTACACTTTTTTTTTTATAAGAACATTGAGGCTTGATTTCCCAAAAAAATTAAGAACACGTTTAGAACATCCCCAGCCTTGGATGAGAAATTTAAAAAAGAAAGAAGAAAAAACAAAGTGATTTAAAATTTTTCACTTCAAAAGAACAAAACCATGCAATTCCTAAACAAAAGTCATTCATAAGACAATGTGTTATGCCTTAGTAAAGTACATGTATAGTATGTAATGTAAGTGTAAGTACATTAAGCTATACTTTACTGTACTGTATAGGGTACTGCATGTAGTTTCCAATAAATTTTAGGAAAAAAATTGCTCCTAAAATAGGAACACTTTTAAGAACATTTGAGCCTCAAATTATGAAAAACTTTAAGAACATAAAGTCAGGGCAAAATTTATATGGTTCTTATAAAAAAAGAGTGTATGTCTTTGCTGTGTGCTTTTTGATTAAATCTATTTGTTCCCGGTAATGTGACATTTACAATGCCCCTAGCCTTATTAACCAAAAATATTCAAGGCCTTTTGATTCTGTTGCTTTTCAAAAATTTTCCATATACTGTATTTGGTTTATAGAAGAAAAGTTCTGAATTGTACTAATAATAGAAATTTAAGGCTTGTTTTTGGAATTTAAAGCTAGAAAATCGCCACCTGCCTATTCCTCTGAAACTGTTTTATTTTCATGCTGTTTTCCATTTCCAGCATTTTAAAATATTCTTGTTGGGTCACATGCCCTCATAAATGTTGGTTACTTGTGATAGATAAACCAGAATAAAATAATCCAGTAATTGAGTTCATGCTTAAAAAGCCAATACTAATTGATTTTTCTCAAGCTTTTCTACACCTCTCTGTTATTATCTCCTTTTAAAAAAAAATTGCTAAGGGCTGAGGCAAAACATTAAAGTTAGATTCTGTGGGTAGATCTAGGACAGACTGCCAGAATGTAATTCATGCATTTAGGTCAGCAGATCTTGTCTTTCTCAAGCACTTGATGCGGAAGGAAAATAAAAAACAGAAATCTCACTCAATGTATGTGAGTGAATTGTTACGGCTTTTAGGAAACTACTCCAATTTTTAAGCGTATAAGGCAGATCCACCAGAGTTTCTTCGGCGTACAGACTCCATGGTAAGAACCCTGATCTGACTATTTTTGTTGCTGCGCGGGGAACGCAAGTTTTCAAGTTTTTTTTTCATTTTGGTATTTAGAACAGATTAAAGACAGTGCCTCACCATAAACTGACCATCTCGAAACAAATTAAAACACGGTCCACTGTTCACTCCCTTTTCGCTTTCAGGATTTGTCGCTGGTGATGATGGTCCTTTTGATCTGAAAAAATTTATAACCAGCCAAAAGATCACCATGCGGACAATCATACTTTTCCATGGCGAACCTTCTTGTTGTTGCGGAGCTTCATTTTGATTCTGCTGTGCCTGTGCTTGATTATCGTTAACGGCATTTGTTGTTTCTTTGGCCTCACCACGGCTACGTATTTGCACGGATGAATCATTTTCATTCACTGTTTCAGCCATCTTGCCTTCATCTGAGTAAAATAAGGCTTAATAGTTGTTGGACCGAGGTTAAATGACGATTTGCTTCGAAACGAGGCAACACGAAAGCTTGCCACCAGAATAACCCCCTGACCCCGCACCCAGGCTCCCTAGAGCCCCACACTTCCTCGTGGAATTCACAAGGCCACTCAACTCTGAATGAGGCCTAAGTTCATCAGTTTGCTTAAAAATTTCAGTGTTTTGACGATGTTTTTGACGTAATTAAGACTCTACTGAAAACCTCTAAGACGACGAGCTTGCAAATTGGTACTATGGCAAGCTAAGAGCTTTATTCCAAATCAAGTTCACGAACTCCATATTTTACCTGAAAACCACTTGGATGAAACTTCATGCAAATTGATGTAACATTCTGATGATTAGTATTTGGAAGGGTTAATAAAAGAAGAGTAGATCCTTAATATCAGCCGGAAAGATGCATTTTGAATTGTAAGCCTAATGCCTTAGGTCTCCTAAAACTTTTCAAATATACCAGCTCCCACGCTTAAGAATACAAGAGACAAAATGATAAAAAAGGATGAAATTATAATCAACTATAACTTAATGAGTATAAAAATAAGCGCAATAGTCGTGACTGTGGCTTGTGCAAACATTAAAAAGGTGCATGTCACCTAGTGGACAACAATGGGAGAGGGAGGGTGAATCACTCCACTCTGCAAGAAAAACAGTCAAAATATTGGACTGTGCAACTATTAAGCAACTTTATCAAAGCCATCTATGTATTTGCAGGCCCGTAGGGAGCGGGGGCCTAGGGGGGCTGCAGCCAACCCCATTAATATTCAGAGATACGAGTTTTTAATATCACATAATACAGAATCTCACGTAATTAGATTTCACCATACGTTCTGGACATGTTCTCAAATTGCCTTTAAAGAGTATCAGCGGGTTGAAAGGCGTGCGAGACGGTAAAATGGCGTGGCACCAAAGATTTTCTCCAAAGCCCCCCCCCCCAATCGGGAGATGCTTCCTAAGGGCCTGATTTGACGCAAAATGGTTTGAAAAAACAGAGTTTGAACACTAGAAGAAAGCACAATGATCACTTTAAATTGAGTAAGTTTTAATCGTAGGAGTAGTATGCAAAAACAGTGAATGCCAAAAGCAAAATCAGAGTTAACATGTCCTATAAACTGTTTTATATCTAACGGCATATATTAGACAAATTTGATGATATTAAGCTACAAATGTCTCTTTGTGCATTTTGTAAGCTAAATCAACCTTAATGCGAATACAGTGTCCTAATAAAATAAAAAATAATCAAAATAATTTAAATCAAAAGCCATAACTACGCAAACGATCCAATCTCAAATCATATCCACTTTAATATACCTACGTAAGCTTATTACAAAATCATACATTTCTCGGGGGCAATTCATGCAGATTCTTTGTTGAAGATTATATATCAAAAGATTCGCAACGGAAAGCCACAACAACTTTCCGAAAGGCCAGCACCCTAACGTTTAAGTTTCTTTTAGATTGATAGGCTTAATGGTGCAAAAAACTAGACAAAAGATACTTTAGCACATTTAGCATTTTCTGTAAATTAAAAAATATCACTATGAATTTACGCATGTCTTGTGTGCATTAGGATGGAGTGCATCCCGTCTCATCACGGACACAATCGATTTCCAATAAAAAAAATGCTGAACATTGTTGCATCAAGCGCCTGTCGTTGATGCATATTTGTAAAAGCTGGCTATTCGAGAAGAAAGTTCAAGGTACCTTACCGATTATAAAGCTAGGATAACCTTCAACATCGATCTACAGGAATGGCCCTGGAGAAAGGAGGACACGCAAGAATAAACAAGGACGCCTGTGCAACGGGGGAAGTGGGAGCAATCGTCACTGAATCATTCCATCCCCGGTGATTGCACAGCTGTACAGTAACATCAAGGCGTCTGCTGAGATTAAAGCGAGTATAAGAAGCGCCTCTTTTTATTCGACTAAGGCTAACAGTCTATTTTGATCAGTTACATATAGATACATACCCTAGGTATTCAGTGCACCACTGTCTCTGTATAAACGTAGCCTAACAAAAGATGATTCAATTCTTATTTCCTTCTGTCCATTTCACTATCTAGATTACTTTATTGATCATTTATAATCAGTCTTT
The DNA here is from genome assembly GCA_964019065.1 of Catostylus mosaicus. Lineage (NCBI taxonomy): Eukaryota > Metazoa > Cnidaria > Scyphozoa > Rhizostomeae > Catostylidae > Catostylus > Catostylus mosaicus. Next base: position 10,956,478 of record OZ025187.1, read on the forward strand.
TACGTACAACTGATATATTACTCTATGCATACCAAGGGAATGCTAGTTACCTTGAATAACGGGGTGTGTGCATAACAGGTTATTGCCAAACTCCGGTAGAATAGCGTTTTGTGACAAAAAGGTTTCCTGGTAGATTTGGAGACTAATCACGCAGGGGGAGGGGCGTTTTAGTGGGTTGTATTGCAAGATCCTCGCAAAATCCTCTCTTTCAAAAAAGCACTGCCTACCTTTAGTATCAGTGTCCTTAAATTTATTCTGAGTTTATTTAGATTTGCAGGAGAATTCTGCCGGGTGAGTTTGAACATTCAAATATAGTTGCTATAGAAGAAGTTCAGATTACATCAACCCTAGCTAGCTGCAGACTGAATGATTGTAAGTGCATATTTTATGCCTTAAAATACAGATCCATAGTAATTCGTTTGTAAGTCATTCCCAGTCATTTTGTGGAACACTGCGTGATTCAAGGTGCGAAGCATTAACCTAAGGGTATTTAGTTTAGAATATCAAAGCAAAATATACGATTCATGATTTACTACATGATGGAATTCCTTATTATTCAAAAATTTGCTGCCCGAATGACCCGGCATATTCTGTCCTGTCGTTATTCCACGCACAGAGAGCCAACAAACAGTGTTCTAGATAAACAATAACTGAGTCTACATGGTAAAAACGCCATATAGGTACTCCCTACCAAAACCAATATTTGTTTATATTTCACAGAACACAAATGACGATGCCCTCAAGATGAATAGAAAATGCCTGCAAATGGACAAAAGTTCTCAGAGACTGTCCAATACACTGCAGGCATCAGTTTGCCAAGGTGATAATTTTCAATCAAACAGCTAAGAATCGGGCATAGGTCTAGTTGGGGTTAAGGTTTTCAACAAGGTTTCTCCTTAGGTTAGCTCTTAGGCAAAGAAGCAGCCCCCGGTGATTACCTTGAAGTATTCTCCACTGAAAATTCTACAACTTCTACAACGAATTGCCAGGTCACTTGAGCTGGGGTGTAATAATAGCTCACCCATTTACAACAGCCAAAAAGTTTGAAAAAACAATCATTACAAGTGCCCACAATAAAACCCTAACACGTCTTAAAGTACCAAACAACAAACTGTAAATCCTCGAATACGTTGATGGGGGGTGTAAAAGCTTAAACATCTCTTCGAATATTGTTCAACAGAATTTTTCAATGCAAGGGGTTATCAAATTACAATTGGTGTAGAATCTTTCCTTGCATGGATTTGGTAAACTGCGAGTATTTGTCCATAGCTTTAACTTTGACCTCAATAAGGTGGAAGAAAACTGCTACAGTTAGAAAAACATTTTCCACCCGGATTAGTTTCTCGGGCGTCTATTATATCGATGACATCTTAGCGAAAGGATACCATGCAAGTCAAGTTTTCATGCATGGGTCTTGAAATTCAACTGATAATTCAAAGTTTCAAGTTCAACCTTTGCTAGTTTCAATGAAGGATAGATATTGGGCTAGGGTAGGCAGGAATTAAACAGGTGGGCTAAGATTGGGGCCACACTAAAAAACCAGTAATAAAATGGAATGTATGCAGTCTACTATAGGAATAGCTTGAAGCAGCATTAACTAACCGTAACAAATGACAGGATTCTCTATAACAAGGTATTTTTCTAAACAAGAGTACCACTTGCAACACCAGATGAAAAGTTTGAGAACTTCTAAAGCAATATATCAGCTAGTTGAAAAACCATGCATTGACCTAGTCAAATGCAAATGTATTGAGCTTTCTCTGGGCGCTAGAATTGTGAAGGATGCGAGGTTATTAGGTAAAACATGTTTAAAGAGGAGAATCACAATCAACAACTAATTTATTTGAAGATGATTCTCATTGTTATTCGAGGATTCTAAGTAGTTGTTTAGTTCATGCGCAGGCCCCATTTGACTGTCCCTCAAACTTTGGGTTAGTGGACTTGAGTTGGTATGCTTCTTCTCCTTCATCTCCTGAGAAAACATGCATAAAATCGTATTTCTTTGAAAGGATGCTTCGTTCAAAAAGGATTTTTGTGAGGTAAGATACACCGACGAGTGTAATCCAGGACAAAACCATTGATAAAGTACGATAAGGGAATAACTGCTTCAGCTGGTCTTCTTGATACATTGGAAAGATAATAATAGGCTTCAGCCTAATAAGTTGTTCCCCGCCTCCGAGACGGAAGAACAGGCCGACGATAAATCCGAGCGAAGATCCATAGAAGTTTGAAAAGGGGATGTATAGCGCACTGACCAATTGCGGGAACAACAAGACGAAGACAAGATCTGAGCACAGGACGAACAAGTAATAAATGCTCTTGATTGTGAGTGCCATAGTTGTTGCAACAGCACCAACGCCAATAATGCCGAATCGTACAACCCAAACCAGTTCATTTTCTGTTGCCTGTAAATCACAAAAATTGCATAATTATTAATTGATTGATTGGATTCGTTCATTCACTCGTTCATGAACATTGCATGGAAGCTTTTGTAGAGATTAACCAGCTTATCATTATCCCCATTATTGCTCCGAACGAAGAAGACCTCACATTCGAGAAAGAATTTATTAACCAGTGATAATGGGCTTTTCGCAAACAACGAATGGGTTTTTGTCAGGATTTAAGAAGAAACTTTAAGCCAAAACCGCTGAATTGCCGATAGTATTGGACTGCTGATAATATCAAAAACACCTGAATTCTTTAAAGCTTAAGCAATTAGAATCAGAGCTCTGCATTAGCAGCTTTGGGAGAGCTATTTTTAGTATTGAACCGCTGAGTTTCTGGGAAATGAGATAGGGTAAATGAAAGGATTGTAAAAAACTTACAAATACATACCTTTGGTCTGATGATGGGCTTGTAAATGTTGTGAGCAAACATAGAACTTGCAGAGAGAATGGAAGAATCAGCTGAAGACATGACTGCTGCGGAAATGGCACCCATGCCAAATATTGAGACTGCCTGTGGTGTAAGGTACTGCAGAACGATTGGCAACACAAGTCTGGTATCAGCTATTTCTGCAGTCGTCCCGTTGGTACCCATGTTCAGCATTCGAGCAGGAACGCCTACCTTGGACCAATCTGGAAAATGAACGATGGGAAATACTCAGTTATTTTTAAAATAGCTACTCCTTTGATATTCATCATTGCTAGATTCCTTCCTATACATTTCCCTATCCCTAACCACCAACGCCCTTTACTGCACCTACGGGCAAGGGAGACAAAACTTTGAAAAATAAGAGCAAAGTATTGGCAAAATTAAAGAATGAGGCATATTTTATGAGGGCAGGAGGCACCCATGTTGCCCTGCTGAACGGCGTAAACCTTCTCCCGGTTTCATCAAACTGGTGCTCCATTCCAGTTTACACCTCGCTTGGACATTCAATAGCTATGCATGGATCCAAAGAATGACGGCTGTGTTTACTTTAAACTGTCCCTGAGATATGTAATCGTAACTTAATAGTAAGCTCCTATGAACAAAATTGTATGCCTCGCAAAGTAGATGCCTTTCAACCATCTTAATGTAAACCTGACAAGATAAGCAATTAAGCCTAGGCTTCATTTTTGTCCTGGGGGGGGGGGGGGAGGGGTGTCATTCCTGTGGGATCACTTATGAAAATTTGCAACGCTCCAAAAATTGTGCAAAAAAGCAAGGACGATTGATATTATTCTTCAATTTTTAGGCCCCTCGCAACAGAATAATGAGAAGGGCATTTTCTATCTCGGGTTAACTCTTTACCAAATCCAAATTCTCATTGATACACACCTGTAGATTTGGCAATAGCTCCAATAATGACGGCTGGGATTGCCATGAACATCGCACCAAATGAAGCGAAAAATGATAATCCTTGCGCATATGATGTTTTCTTGGCTGACAGAACTCTTTGAAAGTAAACTTGCCACGGTAGACCTCCACAGACCTGTAAAATAAGAACCTCTAAAGTTAAAATCAAAAGAATCCACAAAAAGTAACAATGACATTCAAGTCAAGTTGGCTTAAGGAAGTGGCCATTGGCTCCTATTTCTGTACAATTTTCAGACTTATGGGAATCTTTGCAAATATGTTGGAGGTCTAAGTAATAACATCTTTCAAAAATTACTTAAGTTACATCGTTATAGTAAAATATTTGGCAGTTCATCCTCTTGTGATCTTTTGACAGCAAGTAATGATCCACATTGTAATGATGGCTGCCTTATTCAAGTGTATTAATCTAACCTTAAAAAACTTAGTAATTACTGTAGTTACTGATAGTTTAGTGCTACTAAGGCGGACACAAATATAAGGGCAAAATTTCGGAACACTTAGGCCCTTCGAACCTACGTTCTCATCATAGTGTGCCTTTTTGACTTTTGGACATAAATGAATACGCCAGGCCTCTCCTATGAAACTGAAGCCATCATCTCTCTTAAATGCTCAAAGCAAAGTGACAACTGTTAAAAATGTAGTGATATAGATTTTTCATATGGAGCAATTTCCAATGATAACCCAGCTCCAAAAATGAAGCTCAAGGAATTTTGTGATTCCCACTAAAAACATTTAAAGCGGTATAGGCAAATATCAATTAACGAATAGTTTAAGTTTTATCTATCAAGAATATCAAAATATTTAGCAGCTTAGTACCGGTTGTCAATAGCAAATCATTGCTTTTTAAGAACTGCTTCTAGATTCTATGAACCAAGCTAAAATATGAGCATTTGTTAATTGGTGGCATGAAATTATCATGTCTCTTCCACTTTCACATAAATTGATTGAAGTCTAAAACTAGTTTGTTTTATCGCAGTTTGCAAAATAAATGGCCGAGAAATTCTAAAATTCTAAAAAAGTCGTTGCTGAAGTCCCAACTTACTGGATGGATAGACCACGGCGAAGAGAAAGGTTACTGGACACAAGTAGCTAAAATTTCTAAAGAGTGTAATACTAAGTCTTTATGTTTTTGTTTAGTGCAACAGAGTCCTTTTATATTAGTTTTGAAAAACGGAATTTACGTAATCTTACCAGATGCATAGCATAGTCCATCCATTCTCCAGTCCTCGATGTATCAAAGGTACCGAGCCATTCTTCTTTTGTAGAACTGATGCTTTTCACGTGGTCATGTTTTAGGGCAAATGGTATTGTTAGCCACTGATAAGAGAGCAAAAAATAAGTTGGGACTATTATTGCTAACGAGTAATGACACGATCATGGTGCCTCTAAATATGGATACAAAACAAGCAAGATATTGAATTCGATAAGAATTGTAGCCTATACCTTGGTCAATACTTTTGAAAATATTTTTGCCGCAAATGAAAATATTCTTTCACATCTTTATCAATTTGGTCATTTTCATTCTCGACAGTTTTAGTCAATTAACAGAACCGTCCAAATATAGAGATTTATTAGTCCCAAAAATCTCTATATGAAAATAGTCAGAAGGTTGTGGGAGAATTCAGAATAATTCATCTCTTACCAACATGTGTCAAAGATGAAGTAACCACCCTCTGTGGGAACTAAGAATTATGCTATGTTACACAACAAAAATAGAAAAGCTGCTTTGGCATAAAACCGCTCTGAAGAACACCCAATACTGACTAAATACTATGCACTCTGTTATGCGAATGAGGACGTGAAAACCTTTACTTAGAAAATCCTTTTCCCGGCATAGAGATATATGAGACCTTTGTACTTTAAGGCAAATGGAGCAGTTTGGTCTAGGAAGTACATGCTCTGATTGAAGAAAATTTAAATTACAGAGGAGTTTTGAGTTCTGCTGCATGAGAAAAGATAATCTCTCCAGGCCCGGTATCCAGTCTGCATGGTACGCTTTGAATTATGAAGTAGTAGAAACCTTATGAATAAGACGAGAATTACCCACCAGCCCAATAAAGATGCAAATCAACTGAATAACATCTGTGAACGCAACAGAATACAGTCCTCCAAAGAAAGTGTAGCCAACAGCAATCACTGCCGATAAAATCACAGCAAGATCGATTTCGAGGTCAATGATGATGCTAAGAGTGGAGCCCAGTGCACCGAGAATAGCGGCGCTCCACATCGTCTCTCCGAGAAAGGCGGGGATATAGAGGACACCACCCATCCAGTTGCCGTACTTCTCTTGAAGAGGGTCGAGCATAGTCACATAGTTTCTCATCCTCATGATCTTGGCAAAGAACAATCCACCTAGAAAAAAAACATCGCTTTAAAAACAAAGCCATGAAAAAAGAAAGAAGGAAGAATGGCAATTGGCCCACCCAGAATTATCCCAATAACTTCCTTCTAACATTGCTCCCCTCCTTTTAAAGTGGCTTCCTGAACAGACTGTTGGAATAAAGGTTAGCATGGGACAAAATGTCACTTAAATTACTCCAATCATTTAGCTAAACGATTATTTAATGCATTTTTCACACGTTTTACAACCAGTGTTTTCATGACTATTTTGCAAGAGCGAGGAAACGCCCCGTTGCCAAAAAGAAAGCCAAATATAAAAATCACCCAAAAATACAAACCGTAAAAAATATTCCTGCCTTTTACTAGGTTTTTTGGTGTGATCTGATTCTTTGTTATATTTTGTTTACAAAATTTTTGTTTGGAATCGAGGGCTGGGAGGTATAGAGTCACCAGGCCTTCATGGTGGATAATAGGGTTACCCCCTGCCCACTTCAAAAGATCAATTCGTCTGCTTTACATTTGGACATAGTCGAAGCCTAGCAGTAAAGCAGAACTGGAAGATCAGTGCCATAAATAGACAAGGTTCTCTGTCATCGAATTAAAGGCTCGTTAGAAAATGGAGCTTATGTCAATCAAAGAGTTCAGTATTTCAAAGGGTCAAGAGGCAAGGGTCATGAAAAGATAACCCTTTTAGAAAAATTCAATACCAGACAAGTTTTTGATATAAGAAACACGAAGTGTAACTATTGGTATAAAGGCTGTCTTACGTTTGAATATAACTAAATGCTTTTTCAATATACATAAATGCTTCCAATTACACTTAAACACCACATCATTTTGTGATCAAAGGCGTACTAATAATTCAAATCGGATTTTTTTCATGTATGAAATCTCTTGCGACTTTTGCACTGTATTCTAAATTATTTACAAATGAAGGGTTAACGAATTTCTCGATATAACAGTTGTTGCCAATGGAAGTAGAAAATATGCAAACTGCTTTAATGCTCACAGCTGTTAAATTGCTTTTATTGCTTTCAGTTAGTTTGGTGTAAACAGAAATATCATATTCAAATGAACTTGGTCCTAGCTGCTTACTAATCTCATAAAATTTAAGAGAGCATTTCAGTTATAAAGGCTTGAAGTAATTTGAACAAAAATATTTTCCAGCTAATAGGATCTGGGGGTCATTAACTTCACAGGTGTGAATTTGGGTCATAAGGTTTCCAAAGCAAAAGGGTAGTGACTGAAAGCATTCGTTTTTGAAAAAAATTTCTTCAGGATCATTCCTTGTCATTAAAGTGACTGCTCATTAACCTATAACACGGGATTTTGGTACTGAAACTTTCTGAGAATTTTCAGAATAAATATTTAGAAAATATGCCTTTATTCATCATTTACGCGATGGAGCCTGTTTTTAGGAAAAAAATTACCTTTTAGAAAATAAACAAGGATTTTTTCTCCGTTTCGAGAAACTTACTTAAAAAAAAAATTGTTCACCTTGTCTCATATTTATTAGTGTGCTAAAACGTAAACAATAATTCCTGGAAGTGTTTCTCATATCAAAAACGTGTACAGACCCTGTGACCCTAGGGGTCGTGGGGGTCAGAGGGTTTGGCTTTTCCACTGTGCCTACAGCTAGGACTAGAAAATCCTTGATGATGCGGGTTCGAGGATCGCAAAAATGGCAAATAAAAACCCGAAAACAAGAATTTGTCTATTTGGCTTTCTAAGAAAAAATTAAGACATATAATGCAAGATAGACAAGCAATAAACCTTTTATCAGGTCTGCACGCAGTCAGTTTCCTGTCTAAGGAGAAAACATAGAATCACATTTTAAGAGTTAATAAAAAAAACTGTAGGTTCATTTATGTCTTTTTCTTCATCATAAGCCATTATTATCAATAAAAACGTTTATTTTTTAAAACACATTACAAATTTACACGGATCCTCTCCAATATCTACGCTTTAAGAAGCTTAGAGTTATAATTAAGACTTTTTAAACTTAAGAGTTAGATTATTTTGTTTTACTTCTGTGAACTAATATATTTATCAGGTTAAACGTTAGAGAAACTGGCCAATGTTTTTGCCCTTCATCCCAACTTCCAATAATGCTCAATTGTTTCTTGGATTGGCCTGTGATGGGTGCTTAGGTGTACACACATTGGCCTTTTCCTGTAGCAATATCTTTGATGGACGGACGTTGAATTGACTCGAATCTAGTGCGTAATGTTAGTGCTAAAAGTAGTTATATTCAACCAGCGGTGAAATAGGACCGAAAGAATTTAGAGCAAAATTGAATCTAAAGCTAAATTAATCCCCTTCTTATCATGTTTCAGATCCTATGATCTAGCGCTCGAATACACAACAGTAAAAAAGCCAACAATACTAAGACGCAGCATAATCCAATATAAGACCTACCCTATCACATTTTGGATTCGCAAAGAGAGTTTTTTTAAGCATGGCCCCACAAGACTACCCTGTGATGGGGTACAGAATGAAAATAAGGTTAACAGTAAACTATGAAACCATGGCAGTTCAGGCAATTACAATTTGAGAAACTTGTTTGAAGAAGTCCTCCACTCTCGAATTAAAACACTTAAGAATTCGGTGCAGAAAATTTCAGATTTAAAATTTAAGTAAAGTTGCAAGATGAAAGTCATTGACTAAATAAATTCTTTAAGCCGCTCTCCCCCACAACGAGACAGTTTCCTCAATTTTTAGCAATTTTTCTCAATTTTCCTTTATATCTGAGCACGCTTTTATGCTTGCATGTTTAAGGTTTCATTGGTCAAAGGCACAGTCACGTGTTTATGGTTAATAACAATATCGACAGTGTTATAATGTAGCTGGGTGCGGCTCCTCCCTCTTTATAAGACATGCTACAACTAAAATTATCCAGCTCTTTATAGGACATACTAAAACTTAAGCCCTCCCCCTTTATAAAAATTACAACAACTACGACACAACTGCAAAGCCACAACAACAAATTGACACTTAAAGGCTGCAAAATGTCCCTGGAGTCTTAAACCTTGAATCTCAAGAGAGCAAGCAGCCAAAAGAAGTCAATCCAAGGGGTATTCTCTCCGATGCGTTTTAAACTTTATTCATATAATTTTTATTTTCTAGAAGTTGAAACTTTTCACAATTGTCCTGAAGATGGCGATTTTCACTGCAAGCATAAAACAGTGCCCTTGATCAAATTATCAACTCTACTTTTGACATCTTATTAATTCTGTGTGATAATACAATTAGAGGTTCTTTAATTGAACATTACTTGCATTAGGCTTAAAGTGTTAAATCTTACATTTAGTAGAAAATTAAACTCAGTTTAAGCTGTTTTTACAGCCCCCGACCAACTATATTTCCTTATCTTAAGATCTACAATGAAATTGAAAAAGCGAAAAATGAATACAAGTGAAAAATTGAGTTACCATGTGGAAAATAAAACTGGAGGTCCTTGAAAAAAATTGATGCATTATTAAAAGAAAACAAAATAATTTTGAAAACATGGCGCATTCATACAATAAAGCATGCTCATTCATTATACAGGTATTTATTCCAGGTACCGGCGATTCGCTTGGCAGATGTGAGCCAGCGTGACTCACGTTGTGAAGCGCTTTTGTTGGTAGATGAATATACCACCCTAATAGCATTTGTTATTGTAACTATAAGCAAGGACCGCAAGGCCAGTGTTTTTCAAGCTTTCGAGTGCGCTAGCGCAGAGCTTCAAAACAAGTGTTCCTGGTTGAAAGATTATACATGCAAGGTGCAGTTTAGTTGCAAATATAGTTACTGTCTGCCAATTGACCCTGCTTATTACGCTTATTTATTAGTTTTAAAGATTTATCTTTAGTTCGTAATAATTTTTTTATCTTATCATTAATAGAAACCGTTAAAGTTTAAGTTTACCCTGAATCTGATGTTCTTTCAGGTGAGAAAAATTAACGTCTGTGGTATCTAATTTATCATAGAATTAGGTATTTTATCATCCGGCAAACACTGATATTAAAGGGTTCAGATTAAAGCAAAGATATACCGTAAAAATATTTTACCGACGGTCAGCCTTTATATTGACGCTCAGCCACATATTTGCAATGATGGTTTTTACGAGGGTACCAGTGACGTTGACTGCAACAGCTGCCACTCTGCTTAACAGCTACTGTAGCGTTCAGTCAAGTGGTCCTCGCATCAAAAAGTAAAATACACATCGTAATGTGGCAAAGATATTTTGCATATCGTTTAACTGATAATTGATACCCAAGATGAATATCATTTTATTTATTACTTTAAATGGCCTTCACTTCAAGCTTTCATGAACTTAGAGTACCGTAAAAGCTCTACTAAACGCCCAGGGGCTTGCTTATCTAATTCTTGAGCTTTAAGAAGGGATTGGTGATAGAGCAGGCTTAGGGATTAGGGACGACAGGTCAGTAAAAACTCACAACAAATTATATCACAATATTTTCATTGGCCGTCATTCCGCTGTGCATCACTGAAAAGTAACTAAGATTACCCATAGCTTCTAATGTCCAATAAAGACGTTTTGAATGAAGACACCAATGTCTTCACATCAGCATGATCAAGATCAATTGATAGATTTCGACATTTAATAAACATTCATCGTCCGCTGAAATAGCTTCGAAAGATCAAAATCGATACTCTCTAGGCCTAAAGGGTGTTTAAAACAACCCTAGTGCAAGAGGCAGTTTATTTTAGGGGGGGGGGGAAGGTTGATGGAGAGGGTGGCTTCCTCTAGATTATCACATCAAAACGGGACTAAATAGCATTGGGGCTTAATAGAGCCTTTACGATAGTTCTGCAAGCTTCATCCTGGAGATGCATTGCCTGGAACCTATAATTGTGCTGAATTAACATTATTTAAAGTGGTGTCTGGTGTAATGCATGACACATTGCATGCCACATTATTACGAATAAAATGAATAAACGCCCTTGCCTTGGTATTTAATATCTTTAGCGTGGTAGTGCTCTGTCAATAAAGGCATTTAAGCAGGAGTGTTAAAATGAAGAAATGTGGTATTAGAACGGAGGGCTTTTGCCCATACTACAGTTGCGCCAATGCCAAGACTACAGTATGCCATTAAATTTATCTAAACAGGGATAAAATCAAAATGCATCAAATATATATTCACTCAAAGCGGGGAGGCAGCAATGCAGCGCTGCGGCAACAAGCTGAAAGAGCTACATAGCGGAGCGGCACAAACCTAACTGCGAGGTGCACAATGTAAATTTGCGCTGCAGAGTGGAACCAGTTTAAACTGGTCCCCAAAATGCTGAAATCGCTATAAGCGGCCAAAAAGAACGGAGCTAAACTTACCAACAGTCAAGCTCAAAGCGTATCCCCATGGTGCCTGGGCCCAAACAACACCACTGTTGTAGACGAGTTCCGCGGTGCCGTTTATGTAGCCACCTCCTACCCATGTAGCTATGACAAAACGAAGTCATCTTAGTGACATAATTTACAGGCATAACATGCAATCACTTTCCTAGCAATCGTAAAATTTCAGCACTAAAACTTTATAAGAAATAAGTCACTATTTCTACCCTTACTACCTTGTTTCACTAGTTGCGGAATTAATTTTGTCAATACACCTCCTTACAAAGGAATAGAAAGCAATTCTGAAACAAGACATGGTTAAATACTTTCTTGGGAGGGAAAAATGCAGCAGTGAACTTTGTTTCATACAAGGCATAAAAATCTTTGCAAGCATTATTATTAACAATAGGTCAGTTCTAACAGAAAGCAATCTCCGAACTAAAGTGAAAGTCAGGTCAAGAACATTTCGGCTTAAGAAAAACCAAAAACATAGGATATAATTTTCTGCTTCCAAATAAACATGCTCGGTAAAAGCCAACGTGTCTGTTGCTGCTTGTGTAATGACAAGCGAATTGTGCCATTGCCTACTTGTTTCAGACAGTTTTATCAGCGCAGCAAAAGGCAAAGCAAATTGATGTCTATCTCCAAACCTCAAGCCAACAGTTCGTTATCTGCCAAAACCGATACCCTGCTAGTTCGTTCAATTCAATAAATAAAATTTCAACTATTTTAGTGTAACTATGCAAATTCACAGGTTTAATGCAACGTTAAATTAGAATTGTCAATATGGTTAATGTGGATTATAACGCCTGCTCTAGAAAGAATGGCTGGTATTTCTGCACGCAAAAATTTTGACGAAAGAGAAATTGCTTTCTTGCAAATCATAATGGATATAAACCGAAAATTATAAAAAAAGTGAGTCAGATAGGGGCTTAGAATTGAAAATTAAGGGATTTTGAGGAGGAGCCAAACACGCTTTTTGCGAAAAAGACATTAGAAACGGACAGGACCGTCGAGAGGGGGGGGGGGGAGGTAAGCGGGGCTGGAAGTCCGGGGCCCGCTCCCCGAAGGAGCCCGCAAAGGTTTTCGATATAAAAATCTATTGCTGACTAGGGCCCGGTGCAATGAAATACCCCGGGGCCCGCACTGGCTCTCGACGGCCCTGGGAACGGATCAGGTATCTTAGGTATCAGGAATCAGGCGTGGTTTTAAGGCATTGTTGTCTTTAATAAGCAGTGAATTTCCTAAGCACTAGTACACTTTGTCCTTTTAATAAACCTCAATATAGAAAACCAGCTCTGATTGTCTTCAATTCATATAGCAACAGATCCCCGTTTCCCCGCTGTTAAAGGACTGTAGAGGCTCTTATCCCCTTAGCCCAACTTCTTCAGAGTCCCTTACGAAATACAAGAAATTTTCGTGCTTGTCGTGCTCAGCACGACCAAGAATCCCCAAGGATAACATCTTTATTTCTAATGAATGTGAAAAAATCACTTGCAGTAGCAACTGTTGAATGTCCCAAATTTAAATCTAAATAGCTCCCTCCACTTGTATGCTTCAGAGCAAGAGGAGCGGAGGTATCATAGGGCGTCATAATGGTCGTGCTCCATAACTATAGCAAGACTGAACCCTATGATGTGCTCTAATAAATCAGCACGACCAAATCATAATAATTATAACTCTATGAAATATTGTCAACAGTTTTCAACGGCGGGGTCCTGTTCACTCCTGAAGTCAGCAAGTTGAGTTTCATTCTCGTCTCGTACAGCAAGGCTTCGATAACTTCCTAATATACCTCCTTTAAACGGTATTTTGCTATCAGTTGAGTAGCGAGAAAGGAAATGGCAACAATTCATGCACAAGCTCTTATTTGCAACGGTGATTCCATCTCGCAACTTTTAAAAAGGCCATTTTCTGCAAGGCAAGTATATGTAACAAATGATATTTACGGTGTAAACATGATGTTATATTAGATAGCTTTTTGTAACAATTTGCGCATTTATTGACCCTAAAATACTAAAATACTCAAATTCAAAATAATAGGCCACATTTTGGTCCCGAAAATAAGAAATCATCTAAGAAACTTCAAGTACTAAACGCCAAAATTTTGATTCAAATCAAGAAACTATTGGTACTTAGGGCTGATCCATGGTCTTTATGAGAAAGCACAACCAACTTTCCTAGTGAAGCTTCGCCCATGTTCAAGTGTTTAGGTATTCAAATCTTCTTCATTTAAACCTGATGTAAAATTTTCACTTCTCTCCTCGATATTATGAAGGCATATTGAGAGTTGAGGACAGTTAAATTTCTTGCGAAAGGAAGCGTTCTTTTTGGGGAGATCTAGAAAAAGATTTCGTTACCTGTCATAGTAAAGCACCCAACAAACCAGCCAAGATTCCTTCCAGCAAGCATAACTTCCTCATCTCCACGGATGTGTTGGTCTCGATTTTTCTTCGACTGGATTTTTGCAGCAAAAACTCCGACGACGAAAATTATTATGTAGAAGACAATCACTGCGATCAAACCAGGAATATTGACTGCCATGTTTCACAAATTGTTCAAGCAAGGTTCTGTCGTGAATCTGCAAAGCAAATAGTCAGTGTGAGTGTGCCAAGGTCCCCAGAAAGTTCAAAATAAATCTAATTATTGACTCTCAACCTTTTAAAGCGATATGTGGTCTAAAATCCAGACCCCAATTGTTGGAAGTATTTAAGCATGCATTGGTGCGTATGTGCTCACAAAATTCAAAAGACTTCCATCAATCTTGTTGGGTATATCGTGATCTCCCCCTATTGTTAATAACAAAGGAATTCATCGAAAGTCTGATTGGCTCACTGATCTCAAAAAAAGACTGGATCGAGCACCTATTTTTTTCGAATCCAACTTTTTGAAGCCAGATTGGCGCCATATTGGTAGGACCCAAACAATGAACATCAGCGAACACGTGGAAAAGTATACTCGATAAAGTACAAGTATATCACAAACATACGATCCAAAAGCTAAAAACCTGTTAAACGGCATTTGATAATCCATGCTGAATTGCTTGCTTTTGACTCTACACTAAAAACCGTAGCTTTATGGGTCCTAGTAAGATGGCCGCCATCGAAATTTCTTGGCTTCACTTTTCAAACAATAGAAGCTCGATCCAGTCTTTTTTAGAGATCAGTGGATTGGCTATACCGCATTGAAGCATGCGCAGAACATGCTAATTTCATACAATTCTTGTTGTTGATGACCAAAAACAGACAGAGGATCAAAGTTGGAATCTGTCCTGCAGTAAAGTGCAATTTTTCGTTTACTTTGAAGTGTTGCCCGCAATTTGAAATTGCTGCGCTTCTCCAATTTGGCCACTACTCGCTCATCATGAAAGAATTCAGCCTTAACAGTTACTGACTCCTGTTTGTAATATAATATGTACATGTGGCCATGAGCCAAGAGGATTATACACTCTTTTTTTATAAGAATACTTAATTTTTTACTGAGCCTCAATATTCTTAATTTTTTGCTATTTTGAGCCTCGGAATATTCTTAAATTATTCTTAGCGCGGCAGAAAATACGGAAATGGCAATATACTGTTATTATTATCATCAATGCCAAAAATGCACACCTACCACAAATATTGTGGCTAATAGAACAAGATATCAAAATAAAATCTAAAAAAGAGACTTACAGAATATCAATAAAAGAAGGAGTAAAGAAAAGATGAGTAATTGAATGTCATAAAAAATTCAGAAGTAAAAAAACACCCGCTAAAAATAATTGTTTCTCAAGATCTTGAACCAGACAATATTCTTAAAATATTCTTAAATTTCACCAATTTTGAGCCTCATTATTCTTATAAAATTTATTCTTATAAAAAAAGTGTAATACAACAAAACAATTGGGGATTTTCTGTGAAAAAAATCTCCGGAGAAAGACTCAGATTGTTATGTTACCCAAACAGCATCTCGTAAATTTGTAGTTTTTATAAGTTTTGATTAATATTTAGTTCTGTTCTGTTACTGTTGCGTAGTTAAGTACATATTCTACAATTCGCTGTAGAATCTTATACAGTTAAGAGCCATCTTGGTCTAGAAATTCGTAAGCTGTGTAGCAAGTCAACGGGTGTAGAATATAGAAGCATAGATTAACTGCAAGGTAAGGGGTCCCAGGAATAGAAATACAACAGCAGAATGAACAAAAATCGTATTTCAAGGGGAAAACAGGGCTGCCTCCATGACAACATGCAGCCTATACTCTTTTTACTACGGTGATAAGGCGAACACAAGCCTCATTATGACTATGAAAAGATTAAAATCGTTGATTTTCGTTATTGAAATTAGTTACTTTGTTAACATGTTTAAAATATGTATAAATTTTTATAAACTCCCGTCATGAACACATTGATTGAGTTAAACCCTAATTTTTTAAGGAAAAATTAAGAACAGCCAGACTGGACCTCAATTTTACTGTTTCTTATATGAAAGAGTATTTACACTCTTTTTTTTTAATAAGAATACTTAATTTTTTTGCGGAGCCTCAATATTCTAAATTTTTTGCTATTTTGAGCCTCGGAATATTCTTAAGAAGAAGAAGTAAAGAAGTACGAGTAATTAAATGTCACAAAAAATTCAGAAGTAAAAAAACACCCGCTAAAAATAATTGTTTCACAAGATATTTAGCCTGACACTATTCTTAAAATATTCTTAAATTTCACCAATTTTGAGCCTCATTGTTTTTATAAAATTTATTCTTATAAAAAAAAGAGTGTATAACAGTGAGTACAAGTGCCTATATGATACCATATATTGTGTACAGCTTTGCCAACCGAATTGGCTCCAGCTAAGTTTCTAGTGACAATTTTTACCCTCACTACCTTTAGCCTTACCAAGCAGTTCTTTGAAAAATGACGTAATTGAAAGATTGAGACGTTGGATATTCAAGGTATATTAACAAAACACACTAACATTAGAGGCGAGTAATACTTTCTAATAAACCATTTCCTTGTAAGTAAATGCGGGTTTACAAATAAGTGAAGTACTCAAACCACATCGCATATTTAAACCAAAACTGCTGGCTCTCATTTCAGGCCTGTTTTTGACGGTGCATTATTCATGTGCCGCAATAAACGTCTTTAAGTTCATCAGATGTCGCTAAGTATGTGATAAATACAGGTTCTTCCTATCTTGAATTGAACTTAAGGGGGTGGGTCTAGAGTCTTACCAATGGGATAATATTTAGCCCCGTAACTTATTGATGACAACTTTTGACCTAAGATTTTGAGTTTTTGATTTCCTTCTCCCTTAGGCACTCGCCGTATTTTCTGACCTATTATACAAAAAATACCAATAAATATGCATTTAAAAGCTGTCCGGACAAGTTCTGGTAATATTTCAGGAGGATTACAACAGGTGACAGGTTTTTTATTCACTATATCCACTGTCAGTCTAAAAAACCTTTGGCGTCTTCTCTACCGAAATTCCTATTCAATTTTCGCGCAGACAAATACAAGCCTGAGGCGAGATCACATTTTCTGGGGGGGGGGGGGGGGAGGGCTAGAGTCCAAAATTATTAAAAAAAGGGTGCTTCTTTTATATCATATTTCTTTTGTCTCATTATTTTGTTTGAGGGCTCAAACCCCATTCTGACCTCTGGCCTGGACAAATAATTGAAATAATGTTGTAAATCGTGACATTCATGGGAGAATTCAGGAGTAAAACATGTTTACATTTACAGAACCGTAGTTTTGCCTAGTTTTACCATATTCTTGTCAAATTTAAATTCTCGCCACGACAGGATTAATGGGATTCTATCTGCAAAAGTCAGAATAATTCCCAAATTCCGAGGCCAATTTTAAGTATGTTTACCTCTAGATATCCCTCTATTCATAGATTGCCTTGTTTTTCGCCGCGTTGCAATGCTTCTGTATTCGTTTTTTCGATTCTTATTGCAAGTAACTTTTGATTAGACGAACGGCCAAATACAGCGGGCATTCCTTTGTTCACAGTTACAAAGCTCGCAGTTTCTTTCTTCAGGCTTAAAATCTTTTTGATAAACCTTTGAGTGCACCGGGCATCCGAATGGCCGGGGGCAGTCACGTTGACCACTTTTTAACGCCTTTTTTCCCCCCGTCTCACCCCTTATCGCCCAAGGCTGGCTCAAACGACAGCTCAAAGGAATTACTTGAATGAATAGTATAAGACGTTACCCCCTGGTACATTATCTATTGAATATGGGTGGGGCAGTGTTTCGAAACCAAAAAAGGCAATAATGACTACGAGTAGCGGACTTGGCTTTGTTCTTTTCGCACAAATTTCACGGAATAGGGGGGCTAACTTCCAAATATAAGTATAGATGTCCGTGATACAGATTTTGGATCGTATGTATCTACATTTAAATGCAAATGCAAGCAACTTTGTAGCTGCTCGTTTAAATCAATGGATTGGTACGTACGCAGTAAATTATCAGAAATTTGACTCCCTCTCTACCCCTCAACATCGTGCGCACATGGAAGTTTGATTCTTTTACTTATCAGAGCCCCCCCATCTCTGACGGAATGTTTCAATCAATAACACTAACAGAAAGAGCTTTTCAAAGCATCAAAGAGCCTGGAAGCTAAGCATAACAAAAGGAAAAGCGATTTAAGTTTTTGCATACAACAAAAGATAACCTGTGTCACAGACAATAACAAGGGGGTATATGACGCAAGATCAAACAGCGTGGACTTAAATCATTTCGATTTAATCTCATATCGCAAAAAGCGACCGAAAACTTTTTCAAAAAGTGGTTTATCTAAAGTAGTACTTGGTTCCAAAAAAATTAACAAAGTTCGGAACCGTGTTCTCCAAAATAAGAATGTATGAAACAACTTTTTCTTCAACTTTATTCCATTTCTTAAAAAACAATTCTATCGAAAATTTCACAATTTAACCAGTGAAAAACCATCTAACGCTACATTTTCTAAAAATCCAATTCATGGAACTGCATTGTAGCTATTACAAAAAATACAAAAGGGTTGGGGAACCCATTACAAATTTGGTGTACGAAAAATGTCGCTACTCAACTTTTGAAATTACTGGAAAAACTAGACATGAAGCAGGTAGATTTAGCTAAGGAGTTATCTTCCTGTCATGAAATGATGAATATATTCAGAATATATTCAACATCATAAAAATTAAAGGCTTAGCGAAACTCTGCCGCTGTATTTTGAAATGCGGCATGACCCATTAGGCAACAATTAGCAGTTTCGTTTCATTCGGACCTGGAATTAAAACATCAATTTTAACATAAATATCAACTTTTCTTGAAGGTAAAAATCACTTTTAGGTGTGGATCTCCACATATTGTTTTAGTAACATGCAAAAATGCAGCATATCTTCATATCTTTACTTGTTTCAATGTCAAAACTTGCGTAAGTCGTCATCATGAGTTAGCAGCTCTATCTACACTTTAAAACTTGCTGTTCGCTTTATAAAGTTTATCAGCCTAATAAAAAATGTAATTATGAATTTAAACCCTTCTTGATACTATTTTATTTCTTGGTTTTACTTTTATCGTAAAAATTTGCCCGGCCCCTCAATTCCCTTATGAAATATTTCGCTAGTTTATGCAACGCATTTTTATTTATTTAAGTCGCACAAGCCGCATTGACTGGAATTTAAACAAGACTAATAAAATGACAGATCCACGCGCGAATTCATTGATTATAATTCTGGACGGTAAACGTCATTTGCGAAATGTGAACGGTCCACTAACGCTCGATTTTGGCGGTCATTTTGAACAAAATGTTTCAAGAATTTATCTTGGAAGTGTTGTTAATTCCGTAAAGTAGATCGTAGGAGTTTGTCAGTACCGAAATACTGCGATTGCTGCGAATTTCAGTACTGTGGCCATTTGAAACATTCTTATGCGCGGTCAAATTTAAACGGTAATTCAACTTCAACAATTTCTACAATATAACTTATCTTCTAATAAACCGGCGTTTCTATAAGAAGACATTTTACATAATTGGTTTTAAGTTAGGTTACTTTTTAGCATAATGTACAGTATTTTGTATTTAGATAGAGGTTCAGGCTGGCTCAAGGTTTAACTGTACGCAAGTTGTTCTCAAAGTATTTGGAAGTAGACAAATATTAGACAATATAACAGACCACATTAGATGTACAACAGGTACTGTTTTTAATAACATTCGCAGGGGATAAGAGGTTCACGTATCATTAACAACGATTTTCGTACAGTTACAGATCATAAATCATATCTGTTTTAAATCAATTGCACTTTAATTTACAGGGTAAAAGTTCAGGGCATTTCCATGGCTAGTTTCTACGGCAAAAGATAAAGGACGATGTTTGGAAGTTTAGCCACGAGGAAATGCTTGTATCAAACACTTAAAAGGATGGAGTTTCAGGGAGCTCGCAGGGCAGCCGATTAAGAGATAAACAAAGAAGTAAAAACGGGCGAGAGATCGTTGGCAAGAGAATATTTATCTTTCTTACGTTGAGTTCAGCGTTTCTCTCAATGTTTCTTTGTTTCATTGAAAATGAAACTGCTACAAAACATTAACTAAGGGAGCCCACTAAAGACAGGATTTCATCTAAAAGAATTAGGTAGATTATGCTTTAATGAGTAAGGAAAAAAGGTTTTACACAACGAGGTTCTCATAATGGCAAGATAAAGAAAGTGAAAACATCACGTTGCCTAGGAGTATGATATTCCTCGTGGCTTAAATCCATTGATAAAATAAATATATGATGAAAATGTTACAAACCTTTCGCTAAATTATGATAAAGGACAGCCACTCTTGAATATCAATTTCAGCACGGCAGAAACCGATTTCAAACTTAATCTCAAGAAGCCAAACTCAAGGATTGTATTACAGTTACACTCCCTCCAATATGTACACGAGTATCCATCATGCCTTGCAAGCATCAAATTATAGTCACGTGGCTGTAGGAAACAGGCGGAGGCAACTGTGATCAGGATAGAAGGGGGCAGCACTAGAAAAATGGAAACTGATAGCAAATATAGGAGGAAGTTTATTTGAGGAGGATCTTGGCAGTTCTTTCGTCGCAATCGTCAATGAAATCACATAATTGCGGAAAGGAAGGTGTTACAGAGCGTGTTATACATAAAATCGATCGTGTTATTGGAGACAAAAATTTCCTGCTGAAGAGTAATCTTTTCGTTTCTATTATTGTCTTTTTAACATCTCCAATTGCGCGAGACATAAGCATTTTGGCTGTTTCTCGCGGCTCGAGGCGTTATTGGAATATCCTCAAATAGTTAGGTCTTTCAACTTCGTTAGATCTTTACACGATCCTGCTCTGTTAAATCTCTGCAAAGATTACTTTTGAAATTTTCTGGGAATACTATTATTCCGGTTATCTGAACCTAGCCTTGAATTTGCTCATACATAACTTGCTAAACTTCCATTGTTGAATTTTGGAGATTCACTCTGTTTTTAGCCACGCCTAAGTTATCGTTATTCACCTACCCCCAGCTGCATGGAAATGCTTCAACGGCCTTCAAAATGATAGCAAATAAACCCCCTATCCATTGACGTTAAGAAAAGTCAAAACTTTTTTAGCATAACTTGAAAAAGGTAGCTGAAAATATGGAATTGATGAAGACAGTCTTATTCTTACACTGTTGCTTTAGAAGATTTATCTGATCGCGTTCTGTGGCGAAAATCAGGGTTATACTTGGAGGGACTTTTTCCCAAATATTTTCGACAAGAAAACAATTAAGAAATGAAGAGCATAGACCCATCTACTGTCCATTCCCAGTTACTGCATTCTGGTTTTAGAATGGAATGGCTTTAGGATGGAATGTCTAAAATTTTTTTAGAAGGAGCAAATCAAAATAGAAATCAGAGAAGTGAAACCGAATTTTGGCACTTGAATTTCCCGATTGTAACTCAAGCCCCCCCCCCCCAAGGCCTCCTTATATTCCGCCACTGATACCCTAGGTACCAGGCCCATCCATTGGGATATCCCATTGGTACGTCACTGATTGCATTTCGTTGCTTGTGATCACGGCAAAATTCCCGTTAAAATTCAAATCTGCAATTACTGATACTGGTACGTGAAGTTTAATGAAAAGCTTTGCCAATGACTTTAATCTATGCAAAGATCAGGACTTTCTTTTTCTTTCTACTCTTGCTATTTTTAAAGTATTGTGT
Organism: Catostylus mosaicus; assembly: GCA_964019065.1. Lineage (NCBI taxonomy): Eukaryota > Metazoa > Cnidaria > Scyphozoa > Rhizostomeae > Catostylidae > Catostylus > Catostylus mosaicus. Next base: position 10,978,114 of record OZ025187.1, read on the forward strand.
TTTTACATATTTATTTAGCATTTTGGAATCTGTTAATACCCAACATGCTCTTATATATGTTTTCATTCTACCAAATTCAGTTTCAATATTCTAACAAACTGTGGTTTTTTCTAAAAATAATAAACAAGTGCGTTCACAAAATATATCTTTTCTCTTTAAGACATTCAACTGAGACATTTTCCCTGTTCTCGCAAAATGCTAATAATGGCTTAGAGGCAGCAGAGGAGAAATTGGATTTAAGGCAAAATGGTTCTCATAGGAAAGCGGCCTCCTTCTTCATTTAGATAAAATCAGGCTCCCCTTTTTTAATTTTCTCTTTATTAAGGGCTTCGAAAGTGTATACCAGCTAAAAGGGTGGATATAAATAGGGAAGAGAAGGAAGGGGCTCTCTTTTAGGTGCCGTCGACTCCGCAAGTTTTCGGTTAGGTCGGGAATCTTTAAATTGACCAAAGCTAGACAAAGTTTGACCTCAGATGCTCTTGTGACGTAATTTATTGCACATCATAATTATCAAAACATTCGAAACAACAAACTTCCAGAGTACTCGGCCAAATTTGTACCGGCACCTTCTGATTATTTTTGGAAGAACCCCAATCTTCAGCTGCGTCATGAAAATAGCCATTATAAAGACACACGCAGAACAGTAAAAATAATTATGGATTTATCGAATTAATTAAATATTTCCTGAATAGAGTCCTAATCCTATCCTACGTCTCTCTCTTTCTATCTATTTCACTCTGGTGCTCAGGTTGTTAAGAGAGGGAAATGGCCATTTATTCATGACAGCAGATCTTTCAGGGTCATGGTTGAGTATTTTGTTGCAAAATGGTGGTCAGCCGCAAGATCCAAGAAGACTCTGGTGTTATATTTGCCGCTGACTGTAACAGCGAAGACCAAATTGCTTAGTTTACGGACATTTACGATCCATTTCATGCGAAGTAGGCCAATCATTGACTTCACCCCCACATGAGAACCGTTACTGATGGTGGTTACGATATAACCCCCATTCAGAGCCGTCACAAGCAGTGATATACGGGGGGGGGGGGGGGGGAGCGTAAATTTTCCCTAGATCATTATCGTCATTAGCCTAGCATCAATCCTTCTTGTATAATAAATTCTAAAAATTTCTAAGAAGCATTCGGGTTTTCCGGAAATACGCCCCACGTCCTCCTCCGCCGCCGGCTCTGCCCTTTTATATCCGTTTAGAACGGCGCCGGACGAGTGAGTCAAGCTTGAGGAGATTGTTTTCAACCGCGTGCTAGTCTGATCATTGCATTATCAATCAAATTTGAGAGAACACCTGTAAAGTTAGAAAACCCTGTGACCTGCACTGCCTGGAGATCATGCGGTTCAATGTAGCTTGATTTAGTGTATATTTTTTCAAATCTTATTAAACAAAACTGTCTGTAGGAAAGCTGGATTTCGACAGGAAAGTTACTCAAGTATTATGGAGAATACACGAGTAAGTTAGCAATGCAAAGTTAATAATCAAACAGGAATTGGGATGAAGTGATAACAGCTAGCCATTGAGGCAAAAGCAAAACTTAGAAATGTTTGCTAGAAAGAGCATGAAGTCAATAGATCATGAATAACTAGTAATAGTGTCTTCAAGATGCTTTTCAAGTCAAACTTCTTAACAATACAAGGCGATCAAAGACCCGTAGTAGTGCAGTCAGTACAATATCACTTGTAAATTGCTGTGACCAAACCTATCATACTTATAGTTATCAAACTGATAAGAGATATATTTAAAGCAATATACAATGATGAAGGAAGTTCATATTGTAGAAAAAGACCCCGATCAGCTACGATGCACAACATCATCTTCTTGTAAACGAAGCTGCCTTGTACTCTTCATTACCATTCAGTTTTGTATCATCTGTATTTTGGGTTTTACTTTAAGAAACATTCGCACTGTTTCTGAAGGAAATATTGTGCCAAAAAAAATACAAGAAAGTGATGGATACTATTGGCTAGCACTACCTGACAGAATGAAAAAGCTCAATGAAAACCCAGTGTACGCAAAATTCAACATATCACGTCAGGAAAATAGGCCTAAAGTTAACTTGTTGATTCTCGTATCTTCAGCCCCAAAACGAGGTGATAGGCGCTCGGCTATAAGGGATACCTGGTGGAATCAAAGCTATGCCAATGATAAGGTACGTACTACAAAAGTTTTTGTAAACCGTTTTTTTGGAATCTGTTCGCGCGCGCCCGGCTTGGCTGCATCTCCTCTACTTGGGAATTTTGATCTAACGAGGAAGGAAAAGATGCTACTCAGCAGCTCAAGTTGTAGATTTTGTAGGTTTAAGAGTTGCAAACCAGCCTGTGAGCATGAAAGCGTTACAAAAATCTGGGTTTGGGCATGTTTACTAGAAAAAAGTTAACCCTGCTGCTTTGAATACTGAAATAAATGAACGTCTAAGCAGCTAAGAGGGTATGCTTGAAACTCTTTGGAACAGATTCTAACGCAGATCTCCTTACTTTTACTATAATACCAGCTTTCGTAGGAATCTCTAAATTCCAAAGTATAATCTAGAACATTCTTAAAAGAGATTTTCAAACGCAGCTGTGGAGGCTATGAATGAGATTCGAATTATTATTAGGGAGCTTTCTACCTTTTATCAATAAAGAAAACAGCCAGATAGTCATCTAAAGGACTGAAAAACCAATAAAAATATCACCCCGTAAAAGATTTCGCGTTAAGTTCGGTTTATACGTTTTTTTAATTAAAAAATGATTGTCTTTAGAATTTTCTGTTGGTAAGCTAATTTTATAAAATTGTGCAGCTTAAGGATATCGATGTATAAGTAATTAGAAAAAAAAAACAATTAAATAGGGCACGTGTCTTGAGTTAGTTTGAGTACTACAAAGCGTGGGAAGAAAAGAAAAATGGCGTAAACTTGCTATGCTTTGGTAGTTTCTATCGTCTCCGAAACCCTCCTAATGGTTCCCATGCCTTAATACTATGGTCTATCGGCTCTGCCTACACTACAATTGAAAGATATGGTATGGTGGGAAGATTATAAAAAACCCCCTCCACTTTTTAACAACCCCGCATATAATTTCCCAGTATCAAAGGGGTAGGCGACGTTGCATGCCCCAAGAATCAGCACAACAGGGCTTAAATCATTCTTATATTACTGCATCTGATTATTAAATTCAACTGTATCTCTTCCTTTTAGATCAAAGTGAGAGGCGTCTTCATTACTGATGGTCCTGATAATACAAGTGAGGTAGGCCGTCAAGTGTTACTCGAAAAACAGATGCATGAAGATATTGTGTTCCAGAAACTGCAAGGTGGCATTGAATTTGGCAAAAGGTTCTTATACCATCTGATCTGGGCTATGCAAAACTACGAATTCGATTACTTCCTACGAATGGATGATGATTACTTTTTCTGCCTGGATCGATTCACGCACGAACTCCCAATCCCAATGCGCAAAATGTACCACTGGGGATATGTGCATTGCGTAAGAGACATTGTACGGCCTGAAGAAAGTCTCATACTACTATCTCGTGATCTTGTTGAGAGGTTCCTGGATCAAGACCCGACGCTCATCAAAGGTCATCCGTGGGCGGACCAGATGATCGCCACTTGGGTCCAAGAGTTGAAATTGGGTAGAATCTATAACCACGATACAAGATTGCATCACCACCCCCCTCTGCTGAACATAAAAAACCTTACCGATCACTTCAAATTTGTGTGCAGAAGGTACATTGGGGTGCATGGAAGTTACCCGGAGCATATGCGACTTCTTTGGACGCTTAGAGAGGGCAGAGAATACGTTGGAGTAGAACTAGATGAATATACAGAACAATGCAATCAACCGCAGGTGTTTAAGTGGACAACTTTCACTAACGTATGGAGATACAAGCCAAAGAAAATGATAGACGACCCTGTTTGGGACACATTCAAACAAGACCATGACGCACACGTCTACAAGGGAAGGCAAGAAGGACAAGGCTGAGTCTTAATTAGATCTATTGAGGTGTATGGTAGGAGCTAGAGTAACTCATGAACATGGGCCTTATAATGAACGTATCTGAGCGATTTGACAGGAACGACTAGATTTTTCAGGCAGGTATGCTTGTAAGGAGCTCAAAAGAGACCTTGCAATTGTGCAAATAGAAACCCGAGAAATCTCTATCAAAAACACTTCTAACATGACACATTAGCTAGTTTCCAAACCACATTGCTAAAAACATTTATAGTCTCCTGGTCACTACAAGTAAACTGGGAATCCACCGAATAGTAGCAAACATCTTTTCTGTGAATGTAAAGTCAGCTAGCTGGCGGCTTTGCTAGACCAACCCCCGGCTTTGCTTTCACTGGGGCCCAGCTCCTTTAGGTCGGGACTTGTGTACGAGAAGCTGAGATTACAGGATCGCTATAATTGGCGACAAAATATCAAACATACTGAACTACACACGAAACACGTATCTGTAGTTGTTTAGTGGTTTAAAATCTGTATACTTAGGTCTTCGACCCGAACGCTGCAAAAGAGACAGGTAGCTTGATAACCGACCGTATCACCACATTAAACCACTGAACAGAACCCGGAAACCACAAGTTCTAATCAATAACAGATGATGAAAAATTAGAGTTTTTTTAGAACAAAGCGTGTACATAGCTAGTTCTAAAAACTATTGTCCAGAACGAGTTGAGGTACTGTAAATAAGATGATGTAAAAGTAATGGGTGACGATATCACATGCACAAAAGTTATTTTCACGGTTGATTGCATAGTTGTTCACGACTCCTGAGGTTTCGTATGGAAGGTTTAGTAAGAGATGAAGTGGTTCAGCCTAAAAATGTCATGTAAAATTTTTATCTTTGAGAAATTTCTTCAACTCTGTGGAAAAACGGCCGTGTTAAAAATTTCGCTTCTTATTGGCAAAACAACTGCGTAGTACTTTGAAAATGCTTCCTGGAGTAAAGGAGGAAACAGTTAAGTTTTGCTCACGGCGAAGGAGATCCGTGCTTCGCAGGGTGAGATCACCTCAGGTGAGTTGAAATTTGGGGATTCAGCTCGGCTAGGTGGACTACAACCTTTCCACTGCGCAGGTGGAAAAAAACCTGGCAGGCTGGGAAGTTCCACATAAACACAGACTATATATGCTTTCATATAACTGTGTGCAGTGTAATAATTATAGTTTGTTGTAGTTGTTATGAATATTGCAAAAACGTTCCATGAATAATAAAACACACAGAGATTAACATACGAAATAAAAGAGTACTCAAATTAAACATAAACTCCGGAAAGTTGATTAAAGTTCATGAAATTACTGCCGCAAAAACATCTGCAGAAAAAACGCCAGGCAGTTTAGAATATTCTTCAAATAAGTATTCCCCCTATTGGAACTGCCCATTGTGTTTTTATGACATTAATTTTTGTTGTTCACATGATGCTCATGTTATCCTTTTTGTTCATCGTCTTGCTCGCGTGATATTTGAGGAAATGATAAAATTAAGCCCAGTAGCTCCTGGAAATTCGAGCCCTAGCATATTCTGAAGTCACGGCCGAAGTTAATTTTTTACGAAAAATTTGTAATACCTACAGTGACGTAACAAAAAACAACTAGAATTTCAAGACTTTGTCAAGCCTTTCTCAATGAAAATGAAATGAAATTGAATATAAGGAAATAAAAATACTTTTCGAATTATTCCCATAATTCATAAAACCTTGAACCAACAGCAAAAATGATGATATGTACGTAATTTTATCAAGATCGTATGGAGATTGGATGGAGATTGTACGTACACTGGAGTTGAAATCGTGATTAGAAAATGAATTAAAATAGTATAAAAAATTTCACAACAATGTCTCTTGTTTATTGTTGTGCCTATGAATATATATATTTATGCACATTTTGATACAAAATATTTACCACAGCACAAGACTATCAGCTGTTCTTAATTTTTTTCTGAAATTATTAAGGTGTATTAACAGATCATATTCACAACATTATTGAACGTTTATGAAACAGGTATTGCTTTTAATAACCTTAGCAGAAGACGAAAGATCTATGTATAAATTTGAGCAGTAAAATTTTTAATCAATTGCACCTCAACCAGGCCCGATGCCAGAGGGGCTAGGGGGCTTAGCCCCCCAGACAGAATGTTAACACAAAAGAAATATTAGAAAAATAGCATATTTTGCATCAATTTTGGAACTTAGCCCCCCCCCCTGAAAATTTCATCTCGCCTCGGGCTTGATTTGAAAATGGGGAATATGTTATAGGAAAGGGTATGCATGCATCTTTGTCCAAAATTGCATTTTACGACAGTGCTTCAGCCTCGGCTTGTTCCTCCATTCTTCAATTTCCGCTCAATTTTTTAGGTTTGCGCTCTTGTAAAATCATAAAAATCTCATAAAACAAAAATTGTTTAAACCGTGTCTGCTTGTATGTGCGGATATTATTATAGAATATCCAATCTAATTTAATAAATATTGTTCCAGATGCTGTGCTGTGTATAGATTAATAACAGTTGCGTATCCAGGGGGGGGGGGGCAAAAAGGCAAATAGATACATAAATCAACGAGAGCCTAACTTTCCCATTGGAAACCCACAAGACTTGTGCTTTATTTGGTCTTTGCCCATCCCCCGAAAGGGTTCAAATAGATTTCAAAATATGCATAAAATATGCATATTATGCAAACAATGATTAAGTCTATCCTTTCTATGGGTGACAGGTGAAAGGGTAAAATGCAGAGCAGCATGAGTGAGGAGCAAATATAACCTGATTATAATTAAGTATTTATATGTTATTGTAGTCGCAGGGTAGTTGTCCGCAAATCACCAACATCTCGTGACAAACAGTATTTGTCATCATGATATCCAAACAGGAAACACTGTCTGGAATAATTTGATGAAAATGTTCCAAATAATAGACACTGGAATTTATACATCATTGGTCATCGATGGCCAGCGGCAGAACTGTAGCCTGCGCCATAGACGGTGAAATTCGGTTAAATTCGGTGACATACGATAAAATTCGGTGAAATCCGATGAAATTCGGTGAATTGCGGTGCAGGCTACAAAATTAATGTTGATGGGACCTTGGGACTTCCAATTAAAAATTCAGTGGCTTCGGAAACCAAACATTGGTACATAATTACTAGGTTGCAAAAACAATTTCATCTTAAACCACTTTCTTATAAAAAATGGGTCTGTACAATAAAATATCAGATATAAAAACAAATATTGCTGGTTCTACCGATGATCACTCTCACAAAACAATTACAGATCACACTGCAAACCTGTTAGCGTCCTATCAATTTCAACCTCAAGATATGGGTGAAGATCTTTTCCCTAAAAACAAACCAAGAAAGTATAAGCTTTTTCGAAACATTGGATCTTCAATTCAATTTGTATATCTGTCCAATTTATTAACACAAGTAGAAGTATAAAATACAAGTAAATGATAAACACTATTTTGTTGGAAAAAGAAAGTTGAAAACTTCGGATCATAAAATACAGAGACAGATAGTTTAAAAACATAAAGACAGCTTGCCTAACAAGATTATATCTTAGGTGTCAATAGAAAATAATGCTACAAAGTTCCACCATTCCTTGAGAACAATGTCAGTGGCAAATCGCCAAAAAATGAGAATATTGCGCGTGCATAGAATTTTACTAATTCTTATGAGTATAAGAGGAAAGATTCTGGGCAAACCTCCAGTTCGTGAAACCTCCATGGAAGCTAATTATACGGGCAAATTTGGGTCAGTTACTGCCCAATTTGCAAGTAAACAAAAAGATACATCAAAAGAAAGGGAAATTTGTCCAAAGCATAAGGGTTGCCAGACAGACAAAGTCCTTTACCAATCATAAAATAAACTGCCAAAGCGAGGTTAAATCAAAATGAGGCTAAGCAATAACTGAGGGAGAATCTAATTCTGAGTATAAAAATGTAAATAAAACGATTCATTTTTGATTTTTTAACGATAAAGGTAGGTCCAGTTCATATAAATCTATATATGTTTATATTGTTAAATTCTTATTCAAAACTATAATGCAATAGATTTTCGTGTAAGGGCGACGCTAAAAAATCTGTAAAAACGAACTTCCTGGACAGCTTTTCACAGCCACACAACGGGACTAAGGCAAATCTGGCAACCCTGTGCGGGATGTGAGTTCTCTGCTTCCAAACCATGTTTTGCATAAAAGTAACTTGCATAAAACTTACCATCTTTACCTTCGAGAGAAATTTGATAATGGTTTCAGTGTCTTGATCTTTAGGGGAATGCATCACAAGCCGCAAAACACCCAGAGACAAATTAAAGGCCACAAAGATCCTTTGGATTTTAAAACACATATCATATGACAAATCTGCTAAACTGTCGAACAGCTCGTGAATAGAGTGCAATGCCTTCTTGCTTTTAATGGCAAGTCTTTCTTTTAGGCCGTCGAAACAATTGATATTTGGCAGGGCAACTTTAACCAGAACTGTCTGCCCTTGCCCTTGTATCGCCTTGAAGGTAGAAGCAGATTCATAGTTAAGATAAGGCGCTATGACAGAAGTGTAAATGTATATTCTACAGTACGGCAGTCGATAAATATGTTGAACTAAAGGATACAAATCTTAACTGAAATTGAACAGATTCCTTACATCTTGAAGTCTTGAAGGCAAAGTACTGAGAGCATGAAAGTGCCCCCCCCCCCAAGTTCGTGACAGGTGACCTTTCAGCAAAGAAAGGCGCCCTTTTCAGAAGGGAAAAATGCTCTTTAAGGTTGCATCTATGTTCCTAAAAAGAATTTCTCTAATACAAAAAGGGGCCCCGTCCCTGGCCCCTCCAGTGCTGTGACCTAATCTATGAGCTTTCTTCGTGAGCAGTCATGCCTGCTGCATTAACCACCTCTGTCTATTAGGAAACATGTACGATTTGTTATGCATACTAGATTTATGTCTTAAAAGAGTTTGTCAACTGTAGCTCAAAGAAAAGCTTAAGAAAAGTATAAGTTCAAAAGAAAATATTTGCATTCTGCTTAGTGTAATCAATGTGGAAAACCTGAGTCCCTTGGACAGATATATTATGTCATACATGTCCTGCATGAAGCATGTCCTACATGTTGGGCCAAAGCAGCAGGAGACATAACATAATGAGGGACCACCTTCAAGTTGAGGGTTGCGAGCTACGGAGAAACCATGGCCCTGAACAGCAGCTGGTCACCGTAGACCTGATTTTGTCATTTCCCGAGGTGGCAAACATACTGTGGACTTCAACATTGCGAAAGAAGATGCTGATTTGGCTACATCCACAAGTGATACTGTGGATCAAGAAAAGTCAAAGAGGTAAAAACATGAGCTGCAGTGCCGCCGCATTAAACCTTTGGTGCGCCCACACGTTCGCATATGTTGTTAAGCAAGATACATTAGGGCGGAGACAGAGGTTATTACAACTATTTATTTAAAGAACTGTCTTTTGTCTAATTCTAGGAAGTTCCGAAATGAATTTCATTAAAAGAATGCAAAGATTTCTCCTTTATTTTTCCATCTTGTCTTTATTCTTGCTTCTAGAGATATATCTAAGGCAATTTAGATGGCAAAAAAGAAATTAAAAAATGGAGACAAAAACTATGATTCTGCTAAATGGACGTGCCTATTTGCGTAATGTATCATAAGGCCGTATATAGGAATGAATAACCAGATGTTTGATGATTGCATTTAGCAGAGACTCTGAGTGACAACTTTCAAGTCTTCTCCACTAGTAATATTTAGACCGCTCTGTTTACGTGATATTTAGTACTGAAAGTGGACGATTACAAAGTAATTTTCATTACTTTAATTTCTTTACATCACTATTTATAAACTTCATCTTATGATTCATATTTCACCCCGCTGAACAAAATTTTATCAAATTAATTAGATGCAAATTAGAATGTTAGATGGTCAAGTAAAATCAACAAGGCATCACACAGCTCCGGGGTTTCAAATTCGTAAAAACTATTTTTTGTAAGTGATAGGATGATTAGAACGTCTTTGACTGGTAAAAGATACGAGGGTAGCACTATCAAATATTTCTCTAAAGCATATGCTATTTTGTACCAATAATAGGCGCCGACTACGTGGGGGCTTGGGGGCTCGAGCCACCCCTGGAAACTGCTACGGGGGGGCTGAGCCCCCTCTGAGAAATGTTCAAAAATTTGCTCTTTATCGCTTTTTAGCTTAATTTCCCGAATAGGCATAGTATCTTCATCTATTTTTAATGAAAAGGATACAATACATTGTTAATCAAAGAACCAAACTGCGCCTTTATAACTGGTAATTTAGAGAAATTGGTATGTAATTGTTTTTCATTTCTAGTTTCAGCCCCCCCTGCTAAAATCAAAAGTCGTCGCCTATGGTACCAATCCTTCAATTTCTGAGATAATACAATACAATACATAGACAGCACATAAGATATGCCTTCGATACATTTTTCAACATCTCCAAATACTGTCTGTAATTCGCGATAATCTTGCCATACCAACCACTGTTTCTCCGTAACTTGGAACCCGTTTCTTTTTAACTTGACTGACAGGTGTTTGCATATTTTGCCATGTCTATTGATGCATTGATGCATGCAATTGGGGGATTGACAAAAATCTTTTAATGAAAGATGTGGGGTAGAGGTCGAATTTGAGTCTTTGAGATTTCACATGTAGCCCCAGCATTGTTTTTAGGCAGTGGCCAGGCGTCAGTTAGTGGTGCATTGGTGTACGTTTCGTAACTATCATATCAGTACCTATGGCAAAAGTTGCAGTACCAGTTGCGTTTTTCTCCTTCTTCCACACGCACAGAGTTAGGGAAGCGAGGGGCCTAGGGTTCTTAGGAGGACCAAGCACTTCCGGAACAATCTTGAAAATCCAATAAGTGAACTATTTAATTCAAAGTGAGATCTAAAATAAGAAGACAAACGCCTAAGGCCTTGACGTCTTATGCTGAATAATAAACCAGAAAGAGGCTAAGGTATACGGGGCTTAGGTTTGTCATAACAATTTTGCTTAGTCCAATAAGTCGATTTCGAGTACAGTCGACCCCGCTTTCCGCTGTCCCTTAAATTACGAATTCCTTTTACAAATATATGGTCCGAAACAATTAGTGTATGTAAATTACGGCTCCACTATATCATAAGAAAATGGAAACGGCTTTATTGGTAATACAAATGTCACCAGGTACGCCTGATTAGAGCGGCAAACTGCAAGGATTTTGTGGTCAATGCGCGAGGATTACGTGCGTGATTCCGAATAACACACAGGCACCTCTGGGCAACGTAATTTGTGGAAATACTTTTTAACTAGGCCTTTCATCAGAGCCTGATTGAGGTTCAGGCCAGCTGCTGTCAATTTTTCCAAAATTTTGAGGCTGGATTTTTCTTTATTTGGTCTAAATCAGTAGTGTAAACACAGTGACTAGTTTCATTAACAAAAATCGAAGAGGAAAAAGCGACAAAAGTGCAAGAAAATGTCAGTTCATGTCAATTTTTCATTGGAAATCGTGGGCATCTGTCTTTTTTAATATGCTTTCAATTTCCCATTTGTTCTTATATAGAAAAAAGAGGGTAAGGTATATCTAAACGAATTTCTAAAAATTTCTTATTGCAAAACTAAATACTCTTAACACTCTTAAGCGCATAAGCTTTTTTCATTGAAAAACCAGGCATTGCCAAAACTCAGCAACAGTAAGTGAGGGGCAACTTGTTGGATTTGTAATATCTTTCGTTTTAGGCAAAATGTTATAAACCCTTTCATCTACAGAGAGACCATTTGGTCTAATGACCATCGGAGAAAACTGGCTTTCTTTTAGAAGGGTAAGACTTAATCTCTTCAACTTCTGGATACATCTGCTCCTGCATATTCTTCCTCCGAACATTATCAATTATTGTTCCCTTTGCAAGCTGCGCAAATGTCTTTGATATTACAGTACTGCTGTGTTATCACCTTGGAGGGGTGGAGGATCAGACCCTACCCCAACTGCGCCGCCCAAAGATCAGACCCTACCCCAACTGCGCCGCCTGAACTGGACAAGAAAACAGTTTTACTCAGCAGGTAATTTTTGTGACTCGCAAAACCGCCACAATACCCTTTCATTCAAAACTTTCAGGCCTCAAATTTCGTGTTGAAAGACACTGCCTCCTCCCCTCGATTTATAAAAGCATGTCGTGACATACAATACTGCAAATACTGTAATCACCTCTAAACATTGTATAACCATGTCTGCAAATATGAAGTCTTCAGCAAATAGATTTGCACTCTCTTGGTCAAATAGCAATGTTGCCCTAAAAACCAAGCGCAATTAAGTGTAATCAGCTGATGATACTTTATATTAAATTCAGTGTACCACACAAAGCTGATTAACATTTGTTGAAAACATGATTTGCCTTCCTGACAGATTTGTCAAACCGCACTTTAAGTTAAAATAATGAAAACATGGGATGCCATGCATTATTGCCATTCGTCAAGGTGCCGCGCAGGGGGCTCAGCGGCTATGCCTCAACATTCAATTTGCAAAATCCAAGGCGATTTCATTTTTTTCATGCTTCATTTTATCAATAGTTATACACGATCTACATTCAGTGGAAGAAAATTAGTTGTAACAAGGGAATAACAAGCAGGTTATGTTAGAATAAGCAAAGTGAAGCTTCTATTTCTTTGGAATGAAAAAGCTCTGGAGTGATATCCCTGACAGCATTCGAGAACATGAATCACTTTCTCGTTTTTCGAAACGAAGAGGTCTTGGAAAGTATCCTTTGAACCTACAGGACTAAAACACGCCCCCTTCGTGGAGCAACATAATAAAGTATACAGAAATTCTCCTTTTTGTCTTTTGCAAGTATTTATGTTTTTTGGTTCTATACTCTGAAATCAAAGATCTTTAATCTTCCGAGGTCGATAACAGGTGTATGCAAATGAATATTCGAGCATGTCCCCTTACTTAATCTATTCACCCATTAAAATCCACGTTAATACTTTCAATACGCCAGGATCACACCGTCCAGCATGCCTTATTTTCTGAATAAATCTCAATTCACTAAACTGTGAATCAACAAAGAACAGCAAGAATTTTAAAATGGGACATGTTTCACGGTTCTAAGACCATTTAATGCTATCGGGCACTTACATGACCCCGCCATTTTGTGAAGCAATATGATGGAACACCAATGATTAATTCGATAAATTCTTTTCGACAATCAATAAGAATAAAGCACAAATTGTTTTGAAATGGGCAACTAGACCGCTAATAAAAGTTGTGCCAACTCATGTCTCTATTGGTATTAATAGGATGTCCACCCTCACCTTACTGCAACAAGACACAAATTTGTTTGATTTTATACAATTTACAGGATATCATTTCTTTTAAAGTACCTTTCAAAGATTGTCTGCCCCCCCTGCACCCCTCGATGCTCCCGGCATCCCATAAGGCAACAGAAGGGGAAAGGGTCTCTGATAGCTACACGAAAATATTACCTCGATTCAGTTAAGGATTGAACTTGAGTATCGTACAGCTCATCAAGTTGTTGGTACAAATATTTAACCAAAGTTCCGTTACATGCCATTTTGTGTTGAACAAAGTCAAACATTGACGTCATCGCAAAGTTTGGCTGAATTTTGCATCTGATTTCTTTAGAATGACAAATAGTTATATCTGAAATTCTATCGCAAGCTGCGTTTCGTATCAATTCATCTTCGTCTTGAATAAAATTCAACAGCGCCATAACAAACCTAAAATAGTGTCAAGAGTGTCAAAATATCTTTTATATATGAGATAAAAGAGTGGCAAGATATCGTTTATTCATGAGTATTCTGTGATATCAAGATGTTAACAGATGCACTAGTTTACTAAGACCACTGAAAGTCTATCCATCTATCTACCTATATGTATAATACATACAAACGAAGTAAAGACTATTAGCACAGGTTTGTTAATGTTGGTGCATGTCGGATATGTAAATGGTAAGTTTGCATAACTATAGAGATAAATAATTTATCCTTTGTTAATGGTTGTGTATCTGTTATCCATCAATGTTAAGCAGGATGATACAGGCCCGATTTTCAAAGATTCATTCTTGGAAATAGGTCATCTGGGATTTAATCAAGGAATGACAGTATCCCCTGGTGATTGCATCAACTTTGATAATTACGTGACAAAAATCTGATTCAAGAATTCTTACAATTTGCGTTACAAGCTATAAAATTATTTCAAAAATCTCAGGCTTGTTTCACAAAACTAATTCTAAAAAAATTCCATAATGTCATGAATGCCACTTTTCAAATATCAATGAGCGTATCGTAAAAATATTTCAGCTAAATGTGATGCACATAAGGCTAGAGAACACAGTTCACCATTGCACTTTGCATCATTGCACTTTGATGTGGATACAAACTACCCTGATAAACATTACTGACACAACGAAGTATGAAACACATACCTTGCACACACAACAGCAACTACATCCTCCCTGGAAGACTGATCAGCTACTAAGGTGTCTTCGTAGTATTGAAACAAACTAGTAGCAGAGATTTGGATAGCTTTTAAAGAGGATAATCGGAGAATCTCACGCTCGTGAGCAAAACTGTGTGCTAGAATTCTTTCAGACCAAATACTCATTAGCTCTAAGGTGTCATTGAAGTGATGATGTGAATCTGACTGCCTCTTGAAACATTGTTGGAAAATTAAACCCAAAAAAGGCAAGACTACAGCAAGTTGTCCGTGTGACATCTCTTCTAATGACAGTGTTCTAAAATCGCTTAAATATTCCATAGCACGTTGCAGAGGAATCTCAAAATTTTGCGCACCATTAGAAACGTTCACCAGACAACCCATAAAATTAAGACTTTCTTGTCGATCGTCTGATAATATTATTCTTCTACGGGTAAGATCAGAAATCGTCGTTCTCAATCTATTCGTTAATGTTCTTCCATTCTCAAGGGAATGTGTAATTGCAGCTGCTGTTTCTGAGACAAGCAACTCATTTGTAGAAGACAATAAACAAGTCATCAACGTATCAGCAAAGTCTAGGAAAAAAATAGAAGCGTTCATCATGCTGACAAACATCTGACAAGCATTTGTCAATTCATATGGGCACGACAATCTTAAAGCTTAACGTTCATGCATACAGCTAGTTGTTTGCTGCAGGATTTACTTGAAAGAATTGTTCGACTTTAGACTACTGTTGTGGCAAAATGTTGGGATCTCAAGCCAAAATGAAACAGAAAAAAAATGTACAAACAAGTTTCCAGGGTCTAAGATAGTATTTGGAATGAACCTCGCTAGATATAATCTGGGTGCTGTTTCATGAACATATTTAATTTAATTTCTACAAATATCATCATCGTATCCATTTTTGAAATAATTTTGGGGTTTTTTTGTAGGGTCTCCTGTAAAGCAGTTTTTATCTAACTGCGGGGCTACCATACCTAAAGAAGTGAATAGAAAAAATGGAATTGCTGGACTACTTGCTTACCTTGTAGCTCGAAATAATTTTATAAACTAGAATCTGGCAAATAACTTCGATATAAAAGAGTCGAATATAATTACAAAGATCATTCTAAGGTAATGTGGGAAAAATAGATAATACTGACCAGCATGAATGCTCTGCTCATTTACAATAAGACAAAGAGAGACGTGCGCAATTCGTTTTAGAATGAGGTGTGCCCCTGGAGCAGGGTCATTTCTGAGGAAATCAGTTTTGTTTACTTTGTCGATCATCTCCTTCACGCCATTTTTCACAGACTCTAGTAATTGTGAAAAGTAA
The DNA here is from genome assembly GCA_964019065.1 of Catostylus mosaicus. Taxonomy (NCBI): domain Eukaryota; kingdom Metazoa; phylum Cnidaria; class Scyphozoa; order Rhizostomeae; family Catostylidae; genus Catostylus; species Catostylus mosaicus. The sequence continues at coordinate 10,993,856 of OZ025187.1, forward strand.
GATCATTGCAAATTAGACACCATCATTGACATTAATTTAACAAAAAGGATTGTTTGGATAAGAATTGTCCCTTTCCACATCACCACAATCCATCCGATGTCCTGAAGTATTTTATGTATATTGACCTTCAGGTCAAGTAAGATAAGTTATTCTTTCGCCTTCAAAGCTTCGAAATTTCAAGGACAAGTACACCAATCTCAAAAAGCAACAGTATATTTTTGTCCGATAAATTTCTAGAGCGTAAAGTGTTCTATAATGAAATATATCTCAGAGGGCGTGGGAATCTATCTTCGAAAAAACGCAAATCTATTATTATTCAGAAAGAGAGATTATCTTTACATTGCATCTTTCAAAGGGCTACCCTTGTAGCCTTAATACCAGCACTTTTGATGCACCTCTACTGAAATGTGAATTTATATAAAATATTATAAAATACCTCTGTATTTCAAATTCTCTGTGTTGCTTGTATCGTATAGCAGTGGCATCAGAATTTCATAAATTTCCAGCAATGTGCAATACACAAATGGCTGCATGGGTTGGGTATGAGATTGAAGCACACGATTTGAAATTTGTAGAAATGCATCGACTGAAATGCAATCAGCAAACCTCATGTCATCGAGTTTGATTTCTAGAATATGCCTCATCATTAGGAGAAATCCATGGTTGAAATTTTTATCTCCGTTCTTTGATTCCATGGTCCATGTTTCTATAAACATCGCAATGGATTTTATGGGCATGAAAATAACCAACGATGAAGCTGCCAACTTTCTTACGGTGAACACTGGACATGATATCAGATCTTGAAGGAGTGGGTAAAATCTTGACTGGATGCTAATAAAATGCAAAGGAAATACAGGTAAAAACATTGCAAAAAGCTTGTTTGCACATGGGGTACCAGAGCCATTAAACATGATCATAGAAAGTGCAGTGTCAAATTAAATTCGCTATAATTGCAAAATTCCGTTACATATCAAAAGTATCAAACTTGCACATAATGTAATTTCTTATGGAGAGACTCCCACAATAGTTCGAAAACTAACACAAGGAGAGCAACCCCTGCAGTCTAACAATCTTATGAACCCATAAAAGTCTTAAAAATCAACATTATTTAGTTCTGGGTAATTCAGATTTAAATAGAGGTTTGAATGTAAAAATATAGATGCAGATCTTCTTAGCATTTCATGGAATTCATTAAAAGCCACATACAGTAAAGCCTTCAGGCCACATTGAAGACTATTCTGGTGGATCCTGAATACATACCACGTTTAGACTGTCTAGTAAAGTAGTATAAAAAAGCCAAACGGGAACTACACTTTGAATTACTAATGTAGTTTGACCAAAAGTAGTATTAATCTTGTCTTCTGTATAGAAATGAACGTCTTATTGTAGCTTATACTCACTCTTTATCGTTACATGGTCTCAGTTTGGAAAGAATTGTCAGCACAGGTATAAGACCAGGCAAATGTAGCAGTTTCTCTCCATGGTGGATACCTGATCTTAGGACTGTTGTAAAGAATTCCAGTAGTTTCGGGTACATTTTGAAGAATTTACTAGCTGTTAGTGAATTGTGATGAGATTTATCTGCTTGCGTAATACGCTGTCCCAGCATTCGTGGGATGAGGGCTCCTGAAAAGAGGTCATACCAAATATCAAGAGAGATAATTAAGATCCATAGACCAATATTATATATGTATTCTTTATAAGAAACCACCGATAACAGTCTTTTTCTAGAAAATAAAGAGACACTACGAAAGAAGGTCAAACCAAAAACTTCATAGGCAGAAATTTATCTTCTGTTAAAATCTTCTAAAACCTACAGTGCTTCCCAAAGCTGTATACAGGAAAGTGAAAGATCTTATTTGATGAAGGAAAATCACGTTCCTGTAAGATATAGGTTATTTAAATATACAACATCATTATATATTATGGTTTTGTTTCTTAAACTGTTTTTTCACTTCAAACCTTTATTAAACTCTTCAGATTACGTTAGAAATAAATGCTTCCTGGCAGTTAAATAATATATCTGGAAACCTTGTAGTTTCAGACTCATTGTAGCTCCGAGGACAATTAAAAGGAAAAAGTATCGATCTCAAGATATTAGACACATAATCTAGTGAGTTCGGTATCGAACTTAAGACCAATAAGCTTAGAAGTGATAAACAGTTCCGCAAGTTAACCTCAAACAATTTTATTCCAAAGTCCTCAGGATGATCTTTATTATTCTCAATTGCAAGACTCTGATCTATAATGAGTCTTATTTAATACGTTTGGGCTACTTAATCAGACAATGTCTACAATTTAAAAGGCAAGAGAAACTATTACAGTATGAAAATTCGGGCCTAAAATTAAAGAATGATATACAAGAGGGCTCAACGTATTATGGCTGTATTTTCTTCTATTCTACTTCTGTTTCCTGATATATAGGTATAATTAGATGCTTAAGGGTATATTTTTTGTGTTTAAAGAATCATTGATATCATGTAACATATGATATTTTAATTATGGCCAAACTTTGGGGAATCCTTTACGAAGGGCATTTCACTTCGAGTGTACGAGCGTACGAAAAAGCGTACGAGATTTTTTCAGAACAAAAGGATATTTGAGGATTTTGATGGATTTTTTTGTCAGAAACAAAAGGACTTTTGCCTAAGGTGTACAAGATGTTTTGGAATAAAATGCCCCTAGTCTCTTACTTTTAATAATGTGAATAGTAGAGAATTTATAAATAGTATGCCCTATTGCAAATTCATGGCGATTTTATTTCATGCTTTTGGAAATAATGAAATAATTTGGACTTTGGAGTTATTTATCGTGACGCAATACAACCCGGTGCTTTACCCCTACATGATAAAAAATGGAAAACTGGCCCCGATGTATTTAAAAGAATTTCAAAGAAATGCCATACTGAAAATAATTCAATTGGGCACCTCGAAGGAGCACTCAGAATTCAATAGGCCTAAATTACTTTAAGAAATTATGTTTGAATCTTAAATAAAATTATGCCCAATACAGAAATTGAGAGTTCTTCCTATACAACCATTCTTTTCGATAGCCTTTAGAGTAAAAGTTGAAGCATTCACTAATCTCTAAGGAGGTTGTCGGGAGTATTTAGAGAAACTAAAATTTAAGTTTAATATCTGTATCGCCATTTGCCTTATTAAAGAGTCGTTTCCTGTATCATTATGCAGATTCCTTACCTTGGTCATTATTGTTTGGTATCAAAGTCTATAGGGCTTCAGATTTCTCAGGATCATCAATAGCAATTCATCATTCATTTTTTTGTATAACATTAGATTCTTCACTTTGTATTGAAATATAACACTTAATAAAAAAAAAATTTTTGCAGAGCAGTTTGTGCAGAGATGTTTTAAAGCCTGAAACTCTGATCAATTGGCAAAATTTTTGTAGATATCTCATTTTAAATAAAAGCAGTTGAATTCTACACCCTATTAACCCAGAGATAAAACACTCGATTGTGAAAAATACCGTATGTCTAAATTTTGGACATGATTCCAATTCAGATTTGAAGATGAGCTCATAGACCTTTTGCACTTCAATGCTGATTTCAAGAACTAGTTCTTAACACCTCGAATAATGCTGATTTCAACCGAAAGATTAGAGTGAAACGCTCAACTAATAATATACGTGTCTGAATGATTTGAAAGTTTAATGTCCAATATATGCTTCCGAACATGCATGTTCATTTTACCTGTTTGGACTAGCCTCCTCTTAATTCCATGGGGGTTGGGTTGGATAAAGACAGACATTTTCCAACAAAGTTTCTTGAAAAAAGTTTTCCAAAAAGGTTAATAAGGTTTATTCCAACTGCGCTGAACAGTCAAATTTTATCACATGTGTAATAACGACAAAATAAGATTTAATAAAAATTTCAACAGTAGCGAATTTATGAGTTGGCTTGCAGTTTTGGTTAACATGCTATCAATTAATAGCTACGTCTGCCTCACATGATAAGCCTGACACTGGTCATAGGAATCGAGTGCAAAACAAAAGATAAAAAACACTGTCTAGACTACGTTGGATACAAAGGTTCGAAATAACAGACAGTGGAAGTCAGACACCTTTATAATTTATGTAAAGCAAGGGTAAGGCCAGGAACCCGAAGATCTTCGGGTCGACATCTCGAATCCAACATGATACATCAGTTAAAACCTATGCTAACTAATCGTTCATCAACCCTAGCTCTACGTCTTTGTGACGTCGTTAACTGAATCGTATGAAATCCTGAGGGACAAGTCCTGGCCCTTTTAGCCAGGGCCCGCACCAGCTGGGTAGCTGCTAGGACCATAGCCTGGATTAACTTATAAAACCTGTTATTTTCTTGGTCATCTTTACGTAGTTTTCAAGGCAAAACAAATTAAATGAAATGAAAAGCTGCTTAATTCTGTCAAATAAATACTTCTTAGGAGACTTTTACATCGATCTTAAAGAACAAGAAGGAAATCGGAGGCACATAGCCATCGGTTAAATCCCCTTTAAATTTATTCTTCATGGCTGATGCATTAACGTACTTATTAACTTTTATAGCCTAAATCTTAATCGATACATCTTCTTGTCTCAATGTCTAGATTACTGATTTTTGATGCCAATTGTCACATTCGATTTTACACTTTGCAATCAATCTCAGCAGGAAAAAGGGATAATCGATAATACTTAATGAATTCAACTTCTTTGATCAATATGAGTTCAAGAAAGAGAATATACAAGCCTCAGAAATCTTAAAATTTGTTTAAAAGTAGGCCCAGGCTTTGAGGGCTGGCAACTGCCCCCCTACACACACACACACAAGCGTATAAGATTCAATGGGAGATAAAAAAAGTTTAGTGCCCTAGTCGAAAATGTTGCCCATAAAATGATTATTATGCTCCAAAATGCGAAAGTCCAACATTTACGAAAATTAAGGTTGTACAGAACCAAGTTAAGCATGTAAAAAGCATGTAAATGTGGGCATCCGTTTTCTAAATTTTGTCGACAAATCAATGTTAGAGTCCATTTTGTAAATCTACCAACATTTTCGACAGACTTAATGCCTTGTCCCCCGCACCACTGCACTCCTGCTCGGTACACGAGATCCGTCAACACATTTTCCAGTTCCAGCAAAAGTGCTTTTCAGCTAATTCTTTTCGTATACAAATTATTATACAAATACGCTGATAGGGAGTATACGATAAAATATAATTTGGCGTGAATGAATGAAAATACACACATAGCAAACAGAGGATAACCTGATGATTTTAAGATGTTTGAGCTGGAATTTGACTGACGGAAGGGAAGAGAAAGAGCAAACAGAGTCAAACTCAAGTCAAAAGATGTTTAAGTTATGCACCAGGTGATCTATTTCCTTGAAGAGGATCAACTACCTAAAGCCATTGGGTCATGGATTGCCCTGCTTACTTTCCTTGTTTTTTGTTTTATTTATTGGTTAACTAAGACTGAAGTTCAAGCAGCTATCAATATGTTGTGAGCTTTGAGTGCTACAGCCAATGCACTAAGGATTTCTCCTGAGAACCCCTTAACCGACATCGGAAGGGTGGACAGCTGGGATAACCTCTCGTACACTATTTAACCACTCGTCCTGTGTTTTGGTATTGTAGCTTTTGCTCCAAACTTATTTTTAAAAAACTCAATAGCCTTTCCACTCGCAGGTAAAGTCTATGGTAGTATCTCGTTGAAAAATGTGCTAAAGGTTTTAATATTTGCTAGCAAACTTTGTAAGCCTTGTCCAGTTGCACAAATCGTCTTAAAAAAACTCCTAGATTCTAAAAACAATCCTTTTTTGCAGTAGAAATTTACCATCTATATCATAAAACTTGGAGAATTTGCTCTGAGATAACAAAAAGACTTTAATAAAATCTAGACGAGTATCAATTCCTTCTAATGTTTGCATAGACTTGACTTGCATCATATGCTACAAAAGTCAAGGGATCTTAGTCCGCTATAGAAATTGACTTATGGTCGCGTAAGTTCTTTCGGTTTGTCAAGGCATTATACTTTCATTAAAAAAAGAAGATTCACATAAGAACTTTAGTATTAAGGAGTTATCTTACCTAATAAAATTTGTGCAGCATTTCTTATTGACCAGGAACGAGACGTAAAACTATTTATAGACAACATTAGTCCATCTCCTGCATATCTCAGTACCTCACTGCCCGTTGAGCTGTCTCTAAAGATTGCCTTTAGTATGTTCATAGACTGTACCTAGACGATAAAAAAACATGATTCAATATATTTTACTCTGTTGAGCGACAAACTGATATGTGGCATGTTCCAAGTATTATTGCATAGACTTCGTAGCACAAAATAGTTGCAATATCAATAAGGAATTTCTGAGCCTAAATAACAATAATAATTATAATAAAAATAATCAAATTATTTACAGTAGGCTGGCATGAAACAGCAATATACATTAAATCTATGTTCGAGCTAATTTAGGCCTACCTAACAAATATTTAGAATAAAAAATTAATTAATAATTAATAGGTAATAGTATGTTTATTAACTAAATGAAATGAAATTGAAAATTAATACCTTTTGAAATTTTAAATATTTTTGTTTAAAAGATGTTTTAACCATGTTTTAATCAACCTTCCGAAAGTACCATAAAAATTGAACAGTTTTTAAGGTATGAAACATCGATGTGGCGGCTAGAAGACTTTGATTGGTCGGGTGGCAATGAAAAGTGTTCGACAAGGCTACAATTAAAGATTGTTGGCACCCGAGGTAGCGGACGGTTCCAAATAAACCTTGTACCAAACAAAGGGAATTGGTTAATCGTTTCAGATAACAAATATTTGCGATGGAGTGAGCTTAGAATGCCAATGATATATCAGGTTGCAACACTGTATTTACCTGTGGTAAATCACTTTGCCCTTTGGTATTCGCTGAGATCGGCCTGTTTGCGATTTCAATCAAGGTCTCCATTAACGCTCTGAACTGAAATCGGGGATATTTGAAGCATGCAGATACGATGGGTTGAATAAACATTGGAAGCCCAGCACTACAAAAGAGCATCAACATCAAAATATTGGGAGATAAATATGGATAAAAACCATGCCTAAAAGGATGAAACGAGAAATCTGAGACTGAACAGCTTCGGGCTAAAAAAGAATCAACAGGTGACCTCCCCCACAAAAAATGTCAAGCAATAAGCATACTTTGCTCTGTACGCAATTGCGACTGAAAACGTAGCGAAATCGCGACAAACTTAACCGCTATACGCTACCATGAAATCTTTCTACTGCATAGGTAAATTTGGTCTTTTACCTCTAATGTCGCCTAGTCACTCAAAGGTTCCGTCGTCCTGCTAAGAAGCAGGAAGAAAAACCCATGACCAATAAAACTGTTGATACCACATCGTAGAGTTCAGAAAAACCACCAAAACTTATTCCGACCTCCAATTTTTCCTCTAAAACCTTCTTAATTTCTAGGCCCCAGACCTTGTGTAAAATTAGCTCTGAGAAAATTAACTTCCATCCATATTCAACAATTACTGAATTACTAATTACAATTTCTAAGACAAATAAGACATTTACAAAAAAACAACATTTCTACGTGGATCAATGGGTCAAGAGTCACTGTTATTTCTAGGAATGTAGAAATTCGCGAATTTTCCTTCGAAATTTTTCCCATTTCCCCCAAGCCTTTCTACGCAACATGAGGTCGCAGAGTGGCGTGGTTTTCTGGATCCTGCAACATCAATGATATTTTTCTTCACGATCAAAGTCAAATCATGTTCCATTGCAATCAACATATGCGTCAGGTAGAGGGTTTGGGTGGACCCCTAATTATCCACATCAATAAAAACTGTATTTATAACCAATGAGACAAACTAACCTCCGTTTCGTCACAGATGAATTCAAGTCGTTGCGGTCCACTGCACTGATTGTATCCATTAGCCAATCATATAACATTTTTCCTTTTGAGGTTATCGATGCTACAGATCTGCAAAGTTTTTGAAATCCAACACAGGAGTTTTCTATGACGCCCTAACAAATGAAACTAGTGTGTTAAAGATGGTCTTTTGGTGTAGTCTTTAGTTGCTTGATTTCGAACGGTGTTTTTGAAATAGTTAGCTAACTAAACGTGCTAACAACTGCATGTTTTTCTATTTAAAAGGTTGTTCTTTGTTTCGATGAGAATAAAAGATGTTAGGGATGAATGTGAGAAACTGCAAGAAGATATACCACAAGGAAGGAAAGGGGATATGATCTGCTTGATTGCCAATGATCCATGGGACGTATACGATCACCGGCGGAAATTATGGAGGTTGGACAATTAAAATGGCTGAAATCAGTTTCTTTTCTTTAATTTCTACTTCACTTGCTACTCACAATGTAGGTTATTAGGGGCCTACAAGCCCTAAAGGTGACCGACGTTCTATCCTTAAAAAGGTTATTCCAACTGGAGAGACTGGGAGCGTAAAAAGGAGGAGTCTTTGCAATTTGGTTCATAAATATATTCTTATTGGAAATTTAAGGGGCCTGCAATCAGTTGTAAAGGTTTGGACCCCTCGCAAAAACAGAAAATTCGGCCTAACCTCCCCCAATCTCCCTATCAATTGACACGTTGGAAAGGGGTTGAACACTGTTGGGACTGATTATACCCCCTCCAAATATAGCTCTGAATTTCCGCTCCTGTATATGAAAGTCAAAAAAAGGCAAATGATGGTAGTCTTACCTTGTGACGGCAATTAACGAGTGTTTCGCGAAACACTATCCCAATTTCCTTGAGCAGGTCATCAGGAAAAACTTCAGATTTCTCAGAAAATCGTAAGCAATCCAATGCTAGTACGCTCCCAATTTCACCAAGAAAAAGAGTGGCAGCCTAAATGAAATTGATGAAACCCTGATTATAAAAGAAAACAATGTAAAAGGAAAAAAGATTCAAAAACTTTGTTACCAACTAAAAAAGAAAACAGCTTTATGAACAAAAAAGGAAAAAACCGCAAAAAGGAAAAAAAAGCAGAAAATGAAATGGCAAAAATAAATGAACGGATAATTCGATCCATGAATTGGACAATATATGTATAAATAATAAGATGTGAATGAATGAAGGCATGATTAACAGATGATATACTAAAAGGGAAACATGTATTTATACTAAATCTAATGCATTGTACAATAAAATCAACGAAAGTAAAAGAAGGCATAGAAATCTGAAAAAGCTAAGAAGGCAAACAGGGAAGAATTGAGTAAATAAATGAATGAATGAGTAGATAAAAAGAAAAATAAATAAATTATTAGTGAATAAATGAATCATTAAAAAGATAAATATATGTAATAATAAATAAATAAATAAATAAATAAATAAATAAATAAATAAATAAATAAATGAATAAATAAATAAATTAATAAATAAATAAATAAATAGATAAACTGATCATTAACGAAACAAATACACAAGTAACTGAACAATTAAATTAAAAGGAATAGTCAAAAGTGAAAAAGCAGCTGTATACCTTTATGTTTAGCCAACAGAATGATGACATCAGCTCAAGACAATGTTGATATCCAATAGATTCTTCAGTTGTTTTGAAACTTTTACATTGCTTCATTGCATTTTCAAGTGCTACATTCATATCAGCAAACGACGGTGAGCCACCTGGAAAAATATTTATAACGAGTTTTATTCTTGGATAAAACAAATAAAAAAGATTTGTAACTAGCCGATGGCACAGAAACCATGAAACTATGTTGCAAAACTGTGGACATTATACACATTGCGTATAAAGAGATACTAAAGGAGGTCGGGCAGAGAATACTGAGAGCTAACTATGGCTCTTAAGGAGTCTGATGGTGAAATGATTAGAAATACGAGTACAATCAGTTTTATATCATGGATTTTAATGTAGAATACAAAAAATGCAACATGTCTGCAGTCTGGATTGCACCAGGGATGACATCATTTTATCAGCCTAGGCCTCAGCATTGCAGCATTACTCAGTTGGTGCTCCTCATCATTTTATCTACTGTTCACTACAATTTTTCACGTTTGCATATATCTGATACCATGCAGAAGGTCTGAGGTCTTTGGAAATTTCCTTCAATGTAAGCTTTTCGGGGTTATCCTACATTCGCAGCGCTCAAATATAACCCTCTGCAATTGAGTTGTAAAATATTCAGATCTTGGGAAAGACACAATTGTAAAAAAGTTAGTGATAAGGACGGCGATTAATAGAAACGACCTCATTTCTTTATTTCATTTCCTCATTGCAAAAATTTTGTTTATCAAAAACCTAGACTGTTTTAAACAGTGATTTTAACGTTTGACATAATCAAATTATATTTAACTAAGCGTTTTGAAATGAGCTATGAGTAACATCCATATGATATACAAACCTTTCGTTTTTTCATGTGTGAAAAAAACAGATAATGCCATTTCGGTTGCCATTTTACAGGCTTTGACAGACCTCTCAACAAGACGTATAAAAATAGTCAGATAATTTTCCATTCCAACAAGCGATTTTCCATGAAACGTCAAATGTCGGATTAAAAGAAGAAAGCATCTTCGAGCAGCCATTATAAACCCTGAGTGAAGCAGAATAAAAAATTAAAATAGTGTGGATATGGAGTAATGTCAAGGCATTGTTAAACTGAAGAATTTTTAGTTTTCCTGAAACAAAGTGCAGTCAATTTGGCGCTCACATGGAGCAGACAGACCATTTTTGTTTAAAAGGTTGAAAAAATTGTGTGAATGGCTGAAAATAACTAAACCAATGTTGCAGGATCAGGCATCTTGGCTCTAGTTTCGTTCCATCTTCTTCATATAGAAATCCTTTTTTTAATGTGAACAAAAAATTACATAAATGTGCAAGACATACCAAATACAGGTTGCTTAAAAGCTGCTTCTAGAATGTCATTATAAGCCTGTCGTATTTGCAACTCGATTTTTTGCAACAAAGACAAAATTGCGTGGACGATACCATCGAAGGAGAAAGTGTCAGGTAAAGAGCCGCAGCAAACTGCATCAAAACTCTGAATGTCAAAAATAGATCGAGTTTCCCAAGAAAGAAACCTAGATGAAAAAAGTAAACAAAAATTAAGAAGAGATTAGAAAGAGATTAGATAGAAAGTATGTTACAATGCAATTAGGCTCTGGCATGACCCTTTTTAACATTAACAGCATCTGTGTTTTACAGATGGCTTGTAGTACCTTTGAGTGGCAAGAAGGTATTTATGAGCTACAGGGGAACTTTCAAGCTGCAAAAAATTGCATGAAAAAGCGGGGAAATTACATTTTCGTCGGACAGTCATTGGTGAAAGCATGTTGCCAAGCACTCCCAGTAAATATCTTCTCATTTGGTAATCGAAAGGTTTGCATTCACGAGAGATATTGATTTTCCGTTGAGAGAGGTTAGTCAAAATTTAACAACTAGGTCAGAGGAAGGTGAGCAGATCTTCAGAGCACTACCAGAGGATTTTATACGCTGTGCAACATTCATCTCTCGAACAATTTCGTTGAGACTACCTCAAAGAATATGAAACTTTAAGATTGATGACTACACACGCGGCCATTTTTTAATTCGGCTAATATGTCGGACGGACAATTGATACTCTCAGCCTTCTTAAAATTCGTAAGATTGGCTTTTCCCATTAAAAGTATAGGACTTACCAGGTACTACAAAATTGTTATCCATAATATTCACTACCGTTACCAGTGTTTCAAAATATTTACGAAACATAGTTTGTAAACTTCCTTGCATACAAAGCTATCCTTCGATCAGCAAAGCAATAAGGGGATAGAATTGAAAATAGCCAAATGACGGGAACTACAGTGCTTAGGCCAAGACTCTGGGTAGGCTAACAATAGAGACCTTGTTGATAATTTAGCCTCGTCAAAATCCAACTGGCTTTTTAATGGGATCAAGTGTCTGATTAAACCATGAAACATGAGCAATTAAACGCCATTGGCATGTGTGGTGTACCTTTAAAGCTATTTTCCGACAGGCTAATAAAATCTTGAAAAATATAGTCTTCAAGCATTCTAAAAAAAAACGAGGGAAAGCGACAGGCATCGCGCAGCCATTGGGCTAGCAGGGGCTATAGCCCCTCCACTTTTTTCAAAGATAGTCCTAAAAGCTATTACAATAATGGCATTTTCAACTGGAATATTTCCTGAACCGCACTGTTGTAAATAGACAAGGACGTAAAGTTGCAAAATTTGTTTTGCAAGGGGCGTTTTCAGTCCTTATAAGGGGCGTGGTCTAAATGAATCATCTGAGGATTCCCCCGGACCACCATTGCGGCTCGATCATCCCCTCCACTTTAAGACCGCTGCGCAGTCCCTGAGATGCGAAAGTTCCCATTCTGGCAATATCAAATGGCTTTGTAGTAACAAACCTTTGAGACAGAAATTCAAACAGAATTGCTCCACTCTCAGCATCACGGATCCTGGGACTGTTGAGTAACGCTGTTGCTTGCGTCATCAAATTCCTACCAAATTCATTGACACTTGAAGGAGTCATATGAAAAGCATTGAATGTAAACCATTTTGAAATGTCAAGCGTCAGCTCTCTTATCTAAGTAGCAAAGGAAGTATGTTAATCAAGTTGGGCAGAAGCATTGCCGCGTAGATTTACCCGTAATTGGCTTAACTTGATATGACTCGAAAAGATATATGAATACAATGAATTTCATGATTGTAGTACGATCTGATAGCCAACCGAAACAAATGATCTGGAAAGTCCTTACAATGTCATTAAGATATGATTGTCACGTTAATTTTGGGGCTGTAGTGGAGCTGATGAACATGATTAGTTGCTTAGATACATCCCTTACCGTGGCTACTTGATGTGCCAACTACTTTCCGAGTTATACGAAAAATGTTTTCTCATTGTTTTGCCAAAGATGGTTAATTTTATTCCAATTATCGATATTCATAGAAAATGTAGCAAATCGCAAATGTTAACTCAGAGATAAATAATGAATCTACGAACAAGAAATATTTGGATCACTATATAGAAGAAAAAAAGTGAAGCTTTGCTGCTCATGTCTCTGAAAATGCCTTTAAACAATATATAATAACAGCATATAATCTCTAACCAGCTTAGCTTAAATTCTCATACCAAGATTCGGAGGTACTGATCACATAATTCCAACACATAATCAGAAGCCATTATTCTGATTAACCAAACTAAATATATAATTGATAATGCAGTATCCTATAAGCAATTTTGAAGCAGATAGAAGGGCATATCGTGATAAAATATCGGTTGTTAGTTGCCTTGTTTACCATAGATTTGGTAGTATACGTAAGCAACAGTGGTTGGAGGGACTTTTGATTTAAATCCTTAGAAAGACGCACCAAAATTTAAAAATGACCTTACCTCGTCATGCTGGTCTTCAAAACATGACATTAGAACAACAAGGTTTCTAAAACGTAAACAGAATATATTTTCTTATGGGGAAATGAGGATCTCGCTCGCTCGCAGCTAGAGCTCAAATCTAGATAGTCAAAACCTCGAGTCAATGTTGGAGGACGTTACGCCTGGTCAACTGAACATAGCAAAGACCATCCATTAGATCTACCAACCAAAGATCATTGTTCAAAGAAAACTAACAACCTCAAATGAACAAAATTAATTAGATAACAAAAGCATCGGGGTCTTCTTAAGGTTGCTACGTATTCGCCAAAACGAGTAGTAGGTGGTAATTCTAATATTAGCTTGTGGATTAAGGATTTCAATAGTCAAAATTCTATTGGTAAACTGCTCTAACTCCTGTAATTGCTATTCAATGTTGCCTCATCATGAGAATGGACATTCTTAGGGAATTAACTTTTTTCTGGATATCTCAACACTGTAACAGCGCATTTCATGTGATTAAAATACAGACCTTTCGCAGACAAATTGCCATTTTCCAATTGAATGAACCCAATCCGTTAATGTTCTTAAGGACTCTACAAAAGAAAATAAGCTTAAGTTAGAACCCCTTCATATATATAACTTGAAATAAATATTTGCCAAGCACATGGCTAATGATAAATGAGAACCCCCCTCTCCCAATGAATACTATTTTGAACATTGAAAACTGTCCCAATACAAAGCAAAAATCAATATTATGCTCTAAATATTATTGCCGTGCCCAAAAACGTTTAGGTACAATTTGGAATTGTTCTGTATAAATGCCGAACGTTTTTGTCAACGTTTTGCTCGTTTTTGCAACTTTAAAACTAGCCGAGTTCAAGAAAGTAGTGCATATCAGACGCAATGGTCTAAATTTTTCTCGATATGCAGCAATACTTGAAAAGGAAATGTTTAAGAAAACAAATACATCAGTTTTAAAGGACAAAAATGGAAGGCTCGCGTTGCGTTGTTCTTGCCCAAAAACGTTTAGGTACAATTTGGAATTGTTCTGTATAAATGCCGAACGTTTTTGTCAACGTTTTGCTCGTTTTTGCAACTTTAAAACTAGCCGAGTTCAAGAAAGTAGTGCATATCAGACGCAATGGTCTAAATTTTTCTCGATATGCAGCAATACTTGAAAAGGAAATGTTTAAGAAAACAAATACATCAGTTTTAAAGGACAAAAATGGAAGGCTCGCGTTGCGTTGTTCTTTACTTGATGACATAAATATGGTCATCGTGAGCTAACGGACATGGCTGATTTCGATTACTGACATATCAAAAATATGTCTTTCAAAGACAAAAAAATCTTCCGCATGTGCTGCGCTATAGCATGGCATATAGTTTTGAGTTGATGGCACAAATGTATACTGGGAAGTAGCAAATGACTGCATTGAAAGGAAGAAAAAATTTTTGCTCCTTCACATCGGAAGAAAGACTGCTGGTAGTCAGGATGCTAGTGATTGGTGCTTTAACGTTCAACTTTTGGACCTATAAAGATAAAGGCATTGTTGTGGATTCCTAGAATAATATGAGATTAATTATAGAATGAGAGTGAACATTGGTGATGAGCAATTTGCGATAAAATTCTTACCAGCAGTCCTTCCCTTTTTTACTGCATCCTTTGGAGATGAAAATGTTTCTAAAACTGTATACAAAAGTTGAAGACCTGTAATGAAAGAAAGAGACCTCAAGTCCTCACTGATGTTCTTTAAGCATATTACATTGAATGTTGTCTAAAGAGGTGACTGGCAAATGGCAATTATCAAAGAATGTGAATTGCAATACTTGTTGCCTGCTTGGCTTGTACAAAATGTATTTGCCAAATCAAGAAGTAAACGAAGTCTTTAAAAACTGTTGCTTTCATATATTATAAAGAGTGATATACAAAATATAATGAAAATTACTGTTAACCAGTCTGCTAAAAATATTGCTCGATGCCATGGAAGCAGAGCTATACAACCATTGTCTGATAAAAGAGGTTTAAGTGATAAAGGCGATATAAGCTTACCTGTTTTTTTACGTTGAAACGATGCACCAGGAAACAAACAATGAAGAGACACTGATGCTATGCTGTCAACCAAGTCTAAATGTACAGAGTAAGCAGCGTTAATAAAAAAAAAACGCAGTCAAGTGCAGTTACTCTTCTGGTGCAACCATAACGATCAAGGCTATTTTTTTAAAATATTCAAATCCTGTTGGCAAGTGTTAAGTACTGGTATAACGATGTCATTGTTCTACAGGACGTGCATTGCCACGACTGGTGGTATTACAGAAGACTATAATCGAGAGTAGATAAATATTGTTTTCTCCATAAGGATGTAATATACAAATGTCAAGGGATAACAATACTTAAAAGCAATAACTTCTGATAATGAATTCGCTACCCCTTATAGATGTATTTAAGCAAAAAATGTTACCTTGTATAACAGTATGATATAAAAAGTGAACCAATATTGACTTGGTCATTGAACAGAAAAAGCCTATTACATACCTAACGATGCAGATAGAACATCTGGAATTATAGATAAGGAATTATCCATCTTCTGCCCTTTCTTTTGGTTCTTTTTGAAATCTCTCAGCATCATAATACTATGAGTATCAAGACAGAACTAAATACCTTAACACAATATTCAAGATAT
Organism: Catostylus mosaicus; assembly: GCA_964019065.1. Taxonomy (NCBI): domain Eukaryota; kingdom Metazoa; phylum Cnidaria; class Scyphozoa; order Rhizostomeae; family Catostylidae; genus Catostylus; species Catostylus mosaicus. The sequence goes on from OZ025187.1 coordinate 11,009,858, forward strand.
TACCAGCTATGTTAGAAGAAAGGGGATGGAGAAAACAGGAATAAGAGATGAAAGATGTTTTTCCAGGGGGTTTTGCTTCAAAATCTAGCTCTGTACATACGCCTTAAATTGCTTTTTTTAATCGACCTAGAGTAGGTGGCTCGTGAATTTCAGCAGTTATGTTATTCCATGATTTCAGAGCTGCGAAATGAGAGCCTTTTTATAAATTCAGTCCTATATCTGAAGAACTTGGGATCTTTACATTGCCTAGGGTATTCGTTCAAGTGAAACGTTCTCGGTATTAACTCTAAAGTGTCAATGTATTCATAAAAATACGCACCAGCTATCTCTCAAACGTGCCATTAAATTTTTCATTGAGACAAACAAAGTCTGTCTGAATGAAGATGATGCACAGTTCAAATTAACGCGAATAAATTTGAGGATGAATGACTGCTCATCAGCGCTTATTGGTTCTGAAAAGTAAATGTTCTAGGTAAAAAAACACACAAGGCAGTATGAAAGTTATTTATCAATAATAGATTTATGAATGGCAAATATATGTAATAATTCAACCAATGCCAGGAAAATGAGGAAATGTATCCTTAGCACCAAAGAGAAGAGTTGGATATGTCATGGCTGCCGAGGTCCAATATCAGCCACAAAACTTAAAGTATCTTGATTTAACAATCGCTATTGAATTGAAATACTGTCCTGCAAGAGAGGTCATCAACAACATTAAGGCTTATGACATATGTCTAGTCTTGAATAACGTTTGCTATCAAGCTATCGATATGCTACCTTGGCCCCAACTAAATTAAAATACATTTTTTTACATTACCTGTAGTTTTATTGTTGTAGCATAGGACGGAGAAAGCCTCAGCTCTAAGATTGTCATCATTATGATCAAGACATTCGTGTAGGAGATTCAAGTCCTGTTGAATAAAACCAAGTAAGTGTTAAGTAGAGGAATAACAATGTCATTGTTCTACAATATTTGGATCGCCACGACTGGTGGTATTTGAGGAGACTATCATTGGGAGTAGATAAATATTAAATCCTCCGTAGCCATGTCGTATGTGATGTTCCTGATGAACAACTGAATGAACTATACTTAAAATCTACATTTCCCTAAAATACCGCTGTAACGTGTTGGTCATATTTTGTTAAGTCGTCCTTAGTAGCGTCTTCAAGTCAAATGTCCCTCGTCAGTGCAACTTCCTTTCAGGAAGCCTATGCTGTTATTGTCAACCCGTTGTAATGTATTGTATTGATGTGTTGATTAGAACTCGTATATTCACGTGTAGAGTAAATGATAAATCAGTCTTGTTGTTTAATGATTACTGTCAAGATCACAAGTGTTTTTATATAAAGAGTATCTGCTTAGGGCTAGGCCCATTGGCCTAGCCTTGATGACTATCCACCATCGGAAGAAGAACCACATAAACGTTACATTTGGTGACAGAGCGGGATGGTGGTGGATAGAAAAAGAGAGGTATTCAAATCAAGAGTCTTTTCAAGGTCAAAAGTTTTTCACAGTGGAGAGAAGTATTCAAATTGCAAATTGACCGTTGGATAGAGATGAAATAAACTCTGGTGAACTTGAACGAGACGTTCCAAATTTTTGCTTTGCTGTTTTGTAGATGTGTGATTCATTCATTTTTTAAACACCAACACGTCAATCAACCTCTTCCGTCAACGATTTTTGCAAGTGGCTGAATATTAACTGGATGCTTTGGTATGAATTTAATTTACTGTTTTGGTGCTGGTGGATGGCGAATGAGCGACCAGCGGCTGGGGGATTGCGAATGAGCGACCAGCGGGAAGAGCCTGGAGAGCCTTCCGTTATTTTCAATCAATTTTGGGACTTTTATTTTCAAAGATGTTGTTATTGTTGGAAAGCGAGTGATGATGCTAGGAGCCTTCACTTACCACTGCCTCCGGGCCTTTATAGCTCTTTGAACATTTTTAATTTGTAGAAGTTTTGTTCAGAGATATTCGTGCTTACAACATGTTTAAAGGGAGGGGATGGTGTAACGTGTTGGTCATATTTTGTTAAGTCGTCCTTAGTAGCGTCTTCAAGTCAAATGTCCCTCGTCAGTGCAACTTCCTTTCAGGAAGCCTATGCTGTTATTGTCAACCCGTTGTAATGTATTGTATTGATGTGTTGATTAGAACTCGTATATTCACGTGTAGAGTAAATGATAAATCAGTCTTGTTGTTTAATGATTACTGTCAAGATCACAAGTGTTTTTATATAAAGAGTATCTGCTTAGGGCTAGGCCCATTGGCCTAGCCTTGATGACTATCCACCATCGGAAGAAGAACCACATAAACGTTACACCGCTTCTGTTTGAACAGTCCTTTTAGAATTCCATTTCTCATCCATTGCGCCTTTGATGGTGATTTTATTGACAGCTGATTGAAGGCTCCTCATTTAGTATCGCTTAAATCACCCAGTCTAGAAAATGCAGTTTTACATTAGCACATTACTGTGCACTGCGAACTCAAAAGTGAAGTCAAGTGTTAATTCGTCAAACAGCACGTACAATATCTTTGAAAGACGCTACACCGATCTTTCGACCAAATTTGGAAAGAGCACAATAGCCATAGCATAGACTTGTTCTTCTGCTATGCCACTCAAGAACACTCTGCTCGTCCTGGGAAAATTCTTTGTTCAGCTCTGCCAACACAGCATCTCTCATAACCTCAAAGACTTCTGGTATTTGATTTAAGGTTGTTGGAATAAAATACAAAACACAGTTCTCGGTTGATCTCCTAGGAACAAGAAAATCCGAGAGAAGATTTCAAACAATAGCAAAGTGTATTGAAAACGTGAAAGGTTAGGTCAATGATTCATGTGAGGTAACTGCAAATAGAACTAAAAATGACGACAACGTGCCGCATTATATTCTCTCTGCAACGTGTGCCTCATCTTGAAAGCAAGAAATATTAAATACATATAGGTTTATGGGTGTCTGTTAGTGTAAGCCTTAACAAGACTGTTATGCATTAATCTTTCAATGAGTAAGGTTAAAGGTGAAATGCTCATAAGCGCACTTGCTTTGCTACCTTTCAAATCTGACCTTACGATCGTTTTTAATTATCTTTAATTTTCTTGCAATTTTGATTGTCTCCACTTATGCAGAATAATTTTAAGTTAGTCATTCCAATGCTGATTTTAATAATATGCATCGCAAGTATCTTACGTGTTACTGTCCGCAAGCATTGACATGAAATCTTTTACAAAAATTAACTTCCATTTTTCAGCTTTCCAATTCTGTCAACAATATTGAATACTTAAGAAAAAGTATAGCATAAAGCACTTTTAGCTGCTACAATGGGATAATAGGTATAAACGTTAAGTTTTCAAGAAAATTAAAGGTAAGATGTGGATGCAGGAGATAAAAGGCATAAAAGTGTAGGCAATATAGGGTTCTTTTAGGGATAAAATGGATTTTTAGTGGGTTATTTAACAATGAATTGCAAAGATGACTACGAAATAGTGCAGCTTTAAAAACAATACTGAGGCGTTCCAAGTTCTGGCTGGAAGATACGATGCCTGTAAGTCTCAAAGATGTGCCAGCTTTTTTCTAGAAGGAGGGTGATTAAGGTGAAAGCAAAATGGGCACATAAAAGTCCAAATGGATGCTCAACAAATGCATTGCAGTATATTCCATGATAGCAATGGAATGATAACATTATGGCATTTAACAGAAATTATTTTACACAGCAAATACATTTTTCGGTGGGATACAATTTCGGCTTATGAAATCATGTAGGCAGATTTTACAATTTAAATGGTTGCTTAAAATTAATCTAAATATGAAGAAATAGTCAGGGTGATTTTATCAAATGATATCATGTGTACATACCTCTGCTCGTTTGTCTGATTGCTGTCTGAAGTAAAAATACGCGAATATAAAAATTTGGATAGACATAATAGAACATAATAGAACATAACATAACATAACATAACATAACATAACATAACATAACATAACATAACATAACATAACATAACATAACATAACAAAACATAACACAGCAAAACATATCATAACATAACATAATAGAACAAAACATAACATAACACAGCAAAACATATCATAACATAACATAATATATCATAACATATCATAACATAGCATAACATAACATAACCTAACATAGCATAACATAACATAACATAACATAACATAACATAACATAACATAACATAACATAACATAACATAACATAACATATCATAACATAGCATAACATAACATAACCTAACATAGCATAACATAACATAACATAACATAACATAACATAACATAACATAACATAACATAACATATCATAACATAGCATAACATAACATAACCTAACATAGCATAACATAACATAACATAACATAACATAACATAACATAACATAACATAACATAACATAACATAACATAACATAACATAACATAACATAACATAAAGTAATAAAGCCTTACATAAAATAGCAGAAAAAGAGAAATTGAAAAGGAAACAGGAAAGTAAAAGTAACATAGTGTGCAATATCAGAATAGAAGTATATCATATTTCAATAATAAGAGCTTTTTGTCTTCCATGAAATGAAAATAAAATTTTCATCAATAATGACCATGATTAAAATTTCAAAACTTACTTGGAAGGCGTAATAAATGACTTATAACATTCATTTGCAGCTGAAACTAAGTTTGATGTGGCGTAGCATTTACAAAGCGTCGATGGGAAATTAGCATCAATATTCAAAACCTGAATCAAACATAGATTTAATAGCAAGTCCATTATACTCATCACAAAAATAATCTACAGATACAAAAAACCAAAGTTAAGCTTTAACAAAACTAAGAGTATAAAAATCCAAAATAAAGGCAAAGAAAAAATATGCCCCCTTCATGACTGAAAGAATCCTTCGTGATAAACCTCTTTCTAGCTATCGATCATTCTTTGGGTGCCTTTTACGGTGTGAATTAATAGGGTCCAAGTATTTCGCAATGGAACAAATAACGTAGTTTATTCCTTTTCAAAATTAATACTGATTAATTGTTGTTTGCTGAAAAATACTGTTTTCATTTTAAGACGCCCACAACGAAAAAAGTGCAAAAAATTAGCTACATTAACTTGCAGACGTATGACAATTCGAGGTAGCGACTAATTAAGAACAGGAAATCGTTATTGCAAGAAAACGATTACCTTTGTACAGAATGTGTTGATGGAACATGAACATGAACACAAGCCAAACTATAGATGGCAAGGGGAAATCGCGGCAAAGCAAACTATCAAATAAAATGTGGGTGGAGCCTGTGAAATTAGCCAAGCAAGTTGAAGTCAATCAGTCTAAAATAAGTATATTGCATATTACGATACCTGTGACGTACTGATATGACGTAACAATTCGCATAGAAGAGTATATTTTCCTCGAATGTACCAAGGGTCTGCTAGAAGCTGCTCGGTAATTGATTGCATGAGCTATAGAGAAAAATAGTTACATTTAATGAGCTTTCAAGCGATAAATTCAACGATGGTTCTGACAAGTCAATACGGCATCAGTCCTGGCACAGAGAAAGGAGTTGCTCCTGTGGCCAACTCAGCTTTGCTGTGTCATCCAACAAATAGACTTTTTTGCCAAAGGACGCCGTTTACGGCACTCAACGTCTTTATCATAGGCACATATATTAAGATAACAAAGGCATAAAGCTACCTTATCAGTGGCGAATTCCCCACCAAGTACAATCTTTTCAGCATTGTGTAAGTTAAGAAGTTTGCCAAAGATGCTAAGAACCGCTTTTGGTATACCTTCAATCTAAAATCAAAATTATGCGGCCTAATCATGAGCTGCTAAATTAAATTAAACATTTAACATTATTATCATGGTAAAATGGTGTGAAAGTTGAACTTGCAATGTTCTGCCTCTAGTAAATCTTCTAAGTACTAGGGCAACTGAAATTCCTTATCATTCATTGATAAAAAATTTATGCAAGAAATAGAATGCTGTTATAAAATGCTAATTTGCCTGGCCTTTGGTTCTTTTAGCTCGAAAGAGAACTCTTTGAAATTCTAAGAAACCCTCAGAAATCATCAGCTACACCAGATAAAAGCTTTATAGTATATTGAATATGCTAAGAAGGAATTATAAGGGATAGAGATGCAGAATAATAGATCTTTTTAAATATTCATTTTTCACAAAACGTTAAGATAAGTGCAGCTAACATAAGGAAAGCATAGATAAGAGCCTGTGCCTATGCAAAAGTCATTGAAATTCAAAGTTCATAATATCTTTACTAATAACCTGAACAAATTTAATGATAAGGACGAAAACCAATAGAACCATTTCTTTCATTTCATCATTTGAAGAAAAAATTTAGATTGGAAAAAATTCGACCTACATTGTATCAAATCTGACATAAAAGGTTGAAATAATCAAATTGGATTAAACGGCATAGATGATGAACATGCGCTAATGAGGACTCTAGCCACAGTCGAAAGGTTTGTTTCATTTCATTTTAATTTCATTCTTTTTAATTTTATTTCATTTTATTTATTTCATTATATTTCAATTTAATGTCATTTTAATTTCATTTCATCCAATTTCATTTCATTTCGTTTTCTTTTGTTCCGTTTCAATTCATTTTATTTCATTTCAATTCATTTATTTCATTTCATTTCATTTTATATTAATTTAATGCCATTCTAATTTCATTTCATTCAATATCATTTCAATTCATTTTATTTCATTTTAAATATATAAGGATGGTTGCTTAGGCTTAGCTGATTTTCAAGGGGCCCTCATTTAAAAAACTTACAGATCAAAAACAACAGCTTAATTATATAAAGAAATAAAATTTAATAACCATTTTACGTAATTTAGTTTAATTTGATTATGTAGACCGTCTAAAATCTCAATCATTAGTCGTAACAAGCATCAAAACAAACAACATCATTAAAATTGAAAAGTCAACTAGACTTACCATATCTTCTCTGTTATCCCATAAGAGTTCTAATAAATTTCTACAGACATTAGATGCCGATAAAAACAATGCATCGTTTTCTCTAGTTTGGTGATATCTTTTTAATGTTATTCTTGATATTGAATCCATCCATGCGCCCAGAACTTGAAAAAAAAAACAATTCAACTCAGCAATAATCAAAATTTTCACAAAACTTCTGGTACCTTTCCAGACAGAATACTTAGAAGACCGCAACGGGTAACTGGGGAAGGTAGAAAATATCGTAGAATACTTATCTAGAATTGGACCAATACATCTTAAATTTTATTGCCTTCTTCTACTGCAGTGTACCTTATAACATGACGCTTCAACACCACTTACTCAGATTCAACACTTACTCCACCTTAACACCTACCTTACCTTACAAAACATCTAATAACATTTCACTACAACTAATAACATTTGTCATCTTACTTTGACAAAGCTTAACAATTCTTGCTAAACATACCATTACATACTAAAATATACAACACCATATCTTGCATCTCCTCACCTCAACTCACTTAATTTCATAGCAAATTATTTTGCCATGAAAAATTATCAATTAATCTTGTAGTATTGCACTGTGTTCCTCTTTCTTTGCGTTGTCCCATATCTATCATTTACATATATCGTCTCAAGCATTCCTTGAGAATCTGATAGATAGTCTGCTACTTTGTTCTGCAGTATGCTTGTTGCAATTAACTTAACATACAACAACTTAATCTAATGTCACTGCATATAACTTCATTGTACCTCAGCTTTACATAATAGTCCTTGTTCAATCTCTCTCTCAGCCATAACAATTAACGAAGCTAGAAATATGCCAATGTTACCTTGAAAACTGTAATATTTGTAATGTGGATCAACATTTGTTGTACATGATTTGTGGATAACATCAAATGAATATTTCAAAACATTTTGACACTGATATAAGAATGATAGAAAAACAAAATGAAAGAAAATGTATTCAAAACCACATAACAAGAAGTGAATTTTAGTTTTTCAATGATCTTTATCAAGGCAGAAATGAACCATGTAGCAGGAAAATAGTTGACAGTCTTTTTCTCAAATTCACGAGCATTGAACAAGTGAAGTAAAGAGTCAAAATCAGGCATAATATCTGAAAATTCTTAACCCAGTTTTCTTTCACGCACTCAGAATCCTTAAATACTGTATTGAAGAAATTTGGTGTGAAACCTACAAATAAATTGTCCAAACATTGCATAACATTATTTCGCTGAAACAACAGAGGATATAACTGCAAAGAACCTCGAGAAACAAAGTAAAACAACTTAAGAATCTATAGATATACTTTATTTGTGTATCAACAATCACGTGCATCAAAAACAGTTAAGCACAAGGGTGATATCAACGGCATTTTTACGCTCATGTAGAAATTAAAAGCAATATTAAATCATACTAACTAGTAGATTCTCATTTGAATGTAACTCAACACGATCTAGCAAAATTTCTGGAGAGCACACGGTCAAAAGGCCATTAACAGTGGCGATTTGACTGATTATTGACGTTCTTCCTTCACTGTGAATATCATGGATAGTTAATGGGCCCAACTTCAATTCTTTTGAATAACTTTTGTCAGATTCCACTAGAATTGGAGTCGATAATATGAATTAAAGTCAGCTACCGGAAAGTATTGAAAACACTTGTTTAAAGGCAATTAAGCAAATAATGTAAAAGAGGCAAATAAAAGGCAACTCATGTACATCATAACTGAGTGTTTTGAAAAGGTGGGCTGACGATCATTTCAGTTCAAAAGTCGACATGGGAGGAATAAAATCATTGCTGGCAGGCAAAAGTCATGAGTGTGGGTGAGAGATCCTGGGCTGGCACTCCAGATTGGTTACAAAAATCAGCTAGAACAGGTACATAGCATCGAAGTCTATGATAACATCACCTAGCCATCAGTATGAAGTAGAAACTACTACAGTTTTTTCACTTGCTGCAGCATACACTATGCATCCAGAAACATTTGTTTGTAGAAACAGAGAAAGGTGGCATTGTTGCATGCCAATGATGTAAGAAAGTACTTCCGGTTCTCAGGCCAACTTTGTGACTTATATATTAAACAAATATGGCGCATAATGTCCGTATCAGATACCGCAAATAGTCCTTAAGAAGACACATTTTCTTGCTGGCCTAGCAAGATGATTTTAGGTGCACGAGCAAATACCCTATACCAACGAATCTTGTAATTTTCCCCTGCCAACATGGCCTGCGACTAATACCTATTCTTTGCAGTATGAATGAAGCCAAGCTGCATGATAATTCTGCAGGAGTTATAGCATTCACTATATGCGATAATGCGATGCCTATTATTCCCAATGTCTCCTTTTGAAGTACCTGAAAGTAATACACAAACGCGCCATCAGCATAAACGTTAAAATGATGGTCTCAGATATGTAGCATGTTTCATTGATGATGGATTCAGAGTGGCTTTAAAAGTGCACAATAGCAGTAATTACAGTTATTCTGGCTTAAAAAAAGAAATACAGAGACCGGTTAGACAAAAAGAAGCCACAAGAGGACAATAGTTCAGCAGCTCAATTGGTTGATATGATTGCGTGAATGATTGATGATTGTTGGTAAATTTGGTGTAAAATCAAGTCGCACATAACGGCCAGCATCCGGATGTCATGGTATATTGGCTCGAAACTTAATTAATAAAATCTGACAGTCATAGCCGGCAAACAGTTGTTACATGGCTCATGAAGTTGAGACTGACATATAGTTGCATACTGTTGGTCCCAAATCACAGATGCAAACAGACAAAAATCTGGAGAATGAAAAATGGAAATTTACGAAAAGATTGCTTACTTCATACTTAATGCTATGCAACAACATTGACGTGAAAGCTTTAATCCAAGTACCTGAGAACAGAAACATAAAACTTTGAGGAAAAAACGAAGAAAACTGGTAATGCAAATTATTTAAGAATATGCTTCCTCAACTAGCTAATTGCCTCAAAATATTAGAACAAAATAAAAACTTCCAGTTTTATCCATAATAATTGAAGCAGTTTCAAGTTATAAGAAACAACCCCCCCCCCTCCTCCGTGAAACACCTCCAAGCAAAGATAAAACCGCTTTCGAAGAGTCATAAAATTATATCAACTTCGGGACAAAATTATACACAAAACTGGCAAGGCAATGACCTCATTTTCATGTTCTCATGCGATTTACGGTCTAGGTTATGATACAAATCAACAAATCAAGGTTGTTGATAGAACTACAAAAACAGTTGCAATATAGTTAGAATTAAGGTTAAAGTCCATAATAGTTATAATCCATAACAAGCGCTCGCTGTCGTATTCGTAGCCATGGCCATGGGTTAAAAGACAAAGAAATATCAAAACAAGACTTTATCTAATTTAAAAGACTCTTCAGACAGATTATCTTCAAATGACCTTCAGAAGGGTACTCTGCCAACTTACTCTCCCAACTTGAATGGCAATCATCTTGTAAAGCCTTTTCCAGCAAATTGTAGCCCGTGTTTTGTAAAATAAGAACTGATATCTGAGGAAACAGATCAAAGGAAAATAAAATAGCGATGCATGTTTTATGCTTGATTAATCAATAAGCCAAAAAAGATAAATAAGGGAACTTAGGGTTAATTTTCTCGAAGGAATCCTAATTTATACGCCTCGCTACGGACATTTCTCCTTATTTATTGAATTTGTGTTCGGTTCTGGAGCTCTTTGCTCTAACTCTCTTGAGTCAAATATATCTTTGAATTGTGTAGTTAATGAGTCTAATGGGGCTATAGGGTCTTGAGAACTAAATGAATTGGCTATGCCACAGACGCATTTCTTTCAAGCAGAGACAGTTATAGTTTACCGTTATAGTTTATCATAAAATGAAGGGGAAAATGAAGAACGTAAATAAGGAATGATTGACCGCACAAATATATAATTGTAAGAATAAATAAATAAATGATTAAATAACTGTATGAATAAATAAATGATTCGATGTCTAAATGAATGAACGATTGAATAAATGAATGAAACGAATGAATGAACGAAAGAATGAATAACCTCTTGGAAAAAGGAATGAATGAAAGAGTCAATGAATATTTGCTTTTTATGTCACTTCAGTCAAAATAATTATTTAATAAAGCAAACAATCCTGAATGCACCACCAACAACAAGATTATAACTTTATTATGAATATTGCATTAATAAATAGGTTTCAAAGTACCTTAACAGCAATAAAAACATTTTCTTCTAATAAAGAATATGATTCATCATTTCCCAACTGCTTTCCCTGATAGAAATTGAACATTAGTCAGTCAGCATATCAGCTTAAAACCCCAGCTAGTATGAACAATATCAAATTATGAATATTACATGCTGTTTCTCTGGATCTATTTAAATGTGCAAAAATCATTCTGAACTGGATTACAAAGTTAGACCTCTAACCATAGCATATGGGAACAGGGATAGGAACATCAAATACACAGGGCTGAATAACAAAAAAATTCCATTGAGATGGTACATAACATCTCCCTGTCATTCATGCAAATGTCCTGCCCAGGAATAGCATGTGAGCTGAATTTGAGGAAGTGAAATTAATATCTTTCAATACCTTTTCCAAAATTTTTTTCGGACTATTTTGATAAATGGATGAGCCTTTCCATTTTTAAAAAGTTCTCTCTTGAGAAGAACTTTGTAATAGATTATCACTCTAAAAAGATAACCAAGCAACAGAATATTTTGCCCAAGTACTTTAAAACTTACGATAAATATTGTCCCCTAAATATCAATTTAATGCATATTTTAGCACCTTACTTAAACGATTCAACTTAATGGCCTTAGCAAATACAACTCAAAAGAATAAATGGATAATGGTAGGTAATAAGAATACTTTTACCGAAAACAATGATGATGTCATTTTTTGAAGAATGTCCAGAACAAAAGTACAAATGAATTTGGGTTCATCAAGAACAACCTTTTTGTTCTGAGATGGTGCATCAAAGAATGCTAAAACTGTGAGACAGAAAAATGAGAATTCATATTCTGATATATAAGCAAAAAAGTGGAAGGTATTTTTAAAACATAAAAAGTTTTATGATTGTAGGTTTTAAAAGAGGTAAATTTTGCATTGACTGATAGTCAATAATGTGTGTTTTTTCTTTATGGAATTTGATCCAAATTTTTTTATGGTCATTATCCAACTTCAATGCTATGAGGAGCATTAGACAAGGAAAGGTGTTTATAACCTGCAATTTTAAATGTAATTTGTCGACAGAAGATATTGTTGTTCATCACAAAAACCGCATATTGCTTCACAGTAAATAATCATAAATGCAATCCAAGCAATTTAGTACAAGTAACATTAGGCTTGAACAATTTTTCCATCCTGACCATTGCCTATTATCCAATAAGAAATCACCAACTTACATATTTTCAAAGATTCATCCTTTGTGTCGCTCTTTGAAACATGATCTAATTCTTTGATGAGTAGCATCTTTGCATCACATGGAGAGGTCTGCATACATTTTGCAATAATCTAAAAGAAAACATCAATTTAAAGATTAAATTCATTTTAAGAATCTTTGTAAAAATTTAATCTAATAGTTCTATCTAATTCAAAGGAAAACAAGAGAATAATGAGTGCACACCTTGTATGAACAAGTAACCAATTAGATCCACAATTTCTCCCCTAACATGATTTCAATCCACATTGATAAATACTTTGACATGTACTCCTGTTTACATTCCAGCATTTGAGTACCAATAACTCAAAATATAACATTTTATAAATTGATCAACAACAAAATACCTCATATGCATTCTTTTTGAGTTTTGGATTTAACAGAGATCCGATTGCATCCTTGAGAACGACCTGTAGTTTTGGAGGAGAAAAATCACTTCCTTCTAGAGCTAGGTCTTTAAGCTCCTTTGATATTCTTTCCATTGTCTCATGAATTCAATACCTGAAAAATAAGTTTAAAATTCATAACTTGAACTATTTACATACCTAATTAAGCATTCTTAAATGCCACCTGGGCATCCTTCAGATTTTAAAATTTTTATGTTTGTGCAGTGGTACCTATAGAGTAATGGCACACCTTACGATTTTTATACGGTTTTTGGGCACCCACACCTGAGGTGCAAGACTGTTGGCACAGCCAAGATCTTGTCAAGATCGGCCATACTCTGCAAACTGGTACTTGCCTGCATCTCTGACCATAAAAACCCTCGCTATTGTATGTGATGCAGGCAACATAGCTTTGGTGTTTTGCTCTACATAAGCTTTGCTTAGAAGCTAATTCAGGAGGCTGAAGCATTGTTATTGCAACCACGATAGCCAATTCGATGTTTAAAATAACGTTTTTGTAAGCACCCAAACCCAGGGATTGGTGCACATCTAATTTTTTGGTTGGAGGAAGTGTACTTTAGCTGGACCGACTCTTATAAAAGTCTTTACTAAAACGAGGAACGAGCAGAACGACTCCGGAGCAACCACGTAACACCGATTAATATAAATAATAGGATAGAAATGTACCTGTGTTTACCTTACTTCGAGGTGATAGCACGACGATCGGGCATTTGTGGTCACTGCAAACGTGACTTGAACCATTTTGCAGCAACCTCGCTTCAATGACGGTGCAACAACAAATCTACCACAACAACATTTTCCCGTCCCTTCGCAAAATACTTTTACTTTGCCAGGGGGTGCTCCCTTCTTAATTTGTCTCGTATTTGGAGAATTCTTCCTCCAAATAATCCCCTCAACACAATTTAGTTTGTTTTTTTACAATAAATTATTAGTTTCTGATTCCTGTTCTGTTGCATCAAGTGTTTTAAACAGTTTATATCTTAGCGTTATATCTACAGAATTCCGCAACGCTTCATTAAAATAATATTTCAAGAAGCAATCTTTTGAATTGGAACCATTTAATTCAAAATCATTTCCTGGAACCATTTAATTCAAAATCACTGTAAGATAGGGGAACGCTTTCCTCGATAAGTTTACCTATCGAGGGGTCTTTTCCTTTAAGTAATTTTTTTCCTATGTTTGTGTCTGAATATGTATCAATTTCAATATGATTGTATTAATTCTCTGTGACATAATCTTATTTCATTGTAGTTTGGCTATTTTAAGGATGGTTATTTATAAAATGGCATGTTGTGAACATCAAAATATAAATATAACTGGACTATCTGTTTTTCAGTTCGTCATATCATGGTCCCAGAAGGGTTTGGAAAAGGCTGTAGACTAAGGGAGAATATGGAATTTGATGATTAAAATATATATTTTATCAATTAAATAATTAATGGCATTTTAAAATCAAGCTAAATATTAAACAGGCTGAATAGAAATAAGTTCATATTGTTAATACTTTGTGGTGAAAGAATTTTACAATTTTCTTCGCCAATAATGCTGATACTTCAGGAATTCTTGCTTTGATCTCTTCCGGTGAGCTGTTAAATCGAATATTCAAAAATAGTATTATACATGAAAGGACAGTTAACATAAGATGAACCACAAAAGGAATATTTGCTGATAGATAATCTTGTCGGGAAAGCATAAAGAGGAACCAAATATGGTCGTAACTACTGGTAACTATTCACCTTTTAAATGTGCAACAGACAAAAAGTTACCGTTATCAAATGAAGCTTTAGTATCAGATGTAATGTCATTATGCCAAGTAATGATTTTGTTCCGTCTCCTGTCAGTCTTAAACATTCTTTACATATGACTTGTTTAGTTATTTTCCTTTTACATGTCATTTTTTATGTTAAGATTGTAACTATTTAACAATAGAAATTCCAAACCAAGTGAGAACCAGGCGTGTTATCATGTTTAAGTTGTCAATAGAGAAGGTCAACAAATATTAAGATCAATCACCTTTTTATCAATGGTTTCAAGCATTTAAACTCATTACAAAGTTTAACTGATAATGGATATGATATGTACGGTATGGTCAGCAATACTTTCTGCAACTAAAACAAAAATTCCTTTGATTTAGAATTGTGTAGCAAATGTGTTAGTTTCTTGAAGTTGAGTACTCTTTTCAGAAGGAGCACTTGGTCAAATTACATGAATCCTGACATAAAGACAATAATGAGATGCGCAGACTGTAGATTCAAAGGAAAAGCCTAAAATGATGCTAAATATCTATAATAGTACGTTAAAATTCCAAAAAAACTCTACAAGTTAGAGAAAAGAAAATCGATAAGGTATTTTTGAGATAGCCCCTATTCAACGTTACACTTTTTGAGTTTCATTAAGTTCGAGCGTATTAGTGACAGCAGGCATATTCAGAGGGGTATCATAAAAGAAAGGGCTAAAAATTCTTATGAAAAGGCTTTATGACCGAGACAGAATCGTAAAAAGACAGCTTACCTGATCTGAAGAGTTGTTGTTTAACTTCATTGATATTGAATTTAAACCGAAATCCGCTTCATTTTCTGCCTCTGCTAGGCGGTAAACCAAGAAGGCTGTATCCTCTGAAACAAACGGTAAAAAATTGAATAAAACTTATCTATGAAACTATTAAAAATTGGCCGATAAAAGAGTACTTACGGAATACAATATCGTTAGGTACGGGTCCAGAAACCATAAAATACACGCTACTTTGCGATATTAGACGTTTATTCTCGGGATCAACAAAGAAGCAAAATTCCACGGTTAATATCTTTGTAATTAATTTGATTTATTCAATTTCTGCGACTTTCGGTGATTATCCAGGAAATCTATAGATCAGTTTTCCTTTAACCAGTCATATTTCGCTCAATAGTCTCCTATTGTAAACAAAGGGACAATATTGTAGAGACAAATGTTATTTATAGAAAATTCCATGTTTTTCAAAAATTTTCTCCGAAGGAAATATGCGGTGTTGGCAGCTTGCTACCCATCCTAGTTCACTGTTATTCATTCGTTTAATTGGCTATGTATAAAGTTGAGAAAGTCTCGACAATATTTCTCAGCATAGAACAATGCAAATTAAGTAATTCGACAGCATACAACATCATGTACCATGCAACAACATCGACACCATGCAACAATTTTAAACATGTTTCTCGTGTTGCACCACATAATTCGACCTCATTTCATCAAGGTTAATAAACAGCCCATAAATTGTCTAAGGATTTGTGTGACAACTTACCTTGTGAATCACTGAATAACACTTTGATCTGGTTTTCGGCCAAATACGCAAGTAGTCCAGTGAAATATTTTGTGTAAGAGCTAAAATGAGCAAAATACGGCAAAATACTGATAATTACTTATTGCACTCTAGAATGCAATTTTTTGATTGGAATTTTACAGAAGAGCGTCAGAAAACCAAAACCAATCGGCGCATCATTTTTAACCCTTTCATCCATGGAGGCACCATTTGGCTTAATAAACTTTAGCGAGAATCAATAATCTCTTAGAAGCGGAAGACTAATCCCTTTAACATCTGGATACACCTGCTTCTAAAGACTCGTAAAGATTCTCTTTTCCAACATTATCGATTCTTGTTCCCCCATGTAACTTGAGCTAATGCTTCTAATGTTGCTGTATAGCTGTATTTTAGCCGGGTGTGAAAGGTTAAAAGATAAAAACGCATTGTACATTGTTAGGTCTGTATTTGTAACTTGATTTTTACGGTCTAGCTCTTGACCTTGATACTTGAATGCATCACTGTAAAGATCTAAACAACAGACACATATTTCATCCATCCCTAGATATTTCATCTTACAATTATTTCATCCCATCGTAGCCGCAATGTCTCATTTGATGTATTTTTATGTCATTCTACTTCTACATTTTGTCTTTCAGTTTTTTTTTTATATCAATATCCAGTTAACCCCAGGATTGTCATAATCCTTTGCACCTCGACCATCGTTCTTATAGTAGCATACAGTTGTGTAGTAATTTTGTGAGGTAGTTTATTTTTAGATTTGTATTGTAGCTCTTTAGCAGGAAAAATTCTTAACAATGTTTTGAACAGTTGTAGTTAGAAAGTCACAGAAGTTACTAAGTACTGCTAAAAGCTAAAATACTAACTGATCAACCATGAAGGGAACTTACAAATGCCTTTCGGCAGCGGTTGATCCCTTAATACGATCCTTTTCGATGATGACACAAGCTCTACCGTAATGATCCATCATTTCTTTGATGGATGATAAAGTCTTTGCATTATTGGAGCCATTTGATATATCTATAGAAAAATTGTAAAATTTCTTATATAGCGGCGCCAATTAGATCCAGACATCGAATCTAATGAATGCTCTAGAATTAGCAGAGAAGGCAGTGAAGTCTACGCAAAATGTAGTCTCAAATGAGTCAAACAAACAGTCCTGAAAGTATGTAAAAGCTTTAGCTGTTTCGGTCTAAGTTATAAAAGGGAAGGCAATTTTGGTAATTTTTACTTGTGATGGGCTTAATAGAAACACTTTGAAAGCTAGATAATGAAAAAATTAATGATCAACAAGAGAGATGAAATCATGAACATAGAAGTTAATTAAAATAAAAAAGAGCAAAAATGGAGAGGAAAACACCAACATTAAAGTATTGAAATGGAAAGGTCGATATATTATATATCTAGATAGAGAGCCAGATGTAAAACAGACAAGTAAATTCCAACGTAGTGTAATAAAACTTACCTGACTGAACTTTTCGCAGAACACCCATTCTTTTACTAACAACAAAATCGCAATAAAGTTGCGAGCAGACAGTGAGCTGAACATGATGTTTGAGGCGAAGAATAGAACCAACCTTTGAAGAGCAAACAATTTAAGTAACTCATTGGGAAGAATATTCTAGTCTACTTCACATACTTTTTCGTCAATCAATATCATTCTTGCACTGTCATATTCCCATGTGAAGGGAAGGCACACAGTAGAAATATCACGGGTTCTGCCTCTCCACAGAAATTAGTATGGTATGTAATATTGCAGTTTTTCGTACATACAAGTCTTTTTCGATGTGAAACGTTTGCCAAATCCTCGCTACATCTCTTCGATGAAGCCATGCATAATACTCTGAAGAATAACCTTGGTTGTGCTAACGTTGTATTAAAATGTTAAGTATTTTCAAGAATCTTAGAGGGCAAACCCATCCCCCCTCCCTCAATTATTCATTCCCACCCTATTCTTTAGTCGCAAAGCTCGTACTAATTGCATTGCAGTGGTAACATACCTGACTAGAAGCGACAATCTTTGTGTTTGCAAAAATAAAAGGATTCATATTGAGTGTTTTTGTATTTACACTTTCTTCAACCCTTCCTCCATTATCCTAAAAAGAATATACTTGCATTCAATACTTTAAAAAATTCTAAAACTGGCTATGGAAGTTAGAATGTTGCAGCGTTAAGGGAGCTAGAACCATACTATACAAATGGCAACCAAACTGTTTCTGGAGATTAAATCAATGAATATTGGTCTCCGGTTAGTTGGTTTCATAAATTTGGGTCAACAAGGTGAATGATCGCACAAAGTCATCTCATGCACATATGCCAGAAATATGATGTTTGGTAGCAACTCAATTTAATTACGCAGATTTTTGAGGCCTAGTTTTTCTACAATAACTTTCATTTCACAGTGTAAAAATTGAACATCAAAAATAACTGTCTTCTGAGTACATTTAGGGCGTTAGAAGATAAAATGCTTGAAAATACAAAAAAATGAGAAAAGATATTTGTAGATCCGAAAAATCTTTCACTTAGGAATGAGGAAGATACAAATGCATGAAAAGAAGAAGCAAAGATAATAGGAGAGGAAAGGGTAGTGGGAAGAGATGTGAAGTTGAGGCAAATAAATGGGCCCTCTAACGGAGACAAAGATGGGAAAGTAATGTCGGGGCAAGCGTATATGCACTTGAGATGTATAAAGAGCTGCTATAACATAGGCAAAAGTTAAAGAATTGGAAAAGGCAAACGTAAAAAGGCAAAAGTAAAGAGGCAAAGGCAAAAAGGCAAACAAAGGGCAAAACCGAGAAACGAGAAAGATGAAGGAAATTTGGGAAAAGAGAGGACAAAAGAGGAATATAGATGAAAAGGGAGAGATGAGAGGGAAAAATGTATTAAAACTAAATCAAAATAAACGAACATCGAAAAGAGAAAACGAAAAAGAATGCGAAAGGAAAGGTAAAAATGTGAGGCATGTGAATGAGAAAACAAGTGTCGAAGGAAAGAAATTTAGATCACGATCAATCAAGATCACGGAGATCGATAAAAATCAAATTTAGGCAAGGTACCTTTCGAGATTCATCCTTCACTTGTAGATCTCTTGGTCCTAGGTCTAACCCGAAATCAAAACACGGTTGAAAATCTTCAGCAATTAGCAATGAGTATAAAGCCCTATTTTTATTCACCATTTTCTCATTTGCAGTCATTGAATGAGAAGATGGACTGCAATCTTTGTTCATAATCGGCCCATTTCGAGTAAATTCAACTTTGTTTGTTTCATCGAAACTTCCATTACTTTTGCGTGTGGGCCTTTCTATTTCTGTCGTATTTTTGTCTTCACTTTTCATCTCATCTACTATTGGCTCCTCATCATCAGAAGAGAGAATCCTTTTTAAACGTGACTTCTTTTTACGATACGGTGGACTGATAATGTCACTTTTAGATTGAAGTTTGGTGTTGTCAAGTCCATCAGATAAACATTCTTCATCACTTGTTGGAACTTGTTCACTTCCGTCTTCACAATCATTGTCCTCATCAAATTCACCACCATCGTCTATGAAGCTATTTAACTCTGCTGCTTCGTCATCGTCATCACTAAGGAAAACGAACAAATCCGTAGATAGAATTTTCTCTATTTAGAAGGTCTATAAAGAACAGTTCCCCTTCAAAACAAATTACACGTTGCGGTAAAAGTGTTTATATTTAAAAGTAAGAGCAAGCGGGCAATTGGGAACCAATCGATGCAGAACAGAATTCCAAATACATAAGACATCAAGTCGACAAATGACTAACACACAAAAAGTCAGGGAGATATTGAAGAATCTACATTCCTTAAAGAAAATGAGAATGATTCATTGCAAAGCTTCTAACTCCAGTTTTTAAATCCTAGAGCAATTTTGAGTCAAAAATAAATGGGGAGGCAAAGATAAATAAATCAAAGCATACCTTTGCTGCTGCCATGAACTCCTTCCTACCATCTTGTATCTATTTCTATTGGCTTTGAATCCAGGTGTGTGAAAATTCAAAGCTTCATACATAGGGCTGAAGAGTGATTGTCTGTAAATCATGGCCATATCAACAGATTCTTTAGCACCTGGGAAAAACATACGTAAATTAAACTAAACCTATCAATTTTCGCTGATGCCGATAGATTTTTGTATTAGGTACCCTCAACCTCTTTATCTCCCTATCTTGAGACAATCCACCATTTTCACTACGAGGGTGCATGACGTCAACTTTTAATCACAATGAGGCTACTCTTCTTGGCAAAGGTTGCCATCTTCCTGTCCTTATTCTACTCGTGCCGTGCATGACGAGAAATAAGAACTCAGCATGTTCAAACTGTGCGTCCACTTCATAATGCAATATTGACATTGACGAAAGAAACACAAACCTTTACGGTTACGCATTGGCGTCACTTGAGTCATCTGCGTAGCATCATCAATAAAGCTATCCATAACATATTGGCTCCCGTCCGGATATATCTCATCTCCACTGTCGTCTCCTGACAACTCTGCTTCATCGTCAATAAAATCTGTTCGCAGTCTTTTCTTAGAAGCACCCTAAAAAGGCAGTACCAAATAAATAGAATACAGAAAGAACATGGCACAAAAACAGAACTGCTTAGTTCGTTAAGAATTGTTAGGGTTCCAAAGATCTCCAAATCCTTTTCGTGGGACAATTTGAAATCAGCAGTTTAATAGTGAATTAATTAATAACTCAACCCACCTTAACGTTCTTGTTGCTAGAAAACTTAACCTTTCGACTATTTTTCTTGGCTGATTGGTTCACTGAAATAAAATACGGAATATTAAGTTTTATGTAATAAAAGAGTGAAATAATGTAAGAAGCTGATAGCAGAAGCTGAAAGTGGCAGGAATATTAAACTACTTCTTGCTAAAGTGATAGGTTATGCTAGTAATGGATATAAAATCATGGCGATAGGGGCAAAGGTAGGATATCATGCCCACTTCATTATCGCCACGCAATGAAAACTCCCAGTTTAATATAACTACAATTGCCGCCAACAGTAGTTGGAACATTGGGTTGCATTGGCCGAAAATTGCAGTTTAAGCTTCAATTTCGTATTTCTAGTAGACACTCCCCCTAACCCCTGAAACAATGTTGGGTAACACATTGGGTAGAGAATAAAAGACACTTTTCCAACTCGTATCTTCATTTCATAATCATATTAAATTATCGCAAAGAGGGGGAGGAGAGAGAATGCATTGAAAAAGAAGCATGATGTTCGAACACTTTCAGCAAGTATTGCAGTTTCAAAAATGGTGGCTGCCTTGACTGCAAATCGTTTAATACATTTAACGCCAAATGAAATAAGTCATTCATTTTCAAGAAATATAAAAAGATAGAGACTATGAAGTTGATGCTTCCTGGAGGGTGAAGCAATGCCCCAAAAAGGCCTTACTTTACGAAGGGCTATAATCCACAATTGTAGCTTTTCTACAGCTATAGATACTTTTCTTTAAGCTAGTTATAAGTATCATTTTGGGTCATTTCTAAAAATAGAATTTGTTCCTCGAAATAAGTTATCTTACAACAACTGTAACCGGAATTAAATTTATGGTGATAAGAAAAGGGAAAAGTCGAAAAATGAGCCAACTGTGAGGTCACCCAGATCTGAATAAACTTGAGTTTGGAATGACCAGTCCTAAGCCTCATAATATCTAAAATGCTTTTTCTTGCTTTGCTGATATAGCATGTTACGTGATCAGAAAAAGTTTAAGCCTCGTTATCGCGGTAATTACTCCGAGAAGAAAAAAATTAGGTCACTGTGAGGTTAAACTGATCTGATCAAACCTATGAAAAAGACTAATCAAAATGCTAAGCTTCATCATTCCATATTTACGATGATTATTTGCTGATGCACTGAAAGAGCATGTTACGTGATCAGAAGAATGATAAGCCTTGTTATCGTGGTTATTCATCAAAAAAATTGATAAATAAGTGCACAGTGAGGTCAAACAGATCTAAACAAACCTATGTTTGGAAAAGAATAATAAAACTGCAAATCCCCATAAATCCATAATCACACTAATGGTGGCGTTACAATTAGGTAGTTGCCGGAGAAGAATAAATGACCTTCCGCCAAATTTTTTGGAGTCAATAAAAATTAATGGATTCAGGGACTGATCATCTCGCAATATTATCTGCCACGCAGTCAGACATGGCAGAACAGATATCGCTGTTTCAAATTACTGCTAAAAAAACTTCTTACTAGCGACAATCCTAAGCTGTTTAATCATTAAAAGTTCATGTGTAATCTCGAAAATTCAGAAAGAAAGCAACTCACATGATGTACCGCAATCAAAATCTTCATCTGAACTTTGTGCCCCAATACTCACTGCGGGAGATTTGAAAAATCCAACTTTTTTCGTTTTCCTTCTCCTAAGAATGCAGTTCTCGAATTCATCATCAGAGCTATTATTTCCTGGAATGGTACTGCTCCTTGGTGAAGGGGAATCGTCCAATATTCTTCCAACAGCTTTCCTTCTGCGTCGATTGTTATTAAGGTGAGGAGATTCTCCTTTTAAATGCGAATCAGAGTTCAAATTCTCAGTATTAATATCTGAGCACGTGGGATTTAGGTTGTTTCTCAAATGCCTAGAACGGACCGCATTTAGATCAGTTTCTGTGTTATCAGTGATATGAATCTCATTTTTCTCGTTATTCAGAGGCCCAAGACCACCATGTACTTTATGGTTATTTAGAAGTGGAATACTGCGACTTTTTAAGCGTGTTGCAAGCGATGGCATTGGATTTTCATAGTCACTCGTAGAACCATCACTAGACGTTGGTAATCTAGCTGATACTTTATCACTACATACTACCGATGGCTTCATCAGCCTTGGCGATTGCTCAACATCAAAATCTCTACTTGAATTGGCTTCTTTTGAAGTTGCCTGTGTTGAGTTACAATGTATGTAATTGTCCTTAGCTAAGACTTTAGCATCTGTTGATTCACGTCTGCAGAAAACTCCATTAGAATCGCCGGTAACTTCATCGAACAGTTTAGCATCATTTTCGATGTTTGTTTCTTCATCGATGAAATTTCGACGATTCTTGAGCCGGCTACTAAGCGATAGCACAGGCAATTCATTATTGATACCTGTTTCATCATCTGATACATTACAGGTAATTGATTCATTTAATTCCCGAAGATCGATATCATCAATCGAATCGTTCTTATCAATTCCACCAAAATCACAAGTCCCGTTTTTATACGAACCAAACAGACTATCTTTTGTCTTATCAAATCTATCAAGCGTGCAATCAAGTTTTTGTTCAACGTTTCCTGACATTATACGTTCATTTTTCGCCCCAAGTACATTGTGCTCCTTGCTATGAAATGATTCACTCCTAGACTTAATGGATTTGTCCTGATCTTTTGCATCCGTCGTCTTCACCTGACAAACAACCGGAGGTGAAGGGCAATCTTCAAACTCATCCTCAAAATCTCCCATCAAACTATCGCCGAAAAGGTCCAAGGTTGAAAGTTCAACGTCCTTCAAACTCGTATTATTTTTGCAATTCACAACTCCAAAACCTTGTGAAGCATCGATGCCAGCATCTTTTGGCTGGGTAAAGATATGAGCCTTTTGGAAACTTTTGCCATTTAGACTAGAATTCCATTTTCTTGAGCCGCTGCTGAGATTGCTATAATAATGGCTTTCTTTATTTGATAATGCAATCCCACACTTGCCACCAATACCCTTGTAACTACTATTTTCATTTTTATTCAACAAATCGTCACTGCTAAAATCAGCGTCTATGTTATCTAGATTATCTAGATCGTCACAGGCTGGCGGTGGTGGAACAGCTGCATCTAGAGCATTGGATTTCAAAGCTGCATTTCTTGGAGCCCTTGAATCTCTATTTGGGGTGCTACTTGGTAGAAATGAGGCTATATTTTGAGTGCAAATAAAATCATCATCTTCACCATTTTCAGGGCTACTTGTAATGATGTTTTCTCGCAAGCTTTCATGTATCTTGCTTTTCTCGTTGGCATTGATATTTTCTACTTCCATTTGATCATAAACGTTACATAGATTTACATTATCGAGTGCTCTTTGATCATTCATCAAATCTACAATGTGTTGTTCATCATCGACAGGGTATGCCAGTTCCTCTGTGGTGGAATCTACCTCTTCTCCACTATCTACATTTCCTACATTTTCCATAGCTGGGCCCACCTTACCAGATACAGCTCTATCGTTTCTTTCTGATTGGAAATCACCATCATCGTCAGATAAATCGATAGTCTTTTGAATTGTACTTCTTCTCCATGCCTTCGCTTTATCAAGTCTCTTCTCTTTCAATGTTTTTTTACGTGAGTTCTTCTTGGAAGTTTTCGTTTCGCTGCCTTCTACTTCTCCGTCCAGATTCTTATCGCTTGCATCCTTGTCTAACTTCTTACGCGATACTTTCTTTGGTTTTTCCTCAATTGATTTTCTCTTGACGCCACGACTAAAAATAAAACAAAAAAAACATAAAACCTAGGCCGAATAATGCACAAAAATTCTCCTATCAAAAAACCTGGTTTACATAACAACTTCGGCTTTGCTGTTCTAACTTGTTCTGAGATTTTTATTGATTTCCAGTAAATAAGGGAGACTTTCAAATTCTTATAGAAATGTTAAGGGTATTCAGCGTGCTTCTTTCAAAGGGCTTTTGGTCACAAAAACATAATAGCTAGACGATTGAAAACTTGCTTCAGATAAAGGTGATACGTCAGTTAGCGTTGAAAAGCCGGGTGAGACAATACCATAAAAAATAGGTACCGTGAATCGGAATGCTTGCGTAAAATTCAAAGGTAAACAATAATTTATGAAAGGTTTACAGACTTTAAAAAATAGTTCAGTTTTAAAGATAGCTTGAAAAAAAAGCATTTTAAGACAAAAGTATAATCAGGATGATGAAAACCTGATAAAAAGTCGAAAGTATTTGTTTCAACGTAAAAACATGCGTATAGCCAAACTGAAATGTGAAACTTACGTTGCAAGCACTTGGGGTTGTACAGTTATCTGCATTTTCAAGCAATATGGATTCAAATGCTTTGGAATCATTCTCGGACTTTCGTCAAACAATACTAGCGAGTTTGTTGCATCTAACAGTTTCTTATGAATACTCTTCTTGTTTGTTAAGCTTCTTTTATATATCTGCATCCAAAGAGACAGTAAGTTAGAATAGGAAATGAGAAAACAGCACAGTAGATGCAGGCATACTAACAAGTCCCAGTAAAATAAACAAGACGCTTTTAGGAACCGTAAACCTTTATTACGACGTGTTCTGGTCGGTTATTAAGGCAAAGTATAACCTTAAAAGAAATATTTCGGAGCAGCCATAGTATGAAAATTCAGCTGATGGATAAAAGAGCGCTGAGATTGCTCACGTTCAAGATCAGACTTTTCATAAAAGCACAACTTCCTCAACTATGAAGGTTTTATCAACTATTGAAACAGTAAAATGCACCTGATCTTCTTTACCCTCCGTTACCAAAATGATAATCCTCCCAGCTCTCTTTCTACCAGTTCTCCCCATCCTTTGCACTAATCGTATCGGTGAATTCGAAGCGTCAAAACAAATAATAAGGTCAATATCGCCAATGTCGAGACCTTCTTCTCCAACTGACGTTGATACAAGTACATTGTAACCTCCTTCTCTAAACCTCTGAACCACCTGGATAGAGAACCAAAATAAACGTTTCATGGTCCAACACTGCAGGTTTTGTTTTACAGAATAAGGCTCCAAATTTTGGGTTCATTTAAGCATTAGACATAATGATATAAAAGCAGCAAGCTTAACATTAAATTTGCTGTCAAAGAGCTGATGTTGGTGATAGAACTGCAAAAAAAATATCAGTACCTAAGACAGCGATCTCAAAAATAATTCAAACCTTTCTGTCAAGAATCTGACAGATAGTTTCTCATTAAAACCTAAGGGACTTAGTCTATACAATACGGAGGTTCTCTTGACTCGTGAGCTATAAATCAGTATCATATTGCTGCACTGCAAGCAGGTTTTAAGTACCAGTGGCCCACATAGTAGCCACCAGACCTGAAGAAAAAGAGGGAGCGGGCAAAGAGGCAGGTCTCCTCTATTAATTGGCTACTCTCATTAAACCTAAACCTAAACAAATCGACACTGTTTGCTGTCAGACTAGCAACAAGCGAATAAAGGTGCTCATATCCCAGCAAAATTCAAGCTACCAAGACTTGTTCTCACAATAGGACCTTTAATGGAAAAGTAGAGTAAACTAATTCTTACCGCTAATTGCTCTTTTTGGCTGAGTCCTCTGTTGCCTTTCCCAGTTCCATTCTGGCCAACAAATGACATGACTTTAACTAATGGTTGATACTTACTCAGCACTGCTGTGATTTCTTGCACGCTGTCTCTATACTGCGAGAATATCATAATTCTGGTATTCAATGGAGTTTGGCTGGATGGATCACAAAGATTCTCTTTAGCCCCCTCAAAATGTTTGACAACAATCTCTTCCAGCTTTTTTAGCTTTGGGTGACTTGAGAATAACGAATTGGGCTTGGGTATAGACTTGAGTAGACGTCTTTTTGGTGTCAGTACATCAAGAAAAGTGCCATTCAAAGAGCCATCAACATCATCCGGCGGTTCAATGCGTTGACGTAGGCCGTCCATCATTTCCATAAACTTTTCATGCCTCATCAGCTCATAGCGTCCTCGCGAAGTGCCTTTCGTTCCGCTGCAGATTTCTTTGAGGAAATTGTAAAATGACAAAACACCATGCTGCTGAAGGAGTTCGTACGCATGATAAAGAGAGATCGCCAATGCAAAATCACCTTCTATCATTCCAACGCGAGACTGAAATCGAAAGCAGTTAATATGATAATAGCTGTTCTGTCTCTTTTAGAGAACTTAGACTTTATGTTTAGTAGCAGATATTGTACTACATCTACAACATCTACATCTATCCTCCTGACTCTTGCGTACGAGGAAACCGCCCTCATCAGTGCGATGCCCCTGTGGGTTTTACTGATTATATGCATAGATGCAGGTGTTTTGCCAAGTCGCTTATTTCCCTCATCCTTTACTTGAGTGTGTTACATAAAGTAACTCACTCTTTGGTATATTAAAGAAAACTGATATCCTTATTCAGAAAAGCCCTATCTTTATATAAAGGCCTTGAATTTGTTATACAAAATGCCTAGTAGACTCAACGTTCTTAGAGGTTTAAAGCGCGCACAATGGCGTTCACGTTCATTTATAAACTCGTGTTTATGGAGGGGATCTCTATCTTGCAATGATATGTGACAGATACGACGATTCTCAAACTGACCCAACCACGCAAAGAATTCTTAGACTTTCCTTTATCTCGTTAGGATTTCTGTCATAACAATGTTACCTAGGTGTTTTACCAATTATTACCTCTGGAAACTATCAGTCACTTGGGGGGTTGGGGTCTCACTTGCAAGACATCAAATGCACGCAGCTTAACAAAATTAACAAATTCAACATCAATAGAAATGAAACAAAATGGAAATGGGATGAACAAGAAAAATTACTTTGTCTTCCATGCCACGCGCGCGAAATTGATCTCTTGCTTTCAACAAGAAAAACTTCGAAACTTTAGTAGCATCGTGTTGCCAGCACACTCCTTGAGTACAAAGTCGCTGAATAATACCTTCAAGAACCTAGGAGAATAAAAAAATATAGTAAGCAGTGCCCTGTCCAAGAAGAAAGCTTCTCAAATGCATGTACATAGATCCTGCAAAGTAATGATACAAAGGGTGCCAACAGACTTCTTGTAAACAGCAAGCAGGCAAGGATGCAAGTTTGGGTTCTGGCGGTTATCAAGCTGATGCTGTCCTGGGAAGCTGCAGCCTGTACCCTTGGGATTTCTTTCAGTATCCATATACCGGGTGGTCTCGAACTGCAAATCTCTAGATCGTAGGTTCGTAGAACAGCGCCATAACCACTCGTCCATGCCACGGAATATAATTTCATAATCACTGAGATATACAAGAATTTTCAAGAAACCATGGTATGTTGGGCATTTCATCTATGTAAAAATGAGAACGCTCAGTCGAGTTTTAAAATGAGAACTCTTGTTTGGCCAAGCATGATTGGTTTCAAATGATGTTCATCATTCTTTCAAATCATGATGTTCAATGATGAGCCAATTGTGTTTAGCAGTGCAGCTAATGCAGATCATGATATCCTATGAAAATACTGTCAAACGCACGTATTTTGACCATAGAGGGATGTTCAAGCAAATAAGTACTAATGCAGCATACAAAATATAATCAGGAATATAGACCTAAACAAAGAAATTACAAAATTGATAAATAGTCGACCATCAAATGAAATGCAAAAATTAAATTTTACCAGAACAAATTGTTGCTTGGTTTTCTTTAGTTCTTCGCTTAATGGAACAATAATCTTCTCAACATTTCTTCCATAAACATATGGTTTGATATCATTTGACTCTTCAGATCGCAGTTCAACATGTGATATCATCAAGTTAGTGACAACTTGCTGAACAGCCTTTAAAGAAGAAGAGACAATCTATCAAAATTGAGAAGACTTTGCAACAAAAACTGTTAAAGTGGAAGTCAAAGTCAAAGAGAACATGTAGCATCAACTCCAATAAATGTAGAAGCCAACAAGGCAAGATCGAAGAAGGTCCCTGTTGTAATCAAACCAAAAAGTAGGTCTTTGAGACTCAGGAGACGCCCATCTCAGAATGTTTTCGTCCCATGTGAAATTTGAAAAGCGTTTCATGTGTTGGCTATGTGCAACTGTACCCAATTCCCTGAAGCACTGTATAAGATCATTGCAAACACAGAGCTCAAGGGTGTTTGTGTTATTGAGTGCACAAAACAGGACAAGCAAGTTAACACTGACAGGATGCATTCGCATTCCAAAACTGCCTAGTTTTGTGTCTTGTTGGGATCCTGAATCAAAGAGGGCTAAAATTTGAATCTTGAATATTTTGGGTTTCCTTGGATTAGCCTTGATTTTTCAGTATCAAGAAATTTGTGTCATATGCCTTTTTTATGTGTGTTAATGGGCTCCACGCTAAATTCCATCACATCTGT
This sequence comes from Catostylus mosaicus, assembly GCA_964019065.1. Taxonomy (NCBI): domain Eukaryota; kingdom Metazoa; phylum Cnidaria; class Scyphozoa; order Rhizostomeae; family Catostylidae; genus Catostylus; species Catostylus mosaicus. The sequence goes on from OZ025187.1 coordinate 11,039,072, forward strand.
GGTGCCATCAAAACAGATATACTGCACAATAAAAAAAGTACTAAAAAATAGTGAGGTACTTGATTGGTCACAGGAGAAGGTAAAAATCTACATCTAGAGTAATTTAACACGTAGAAATGTGCATCTACTATACTCTTGTTTTGCAAATGACAACATTGTTGATCTTGCTTTTGATGTCCTTTGCTTATGCTGGCTCATTTTGTTCAGCTATCATCGAGGAAGTACATTCTAACTGAAAACTTCATTACTTCTCACTTACATTCATATCCCCACCAGGAGTAGCGCTAAGTGCTAAGACACGGAAGTTTGACTTCACTCCAGAAATCTCCTTTATAACCTATTCAGAGGATAAAATAAGAAAAATAAAGTTAAAAATCTTGGATGCTGAGGATGCAAAGCAATAAATCAAAGCTGAATAGATTTTATGAAGTTTTTGGATCTCACATTGCATCCAATTTTGTATATAGACATTTTAGAATGATATGCTATTCATGCCATCATAAAAGGCAAATAGTTGAGTACCTGGCAGTAAGCATAATTTCCAAGGGCTTTGTGTGCTTCATCAAAAACAAGGCAAACAATATCATTTGCAGAGCAAGCACCACGTCCAAGGTCATTTTGTAACACATGTGGTGTAAGAAAGAAAACTCTCTTTTTCTCCCATAATGCCTTCCTTCTTGCTGGTGAAATTGTTCCTGTAAGATTGACAGAAGTGATAAAACTCTGAACTTTTGGATGTAAAATTCAAAATTTTGCAAACTAATATGCCTTCAGTTAAGTGATTTTCCAAGAAAAACTACAAGCATATTGTTTCAGTTATGCATACAATCAGTATCAATTGTATTTGCAAACCTTTTGAATCAGGAAGTGTCTCAGAAAATATTACAACCGCACAGAATGCATTAAAGGAGATGTTATTCAATCAAAAAAAATGGATGTAATCTAGCCTTGTAAACATATTTACAAGCCTTTATAATTGTTTCACTTATATTAAATGAACTAGCAAACAGTGGAGAATAATTTGGCAATGAGAGATAATTTTTCAGGCAGAGAATTCTTGGTTTTTAATGCATTTTCTTTAACCCAGGGTTAATAATAAGATGTAAAAATGCCTTAAAATTATGTGTAATCCTATTCCCACTAACACAAAAACAATTTTGGATAGGCCTAGATTGCTTGGGAAATTGCTTTCGAACTTTTTAAACTTGTATTTATTAGCTTTATTTTTAATAACATGACAACAAAAAAATATCAGAGGGCCCCTTGAAAACCAGCATTTGCTGAAGGGTCACCCTCCTAGAATTCAATGAATTTAAAATCAAAAATTTAATTAATTAAAAAAAATTTTTGTTCATATTTTTTTAAAAAAATTAATATCGCATGAACAGCCTTCATACTAAAAGCTTGCTTACCAGTCATTTCAGCAGTATCCTCAGCTGGAGTGCCAGTTATGTTATAGCAGGCTTGAATCTGTTGTGCAACAAGGGGTTTTGTTGGTGCCATAAAAATGATTTTCCCCAGGGGGTACCACCTGTAGAAGTTATACATCACAACTGCAGCAATAAATGTCTTTCCAAGACCAGTTGGCAAGACAACTAGTGTATTTTTCATTAATGCTTTCATGATGATTTTAAACTGGTACTCTCTCACTGGATAATTGACTGGGTAGATATAATTATGTCCAGAGGAAGAATCAAAACCAGGAAGGTCCTCCGGTGAAGTTCTTGGGTTGAAATCCCCATCTAAATATGTGGCTTTTGTTTCCACTTCAACAGCCTGACATAATTCTAAATCATCATTTCCAAAACATTCTAATATGTCATCAAGATCATCATCAACCAATATTTGATCTCCATTTTTACTTTTTACCCCTTTTGCTTCTCTGCCTTTTTCTGTGGCTGATGTATGTTCTTTTAAATTATTTTTAGTCCATGTTGCTGTAGCAGTTTGATGGTTAGACTGGGAGTATCCCCATGTTTGAAATAAGGTTGCTTGATTTTGGGAAGACTTCGATCTAAAATTGGATGCCATGGATTTGGTCTAGTTTGGCTGATACTGTTCATCTAAAATAAGTTCAAATTGTCAAAGTGAATATTTACTCATTCACAACTTTTACACTTAACAGAATGTAGCTGCAGTATTTTAGTGCATTGATCTTTGGTTCATAACAATTGTTTAAATAGCAAAAGATGTGGCTCATTATTTGAGAAAGTGGATGCATCAAAACCATATAACAAAGGGATGCCAAAAAATTGATCACATTTTTTAGTCTGAAAAAACATCAAATACCCTAGCCAGCAAAGTGGACAGTCCCAGAAAAAATCTTTAAAAGGTGCTCCTACTAGATTCCCAAAATGCAACGATTGCTAACAATAAGACAAAACTAACTTAAATATTGCGCCACAAAAGTTTCAAACATGAACATTTGCCAACACACTACAAGCTTTCAGTAATTTTTCGACACGAAAATCACCGCGCGGGCAGAATTAACATGGACTAAAACTAAGAGGGACTACACTAGTTTTCCTTCGCATGTTATTCAATGTTTGTTTAATTTTAGTAGAAAACGAAGTTAGTTGATAGTTTTCTTTCATGTTTAGTACTGTGCAGAGAGGTGCTATGTAGAGAAATCATCATACAAACCCTATCCACTTGCTCCAAACTAAATTTCCATTATCCGTTTCATCGTCGGTTCGCGGGCAAACTGATAATTTACTTCGTGTAAAAACAACCCCGCCTCGATTCTAGTTAGAGTAAATTGCGTCATCAGCTGAAACAAATACAGTTTGTAATGCCGGAAAGTTGTGAATGACTGAGACTAGTGGTGATTCGCCAAAATAAATGAAATGTCTACACGAAGCGAAGACCTAGATAAGTCTAAAGACGATAAAGACCAGCTTTATGAACTAGTCGAAGAACTGACGACAAGCGGTGAAACAAAGCTTAACGATATGCCCATGAAGGAACTGAAAAATCTTTGCAAAAGATCTGATGAAAACTTAGGCCATGTTTACCGCATATTGTCGAATCAAATGGAGAAAGAACATGCAGAAATAAGATTGTCTTGCTTTCAGGTAATAAATGAACTATTTACAAGGTCTCACGAATTTAGGAAAATGGTTCTTGATGACTTTCATAGCCTGTTAGAACTGTGCGTGGAAACAAATGATGAAAAGAAACTACCTCCTCCAGCAAACGTTGCTAAAATGCTTAAATCCATTGCATTATCAGAAATCGATAATTGGTATCAGAAGTTTGGAAAGCACTACAAAAAGCTAGAGCTTGGATACGACTTTTTGAAGAGAGTTAAAAAGGTTGATTTTGCTGGAGTGAGGTCAAGAACATTGCTTCAACAGCAAAGACAGCAAGCACTTGAGGCCAAAAAAGAGGAATTAGAAAAAAGGGCAGTTGAAAAGGTACAGAGGGAAATGCAAGAGAATGGCTTAGATATTGAATCTGCAATCAAGCAAGGAAACTCCTGCTTGAATTTAGTGCTACCAAGACCATGTGATTTGTACCCTGCTGGTGAAAACTCTGAATTTCAAACACAGACTGTTGAAATTAGCAGTGACAGCACCACTGCCACATCCAGTTTAGAAAAATCAGGAGCTGTTGGGAACTACCATGGCATTCCTACCAATAATTACAAGCTGACAATAAAATTATCGATAGGCAAAACCAGTGTTATGGAAACTGATGATAATAGAGACCTATTATCAGCTATGCATGATCTGATGAACGAAATTAAAAACAAATTTGTGCCAATGGTAAATAAATGGATCAACATACTAACCAAATGCAATAATGTAAATGATAAACTAGAAAAATGTATGCAGCTTAAGGAAAGTCTCAAAGAATTAAATGAAAAATATAATGAGATTGAGGTCACTCATCAACAAGTAGCTAGCAGTTCTAAAGCCTTGGACAGAAGCAATGATGATGATGATGATAATGAAGGCGATGATGATGATGATGATGATGATACAGAGATATTTGAAGATGTTCCAGAGCTTGGTTAGTTTTAATATTTGGCTCTTGTTAATCCTTGTTTCTCTATAATTCTTTTCCATAAAATTGGGTTAAAGTGGCAAAAGACTGCCAAGTAAAAAATAGGCTTATTTTGTTTTTGACAACTGATAATAAAAGCTGTGGTTATATCTAGAATTTGAGATTACAGAGAGCTGTAGCATGCAATCAAATTTCAGCCATTTTGGGGAGGGGCATTCTACATCAGAACAGTGCAGGGGCATAAATAATTCTAGAACCTTTCAGATTGTTGGCCAAAAAGGATAAAGTTATGATAAGCCTAATGAATATTTGCTTTTAATTTGATCTTTTTGCCATGTTAAATTATTGTGCATAGACACTACTTGAATGGTTTCTTATAGTGTTCTTGTTCATTTTACATTTGCATTGACAGAGGACCTAATCTTTCCTTATAGACGCAGCTTTTCAAACTAACAGTTCTACTGGACATGAGGAAGAGCTGTATTCAAAAAATTTATCAGAAGCAACTGCTGCTTCAGATAAACTTAAAGCTAAGGACGTATCAAAAAACCTTAAGAGGATAGCTCCTGTTGTTCCATTTGGTAATGATTTGAAATATTGGGGCGGTAAGCACCTCCACATAACACCAATAACAAAAAATGATTCTTTACATAAGTTTTGGTCACATAGTGAAATCAATGATGATTTTGTACCAGATGGCTTAGAAGCATCTCTAAGAAATCGAGCTATTGTGTTTGCTGGGGAGTTTAAAAGAGTCAAATGGAAATGCAGAACACCATTAGCAAATGGGAAGTTATGCGAGAGGCAGGATAGGTAGGTTTCTAATGACTGGTACCTAGAGTTTGATATTTTCATTCTCATCTGAAATATCATTAGCTGTTTGAATGATTTTATTCATCTTCTTCGATCTTTTGTATACTGTTCTTACTTTGAATCTAGTTACCACTGGCTCAAATCAGATAATGATCCATTATTTTATGGCTACATACATACATTACATCAGGGACGGATCCAAGGTGGGTCCAATGGGTCCATGGACCCACTCGAGTTTGCTGATGGAACTTTATCAAAACAATGATTTTAAAATCACAGACCCATTATTCCAAGGAAGTAATTGTTCAAGTATTTCACATTCAAATGTCTTGTCTCTTTATGTCAGTCTATTTCCTATGCTTTATGATATTGCAGCATAATGGCCAATATCTATAGACAACACGTCATTAACTACTTCCTCATAAATCTCTTGACAAAAGACCCACTGAGATATTTCAAATGTATTATAATCTGTTTTGAACTCCATCAAATGGACCCAGCCTCTGTGCAGCATTCCGCAGAGGTTGGGTCCACTTGTTACTTAAAATGGAAGTTTTGCAGAGCATTCCGCAGAGGCTGGGTCCATAGAAAAGCTAAACTTAGATTGAAAAGAATCTGTGATTGTGCAGACCCTGTTTGTTTACAAAGCTATTAAAAGCTTCTGAATTGTGGATGGGCATTTCCAAAGCATGTGCGCGAGTTCATTTCTCAGATTCGATACTGGCCTAGAACAAGAGTGGAAGCACATGGATGAGAAACTTAAGTCTGATGTTGCAGAATTAAGAGAACTGAAAAACCTCTACCTTGGAAAGATTTCATTTGAAGTTTGGAAGGTAAAAAGAGCAATAAATGCCAAATAGACAGCAATGTTAAAGTTCAATACAGCTATCAATAATGTTGCTCATTTTCTTATCACGAATTGAAGAATTAGTGCAATTGTACCTTCTTAAAAGTAAGGGTTTTTGTTGAACAAGCATTTCCATTGATAAAAAGGGTGTGGCCCTATAAAAGCCTCCGCCCAGGACCCACTCGTCATTTTTCCTGGATCCGCCCCTGCATTACATAAATACATGCACGTATACATACATATAAACGAATTTATTTGATAATGCAGGTCTGGTAAGGCATCTCAGAAAGCCTGATCCCGACTCTCATGGCTTCTCTTTTGGCAAAAATTTAACAATGATGATCTTGGCCACCTTTTATTGCTTTAAAGGTGCATAAAAACAATGCTTAGTTTTGAAAAGTTCTTAAACTTGTTTTACTATGTTTGCATGCTGTAATTTACAGATTATTGTGTTATAGCCTGGTTAGTGCCTGGTAACAGCTGTAAATAACTCGTATTAACTCATCAATTTTGCTTTCAGATTAAAATGCCCATTTCATGGCAAAATTATACCAAGAGATGAGTTTGGTGTTGCATGCAACCCAGAAGATTTGGCTGCTGAGAATGAAAGGAAGGGAAAGTTAGCAGAGGAAGAGGCTGATGTTATTCGCAAAGATATTGAGCTCGCCACAGGAAAAGACTTAGGATATGGAAAACAACAGAAAAAACAAAGCATTAGCAAACAAAGACATTCTAGATTAACAAACTTAAAGACTGTGACAAATACAAGTAGAAAGAGACTTGAGAAAAAAGTTTTATGTAAAGGTGCACTACAAAGGGTTGATGAAGCATTAAATGCTATAGAGACAAGGAGAAACATGGAAAAATTTGGTTCAAACTTTAATTATCACTATGAGCGTTAAATAGCATGAGAGATCTACACCTATATTATTAGGAATTGTAAAAATTTATGTTTGTTAATTGCAAATAATTTGTAAATAAAAGTTTGGACTATTTTCTGTATTCATTAATCATTTATATGATGGTTCCTTGTTCAGAAAATTGAATTAAAGAACTTAAAACTTGCACGAGATTTATCTTTAAAATGTTGTAACAAATATAAAATGTGCCATAAAATAAAGGTTGAGAAAATAGTGAACATAACAAATATAAAATGTGCCATAAAATAAAGGTTGAGAAAATAGTGAACATTAATGAGCAACATGCAACATTCCTCAAAGGGCCTGTATAAAAGTTCTTCTCCATTTTTTTCTTAGATTTGAAGCATTTTGTTGCCAAGATGCTGCTTGCAAAGCTCTCCTTTGTGATACTTATTACATGAGAATTATCATCATGGTATTAAGTAAAAAAAGTCTCCTTAGTTGCAAACTTAAATGATTTTCAAATACTTTTTTACCACCAGTTTGAGGAAGTGCTCTCTTAACAAGGTTGTTGATGAGCAGTGCTGCCACTCTCCCTTTATTGTATTATACATGCTTCTGATTTTTCATTACTTGACTGTTTTGACAACCTTGCTAGACATATGGCTTGCAACCACTTTTTATGCTCTTCAGCATTATCTGTATCAAATATATACTTTCTTTTGGTTTCTTTTGGTTTTATGCTAAAGATGTTGGGGCTTCCCTTTTCTTCCCAGTCTTCAATCACAGCTCCTGCAAGATTGATGCTCTTCAATGGTGACTATAAAGAAAAATCGGATAAGATTCAAAGGGGCTTTTGAAGCAGGCATCTCTGTAGAATTTTAGCTCTTACAATGGCCTGTTGCACACCTAATGGCAAAATTTAAAATCAAGGAACATGGTAGACTTCAACTGTTTATTTGCTCTCTATAACAATGATAATAACATAATATAAAAACGATTCTAGGCCATTGGCCTGTACCATGTCTCTCCTTATTTAACTTGGCCCAGGTCTATATACGGCCATTCAAAATGACTTTTGGAAAACATGTACTGTATAGACCTGTACCAAGTTTACTAAATAATTTAACATATAATAATAACTTTCAGGGGCTTCCAAAAGTGTCACAGTCTGATGTTGCCAAAAATGAAACCAACGGAGATGGTAAATAAAAATGTGTGAAAATGTATAAACACATCCAAAAATTCAGCTACATGCACGTTTCTTCTTTCAATGCATATTCAACAAAATGCACAGCAAATAATCATGTTCTCATTGTAGTTTTTTCGATATCTATTTTTCGCCATGACGTATCTTTGTGTGCCTAGGCAATACCCACCTCTTCTGATGGTCCGTATTTTACCACGCAAGGTTCCACATTTACAAAAACCAAACTCCACTTTGGTGAATGCCTTCCTTTCTTTTTGAGAAACCCACTGCACTCAATGATATTGTCATCATTTTCAGCAGCTGCTGTACTGTCGTCAGTTTTAACTGCCATTCTTAAATGAATTCTAGAAAATTCAACTTCTATTCACATCAGCCGCCTTCTTTGCTAGAAATGCAGAATTCATCTAAAATTGGCCCATAAAGGCCTTTAACTAATGACCAGCCAACAACTGTAAGTACTTGAAAGAGAGCAATTCTCAACAGGATGTAAATCTTTCTTTACCGTTGCTTTTTTTCTCAAAAAAATTCAAGACCAGGTTACCGTTTTGTATCAAATCCGTCCTAACAGCAAGGACATGTTAGACAACAACAACATCAGCAACAACAACGCAATTGCCGTTGTCTTGGAAACGCAACTCCCAGCACCACGTGCAGTTATTGCCATAACTTCCCTTCTTGCAATTACAAGTCTTTTTGGACATTTGAAAACCTTTAGTTATTATCATTTTTACCACCATTATAATAAATTACGTGTATGAGTCTGCGAGCAGGCTACATTATAAGCACCCGCCCATTATGTACTGCATATATTTATTTACATTTCAGAAAATGTTGATGCTTAAATACTGTATTGCTGGTTCCTTTCACTCCTTAAAAAATTTTAGCAAAATTTTAGCAACTGAATAGATTTCCTGCACTTTGATAGCTTATTGATAGATCTTATCGTTGGTTTCAATACTTCATGTTTTTAGCAAGAAAATGATTTATAACAAAAAAAAACTCATCTGTTAAAAAAGTAGAAAAGCTCAATTCTGTGTTTTGAAGCCTAAGAAAGACCCTAAAATGGTATGAGTTGCTTGCTTTATTGCAGACTCCATCAATTTGAAAAAATTCTTCCCGATAAAATGCCCCTATATAGCCAAAAATTCAAATTTCGTGGTTTCCAATGTTGTCGCTAAAAATAGTTTTGTTGAGAAAGTTATAATTTTTTTATATCTAATGTACTGTATATTTTGGAGATTTTTTGTCATGGCTCCATTACACAGTAGATTACTTAGTGAGCGGAGGTAGCTAGATACGTATCTATGTATGCTTGTAATCGCTCGGAAAAAGTATGGATTATGTAGAATTTGTAAAGAGCAGCAATGTATTAAGATCAGCCTTGACTGTAAATTGAGTTTTTCGTTGAAAATGCAATGTCAGGGAATAATTCCAAGGATTTGCATGGTAAGATGCTGGAAAGCATACCGAAATATACTCATAGATGTTACATAAGAAACATACACGATTCAGAATAATTCTAGTTTTTGAAAGAGGTTTAAAAATACAAAAGTTAAAATTTAATCATGGATTTAATGACTGTAAAATTACTAAGCAGCGTAATAAAAGATACGTAATGAATGCAATTCAAGAGCATGAATGTTGAAATGTTTGTGAAGTACATCGTTTGCAAAGCCGTAGATGGAGGGAGGGCCAACCCACAATCAGGGATTTTGTTCCTAATAGAGAACAAATTATTAACATTGGGCGTTATTCTTTACCCCCTCTTTGTTCAACAAATCTCTGTCGGTTTGTTCTATATCTAGATGATATGCATACAATCGTGCTTCTTCTAATAAACATCTAGGCCCGATGGAAACAAGAAATCCCACCCTCATCGCAAAAAAATGTTATCCGGTGCATATATTGTTCAGGTGCATATATTGGAAGATGTACGTCTGCAATAAGCAATAATTCTTGCCTCTCGCATAGATCAAATATAAATAAAAAGGGTGGCTTTGCCACAGATAAAGACAATTTGCATTGTATTGAAATACTGGACGGTAGGATGCGAAGAAGAGAGGCTACTAATCAATGAAATTAGGCCGATATCTAAGCAAGAAAATTTCTTGAAACCCAGATAGAACGAGAAATGCGAATCTCATGCCCTGTTCTTGCTTTTTATTCCGTTCCGCTATGTTCGAGCTATAATTGCCAATACTGGGACACTAGATGAGTGACGCAATAGGCCATTATCATGGTTAAGTCAGAGTCGAAGGGTTTTATTGTTCCTTTAACTTTTAGCATAAGATTGCCTCATTTTATGTTGTTTAGTATTGCTCTCAACACTAAGATACTGCAGTCGATGCAGATCGCTGTTAACTATCATAATGCCCAATGGTCTCCTTAATGCCATTGCATTAGGTAGATTAGCATCTCCGGCTTTGCGTTTGTCACCATTCTGTTTTAAATCGTACAGATGTCTTGCTATGATTTTATACACATTGCAAGTGAGTTTTATAGGTGGGACCATTAAAATTGGCTATTCTTAAAACCCTGCTACTGTAAAATTTCATGGATGATAAAAATTGAAACTAAACCAACTACGGATAAGATGCATATCTAACAAGTACTCTGTAAAACGGAAACAGAGATTACAAATATTCTAAAATTTCAATACTTCACCCTTGCTAAATAGCTTCTACAGACTATTCCTTATTGAAAGCAATCCTTCAATTCATGAGGCATTTTGAGAAACGACTGTGTTTCTTCAAATGATAGTTCTTTACATCGAAATGTCATGTTTCTTTACATCCAGCCCATTTGCATGCTTTGAGGAGGCTTTGCCATTCATCATATAACCAACATGGCCGTTTCCATTGCCAACATGACGATTTCCATTTCCAGCATAGTGATTTTCTAACACATGGCAATCAGTTGATGCGAAACCATTTACGTCTAAAAGTGGTTAAGAGTAATTTAAAGTAACCAATGCTGAAGAAGACAATGATTATGGTCATAAGTGTATGTATGATCGACTGTAGCAGGAGCAGTCATGTCCCTGATACTTCCTGGCCCTACCTTAGTCTTGTAGACACAGGCAGTGCAACCTGGTCTTGACAGAGAGAGAAACTTGGAAACGGGCCAAGATTTTGGGACGAACCACTACATCAAGGCTTGGACAAACAGTTAGAAATTTTGCCAAAATCCATAATTTTGGCCTGAATAGATCCAAGGAAAAGCTTAAATAATAAAGAAAGGGTTAAGGTAACTTTGAGACTAATAAAAAATCGAAACATCGATAGGCGAGTGTAGCATCCACTGCCATCTTTCAAATTAACCCAGTATAAATCATTGAAAAGCTTACATCATAATGCCTTCAAATTACTACAGTAAACTCTGATACGTTTTTATGAATCTTTTATGAATCATTTTTCTAATTTGAATTAATGTGGCACGAAAGATATTTGGTTTGGTACCTATCTGAAGGACACAGCGAAGGTACTTTGTCCCCGAAAGAATCTTTTAGATAGCATAATTAAAAATTGATAATAATTGGCAAAAGCAAGGCATTCAAGATACTACATTCTAGCTACGAGATAAGTCATAATTCTTATTCATTTAAGCAAATATCACCATTCCTTTGATTCTAGGTAGTCTAAGAGTTTTTGAGAGGGCGTCAAATTGCATCATCATATTTAATATGAAAAATTCATAACTTTGTCACTCTAATTTTATTCCAATGTTGTTAAAATGTTGCAGCATGTTCTGCGCATTTCAACATTGACCAATACACTTTGCGCATAGGCTTAAGTTACTTACAACTATGCAGCATTGACTAACCTGATATTCTTATATTCATAAAAATTCTCTTGCACTTTAGTCATTGTTATATGTAGATTGTATCTCGCAGAATTGAAACATGCATCAGAAGCTGACATTGGTGATGTTATCACAACAGAGGGAAATTGAATGGATATGACTGTTATAGAGGACAGAAACAGAAATAGAGAAAGCATTGAAACGACTCATCTAGCCATAGCAGTAGTCTTAACATTGGTCCTTCCCTATTTGTGATCCTGGTTGCACGAGAACTATCCTGTCTAGGAACTCGTAATCCCAAAGGGGGTTTGGCAGTCAAAATAGACAGTTCTCGCCTACTTCACCCATAAAATTAAGGTATTCCTGAAAATGCATCAATCTCAAATTAAATCATAATTAGTGGTTGATTTTCACATTGAAAATTCCAAGATCCATTATTTCTGATAAGATTGATTTAAGTTACGAGTTTTAAACTATTCCCCTTAACATGAAGCTAAAATTAGTTACAATGGTATCTGGTTAGTGGTTAGTAGTTATCATATAGAAATGAATGGTGAAATAAGGTGACGATGAAGATTGTTAACGAATTTGTTTTAAACATATAAGAAAGTGTAAGAAATTAATATTTCAATGGATTAATGCAGACGTGTTAACGTATTGTTTTAATTGTATTAGAAAGCAAAGAATAAACTAAAATTAAAACCTCCTTTGAATACAATCTAAGCCTAGCTATAAGGGGTCAGCTTTTACATTAACGCTTTCTTGTCGATACTATATAAGTTTCAGAGCATTAATTCTACTATCTTTGTTGGATGTAAGGCTAATTTAGCTTCTGTTGTTTAAGCTGGTAATTGGTTAGCCAAGTTTACATGCTCGCTTTTCGCTTTCTATGATCAGTTTAGTCCAAGGAAATAATGCTCAATAAAAATTACCAAATAAAAGTTTAGCTTCCATTTATTCAAAATTTCAAGGTTCTTCAAAAATACTAAGCTAATAGTCATTCATCTGGTCCACGTTCTCCGTACAAACTAGGCCTCTTTAGAGCTTGCAATTTAGGAAAGCATAAAAATATGTGAAAATTAGGCCGCACATTCCGTTAACTTTGTTTTTATTTCTGCATAAGGCTTTACAAGTTTAGGTCGATAGTGATGATTTTATGACACTGTGCATTTTTCCAAGAAATCATGTCAAAAACGTAATGCTAGGAATCATCCTAGCAAAGATGTTATTTCAATACAAAAGTCCCCTTCTCACAAAATGAGTTTACTGCACTGTCACGCCTTGAGGTTCATTTGAAGTTGAGCAGAAAATTTTGTATAACTTAGTTGCCAATCTTTTGATTTCAAACTTTAGCGAAAGTTGTGTTTTTTTATAAGCAATGGAAATTTGGATAGTAGCGGGTGTAAATAAGCCCCTGCCACCTCGAGTCAAATGGACAACAAATGCCGTGCGAATCTATAAGAAGTGGATTTAAATGAGGTGCAAAATATGGATATGTGTATCTATGTCTGCAAACCTAGGCCAATTAAACGGCAGCGCCCAAAATACTACATTTTTTTCATCGAACCAGACAACGCTCGTAATTGCTAAAATGTGTTATTCTGCTTCTATCGGTATCATATTTTTCTTCTCTCATAGTTAAAAGAGGCAGATTTGAGAGAAGTTGACTTGGGGTCCAAGATATGGGCTCCAAAATTTATCTAGGTCTTATATTAGAAATAAGATGTCGGAAATTAATGCATCTAAGCCCTTTTGGATGCATTCTCAGGCATCTCTATTTTTCCAAATGCTCTTTCAAAGTCGGAAGCCTATTGTCATTTACAACACATGTACAGCAGTTCTCTCCCGTAGCATTTACTGCACCATTGTCAGGCCCTCTAGGAGCTACTGTTGTCATATCTGAGGCGTTCGTGTCTGCCTTGTTGTTAAACCGCTGTATTCCTTGTAAAACATGAGTAACATTGTGTCTACCAAATGTTTCGCTGTCAGTAGATTCGCGTCTAGAACCACAAAGTTGCATAGCACTTTCTCTACGATCATGACAATACTTACGATCATGATTTTTTCCTGCGTGTTTGTTTGGTTTCTTCCTGAGGAACATGACACCCAGTGCCACTAAAAATAGAAATATAATAACCCCCAAAACAATGCAAACAGCTTCAAGTGTTGCAGTCTCACTGCGAAGTTCGTCAGTAGATTTGCTCATCGCATCCACCTTTGCTTGAAGCGCTGCTTTTCGATTCTTTTCTTGTTGTAATTGAGTTTTTAACACACTTGGGTCACTGCTTTCACGCTCCACACACTGATGTTTGACTACATCTTTGCAGATTTTTGTTGAGAAGAACACGTTGTAGGGAATATCTTTAATGCCAGTATTTAGCTGGATAATTTTGGACAGGGTTAGTCCATTTACCATGTCAATTTCCTGCAAAGATAGGTTTCAACAGTAAGAAGTTTTTGGTGAAACTAGAGGACAAGTTGTTACATAGAAAGGCAATAAGTGAATGAATCTAACAAAATGTACAATATTGCAGGTGAACACATGATTCATCTCTAGGAAGGATTCAAGGCACATCGAGATCTAGAGGATCCAGATGGTGAGTGCCAGTCATTTAACTCGAATGTGGTTCACTTCTTAAAAAAAAGGGTGGTGGCTATTGAGGAGGATGAAATCGAGGGTTCAACTAGGAAAAGATTTTGAACAAACAACCCCAATCATCAACTGTAAATAAAGACAGCCAGCTCAATAAGAATTCAAGCTGGACAACTCTTTACCATTCCAAAAAAGGTTGCAAGCTAAAAGGGAAATAATATTCCTGTGATGCCATTCGGAAAAGACTTGTTTAGATTTACGTTGCTATTGGGACCTCCACAATAAGTGAATCTCTTACATGATCTCTAGACAGCTATAAGTTTGAATAGTGGGAGCTGTTTGAAAAACAGAACTATTTTAAAGATGAGATGATCTGAAAGTCAAAGATTAGGCCTCAAAACCCTGTCCATACTAAATAAGCCTGTATTACCTCTTTTGACATGATTTTTTCATACCACAACCGATCGCCATCTCGTATTCGCAAAACACCTTCCAGGAAAATTGTGTGGAATGTCTCGCCAAGTTCAGATCCAGGCATGTGATCTTCTGCCAAACCGCCGACCCATAAGTCAATATTGTCGATGCTTTTGTAGATCTCTTCAAGTTTTTTTGCTAGCGATGCATTCTTTGTTATCTCTGAAAAACTCTTGAAAGCTGAAACCAAAAAAAATTTTTATTTCACTAACAAACGCAATATGACAAATTGTAGAAAAATTTACGGACCCTTACTGTGTTGGAGAAATTTACCTAACCCGAGCCCTTAGAGGTTGCTAACCACCTGCAATTATGTCGCCAGACCGCTCTTGGCCTGAAAGAAAATATGTCTTGGCAAGTTAAAAAAAAATCCTCAAAGTGTTCCTTGCTAACAGAACATAATGTGGGAGATGAGGGTCTGTGCTGTGAACACAGGCTATGTTACGGCCTCTTACGTCTCCAGGCGTCAATTTCTTTGCCATCAACATTTGAATTACTGACCAAAAAACAGAACACGTACCTTTCAATCCGAGCAGCCGTCGAACGTTGTTAAAATCAGGTAGGCCATGATCTCTGCCTCTTTGGATATTCATAGATGCAAGATCCAATCCGTTGCCTCGACCAACTGGAAATAGTGCATTGCGCAACTCATCTACTAGCAGTGTGTCGATCTTCTGCGCAGGCATATATATCATCCCTCTCAGCACAGGCTCTATGCCACCTTCATTGGCTACTCTCTCTGGGTGGAAATAGCTCTCTCGCAACAATATGTGGCCATGTTTGTATAAATTCCATTTCTCGTCTAGTCTGAATATATGAGTGTTGACTTGACTGTGGCCAAATCTTGGAAAAAATCCAATGTTTTGAATATTAAAAATATCTAGGTACCTTACAGCCTGAACAGCAGACCGTATTCTAAGAAAATAAGGCCATGAAAGTCTAAACAATGGAATCGAATGATAATGAATATAGGTTATCATTGTTGATTGTCTAATAGTAAAAATAGATGCGGTTATCATGCTGTCCGTATGGTCATTTGGCCTTAGTTGAGCTGTGCATAACACAACTTCGTATGATGCAGACACTTGCCTTTAAAGATCTGAGAACTTATGTAAACTAATGGATGTTACATAGATGTTATTACACAATAATGAACTACTTTTAATACTTCATTCTAAAGGAACTGTCATTACAAAGCTGATTTTGATCATTTATAAGTGTTTAGCTGGCAGCTGTGGTAATGCTATGTGATTTGGAATTTAAGGTCTTGAGACCTTTAAACACGTTTTGAATTCTGTTCGATACACAAATAAAACATTAAAAGAAAGTGATTTATCATCTCTCACCGAAAAGCTGCTGTTGCAAAGACATTAGAAACTCCCACGTCAATACTAGCATTATATCCTTTGTAAGGAGGTATGCTTGAAGCTCCCAGAGTAGCAGGTAAATATTCACGGAATGCAATAGCTTGATGTTCGGCAATGACTATTCTTCTAGCGTACTGAAAAATCTCCTCATCCGTAGCCTACAAAATAATATCTAAGTTAAAGTGCATGAATAAGGCCATTTTAATATTGTACAAGCAGGCAGACCAGGCAACCTGGCCATTATTCTGAAGTGGGTATATGCAGGTATGGCAAAGGTAGGATCCACAAGGTGACTTGCATCGTAGCGAGTTAAACATTATCCAGTGGAATTTCTCTCTAGAATTTTGGTGACCAGCAGGCTTGAAACGGACAAAGTGTCCAGGCAGTGATTGCCTTCTTTCTAACATTTTTGACGAACGCTGCTTGAATGCAAGACTCGTCTACATACAGTGGCAACTTGGCATCTCTTTAATATATAAATATACCGTAGTGATTTCTTATAGCGGAGGCTACCATACTTAGCTTGCATTACAAAGGAGAGTAGAAGAAATGCTAATGAAAACTAACCGCTGGATGCTTGCTTTTGTACACATCACAAAGCCTGTTGTGTTCAAGCACAAACAATGTATGAAATGCAAGCAATCCTGGTGCAACATTTGCTCGCGTATCTCCAGCAACTCTCAGTATTGGCGGCTTTCTACCAATAACATTGTCATTGTCTAGGCCCATTACATTTTTCTGAAAACAAAAAGGTTCTGGCAATGAAAGACAAAAATGTGGTTTTCTCAATTGCATTGAAATTGAGAAAATGTTTTTGAAAGTTCTACGAGTAAACGGCATATTAAAAATTGCTGAAGTCCAATCCATTAAGAAAAATACCCATCGGCATTGCTGCCCTAGAGAGCAATCAACAAAAAATAATAGGATATCGGTAATGTGATATGGATCGAAAAGTGAGAAAAGAATAATAGAGGCTAGTTATTGTGGCCAATAGCTGCCCACCCATCTGTGCAATTTTCAAGCACATCCTATCTTATATATGGATCAAAAGGAGCATTATTGTGATTTAGAAAACTGAGTATCTGATTTGTAATCTGAGGTAGAAATAAAAAAAAATTATATAGAGAGGGACGACATATAGTACTGACTGGATAATTTGGAAAATAAATGACGATTTTAAGGACCTTTTAATCTGGATATCCGTTAAAAATAAAATTTTGGGTAAATTCAAGCTCTCATCTCTTGTACTACTATCAATAATATTCTAGGAAACAAGAGTGCACACATGCAGCTAGATTCTCTCCTTCTCTTTCTTTCTGCGTAAAAACTACATATCGTTGCATCCAAGGTACATTACATGAGCCTAAAGGCAACGGTTTATTTAACTAAGGCACGCTAACCGAAAAGCATACATTTTATGTAAGGTGGGTTGAGTAAACCTAAAGAAATACGTTTTAGTAAGGAACGTTAGTTAAACATAAAGGCATACCGGAATCAAACCATCATCTTCCAATTTCATCTTCCCGTCTTTCATTGTCCTTAGTTTTTTACATCTCGATTCTGATGAACCGTAAGTATCAGTAGCATCTATATATGATGATATTTTGTTCACTTGTTCACGTGGGTAGCCATTTGGATACATCCCAGTACATCTAAAAGATTTTTTAGAAATTCAATTAAGGATACGAAGTTTGGTATGTCGCCTATTCAACCACAACTCAGGTGGAATTTGGTTGCTTCCTACTCAAAAATGCATCATCTTTTCGATACAAAAAGCAACTTCATCCCCTACAGGAAGCTATTTATGAACACGTAATACAAACCTAACACACAAGAATACATTTATACAAGAAGTCATAAGAATATTTGCAGAAGTAAACACATTTTATCCTCAAAATTGGCTGGTTTGATTCAGAAAAGCTCATTTCTCCACAAAAAGCTAATCTTTTCCATGGAAATGAACATTTTTGGCTGCACAAATGATTTGTGCATTTAAAACTTCCACTTTTTCCCAAAAAAATTTATCACCATTGTCCATAGTATACTGTTGGTTCATTTTCATTCACATAAAATTGCTCAAAATTTGCCTAAAAATGCACATCTATTGCCCTTACAAAATTACATATCATTGCTAAACCAATATAAATAATTGACGAAATAAATATATTTACCTGTTATATGTGGATCGTGTAAAAGGTAGGTATGATTTGCCCGTTCCATCTTGATCAAAGTGGGAGTCATTCTGAGGAAGAAGATGTAGATATATCTCAGACAAAGTCTTAATTTAACCGTTAAGTGCCAGTATTTTATGAGAACAATTATTATAAGGAACATGATAACAGTTGTTGTGAGAGTCTATCAAGGAGAATAATCAACAAGCAATGAGAAAAAAGGTGGAAGCACCCAAAGAGTACACGTTTCAAAGAATTACAATATGATAAAAATCTTATGACGATAGTTTACTTGCGCGTAAAAGACTTTGGGATTATATCAAACAGATGGCTCTGCCAGAAAAGAAAGCCATCTATCGATGTGATTTTAATATATCTTATAAGATACCTATAGCAAAATTTGAAGTGCATGACTAGGATTCAACGTAGAGTAGAAGGATTAGGACAGATTCTAATGATCCTCCTTTAATGATCAAAATCATCATAATATTGTCATCATATATCATTGTCAAGTCCAACTGTATCATCTTGAAAACTTCAATGGAAGTAAATGGATAGATAAAATTCTGTCAAAACGTTTAGAAGTACCTTAGGCACAGAGATTTGCATCCATACTTCATTAAGATTGCCCTGGAACTCAAACCGAGGTAACGGACTTGAAAAATCCAAATCGTGGACAAAAAACTAGAAAAAAAGAAAACGAAAATCAAATTGGTAGCAGCTAGACAGAGCAGATGGCGAAATTATTGTCCTCTTCAATGCCAATTATCAGCATTATTATTACCACTAGATAAACAATGATAGTTCTTTAAAGGCATTACACTACAGCAAAGCATAGAAGGTATTCCACACTTCTTTTACTCTAGCAAGATATTCTTTTTCAGCAAACTGGGTCAAAAATATGGAGAAGAGCAAAGTTTCACCTCAATTGCCGGTATTGCCGAATCAGTTGATTTAAATGGAAGGTGTTTTCATACTTTTCTGAACTCTACCTCAAACTAAATTCTTCTTGTAAGTCATACTATCATAACCTTATCTACGTTAGTCATATGTTAGTCTTACTCTAGGACCTCTGCTGCACTAAAGGGAAAGGAAGGCACCACCGTAAAAATAAGGCAAACCAATATCATAGTTGAAGAATTCAGCTGCTTTTTTTGAGGGGAGGAAAGGCATTGTCCTCTCTGTTCCTGCTGTAGATGTCCCTGGTCCTGCCTCTAAGTCCGTCCTACTCTTACGTTAATCTTACTTCTTTTGCTAGCCCTTCATCTAGGGTTCCCTCAATTTGTACATAGTAAAGCTATTGTTACGTAATGCTCATGGCTTTGTCCTGGGTTGAACGTACTCGTGATATTAGATTGATAGAATATTTTTGTTTCAAGATTTGTTTTAGTTGAACCAGGAATAGTGAGTTTTTACTGAAAAAGAGACTTGCATACCTGGCCGTAATGTACATGCAAATCGCTCAGGCCTCTTTCGCTGATAACTGAAGCTTTCTGCAAAGCAAATTTTAAAAAACCGTTATGATCCAATAAAAGAATTGTGCGTGCATTTTGCCCTGTAACATTAGGGATATTCTTATCATGTCTATAGTTAAAGATGTAGATGATGAAGGTAGTAAAACAAAATAAAAGGAAGTATACGACAGTGGGTCCTATCGCGCATAGGTAACGAATATCTCTTGGTTTTTAAAATATATTCCACTTAAAGAAATGACATCTATACTTGACTTTTTGAACTGGAAAGGCGTATCTCTTTTAAGTACTTGTTTTATGCGCTTGTATGTTAGACACGTTATATGATTATATTCTTGATATAGTGAATGGAATAGAGAATCAGTAAATAACATCCAAAAACCTTTTTTCAAAAGTTACTGTAATTGGCCTCAATTAGCCTGGTTCCTAAGATGCTTTGTTGGAATCCTCTGTCCCTGTAGTAAACAACAGTAAACTGAGCTACACATTTTACAAGATGAATACCTGGGCAAATAATTCATTGCTGATGAATCTAGAGGATGGGCGATTCGAGCCATAGCCACTATTTTCATGTGGAAAAGGGCATGTCTTGGCATCTCTCTGTTGTTTTGAGCAGGTTCCTGCTGGCATCGAAATATCATCTTGATATCTGTGGGGAACGAGTCGTCGTAAATTCTCCAATGCAGCTCCCCAGTACAGGTTATTCATGTTATTCGATATGCCGTTGTATGTTCTGAAAAAGAAGTCAAATCGAAGATTTCAAAGATACTAAGACGACCATGACAATGAAAGAAATCCACATTTGGCAAAAGGGAAGTAATTAGCCGAGATATATGCAAATAACTGAGAGTATGGACAAATAATGCTGTTTCATCTTAATAAGTTTTGGAACAAGTTTATTCAGGGTAGTGGCAATGGTAACACTGGGCTCGTAGCGCTGGAAACAGCAGCCCACAGCCTATGATTAGTCTTTGGGGCTTTGAGTTCCGCCTGATTTGCAGAGAAAAATCTATTCACAATTCAATTTTTTATGTGTATAAACATACAATGGGAAATCATAATGCATTTCGTTTCTACATTAAGATACCATTCCAACCCTATTTGGCATTTTTAATCTAAAATCGTTGTTTGTTGCTAGTAGCCAGGGAACATAGTAGCCAGAGAAGCTCTTGGGTGTAATTGGATTATGTTTTTCCATGGGAGATTATCGCTGTAGATCTAGTGTGACAGATGCTGCTACAATTAGCATGGGACTTACTTGAATCACATAGATTACGATTCCAATTGAAGTATGTTCATTGAATGTTTAGGAAATCTTGCTATGAATCCTAACACTTTCTTTCCAATGGATTCTGTTCAACGACAAAGAACTCGAATTCCTTTAAGATTATGCCCAAGTTCGCGAAGTTTGATGTCTTAAAGTTAAATTCAATCATTCATGTTTAGTATAGTTTGACAGACAAACTCGGATACCTTTAGCAGTAAAGTAGGAAACACCTCATTGAATTTTACCGTTGCAGACATTTGTATCGATCCAAATAGGTTGTTAAACGTATATTTGATTATGATGATGATGAGCTCCACTTTCGTCCTACCCTCCATATCTCCCTAAGCAAAAAGGATAATTAAATATAAATAGCGAACCTTTTTGCAGTTTTCGTAGGAATTGGCATGCCCGGTAACCACATTCTGCCATATGGGCACATTGAAGTAAGTGTTTTGTTACGTATGTAGAGTCGAGCATCGATCGTCACCCGACTCCTATGTTGGTTACTTGACCTTGAACCAACTTGGACTGTGTAATAGAATGCTTGCTTTCCAATGCCAGTTAATGGAATAGCTGGATGAGGTTTAAGGATAAGTGATTGTTGATCTTTGCTGATTTCGACGCCGAAAAGAGAACCAGGCTGCATTGAAAAAGTGAGTAGAGTTTACATGTACTTGTTTGAGCTTTCAAAACAAGAAGATTGCACTAAAGATGCAAACATAGACACGAACTCTGAAAGTGCTTTCATTTGCCAGTAATTGTAGGAAACTGATAAACAAGTAACATAGAAATATTTCTATTTAATTATATTGGATTCATAGTTTCCCAATGGGAAATGAACGATTTTTCAACGGGTATGAGCAGAGCGGGGTATCTTGCGAGAGGTTTTCTCTCCAAAGCCCGAAAGACAACGACGATTCGAGGAACCTACCTCAACAGTGACTCGGGTAATATTCAACTTTTCGCATCTTTTGAAGTCAGCAAAGTGGGATACCTTGTGATTCATGCTGTGATTCATGCTTCAAAATGAAAAGAGTTGCGTTTGGAAAAATAACATGAAGACTAAATGAAAAGCATCAAGTTAAATTGACCATATCATTTCTATTCGAAAAACTTCAAGTTCAGATGCATATTTGAGGTCTATTGTTGAAAACTGTCGATGAAAATGGAAGATAAATACATCAAATATCTATCATGTAAATATCAGGTAAGGGTGGATGAGCACATTTACAAGAAAACATGCAACCCAGTAGGACGGCAACCAAAGGTTGGCAATTTACCATAAAATCTACTGATACAGGTACCATGTGTCTACACAAAGATTACTTGTTTTTGACAGTAATCAGTTTTAAGTGGAGGTACACTGGGCAGTGCAGATGATTAGAAAAATTTTAACTCATACAAATGCAATAATATAGATATTATCTCTTGGCCAATGCTTTCAACATCTACAATCTGCACTTGCATATCTGTAAGGCGTCTTTAATCTAACATTATCAGCACCAATAGACACACAGAAAAAGATAACCAGTTGGGGGATGCAAACAACGCGATGGGGTGATATTCATTGATGAATAAATAATTTGATTTAGGGCATCCGCTGTATATCGAAATTGTCAAGTCAAGACGCTCGCACATAAATAATTTAACGCCAATCAATCACACTACAGTGTAGACTCTTACTTCATTTAAGTTCAGTTTAAATTTACACAGCACCACGAAAGTGCAGGCAGCATGAAGATACTTTTTACCTGCAACCATTGCAGATTTTAGTCCAATATCAACTACATAAACTTCAGATATAACACAAAAATTACACACAAAAGTAAAGTAAAACATCACAGTAACAACTCGACAAACAATCTCTGAGGACAACCTTGAAGGACTCAAGAATTCACCAGGACTTCAGTAAAAACAATAGAGGCTTTCGTCCATCCTACAGTAAAAAGTGTACCCATTTGGAGTTATGACCAAAATGGATTTGATTTAATACCTGCTAGGCTTCGTTATCCTCAATGTGTTCCTTGATCTCACATTTTTGATAATGACGCTATAGTTTGTCGCTGGCCAGGTGACTCTAACAGTTATATTATGCGTGAAGTCCTCTAATCCAAAATGAGCAAGAATTTCACTCTGCCCTAGAAAGTGCGTGCTTGATCCTATTTCTTGTGTCTGCAGGAAAAAGACAGTAAATGAATCTTTAAAGTGGAAGAGATTAGAAGAAATTGACGTAGACGAATGGTTGAGGCGCAGGTATATCAAGGTTGGTAAATTGAGGGCGGTAAATTGGTACTCTGGAGAATTCCTGAGGGCACAGCCGTTAGCGCCTCAGACCCATATCAGCGAGTTAGCTACCAGAACTCCAGCCTGGGTTCACAAGCAAACAAACAAACAACCCAAAAACAAAGTAAAGGCAGAAAGCAAGCAACCAAGGATAAAACAGAACATAGGAATAAGTGACTATCATGCAACCATTGAATTTATTTGCAAGCGATGAGAACGAACGCAAAGAAAACATTGGAGCATGCAAAGCATGTTAGAAACATCCAATAATACAAACTAGCATGAAACAAGGACAGAAAGCACAATTCTACAACAATAAACGATAAAGCAAGAAAAACAGAAGGCACGAGTCTTCCTAGCTAGTAGTGAAAAAAAAACAAGCAAGACAAATGACATATCGAAATCAATAGTTTAGCCGCAAAAATATTGCCAACACAGCAAGCCAGTGAAAAATGTAAATAGTAAGATCTGCACAATGCAAAGAAACGCAAGGAACAGATTAGCAATAAACAGAGATGTAACGAAAGTAAAAGCAGCTGCACAAGTTTGCGAAAAACAAATAGATAAACAAAGAGACACTAATAAATACAAGGTGAAAAGAAGACCAAAATATTTCTGAAAACTTGGCGATGCATGTCCGTCCGCAAATCATACTTGCCTGATTTCTGCCGCTCGGGTCAGTCACAGTGACGCGTGCACCATAGCTGTCGCAAAGTTTTATTAAATTTTGAAAGCACCTAAAAAAATTACAGCGAAACGTTTTAGTGCATTTGAAGAAATTGAGCATGATTAAATAAATATAATATAGAAAGAAGAGTAGGATAGAAAGAAAGAAAGAAAGAAAGAAAGAAAGAAAGAAAGAAAGAAAGAAAGAAAGAAAGAAAGAAAGAAAGAAAGAAAGAAAGAAAGAAAGAAAGAAAGAAAGAAAGAAAGAAAGAAAGAAAGAAAGAAAGAAAGAAAGAAAGAAAGAAAGAAAGAAAGAAAGAAAGAAAGAAAGAAAGAAAGAAAGAAAGAAAGAAAGAAAGAAAGAAAGAAAGAAAGAAAGAAAGAAAGAAAGAAAGAAAGAAAGAAAGAAAGAAAGAAAGAAAGAAAGAAAGAAAGAAAGAAAGAAAGAAAGAAAGAAAGAAAGAAAGAAAGAAAGAAAGAAAGAAAGAAAGAAAGAAAGAAAGAAAGAAAGAAAGAAAGAAAGAAAGAAAGAAAGAAAGAAAGAAAGAAAGAAAGAAAGAAAGAAAGAAAGAAAGAAAGAAAGAAAGAAAGAAAGAAAGAAAGAAAGAAAGAAAGAAAGAAAGAAAGAAAGAAAGAAAGAAAGAAAGAAAGAAAGAAAGAAAGAAAGAAAGAAAGAAAGAAAGAAAGAAAGAAAGAAAGAAAGAAAGAAAGAAAGAAAGAAAAAGTCAACATATTGCTAAGTATTAATTATGACCTACCTATGCACCACTCTGATTCTTAGCCAGTTCTTTTTATTACCACCAACGTTTTCATAAAATACTGCTCGTCCAAAGTTGGTAGCAACTATTACATCTTCATCACCATCATCTAGAAACAACATTATTAGTTTGTTTATGCATCATAGAATGTGCTATTTGGATAGAAGAAGTTCGTCTGTGCCGAGTATGCAAATATTCATTGTTTTCAAAAACTGTTGAGCTTTACTTCTGTGTAGTTCTAAAATGTCTTGTAACTAGATGTATCAGCACCTCAAATTGAGCAAAGAAAACTCGAAGAAAATACAGGGGGGGGGGCTGTGAATAAGGCACCAAAGGACTCGCCAAAAATGTCTCTATTCTTTATTATTCACCTACTGGTATAAACTCAGTTGGTTATGTGTGTATACATGAATTGCATCGTGTTATGCAAATCGTTAAACCACTTAAGAAAAAGCTCTTTGCATATCTCTTTCACGAGTATTTCAATGCGTAGTTAGTTTCCCATGTTTACGCCTATTATGCCCGGTAGTCCTCTGTCGTTTATAAGTATAGGTACCTTCCTTTTGCCAGTTGATATTTTGGAGTTCAAAAATATAAGAATATACCAACATTAAGGGATGTGTTTTTTATTTGAAGGTGTCGTGTAATTTTAAGAGGGTGTCGTATTGGCATTATATCATTAGGTACAAAACAACAAAGCAAGCTATTTCACGTTTTTCTCAAAACCAAATATGACAAATAGCGTGTTTCATTAAGAAATAGGCCGCTTCATTGATGTTACCTTTGAACAACGATGTTATCGCATTGATGGTAATCCACAATTTTCCACAATTATGTTACCAAAATTTGCACAGTGCATTCAATTAATGGGGTGGGAAATTTAATGTCAGATAAACACATTCTGCAAATAAGTCTAAGTAGTAAGAATCCAATCAGCTTCTGAAATCTCCTGCCTAAATGATCCAGTTGGGTAGCTACAATTTTTCAGCTCTATCTACGCCACCGAGATGACGATTTTTGCTTAGCTACCACTTTTATCGCTAATGATTTAAGATAAAAATAAATTTTCAAAAGCAGAGCGCCGCTGTGATTGCAATAACATCGGGAAAGCTGTTTGACAGGCTTTTTATATGAACAATTTAATCAAACCAGACTTAAATTGTTGCTAATCAAAAGCAGTATAATCGCAGAATAACGAAACTGTAAATGACATACTGTCATAATCAAACTTCAGCAGTCCTCTGCCCATGCCTTTATGGTTCATGCCATGTTCTGACGATACCTACACGACAGAATAGATAAGTTTTATATCCTGGGTTTTTAAGTATGAGAAAGAAAGCTAAATACACCAAGACAAGCTCTTTTCTTTTGTATAACACCTTTATTCTCTGCATTTCAAGCCTGAAAATACGATGAAATTTATATTCTAGTGATTTTATTCAATAGGGCAAGAACGGCTTAAACATGTAGTAAAACTTGGAACGCCTAGCATCACAAAGAATGGTGGGAAGGGTGATGTACCTCCTTCATCTTTCCTTTCATCTGCCCTGCCATTTCATTTCCATAATTCTGATACAACATCATCTGCTGCTTCATAAAATTATCATCAATTGTTGTTGACGGTGTATCAAAACCTGCATTGGAAGAAAAATTCATCTTAAGACAATCCAAGAAAGTCCTAAAAATCATATCGAATGATCTCAGGAATCATTTGCGAAATATAATTCTCATTACTTTCAAAGGCTGCAATAAATCATGTCTATTTTTATATTAACAGAGTTATATTATGCTAGAAACATACACTAAATTTTAAGAATGTGGCTTGCTCCGAAACATATTAATTTTTATTTGGTGATTCTCTGCTAATAATTACCATTTTTTGAGTACCATCTATTCCCAAAGTTGTGCAAGAAATTTTTGTAAGTATCTTACCGTTTGTCAACACAATATCAAGAAATCCATCATTGTTGAAATCAAAGAATGCAGAACCCCAACCCCATCCGCCATTGCTAACACCAACCTGCAACATGATGATAACATCTTAATTTTGTTTTCTTTTGAAAGAATAATTGCAGTTGTTTCTACAAGCAGTCCAGTCATATTCAAAGAGTCTAGACAGATATTCCCAAACCCTCGTGCCCACATCCTTGTGCGCTCATTTATGTCTACACCCAAGGAAAATTCCTCTCTCGATAGAACATTATCTCTTAAGCTATATTTAACACATAAGCCTCCCATGTGCTTAAGTCCAAATATTGTATAGTCCAACATATTTTCTAGTTCATAAAAAGTAATGTTTTTTATTTCATAATTTTCAAACCTGATGCTCACTGAAAGTTACTTGCTCACACTTAATTCCCCTAGCTTATATAGCCTTTATTTGACACCAATTAGCAATTGATTTCTATTCAACATAAAAGTCAAGGTGGCTCTATCAGCCAAAATTATTGTAGGAGATCCGCTAATAAGCATGTTTACCGAGCTTTGACGGCAGAGGAAAATTAAATGTTTAACACATTCTTATGCATTATAAGTAGGCAAGAATTAAAGTTACAAATGTATATATAAAAATTGTCTATAGAAGAACATCAGTCGAAACCCCTTCGAAGTTTAATTTATGCAGATATTCTTTATGTTAGTATTATACTGTAAACTATGCCTTTTAGATAGTTGGTTTAAATTACCTGTTACTTAGCTGTTGTTAACACCAACTGTAAATAATTTGATAATAATTATGATAATAATGATAATAATATTGATAATGATGGTAAGGACGATCTAACTGTATGCAGTGCTACTTTTACTCTTGTTGATTGTTACACTTTAAAATTGATACAATTTTGTAAGTAGTTGCGTATACCTCCAGCACTTTCTTATGATTCTGTCAAGAATGAGGTATTAAAAACCATTAACGATTGTGATATATCCTACCTTGGTGGAAATCTCTGTAAAGCGCCTGTTTCCAAGGTTCTGGTATAGCTTGTTTCCTTTATTGCCAAACATGCAGCCACTTACTTCACAATTAGTTGAATTGTCGAAGATAGCACTTGAAAACCATTCCAAATATCCATCATTGTTCAAATCACCAATAGCATGTCCCATTGCATCCTGTAAAGGAAACGGCAATGAAAAGAAATACGCTAATAGCCTAAAAGAACCCAAGTATTTTCCCCTCGTGAAAAGCATCACCATCTAACGATCGTCTCATGAGTAATTGTATCATACGTAAAGATGATTGCAACATTCAAAGGTAAGTTAACTGTTAAGGTTAAAATCATAAAAACGTAACAGAAAAGGTGAAAGAAAATGTAATCTTCTACAGCGTATTGGGTCCGATAGAGTAAGAAGGAAGAGAAGACGACAGTATTACAAGCAAGCAGAAGTTATGATCGAAAGCATGACGACTTCAACTGCTCTATTTCGCTCTTAAATACTAGGTGCTCACGCCCAATCAAGTACTAAGACCTTACCAGGACATCAAACAGAACTTCAAAGAAACACAAACACATATAAGTATAATAAAATTTAACATCAGTAAATCACAATCGTTACACTTCAGAGTGTAGATACATAGAGCAGGGAGCAGGACTGAGGCAAAAGGGGGCTTGGCCTCCCTCCAAAAACAGGATTTTAAAACAATATAAATAATCGAAAAAGCACATCATGTAGTAATTTTGGAATTTAGCTCCCCTCCTCCAGAAAATTTATCCTGCTTCGGGCTTGAGATAGAGGTAAAGTTGAAGGATTTGGTAGAGGTAAAGGTAGAGGTAAAGGTAGAGGTAAAGGTAAAGGTCAAGGTCAAGGTCAAGGTAGAGGTTAAGGTAAGGGCTGAGGAAAAGGCTAAATTAAGGTAAAAGTTTAAAAAGCCGTAGAAGCAATCGTTGGTGAAAAGTTAAAACTGACGGAAAAGTAAGTCCAAACTGTTCAAACATTTAGCAACTTGCAAGAAAAACTCAACTTTTCCTCAAAGCCAACAAGCAGGGCTGTAGGAGAGGAAATCAACATTCATATATGACCACAATTGTTTTATTTATTGAATAATATCTGGAATTAAGCACATCATCCTCTTGAGAACGGAATTTATTTCGAAGTGTGCAATTGATTCGAATATCAAGCTTAAAATTAATATATTGGAAAAGCGTCAAATAAAAACTGGATTATAATTGAGCAGAATAATAAGATGAATGACGAATTCTGGAATCCTTAAAGATTAGGATTCGAACAGGTCTAAAAATAGCATGAAAGCAGTTAAACAACGTTATTGGCCCATCAAGCATTTGAACTTGATAACCTTCTTCGTCTTGGTGCCAGCATTGCATTCTATCCAACAAGATCTGTGATTAAGGAGCCACATATGTGAAAACATAAGAAACTAGAACAACTCGAATTTTCATCATGTATATAATATAAAGAAAGTTCTATGGCTTCCCTTTACATTTTTTTGCCTCTACATTACTGCTCACATACTTACAATATCTCCGATCAATCCACATGGTTTTGTACATTCGCTAAACGTCATGTTTCCGTTGTTCCAGAACATTTTGCTCTCACCGTAGTCCCCAGTGATAAGCAGCTCTTGTTGCCCGTCATTGTCAAAGTCCTAAAAGGTTTAAACAATTTAGTTATAACAAACTTCTAATTCTAGATCGTTTCTATAAGAAAACCGACTTTCAAAAATAATAAGAACATCGAAGGAATGTAACTAGAATCAGATCAAAATTAAAAATCAATGCTAATTTATAAATTTGATATCATTCGCTGTTGAGGATCTTTACTCTCGCAAGAACCACAAACTTGCAGATTCTAATTGTAGATTTCATAGATAAATTGAGGCTATTTCATGGATTATTTCATAGGTAACGCAGTTCAATAAACGTTTGTTTTTGAAGTGAAAACTACTTTTCATACTTTTAGAATTTCATTTCATTCTGTTTGGGAGGGCTTAGCCCCCCAGAAGGGCTTAGCCCCCAATGACTTAACCCCCCCCCCCCAAAGGGACGGCCCCAAAGGGCTTAACATTTAGCTTGATATTAAAAGTAAGGTAAAATTTCTTAAAAAGAGTTTTTAAAATTTTACCTGTAAAGGCGTAACAAGAATACTTCACTTTGAAGCCTCCAGTATGATTTGCTGCTCTTAATATCAATCAAAAAGCAAATGGGAGAGGAAAAGGAAATGGGGGTGGAGAAAGCTTCTTCGCCTCCTCAACAATTTCTTTTTCTCTCCAATTTGCTCATTCTCCCATTTATTTAGTAATGAAATAAAGATCTAGTTTGGGCACGTCTATTCAAACCAAGCAATGGACTGTGAGAAAAGCCATTTTCTAAGCTAGTGTTATAAAGATATTTGCCTGTGTCACAGAAACTCGAACTTGACATTCTGTGTTGCAAAAGTAATTTGCACTAATCACATTAACTAAATCAATTTATAGATGGTGTGGTTTGACGTAAATCCAAATTGGTCGCTTTTCTGGAATAATTAAAGTGGCAGACAAAAGTATCTATGAGGATGATATTGGTGCGAGACTGACGATTTCCCTGAATCGTTTTCAACCATGAAAATCTCTCTTCTTGAGTATGAACAAATTTCAATAGAATTTTTATTATTTTGGTTGGATAAGAGAGCAAAAGATACTTGATTTAAGACCCCATGAACACGAAAACGCCCCATTTTGGGTCTAATATGGGTCTGCTATCTTTTTGGTATGATCTATTTTGATCTCGCGTGGACACATTGACTGTAAGAAAGCTGAATTGAAAATGAGTTGAATTTTTCAACAAACATAGTCCAAATTTAATCTCTACTCTAACCGCCAGATTTTTGATCAATTTATAGCATCGAAAACAATTGGGATATCCGAATGGGTGGGTGACACTTTTTGTTCCCGTTCCTGTGAATAGAGACATTCTCGATCAGATATTAGTGAGCGAAACCAAAACTGATCAAACCTAGTGGCTCGCAGTCTAGATTACCAGGTGTAAAACACTTCATAATGTTCCTATCCTTGAGGGAATGGCAATAAAGCTTGAATTAACATATATATAAGAAGTAATTGTCATTATAACACTGCACACAGCGAAATGAGAGCATCTTTAGAGATGATGAATCTTGAATATTGTGCTCAAGTTTTCCCCTTGCCGTGCAAACGATATTCTGGTTCCAACTGTACCATTGTTTGTTGAAGTGGCAGTATTCGCGCGTGACGAAGTAGCCCAGTTATGATGTTTTGTGTATGAGAGATGGCGACTCACGTTAGTAGGCTTGCTCCTCCGTCGCGTCACTTGCAAATACTTTCACAATGATTATGAGACTTATTCAGTCTCGCATGTCACAGCCAATTAGTGGTTTAAGTTTGAAGATACATTTTAGAAACAATGTAAAACGGATGTTTTCATCTTTCTAGGGACGCTAGAAGGAATGAATGCCAAAGGACGTCTAGTTAAAAAGCGCAACCTACCGTAAATGATGATCCAAAGGTATGCGTTCCAGCGTTAAACTTCGTCCTTGAACTCCAAAATTTGTCCATGTTGACCCCAGCTTTGTCCGTCACGTCCTCAAAATAGCTGAAAGGGAATGTAGAAGCAATGAAGCAATTGAATACGGGAGAGCGGAAAGGCAGATGCAGTAATGTGAACAAGGAGAATATGATGAATCAACTAGATGACAACTTAATAATAGTAAAAATAATAATAATAATAATGATAATAATAATAATAATAATAATAATAATAATAATAATAATAATAATAATAATAATAATAATAATAATAATAATAATAATAATAATAATAATGATAATAATAATGATAATAATGATAATAATAATAATAATAATAATAATAATAATAATAATAATAATAATAATAATAATAATAATAATAATAATAATGATAATAATGATAATAATGATAATAATGATAATAATAATAATAATAATAATAATAATAATAATAATAATAATATAAAGTGAGAGCAAATTGGTAATTATGTATTAGAATCAAAATTGGTTCTTGAGATTGTAACCCTGGTGGGGTTTCTCGGTAACAAGTTTTAAATACAGTAGCGTTTCTTAACACTGATGAATCTAGTTCTGTAAGGATTGTTGTTAGTAGAACTTACCCAGGTTTAGCTTTGCCAAGGTTGCGCATTAACTTTGAGGCCGATGGCTGCAAATAATAGAAGATGTTTTTACCCGTGTATATCACAGGTGGTCAGTTGATCTTAATCTACTTGATACCCGATGGGCCCTGCTGATAAATGTATACACGTATACATGGTTATGATTTTCGATTATTTACATTAATAGCTTGATTGACGTCGACTTTATCAATGCACTTGCCTGTGAATGCGTCTAAAGCAAATGCCCTTGATTTTTTAATAAACAAATGTATCGTTTCATAATCAATTTCATCTTCTTCTGTTGCCCAGTTGAGCCTTTCTTGACCTCTGTGTAAAGGTTACTGGATTACCCCTGGAATACTTTGAGTTCAGCACATTTGGCTCTCCTCTCAACTTACAATACTGCATTTGATCATACCATTCGCTTATTTACGACTATTACTTTCTTCTTTTGCCTCATCGTTGCAATTTCAGTACTTACCACTGCATCTAGACTGTGCAAAATCCATTCAGATGCATAAATATCTGGATAGCCGTCGTTGTCAAAGTCACCAACATTTGGTGTGAACCCTGATAATTTCCTTTTATTTGGAAATTGCAGGCTAATACCCCTTTCGATTGCCTCTTCTTGAAATATTCCATCATAATTGACATAGAGGTAATGACGTGAGTCACCAACTGTTGTTACGTAGAGATCTAGGTCTCCATCTTGATCAATATCAACCCATAACGCGCCGTTGCCATATTTTTCTGGACCAACGCCCGTTTCAGCTGTCACATCCAAGAATTTTCCATTTCCTTTAAAGAAAAAATTATCATAGACTTCATAGGGCATTGTTCAGTAACAATGGATGAAAACAGGTGACTTTTCTTTATATTTCAGAAACAAGTTATCCATTGTCAATCGAGCCGCAATAAACTGGTAAAAAAATTTAGACTTCAAAGAAGTGTTGGCTATAAAGATATTTTAACGTAGTAGCTCCTGATAGTAAGACATGAGCAATACCTAATCTGTGTAAGTTAGGTGTAGCAGGCCACAGGGTAGGGCTATGAATACACATTTTCCATGAACTAGACCTCTCCAAAAGTCATGTTCCCACACTTTTCAACATCCTTGCATTTCTAGAGATCAAATCCTTCAATTCAAGCATTCCTTTTCAATTTTCAGCGCTTGCACCAGAGTTTTTTTGTGAAAATTCAAGCTCAAATTCAGAAATTAACTTTTAGCTAAACATTATTTCACATCGTCAACTGAACGCCCACGGCAGGTTGCTGCAAACCTTCCTAGTAACAATGAGATAATTCTTCTAATTTTCTATTGTTTACTCTTAATTTTAACTTTAGTGCTCCTATTTCCCTTGGGTGAAACAGGCATCCCGGGCGGCCAATGTCTAGAAGACAGGTGCAAAAAAAATGATTCAACAAAGAAAGGATTCAATTGTCTTGGGAGAAATATTGCCCATTTCTAATTGTTATTGAAAATCAATATTACATCTACCTTTATAACAACAACAACAGCATTCATTACCAGAAAAAATTAATTTATTCGATCAAATGCTTTGATACATGGGTAAAGGGGCTTACCTAAATTTTTATATAGGACACTTCTTTTGTAGAATACGGTAAAAAATAAATCCTGCAATCCATCACCATCGTAGTCTCCAGCAGCCGCTCCCCCAGTGATGTGATCTATTGAACAAAATTCACCAGCGAGTCTTGCACGTCGAGAAGAGTTATGGAAAGGGATGACAAAGTCGAATGTACAGTGTGGACGTGCAGCAATGTGGTCTCTGTGCTCATGTACAAGACCAGCTTTCTAAAATGCAAGGTTAGAAGTTTTTCAATATACTTTTAATGAAAATACTGTAATGTATTGCAACAGGATGCTAGATCTTACAGACCCTACCAGGCACCTAGCCTGGTTTTCCCTTTGAAAGAGAAAAAACTTTATTGTTGCTTTACCAACAGTTTTGAGCACAAACAACAGCCACTGCCCTAATCCCAAAACCACCTCACTCTTTTATTTTACAGTCTTCACCACGTTTTCATTCGATCGGTAGAGACAGAGCTATTTTTTTACGTGGAACTGCCAAAACTGACCCCTCTCTTTACAACTCCTGGCTACTTCCCTGGACCCTACGTCATTCAGATTTTAGATTAATGAAGCTTGTAGCAAAACTTATTGTTTTGGGAAGGGGGGGGGGTTGCCAGGACAACTTTGCTGATAAGTTGGGCATACAAACCTTTTATTTGCCGACAGGTTAGCAAAATTTGCCGACGCAATCTTCCTTCATGGCCTAGAACGCCTTGTTTTTGAAAAAACTTTTTTTGCCTGGGGGTGCCGCACCTTAAATTGGATCTTAAAAATTTCTCTTCTTTAACACATATCCTGATATTCAAAAATATCCTTGAATCTCATTAACCGCCTCTTTCTTCTCCACTGGTCCAGGTTACCTGATTAAAAGCTGATAACATTCACCCCGATAAGATTAGATGAAAAGTCCAATATGGAGAGATTTTGATTGTATCCAGAGGTAAAAAGAATTTCAATTTTCCACCATTGCACAAAGATGGGTCTCTTTCAGTTACAAAAGAAAAAGCAAGGAACAATTCTAGAAAAGAAAGTTTCTTGGCTGTTTTTTTGAGCTGTCTGTTAATCTTGTCAATTTGGTTTGTGATAAACAGATACTTTAAGGTAAAAGCTATGATATTTTATTTTCTACACTTAAATCTGTTGTAGGAATAATCTTTGGGTTCTGAATTATTTGGAGATCAACGTTTAAAAACGGCCTCAATGGATGGGACATTCTCCTGGCCATACGGGCATTTAGCTCCAGATTTTGGCTCAATGGCAGAAATGGTATGGGTCCTGCCTCTCCCCCCCCCTCCCAATCACAATCTTGTCGAAAAATTGAAGCGCCAGAAATAAGTTCTAATTTGGTTTTTTATCACTTAAATAGACACTCTATCCTTAAAAGGGCTCCAAAGGTAGAATTGCAAGAACTGGGAACGGAGAAAGGAAACTATGCACTTCGTTTGTTGATGTCGGAAATTTGATGGGTCGATACCCTCCAAACATAACCCAAAATTCCCGACACTGGTCGTTTTTGAAAAAAAGGCACGGAAACGATATCGGAATGTTGGTCATTTAGTCGGGGCATGGCCTGCAAATACTGACTTAGAGTCTTAGAGAGGTGTGGTGCTTGAAAAGCCAGACTTGAAAGAGAAAAGAGTGCTAGAAAATGCACGGTCAAAAACATCGTCACACTCCAGCCCAGGAGCAAGTCCATATGGAGGCCTACAATAGGTCCCTTGACCAAGGAGCGTGGCTATCTGAAGGATTTGCCTTCATTTGCCAACAGTTGGTCAGCAATGGCTAGGATAGCTACGCTTGATTAACGTAACTTGGGTGCTTTTTTCATGGAGGATTTGAGACTTGATAATGAAAGATAGGAGCATTCTTGTTATTTTCGAAACCATTCAATCAACTTGCTTTTACATTACTTGGCCAAATCAGCAGATTGTGAAATCTTTGGCCTTTAGCTGTGACGTTGTCTGGGGAAGCCATGGGAGCCAACAGCTTTGAGCACAAACAACAGCAAAATAGTAGACACCTTCCCAAAACCATCTCGTCTCATTCTTTAATCTACAATACGTATTCATTTGCTTAAGGGAAATTTGTGACCAGGCCCTAAATCTAAAAGAATTGCTTAAACTGTTAGCTAACCTAACTCCAAGCCATAGGCAAATCGCCAGAGGGTAAGAGGATAAATTAACCCTCAAGTCCTGTTCTACCAGGAGTCAAGAGAGCTAGAATGACTTTGATATGGTTTATTTAACAAAAATGAAGACATTCAAAGGCAAGCCATGAGCCAAACAAAGGAACGTTTCCCAAAGTAGCCATTCCCAATTGCATTAACCAAGCATATTCACAGACCCTATATCCAAAATGATGATAAAATGAACACAAAATTGAGCTTAAACAATCCTTTACCCAACCAAAGAGTCGAAAATCATCTTGGTTTCATTCAGGAATTCATATTCCTCTCTTAATTGCTCTTGCTCTTTCCAGAACCACCGTATCCCAACTGCAGAGATTCCAATCAAGGGCAAGGAAGCTAATAGAATGCCAAGTAAAAAGATTGTTGGGACTGTAGATGATTGGTAGTAGCGGATCTTGAAATTTAAAGTGCGGGGGGATTTCCAATTTCAGTTATTCTTTAATTTTGGGTGTAGGGGTTTGAGGAAAGACCGTAGCTTATGAGCTTAGGGGTCTAGGAGTGCCGTAAGGCTCCCAACAGTTTTAGAGTTGGGCCCCTGTTGGGTATCCAGGGGACAAAGCCCTCGGGAGCTCCAGAAATTTCGCATTTTCTGAGGCCTGAAAATGGTTTCGGATCCTTCAATTTTCTTTTGGCATTGCAATGAAACGCGAGAAACACTTGTCTGTGAGAGTCTTAACTACTATCCAAAAGAACATAAGTCCGTAATCTTCTTCGATCAAGGAGTCATGACATATGACATGAAATGCCATGTCATGATAATTTTACATGGCTGATATCCTGAAAATTGTTGCCATAATATTTTTGAAAGATCTATGATTTCTGAGTATGGAACGAATAATAGAATTTTGCAAATTCCCAAAGTCAGGTTAGAGTATGTAAAGAAAAGGTTTTTACTTCTCAGGTGTCAAATATAAGAATGATATTCCTGATAGCATACAAGAACAAGAAACAGTCACTCGTTTATGAAAGAAGATTTAGAAAGTACTTTTAGATCCTGCAAGGCTCAAAAACGACCCCCTTTTGGAACAGAAATATTATTTTATTGTATTTACCTTTTTCGTTTAATTCTTGGTGAAAGACTGTACGTGTAAAAATACTAATTGAAATAAAATAAAATGGAATTCAAATGAATGAATCAAGCGGCGGAAGAATATGTATACGGGCCGATAAACGAAATCCAAGAAGTAAAACTCTATCTTAAAGGTTTATCCTTAATTAAAAAGGCCGTACGCCGCCAAATTTCTTGCGTAAGAGACATTGTACAACAATATCAATCTAAAAGCAAAACGATTAGCGGTTGAAAACTAGAGTGGAATTAGAATCAGGGAAATTGATTATCTTCTAGTTGAAGCATAAAGCCTTGTTTCGATCTATACGTTGAAGATGTCTTGTTATTTGAAAATTAAATGCCCTAGACATAGGATACATTAAGACATTTGTCGACTGTTTGGAATAGAGTAATGAAAAATGTTGCCAACGGGGGCAGTGGTAGCAAGATGTGCCATTTTCATTAACTACGATCTCATTAATCAGAAATGGATTTATCTTAGGCGATAATATCGATATCTTGACTTCGGATTACTCCTGAACATTAAATCAGCGCTCTGTCCTATGTATGATGCAGATCTTCAAGGGGATTCTTCAAGGGAGTGTGCGTTAAAAATGGAACATAAAAACAAGTTCCCTCTTTTTGGCACAGAAAATTCGGCAAAATTCGCAAGCTTGGCCCTCAACTCAGAATCAAAGGGTCCAGTCAGACATGGCAAATCTTTGAAATACTCCAAATATCGAACGTGACTTAAAAAATATCAAATGGAATAGAAAGGGCCTTTTTTAGACTGTGTACCTAAGAAAGTTAAGAAGTTCCATTTTCATATTCATAGGCACAAGGTTACCTATCAATGGCTGCAACCACATTGGGATTAGGGAAGTGAAACCAACAAGGCAAAGAATTTTGATTCAAAAACAAGGCATTTTAGTCACAATGGGGCATTTCGTCGTCAAATTTTGTTACCCTCTCAAGAAATAAACGACCGTACGCCCATTTCGACTTCAAAGTCATATTTGATCCCCCCTGGAACAAGATATCTTGCTACGACCCAGCCATCAAGAACATTTGAAAAGAGCCCAAAGAAATAGAAACCATCAAAAATACACGAATAACTTGAGGACAATGACAACTGATACAAATACGATTGTCTTTAAAACAACTAACAGGCAACTTACAATGGTTACGATTAATAAAGGTATGTCCGTGGTAATAGATCTTTTGCCGGGTCTAAAGAAACTTGCGCCCCGCGGCAGCCCGGATTTCGCGATTCCAAAATTACCCCATTAATCTCACACCGAGGATCCATCAGTGGAATGGAATTTAAAGGAAAACAAAAGTACATTGTAGCGTTGATACTCTAGGGGCTGCTGGGCGATAAACGTGCTTTGAGTATGCTTTTGTTCTCTGTATCGCAAAGCAAAGTTTTACATAGATTGCTGGAAAAAGAATTACGTAACATTTGTTTATTTGTTTGCGCATAATTCATTGAAGGGAGCTGACTTTAAACTCCAAGAGAGCTGTATAAGAATCGGCTTAAAAGATACAAGCTGTAGCCTGATTTCCATATAATCGTGTGTATTACTTAAACCAAGAAATCTACATCTACAGATGTAAAATCAAACTAAGATAAATTTTGATACCTCTGCAATATCTTTAAATTCTATGATTTTGCTGCCAGTAGAAGTTTCGCTTGAGTGCTCGACACAGCTATCGAGAGAGGCTCCCATGATTCGATCATTCTTTAGTACATCGAGTTTGTAGTCTGAGGTCAATGAATACCAAGTTTTGTTTAGTGCCTCTGCATGATTTTCTTGCATCAATTTACCATTTTTCAGGACGAAGAGATCCATTTCTGACACAGGCAAAGAGATGGATTGAACCAGCACTATCTGTTTGAGAAAGAGAAGAAAAGCTGTTACAAGCTTCGTCATTTTGTACTTTTTGCAAGAACACTCCCTAGTAGCACCGTTCTCCAACGGAGTGAATCGAAGTCTGGACTTGAGATTCTCATGGGGCCTTATTAATAGTTTTGCGATTGAGTTTTGCGCAAGTATGGCGCAGAAAAACAAAGACAAATATAGGAAGCGGCGGAGTTATCAAAATCCTATTCAATAGAATACCTTTGGTCAAAGTTACAATGGCAACCAAGTCTTAGATCTTTTGTTATATTCAAAATTTACAAAGGGCTTTTCTCCATTTATTTCAAAGAATAACAACACACCACAGCAAATTACATGAAATACGGCATAATATTACTATAATCGTGTACAAGAAATTTTGCAATGGAGAAGCGTTCCCACCGCGTTTGTTAAACTTTGGCCCTTCTTCCCTGTAGTAGGGGTACGTGTTCCCGGTTAAGGAAAACTTCTTTCACGTAGTAAATAATTATTTTGACTAAGCGCTAAAATGGGCTCTTGACCCCCCCCCCCAATTGTTCAAAGGTAGTTCTTTGAAAAATTTGAAAAACACTGCAACTATCTCCAAGTCCCTCTAATGAAAACGTGCAATAGTCAACGGGCTTTCTCATATCGTGGTGCTGGAGTCTGGAACCACTCAGATTTGGAAGTCAAGCAGGCATCCTCCTTCAAGGCACTTAAAGATATTGTAAAAAAAGATTTATTTTGCTGGTTATTTTAATTGACTTATGTATTATTGTAATTAGGTTAGGGTTTTAAACGGTAAATAGTTTTAAGCAAGGCCCCTGAAAAGCAGTCTTTTTCGGTTGATGGGGTAACTTAGGGTAAACAATTTAAAATGAAAATGAAAATGAAAATGAAATGAAAATGATCTCAAGCTCCGGAATGGAATAGTACAGCTGATATGATTAAAAACAAAAACAAATGGGCTGGTGAGGGTAGCCTGTGTTCCAGACCATCACCGCCAAGGTGTAAAGTCTTTACCTTGGTGGTGATGGTCTGGAGCACAGGCTAGGCGAGGGCCGTAATTCTAACATTTGTAAATAGTATTGCTTTTATTGTTTTAACTACATTAGTTGGTTTGTATTTGCTTGTACTTTTTAGCACAAGTTACAATCAATTTATGAAACTTTTAAATTATCCCTATTCTCTCTTTGGAAACACATTTCATCTATCTTGTATTAGATAATTATTAGACAAAGAAGTCAGCTATGCACTGCTTTATATCAGTGGGTTGTATAGTTGCTTTCTTAATTTGATATTGAATCATATGATTCTTTATGATTCTAATGCTAGTTTTCCACTACGCTGCAATTTCTAGGAAGGGACCTGACAAAGGAATCATGTCATGATTTGATGACACTTCACAAGATCACCGTTTAATGGCTTTTTAAAACTGCCAAACTCTCCTATTTTAAGTAAAATATTGATTGAAG
This sequence comes from Catostylus mosaicus, assembly GCA_964019065.1. Lineage (NCBI taxonomy): Eukaryota > Metazoa > Cnidaria > Scyphozoa > Rhizostomeae > Catostylidae > Catostylus > Catostylus mosaicus. The sequence goes on from OZ025187.1 coordinate 11,078,963, forward strand.
GTTGTAGTGCCGGATAGCAAAAGCCCTTTTATCCATTCAATATTATTTCCAAGAATTTACATGCCGCTAAAATTTCTTATTTAGTAGTTAAAGTTTGATGACCTTGGATCGTCACCGATATCGTCATCCCATTTTAGCCCGTTATCCACCTCAACCTCTAATGACGTTGTATTTCTGATATGCATCATGAGGTAGTATGTATTAAAAGATCTAACCGGCATGCCCACAAATTTGATACACAATAATATAAGCAAATTGGAAAAAGCAGAAGAACGTGAGATAAGAGCCAAGCCTTACCACAATTGTCTTGCTGTTTTTTAAGTAAAGTTTGGTTGCGTTGGCAAAAACCAGAGCTCAGGAAAGTGCTGAATCTTCCTCCGGTCTATCTGACTTAAATTTATCACTCTTCTTCATTAAACAAAAGAAAAGGCGTGATATGGGTGTGGTAATGCAATTTCTATCGCATTCAGTGCCAGGCGTGGACCCGTGACGCCATTACGATTTGTTCAAGCCCACCTTGTCTGTGGCGATTTACATTGGTTAGCCTCCCAGAGAAAGGGTGCAATGTCAATGAACAATTTCCGATCCAGAAGTTCCGTCACAGCCTTTGGTAATGGCAAAGCCAGCAAGCTAACGATCTAGCCAGTCAGTAAACAAGCAAGGGAATTTTATCTACTAGCCCAGGCTGGGTTTTTGGCACCTTCTTCTCATCTGATGTGGGTTCCGGGCTCTAAGGCCTGTGCCATTAGGATTTCTCTTCAGTACCATACCCTGAGTTGGGTTGAGGGGCTCTTGGAGAAAGGTTCCTGATTCATGGTCACGATTTGCTAACTTCAAGATTCTTAGACCTGCGCCTTAACAACTTTTCCGTGCTATTCCGTCATCGTTACATGTAAGAGGTTTCGGGCACCATATTAAAATACTAATTAATAATCAACAGCAGTTGTTGGTTGCATAAGGTTTACAATTGTAAAAAGATAGCCATGAAACGTGGTTAGAGCAGAATTGCTTTGAGGGGGAGGGGGGCTGGAAAGGCGCTGCAAATAGAAGACAAAAGCGGTGGTTAGTGTTCCAAGTCTTTTTGTAGGGATAATAACCTGCATAGCTCGGAACTTGAACATAGGAATAACGTTGAATAAACAAAGATTTGATTAGGTGCTGGTTAATCACATTAATGGAAAGATCAAGCCTTTTTTAAGTCTCTTCACAAAGACTTCCTAACTCTGTCACACGTGCTATGGTGGGATTCATTCATTTCAGTAAATCTGAAGAATGCTACTTCCCATCATCTTTTACAAAACGGGCGCCATTACTTACACACATTTCTTATGACGAAGCAGATTAAAGATAACTTTCATTGCTTATTAATCATTTTTAGTGTTTTCTCGCTATGTAACTATTGCAATGTGGATATCACAAGACTCATTATCTGCATTGAATGATAATTACATCCAATTATCGAAGCTAAATATCCACTTATGTTCTTTCCGTTTCATAGAAGATTAATGCGTTTAGAAAAACAACTGCAATGTAATTACTAATTGGTTGATGAAAGTTATTTGTATTTGCGATTCTAATAGTGCGCCATTACGGTCACCTCTTACATAATTGGTTCTCTACTACTGAAGTAAATCCTTTATTTAGAGATTTGTTTACAATACTTTAATAACCGTTTGGTGAATGCATAGAAGCATGGAATTTTCTTCACAAGATGTAAATGAATTTTTGACTCTCTCTCTCTGTTCATTCATTTGAAACGTCTCAATTGTAAATGTGTGTAGAGGTATGTGGTGAGTAGAGGTAGAGGCATTTGGTGTAGACGTATATAGAGGTATGTGGTGAGAGCACGGAGCTTACCAAGTGTAGTGAAAGACCTAACTGTTATCTTACACAACGTTTAGCTTCCCCACTCCCTATCTTACTTTATTTTACGTCAGGTAGACCCCTGATGGCAAAATTTGTGTTATTCCATATCATTGGATGCAACGTATTCTGTTCAAATCGGAGAACACGATTTATCATCAGACCCCAGATCCTTTTTTTCGTTGAGACAGGACTTTTGATGAGCATCTGGATAATTTTCTGGAGAACTTGCTTGTTTATACCCAATTTTTAAAGAAAATATTGAAAATTCACCCTCAGTTTCGGGTATCAAGGTATGCCGTATCTCGTTTTGGGTGGTACCAGTCCCGAGGGCAAGATGTTGGAGTTGAAAGGATAAAGTGGTGGGAGGGAGAGCAGATCATGTGACTTGCAGCCTCACTTTCGCACTCTTATTCTACAATGGGAAGAAGAATGGAAAACTTTTTGCGATAAGTTACATAAAATGAGGTAAAAGTGTAGCTAGAGGAAAGTCAGTTAAACTCAAGTGATGCATACGGCGTGTGTGAGAAACTTCCGGTGCAAAAGAATCCAAACTTTGAATACAAATGTGCTTATTCTGTTTGGAAGTAGCAGAAGAGCTGAACAAATATCATGGAACAGCGGACGGTCAAAAAATGGGCCTAGCACCCCAAATTGGACGGCCGTTCGCCGTATGAGTGCCAACCCAGAATACTCCACTGAAAGTCAAGTTTCTTCAGAGTATGATATTGTGATTGCAGGAGGAGGGCTTGTTGGAACAGCCCTAGCATGTTTGCTAGGTAAATGCTACAATGAGAAACGAGAACTTAATCGGCCTAGTAAATCTCTAGGCCTAACGTCATACCTTAACTTCTGAAGTATTTGTACCTTAATAACAACCCTAAATTGTTTTATTTGTAAAGCTAGGCTAGGTTTTAATGTATAAGCAGAAAGCATTTGATTTTTGTCCCATAATTATACTTTTAAAATAATTTTTAGCCTCAACCCAGAATGCAGAGTATGGCAATGGTGCACCAAAGATAATCCTCAAATGCCTAAGAAAGCGCACCTGGGTGCCCCTCAGATTTTGAAGTTTTTTATGGTTGTGCAGTGGTACCCATAGTGTAGTGGCGCACCTCACGATTTTTGTACGGTTTTAGCACAACCGCACCTGAGGTGCGGAACTGTTGGCAAAACCCCTGGCTGGAAAACTTGCATGTGCTCGCAGCTACACTTTCCTTTGATGTTGATGTGTCGCACCACCCCCTACCATTTGTCGCACCTTATTTTGTTCCATGAAGTAGTACAATATAGATGTTTCACGCCTTTTTTAAAACATTGTGATGGCAAACAATGGGGGGGGGGGGGGCTGGTTCAACTTAAATGAAGTACTAATAAGAAGGGAAAGGGGTAATAACACACGCAGCTCATTAAATATTGGCTTGATTTTGCTAGCAACTCCTTAGATTTTGTCGCATGTCGGTGCGACATAGGCTTTGCTCGCAGGTCGCAGCGGAAAAATTGTTGTTTGTCGCAACTACGCGTAGGCAAAAACAGCCATATATTTTTCAACCTGGGCAAAACCAAGATCTTGTCAAGATCAGCCATACTCTGCAAACTGGGCCTCAACTTGTGCTTACTTTCTGAACAATTTTGAGGCTGGTGTCCAAATAGAATTGTTCATATAAAATTAAAGAAAAACTACCTCACAATACTGGAAAATGTATCTAATTTTGCTGAGTGCAGCAGCAAACAGCAGAATGTTGACTGCTTTGACATGCAAAAAGGGTCAAATGTGGTGTGAGAAAAAAGTTGTGAGATGCTGGCCGTGTGCTGCCTGGGAAAAAAAGAATCAGGGGAGCAAAATTGATGGCTTATGGTAAAAGATAGACCATAGAACAATATTGTTTTTTTTTAATCAGAAAAGAAGTGTACTTATTTATTGTCTAATAATCTTAGTATAACCTCTTTCATCAGGCAGATCATAGCCAGTTGGTAGGCTGAGACAAAGTCCCATGTGTTGTGCAGTAAACTGTGACAGCTGCAAGCAAATCATTTTAAGGTGCAAGCACATGGAAACCTGGCTGCCATTTCAAGGTACCCAATGGTTAGGTAGCTGCTAGTACTGTGTTTCTCAGTCTGGCAACATACAAAGAAAAATCACAATTTAAAAGCATGTATAGGTTCTACGTAAAATGTCTCCTCTGCACCCAAATGTTGAACAATCAGTTAGATTTAAGATTTCAGGCAGAGAAGGCAGAGAAAATGGACTTTAAACTTAGCATACTGGAAGTAATATTTTGTCCAAATGCCATCATATATTAGGGCCATAATGTGACTAATAAAATAGGCTGGCCGTGCCTTCAAATAGCTATTAATATAAGACACCACAAAATTAGCAAATGCTGCATGCTCCTGATTGCCCAGATCTTGTATTGTACAACGCAAGTAAAAGATTTTCATTTTTTGACAGGGAAAGAGCCCTTACTACAACATCATAAAATCTTGGTTCTTGAAGCAGCACCAAAGATGGAGCCAATGATGCATGCACCCCATCGATATAGCAACAGAGTTTCAGCCATAACACCTGGGACAAAAAGGCTTCTTGAAGGTACATTCTGTTTTGAATATTCTGTGGAAAGGTTATATATACTGTTAGAACACAGCCTATAGAAGGAATGTTTGTCATTTCTGTGGAAGAGGCTATGATCATTGAAGTTTGCATAACTGGAAGTTTGAAAGCTTAAGTGTAAAAATGTGTTTATTGAGTAGGAAGCTTACTTGCTGTCATTTATCTGTTCATTTACAACATCATGAAATGTAAAATTCCAAACAATTTTGTAAAAAATGGTCATTGTTGTGCATGTTGTAAAAATGCCTCCTTCTCCATGAAGGTGCCATCTCAGATTGGTATTGGCCCTCAGATATTTCTGAATGTACCTTAAAGAAGGCATGAAAGGTTCAGCATACAAAAGAGGGTTAAGTAACCCTATTTATGGAGGTATAAGGTGTTATATCTTACTTCTTTTGACAACTGTTCATACATCAAGCTGTTCATAAAAGGAGCCACCTAGGTAGTCTTAACGGCACGGTATGTGGCAGTACAACCCTCAGACAAACCTTGTAAGATTGTTCACTGTTGGAATAGGATGAAAAATACTCATTTCAGTGGATCTATTCCCTTTTTGATTTTTTATTTTATTCAAACTTGTCCATAAAATACATGTATTTTTTATATAGAGATTGATGCCTGGAGTACAATTAAACAGTTGCGATGCAAAAGTTTTTCCAAGATGCATGTAAGTTCTCAGCCAATCCTCAAATTATTGGTGATCATGGCAATGGCATATTCTGATAAATGTGACATCACATTAAAATACCCTCTACCCTAAAAACAAGGAGTTTTTACAAGGGGTCTGCAAACCTTAATGGTTGCTTTTGGAACAAGCAAAAAGATCAATAAATAGTTGTAGTCTATAGTTCACTTCTTGTTTTTTGACAGGGGAAATTACATTTCTAATCTTTTACACATTCGTGCTATATCACTCATATGACTCTAGTTGTATATATTGTCATATCTCTGATGACATTGAGCACCATATTCAGTGCTTGAATCAGATTGATTTAATTTTGGACCATTCATTTTAACATTGCAAAATCCCTTTAATTTCCAATGGGTGAATTGTCAAAATTTTTTGATTTATCAGCAGACCAGTGGGGCTTTGCCTATTTTGGTGGCAATCACCTTAACTAATAAAAGTTTTGTCTTGGTTGTGATAGACTGTTTTGTAGTTTGTGCTATTTGTATATATAACTGCCTAGCAATTGCTAGCATTGCTTTTGTTCTCTTGTAAGTTGAAGACATTGACAGTAGCTTTTTTCAAGGTAGAATCTAACATTATTCTAAATAGTTGTTATAGTCATTCATAAAAAAACTGGACTCTTGAACGTTGTGATAAAGCTTCTTGCCTTTCCCAGGATAATTAGTCAGGGAAAAATAGGGTGTGCACACTTGCGGGTAACCAGGTGCTATTTCCCAAATATAGCTTGTAACAGACTTTGAGAAATAATATTTACAGTGGAGAAAGTGTATGCATATATAGCACAATTTAAGCAACTACAACACTACTTTCCTTCCAAAATTTGCTTCAAATCACCACATCTTTTTAAGGGCAGAAAATTTAAAGGGATGGAAATTTCATGTAATCTCATGTCACAGAGTTACATTGTACCAATGTTAGTTTTTTGAAATCTTTTTCACTAGGTTTGGGATGCATGCGGTGCTGGTTACATAACATTTAATGCAGACAGTGTTAAAGCTGAAGCTGAGAATGATGAAGATAACAGCATGGCCTATATTATTGAAAATTCTGTTATTCTATCAGTAATGTCTCAAAAACTGCAAGATTTCAAGCAGAATGTCTGTATGCTGTATAATAGTCAAATTGGTGATATTAAATTCCCCGATAGCAAGGTACAGAAATTCTATAACTGGAGTTTATTTGCACTCACATCCCTTGTTAAATGTAGCAGGTTTCTCTTCCTCATTGAGTTTCATGTGAATCTGTTCATTTCGACCTGATCTTAATTATAGATGCTGAGCTGGAAAATGGTTATTTTGTTGTTAGCCGAGGCATATTGCCACAAATTATCAGCATTGGTAATTGCATAAGGCTTCTAGTTGACCTTGAATTGAATTTGGAGCTTTGAAATAGAGCTTGAATTTAATTGAATTCCTTGATACTGATGCTACCTCCTCAGCCACGAAGATTATTATCCAGAGAAAGAAAGTGCAATACTTTGTAATTCTTATAGACGTTTTCCAATTTTATTCTTCCTAGGAGTACTCCAGATGATATAAGACGTGGCTACTGATGCCTTGTTCATTTTGAGATGTTAAGTTTTTACTGAATTTAAATGTGTCGGTACAAATAGCCAATCAAGCAGCATATTTCTTGTACATTTTTTTATCCCTAACTGGCTATTTTTTACCGGAAACACTTTGGTCATTATAGTATGTATTCAAAGTCTATGAAACTTGGACGAAAAATTGCTTCCAGGATCCCTGGATTCTTTAATTTGCCTAAAAATTTGAATGAACTTTCTCTTTGAACTTCCACTAAAAGGAAACCGTTCTGTCCATAGAATGGTAATGGTGAACATGATCAGCTGGTAAAAATAAGCCTTGTTGGTGGAGAAGAGTTTAAAACAAAACTGCTGGTAAGTTTTGTGTTCTTTCTGGCATACTTTTGTAATAATGAAGAAATTGGTTGGAAATGAATAAATAGTCATTATCACGGATGAAATTCAGATACCGTTAGATGGCAATAAATCAGATTTCTTGTTAAGTAGTTTTCTGTTATACGTGCGTATGCGTGCACGAAACGCGACGTGAAAAAATCCCATACAGGTCTTGCTGTTATCCTGCTAGACTGAGGTACAGAACCGTAGCCATTTCAACGCTAAAAGCGCGATTTTAGCGTAGATTTTTGCCAGGCATTTGTAAAAAATCAATTATAATCAAGGATCTTATGGAAACGCGAAGCATTGAAACAATAGCCTGCAAAGCAGCCAAGGCTATTACATGAAGAGATGGTAACAACAAAACAATTAGCTGATTAAAGAAGACAGATCAGCAATGTCTGGTCAGCAAGATAATTACTTACAAAAACTGAAAAGCCATTCTTCCATTAGTCCTTCTTTTATCGGTAAAACAGCCCACCATGCAGGTGCAGATTAGCATCTATCAGCATGAAGATTTTATGTTAAGACCAGTCAATTTACGTTTTAAAGGTGTTCAAAAGGCCTGTCTTGCAGTGTATGATGCAGTTTCTTTTCCTTCTAATAGACTGTTATCAGCCTCAGCAAATTTCAATGAAGGTTGCATCGAACGTTAATGATTCAAATGGGACCTTACCCGGAAAAGCTGCCTAGCCCCTCTAACTAAAGCGGTAGTTCCTCTCCTCAACATTTTATATTTTGCAACGTAAGCTCTAACTATTGCGAAATGTTCTTAAAGACGGGATATTTTACTGAATCATTTTTTAAGGTCGGGATATAAAATTTCAGTTGAAAAACCTTTCTATCAATAAACTGCTATAGCGGCTGCTACTGGAGCCATATATTACTAAAAATATATTTGTGAAGCAGAGCGCCTTTTAAATTTATTTGTCCAAAAAATCTGCTAAAGGGAAAGGCGCAAGAAGTGATATCTTTTTGGCATTCTTATTGATGATAACATAATAACTGCCAAGATAAAAAGTGTGCTTATTAGATTTTGCAAATTTCCGAAATACATTATCTTAGTAATGCCCTTTGTTTTTGTTTGGCTCGTACATTTTTCTAATTAAGGCCGTGAACGAGACTCCTCGATTGTCAGACAGGTTCTTTGATAAATTATAATTGTGCTTGTATTTTAAGGCAGCTGCAGACAAATATATTTCGTATCTGCCGCAATAGGATTTATTTTCAGCCCTCTCATTGCTTATTCTAAATTCGTATTGCGAGCAACGTGCATTCTCGACATCCTTAACCCTTTCACCCCTGGACGGGCCATATGGCTCAATGACAAACACCGGAAAAAATGATTTTTCAGAGGGTTAAGTACAAATATTGTAAATGTTCTGATGGCAGTTCTCTGTTTTAGTTTACGCTTTCACCTAAGTTATTTGACTATGCTACCCCCTGAAAATCGTAGAATTGTATGGTTTTTAACAGTTGACTGAAAATATATCCGGGTGTGAAAGGGTTAATCAGCTCGGAATTTGCATGTGTGACTGTACGTTTGTGTTTGTGACAGAACACCCCATTCCTATATGAACTCGTTTTACTTTATACATAAAAATGAATCAGTGTTTTCGAGGATGAGCTGGCTCTGGCCCTAGCTTCGTTCCTGATTGCAATTAGAGGCGAACCTTTTGGAAATGTCGGGGTGCTTTAAGAAAGGTATCAAAACAATTGTCATAGTTGTAGCGTATTGGGCCCGACAGAGTTAGCAAGAAGAGGACGTGATATCAGCAAGCAGAAGTTGTAATCAACAGCACTTAGACTTGAGCAACTCTATCAAGCAGTAGAATAACTTAATTGATAATAGCAATGAGCTGCTTACGTAAATCATGCGTAAATGCAAGGTGCATTAACGTGCCATCGAACATTTAGACCTTACAAGAACAGAACATCAAACAGAACTGCAACAAAACTCGAACACGCATCCATTACATAATCTATCACAATTCTCTATACTTTTGTTGCATAAAGTTAAAATGCCAAGGGTAGGTTTAAAAGATAATTCAAAGTAATGTGAATAATTTTAGTTTTCGGATAAAGGGTGCCCCAGATACGCCAGCGTAGTAGCTATGCCAAACACAAATTTGGTCGGAGAAACTCAAAATTGAACCTTCTTTGATGTGCCGAGTACTAGATTCTTATAAGCCACTTTCTTATGAATTAAAAACGTGTACGATAAGATCTTCTGACTGCTGAGTTTCCTAGATGATATTAATAGACAATAAGGAATAAGAGTAGGAAAACTTATTGAAAACCAATTATGCGTTAGACACTAACAGAAGTATAGCAGTCTTGACATGCAATAGATCGTGTCTTCCGCGATTTGACCTCAGTTCAAGGAAAATACTTTATCCTAGATTATGTATCAGAAATGATGAATCACCCTTTAGAAACACAGTCTTTTGGAAGAGAAAAAAAATGAGAAATCTAAAGATTACTGTTATTTCCTGTCTTATGATAGGGTTTTCAATAAAATAAACAGAGTCAATAACTAGTCTACGGTAGATACTGCAAGCTTATTTTAACTTAATTGATTGTTCAACGCGACTACAATCAACTTAATTAATTAGCAAATCTGTCCAGCAAAATAGCGCAAAAGTTAATTTTTCTGACCTAGATATAATTAGATAATTTTCAAGTCTAATTCCCTATCAGCAAATGATCTAATAGGCGATTTTTTCAGATTTATTCTTCCTGCCGAATTTGCACGATGTCTATGATAGTACCGAGGCCAAGAAGGCCTTCTGCTTATTTTGTTTAAAGAAAGTTTTGCTAAAGCTCAGTACTAAATACATGTTTATTTTCTTCGTGTTTCTTGACTTAAAACTAAACTTAACACAGCTTTGTATTTTTTTTATCATCGAAATATCTGCTAACTGAATGAAAAACGAGTCAGGTTTGTAATTTCTGAGGCTTGAATATTAATAAATAAGTATTAATAGATAAATTTATGTCAGCTTCGTCAATAACTAAGTTGTAAAATTCATATTTCTGATAGATCTTACAAGATATAAAGAGAGCAGGCTGCCATCGAGTGATACAAACTCCTTAAGTTTTTCCTTTCCAAGTATTACCTTTCTTTGAAAACACTTGTTTATAAATGGAAATGCTTTTCTTTCAATGTATGTTCTATGAAACCCGAGGATATGAAAAGAAATGGAACTGAATTTAAAAAGATATCGAACAAAGTACTAGCAATTGACACAGGAGCCAAAGGCTATTTATGACACTGAAATTGTCTGAAATCCTTTGTCCAAGCAGAAAACACTTAGAAAGAAAGAGTAAATAATATAGCAGTAATTAAGTACCGTGTTTTTGGTACAAGTATCAAAGCAATTTTCAATCTATCCATCTATCTATCTACGATCCCTATCGGTTGCTGTTGACGATCATGGGCCCCCAAATGTCTCTGTCCTTTGTATGTTGGATGTTTTCACTTACTGGCCAAGATTGGTCCATTCTTCTCTTCATGTTAGCCATACGTTTCTTTTTTAAATATATGGCTAAAAAAACATTTGCCGCTTTGTAACCACGTTGATCAGACTTCCGTGTGCTCCAGCCGCTTCTTAAACAATTTCATTGCTTTGCCTATCTAACCATGATACTCCTAGCATAGGACGCCTGAAAGGCCAATAATTCTAAAGATTTTGATTTCTCTTTCATATTCTTTAAACAAATAGAATTTTTTCTAAACTAGCCACTGCGGTAGGGAAGGGTAGCTATGCATATTGAGATACGTGGGATGTGCTTCCCAGGAGTGTGCAACAATGACCATCGACTGTTTCAACTTGGTGAAAATATGTAAGACAACTTTATCCGATCTTCAATTAATTCAACATCATGCGTTGGCACTTGATGATAAATTGAATTTAACTCTGATATAGTTGTTCGAGAAACTGATATTTAAAGAAAGAGGAAGATTCTACGCTTAGACGGCATACTCCGTCAAAAATTGAAATGGTGTCGCCGCTTTGTGCTTAGGATTGCTGGATTTTCGCGCACGTCCGAGGGTGAAATCTTGTCTTGAAAAGAGAGCAGATTTCCAAAGCGAATTTGGTCATTAATGTCTCATTTAGATTGTTATTTGTGTAGCTCAGCAACGGTGTTCACGGCGATGCCGGCTAGAGATAGGTGAAGTAAATTAGATTTTGCTAATTAAGAATTTGGAAATATGAGATAAGGTTTTGCGTAAACAAAATTCCAGGCACTGGATATGAGAAACTAGTTTTGCTCGCTCACTCGCAACTTGTCTCTCCAGTTTTTTTTAAAGGTTGCCGTTGTCTGGATTGCTTGTTTGATAATTATTTATCCACAAATCTTAATCAGCATTTTACATAAAAATGAAAGTAGAAACACGTTACAATATAACTTAAACAAGGAATATTACTTAATACGATGTAAAAGACAACACGTGCTGCTCTCTCCAGAGATCATGCACAGGCTGGCATGCTGGCGGCATCATGTGTCATGAAAAGCTGGCCAGGGATTCGAGCAAGCTTTTCTTAAAAAGATACCTTTCGCATGGTATTGCATTCTTTCAAATTCCTGGTTATTGTAGCTGGTTTAAAGGATGAAGCATCCCAGCTTCCCCATTTGTTAGGGGTGACATTGGGCCCACAAACACACTCCTCAAATATTGCCTTATATGAAGATCTACATGGCAAGCTAAAAGCATAGTATATGAAAATGTCTACACATTTCAGGTTATTTAACTGATAATCTAGGTCTTTACATTTTGATCTAAGACTAAAAGAGCGATTGAGAGACAACCCAACTCCATAGCATGGCAACCCAAACCCAACGATTTATTCAACCTGCATGGTCATCTTAGCAAAGGGGTCATTTCAAAAGTACTAAACGGTATAATGATTATGAGATGGAACCTCTATATAAAAGTCCGTGACTTTTCTGAAGTGTATTTTCTTTTTGACCATCTCTTCCCTTGTTTAGTCCGATTCTATGCTTGAAAATTCAGCAAAATGTGCTTGGAGAAACCTGATGTCATTAACAGGTCGTCTTTCTTGGGAGGGGGGAGGGGTTGGCTCACAATATTTTCTTCGTGCAGGGAAAAAGAAGGCGCTGCAGGACAGGTTTTGCTACAAAAAGGGCATCTTTAACAGTTTTGGAAGGGCAGACAGTGACTTTTGCAGGACAGAATTCTATCGCCCTACAAACACGTAGCATGAAGTGACGCTCCTGTTCGTCTACCTGTGTTTCCTTTGAGGAATCATATGGTCCAATGACCTTCCACGAGATTGACGGAGAGAAACGATGCTTTCTGGAATACACATGCAATTAAAGATTTTTAAGGCACTCTTGCTCTATCCGCACCCATTCTAACACGCTTTGAAATCTGATGAAACTGGCTATTGGTTTACAACTGTAATATAACAGTTAGCGAAAGAATAAAGGGACGTGCATTCTCTTATAGATTGGCGCAGATGGGATCAACTCGTTTGTAAGAAGAAAAGCCAAAATGAGGTACTTGGCACATGATTATCAGCAGACGGCTGTGGTTGCAACGCTTCATCTGGAGAAGGTTAGTTCCCTTGTTTTGAACCTAATTCCAATCTAAAGATCCCTTTTTTCAAAACCTGTTCGTGATCAGGCCTAGGGGATAACTGCAGATGCAGTAGGGTTTGTCCTGTAGTCGCAGCGATTTTGATTTCTCGTTTTCGTTGCATAATTAAAATTTGATGCAGAAGCCTTTTATCACGTTCCACGTCGTGTAATTGTTTGGTTATGTATAATTTCTCTTTGGATAGAGTTATCATGGACTGACATATGGAGCTGTATTACTTTTACTACCTGACAATCTACGCTACGAAAACTTCACACAGGGTTGAGAACGAGGCATGATTTATAGCAAAGAATTTTCTCATAAAAGTTGGATTTACCAGTCAAATGTTTTGTAGAACTCTATTGAAGAATACTATTCCTTATTCATATGAAGTATTTCTTTTAAATGCGTAGCCAGAAGGTGAGATTCGTAGCTCCCCCTTTCAAAAGATGAGATTCGTGAGTCGAGCATTTTGTAGAAATGGATCTTAGCAAATCTTTCCGTAGGCATAGAATTGCCCGCACGTTCGTTAACGGTCTATTGGCGATTCATGATAATGTCTATGGATAGAAATTGAAATCTTTTCCAACCGAAATTGTAAAGAAGTCTAGCGTAAAGAAGCAAGTCTCTCTTGAAAAGAGCACTTTCCGACGTCGTTATGGGGTGTGGTTTTAAAACATTTTTGCTGATCGCTAGCTCCTGGACCCCCATTTTCACTCTCGTTCGTCCTTGTTTAGCCCCTCACACTTTGATATTGTTTTCTTTGGTCTAGATGTAATAAAAAATTGCTCTTTTTAAAAGTTTTCATCATTTTTAAAACAGTATAAATATATGCCTACAATATGTAAATTTTCTGCTTTATGGGAAATTTTATCCTATGAAGGCGTATCTGTTGGGAGGCGCCTGACCTTTAATATTGCACTGTTTCATATCGTTATGTAGAGGAGCTATTGAGCTTTACTTTTACTTCTGTAAAGGATCCCTTGAAATTTATAGCTAGACAATTCTACATGTAACATAGCTAGCATCCCCCCGAAAACGAGACTGCCAACCGACCTCTTTACTGTTGTTTTTGCTGCGTTGTGTTTTGTTAATGCTGTTTTCGAAGATCGTGGACAGTTCGTTTAATCAATTTTGCTATTTTAAAGTCAGTGCGAACTTGTTTCTTTATGCAAGGACTAACTGTAATTACGGTAAAAACTCTATCAAGCCCCCCCTCGCTTTTAAGCCCCTCTTTAACAGCCCCCCCCATTTTCAAGCATGGATTTGAAATGTGTGTAGTGTTCAAGCATGTGTGTAGTGTCGTAGCAGCTGTGCAGGAAGGTCGCTTTTCCAGAATGAAAGAAGAGAAGACTGCTAGGAGAAAAGAGAAAAAGAACATTGAGAAAGACGACAGGAAGACCTAGAAATGAAGAAGAGGAGGGGCAGACAGGGAAGAAAAAGAATTAGAATTGCATATATGTAGAATGAAATGCTGGGAAATTATGCAGTGAAAAGATGAAAGCCGGCAAGGGTCGACAAGAAAGTGAAGCATAAGTTGTATAAGATGAAAAGTATAAGGTGAACAAGTATAAGATGAAAAGAGAAGGCGAAAGGAGAAGCGAGGTGCAGAGCAAGAGCATAGGGAATAGAAAGAATGAAAACATAGGAGTCTGTTGCATCAGATAAAAGAAACGGAGAAAAGAATGAGGATAGGAAAGACAAGGAAGAAGGGGAGGACATTTAGCGAAGGGCAACGCAACGAAAGACTAGAATGGGGCAGTGAATGAAAAAAGGAAAGGAAAGTTCTAATGAAAACATGGAAAAGGGAAAGTCGAAAAACGGCGTAGAAGAGAGGTTGCAAAATTTGTGCCAAAGTGATTCCAGACTGGTTTGCAATTACTGATATCTTTACTGCTTCGTAATTGCAGCTTTTTTGTTATTTTGGCCATGCGCATAATCGCCTAATAGATATCGCACACTTTGTTTGCTAGATCCATCCCAGCCCCTTAGAAGCACTGAGAAATACTTACAACTCTTATGCTCTTGATTTTTACTGTCGATTTGTCTGTTGTAGGAAATTGCAAATGATGTCGCATGGCAGAGATTCCTCCCAACTGGACCAATTGCTATGCTCCCGGTAAGGCCTTTACTCCATTCATCCCTGGAGGGACTTTTTGTTCCTATGTTTTATCAGCAATGATTGTTTATTTCGTAGGAAGTTAGGTGATGATGCTGTTAATAGCTTTTAATTCGTCTGAAGCTCGACGTTTGTAAGGCGCCTTTGCTAAAATATTATCAATGATAGTATCTCTTTGCAACCTGACCAAATTCACCAGTTAGACCATGAACTAGCCCAAAGTCTCTTTTTTACTGATCCAGCACATCGATTTGTACGAAACAGCATCTTTAATTGTTAAAGTAATATATCGTAGACCAATCGAATAAAATTCACCTTTTAGTGATGAAAATTAAGCCTTTCTTTCATGCAATAAAGGTCATTCCATGAAAAATATAAACTTTGAATTTTTCAGCTTTCGAACAATAGAAGTTCGTTGGTATGGTCTACGACTCCAGCTGATGCAAAGTCTCTTGTGAATGTCCCGGATGATGAATTTGTGGACTCTGTGAATAATGCCTTCGTGAGTACCATTCAGTCGTTGCTTTTCGATTCTTTTTGTAATGAATCATTGAGTATTTTTGTAATTAGCGAGACTTTTTGTAATTAATCATTGAGTATTTTATGTAATTATCGTGACTTTTTGTAATCAATCATTAAGTATTTTTTGTAACTATTCATACTTTTTGTCATCAATCATTGAGTATTTTTTTGTGATTATCTAGACTTTTTGTAATTAATCATTTTTGTAAAATTTGTTTCCAGGTTTCCAGGATTGCGGTATTTAGGCTTTCGGTATTTCAGCATTTTTACATCAAAAAAGTTTAATTGCTTCTTGTAATAATTTTTTATTTTCTTTGTAGTGGGCTGAATGCGATAGACACCCACTTATTGACCAATCTGGTAGCATTTTGCAGAGCATTATCAGTGCAGTTCAACCAGGTTTGTTTCAAATGTCTCTGTAAATTAACAGTTTGTTTTTTTACCATATGTTACTTTTGCTAATAACCGTTTGGACCGCAATACTTCTGGTTATATCAGTTCTGCACTTTCTCCTTTTTCATTTTCAGTATTCTTCTATAATTTGAAAATTCTGTAACTTTCCCTCTCGTAACTGTTTTTGCACTGCTCTTTTTCTTTTTGTAATGGCAATCCACACGCCTCATTTTGCTTTTCGTTGCTTACAATATTTATCATTTCTTCATCGATTTCTGATCTCCTCTGAACGTATTCGTCACTTTTTTCTTTTTCTCCTCACTCATTTCAGCTTAACTCTTTTATTGATAATACGCGTTCTCTCCTTTATGTTGTACGAAGAATTTTTCTACTCGCTATCTAAGTAATGATAGTAATAAATTTTTTCCTCATTTAGGTTACTTTATTTTGGACATCATTTCCAAAGACTTTTCGTTTTTAGCAAGATTCGCTTTCTGATCTAATTCTTCCACTGGATTTTCCAAACTTTTTAGCACTTGTAATATTTCCCAGCAATACATCTTCCTTGAAAAGATTTTTTCACCTACAAGATTTAATCCTTACTCCTCAACTTCATTTCTTCTCTTATTTTTCTTTATTCTTTCCTTTTACCAATTTTTTTACTGAGAACTATATTAATTTTTCATCAGTTTTCAGATGCCAAGAGCACATGTAGTTCAAACATGCAGGCATGTAAATGTTCCTGCAGGAAGTAATATTACTTCTTTCAAGGAGTGCTTATTTTTTAGGATACCTGGTAATGATTTGGGTGTGTTATCATGCGATACAATGCAAATGTTACCCTTCACTTCACTCATTTCACCCTTTGCTTTTATGTAAATTATTCACCTTGGGCTCTTTTGAAATTGAAACATTAGTGTACATTGCTTAGAACGTTTCCTTTTATTTCAATCTGTTTTGACTTGACGTTTTAGTTCGAATTCTGATTTGCCTGAAATAAAATGCTTAATACTCTGTCATTATAACCCAACCTGAATAAAGTTGACATGTTATGGTGTTTGAATATATTAGAATGAAAAGACATACCTGATAAGAAGCTTACTCTTTAACTTATGACACCCAATGTATCCTATTGTATTGTCTCTCATTTCTTCCTAAACCTTTGTCAACAAAACTTTCTCTCCTTAACTGTCATCCTACTCCGATTCCATTGACATTAAACAGACTTCTCTGAATCATTTCTGAAATCGCGTTTGTTTGGACTTTCATGGGATCTTTCTCCTAATGGTAACGAATAAACTGTTGAAAACCACTGAGATCCTCCCAAAGTAATCTTGCTTATGATTTCAAATCCACTCATATTTATAGTAGCCTTTGATGATTGTGACGTCATAAGATTTGAAGTGACGTCTAATCAAATAACGGAAAAACCACCTTTTCCTTGTTCCACCTTTTTCTTGCTTTGCTATGCGTGAATCTTTAAATTGTATTATCCAATAATACAACAGCGTTAAATTTTTGATAATCCAATGTATTATCTGATTTGTGGGCCATATTAAACTTATTCAGCATTCTCTCGCACATTTAACTTCAAATGCCCCTCTCAAAAATGTTGCCCTGAAAATTTCTCTTTTTCGCTTCTTTGTGTTGAAATATGAATGAAACTTTTTGGTTGATATGATATTGCTCACATTAGTACCAAATTTAATAGGAATTTAATCCAATCTATTTTGCCATCGTCACGCTATAACCTGAAACATTTTACAATATATGAATGGTATTTTATTCAATGTCTATGTTTAGCTCTTTTTTTTGATTTTTCATTCTCGTGATGGTATTCTCCTAGATCCAATTTGTATTCAAGACTATTAGCATTCAATGCAGAACGTGTAATGATAGCATAAAAATACAAAACATAATTAAATCTAAATAAGTTAAAATAAATAATGGGCCTAAACATATAAGGAGGCAAAAAAAAAGAAAACTTTGAGTCTAAGAAATCTCTGGGATGGAGACGATGAAAACAACAAAGCCAAGGGCAATCTTTCTTTCGGCAGCTTTAAAGATTTTTTCATTAAAATCCTTTTTATTTATTTTGTTTGGTTTTACTATATCGTAATTTTTTGTTTACTTTCACGCATATTTATACTTTCTTATATGGTACTAATAAAATCGATATTTTAAAGCATTGTATTTTATCGTCAGTTGAGGGCCCCTTGACAAAATTTATCAAATAATTACCCTTTTAAATTATATAAGATGAAATGGAAATAGATCGAAATAAAATGGGCGATGCTAATAAAGTCGGTAAGGAGCGATTCAGAGCTACAAGGTACTCCACGTAGAAGCAATCAATGATTTATTGTTAATAAAGAATGTTTCCAACAAAAAGATTAGTGATCGGTGCGTTGCATGATTTGTCACTTATTCACCATCTCCATAAATCTTTGTTTTAGGTACCTTTGCAGGATCAAAATTGAAGCAGCCCCCAACTATAACCTGTATTGATTCTGGCAGCCGAGCCATGTACCCTTTAGGGCTGGGACATTCATCGCATTATGTAAACAGTAGAGTCGCTCTTATCGGGTAAGTCTATCGTTGTGTATAGCTAGCCCGATAACGCCTGATATTGTGGAAAATTGACCTAGAAGACTTATTGGCTAGCCGGTGTTAAAGGCAGGTGACTTCAAACAGCGGTCTCTTTCTAGCATTAATGACTGTTAACTATATCTACTGCCGGTGTTGGTTTTGTCGATAATTACCACGAGTGTAACACAAAATATTTCGAAAAACAGCCTCAAAAGTCTTGTATAATGCCGAAACATCTAAATTGAAATTAATTGGTGTTCGAAAGGTTTTACTCCTTCCGTACTGACAATTGTTCGTATGAAATTCTGCAAAGTAAAAAACGTTTTTCTCACGAATGCTACAAAGTATAAATGGGCATTTTAAGGCATTAGAGTCCATTTAGAAAGTCGTTAAAAGTCTTCCACTTCTAGAAATTATCCACTTTTTTAAAACTTTTTTTTATATACAGTGACGCTGCGCATCGTGTGCACCCTTTGGCAGGCCAAGGAGTAAATCTCGGCGCTAGTGACGTCATGTGTCTCCATGAAGTTCTGGTAGAAGCATTGGAAAATGGCAGTGATATTGGTAAGTGCGTGCCTATAACAATTGTTGATGTAGGAGCAATCCATCAAACTTATGCGAAATCAATGACAATACTTTGAATGCAGTTTCGTTCTCGTTCCCATGCCATCGTTTCGGACGAGCATTCTTTTAAATGAGCTAACAGTGAAGCTCATACTCAGTGGTCTAATGTGGTAGTGAAGGCACGTCGTCCTGAGCCGTTTTTTCCCAACGTGCAAGTAAAGAAAATAATATAGTGAGATTTATCAGAAAAAAGACCAATAATATAAAGTGCAGACTCCTGCCGAACTAACCCCTCTTCTATGCTTTGATCTGCATCTAGTTGTTCTGCATCTTTTTTTATTTCATTCTATTTATTCCAAACATTTTTATACGCAACAATCCCTCCAGCTAATTGGTATATCTTTTATTTGTAACACGGCCCTCTGAAAAGCAGTTTTCATGAAGGAGAACCCGTACCTAAATAAACTGAATAGAATGAAAAACGAATGTGTATTCTTTGAGCGTTGATTTGCGTTGTAGTTCAAATGTTTATTTTTTATATTTGGTTATTTCCCAGGTGACTTGGATCATTTGCTGGAATATGAAACAAGACGACAGCGAGAGGTCATTCCAATGATGACTGCAATTGACACATTGAAGAGACTTTTCTCTACGTCATTTTTTCCATTTGTTTTTGCAAGGACACTTGGTCTTCAGGCTACGAACGCACTTACACCTCTGAAGGTAAGGTCGTGTATTCTATTCTCATGAAAAGGGTGGCATATGCACATGAACTTAGTCACAGGGAAAACATGACCTACAGACAATGACCTACAGACAAAACATGACAAACAGAGTACTTGGATCTTGATTCCATAATAATTTGTTTCAGAGGAGCATAGCGTTGAAATTTGAGGATTTATGCAACTGTTTGATTACACAAAATTAAGTGTTTGATAGCTTACATTTTTATTTAAATGTTTCATTAAGTCGTTTGTTTTTCTTACACAGGATGAAATAATAAAGCATGCAATGAAATGAAAATTGGTGTATATTGGTGTGATTATCGTCGAATGCATTATTTATACACAAAAAGACACTGCATCTTATGCTATTGGACGAGGACTGTTTAAAATAGCATTGATCTACAACGCAACAGCCAGTATATCGTAACAAAGTACTGAAAGTCTTAAAATTTGTGTACTTAATTAAATTCTGTCAGTAACGTTCACCGGGAGAGCGAGAGTGTCAAGGTAGAAAAGTATAGTTGGTAAATGGTTGCCTACCTTTTCGTATCATCTTAGTTAAGTATTGTAAATTTTACTTTGGAAATTCTCTTGTTTTAGAAACTACTGCTAACTGGTAGCATTGACGAGCTCACAATATCAGGCCCAAAATGCTAATGCTATTGATAGTCCACGCCAAAATGGTAACCTGCATCACAGAGTACTGTTCTTGTGGATCATACACTACACTACCAGAATTTATAATTTTCAGATTGATCAAAAATCTTTGCAATACTGGTGGCAGAGGGAATCTTAGAACAAGAAAACTTCCCACTCATCTTAGACCAAACTTGTTTTATTTGGGAAATAGGGGGCAATACCAGCGTTATTAGACCGTGAACTACAAAGCAATTAGTAAACCATGACTTCTCATAGATGTTCGAACGAATTTTGGCAGGGGTCACACAGATGTAATGAAAGTAGTTTGTCCCAGCGAACTCATGTAAGGATATTATGAATTAATTTGTTCCACTAGTATTATGTATGATTGGATAAATTCGTCGCATTAAAATTGTCATCTTTACATACAGAGAATCATTATTTTTTCATGTTTTGCAAAGATTTTGTTTTAAGATTTCTGCTGACGTGTCTGGCCTGGGAAGTCTACAGCATTTATTTGTTGTTTTTTTTGTTCCTTTAATAGTTTTTTATGTTTTTTTTGTTTGTCTGTTTGTTTGTTTGTTTATTTAATAGGAAACCCAGGCTGGGATCCTATTATAGATTATTCCTTTTATCAATTATTATAAATTTTGACTTTATCATTATTTCAAGTATTATTAAAGGGTGCCCCATGAGCTGCTCCTGAGTATTTTGGTGGACACTAAATGCCATAACCTATTTGGTGATCGGCTTAGGGTTGGGGTTAAGATTAGGGTTAGGATGAAGGATAGGGTTAGGGGTAGGGTAAGGAATATTGTTAGAGTTAAGATTAGGATTGGTATTAGGGTCTCTCACCCTAACCCTAACCCTAATCTTTACCCTAACCCTAAGCCAATCACCAAATAGGTTATGGCATTTAGTGTCCACCGAGCTTTTTGATTATTGTTGTTATGGTTGTTGTTGTTGTTGTTGCTGTTGTTGTTGTTGTTCACAGGAGACAGTCCTTCACAAACAAACACCAGCTACAGTCTCCTCGACAAAACAGTCTGCTGTCATAAATTGCACCGATGGAAAGGACATCAGTCCCAAAATGTTTTGTCGTCGGCGTTGGAATGACAAGGTCTCGCTATCTTCCATTCATTATATGTGCAATGCAGGTTTAAGATCGATATTATTATTAGATTTATCGGGTTTGGGTCCTATTAATAGGATGATAATACATTATGCCCCCTTAACTTATATTTCTGTGATTGAATGTGCAAGCTCCATACTTGATCTATCAAAGCGTACTTTTTTGAGAATGAGTACCATTTATATTGGGCATATAAAAGCATTGTATTTATATCTTTTAAATTGTACCAAAAGTTATCCAAGATTTGAAAATATCTATAACTTCCTTATTTTAAAACAGGGGGTGGTCTCTTCTCCTCTATTAGCCTAGTTACTTAGAAAGCTCCTCCTGCATTTTTTATATCAACATATATAGACATTGTTTATTCATGTTTCCCTTTTTGTAATCTACCATGCTGATCACCTTGCCTTAAAATGACAAGCTGCTGCCGCTGCAACCAAAAGTAGCTGTGTCAATGTCCTGAACTTCTTAACCCATAGCCACCACCCCATAGCCACTAGAAATTCACTGCCACAAAAAGAAAAATGCCCTGACAAAGAGATATTTGACGCAAAAAGAACTGTTTTGATGCCACAAAAAAGATTTTATTCCCCTAAACCGTAGCTGGAATTGTCCATGACATGACTCCATACATCTGTAATTATTGTCATGACTATAGAAAACTTATTTACATTATTTATGCAATTATTGTTTCTAGCAGGTTTATTCATACCATCTGACTGTTCATGAATTCACATATCATTTTTCGTTTGAGTTACAACAGCTGTTACCTGCTTTTTAATATTATACATATTCCTGTCAAGAATTTTTCATTTCACCTCTTTTCAATCCTTTTAGTGTTTATTTAAAAATGCAATTTGTGAGAACCTGCTTTAAAATGTCTTTCTAGTATTTAAAAGTAGTTTGTGGGAAGAGAAATTAAAAATATGTAAAAATTTTAGTGGTATAAAATTACATGTAATGTCCACCAAAACACACATCAATTCATTTACCATAATTTGTTGTATCCAGATATTATTAAACATGATGATATTGCTTCTTAGATTTTCCAAGCCACATTCAAGAAAATGGGACTATCCAGGTAGATTTGAGCATATGCCCGTAGACAATATTACTTCCCACAAGACTTAATGTCTGTATTTGGATGTGCTTATCTAGTTTTGCTTTATTTGTGCATTTGCTACATCTACCAGATACTGTCTGACTTCTACAGAGAAGATTCTGAACTTTATGAAAGCTGCATCTTTATTTACAAACATGTGAATGCATAATATGATGAACTTTAGTAATGAGCCAAGATTCCAAGAGGAAATAGGATTTCAAATGGTACTTGTCCTCACCATAATCAAACATAAAATAAAATTGCCTAACTTATAACATATGCTAAATGGAATTGAGGCTAGATATAATTTATTCACATACTAGGTATAACTGTTCATAGAGGACAACACTATACAACAACATTGATGGCAGCCAGATAGTTTGTGTACATCTGTTTTTAATGCAATTTTGAACGCTGCTGTCTTTATTCTTCTGTAAAATGATTGTGTTACTTTTATAGACAAAAAGGACCAAACAAAATATTTTCTGAACTGTTATTTTTTTACATACGAGATTTCTTATTGTGCACATAACTCTAGAAATAATATTGCATGACAACCTTTTTTGTTTACTAAAAGTATAAGAGTTATTTAATATGGTAAAGAAGTTAAAGGGAATGTTTTTTTTATCTTAGCTTATAGATCTTCATTTAATATCTCTTCTTAGCACACTTGCTGTGGACCTTTAAAATATCAGTTGTAGTTTTAGAGAAGAGAAGATTTCTCAAGTTAACTTGCACAGACTGTGATTAAAATGTGAACCCAAGCATTTGTTGCATTTTACACATCCTGTCTTAACTGTCCTTTGAGAGTGATTGTGGAATAAATAGCCAACATATTACCAAGGGGGACAATATTGGCAGATTTTGAACTAATCATTTGAAACCAATTTCTTAATGTGAAATTCATATGTGGAATAATTGATCAGGTTTTTTTCCTTATACTAGATATGGCCAGAGAAGCTGGTAGTAATGCTCTGAAGGACTGTGGGTTGAATTATCTTGATGATATTGATATAGTGGTGGCTAGCTATTGCTATGGAGAGCCAACTTGTGGTATATTTTTAAATACTTGTAGCATGTTTGCCAACAAAGTTTAGTTTGATATCCATAAAAAACATTATTTTTTATCAAACAGCAATATTAATCCCACTATTCATAGCTCCTACAGATCAAACCATATAGAAATGATGAAGAACTGGCATCTCTGCAGTCAGAACATATTGTTTCAAAGGAAGAAAGCTGTAAAATATATAAAAGTCTAACATATTGAGTTTCTTAGCAATGATTTATCTAAATGGGTGCTCATAGGCTGACTGTAAAATGAAATTGTTAGGGGATTTACTTATTAAAGATTTATCACAACAATTAATGTGGTTTTTTAGTTGTTACTAATACCTGTTACCACTGTTTCTTTATAGGCCAAAGAGCAGCCTATGGTAAACATTTTTCATTCGTTTGATAAGTTGAATTATACTCTTTACTCTTTTTGGTGCTAGTCACAGTGAAAAAATGCATTTTCAACACCGCTACGATAACTTTTCATTAAAAATTTTCCAATTGATGTGATCATGAAATAACTTGATGAGATCATGAGAATTTTGTTTTGTAAGTTATGCATAAGGTTTGCATAAGAATGGAAGATGTATATTATAAGAGTTTAGGATTACAAAAGTAAAGGATGTAGTTATTCTAAATGTGGGAAAAATGTGAAGCATGAGAAAATTGTATTTTGTAGCTTTCTTGCAACTTTATTATATGTAAGGCTTATTTGATTTGCTTTTTGCAGAACTTGGTTTGTCTGGTGTCCCAGTTTTCAATACCAACAATAATTGCTCATCGGCATCAACGGCATTGATGATGGCAAAGACTTTCATCCAAAGCCAGCAATACAAATGTGCACTAGTTTTAGGTTCGATCTTACTGTTTCTTTTTTATTTATAACCCTCCATTCAGTTTGAATGATTAACCACACAGTAATACCAGTTGTTTGTTTTTAGTCCTCTCTTTTCTGGCTTTGAATATTGTTATGTGATACACATTCTCTTCCTTTGTCTAGTTCTTGATTTCCTCTTTTGCTGCGTATAGATTACACCTTTTAACTTATAGGTCTGCCCTCAGCGAATCAATTCTAAAGAAGTTAGAAACAACAGTTAAAGTTAAAGGAAATTCCAAGTCTCGCTTCCCATATGCAAATAGCATTAGTAAAACCTCTTCTTGGTATAATGCAGATAATTGTTTTTTACATACAGATCGAGATCTATCCGCACATGCACAAAACTCTGCACCATTTAATCCCTTGTAACGACTTTGGAAAGCTTTTATCACTCTAGACTTTCTTCTTAACATCTAGAACTTATAATTTCCGGTTTTAAAGCCACATACACCTCAGCGCAATCTTAGATCGAAAACGAGTGTGACGTCATTTTATGTTGTCATTGCAATGTGACTAATGTTCGTCTCTAATCCAGCCAAAGATTTGTCAAAGCTTTCTGATTTTCTTCAGGTTTCGAAAAGATGGACAGAGGACTAAGTTCAAAACACACAGACAAAGTTCACCCTGTTGATAACCATTTTGAGCACATGGAGAAATTAGGCGCAAAGCCGGGTCTCATAAACCCGAGGTTAAATAAAATGACTTCCGACGTAATTAAGGTATGATTTTGTTTTGTTGTCATACAAAAGAAACTATATTTACTACCAAATTCCATTTCCACCATTTGGTGTTGTAAAAGCAGACAAAATCATTTTCGAATCAGAGAAGAAGCTAATAGAGACCTTCCTCATAAACAGGAAATTGAGATCAGGCACTTGTTAGATGGGCAAATACCAAATTAGGTACATTTTGTTGATGCATGACTTGTGATAATTCAGAGGCTCTTAGCGAGCTCCAGATGAATTTTCGGTTGAACTCCACGCTTAAGTTGTAATTTCCCTTTCAGCTTTTCGATTATGCAGCCAAAGAGCATTCTGATAAATACAAATCAACGCCACTTCAGCTTGCAAAGATAAGTCACAAAAACCATCGTCACAGCGTTAATAACCCTTATGCTTGTTTAAGAAGAGAAATTCCAATTGAAATGATCAGGAAGAGCCCAAAAGTTTGCGAATCTTTTACTTTGCCAATGTGTGCACCGACAGCAGATGGCAGTGCTGCAGCCATTGTGTGCAGTGAAGACTTCATGGTCTCACGAGGACTACAGGTAACATGCAAATAATAGGGGTTGGCTGCTAACTGGTACATTGGCAAAAGACACAGGTCATGTGATGCATACCAGTTACGGTACAAGGGCAAGACTGTACTCTCTACACTTGAAGATGTGCTTCAACGTTGAGAAAAATGCACATTTCCCCAATGAATTTTATGTCCTTCACTAGAAAGTTTCTATTATCTTATTAATTATAATATTCTTTATGGTTGCAATATATAAACATTCTTTTGCAATTTTTCTTGTTTGTTATCCCAATCGCAGAATGTAAAACAGCAATACATTCTGCCATTTTGCGTAATATCTAGTATTGACACTAAGCCATTATTGTTATTCGCATTACATAGCATGTTGCAATTGTCATGGAAGATTGATAGCATCCTTTCACAGCCTCTCTTTCAAATTCATCTTTAGTCATGGAATAATTTATCTCTGCTTGCAGCATCCGTAATTTCCCTTTCTCTTTATAAAGCAGACTACTTACTATTTCTCCATTTAAAATTTTAGAAGTGTTAAAGAATCCTGGCGATATTTGAATTTAATTTGTGTTAATACAGTGTAAACCTGGGCAGCTCCCTTTGCCCAAAATTGCAACAAAATTATTGTCGAGCAGTACTTCTCCAGCTTTGTATTTAATGTTTAAGTAAAAAAATTTTCCTGACATGTGCCGCATATTTGCATAATAAGCAGTTTGCACTGTTCATGATGGAATTCCTACAGATTTACGCAGAGGTTTTCTTCCTTAAATATATCAGACACTTTTTAAAAGACGTTGCTGACTTTTTCAATTTATTGCAGAAAAATGCTGTTGAAATCATCGCTCAAGAAATGGTTACCGACCTCCCGTCATCTTTTGGAAAAAGTTTTATTGATTTATCTGGATATTCTATGGCAAAAACGGCTGCTCGCAAATGCTTCAGTAAATGTGGTTTAACGCCAAAAGATGTCAATGTTTTAGAAGTTCACGATTGTTTTTCGTGTAACGAAGTGAGTTAATGTCTATCAATCTGCATAGAGCGTAGTATTTGTTTACCTTTCTAGGGCCTGTTTACATGAGGCGGGCTGACTGACTTTGTTGGGATAGTTTTGCAATCTATGTTTACACGGGGAATCCCAGGCCGTCAAACGGAGCCAGCCTTTTTTGCTCCTGCGTGGTACCTAGGAAAAGCTCTACAAAGTGAGATGGATCTCAACTTGCCGTGCTAGCCTGCCTCTCTTATAAACTTGATTAGATTTAACAAAAAATCAGCTGTGATATCATTTTTCAAGTAGGTTGATTCAGATTGGCTAACCGGGCCAGCCAGTCTCATGTAAACACGCCCATATTGTTCATAAAAGTAATATTGGTTACTCTTAGAGTACGACTACTGTTATTAGTTTATTTGTTCTCCACATGTGCTCCATTATTTGAATGGAGACAAGTTAAAAGTCCAAATTTATTTCAATTGCTTTGGCACCATTATTCTAGGATTATTCTTTTACTTAGATGCTTATGTATGAAGCACTTGGTCTATGTGAAGAAGGAAAAGGCGGTGAATTGATTGATAATGCAAAATGGATTAAAAATTCAAATGGTAATTCATGTTTTTACATCGTTTTTCATTTCATTTAATTCTGTTTTATTTTCTTTCTTTATATTTTGCTATATTTTTTCATTATCTTATTTAGTTTTTTTTCAATATTTTCATTTTGTGGTTTCTTGTTTGTATATCCCTTCATCTTTTCATTATTATTTTTATTCTTGATTCATATATTCATAAAAGTAATTTTTTGTCTAAAAAGCTGTTTGTGCTTTATTGTGCAGTTTAATTTGCAAAATCAAATACAAAGGTTTTATAGAAATAGGCTATTTAATCACTTTATTTCGTCTCAAGAAAACTGTTTCTATTAGATTCAAGACTGTTTTTTTAACTTATAGCGTATAAAGCATTGCATTGTCGCTAAGTGCGTTTTAGATCCCCCCCCCTTTCGCCACTCAGTTCAACCCCAACTGCTACTTCAACCATTCATAATCATCATTTTTCTCTAAAGGCGGTGACCTATGCTTGTTGGATAATCGTTGGGTGGTGAATCCTTCAGGAGGACTCGAATCAAAGGGTAGGTTTGCATCAATTTAAAAGTCACACATCAATGAGTCAGTGGGAAGGCAACCAGGAGAAGTTTTACCTTGTCGACATGTAGGATGTAAAACACTGTCAGATTTGTTTTATATTGAATGCGCACGATAGGGCAACCCTTGTTCATATGAACCATTGGGGTTTTGTTTCTTAACCCTGTTCTTGTCTCAGCCCGATTGCTGCTGTCCCAGCCCAACTGCACCACTGCGAGGTCCTTTGATTCGTAGATCAATGGTTACATTGCATTAAGTTAATTTCAATTCTATCTATTTAACGCACTTATCATCTGTCCTTGGCAGCTTTTTAGGATATAAGTAACAATTTTCATCATTAGCTTATCATTAAGTCGATAGACAACGATACTGATCTGAGATCATGTTTTACTAAAATGCAACTCTAATCAATCCTTTGCAAGGCTTTTGATGGTGATTAAACTTACATCATCATCATCAAACGGGAGGTTCAAATGAACCGCCGTGGCTCTCCGTTTCCTTCTTTATTGCACAATTCTGTATTACTGAACCATACGTGTGCCACCAGGAATCTTTTTGATGTTGCTGCTATATCTAAATTTCGGCCTTCCTCTCCCTGTCGCACCATAAGCCATGTCTGGTAATAAATCACTGGTTATATTCGTTCCCCTTTAGTATGTGTCATGACAATATTCCCCAATATCATTGCCTAGATGAAGCATATAACAAAGTGCAGTCAAGTGTGATGCTCATAAGACTTGTCAATCTCTTTTTCGAAACACTATTTATTCTTCAAGGTCATCCAATTGGTGCAACTGGATTAGCACAATGCACGGAATTAAACTGGCAGGTATAGGTTATTTGAATTTTTTTAGTCCTTGTAGCATCTTTTTGAGAACAGAAAACCTTTGATGATGTGTGTAATGTTGTCCTCAAATGCTTTATGTTTTCGTCTATAAAAATCATTTAATTCCATTCAACCTATTTCATTTATTGAATTTAAGATTTGTTTATACTACTTTACACTATTAGTTGTTTTAATCATTATTCTTATTGCAAATTTTAGCTGTATAATTAGCAATACTGCAATTGATAATGAATAAATTTGTGGATGGGTATGCCAACAATTCATCCTCATTATTTATGACAGGAAAATATGATTTCCATGTGCGATGATGATTTGCTTTTCGGGCCTATTATCCACATTTCCCAGTATCCAGAACTTTGAGGTGTCCGTTCGTGTCCGAATAAGCATATTTGTTTTGACGAGCCATGATGAAAAAATATTTGGGTCTCCTTTTGACAATTCCATACATTCCGAATTCGAGTTTTCCATTCTGAAGGGGATGACCCCGTACATCCTAGATGACGAACAGAACATCGCGAATTGGACAAACTTCAATTTTGTGCAATTCATAGATGAGCTCAAGATCGTGTCTACTGGAGATGAGTAACGACGGATCTTCTTAAATGAAACCGCCACCTAATAATGATGACGATTGTCAATACTATATTGAATCAGCACCTTTGCTTTTCTTGTTTCAGCTGCGTAATATGGCGGGAAAACGCCAAGTAGATGGCGCTCGTGTCGGGATGCAGCATAATTATGGTATTGGTGGAGCTGCAGTTGTCACCGTGTACAAGAAGTTTGATGATAGGGACAATCAATTGGCCCCTGCAAAATTATAACTTAATTAAATTTTAATGTTTGAACTGCAACTTTAAAAGTATTAGCCACATGCTTTAAAATGATTGTTTGTTAAAAGAAATTTTTTGAATGACTATGTAAGTGGAATACTCCTGTTCATAAGAACAAAGCAGCCAGGAAATTTTATAGAATTGTTAAAACGAAATTGTCTCTATGTTATCAATTAAATTATGCCCATATTCGTGCCCGAGAAGTTTCCCTTTTCCTTGTATGTTTTGGTTGTATTGAGTATGTAAAATTCATTGACATAAGTGTTGAGATATGGTACATGATTTAATTTCCCTGGCTCACTTGATAGCCTTGGTAGGCCTAGTTTTAGAATATTCTTGGTTATAATGATTCCCAACTTGTCTATGTTTAATGTTAGCAATTATATGTTTAACAGCCAGGTGCAATGTTAAAGCTTCTTTCAGAAAGCCCTTCAATGGAGCTCTTTAAAGACCACACCAATTTCGTGCATTTTTCATGCCGCCTTGTTGCTTAATCGCCTCTTTGTAAGACCTTTCTATTCATTAAATTCCAATGCACGTTTTCCATACATTAAAACGAATAATATATATTATCATTAGTAGAAAAAAATCAATATTTTTCTGGCGTTTTAAGTAAAAACACATTACAATTTTACATATATGATATATCACACTTAATCTGAATCACACTGTTCATTGACATGACCCAATCTGTAACTGTCTTCACTGTCATGATTTGACATGTCCAAGCTTTGTAATGGGGACAATTGCCAATAAGACAATTATGCAAAAGGCACAGAGTCATAGGCATCGACTTTTGATTTTAGCAGGGGGGGGGGGGCTGAAATTAGAAATGAAAAACAATTACATACCAAATTCTCTGAATTATCGGTTATAAAGGCGCAGTTTGGTTCTTTGATAAACGATGTATTGTATTCTTTTCATTAAAAATAGATGAAGATATCATGTCTACTCGGGAAATTAAGTTAAAAAGCGATAAAGAGCAGATTTTTGAACATTTCTCAGAGGGGGCTCAGCCCCCCGTAGCAGTTTCCAGGGTGGCTCGAGCCCCCAAGCCCCCACGTAGTCGGCGCCTATGCATAGAGTAGATAATCGATTATCTATTCATTCCCATGTGTTTCGATTGAAAATCTATGTTTTCAACATTAGATATTAGCAGAAATGGGGGGAGCTTTAGCATGTCAAAGCCTTCTGATGCCAATTCATCTAGACTTACGGTAAAAAAGTTGGTTTCGTTAGGCATGATGCCCGTCGTTTAACAGATTAGATATCGTTTTTTTATCAATACTGACTGGAAACCAACGAAATAAAAAACTTAACAAAAAAGTGCGATAGTAACTTGCATAGCAGAGGACAGTCGAATTACACCCCGTAGAAAGGTCATGCGAATGACCTGTGGAATTCTAAGATGAGTTTGAATGGAGTGTTGTCCTGAAAGAAGCATTAACTGATGTCATGAATAGTAAATTTCTAAGACTAAATTAGGGATGCTTGCACTGATCTGATTACTGATGAGCGGAAAAGAGGCAGATTTAAGGTGGTATCCACCTACTTTCCTCAAGTAAAGGTGGTACCAACATCAATTGCAGGTGCTTCTCTTTCTGTATGCAAAGATGGCGGTGGTAAATTCGAATCCTTCGATGATTTCAAAAGTGGTTGCATCATCTGTTGCGATAGCAAGGAGATCTGGGGTGATCATCAGAGGGATCATGAAAGGTGGAGACCTTGGAATCGTTGACAAGGTATATTTCAAACAATTCTTTACACTGTTACCTCTGTTTAGATCGAAAATACAGTGCCTTAAACACGGGGAAATATTTTATGTGTAAATTATATATAAATGTGTAAAACTTTGAGGCTCATGCACAGGGATACCGGAAGTGTCTCATTGAAGTAAGGTGATGGCAGACATGTATGCTGTCAGTACCAACAGAAAGATGAATTGGCAAGTCAACTAGCTAATCGGAAATTTAAGAAATTGTGCAAAGGCACAATTTTTCAACAAAAAGTTCATCCCTTTCATTGACGGTCTAATTTTCCATTCTAAAACAATTTGTCAAATAGATTTAATGGAATAGAGGACACTTCTCGCCCCTTTGCCCCTTCCCTTCTTTCTGCATCATGGCTCATGCACTCCTACTTTCCCAGCTCACCTCTGTGCACTCCTTAGAACCTGTTGAAAATCGCTGTGTAGTCCTGTCTGATGGGTATAGGTGGCATACCTAGGTGAAGTATGTTAAAGAGTGCAGAAAATTTCCCTTATTTTGATCTTTTTTAATCAGCTGTTAGACTTTGATTTCTTTCTTCAGATGAGTTATAAAACATAAGATATCTCCTCATTAGAATTTGGACAATCAAGGAAAGTTTGATCCGCAAACAGAGGCTGACCGCGCTGCCCAGAGAATAATTGTTGGCTCCTTGACAAAGCAGTTTCCTGGCTTAAAAGTAATTGGTGAAGAGGTAAAATTTTTATCAATTTCTAGACACTAGAATTGCATTTTTATCTGCACTTATTCGTACAATGCAACATGCTGTCGGTATCTCCTGCTGCACTTGCTTTAACAAAATGGCATATGGCAAAGGCCTTGTTATTTCTGTCAAAAGTAAAGTTGAAGTTATTTGTTACTATAGTCAAAAATTTGCATTTTCCCTTTAATTTTTGATTTGTATTTACCATTTTCAAACACATATTGTCTTGGTTTTCAGCTGTTTTGTGTTCTTCTTCTATTTATTTATTTATAGTTAGACCCATTGCTCTTCTTTGAATCTATAGCTAACAATGGTCAAAGTCGAAATTTCAGTTTGACTTTTTATTAGGCTGTTTATTTCTCTATTGCAAACATATAAGTTTTATTTTTTGTAGCCGTTGGATAGGTATTTAGTTTTCTGCAAAGTGTGGTACAACCATTCAATTTTGGAGGAAAATATTTTATCACCTGCATTTGTTAATCAAATCCTCATTTTACTCAGCATTGTCTGCTTTAGACATGCTTTGGTTTTGAATTTGTTTAATTGCATATGAATAATTTTGTTCAATATTTTGTAAGTATTCTGATTTACTTTTTTTATCTTTATATTGTTTTATAAACTGTGGAATTATGACTGTCAAATATAACGTCACATTGCGTTTTTATTTCATTGTAGGAAGACTGCAACACAGCTGATGAGGCATCATTAGTTTTAACTATGGATGAGGAAGTTTTAAAGCATAAATGTCCAGATAATCTTGCAAAACTAAAAGTTGAAGATGTGAGTATGTTTCTGGCATTATTATCAGTCCTGATACAATACTGTCAGTGACATTTTACTACAAGATTACAAATACACAGCGTCATGGCAGTTATAAGATTATAATCATATGAGACAGTGATGCCTTTTGCTTTAAGGTGGTTTTTGGAATAGTTTATAATTTTGTTTGTTGTGTTAATTGGATATTCTGTGATGCAACAATTTTCCAATTGTTAACATATGTAAACCATTGATTGGAGGAACAAATCGACCAGAAAATGTTCACTTTCAGCCACTTATATTTATCCAACGCAGGCAATAAATGGCAAGATAATCAATTAAGCCAAAGTTTGCCCCAGCTTTCCCCTGTCACCCAATTCATGCTAATGGCTCCATCTAAACACCCATCGGTTATATGATTTTTATTATATTACTGAAAATTGATTATAAAATAGTTGTTTAGTAAAAAAATATTTTGTTGTGTTTTTTTTCCATTAGCTTGTTGTTTGGGTTGATCCATTGGATGGCACTGCAGAATTTACAGAAGGTAATTCACAAAAAAATTTTCTTCACATGATCTTTATTTCAATTTCTCTTCACAGATGTGATTACAAGGTTTTTTCAAGAACAGTTTGCTAGAATAGAAAGCCTTCCTTAAGAAAGAAAGTCTCTCCAAGAGATCTTAATAAGTCATCAGCTGAAGACATTAAACTTTGATGACAATGTTTACCCTGCCACGGCAAAAGTGCTTGTTGCTATCAAATCTTTATCTTATTTCTTTCTGGGACTTTCATTTTAGTTCCTGGTCAGTATTTCGTCTTTCAGTGATTGCCCTGAAACTAGCTCTGTTTGAAAACTGAGAGGCAGGGGCTGCTATAACTGCTAACTGACTACGAAATGTTTCAATGTTGTTTTCTTCCGGATGCAACAGTATGCGCCATGTTTTCGACCAGTAAATAACGAATAACAGCGTCGCATTGGATATGCAAACTGCCAAGCAAAAAGCAAAATCGATCATCTCTTCAAGTTGTCCACTGAATGAAACTGGCAGATAAAAGAGCCAAACTAATGAAGCTACAAACATACCTAAGCCAATATAACGCCCTTCTCTAAACTGACGTGGCAGATCTTTTGCTTTAATCGTGTATATGATACACGTTATAGATATAACACCAATATACGCCACTAGGATATTGGTAGCAAATATCGTGTTTTTGCAGTGAATACGGACGGTGTAATTGCTCCTGTTGATGTTCTCAACTATCACAGGAGGGTTGTAAATGAATAACATGAAGCAAAATAAAATGGCTAGGCCGGCCATGGCTACAACAATCACTAGCTGGAACTTGTTTGACAGCATAATTGTCACGCTTTTTCGCTTAGGACGGTATTTCATCTTGAATATACGAAGCAAACGGTCTGCTTTGGTGAATATTATGGAATTTGATATGGAAAATAACACGCCAAATACTGAAGGTCTTGAATAGCAAATAAGTATGTTCGGTTTGATCGTATATAGCAATGGATATAAGAATGCTAGTGTTGAAATCGTAAGCTGTAGTATCGACAACTCTCTATTAGAAGAACGCACCAGTGGAGTGTCTCTGAATAGCAGAAAAACAATCGCCCCGGCAAGGCTCAAAGTAGCACCGAGAACTGATATTGTGGCTATCACGATCCCGTAGACGGAGTTAAGTTCCAAGTATACTTCTTTTAGTTGTATACAACCCGTATTGTTCTGGTTCGATACAGATGTTTTGGCGCATGGCCTACATTTATCATTTCCTTTCTTATCTTTAAAAGTATCTTCAGGGCACATCAGACATTTCCAGCAGCATTTTTTGCTTGTTTCCATAAATGCATAATAACCGGGGCGGCATTCTTCTGCGCATTTTGATAACGGGACTTCGGTGCCATTTCCTGAAAACTGAACTTCAACGTTATCTATAAAAGTTATTCTACGGCTTTCACTGTCCCATTGACCCACGGTCTGAATTTTCAACGATCCGTCTTGATTTATCATTGTATTAACTAATGAATAAGCAGCAGTGTTTGGGTCACCATTTTTGTTAAAGTGAACACTCATTCCGGTTGATCCTGTGAATTTCAGTTTTCTTATTGTGCTCAGCAACTTCTTGTACGATACAGTTTCGTTTGAAAGCTGGCGAAGGCCGTTTGCGACCGCATAGACTGCATCAATAACATTTGGGATTTTAACACGCAATATATTTGAGTGATTTTTGAAAGTGTGCTGTTTTGGGCACAATTCTTGTCCTTGAGTTGTATTTCTACACTGCGTTCTGCCGTAGAATTCTTTGAAGACATGCAAGTCTTGTATTGATTTACCCACGATTTGGTTTTCAAATGGCTGATAAAATTTCATCAGCGGTATACCTCCGATGATACCTTTCACAACACGTGGATTCTTTTTCAATATATCCTCATCGCCGCCCCAACCCTCTGTCGCAATCCACGTTTGCCCATACAATTTGATTCTAACTGCGGCGTTTATAATTGCTCTTGCCGCAGTCTTACCGCTCCACAGCACCGTAACGTTGGCAGCTTTTGTACTGCTTAGTTCTCTGACAGTGTTATCAAATTCGACTTGATTAAGCTGAGTACTAAATATCTTTAGGACCGCCACACATGTTCCCTTGTTTCCTAGCAGTGGGACAAGGTAATCAACACCAACTCTACCGTACGAATCATCAGATGCAAGTACATTAATGTATTTCCATCCATAATGTTGCAGAACATCTATGATAAACTTTGCTTGAAAGTTATCTGGTGGAATCGTTCGTAAGAAGCTTGGGTGGTTCTTTTTATTTGAAAGCTCTATACTTGTCGAAGAGTAGCTTATTTGAGGTATCAAGTCAACACCCAGTAGCGTCGAAACCGACGATGATATTTTAGACGAAGCTCCGCCAATTACAGATGCAACCGTAGAATCATTGTTTGCTTTACACGTGCAATGATATCTAGCAGATGTGGGATATGTTTTATTGGATGTTAACTTTACATAAGTCATCTCAGTATCCAAGAGCGTCTCAAGAACACTTTGTTGCGCTATTGAAATTGTATTACAGGTATCATATATCCTATAACCTAATTTGATGTTTCCCAGTAGACTGGTGTTAGAGTTAATCTCATTTACTGCGAATATAAAAGCCTCAGCCCAAACGGCCGCCTGAAGATTGAGCTCGTATCTTGAGGCTGCTGAGTTGTAAAGATGAAGTGGGAACAACGCAACTATTGTATAGTTTCCTTCCTTTGTCATTTTTCTTGGTTCATTGCAAAGTATTTCAGATAGTGCGCAAATACCTGTACATGTCAACACCAAAACGAAGCTAATGTTCCCCGCAATTTTAAGCATCATTGGCAATTGTCTTTAGGCCGAACAAAAGGCTCTCAGCATACCTCGGTGAAGTTGCAACCGATTGTGGTATCTTGTCTGACTGGTACGAGAAGTGAGATAGTAAGCTGCTCCTAACAACCTAGAATCTTCCTTATTTAATGTCAGATAACGTGAAATTCCTTTATTTGACTTCAAACTGTTGATAGCATACAACATGAAACATGCAGATAGTTTCGAACTTCATCAATTGCTTAACTTGACTATTTCACCTAATCTATGCTGCATAAAGCACCTGATGGTTATTCAGAGCAATTATTTATATAGCGTTTTCCAGTTTCCCTCTTTGCTTGTGTTGAAATAGCAAATAAATATAGTATGTTTTGCTGTATTATCTTTTCACAACGCATCTCTTCTTATCGTTGAATTATGCACCAAGCTTTGTACGTGCAGCGAAGCTTTTAACATCGGAAGCTTGAGCGATATAACAGCAGATGAATGCGCACTTAATAACTCTGATTGAAGCACTCTATATTAAGTTCAACTAATAATTTATCCCATTTTCTTTCACTGCAGTATTTCTGTATAACAACTTTCCTAGGTCTTTGATTTTCACCTGTGATCACTCATCGCATCAGGAAATTTCAACAATGCCAGGGACGTTTTGCTATGCTCCGCAAATGTTCCCTTTTTGTTGTAAAATATGTTTATATTAAACGGTATTATAAATTTCCTTTCTATTTGAATTCGCTTTATTCGAAATTTGAAGCACTTTCTCACCAAACTGCTTGATCATTTCGATTGAAATGCAACTGCCGGCTTATCAGTTTCATTCACTGTAGTCATGTCGAGTCAGTCTCGTGGGCAGGATTGCAGATTTCGCAGAACCTTCCGTGCCGTTTCTTCTTCACATTTCACTAAAGAAATCTTTGTTATGATTTGAAAGAATACGGAGAGTTCGTTTTCTATCTTCATTTGATTTCTTGATATCACGACGTGGTTAGTTTCTTATAAACAACAGTTTTTATCACATTTGTGGATTGTCTGTCGCTAAAACCAAAACATCACAAGTTTCTTTATTAATTTCTTGCTTCATTGGTTATTGCAGCTTTATAGTTACCTTCTTAGGGTCTATTAATCTTCTTGTACTAGTGCACCTGCACGTCTAATCTCGTTTCAACTGCAATTCTTTCTAAGCTGTTCTAATGTGCTAAGATGAAGACGCACAATTCTTACTGGATATTAAGTCGAAGTGTTTCCATGTCCTGACTTGGTTTAGCTTAGTTTTACCACTCTATCATTGCAGCCGTTCTCTTTCACTCAGTTGTTTGACGCTTCAAATCAAAATGTTCAATATTTTCATCCGTTGATCTTCCAGACTTAGAGGGAGAAAACAAGAGCAAACAAGATTAGGTTTAAGAATGTCTTGGGATTATTTCTTAACATAAATAATTGTTTACCTAACCTGTTAATATTGCTTGTGTCTTGGTTTACCGCGTGCTTATTTCCCAAGAATAGTTATCTAACGTACACACAAAAACAGAAAATTTACATTGTATGCTGTTTGCATCTTATTTTCACATCAGCTTATAACTAGCTGTATCTGTTTGATTGCTTCTTAGCAATGCAATATCTCGCAGGCCCACGAGACCCACCGCAGCACGTTTCGCAAAAGCAGTGAGGCACCTTTTTTGCACTCGTTTTATAAGACAGCTTATGCCAAAAGCCGGTACATCGCTACATGAGCCGTTTATAAATTACCAATGGTAGCACGAAAGAATCGTTAAGATCAGTCACCGTAAATCTTCTTGAACTATTATTATTATTTTTGTTATTTGTATTTTAATCACAATAGCTATACAACAGATTACAATAGATATATAACAGAAAATATTTACAAAGATAGCTTAAAAGGCCAACTACTTCAAGCTACAAAAACATAATTGATAGAAATTCTATACAAAACCATTGAATTTGATAAAACCTAAAAGCTGTACAAATATAGCGGAGACTTGTAGTAAGACCTTTCTCAGATTAACCTTTCAACCTACCGTGCTCACCTTTTTATCCGCAAGATAGTAAATGGTAATCAGGAGAAATCTTGAAGGCACAGGCCTATGTTCCTTGTCACACTAATTGCAAACAACCCTGCAAACAAAACTATGACATTTTGGGTTTATGTGGTTCTTGTTCGAAAAATAATTTTTATATCAGTTTTAATCCTCAATTTTTGTCGATAAAATTACATTTAAGTTCCACAACATCGTGTTCCTCAATTTATCAAAAGTTTTTTGAGTTTTACCAAAAGAAGTGGAAAATCTTTAAAGCAACTAATTCTGGTTTTGTAATAGAAATAATCAAACTCCAAATATTTTTTGTTGCATTTAATAATTAAAGGTTCATCATCATGTTCATTACAGTTAGTCCCAAGCTTAACCAATAATATGGTATCTTATTACAGTCACCGTGCGATGATATTTTTTTAGGCAGATCTATAAAACAACCAAAGCGTTTCTGTCTTGTTGCATCAGATCTGTCTATGGCCTATCTAATGCAAATCCACATCTTTATAAAGCGCATACTATGAAATAACAGTGACCTAGTCAATGATCCACAGAGTTTTATCAAAAATCAGTTTATTTGTCGCCTGCTTCTGTCGTTGGACAGAATGGACAATTCATTGGCCAGCTGAGACAATAAGTAAATAGTGGCTCATGAAGATTGTATCTCTGCGAACTGTTTTAGCTTCATCAGGATTATAGATGAGAATTTTCTTTGCATTATCAAGATTTAACATTTCACATTTTAACAAACTGAATCGCTCCAGATAAAGCTGCACCTGGCGTTTATTAACAAGATTATTAACTAAATTGAAAATGTCTACCAGGGCACCTTTCAATGTAGGTAGCCCACACACAACAATAATGCTAAAAAGATAAATTATTCCGCATGATATTTGTTGAACGGATGGCTCCCAACTAGAGGCCACAATGTGTAAGGGTTGTCATAATTGTATTTACGATAAGACGCAAAGAAGCACAACAGTAGACATGGAAAACGGCATTGTTAATAAAGAATGCCGATTGTTTATATTTATTTCAATAAATATATATAAATATATGACCACCTATCAATATATATATAGATATATATTGATAGGTGACGACCGATTTCAATTTTCTCGATTAATTTGAAAAATTAAAAATCCTGGTTGTTCGCTAGCTTATGAGTTCATATATTTATATTTATTTCAATTATCTTTATTTATATCTTGAACGAATCATTAAATTCTATCAGCTGAAAAAGGCGATTTTCCTTTTTGTTGCCTTGCATCCCTGCATAAAAGATATAGCCCCAGTGCCTTTTTGTGATAATTACTGATTCTTGACGGGGGTAACTATTGCTTTCAGTAATTGGATACGCCTGTCGCTGGCCGGAGGAAGGTCCATGAAAACAATAGAAACTCTTATAGCACTCCCAAGCCAGGCCTATTTTCTTTTGTTTGTGAGGATGGTTTGCCTTCCGACATGTTTATGGCCGGAGGAAGGTTAACAACTTTTCTAGACTTTGCCTGACATCAACCATGTATAACAATTCTTTACTCCGATACCATATTCACCGCCAGGTGTGAAAGAGTTAGGGGAATACCGAACCCAAAGCTGATCGTGCCTGTAACCTTATACACGTTCCTTATGCATTTGGCCAATAAATCTCGGCAAGCATAAAAAATGACACGATAATTTGCTAGCTACTGTGCTATTAGCTGTTTTAGTTGTGTTGCACCGTAGATAGCGCCTATGATTTATTGAATACGTTAATCAAGGTTCTTTATTTGGAATATTCTAAGGGGTGTATTACTGACTAGTAACCAGCCTGCGCCCCAGTCCATTGTGATTGCGTCTTCATTTCATTGAATGGTACAAAGCGCAATAAGCTTTTGGTTTTGTTATGTACGAAGTAAAACGAGTACATGTAGGGGTGGTGTTTAGTTTTTTTAAGGCAACCTGTCTTAAAATTAAATATTATTGTAAATTCGAATAAGATCGCTTATACTTCACCTCACCTGTTTTGTTATAATCCGTTGCAATTTGAAAACTTGTACGAAATTCTCTACCTCTCATCAGAACATCCTATTTTTTGAAAATAGATCACGTTACTGTCCGTTAGTCAAAAACCCTACCTGTTGATACAAATTCATCATGCCCTTTGTTGTAATTAAATATAGAAGTTAATGTTCTTTTATATGCCATGAAGTGAATTTCAATCAGCTACCTGTTCTTTCGAATTTTTCGTTGTATTTAGTAATTGCTGTCGCTAACGATTCGTCTTCATTTCTATCTGCCTTTCTATAGGATCAAACGCAGTTAGCACTGGGCGATGCGCTTTACAATGCAACGCCAGTTTTTCCTGTCAGGTGTCTGTTGCGATAATTTAATCAATGGGTCAGTTGCTCTAGAAAGATCGCGTTTGATTTCGATGCTGTTGGTCTTCTCTGTGGCATTTCACTCGTCTGCTTGTGTACGTCATCATAGACTGGCTGATACAATTGACCTATTTCGCATTTTCAAATAAAGATTTATTTACTTCTGGAATCTCCCTTTCATTTTTACTGCAAAGCTAACTTCACTGCAACAGGCTACAGTTTATTTGATAGCCAAAAACACTCAAAAATGCAACACATGGATAGTAATAATTTGAACAAATTTGTACATACTCCTCTCTCTTGTTATCTGGTCGCATAGAAATTTAATGGTGAAAACAGATATGCAGTGAGTTGTAATATAATGAATGTTACTTAAAACGCAAGCAAGATTCTTGTCAACTCACCTGAAAGAATGTTAGCTGTGATTCTGCATCGTATTTTTAGCTGTAACTACTGAAGAACTTTAGCATCATTCATAAATTGACATGTTTCTATAGTCGATCTTTCGCATTGTCAATGTATTGGTCGTGACGTTACATCTTTTTGAATAAAGATGTGATTTCATGCGGCTTCCAGGGGGTACCTCATACAAGACGTTTCTTCTTGGCCTATAACCCAATCTTGAAATCCAAGATTACTGAATCTGCCTTTAGTTGCCAGTAGTTTATTAGTAGTAGTTTGCTGTTTCAGTGTCAATTTATTAAAATATGATGAAGATTCAATTAAGTTGATAAAAAAATGGATTTCAACTTAAGCTATGTCCCTTAACAAATTATAATGTTGCAAAAAAACCTTTTTAGATCGCAAAACTTGCAAA
The DNA here is from genome assembly GCA_964019065.1 of Catostylus mosaicus. Classification (NCBI taxonomy): domain Eukaryota; kingdom Metazoa; phylum Cnidaria; class Scyphozoa; order Rhizostomeae; family Catostylidae; genus Catostylus; species Catostylus mosaicus. Next base: position 11,120,249 of record OZ025187.1, read on the forward strand.
CTTGTACTGGATGTGAATTTTTGGACGGTTTCCTGCTGCCTGAAAACTTTCAGACTCTAAACAATCTTTTTATGAGAACGTTTGTCAAAATGACAAAAATCTCGCTCTTCAAAGGAAGTCCAGATCATCAACAAGTATGGATAACCTCCTGGGAACGATGCAGATTATATTTGCGATAAACAATTGAAGTATTAGGAAAAATATAACGAATTTAAGTGTTTGCTTTCAGTTTTATTCGCTACTATTTAGGGATATTTTTGTAGCAAAGGAGGTTTTACATCAAAGCCCCATGAATAGGATGGCTCACTGTTTAATCCTGGTTAGTGTTATTTCGGATGAAACTTATTATTTCAAAGATTTATGGAATAAGCCTCTTAATCATGGCACAAAAAGAAAGAGAGCTTCAACTCTATAGTTTGATTGAAACTACTTTTTACTGTTTTCTTTCCCTCGGATGTTACCCAGTGCATTGGCTTGTCACCTACGTAGTTTGACGGACTCATATCTTCCTTACGGCAGCGTTAGGAAATATTAGGGTCACACGGAGAAAGGTCCACAGTAACAATAATAACTGAAATGACGCACCCAAGCCATGCCTATTTTCCATTGTCTTGTAAAGTAGGTTTGCCCTTCGGTATGTTTTTGTCCGGAGGAAAGTTGACAAATTTTCTGGACTTTGCCTTACGGCAGATATAATAGATGAAATAATGTAATTACAGGCTGTATCACAGGAAAAAACAACTGTTATATTTTAATATTTACACAATCAAACGAGCAAAACAATAGTTATGCATTCTCGTTCAGCATTCATATGAACCAATTTTTTAGCGTGAATATTAACACTATTCAGGCACTGGTAATCTGTTAGGTTATGTTTAATGCCTTTTAATTTTATCTTAAAAGTTTTAGTAAGCACTTTATCAACTGAACAAAATAATTAATCTTCTCAACAATATCCACTACATGGCTACAAGTACCTCGCATCTTCACAAGTATCCACGGTTCCCTTGCGTTCTAGTCAAATTGGCGTACCAAGAACAAACCAAAGCGAGGCTGGAGCATTGCCTTCTTGGCCGATTATCAATTTTGATTTGTTAAAATGCTTTTTATAACATAAATATACATGCAACCATGACCGTATCTTGGCAGGACAAATGTTGTTTATTCTTTGATGTGGGACCTCTGTCTTGATTCCCGTACTTCTTATATGTTATTTAGCTCTATTGCTGTTTTTAAGTAGGTTTTGCAGGTTTTATTTTATTTGTATCATACACATCCTCCTTCGTTTCCAAATAGGGCTACGCGAGTATAAATATTGAATACTATTATTTCAAACTGAGATAGGTTACATTTTGACCTCAATCGAGATCTGCAAGTTCTCTTTGGATCTCTCTGTCACCATAAGAAGACTAAAAGCGCTTTTAGGAGAATCCTTACTTCTTAGCATTAAATATTCAGGCATGTATATACTTGTGTAATCTATTTGACTGTTGTGCAATCTTAAAGATGATAATGATTTTATATTGTAAATGGTGCTTTTTACGTACCAGTCAGTTATCTATATTGTCAATCCATATAAAAATACCTACATCAGAATAAAAGTGATAGGAATAATGCCCAAAGCGAAGCAATTTCTAAATCGCTTCATATTTAATATTTCTTTAAACTTTTTTAAGCTGACATTCTTTAGATTAATTTTGGATAATGGTTCGACTTGATTATATTTGTATTTCATTTTCATTTATTTTTTCATATAATTTTTATATCTTTAGTATCTGCTTTAGTGAAATCTTTTTTATAAATTATCTTTCGGCCTACCATGTGGAAATGCGTTAAACATAAATGCATAGAACGAATGGTAAATGATGCAAATGTTGTTATGAGATTTAAAATTGAATACAAATTCCTCTTCTACCATAGGCAACATAGATCACGTCACAGTCTTGATCGGCATATCTGCACTTGGTAAGTCAGTAGCTGGGGTTATCCACCAGCCATTCTTTCAATACACGGAAAACCCGGATTCTGCCGGTCGCACAATTTGGGGTATCACTGGCCTCAATGCATTTGGTGTCAACAAATCGGAAATTGTGCCTGGCCGGAGGATAGTCACCACGACAAAGTCGCATGGCAATAAAGCAGTTCTAGAGGCTGTTCAAGCAGTTGTTCCGGACAAAGTAATCCGCACGGGTGGCGCTGGTTACAAAGTGTTACAAGTCATTGAGGGCGTTGCGGATGCATATGTGTTTGCAAGTCCTGGCTGCAAGAAATGGGATACCTGTGCACCTGAGTCTATTCTACGTGCACTTGGCGGCACATTGACTGATATCCACGGTAAAGATATTGCGTATGATTGTTTAAGTGAATTCAAAAATTTAACAGGAGTATTAGCAACACGAGCTGATCATCAGTCTTATGTCGATAAGATACCTGATGCAGTAAGGGAGCAACTCACCTGCAAAATATAAACAGGCTTGGCTATCCTCTTTAATATTTACTTTTTTGTTGCCAATATTGCGGGATTTCTCTCATTTCTAGAAATGCAGGCAGCATTTCTCTCAAGTAGCTGTTTTAGAGAAGCTTTAGTGGGGCAAGAAGTTGATTTTGCAACGTTAATGTGCCGACGATAAGTAAAACGTTTTTTGTTTCGTCCCTGAACTGAACCTCTTCAGATCTATGCTGTTGCAATCTGATAAAAAGGTCTTCAATTCGATCATTGAATCAAATGTCATTAAATAGGTTACACGTGTTACTCATGTAATACGCAGGTTACGAGCATTTTAATTTCTTTGGTGATAGTTAGTCTAACTGAAACTTGATGATTTGTGCACTTGTTTTTTTTTTGAATTTTTCTTAATATGGTTATTCTAGGATGCCTCCTCCCTGGTTTTTCTTAAACTAGAAAATCATAGAACCTGATATAGAGTGACAGGCTTCAACCCATCCAATTCAATGCAGTTCAATGCAATTCAACTGATATTTCGTATCTGATTACAGACTTTGAAGATCAATTTTCCTTATCATTAGCTTTTTGAATGAAAATTCCAGCATACTTCTCATTGGTGACCAGCTTCAAGTTACCAATGTGCTTCACTCTTTCCTCTAAATAAAGTTTAATTATATGATAATCATATGATAATCATATGATAAAGATATGATAATGATATGATAATAATACGATAACTTTTTGAAGAGGATGATTTCATTAACTATGCTACGAACCTCGCTTTTGTTTTCAACGGTCTTGGGCAATAGGATAAAAGCGAATAAGATGTATTATTTAACGATATTTTTTGCATGCATTTACAAATTTCACATATAGCATATGCTTACGTTACGTCAATTCTTTTTCAATTCAATTGTTTGTCAAAGTCATTACGTTTGATATTGCGTATTATTATAATTCGCTACAGGTTGCATTGTTATTGCAAACCTATCTGTTAGTCTAAACTAAGGGAGGGGTCTCATATGTTATAGCCGTATAGCATTATTCCATTGACATCATGCCATCGTGTCACTCTTCCCATCTCCGAATATACTGTGTTTTTTAGTGAGTTTAAATTACCTTAGATTTTTAAGCTGCGTTATAAAGTTAACTTAGAATAAAGGAACGTAGAAAGATACACAGAAATAGTTTATATATCGTAGTATATATGCCAATTTTGGATTCTTTTATTTAATGTAATCCCACCATTCAATGTTCCTGTAGAGATGTAATTTTAATAGTTCTCACCATTTAAATATATACAAATTGTACGAGTTACAATTGCATCAACATCATATTATCTTGTATACTTCTTGTTGACACGTTGATGAAAACGCTAGGATCTTTGAGAACCCTTTTTATCCTCTCTAGGTTGAGCTTTTAACTTTCTCGGTTCTTACAGTATTCATTTTGATTTTTCATTTTGATTTATTACCACAGGGTTTAAATACATTTAATGCATATAGAAAAGTACCGTTTTACAATCTGCCCTGCTTAAAAACCTAATTGCAAATTTAAAAACTGAACTATTTGAATGAATTGCAAAACAGCTCTAAAATCTAAAATATAAGAAACCGATGTATCTTGTATTCAAATGAAGGGGCTGAACTCCTTTTTTTATCTTTGATCTATAGACGTTCCGGAATTACTGATTCACTTTTGTTGAAAAAATAGAGCTATAACTTTACGCAACCAGATTAGTTTATTGATTTTTCTCTGCAAGATCCAATGTTGGCAAAAATTATGAATACCGAAAAAATTGACGCATTTCTTCTTATATGAATTAGAAAAGTTTGGGAACTGAAGCTGGAACTGAAACAAGGTTGATCCAAAATTATTAACAAAACAGAGGAAATATTGACGATAGTTTAAAATCACAGATAATCTTTTCCCTGAATAAATTTCTTTGGAATTGGAACGTTTATGTCCTTTGTGAAAGATAAATTTTATCATATAATATTTTACTCGTCTTATTGAAAAGCAACGTAAGCAAAACAAGCGAAGACAGTCGTACAAGTTAATCGTTTGCCGATGAAACTTTTGTTGTGACAACAGACTCAAGATTTTAGATGCAGTGCCCCCTGGGAGACGCACCTGAGTATTTCATTTGCATTATGCACAATCGAGTTTAATTATTTGCAAGTGTACGTGTACCCCAGGGGGGTTATATTGAATTATGAGAGTTGAGAAGCACGGATACCTCTTACTAAATATCTTGATTTACTTGAGCGATTTTAAATAGTTAGTTAGCAAAACCGTGTATACAAAATGATCTTTTTACTAATAATTTGCGGAAAGCTTCGTCGCAGAAATAACTTATATTAACCCATTTAATCCCAGGACATCAAAAGATACAAGGAATAATGTCATACTATGAAAATATGGTCCAAACTGGTGCTTATGTAAGAAGAGAGAAACTTTTTGAAATTTTAGAAGCCATGCTGGAAATTATAGACGTGTTCCCTATGGGAACAATGGGCAGAAGTGTGAAAAAATTTCAAAAAATTAAAATTACAGTTTTTTTTCCTTTTTTAAACTTTCATGCATGTTAAGTGGTAAAAGTACCAATATATAGCAGTTTTTATGTATTGCACTATTTAGCAGTCGTTATGTGTGAAAACCGTTGAAGCAAACAGCGTGTTGGTGTAAAAGGACACTGCAAACGGAGCACATCCTTCATGTATTCTTCTTACAAAAAGTACAACGCCCTTGCTTCTCAGCTGGGACGGGAGTGTGTTCATCAGTAAGACGTCTTGGCAATACGCTTGCTTTCCTTTTTCCTGGACGAGAGGCAGTGGATAGAGTGGAATCTGACACAACCATTTGTACGATGGACCTCAGAAACTCTAGTTGACTGGTGCTTGTATGACCAAGAGCAACATAGGCTCTGAATGCTGCTACTTGCAATAGGCGAAAGCAGTTCACCATTGGCATCCAGTACCATTTCTTTCCTCCAATACATGGTGTTAAGTTTGCCAAATAACCATCTAATACATCAACACCTCCCATGTGACCATTGTAGTCATTAATCATGGCTGGCTGAGGTACACGAATTTTCTCTTTCTGCCCTTTCACTCTACGAAGAACATCTTTTGCAGGCTCTGATGACATGAAATTAGAGGCAATAGTTACAACCCTATTGTCATGGTATCTAGATACACATATATTTTTTGTGCTGACTGTTTCAAAGGCACCGCGATCTTTTTTCTCCATTGCCTTCATGTCAGTCAATTGGCAGTTTTGCAGGCGATTGCTCCTTATTGTTCCAGTTGCTTTGATTTTCCTTTGCCTCAGCTCTTCGAGTAACGGTAGAGAGCAAAACAGATTGTCAAAATAAAGGAAATGCTTTTCAGGGTGTTCAAGACAATTTGCAAGCTTATTCACAACTCTTTCAAAAAAAAACTCATGATCATTATGCACCTCCCTAGCATACTTCAAAGTGCGGTCAATAATAAGCTGCTCGATTTCCTCGTCGAAGAAGAGCTTGTAAATATCGAGTGGAGACTTAGATGCAAAGTCAGGCTATTGATCTTGAAGAAAAACTATTTCTGGGGCTTCTTCCATTTCCACAAATAGTTGGTCAGATAAACCCAAATTGTGTTTTGGCCAGTGCGTCTTCCCTTTAGGCCAATTTCCCTCATTTTGAGGTGGTTTATTATTAGCTTTCTTCTGTGTTATCTTTTTTTTTTTTTTTTATTACTAGAATTCTTGCTCTCTTGCCGTTCTCTAGCCTTTGAGCTTGCTTGTACCTCTAATTTACCACTCACATCATGTGGTAGCACAGGGTTAGTGCCATCTATCTCTATTTCTTCATCAGTAACTTCGCCAGGCTCTGGCGGAATGATAATAACAGTGTCTAATTCATCTTCATCATCACTATCCATTACAACTGCAAGGGCTTCATTCAATGTGAGGAAAGTTTTCCGGGCAGAAAGAAAGGTATTATGTAACAATGTGGTTCAACAAAGTAAACAGCAATGAAACGTTTACAGAGGTGTCAAATTTTGAAGAAAAAGTCTCTGGGGAAGAACTATTTGAAAAACTTTTGTTTTTGAAAATTGATGAAAATGACACTACTTAAGCCCAATGTTCCCAAAGGGAACAACTAAACAAAAAGCTGTATATTAGTAAAAATATGATTGATAAGTGATGTCCCTTTATTTTGGAACAATAATCTGCTGTGCTAAAGTTATGAAACAGCAGAGAATATGTCAGGGGGATCATGGTTGCAAAAGCAGGGGGGCAACAGATCACGCTGCTCATAAACACAAAATACAGTATATTGTAACTTTTTCAAAATAGCAATGACTTTTAGTTTTTCAAAACTACAGATGTGTTTAAGAGAATTTATCACTAGTCAATGATATAAACCTCTTAAAAGAGCTTAAACTAGAAAGAAGCGCTAGGAAAGTATCATTGACCGCAGCGTTCCCATTGGGAACAATGGGCAGAAATGGGTTAAAGTGGCACGACTGCTGTTTTTTGTTGCTGCATGGAAAAGTTGAGTCCAAATGTTTAACGGTAGTGTGTTATCCTGATAATTGCATCCGATCTCCAAAAGAATGTTCAAAGCTTAATTTGTATGCAGTCCGCTTCGTTCAATGATCAAATCAAGGTATGGCTTTAAAAGTTATTGCCTTTTCGTTGTTACAAAGGATCTGGTCACACACTATTATTGAAACAGGCGTAAAACAACTTGAAAAACATGTCAAAATGAAAATCCTTTTAGCTAAGCATAGGATGTTAAACAGCAATAAGTGAATAAAAAGCGAGTATTGTGTGGTATTTTCTTTGCTCCAAATAACAACCAATCTGTTCTTTAGGCGAAATTCACATGTATCTCTTTCCTGACCTCCGCATAAACAAAGGCTGTTATGCTTCTCCGAAGACTTTCAAGTCACGGGGCTGTGTTTTCAGGGCAAATGGCAGCATCGCACCAAAGTATCACTGCTGACAATATTTGGTTCTGCTTCATAACGTCCGCTAGAAATCACTGCTTCTAGTATAGCATAATAAATGACGCTTACGTTGATCACATTGATATTATAACTTTGATCGCAAAGCTTTCTGTTTACCATAAGTGACGTCATTAGAGCCCGATCCACTCGTTGATCGCATCGATAACGGGCTGATAACAGATGATTCTATGCCTACAACTTCTGCTGCAACAACTCATTTCAGGCTTTAGAAATTGCGTCAAAGCAATGTCCAGCTAGCATTGTTATCAGAAAAAATTTTATAAGAAATTTGGGGCTTTTTTTACAAGATATGAAACCTTTTTATCAGTAGTAGTAAAGAAAAGTTTGAGGATTAGATCTAGTGACTGAGTTTAGTCATGCTGACAGGAAATGCCATACCCAACTTATTTTCCCAGTCTCAGTCTTAGTATTTTGGAGTGGAAATTTCTTAGCTAGCTTTTTGCGCGTTGCGGTGTTATTTGAAATGTTTTTACGCTACTCAGATTTAAGAAACTGGGTTGCAGAATACAATTTGCAGCATCAACATCGAACAAGCATAAGCATGCTTCCCGCAGATTATTATTGTAACGCCTATCAACCCTCTGCGCTTCCTTCCAGCTGAGAAATACTTAAAGACTGTTCGATCATTTCAGCATTTTTACAAGAGTTCAAACAATTCCTTTTGAAAGCAAATAGTACCCTGGTGAAGCTCTTTATCTGAAATTGATTTAGAGCATCGAAAAGTCCGAATAGAAAGTCGTCGTTGTGTATTACGTCATTGACCTAAACCCAGCTGAAGGTAATATCAAGAATGCAAATTATAAGTCAAGTATAAGAAAAGCTTGTCATATTAATTCTGATTCTTCATTACCTCCCCTTTGCAAAGAGGCTCGCTGCGCACAGTAGCAACTTAAAGTTAGTTTACATCCTACATGCACTTCCTTTTAGTATTTTTTTAGAAAAAAACTAAGGGTCGCTGATGAGGAAAGCCAAAGGGAAAGGGAGGGTGGACACACAGCGATCTTGGTGCATTGGAGGCTAAGTGAACTTAAATAAGAGTTCTTCCAGGCTCTTTCAATTAGGATTTCTACGAAGAACATGGGCTGGGACATTGCACAAACCAAAATACAATTGTGCAATGGCAGAGTGACAGGAAAGTTATATGAATATGACCCTTGCAAAACAACCGTACCAACTAGTAGAATACTTAGATCCTAACAGTTAGTATCATAGGTTTACAGGGTAGAAAAAGCATGTATGTCATATCTGGATTACTCAGTCTAACCAATAACTGGTTCTACAATTTTTACACCAGTAAGAAGTGCATATTATTGTCTTTGCTTTTACTTTACTAAAGTATTGTCTGTAAGCTTGTAAAAATGCAATTATGTGGAACTGAGACATCCAGTATCATGGAATAGACTTTACTTCAAATTTCAGTGAGTTCTACCAACTAGCAGCCTTTTTGTTGAATTTGAACATCTCAACATACTGCAGCATCTTATCAGCAACACTATAGCGCTTTGTTTTTGAATCTGCATAGTTCTTTGGTGCAGGGAGAACATGGCAACGCTTCTCATCAATGAATGAATGTGCAAATTCCAACAGCAAGCTCCAACAAGTACTGATGTCAAAGCATGCACAATATTCGAACTGATGAAAATGAGATGTTTTGAGCAAATGGGTTCATTATAAAAAAAATGCAAAAATGCGATGGAATAAAACCATATAATGTAAACATAAAACAAATGGAATTTCCATTCTCACTCAATCTGCATACAACATATAACTACAATGCAACTCAACCTATTTCTTAAAGATTTTGGGGTCTTTAAAGAGTATGATGACAAAAATGCTCCACAAAAGGACTTTCTGAAACTTTAGACCACCCAAAGATAACCCCTGAGAAACTGCAGCTTGATTTAAAGGATCCCTATGCTATCTATTTTTCAGAGATTATTTACTAAGTTTTCTAGAGTACCACAAGAGAAGTGTTACCTCAATGATTACTCCTTTGAAATTATTCCCTTGAGACATATTACCAACTTTGATCTTGAAGTCACCATAATCATAGCAGATACCTTTTGCCTAGAAAATAAAACACGACTTATACATAAGCAATTAATAATTAGAAATATCATGAATATGCTAACAACTTATTTCTGTTTATCTAGTCAGGCTTCAATGATTGCTTTTCTTGCCTTTTAAAATTAGAAGAGAGGGGGTCTTAACAAATATTTATTTTGTTGACATTTTCAAGGCAGTTGGCATTTTTTTGACTGCATTATAATCAAAATAAAATTTTATTGAAAGTAATGATAGATATTTTCACTCATTACTGGCTAAAATATATCCCAAGGTATCATTGGATGAAAATGGGGCCAACATTAAGAATAAAAGATCATACAGAGTAAAAAAATACCTGGAGTGGTATTGATAGCACATGAATCCCTTAAACTCATACAAATTTTGGGCAAAAAATAGAAATCATTCCCTCAATATGTACCTCTGTTTTGCCTGCTTTTCTTGGAATATAAAAGGCCTTCAGTTTAGATATCAATGAATCCATGCCTTGATCAGCAATTACACAAGTTTCATTTTCAAGAGCAGTGAAGCTTGCAGAAGGATAATCAGAACAGTGTAGCAAATGAAATATCTTGGATGTTGCCTCTAAGCAAAAAGAAAAGTACCTATCAAATTTATTAACTACTACTTTTTCCTGATAGCTTAATGAACACCAAACACTACAAGCTTAATGTTAATTCAATGCACTTGACATCAAAATTAACAAAGTATTGTCTTCATGTCACTTTTATTCTTGTATTGAGCAAAAGGTCAATTGATCACTCAATTATCAATGAGCTGATCATACAATCAACAAACAATGATAATCAATCATCAAATCAAACATAATAAATCAGCAGTCAATCAACTGGTCAATCAATTTCAATCAATCATTTAATCTTAATCATTCAATAAATGAATCATGACCAATCAACTTATCAAGCATGATCAATGAAGTCAATCAACCAATTAACACTTGATCAATGGGCAATCAACCAATTCAGTGAATCAATCATAAACATTTTACACAAATTTTTGTATTGATGGCTTCTTTATTTACCTGAGTTTTGAGAAGATAAATATGTTTCACATTCAACAAACCAGCTGCCAGTTCTTATGGCTCCTGCAAGTTCAATTTTCTTTTGCAAAGCATCCAATACTTGCTGTCCAGCTATGCCTTCAGGAATATCAACCTGGACAAGGCTATTGATATATGAAAAATAACAAAACATTGAAATACATATCCTGTGATGCAAATAATAAATAGCTTTACTCAAATAACATCAAAATTGCAAATGTATACTAATGAGCAGTGTGATGAAGATGTGATGAAGAAAACACCTAGCTTTTCAAAGTAAAAGTAATTGATCTCACTGCATCATTTTAACAGGCAGGTTCATTTTGAAAAGCATGAAATTGACTCTATGTCCCTTTTTTGAATGTATTGCATCAATAATTCTTTCCAAATTATGACCAAAAGCGGCTCTAAGAATGCTACATTTTTCACGTATTGAAAATGTCATTTTTTCAAGTTTGCATGTAATTCCCATAGTGTTCCAATCCTTTTTCACAGTCTCTATGATATATGATGGGAGTGCATGAACCTATTTAGAGAGCTCCTCCTTAATCAATCATTCTTAATACAGTCATGTAAAGTTCTTTATTTGTAATTTTTAATTTAATTTATCTCTGTGTAGTGCTGTAATTCTGTATGTATTTAGGTGTAGTGTATTATGTAGAATTGTAATTAGGAATGATTGATGAATCATAAAACTGAACAGAACAAACATTATATAGTGGGAAAGTATTGCTTGCGAAGACCAAGGGCCGCCGAGAGGGAGGGGGCAGTTTGCCCCAGGGCCTCAGGCTCCAAGGGGCCTCATCAGCTAATATCAAAATTTTTGTCATAGCCTCTTTAGATGTATTCAAGGAACCTCCCAATAGGAATAGCTTATAAGGCTCTATGAGTGCCTCCAGATTCAGTTTACCAAATTCCCTTGCATTCTCCCCCTTCTGCTCGCTTCGATCACAGACACAAGGGGCCTCATTTTGCAGTTTTGCCCCCGGGCCCCGAAAACCTCACGGCGGCCCTGCGAAGACCTTCCCTTTGCAGCATGTGTTTCGTGCTTGTTGCACATATATGAATCTACAAAAAATTACTATAGCTTACCAACAAACTCCCATGCCAGCATCAGTCTTTTCCCTTCATTGAAACCTCGGTTTTCTAAAACACGTTTCCCGCCGCTTCTCTTCTTCAACATTTCATTTCTGATGTGAAACCTCGTTTTCAAATCCTACTTCCATCCGAGATAGCGAAACGACCTGTACACCTGGCCGTCCCGCATCAATGCATAAAATATTAGAGAGGCCCCATTCATTTGGTGACCAAGTTCTGCAGGCCCACCAACCCTACTCTCCTACCCGCCAACCAAACCCCAATCCTCAAAATTGACTTAGAAGAAATAATGCACCAAACTCTATCAATCAATGATGTTTTTTTAAAGACGAAACAACCCCGGGGGGGGGGGTACTTAGTATATTTTGCTGACGGGATGTGCACTCCTTTCCGGGTATCGATTTTGCTTCTTTTTTCTAACACCGGGTATCGAATTAGAGCATTTTTCCCAAAGCCGGTTGCCCTATACTTTTTGCCAATTTTTTCTAAAGCCGGATACCATTTGTAGGAAGAAATTCTAGAGCCGGGCCAAAAAAAATTTCTGGGATTGCACACCCCCGTGCTATTTTAGGTCAAGCACCCCCCTTCCGGGGAAAAAATTGTAATGATAAGAGCTCTATTAACTTAAGCAGTTCCATTCTTGTATTTTAGAAATTGAGTCTAGTCGCTTGGATTTGTATCAAATACAAAAGGCCCTAAAGTAGTGAGCCGGACAATTTTTTAGTAATTTTGCTCTTTGTAATATGGAAATTTCTTTGAAGACATTTCTCCAATCTTACATTTTGCAGTGGCCAATTTATAGTTTCTTTATTTATTTGAGCAAAAGGCTTTATGCAATACTCAGTATTGACGCTAAAGAAAAGTAAAACAGCCGTTTTATATCACCACTGGAAAGCATCCATTTTCTGACTTTACTTAAACCTGAATTGACTGAAATGCACCCTTTTGTAATACTAAGATAAAATAAGAGAACTTATTTTATCTTGGTAATACTTGATCGGTGGATTTGAACAAGATACAAACTTGATGGTTGTCTGCATAGCCATGCAGGGCATTTTCTAACAGTACAACTAAGTGGGAAAGTTCCCTAGTAGGCCTAATGTCTTCCTCAATAGGGGAGCAGCAAAATTACAGAATTTTCCTTGTGGTTTTGGTTCTGGTCAATTCAAACTTACCGACATATTTTTTAAAAAACAACTTTTGAATTGAATGTTCTCGATTTGAATTCCTACGACAATATTGAATACAAAGTTTTTTACTGCAGAAGTATCTTCTGATGTATTTTGCTTCTTTTGTTTGTCACCCTTTTCGCAGTAGTGAAAGTTTCGTTTAACGTAGCATCCCCCTGGGTATAGAATTACCACTTATTTTGAGTTATAACCATGTTGAGATGGTATATAGGCATAGATTTGATATTTTTGGAAAAAAAATTCAAAATAGAACCCTTAATATGCCATATCAACCAAAATTATTCAAAACTTTGCAAGAAATTATTCATGTTCTTCTCTTGTTGCTTCCCTTTGATGTGCACACAAAGGTCAGACCTCTTCAAAATATTCGCTAGAGTCTGTTTCATAGCTTTTCGAAAAAAAATGCTGTAACGAGCAAGCTTTAAGGCGAAAAAGACATTAAATCAACCACCTTTTTCAATTAATTATTCATTCGTCGTTTATAGATGTATAATTCAAATGAGACGGTCTTGAGCATGTGTTCTTAGAACTAAGTTGGCCAGCCAGATTCACAGTCGAATGTTTTGATTTGAAAAAGTTTACAGCCTGATAAAATTGTTTCAGGGATTTGACTATTCAAGAAAGGTTGCAATGTCGGAGGTAATCAAGCTGCTAAGATCCTCCTCGTTATGCCTACAACAAATGCTATCATCGCGAGATCCTTTTACGCTACGAAATGTCAAAACGTGCTCCAGGTCAACGATCATAGTTAGCAGAATGAACCAACTGGTGCTTCATATGCAGATAGAGAGAGATATTTGTATGTATGTATGTATGTATGTGTTATTTGCCATGATTTACAAATTGTTAAGTATAAAGTTAAGTAAAAAGAAATATATAAAAATTGATACAATACATTTTGAATTAAAAGCAATAAAGGTTAAATCCCCAAAAACCAAGAGCACCCATAATTGCAGTGGTAGGGATAGCATCAAAAGGACAAGCCGACCTTATTTCCATACTGGTCCCCTTAGGGGTGGTCTAATTGTTCTAAACATTAGATGGATTATTAGACCAGTCATGTCCGATATAATAAAGGATCTTAATAGAAAAAATATATGTCATCTTCCTCTTTCTGCAGATTTTGGAAGAAATTTCCTATGATCTTATGTTTGAATGCATTGATATTATTTGATGATTTTAAGTCGGATGGAAGACTATTCCACAATTTCGGCCCCAGGTAAGAAAGGCAGTTTTGTCCTATGTTACTTTTGCGAAATGGGAGTTCTAATTCAAACTTTGATCTTCGTGTTGGACTTTGACCTTCGTGTTGTGGAAGAGAAAGAGAGATAGAGAGATAGAGAGAGTGAAAAATACTAGTTTGATCATTGTTTCGAATGAATTTGTGGAAAGAGTTGCTGGTAGAAAGCAGATTTTTGGACAATTCTCAAGCAGAAATTTGACTGTGAAAACAGTTGCACCTCATAAAGGCACACAAGCATAGGCGGTATAGCCTGCGTCACAGACTGTGAAATTTCGAGTAAGGAATGACTCTTAATGAATAGGTAGATAGGACTCTTAAGTATACAGCTATCATTTTTCAACTAGTTTGATCTCAAAGAAAAGAAGCTCTAGTGGATAACATGACTGATTCATAGATTTCAGCCAATTACAAAGTCAAATTTTTGAAATTTAAAAATTATGTAAAGAGCGCTTCGTTGTCAATTACACAACTAAATATCGTCATTTGTTCATCATTTAAATGATGCAGCAATGGGGCGTTTTCGAGCGATCTATAGGGCCTAGTCTTACAAATGTTTTGTACCCGTCCCTTCTCTAATAACAATTCGGATCCTTCCCCCCTATAACAATTTCATTCCAATGGGCCTGATGGTACCTTTAACTGTCAATAGATTGCACCTAGTGAAGTACTACTTTGCCAAAACCCCTTATATTTTCCTTGGAATTTCCAAGCTGATTAGATGTGTTAATCCAACACCACTGGGTGGATTGAGATAAACATGCCCACCCCAGTTTCTTCAAAATTCGATATTCCAATTTTGATATCGATCGAGGTTTCTTTGTAGCATTACAAAACGCTATGATGCGGATTTGCTCATTATAACGAGAGTCTGAACGGCTAAGGATTAAAGCACTTTTCTTGGGAAGAAGGAGTCTGGCTCCACCTTGGATTCCCACGTTTTGTTCACCCCACCTTTTCAACCAAGGAGCACAGTTGATAAAGTATTGTAAAATTATTAAAGTTTGGATTTAGTTAAGCTTAGGTGTTGAATAACGCTAAGACTCTGCCACTAAGTGGATAAAAAAGTTCACTAGAGAAAACGAAGAACTTTGGAAGCAGCTTAAAAGCGAATAGATATATACCAACTGTAGCTAATGAGAACAGCTGAAACTATACATACGCCAAGCAAGTATAAATAGTAGTTTCAAAACGTACTTCTCAAGTTCTGCATTGTCGAATGATCAAAAATCATCATTAGTCCCTTTAGTCTTCCTATAATGTTAGTAATATAGACATTCATTCTCTTTCATTCACCTCCGTCTCAGTCAATCAATCAAGGACCTGTTTAAAACTTATATAAATTACAAGCGAAAAATAGGAATATACAACAAAATAAAATGTTAAAAGTCAAAGTTGAAGTTTTTACAGAAAGTCTTAAATCGCCAGATTGAAGTTTCAGTCTTCATTTCCTCCGTCAGTTGATTGAAAATTTTTGCCCCTTGATAGGAAAAGGTCTTCTTTCCTGTTTCAGATTTGACTCTAGGCAAAACGATATTCTTTGTATTGGCACGAGTACGCTGGCTGTGGTTTACTCTCGTGAAGTAATTTTGAAAGGCGTGTGGCGATACACCATTCAAACTTTCGAAGACTTCAAGAGCACACATCTTATTTCGTATACTGCTGACTTTCTCCAGCTTTACACTGCGCCTGTAACCATTTATTACTTTCAGTGCTCGTTTCTGAATGTTCTCGAAAAGGGCTTTCTTTGATGGTGCCATGTGAAGGAACACATTGTTGCAGTACAGCAGAATTGGTAAAATTGTTACCTTGTAAATTTTTTCTGCTGTGTAAGGACTGATATTATGCCGTATACGCGACAATAACTTTCTCTGGATGTGGCTTTTTTGACTTTCTTTTCGAGGTGATCAGAAAACGTCAGTTTTTTGTCCATCTTTACTCCTAGATATTCGTATACGTCTGATTCCGTGATCTTTGTTTGATTGATCTTAACCTCCATAGGTTTAGATCGCGAAGTTCTTTGGTGTGTACCATAAAGGACACACTCGGTCTTGGTCTTTTTAAGATTTACTACGAGATTATTTTGGACAAACCAGTTTGCGATCTGTTCTAGATCATTGTTCAACTTTTCATTGATAACATCACATGTTTTACCCGCAACGTACAAAACAGAATCATCAGTATAGAGGGTCATTTCACATTGTCTTAAATTTTCATCGATATGGTTTATTAGTAAGGTAAAGAGCAATGGACCCAATATGGATCCCTGCGGTACTCCACATGAAATAGCTTGAATTTCTGACAAAGCTCCATCATATGACACAATTTGCTTTCTACCAAACAGATAGCTCTCAAACCAGCACAGTTCTTTGTTTTTAATACCGTAGATAGGAAGTTTAGATAAGAGTCTCGCATGGTCCACCGTGTCAAAAGCCTTTCGCAGATCAATAAATACAGCTCCAGTCATAAGGCCCTTGTCCATATTGGTTCTGATGAAATCTGAGAAAAATGTAACTGCGTGTTGAGTAGATGATCTGTTTCGGAAACCAAACTGTCTCTCCGAGAGCATATTATTGGCTTCAAGATAGTCATAGATCTGATTGTGCACAACCCGTTCAAAGACTTTTGAAATAACAGGGAGTACCGAGATTGGTCTATAGTTATCCATAATTGCCATTTCCAGGCATCGATTGATCAACTTTGAGAGAGGACCAGCTATCTCGTTTGCCCCATAAACAATCAATGATGTTGGTATATCGTCACAACCAGGGACCTTTTTTCTTTTTAGTTTCATTAAAATCTCTTTGATGTCTTGGATGCTTGTCATTTTAAAGTTAAAGGTTAACTTTTTTGGATTCTGTGTATGATCCAATGTTGAGTCTTCGTGATGTTTCCAAATTTGATTCGCTAGTGCTGGCAAAGTATTCTGCAATTTTCTGCCAATCGTCGCGAAGAACATGCAGAATTCGTTTGATATGGTTTTCTTTTCAGATGTAAGTCCCTCATTTATTTCAAATACTTTGCTGCCTCGCACTTTTGAGGATTTTGTTGGATAACATTTCTTAATTTGATCCCAAAATTCTAAAGTATTTGATAATTCTAAAGATTTGAATTTCTTCTCCATATTTTTGCTTATAGTCCATGCTTCACAACTACATAAAACAACTGACCATTCATCAGATCTGAATACTCCTTTTCTTGTATCAGGCTTGACCTCTCTGTCAAAAGTTTAGCTAGATCTTTGAATGATTTCTTTGCCACTATCATCCTTTTAGCATAACTTATAAGAATACTACCTAAGAAATTAAACTGTAATACTTGTCTTATCGCTTACCCTTTCTCCTTTATCTTTTTCTCCTTCAATATAACGATGCACTATGTTTAATAGCATTGAATGATAGTCCAAACCTTCACTTTCAGCACAATTTTATCCAAAATATCTTCATCTGGTATGAGCACTGTATCATCCCCATACCTGATATTATCTATGTTCTCCCTTTTTTTTGAATACCTTTCATGTCACTTACTCTTTCATAGCAAGTTCACTGTATAACAAAGCCAGATCCATGGATAGTACACCTCCTTGCCTAACTCTACGCTTTTTATCTCAATATATCTACTTAATTCATTGCCTATCTTCATTGCTGCCTGTACGTGCCAGTGCAGATCCTGTATCAATCTTGCCGTCAATATCCAAGTCCTTCAACATGAGCATTGAATTTTTAACCATTTCATAGACAAGTTAAAATGGAAAGGGCTACGAGTAACGGAGAAACCTTTCTGCCTATTAATGGTCATCATAGACCTCATATAGTCATTTCCCGAAATAAGAAATACATAATATCTCAAATACTCGTGTTTCTATTAACGGTTTCTTTTTGGAGGTTCTAAATTATAAACAAAAGTTCATTCTTGCAGTTTCTTATTTTGTATGGATGTTATATTCCATATGCTCAAGTCAGCAAGTGCAACATTTAAGAATTTAAGTGATAGTACTTAGATATGCATTTCTAATTGAGTTCGCAAAAATTGCTTAGTATTCATTGTATTTTCATTGTGATAGAAATCTAAACTATTGGAGTTCCGTGCAAACATCAGCACGAAAATT
Source organism: Catostylus mosaicus (assembly GCA_964019065.1). Lineage (NCBI taxonomy): Eukaryota > Metazoa > Cnidaria > Scyphozoa > Rhizostomeae > Catostylidae > Catostylus > Catostylus mosaicus. Next base: position 11,138,470 of record OZ025187.1, read on the forward strand.
TTTTCCCTTTTTAATCATAATTATCATCATCGCCGGCACCAACATCATAATCAGGATAATAATCAACATAACAATAACGCGTTAAAAATCGCTTGGTACGTAAAAAATAGGGTTGGTATTACATCAGTCTTTCCTACTTGCTTAAGTCTAGGCCTTCAAAAACTATATTTGAACCTTGTCAGTCGGAAATGTTGAGCCCTTCACCCCCCCCCCCAAAATAAAAATACGTCAATTTACGTCCCTGCGTTCCAGTGTTTCGCTTTGTAGTCGATCGATAAACCACTGCTGTAAGCAGGCTAGATTGGCAGATGCTCTCATTCCTATTAATTTACTATTCAATCTGCTTTCTTTTATCTTCATTGTGGTCGTGTCGACCAGCGGAAGAGCAGCGATGTCGCAAACAGAAAACTCCTGCAAATATCACCTTTTCATTTTGAATGCTGTTGTGATTCTCGGAAATGTGGCTACACTTGTTTACATAATCATAAACAGGAAGAAGAAAACTGGACAATCCCTACTGTACGGCTGTCTATGTGCGTCTAACATGTTTTGCTCAGTTTATGTGTTTTTTACTGCAACAATGGGCATTTGGCAAGCTATCAAGTTACCAGGCGATCATCTGCTAAGCATTCTTACTGTCTCATTCAGATGCATCACTGTTTGCTTCAACTGTGGTTTTAACTTGGCGATAGCTTATTCTAGAATGTGTGCTGTTACACAGCCATTCAAGTACTTAAATGCAGTTACAGTGCGAAGGTTAAACAGAAGACTTGTTCTTACTGTTTTTATTTCGACCCTTGGTTTTGCCTCTCTAAACGCATTCGTCACAGCCAAGACAAAGATTCAAAGTCTCAACAACTGGGCCATCACCATAACTTTAGTTATCACCTACATAGCTCTGTGTATCACATATTTCAGATTGGTTCGGGCATATCAACGAGGGAATAATGATCTAGCGGCAGCCTCCCAAGCTGGAACCAACATGCACGTCATCGAAGAAAGGAAACGCAAAGAACGATACCTTACCCGCCTATTCATTGGTACAACGACTAGCTTCTTCATCTTCAATCTTCCAGTGATAATTCTTCTGCCAATGATTTCTCCTAGTGCCACGGTATCATGCAGCTCTACTAACGCAAAACTGGCACTATTTGCAACTACATTCTCTCTCCTTGATATATTGATAGATCCTTTTTGGTTTTTCATAACGGTATGGTGGAAGAGCAGGAAGGTGAGGTTACAGGCTGCACCCCAACAGGAACTTGCTGTCTTGCCAAGGAACTCCAACAACGAAATAGCAGTGGCTTGGAACAAACTAATGACACATGCTTAAACATGGGACTCATTAAGTTGAAACATATAAATAGCCATGGGTAACCTAGAACAAATAACCTATCCTTGAAGCTTTTTAGTTAAGCTACCAGTTGAATTTAAATTTATGTGAAGTTTCTAATATTGGATGTAAGGGCAAAAAGCTCTGCCTACTCTATTGTATATAACACTTTCATTGCATGTGAGATGTTATCATGGGCTGATTTGTTACTTTGATGAATAGAAATAGAATGCTTTAGAATATTTAAAAACTTGGGGAAGTGCTTGTCACTTAAATTATCTTGACTGCAAATGTTATTTACTTGGAATTCTCTCTTATAAACATTTTAATATGCATGTAACTGAGGTGAATTTGCTAAAAAAGACTCTTTACTTATGAGATTGGTTTCTGTGACGGAATGCTTTTGAACTTCTAAGGCTTTTAACATTCAATACAAATGAAGGTGAAAATAGAAACCCGGTAATGCAATGTCCGTATTACCTAACTAATTTAACAATGTTCCGCTTAGAACAGCAATAGTTGGTATCAAACGAAGGTCTCAAATGATGCAAGCTGTTATGTTGTAATTATGTTTTTGTATAAAAATATCAAGCAATTCCGGGTGATACTCCAGTAGTTTGAAAACATTAAAAACAAAGTAGATAACATTCTGCATCATCCAAAACAAAAGAAACTTACTAAACTTAAAATTAAAATCATTTTACTTTAAAAATTAGGGGAAAATGTAAAAAAGGCTGGTTGCGTGGTTCAGTGGCGGACTGGCCACCGTTCCACCGGCCAAAGGCCTGTAGGCCCCTTGTAAATTCTTTTATAAGTGCCCCTTTTGTCGAAAACGGGCCCCTTGCAAATCCCTTTCTTCATCCGGAGAGACACCCAAGTAGGAAGAAAATTGCTAGATTAGTAAGTGCTGAATATAGGCAAGAATAGAGCTCATCCGAACTTTATCAAGTTCAATTGTTTCAATATTGTTCAAATATTTTATTTTGAATTCTTTGATTTTGCTGCTTACCACTTGGGAAGGCATTGTGCCTACTAGGGAACTTTCCCAATAGTCAGACTGTTGAAAAATGCCCTGAGTCAATGCATTGCGCATTTATATAGATTTGTTAGGTGAAAACACTGTTGTCTGTATATGTTTATCTGAAGTGGGGTAGATTTACATTTATAGATTTTTTGAATGGAAATATTCATATTGATATTAAGGCTGAAAGTATCTGTATAGATCTCTGGGTTTTGGGTACTGATATACTAGTTATATGTGGTGGAGGTATCTATATAGATATCTACGATGGAATTTATATAGATTTTTGGGATGGATGAATTTGAATAGACATCTGGGATGGAGGTAATTGGTATGCATTCTTTATGAATTTCGATATTACATCACATTTCTACGATTTATTTGCTGTGAGCCCTGACAAATAGGAGAGTTAGGTGTGTATCTGTGAAGCGAACTTCGATCTGAGATAAATAGTATGGAAAATTTAAAGATTTCTATATCCATTTTGAAGCAACTAATATGAGTAAATCCTAGCACCCTACAATTGCTTAAATTTCCCATTTATTTATGAATTATGATTTTAAAAAGCACAACATAGCAGATTAAATCAATTTTTCTTGATATCATAACCTTTATATTTGAGCCATTTTAAGGAGGCGTCATCATAAAAGCGTGAAACAGGTTAATTTTCGAATGTTGGTGGCTTCAAATCTAAAATAAAATAAAATTTAAAATTGAAATTTAGAATTTAAATTTAAACTTTTGACCCAGTGCACTTGTCCTCATAGTTTTCCTACCTCTCAAAAGACGTAACAACAGGGCTAGAACCTACGCTTGGAATTAATTTTATTATTGTCAGTGTAAATTCTTACTTTTTAAAGATTACTTGTGAATGTAATTAGTCTGCCGTTCTTCACAGGCTTATCAATAATAGAAAGCCAGCTTCCCAAACCCTGCGTATTTTGCCTTCTGTTCTTTGCCCATTTTAGTAAGCTTAGTGGGGTCTCCCACGGTTTCTCAAAGCCTTGAGAGCTTTTTTCTTTGAGATTACGTACCTTAGATTATGTTTTCTAGAAGAATTTAGATGAGAGGATTGATTTGCAGCACACTTGTTTTAAATAAAGAGCAGTGCTAAATTTACTTGATCCTTGAAGGAACAAAAAGTCGTTGTAGAAATGTACTTGCACAACTAACAGCCTTAATATTCGTTCCTTGTAAAATGTACTCCCTTCTGGTCTCTGAGAGATTATGAAATCAATTCAAGATGAATATAAAGCAGAGGGGCCATGAAGAACCAACAACCTCTTTACTTTATTTCACTTATTCTTGTGGCCCATTGAAATTGTTCCCGGCCTCAAAGAAATGATACACAATTTTTTCTGAGCAAGCTTTTATTATCGATCCTGATGTCCTACTTCATAAAAACTATTACTCTGCTTTTATGTTCCTATCCAAAAAAGTATCGACCATGTTATTGAAAGATTCTAAGAAAATTCTAAAGGCAAGAATGGAGGAAATGGGAACAGAGAAAAGTGGATTCCATGCAGTTTGTTTCTTAAATACATTTCCTTTCAGAAATTTGAGGGAGATCGAGCTCTTTCAAATATATTCCTGCATTTTCGTAACTGGGTCCCTTGGATTTTGGTATGGCTCTGTAGTAAAGCAAAGTTTGCACATTGCACCACTGGCGGAAAAGAGCAGTAAATTATCGAAAAGTTAAGGGGATAATAGGTGTGGTCCTTTCCCAAATTTCCGACCACGCCCTTTTACAACCAACCCCCTTTAATGACGACGCCCTTTTTGTGACCAGGCCTGTTTTATAGTAGAGAAAAATAGCCCTTTGTTCAACATTTCAGTGCTACAACCCTTTGAAGGAACTATTTACAATTGCCCTACATCTAAAAGTTAAGCGCTAAGGAAATCCTATGGAATTAATGAGCCTACCCGTACCCAATAGGTTTTTGTCTATTGCGGAAGAAACCATGTTCTTTGTTTGAGGTCTTTTGTTGCAAAACTTTACATCGATGGAAGCCGTACCTGAAAATGCATCAGTTCTCTTTCTCCACTTCCCAGATCAAAATATACGACTTTTTCCGAGTCATATCAAATTGGAGTGTAACCCAATAATTTCTGTCTCTGCATTGTCAATTTAAGGTACAGTGATGAATCGAAAATGTGCAGTGATAAATGTCATCATTTTTCAGTTTGAAATACTACAGGCCCCTCTTCTAAGGGAATTCTATATGCCGGCCAACCCCCCTCCAATCCACCAACCATACGCCAATCCAAAACATTGACCATGAGGGACAGTGCAAATTTTATTTTACAACATGGCCAGTGGAAAAGAAAATTCCAAAAAAATGCTGACACTATTTCAATCTTTTCTAAGAAAACCTAAGGTCCTGTCACTCTTTCTTTATCTACCTTGTATACTTACCTTTCCCATATAACAAAGGTTTATTTTTTTGATAAATTCTGGTTCACCTCAAAGAAACGGAGCAGATTGTATCATTATTACATTTTCTAAAACACATGCCTTTCCTGTAATAATTTTGCTCTTCCTCAGCCTGGATAATTTGCAGTTTTGTTTAAAATGGAAATTTTGCTTTAATTCAAAATTCGTTTTGAGTTCATAAAAATATCATTGTCCAGCATTTACTTCCACAGTGATTGTGTCAACCATTTCAAAAAAGTGGTGACCCCGTTGCATTTTCCACCGGCCATATAATGCGATAAATGTTGCACTGACCCTAAAGACATAATGCACTAAACTCTATCAATTATTGCTGTTTTTATTACAAAACCAGAAAATTCCAAACCATTTTAAATATGATAACCCTAATAACATCGAAATTCAACTCTGATATTTTATACATCGAATCTAGTAGCTTTGACATGTATCAGATGCAAACGGATCCAAATTAGTGAGCTAAATAAATTGATTTTTTAAGTGAGCCTTAACTTCTGCTCTTTGTACTATAGATAATAAGATTCAATGCCTTCCTCAATAGTGAGCAGCAAAATTACATAATTTCCCTTGTAGCTTTGGCCCTGGTCAATTCAAACTTACCTATATATCTTTTGCAAATCAACGTTTGAGTTGAATTCTCTCGATTTGAGTTTCAGCGACAACATTGAATACAATGTATTTTACTGCAGATGTATTTGGATATGCATTTTGCTTCTTTTGGTTGTTACCTTTTCGGGACCTTTCCACAGTAGTGGAAGACTCTTTAAAGAACCCCACGCACATTTAAGAGACGCTGTTCCGTCACATCGAATAAGAAACGTGCCTAGATAAGAAACGAGATTGGGCTTGAGAAAGAACCCTGAGGAGCACCATATTCGTGTTCTTTTCAGGTTTCTTCCCTTTGATTTGCACGTGGAGTGCTTTGAAGAGCGAGCTTTAAGATATCAAGTACGTAAGATCAACCAGCTACCACAATAAATAATTAATTACTCGCTCATACATGTATAATTCAAATGAGGCAGTCTTAAGCTTGTTACTTAGAACCAATTTGACCAGACAGATTTCAGACAATATGTCGAAAATTAGTCTTGAAGCACATTTTTCCTACTGGCTGCGGTTGGGTTGAAGTTCGAGTTGAAAAATCCACAGTCTACGGTCTGATAAATTTGTTTCAGAGACTTGTCTGTGCAAGAAAGGTTGCAATGTCGGAGGTATACAAAGCTTCTGAGATCCTCCTTGTAATGCCAACAACAAATGCTTTCATCGAGAGATCTTCTGCCCAATTAATCGAGTCAAAACGTACTTGAGGTCATTGACAATAGATAGCAAAGTGAAGCACCTTATTGTATTGAAATGCTGTTCTGCCAAACCCTCCTTTATTTTCTTTAGAATTTCCAAGGCGATGAGATGATCAATTGTGTAAAAGAAACACCACTTGGTTGATTGAGATGAGCATGTCCATCCCAGTCTCTTCAATATTCGATTTTTCAATTTTAATATTGATCATTTTTATGGATTTCTTTGTGGCATTACGAAACGCTATTACGGGGTTTTCCGATTATTTCGAGAGTCTGCGCGGCGTAGTGTTATAAAATTTTTCTTGGGGTAGAGGAAGCCTGGTTCAACCTTGTACTCCCAGGTTTTGTTCACCCCACCTTTTCAGCCTGAGAGCACCGTTGATTAAATCATTGAAGATTGGATCTATTGAAGGCGGAACTTCTTTAGAACTTTCATTTTGAACACTAAGATGACTTGATCATTCAGACGGTGAGACGATAATCTTTGTCGTCTCCTAGTCTTCAATTTTATTCTTAAGCTGCGATTCCAATGAATTTTCATTTTTCTTCCAATTAATGTTCTGAGGAGCACGAGTCTCTTTTGTTCGCAGTGGAGCAAGAAAAAGAGATCATAGGCTGCACCCCCAAATGAAACGGCCTTTTTTCCAGGGAGCGTTAACCGGACAAATGCGAAGTAGAAATGCATTCTGGACGAGGGGCAATTTTAACAGTTTTAATTCCTCGTTCTTTCGTTACCGCATATATATATAAGAGTAATCTAGAGGCAAACACACTAAATTTTATTGACCATCCCTCCCAATCATTAGTTTTCGAGAGAGATGCAATAGTTAGGAACGACATCAGTTGCAACCAATAACCCTTTGCTCATTGGTAGTTTATAAACCACACTTGTATGCAGGCTAGATTGACAGATGCTCTCTCTCTACTATTCATCTAATATTCAATCTGCCCTCAATCATTATCATTGTGGTTGTGTCGACCAGAGGAAGAGCGGCGATGTCGAAAACAGATAACTCCTGCAAATATCACCTTGTTATTTTGAATGCTGTTGTATTTATCGGAAATGTGGCTATGGCTATTTACATAATCATAAACAGGAAGAAACAATTTCGAGGGTCCCTTCTTTACGGCTGTCTATGTGCGTCTAACACGTTTTCCTCACTTTACATGTTTCTTCCTGCAGCGATAAGCAATAGGCAAGCTGTCAAGGACGAGAGCGACCATCCGCTAAGCATTCTTACTGTCTCATTTCGTTGCATCATCGTTTGCTTCAACTGTGGTTTTAACTTGGCGATGGCTTATTCTAAAATTTGTGCTGTTACACAGCCATTCAAGTACTCAAATGCAGTTGCAGTGCGAAGGTTAAACAGAAGACTTGTTCTTACTGTTTTTATTTCGACCCTTGGTTTTGCCACTCTAAACGCATTCGTCACAGCCACGACAAAGATTCAAAGTCTCAACAACTGGGCCATCACCATAACTTTAGTTATCACCTACATAGCTCTGTGTATCACATATTTCAAACTGGTTCGGGCATATCAACGAGGAAATAATAATCTAGCGGCAGCTTCTCCAGGTGGAAACAACATGCACGTCATCGAAGAAAGGAAACGCAAAGAACGATACCTTACATGTCTATTCATTGGTACAACGACTAGCTTCTTCATCTTCAATCTACCAGTGATGGTTCTTTTGCCAATGATTTCTCCTAGTGCCAAGGCAACATGCAGCTCCACTAACACAAAACTGGCACTATTTGCAGCTACATTCTCTTTGATTGATATATTGCTAGACCCTCTTTGGTTTTTTATGACGCTGTGGTGGAAGAGCAGGAAGTCGGCGTCACAGGCTGCACCCCAACATGAACTTGCTGTCTTGCCAGGGAACGCCAACAACGAAATAGCAGTGGTAGGAAAAAACTAATGACACATCCTTAAAAACTCATTACGTTGACTCATATAAACAGCCATTGGTAACCTTGATCAAATAACCTGTCTTTTAAGCTCTTTAGTTAAGACATCAGTTGAATTGAAATTTACGTGAAGTTTCTTAAATTGGATTCAAGGGCGGAAAAACTCTGCTCACTTTATTGCATTTATTGTATATCTTACTTTCATTGCATGTGGTATATCATTAACGGGCTTTATTTTATGCTTTATTTTTTTATAAAGGATTTTAGAGTATACATAGGTGCTTTAGAATATGTAAAAAACTTGGGAAGTGCTTGTCATTTAAATTATCTTAACTGCAAATGTTAGTTACCTGTAATTGTTCCTTATAAACATGTTAATATGAATGTAGCTAATTGAGGTGAATTTACTCTTTATTTTTGCGACTTGTCTCTGGGACGGAATACTTTTGAACTTTTAAGGTTTTTAACTTTCAATACAAATGAAGGTGAAAATTCAACCTCGGTAATGCAATGGCCGCATTACCTAACTAATTTCACAATGTTTTGAATAGAATTCTGATAGTAAGTAACAAAGGAAGGTCTCAAATGATACAAGCTGTTTAGTTGTAATTCTGTTTTTTTTGTTAAAAAATATCAGACGATTCGGGGTGATTCTCCTGTGCTTTGAAAACAGTTAAGACCCAAAATAGATTACACTCTACTGCGTCATCCAAATAAAAGACACGTGATCAACTGATACCGACTTCATACAATTATTATCCTTAAAAATTTAGGTGCAAAAGATGCTCGATTTCGAAAAGAATGTAGAAAACGCTCGAAATTGTGGTTGTGTGCTTGTCTGGAGATTGTCTTTTATAATAAATCAAGTGTAGAATTGAAGCACTATAGGCATTACTGGGCACTGGATTACATTGTAACTAAAAATAACATATCCATCATGGTATATCACTATGTAAAATGCTAATGTTTAATGTGTCCCATATTTTGCTTCAATCGAAATCTCATACTTACTTATTCAGATATAGGTTTCAAAAAGGTCAACGTTGTCAAAAGTTAAAGGAAGGGTAACGCAATAGATGGAAATTAAAATGCTTGAAGTTTAATATGAACTTTGGAACTCAGCTTTTTATAAATGGCAAACACAAAGCAGTCGCTTCTCGCTGTAAATTTATCCCCATAAACCACCAAGTGAAAATAACTCTCGTTTGACACCACTTGCAGATCCATCTCTTCATTTTCGATACATTCGGAGGAAAACTTCTAGTTTAGCAAGTGCTGAAAAAAAAGCAAAAAAAGCATGGATTTCATCGGAATTTTAACAATTATATCATGCAGGGGCGTTGTAGCCAGGCTGGATACCGAGAGATTTACCGTTTGGCCCCCTTCGTGGATTTTGTAAAATTCATGACGATAATAGATGTATCGAAAATTTATTTAAACTAAAGACACAAAAGTGGTGCATAATAAAACGGGAAAAAGAAGCATTGGTACTCGCGGCAATTGGTAAAAAAATAAAGCCACTCGCTTCGTTTTTCAAAGTGAAGAAAATTGTAGGAATGATGCTTCAATATTTAGGGGATGTTATAGACAAACCTTTTTATTCAATCAAGGTTGTGAAAACGTGTTGAGTGTAGAGGGGCAAAAGCGGAAGAGAAACGCAACGCAAAAAGACACTTTCACGCTAAAAATGGGACATTCTCATGATTTTCAGATAAAGAGGGGAACTCAAGTTAAGGGTGGTTCCTATGCCACATGGCTCAATATAAAATGCAAGCGTTGAAACATTTTTGATTGATCGACGTGCGCGAATTATTCAATCGTCGACAAAAATCTCTTAATTCTTTAGTTTTGTTTGCAGCCACCCCAGTATAACAATCGAGAGTATAAAAAGTGACAGAAATTTCTCTCAAGATGTCAAAGCACTGCAAAAAACCAAATTCTCTCTAAAAGTATAAAATTCCACTAGGGTGTCCCTTTGTGCCTTAGCAATTGCATGTCTTAATAAAATCCTATCTTTTGAACCTTCTACCATATTTACGATCTTTTTGACTTTTTAAATTAGATGTAATAAGTCTCTCAAATGGTGATAACCATTTAAATTGTTTAATATGAAAGTGGTTACGATTCTTTTGCGCTGGAAATCTAAAGCAAATACGATGATGTCATATATGATGTCAGCTTGCAATATAGCATTTTAGTTTACAAGAAAACGGGTAAAGTCAAAAAGTGTTCAATTTTGTCTCGGTTTCCCATTGAAATAACGATCAAATTTGTAGTTTACTTCTTTTGCATGCAGTCATTGCAGAAAAATTTCATTGCATTTTTGTTTTGTACAAGTTTATTGTTTTACATTTTCTCTCCTGACTTTCTGCTCTCTGGCTAGGTCGTTAAATAAGATGTCCCATGATGAATGGGCCCCTTGTTAGCAGATTTCCCGGACTTATTCTTGAAGCCACAACTCCCCAGTATCATGTATTGAATTGGCTCTCATTGCTCCCAGTTTTTCAATCTGGAAGATGACAAAGCATGAAGCAATCGGCTTTGGCCAATCGGCGTTCACTTTCAACTTTCTCCTGATTGAAGACATCAAGCCAGAAGAATAACCTCTTTAACAAACTCTTGCCACTGGGGAACGTTTGCAAAAATGATCAAAAAGAGCAATAACAAAAAGAAGGGGACGGGTCTTTCCTGCAGTAGAATAAACTATTTAAAGACTTGTGCAGGTACTTAGAATGAGAAATATAAAAAATTAAACTCAAAAGTTGAGTTTCATAAAATAAAGAGGTAAATGGGAAGTAATAAGGGTCCAAACTAAAGCGGAAATTCTGTGATTTTGCTGCTCACTACTGGGGAAGGCATTGTGCCTACTAGGAAACTTTCCAAATAGTCAGACTGTTAAAAATGACCTAAATCAATGCATTGTACATTTATATAGATTTCTTGGCTGGAAGCACTTTGTCTATATTTTGGTATGTGCTTACTTTATTTTTATAGGCTTTTGGAGTGGAAGTATTCATATTGACATCAAGGCTGAAAGTATATGTATAGATTTTTGGGTGGGAAAGATTTATATAGATATCTTGGGTCGAGATATTTGATAAACGTTCTCAATTAGTTTCAAATTTATCACATTTCTTTCATGATTTATTTGCTATGTGCCCTGACAAACAGGAAAGGTTGGTGTGTATCTGTGATGCAAACCACGTTCCAAGATAGATAGAATTGGACATTTAAAGATATCTATATCAATTTTTGAAGAAACCAACTTAAGTAAATGTTAGCACCTTTCAATCGTTTTAATTTAGATATGATTTATGATTTGAGATAGCAAAATAAATCACTTTCTTCTTGATTTCATTAACTTTCCTTTTGAGCCACTTCAAAGAGACATCCTCATATAAGTGTGAAACAGGTGGATTTTCAAGAAATGGTGATGGCTATAAACGGGCAAAAGAAAGATATTTGACCCAGCATACTTATGCTCAAAGATTTCCTTCCTCTCAAAGGACGCAACAGCAGGATTAGACACTACGCTAGAGGTTATTGCTTAACTATTGTCAGCTCACTTTTTCTGCAGTTTTTTTCACAGTTATCATCAATAATGTAGTGCCAACTTTCCCAACCCTGCGCATTTTGTTCACTGTCATATGTTCATTTGAGTGAGCTTCCCACGCTTGCTCAAAGTAGTGAGAGCTCTTTTCCTTCAAAAAACGTATCTTAAATGTTGGTTTCTAGCAGAATTTGGAAAAAAGCCCGCTGAGATTATGTTTTCCTGCACATATATTTTTAATAACGAGCAAGGCAAAATTAATTTGACATGTGAAGGAACAAAAATCATTGCAAAAACATACTTTCACAACTAACAGCCTATTACTCCTTCCTAAAATATGTACTTCCTTTTACCATTGTATTTCACGCGGAAAGGATCTGAAGAATAAAATAAACCTCTTTACTTTAGTTCATAAATTCTTGTGGCCCATTAAAATTGTTCCCGGCCTCAATGAAGTGTATTATATTCATGATTTTAGATCGAAGATACGAATTATAAAGACCTCCGAAATTCAACATTACATAATATAATGACCTCCTTTAACAACAACACAGCATGATGATATTCTTTCATTAACTAAACAATGGATAATACAAAGCACTATATTACAAAGTGATACACAATTTTTTCTAAGGAAGCTTTTATTCATAACCCTCATGTCCCACTTTGAAGCATTGTAGTTCATTGTTACGGTATGCAGGTTACCAGACCTTGGACTGTGTTAGCGAACAATTCTATAACGAAATTTTGCGCGTAACATATCGCGTGAAAATCTTGACGGTGCAAAGACTGCTGATGGAAAAGAGGTTCCTGTAGTTGGGGCAGTCTCGTTTTCAGTTTTAATAGGATCGGTTACGTATAAATGCCATGCTTTCATAGCATCTGATTTAGCGTACAATGTTGTTCTCGGTCATGATTTCTAACATGAATAAAGTGCAGTAATTGATGTTCGCCAGCAGTTTGTTCTTTTCGCGAAAGAAAATCGAGTTTGTTTTGCTTGTGGAGATTCTCCTCCTGTGAAGTGTGACGTAAAGATTGCTAAAACTCTAGTTAAAGACGCTCAAAATGAGTCAGTTATTCCCGCTCGTTTGGACAGAGTTGCAAATTCACCTATTGTTGGTTTGATTGAAGCAGTTCCAAATCTTTCTGATCGTTATCACCTTCACGGAGCTAGTACATTGACTTGTCCTAATGAGGAAGGTGAAGTAACTTTTCGCATTTAACACCCTTCAGACACACCTGTTATTCTTTACAAAGGTACTTCAGTTTGTACATTTCTGCAAATAACATCCTCTGCAGATATCATCGCATTAGAGTCTAGTACTGCCGTTGCCTCTTCAGTTACATCTGCATCCTGCCTGAAAAACACATCTTCTGACGATTTTCATCTCCAGTAAAAGTCTTTACTTAGCCCTTCTCTCACAGCTGCAGAAAATACCGAGCTTAATACACTTTTAAAAACTATTCTGACATTTTTGCTTCTTCATCTCTTGACCTCGGTCATACCAAAATTGCTGAACACTAAATTAATACTGGTGATGCTAGGCCCATCTAACAACAGCCATACTGGGTTTCTCAAACACAACGAGCAGAAATTGATCGTCAAATTTCCAACATGCTTGACCAAAACATCATCAGTGTAGCCAGTAGTCCTTGGAGTTCTCCAGTTGTTTTGGTGAAAAAGAAGAACTGTGCTACTCGATTCTGTGTTGATTACCGAAAACTTAATGTCATTACCCGAAAGGACAGTTACTCTCTGCCTCGTATCGATGATGCTCTCGACGCCCTTTCTAGCTCAAGTATTTTTCAACTCTTGACCTGCAATCTGGCTACCATCAAGTTGCCATGCACCCTAAATCTAAGGACAAAACTGTGTTAATTACTCATTCTGGGTTGTATGAATTTAATGTTTTGAGTTTTGGCCTAACAAACGCTCCCCCGAATTTTTAACGATAAATGAATAGCGTGTTACACGGCCTTGATTGGAAAATTTTCCTTATTTACATAGACGATATTATAATCTTTTCATCGACATTCGAAGAACATCTTACTCGTTTACGTCTTGTTTTTAATCGTTAACGTGAGGCGAACTTGAAACTCAAGCCCTCATAATGTCGTTTCGCCGGTGAATCTGTTAACTTTTTAGGATTCACTGTCTCATCCCGTGGTATGTTACCTGATTCGAGTAAAATTGAAGCTGTTAGATCGTTTCCAGCTCCAAAATCCGTTAATGATGTTTTCAGTTTTCTTGGACTTTGTAATTATTATCGGCGTTTCGTGGAAGGATTTTCGAAGAGTGCTTCACCCTTGAACCGTTTGACTCGTAAGAATGTTGTTTTTGCTTGGACTCCTGAATGTCATTCTGCTTTCGAACTTTTAAAGGAACGTTTGTGTTCACCGCCGATCCTCTCGTATCCTGACTTCAATTTGCCTTTTCATCTTTTTGCGGATGCCAATCAGTCGGCATGAGGTTATGTTTTAGGACAGATCGTGGATGGCAGAGAACATGTGATAGCTTATATTGGTCATGAACTGAGTTCTGCTGAAACTCGTACAGTACGACGGAACGTGAAACATTAGCAGTTGTAGATGGCATCTAACGCTATGAGCCTTACCTTTCTGGTAAAAAGTTATATAATCATACGGACCATGGAAGTCCAGCTTGGCTCATGCGAGTTAAAGATCCGACTGGTCGTCTAGCGCGATGGGCTTTGAGGTTACAACAATACGATTTTGACATAATTCATCGTCCAGGTGTTGCCAACGGGAATGCCAATGTCCTTTCTCGTCGAAATTATTCCATTGCCTCTTCTACTAACCAATCGTCAATTTCTTCCCTTCAGTTGCCTGTTGCAGTTACAGACCACCCGTGTCCGCCACCAAACACGCTTCATAATCTGCAACGTCAAGACAAAGACCTCGCCGATATCATTTCATACTTAGAGTCATCAGAACTACCAACCATTTACAGCAAAGCTCGAGCATTACTGCTATCCATTGATTCATTTTATTTAGATGAAAACGGTATTTTGTGTCATTTATGGACACCAGGAAAATGCCGTGCAAAGTCGCTCTGTTCTCAGGTTATTATTCCTGCCTCTCTTCGTCATGAAATTCTTGTCGCCCTTCACGATGACCCAACAGCCGGACATCTTGGCACAGATAAAACATACGAAAAAGTTCACGCTAAGTACTATTGGCCTGGCATGTACAAAGACATCGTGCACTGGTGCCGCTCATGCGTTGACTGCGCTATGAAGAAAATGCCACGCAATAAACGAAAAGCACCGTTATTACCTATTCCCGTTGAAGGTGCGTTTGATCGAGTTGCAATGGACATCTTAGGCCCATTCCCTGTGTCGGATGAGGGAAATAAATACATCATCGTCTTCTCCGATTATTATGCGCGTTGGCCGGAGGCATGAAAGAGAATGCAAAGATAAAAGATCCTTGGTCTAGTCTCTGGCTAAATGTAGAAAATATCATCCGTTATGACAGGAACGTGATGACCTACAAGGGTTTTGTTTCGTGTATAAATAATGTTAGATAAAAAAAAAATAAAAAGAATGTGCCATACCATCGACGGAGGCGCCACGCATTGCTCAGCTTTTAATTGACGAGATACATGCCCAACATAGTGCCCCCGCACTCTCCTTTCCGATCGTGGTCCGAACTTTCTATCATCGATAGTTACCGAAGTTTATAAAACTGTGGATGCTCGTCAGCCAACATCAGCGCTTACCACCCGCAGACAGATGGTCTTGTCGAACGTTTTAATGGTAATCTCGCTGAATGTTTGTCCATGTACGCCCGGTCAACTTCCGGCCAGATCTTCAGCCACATATATTTCTAATTCAAAATTAAATTTGAACTTCTTATAAGTTCGTGGCTTACTATTCCGATTTGAATTTTGCCAAGCTTGAGATAATTCAAACCATCAAAAATTTCTTATTGATTCGTTCTTGAATTTTGTACTGACTTCCTGTTCAGAGAGCCAGGAAGGGTTTTCAAAAGATTCATTAAAAAACCCTCTTCAGACTCGAAAATTTGTCCAACAATTAAACACATAGAGAAAATACAAAAAGATGCAATAAAAATACGAATTCCAAATCAAGTACAACAGCATTATATCAAGGTATAAGAATCCTCAACGATAAAATTTTTTGAATGCCTCCCAATCTAAAGCCAAATGAAACCCTTCACTTGTATGCTTCAGAGGATGAGAAGCGGAGGTATATAGGACGTCATAATGGTCGTGCTCCATAACTATAGCAAGACTGAACCCTATGATTTGGTGGTGCTTAACAATAGAAATTGCAATGGACCCCCGCATTTAGTCGTGCCTAACAATGCACAAGAACAATGCAGGTCGAGCTCTTACAAATCAGCACGACCAAATCATAATAATCAAACTCTGTGAAACATTGTCAACAGTTCATAACTTCCTAGTGAAGTAGCGAAAATGGAAATTTATGCACATATGCGTATTTGCAATTGTGATAATATCTCGCTGCTTCAAAAGCCTAGAGAGGCATTTTTCTGCAAGGAACATCTGGTTAAAGCGATGATATTAACGGTATAGACATGATGTTATTGTAGATTGCTTTTTTGTTAACCCTTAATTACTCAAATTCAAAACAATAGGGCATTTTTTGGTTGTGAACCAGTCTGCAGAGCATGGCAGAACTCAACGAGATCTCGTGCGTGCAAAGTAAAAAATGGTGGGTGCACGGCGTGCACCTCTGATTCTCTCGGGTGCACCAAGCCGCTTTAGGTACCTATGTGACCCTATACGCATGCAATACGCGCGTGCAAGGCCTAATTTTTGGAGTGCACGTCGATCTGTGGCAAATTTTCTTGTGCGTGCAGTTGCCACGCTCTGCAGACTGGGCTGTGAAAATAAGAAACCAACTAAGAAAAGTTTTGGTATTAAACGCCAATATTTGCATGGTAAAATTAAGAACATATGAGAATAGGGGCTGATTCAAGTTTCTTATAAAAAGGTTCATGGGCACGACCAACTTCTATAGTGAAGCTTCGCCCCTGGGTCTAACATATGAATTTGGTCTTCTGCCAATTAAATGTAAGATAAAAATGAGAGGACTTGTATAAATGAAAGATAATTAGATGATAGTGAAACAGAAAGATGATAAAAATGAAAGGCAGTCGACTTTGAGGTTTATAACCTCCAAAACCTCCATCTTACCCTCCCACTTTCCGGAGGCTGGTGCCACCGCTGGACAGGGCTGTTTTCGGCTTTGGGTCACAATCTGTAAAATATTTCTATCGAAGAACCAAACAAATATTTTTGAACATGACTAATAAAACGCGTCATAGATATCTATTCGTGGCCTATATGATCATTTTGGGACTTTTTTGTTTTTAAACTGAATTACACTGGCTGGCCCAGTGCTTGATCTCAAATTTGTAGCCTCGTATCCGACAGAGCGCAATGAATGTTGTTGTTGCTATACAAGTTTGTTTTCAACAGACGAGCACTACGTTATCACAAACATACATTATTTAATCTCACAAAATGCAAAGTAAACGCTCTTCCACCAAAAAATTCAATATTTCGCGCGAATCTTCAAACAGTCCTCAACCGGAGAATAGCTTGGAAGTGATATCTGATGGCAAACTGTCCGATATTGCGAGACCGTCACTTTCCCGGGGATCGACTCGCACCATCTCCCAGCTAAGTATGCAAAGCACCAACGTAAGCTTTGGGCTGGAGAGTCTTCCTAATGATAGGCCATTGCTGAATGATCCACAAGAAGAAGAACTATTTTTAGAGGAGGCAGTTGTTGATGAGGATGACAATATGGAGCAACCAGACAATCTTACTCCAAATGTACCTACAAAGACGTTACCAACTTACACAGGCATGGAATTAGGCCAGTTTTGGGACCATTCATCTCCTGATATTGAATCCAAAGAATTTGAAAAAGAAATTTTGAAAATAGCAAAGAGATTCAATGAGAAAAAACAGCTTCCTAAAAATCCGAATTTAATTGAAAAAGATGCGACCAATTCAAGTCCAATAACTGCCCGTTCACAATCCAGTATTTCAAATAATGAAGATCAAAATTCTGAGAAAGAAATTGATCCTAAAATTGTTAAAGGAATGGAAAAGATTAAAAAGCTTGATGAAATATTAGCAGAGAAAGTTAAATTAGAGAAGGAAGCTAAAGCAGAAAGGAAACGAATGGAAAAGGACTGGCAACTTGAAATCAAGGATTTTGTACAAGGATGCGGTGAAAACAAATCAAAACCTGTCATTCAGCAATTTTTGGCATTAACTAATGGCCTAAGTGACCCTCGCCCTTTAGAAGAGGAATTTGATGTAAAACCTCTGTTTCAAACTGAGGTAGAAACAGAGTTTGACCTGTCAAGCTGTAAAAATGAAAGTCATGACAATAATCAGGAGTCTAAACATTGTGGTGAAAAAAGAAATTCAGCTAGCCAACCTGACAATGATCTGAGAGATGAAGGAAAAGAAAGATTGAATAGTGGGAAGAGTGAGAAGTCAAGGAAAAGGAATTTCATAAGAAGAAACATTGCATTAGCAGCGCATGCAAATGAAATAGTTTCATTGACTGAATCAGAGCAACACAGGCTTGACGAGCTTCTTTCTGATGACAGTGATCTTTTGCTGATAGAAAATCCATTTTCAAAGAACAACCATCATAAAGTACCATCAGGATATGAGTTAGATGAAGATTCTAAGAGAGCATTGACTGATATAGATGAAAAACTAAGGTGCTTAGTTCCCCAGTCTGATTACCAAAGTATCTGCTTTAGTCCTGTTACTGATGATCAGATTTTAACAGACCGAACTATCAACTTATCAGAAACTTCAGAAAAAGGGGAAGATGCATCTGTCACTAAATATGGTGATAAAAATTTAAAGAAAGAAAAGCACTATAGAGAAATACAGCAAAGGCTGCAAGACATAGAGCTTGAACTTAAGAAAATGGATCAATTAGAAGCATATGAGAGCCAGTCAACTACACCAAGGATATCAAATGATTTGCTAAGACAGCTACTGGAGGTAGATTCTAGACTAACATCATCTGCTTTGAGTATCCTTGATTCTGCAAGGTCAAATCTCAATACTGCTAGAACTGACATAAGTGAGGAAAGTGGTGATACTTCTATTGTCAGTGACACTGCATCATATCTTGATACAAGCAGGACTTCATGCACAGAAAAGAGTTATCATGACATTGGCATATAACTGTGGCTTTGCTTGAAAATTGCTTGCTTTCTTGAAGTATACCATATGTAACAATGTTATATGTTAGTTGATACTAGCGTGATGATGTTAAGTTAGAAAAACTTTATTGTAATTAATAAAAACACAGCATCATATGCACATCTATGTCCTTGCAGCCTAGTAAAATCTCATTAGTTTTGCTAACAGCAAGAAATTTATAGCAGACTGTACTACTAACAAGATAGGAATAATGCTGTTGCTCCTTGGTCTTCAAAGGTTGGTTGGGAATGCAACCACCTTTAGATGGATACTCTTTCCTGTTTGGTACAACGTTTCTGCTCTCCTTAAAGTCAAGAAAAGGACATCTTTTTTATGGAATGTTTAGTTAGTTGCTAGAAATTGACCCATATTGAAAGGAGGTTAACTGTTTTGTTCAACCATTTCAGTTTCAACAAGATAACGTCAAACAGCAATCATTAGCCCTACTTAAGGCATCTTAACTCCTGTCCTGCCCATCCAACTGCTTTCAGTTTCTTTTTGTAGTCGAGGAATGCCTGTTGCACTCCAAGACAAGGGGGCAGAATTGTGAAAAACAGAGAAAATCAGGAGCAAATAGCAGAATCAGGGTTTGTTGAAAGGGCTTTTAGGAGCTCCTGTCGCTCTTCTTTAGGCAACCCTGATGAAAATTATGAATAAATGTGACTCTCTTTTGCTCTTTGAAATGATCGAATTCATTGATATTGTTTTTGATTTTCTTTTTTTATATTTTGCGCCCTCCTCTCCAACCCTCCGTTCCACTGTTCCAGCAACAGGTTCTTACCCGTTATAAAACCAGATCGAGGCTGACTCTTAAGACGTGGAAAGTGAAGACAAAAATACAGTTAGCCAAGTGTCACCTGTAATAATGATGATTTTTTATTTATTTTTGGACTAGAGATTGATATCAATATGGATGACTCCACACAGTTGATCTCTCTTTCGTTTGCAATGTTTCTTGGCAGCTTTGTTGCTGGTGCAATCCCTCTAACGATATCACTTTCAGAGGTAAGACGGAAAACTTTTTTGATGGCCTACATTTCCACATCTAAAGGTCTACAAAATTTCATATTAAATGATATAAAGTCGCCTTCAAATATTTTATTTCATTTCTTAAACCAGCAATGTAATGATATTATCTTTAAGTAGACCTAGTCTAACTTTTTATGTTCAAAATAAAGGCTTCTTCGGCTTAGTGAAGTCTCATTCATTCATGTGAGGCCTATTATGCGAAATCTTGTAATTAGAACAATAAGGGACTTCCCTCCGTGTACAGTATATATATAACCTCTCCTGACCGAGGGGCATGCAAGAGATCTAAAACTTTGGAAATTTGGAGATTCAAGACAAAGAGGACATATTTATTCAGATTTGTTTTGAACTAATTAACTCACTAGCCTGGCTGGATAACTTGCATGTGCTTGCAGCTACACTTTCCTTTAATGTCGATGTGTCGCACCGCCCCCTACCATTTGTCGCATCTTACTTTCTTAAATGAATTAATACAATATAGACGTTTCACGCCATTTCTGCAAACAATTTGTGGCTGGTTCAACTTGAATGAAGTACTAATAAGAAGGGAAAGGGGTATTAACACGCGAAGCTCATTAAATATTGGCTTGGTTTTGCTAGCAACTCCTTCGATTTTGTCACATGTTGGCGTGAAATTGGCTTTGCTCGCACGTTGCAGTGGAAAAACTGCTTTTGGTCGCAACTACGTGTAGGCAAAAACAGGCATATTTTCCAACCCGGCTCTCTAGACGGATGACAGAAGTTATTCTGTTAAAATGGACCTCATAAGAAAGGCCAACTTCAACCAACAATAGCAGAATGACAATGTGCAAGAGTGCTAGGCAAAATATCATGGAATAAGTCATACACATGAAATTGGAACTTGGGACTTGCTAGTTTGTCATTCCATACTTGTGATTAAAACATTCCCAATGATGATGCAATTTAATTCATATTTGCACTTTTCACAATTCTTAACCAAGAATTTAGAATAAGAAAAAATGGCCAAGTCTAATTCGTTTTGTTAAATCTAATGTTTCTCATGTATATTACCAATTTATGATATACAGCAATTAATTTCTTCTGCATTTATCAAATGAACACGATTGTAATAGTTAAATATAGAATTTATTTAATACCCCTCTCAAGTCTTGTAGTTTTGTCCCC
Source organism: Catostylus mosaicus (assembly GCA_964019065.1). NCBI lineage: Eukaryota > Metazoa > Cnidaria > Scyphozoa > Rhizostomeae > Catostylidae > Catostylus > Catostylus mosaicus. Next base: position 11,159,463 of record OZ025187.1, read on the forward strand.
CCCCCCTACCATAACAGAGGATTTCAGCAAAATTTGTGAGCCATTCTGTTGCTTAACTGGTCCATCTAATTTGTGGTTGGGCATTCTTTTTTGCCTGTGATGAACAGGTATTGACTAGAGACAAGATTTCTTTTGAGTCAATGTCCCAATAAATTATTGCCCTGAACAATCAATGTTAAATGTAAATATTTGGTGAATGAATTGGTGAATTGGAAACTATATAGTTTTTCTCCCACCCTGCGCTGATTGCCTCAATTCAAATTGGACCCACTAATAGGAAAAAATATCAGATGTGAGGTTCCAACCTAACAAAGATGAATCAAATTCTAAGTTGCTGTGAAGCATGCCACCATTATGTTTTGAAAGAGATCTTGATTCCATAATCACTTTGTAGTTATTATTTTTATATAATTATATTAACCTGTCCATGTGATATGTTTTAGAGGAGCTTGAGACTTGTTAGCATTATTGGAGCTGGTTTACTGGTTGGTACTGCACTAGCTGTGATCATTCCTGAAGGTGTACATGAGCTGTATGAGAAACATAATCATGAAAGTATGTGTTATTATCATGATGGATGTTATTGATTATGCTCAGTAGCAACAGTATGCTATATTTTAAGGCAACATATTCCTCTGTCATTTCTTGATCACTGAGAAAGCCATGTGCTTGGCACAAATAGTGTTGTTTACTTAAATAACACCAAATCTTTTTTTCTGTTGTGGCCAATATCCCATTTGAGTAGTATCCTTTAATATGTATCTCAACATCTTAGCATACTCAAAAAGTTTGCTTGGGTTAAAATGCCAATGTTGCCTTTTCTGTGCATTTTTGTTTTGAGATAAGAATTCCACAAAAATCATATCTCTATCATCAGAATTATATGTACAATAAAATTGGGATTTTTCCACAGCATACAAGATGAAGATGACAAGCATTCTAATATAAGTAACGTGTATTGGAGAATTAAGAAATTTTAAAAATTTTCTTCACTTCAAGAAGAGTATAATGACATATATACTTCTTTTGTAGTTATGGAACAAAATATTAAGTTTCATAATACACGAGAGACTAGCATTTCTTCACCAAGTTTATCAAATTCCCCCTTGCCAACAAAAGCCCATGATGCACATCACCATCATGGTCATGAACATGAAGGAATAGAGCTTCACACTCTTATTGGTGTTTCACTAAGTTTCGGTTTTATCTTCATGCTGTTGGTAGACCAGATTAGTGGTGGTCATTCGCATGGGCCATCAGGTAAGATCAACAGTATTGCAGATGAAGTTTTACAAGATCATCATTATGGTCATCTCATATCTTGAGGGAATGCAAGCATACTATTGGTCAGTAGGTCTTTGATTGGTATTCCTCCTATTGTCTGAGAGACAAAGACCACTTTTCTAGAACAATTCTGGCAAATATTGATTTTAAACAGAATAGTCCCTATTGTTATGCAAATCAAATGATTTGAATTGTGCCAATCATAATAGATCTTCTAAAACTTCTGCAACACCCAAGATCAAATGATATCATGATGAATTTTTTTGCATTTCATTTATCATCCAATTACATAATCTCCTTCATATACTGAAACTCCTTTTACAACTAAGTTCTGTTTTAACAAGGTAGCTTACAACAAGAATCAATGCCTATGTAAGCTCCAGATTAAATAACTCCACTAAATTTAGGAATTTTCTGGGCTAAGTTTTTTTGCCAGTGTTGAAGGGCTCCCCTGCCTTTTAAGATCCACATTACTTGCAATGAATTAACATCTTCATTTCTGTGCACATTCCGTTTTATCAATTGGGAGAAGTTGTAGCACGCAAAAAGAATTTCTAGCACCAGAAATAAAGGGTCTACACACTTAATATTTTTGCTTATAGGATTTAATTATGTAGCCTGCTGTGCTTTGATGCTAATCATTCTCTTAGTTTTGCCTTGATCTTCATTAAATTTGTTATTTTCAACTAATTTTTCTTATCAAAGGAATGGTGATTGACAGAAATCAGTCACTCTCATAAAAATGACTTACATAACACTGAGAGGGTCATTTTGATTTGTACACAGGAGATGGACAATGATAAAAGTTTCCTACTAATTCCAATCAATTAATGAATCAGGTTTAACAAGCTCTAGAATTAACTGGTGCATTCTTGCCTCATTTTCATAGAGGAACAATAAATTTGTAATAAGTAGGTATGTTGCACTTGACTTGCCAGAAAAAGGCCTGAAACATGTCAAGGTTTAAGTTACTGTGTGAACAACAATATGCCATGAAACTATAAATTCAAGCTTTGTGATGGTTCAAGAAAGTTTCCCTGTGGCTTAATTTATCCATCAATGCTATTTTCAGTAATCTTAATTGTTTTCAATGAGCAGTCAAGGTTCTTTTATTCTGGAAGAATTCAGGGGCCCTCCAAAAAAAAGTACACCAATTGAAAAAGAAGAAAATTAGCTAGATTACATTTAAAAAAAGCTAACACAGATGTAACATAATATTTATGATCCTCTTTTTCTTTACAGATTTGAACAATGAGAGAAGAACGAATAAATCAGTTGCAACAATAGGATTGGTTGTTCATGCTGCTGGTGAGCCTATTAAAGCTAAGCGTACAAAATCATTTAATTATAACTGACGGTGGTTGTTCAACTTGTATTTGTGCACACAGATCAACAAAAGACTGATAAAGGCCATAGCAAAAGACCTCCATTGGTCCCATAATTGACACATAAGCTAGGTTTACATGCAAATGGATAATTTCTATTTAGCTCACATTTTGTCTTTCATCGCAAGCATTGTCTTACCAAGCTTGCATCTTAATTTAAAGATTATGCCTGAAATAAACTCCTCAGTGACAGACAGTTTATCTTCAAAACATTAAAATACCAATTCCCCTTAAAAATCCGACCAAATCAACAACCAAATAACTTGAAATGTAGTATGTAGCTCACCTGTATGTACAAATAAAGGGTGATCATTTGAAGCACACTACCTTAAGTTGTCTATTTCATGAGAATCAACTGTTTCATTTATGTTTGATGTTGTTTTATATGATGCTTTACATTTTCTATTAAGGGGAGGCACTCTTCTGATTTGATCCTCCATTTCAATTGCTCTTAATTGGTCTATTTTGCATACAAGCGTGAATATCCTCCTTCTTCTAGTTTGTAGTTTTAGTCAATTTATTTTTATTGTAGTTGAATTATGTTTTGAGCTGTACATCAGAATAATTAAACAAATATGAAAATATAAACTTAAAATAAGAAAATGTCTTTGACATGGGTTTAGCAAAAAAGATCAACAGTTGCAGTCTAAAACCGGTGAAAATAGGAATTGCTCAATTCTGTGTATAGTTAATCCCCCCCTAATGTTTTCTTCTTTGTAGCATATCATGTTGTTTAAAAATGCATAGTTATTTTTGCACAACTTTTTTGGCATATATATTCAAATTAATCTTCCTGAAATTCCTTCACAGCTGATGGTATTGCATTGGGAGCTGCTGCCAGCACATCTAGATCTGATGTTGAAATGATTGTGTTCTTTGCGATAATGCTTCATAAGGTTTGCACCTGTATATTTTTTTTAGACCTACAAAACTCAAACTAATTTGTACTAATAAAACCAAGTTACCCAGAAATATGGTTTAAACATTTAAATTTAATAACAGAACACAACTGTTGAAGTTGTAACTTAAAGTTTCACGCTTAATGCGATCTTCAGACAACTAAGGTTTACACATTAAAATATATAAATCTGTTCATCCCTGGCAATTAAACTTTCAGTATGAATTTAGAATTAAGAAAATGAAGAATAATGAGAAAAATGCGAAAATTTATTGCTACAACCCTCAAACACGAAAGAAACCGACAAAATTGTCATGACACACATTTATAAGCTAAAATAATCAGCTGTAATGGAATAATCCATTTCTATAAGCTACATGAACTGATTCAGTAGTGCCCATGCAAATTTCTGCTGATACACTAGTCTTTCTTATTTTGTTAACTGAATCAATGTCAGTATATTTAGCCAAACTACTTTTATTTGTCATGTCCTCACGTTTTATCAATTTAGTTAGCAATGTTGTGGGCCTTTAAATAAGATTTAAATCGCGTTCAAGTTGGGGCCAATTTTTCTCAATTAGCTGGTCAGACGTTCTTTGCCTTTATTCATTTCAACTATGCACCATATTCTAACGTTTTTCTTTTGCGTGAAGTGTCGAGCGAAAAGGTAGAATTAGCTTGACTATTTGCGTTAAAACACGTTTTGAAATACGGAAGCTTAACTTCGGATTATAAGTAAACCAAGTTCTTCAATGTTTTGCTTTTTTATGACATACATTTGCTTTCTATGTGCCTGTTTTATGCTGCGATTCCAAATTATGGACGCTCTATTTAGAATAAGTAAAAATTTCAATGAGATATCTTCTGCGTGAAAAATACATCCATCAAGCATGCCTTAACACATTGCATCAGATAACTGGTGCACTGATGAAAAAGAACTAGTCCTAATTATCTGGTTTAGATGTAATGTAGTGTTGTACTGACGGTATTTGTTTTGAAATCCCTAGGCTCCTGCTGCCTTTGGACTAACAACCTTTCTATTAACTGAGGTAAGCACCATCCCATATTAATATTGTATTTAATTATGGCCAAGGGTGTAAAAGGGGGGTGGGGTTATTTCTATGGAGTTGTCGACGAAAGATTTGCTTGTAATGCGTTTGCTCCTAAACTATTAGCCTATTGGGCTTGTGGTTGGACGTGATATCAAACATTTAATTAACATTCGCATGGGACCAGTTTCAGTTGTAAAGCTTTACCCCCTGATGATTACACTCCTGGTGCTGCAATACACTAGAAAGTATTTCACTAGATTTTTCTTATTGTTAGCAAAAATGAAAAACTGTTCAAAACAGTGCTTTTTTGCTCTCTTATGGAGAGAAACTTACCCCTTTTTGATACTGAAAGTTATAGTGACAATTTAATTTGTAATATTTTATCCAATAACAAAATATCACCTCGAAATGTCATCCGAACGTCGGTTCGTTGGATATCGTTCTATTTTGCCAAAAATTTTTATAGATCTTTTTAAATTGAATACGTTCCTTTTCATAGCTATACTAGACCTGCTTTAAGTTGTCCTTGCTTTCTTTCAGAATTTTGACAGAAACAGAATACGGAAGCATTTACTTGTGTTTTCACTTGCCGCACCTCTGTTAGCCATCATAACCTTCTATGGTTTAAGCCAGGTAAGATTAATGTACAGTATTTAGTGTATAATATTAGTGATTGTGTTTCCGGGGGTTTTTTCCAGAGAATCATAGAGCACCTTTTCCATAGTTTAACTTGTATTAGGCAATGCTATATCCCTTCTTATAGTTAAACTTCAAGGGGAATTCATTGTCGTACGAAACAATTATTTCATCTCGAATGAAAAAAGATTAATAATTGCTTCATTAAATATTTGTCACCTCTATTTCATATTCAATTCAATTCACCAAGAGTAATTATTTTAAAATGTTACTTGAACTTGGCATCTATTTGAACGCAGTTAACAACCTTTGCCAAAAGTCTCTGGGAACCAATGAAAAACTCATGCTTTATTGATTGCTTTAAGTTTCCAATACCTTGCTCATTATTTGCCACTGACTTTGGTTAAAGTATGATCATAAAACTCGTCTTAACAACATAGTTTTGAGGGGTAAAGGGGAAAGCTGCACATAGATTACAGATTCTCTCCTTAGTATTCCAAACTTTTGACAGGAAATAATCTGGTTACCGTGTAAACAATGTGAAATACTGCAAAATGACTGACTGAGACGAATACTTTTGACACTGCAGTTTTAAACTTGTTTTAAAGATATTCTTCACAATAGAGAGTCTTTGCTCTATCGATTCATAATGTTTCACCTTTGTTTTGTTCCAGGGTAGCAAAGAAGCTCTTACAAGTATGAATGCAACAGGACTTGCAATGCTCTTTTCAGCTGGCACCTTTTTATATGTAGCCACAGTTCATATTCTACCAGATTTGAAGCATTCATATAGACCATCAACTCTAGAAGACGGAAAATCTTCAAATACAGACTACGAAGTGCAGAATTTTTCGAAATTGGACCTAGCTCTACTTATTGGCGGAATACTTCTGCCAATCTTTTTATCAGCATTCCATCATCACTAGCTGGTAGATAGTTATTGTTGATTATAACGTATGAAAGCTTCTTATTAGTGGTTAACAGTTTTAGCGCCAGTTAACATCAATCGATATGGCCATACCCCTAGATATGTCAAAGGAACTGAATAAGGAACTTTAACTTTAATCGGGGAAATAGAAAAACTATACGCTTTTCCTTTGGACGTCAGCTTCAGAATCGCAAAACACTTCCGAGTTGTAGACCCACCCTGCGACTTGAGAAGTAGAGGGGCCCATGAAATCATAGTGCTGAGGGGCCACCCTCCTTTAATATGTGAACTAATGATAATGATTTGATTCAACCAGGTATAATTAAATTACGTGAAAAATGAAGATATTTCTCGAGCTCATGAAAAAATTGTGATCAGAAGCTCAAAGATAAAACGTGATTTAAATGGATTTTTTATTCAATATTTTAAAAACGAAACAAGCAGGTCAGCATTTAATCAATAAGGAAATAGATTGAAGCTTGATAGTAAAGCAAAAGATTTTACTGAAGAAGGTGTCAGTAAAGAGGATTCAAAAATCCAAGACGCATGACAAATAACGAATTTAGAATAATCATTTATACTGGAGAACAGGACCCACACTTGCTGGTAAAATATGACCTGGAATTGATAATATTAAGCCATTGTGAAGAAAGTGTCAGGCTTACAAAGTGTTGGTTGCATAGTAAAGCAAAAATGTTTTTAGAAGAAAGTGAAAACACAACTCAGCTACCTCGACATAGAGTTCCGAAAAATTCTCAATTTACCTCCGGGCTTCTTTTGAAATTTGATCAAATTGTATCAACAAACGGGATGTTTTTGAGTATGACTACTGTTAAGATGAGGTTGATCTGCTATTGTCTACTGGATAAAAGTATGGTCGGGAAATATTTAGAGCACAACGTCACCTGACTGATGGCATTATGTAGTCATGATCCTCTCATTGCCCCGGGAAATCTAATACCATTTCCTTTTCACAATTATTCCTTCTAAGGTTCAGTTTCACTCTCTGTTAAAAATCTTGATAACAGAGATTATTGAATTACTTAAGTAGTTTTAGTATTTTGGTAATCAGCGGGAATAATTACCGAAATGCTTCCGAGTCTAATGGTTTTTAGCTATAGATTACGTTGCAATTTCTGTCACAATAATACTTGGTAGTTTTTGTCTTCTTAGTTCATTAATTATTTAGTTCCTATATTATACAGTATTTTCAATCGAAACGAACGGCCGTTTTAAAGAATAAACAGGCGAGCGGAGCCATCCCCTGGGCGTCCGAAGCCACGGCATACCAAAAGTAGTTTTAGTTTAATTAAATTAAGAAACTCAAGTACATAACCTTTGCTGTAATGAAATAGGTATTAAACAGAATGTTGCTTTAATGATATTATCATTCAAGTTTTTTTAAAAGCTTAAGAAAGTATCGTGCGTCTTTCGAAGGGATGTTTATGAACAATGTGCCCCGTAATATCCAGCGACCCGTTTCATGAGTCGTTTTGCAGTCTTAATTCTGTGTTGATCCTCTGCAAAAAGTTTTAGATGCAGATAACGAGTACAGTTCTGAGCCAAAAGTAAGTTGATATGGATCATGCAATGATGAAAGAATTACCTAGTATACATAATGAAAGGGGCAGAAACGTGTCTCGCTACCATGTGATGAGCTTAGGCTTCAAATTGCAGAAGATTTATAAGGTCTATTATGATTGGCTCAATCCGAATTATCTGATTTGCATAACATTGGGGACTATTTTGTTTAAAACCAAATATTTGCCAGAATTGTGCTTGAAAAGTGGTCTTTGTCTTTTAGACAATAAGGGGAATACCAACCCAAGCCCTACTGACCAATAGTATGCTTGCATCCCCTTAAAACAGGAATTGACCAATCAACGATAATCTTGTAAACCTTCTGCAATACTGCAAATTGCGGTTGCTTTTCAGTTGAGCCCCAGTCCCCAACACTATTAGAACTCCGATAAGGCCTATGTAACCGATCATCTCTTTCACTCCCGGTGATAATAATATTATACAGTAGCAACTAATGCGTTCGTCCAGATTTGAAGAGGGGAACTATTGGTGATGATGATGAAGCAAAGAATCATAACAAATATTGTGCTAAAAATGAACTAAGCTGTCGAAGCATTAGCCTTTCCTTCTACGAAGAAACCAATTCTTGCTAAAGATCAAAGGGCCATGTGGTCCCTGTAGGCACGAAAGGGTTCTAGTTTAAGATCTATAGAAAGACTTTAGCCTTTAAAACCTAAAAATAGGATATTCAAGGCCATAGCCAGCATCTTTCGCATAATGAGGAAGTAGTTCTTAATGCCTGCTTTACTATCATTAACGAACTCTCTCCTAAATGACAATTCAATTTTAATCATTTCCATAAATTAGGAAATTATTTTAGCTTTTTTTGTTCGGTGATCAAGAATAGTTCAATTCGTTTTTGCACCTCAAGCCAACACGAAGCTCTACTGTCCTGTTTTGTAATGCCATTACTTGTTTGCCATGGCCCACGGTCAATGAAATATGCATTAAAATGGGTGCCAGGCTACGTCTCTATAATCAGGTATGAGATTTTGTTGCTGGGTATTTCACCCCAACAGTTCTACTATCTTTTTCTTATTTCATTGATTCATTTATATACAAGTTAAATAATTGTAGTTTTACACGGTGTTACCTTATTGCATATTCTAAAATTTTTCTTCTCCGCCAGTTATTAGTGGAATTCCACTGTAGGACTGTACATGTTTTGATTCATTTCTGAAGCAATGTGTTATAAGTAACGTAACTTAAATAATGGCAACTGAAACGTATGTTTCTGTAAAAAAGTCATACTGACCTGCAGCTTGGATATTCGACTCAGGTAAACTTTGAAATTCGAGTCTCGCAGGTAGTAGTTTTGTAATGAATTCCGTTCTCAAATAAAGCAAATCCAACCTACTTTTGGAATTAGATTTGAGACTTTAACTGTTTATTCACATTATGCCAGAAAAAACTTACTCGAAGCCGTAATGATAAGATGGTTCCTTATTCTAGCAATTGGCGCAATACATTTCTCGACAGGTTGTTATGCATTTGAGATTAACTGTTGCACCAAGTAGCAGGGCCGCTGAAAGGTTTTTGAGGCCCAGGGGCAAAACTGCAAACTGAGGCCTCTTGTGTCTGTGATCGAAGCGAGCAGAAGAGGCAGAAAGCAAGGAGATCTAGGGGAACTTAATCTGGATGCACTCTTAGAACTTTGTTGGCTGCTGTTATTGGGAGGTTCCTTGCATACTTCTAAAAAGGCTATATAGAGAAGTTTTGCTATTAGTTGATGTGGCCCCCTGGACCCTGAGGCCTTTAAGTAAACTACCCCCCTGTCCCTCCCTCTCGGTGGCCCAGCCCAGTGGCAAGGGACAACGTCGTTGTTAAAACGTACAAAGACAACTCAGATGAAAACATTTGTATTTTGTGCTTAGTGCCATAGGGGTAATTGTCTCCGCTGCCCAGGTTGGATTTCCTGTACTCTGCCAACCAAATAATGCTGCAAGACCAATTAATTGCAAAATGATCAAAGTGCATGTAGTGTGCATCTCTTTGAACCCTTGCGAAAAGAAAGCGGAAGTAAGCTAGGAAATTTTAATCTCCAGTTTGTCAAGGACAGAGCAGGAAACGTTTTTACGGATAATTTAGCGGTTGCATTTCAATTAAATGTTTTCTTTTCCAGAGAGAAGAGGATCAAGCAAACTGTTTTGATGCAAGGAAGAAAGATGCTCCTCTTGTTGGTCATTGTGGCAACTATTTTACAACTTGTGCATTGCGACAGTAAGCTCAATTTGTTATGTTATTGTCTTCGCAAAGTTTGTGAAAATCATAGATTTTAAGTTTAAAAATTGAAAGGTTGAAATAGAATTTGATAAAGTCGTATGGTTCAACCAATTTTCATGCAGACCATAAATGACCAAATAACCGCCCGCTGTTAAAAAAGCCGCCCCTGCCGAATACGCGCCTTGGAATGAGGCTAATTTTTGCAAAAAGTGTCCCTTTTAAATAAACACCCCCGTTATGACATACACCTGTTTAAACTTTCGAGGCAGTTGTCTCTTCCCCTGTCCCTTCCTCAGTCCCATTGTTTTATGATTTAATACAATAGACCTAATGTCCCTTTTGACTTATAAAACAATAGACTGGCCCCATGCCCCTTGAAAGGGGCCCTGTTTTGAAGACCAAGGACATAAAAAGCACTTACAGGTAAAAAGCCCGAGAAAAACGTGTTTTCAGTATGCTAGGTTATGTTTCGGTTTTTTTGTAATAGTTTTACAGTATCAAAAAATTTATGATCGGAAAGCTGTTTTTTAAATTTGACCGGAAAGCATGGGAACGATGACAAAATGGAAGCTAACGAATTAAATGCAAATAAACGGAGGACTGAGATAACCAATAAGATAACTATGACATTGAAGCAAGAGGGGGCCAGGGAAGGCACTTGTCTCAGGATATTTTTGAAATGCAGTATTATCAAATGACACGAATTTGCTACGAAAATGTTATAAACTTTTTAATGCATTTTGTGATTCCTTTATAAGTTTAAAGATGTGTCGAAATAGAATTTGATGAAATCGTATTATTCAACACTTTTTTCATGCATAAGGTACCATAAAAGACCGTTTCCTTTTATTAACATTCTAAAATCTTTAAAATTCTGAGTTTATCCCTAATCTTGGCTCTATATCAGGTTGCTTCACTTTTAACAACGTCTCGACACCTCTGAATAAGGGCGAATTCTATTTAGTCATCTTTGTAAGAAAAAAAGGAATTCAGCGGATCGAGGTTCTTGAGAATTTTCTTACTTTCAGGGTCCCTCCTGCCAAAAAATTTCTTCTATCCCACCATTTGGCCTAGGTAGTACCATATTCTTTCATACGCATGATTGAAACCATCTTAAATTTTTTGTAGTGTAGACTTTTGGATTTCTCGTCATTGGGGGGGGGGGGGGGGGGTCATCCTGATCCAGGAATCTATGAATGATTGATGATCACTTTGTTTTTTGAAGCATGCAGTGTAGCCGATGAGAGAAGATTGGGTTGCGGATGGCATGGCATAAATCAAGCATTTTGCGAGGCAAGAGGATGCTGCTGGAGAGCTGCTAGTAGTAGTGGCAGCTTTCCATGGTGCTTTTATGATTCAGGTAAATCATCTTTTTTATCAGAACCCTTTTGTAAAAATTTCTGGCACGACATACCTTTAGGCTGTTAACCATGGGATTACCTTAATAAGATATTGCCATATGATCTATTACCCCCTTCATCTTCATTGTCCACCCTTTGACTAAATTGATAGTCAAAATGGCTGATCAATACGCTGTTGAAGTTGTTTGAATTATGGATTTGTAGGCGCAAACATTTGCACCGGGGATTGGGGATGGGGGCTGCAAAAACTGATTGAAAAGTCTTCATCACTTTATTTAGGTCACATCTTCCTTTGAACATGTTTCTAGATATTCTTTTCTTCCATAATTATTGTTATATTATCCTTGTTTGTTATCTTTATTGCAACATATGCATGACTTTTACAATGTTATTATTTTTTATTCAATGGTAATGACTTTGTATTTTAATAGGCTTACATTTGGTACATGCGCATAGTTGGTTATGAGACTCGGTTCCACTGGTATTGCCCTAACAATGTGCTGGCTCTAATTGGACCTGCTTTAGTTCAATAACCAACATTGAGTTCAAGCAATGACTAAACAGATTGTTAAGAAATTTCAGGAATACTGCAAAATTCGTATTTATGAGTTACATATTGATCGGATCGAATTTCATGGCGTTATTTTCTACCTTTTATTTTAGCAACCGTAAAAGTATTGAAGACAGAAAAAGCTTGTGAACATCAATCTTCTGTCGTTTTGCAATGTAATGAGACAGAGAAAGTTAGCATCCATGATGTATTTTATGGCCGTAACAGTGGTGATACATCGTGTCACAACAGTGGTTCTACAACATGTTTCCATCCAAATGCAACAGAAATAGTGAAGAATATTTGCAAAGATAATTCAACATGCTCAGTCTCTCCAAAGGGAAGTTTTTGGCATTTTGATGCTACCTGTGATGCTCTTAATGCTCAGCTCATTGTACATTACATTTGTGTTTCACGAGGTATGGTGTATTGTTTTTTTCACCAGGGGCATCACTTGGGAGGGGGTGGCTTGAGAATAGCTCACTTATTTCATACTTTGAATCTTTAGATTTTTAGTGCAGCAACTGTTCATTCTTTTTTTCCATTTCGCTCAGTTGCATTTCATGTCATCGTCACTTTATCCACGTTCAATCAGCTTCTTTCAAAAAATTATTTCATTTCGCTTGCTATATTTCATCTATTTCCATTAATATTGAATACTGTTGCATTTCAGTTCATTTCTATTAATTGCAATAAAATTCATTCCATTCCATTTTGCTATATTTGTTTCACATTGATTTTTCCTTCTATTTCATGTCCGTCCAAAAAATGGGTTCCAATTTCAACCTGGTAAAATTATTATGGTTAAACGACCCTCTTAGACTAAAATTTTGCGTCAAACTCTAGTTATCCGCTTAAAGTATTTAATTTCAGTTTCCTTTGTTTTATTCACAAAATTTTAGCTTCATTGCATATCGGTATTTTATTTTAATGTTATACTCATCTGCGTTATTTTGGCTGTGCATGAAAAAGTTAAAGACTCATTTCCACTCCTATAAAGGCCATCGTTTAATTTCTTCCACTATGTTCTATTCTTCCACTATATTACTATCTAACAAATCTTTTAATCCACACTTTTAAATTCCAATTTCTGTGAAATTGAATCAAATTCTTGCTCACATGACCTCTGTTCTCTCAAGTTGATCGATAGATATATATATATACTTAGGGATTTTTCACCTTTAGACTTTGCATCAAAATCAAAGTATTTCTAAAATCATTCAGAGATCGAAACAATGCTTCAATATGGAGGCTTTTTTGGTTTTGTTAGCGATTTCACCCAATGTCCAATCTAGTTTGGAGCCTGAATCAACATTAGCTTAAGGTAACGATTTTGCGGAGCAACATAGCCATCTTAGATTCGTCCTTTGAAGAAATAATCATCTCTAAAGATGCATCGATTGCTTTTGTATACAGCTTCTACCACCAGCACTGCAATCCACAGTATTACTACGACAGGAACACTATCAAAAGGTCATACAAGAACGGCTGTTACAAGCACAATTACATCAACAAAGACAATCACTGCTTCGATTTATACATCGTCTCCTACCAACACCGCAATCCGAAGCACTACTACTAGAGGAACACTATCGAAAAGCTATATAAGAACGAATGTTAAAAGCATAACAACATCAACAAAGAAAATCACTGTTTCGGCTCCTATCAGCGCCGCAATCCGAGGTACTTCTTCTAAAGGAACACTATCAAAAAGCCATACAACATTTGTTGCAAGCACATTTAACTCAATACAGACAATCACTGCTTCGATTTATACACAGTCTCCTACCAGCATCGCAATCCGAGGTACAACTACTAGAGGAACACTATCAAGAGGCCATACAGGGACATTGGTTGCAAGCACAAAAACATCAATAAGGAATATCACGGTTTCAATTTCTAAATCTGTTCCTTGCAATACAGTATCTCCATCCACAACGCAGATCAAAATATGCCCAGGTAAAATCTATTTAGTTCCCCTCTATAAACTACTAAGTTACTTTATGCTTTGCCTTGACAAATCTCTGGTAGGGCCTGGTCATGACTGAGTAAATGACTGAGTGAGTAAGTATACATAGAGTAAACATAGTGAGTGAATGAGTTAGCAGTGAAAATGGCTGATAAAGCTAAAGAGGAGCTCAACCCAATCAACTTATCATTTAAAGGAAAACGAAAACTTTCGTCATTATACAGAGTCGAGGTCAGTTCTTCTACATTACGATTCTGTGAATAGAGGGACTTAGAATAGAAAATTCTGTGACTAGAAAATTTTCGAACCATTTTTGCCCAGTTGTAAACTAATCTCAACGATAATATTGCTCCAGCAATTCAAATGCTAGTAGAACTGCTTTTTGGGCCACCAAAGTAATCTTTAACAAAAAAAACGCTTGTGCAACACACCTAGGGCCATGGCTTCATTACCCTGGATACCAGAGGCTCAAAAAGGGGAAAAGAGGAGAGAAAGGAAAAAGAGAAGGCCTCCCAGGGTAAGGCTCAATGCAAAACATGACCATACTTTATTTCTGCTTGCCAAACCCCACTTATTATTATGAAATTATATGGGGTACTAATTAGAACTTGTTGAGCTTGCATCTGACCGTTTTGAAAAGACCTCTCCGGTTAAAAACTTTCCTGTTATTGGGTGTAACATGCCTTTCATTTGTCCATGATACGCATTTTCCAATAGCCTTCCAAAGGCAACATGCGCAATTATAAGACTTCATATCTATTGATAATTTTTTATCATATTTGCTTTTTCATGCTCTCTTTTTTCAGGAATTCAGGAATTGTTATTCTATTTTCTTCTTGTTATGTTACCTATGATATTTTGCATATTAGACATATCTAATCTACTAATTTTAACCAATCGATTCCAAAACAATTTGCGAAGTTTTCCTTTGTTGCTTCTCATATTGTCGTACAATGCTTTGATTTATTGAATGAAATATTGCTTTCCTCTTGATTAGTTAGATTAATATTTGTCACTATTCGTCTTTATCTTTCAAATGTTGTTAGTTTTACGCCCTAGAATTCATGCTTTTTTATACATTAAAAAATTTCTTAACTTAAGTCCATATGGAAATAAAAATATTTATTTTGTTATTTATGCTGAAATTGAATCCCTGGTATCATACCTTATTTGATGTTATCTTGTTAAATAACTGTCATTGCAGTGCTAGCATTTTACCATCAATTGATTTAATGATGACATGGTAATTGGTTCTTTTAATGCACGTTTTGATGTGTTGACATTTTGATTGCAATTTATTTTAAAAGCCTAATTGCATATGACGTCTTGTTGATCCTAGATCTTGATCTTCATCTAACGGAACATTAACGTTGTGGAACATCACATGTCATATTCTTGGAGCACATAAAGGACGTCAACAATTTTAAAACGTTTTCCTTCAATTCTTGTTTGAATGTAAATCTAATCAAACACCTATCTCAGCTGAAAAACCGACAATCATCAATGAAAATGAAAAGAGCAAACATTTTCTTGGAAAGTTTTGCGAGAACGGGGGTTCACGTTGCTAAAACAGTGCAGACTCAACCAGTTTGCTAACTCAACCTGAAGTAAACTAAAATATCTAAGCATGACCAATGAATATAACTGCTTCCCCTTTTTTTATAAGTTTGCTTCTATTATCACAAGCAAAGATTGCTATGAAATAATGCTTTACAATGGGCTATATACAGACCTTCTTCCTTCTCGGTTCATGTCCAAAAATGTATGCAGTTTCTAGAACCTAACCCCCTCCTCCCGGCTTTACATGTAGATCTCCCTGGCGTCACTTGCCTTATCAAAGAAAGATAGCTATGTTTATTAATTAGTTTATGTATACGTTTCCTTTAAACAGAAGTTAAAGCACTATCTTTAGAAGTAAAGAGGAAAGACAATATCATCATTGGTTTGTCGGTCATACTTGCCATCATGTCTCTTGCTGGATTGTCATTTATTGTGCTATCATGCCGAGCAAAATACGGTAAGTGCGTTGCAGTAGCTTTATTAACCTCTCAACCTGACAGCAGCTTGACGCTTGCCAGTCATTGATTCATTACGATTTAAACAAAACTGATCAATTTTATAAAGCCCACTTCTTGGAGTGCCTTGTTAAATTCTAACGTTGTTATAAATTCTAATGTTAAATGCGACCATGTTCTGGGACCTTTTTTTGTCCTGAGCAGTGTAAGGCATCTTAAGCTCTAAAATCACCCGTAGCAACCGAGTTCAAGTAACATTAATTCTCTGTCTTCCCCCAGCTCTCTTACTTCAACTTTACCTTCCATTGTCAGCTTCTCGATAATTTGCTCACGTATTGTGTGCCCAAGTAATCTTAACTGTTTCTGTCTTATAGCTTTCATCTAGAATCTTTCTTCATTAGGCAAGACTCAAATTTCCTCGTTACTCATATGTGGTACAATGTACTAAAACTGAATTGTATCAACTTTTCAAATATGTTGGCATATTCTTTAGAAGCTTTCCACGGTAGAAATCCCGCTGAAAGAAACTCCATTGCAGCTAAAATGTTACAAGATAGTTATGCTCAAGATCTAATAATAGTAATGATCTTGATTTTGTGAAACTTTTATGTTACTCCATATCAAATTACTAATACGACCATAAATCTCACTAATAGAAGGAGGCGTATAATTGGTTTGTCTGTTAAATAATTAGTTTATCTAATTAAACATCTGTCAACTCTGGGTGGGTCCATTATTCATTTCGTCTGCAGAATACGTAGTAAGTGTATCGGATGGCGATATTAATCACTTTCATTGCAAATTTTCGTTGAATTGTCCATACCAGTTTCCACGAGCATTGTATGAAACAATACTATTATTTAAGATATTTGTTCCAAACCCCACTCTCAGTTCTAACGATTAGAGAGTTTTACTTTTACACGAGACATAATGGCATTGTCGGGCCGAAGGGAATCGCCTGTGATCAAAGATGGAGATACAAAGGAGGGAAGATCAGCGAGCAATGTGCAATGTTGTAATGAAGAAAGACTTAGCTGTAGCAAGTAGAACATAATTATGCCGCCATGTATATCTGCCATTATCAAAGTACGAGTTGCAGCCAGACACAATATGTTGCAATGTTTCTTGTTGTAGACACAATGAGCAAGATGGAGAATCGAAAAGAGACCATTTATGGAGATTTTTCCGTGTTTGGTAAAGAGTTGTTGAGGTCTTTGATCGTGAAGTTAAAGATGTTTTTGGCATGTTCTGTTGTAGAATTGCGTAAGTATAGCAGAGACGATAAAGCCTTGTGATGTTAATTCTTGATTAATACGATCTTCTTGGCTGTTTCTGATTGCAGAATAATAATAATAATAATAATAATAATAATAATAATAATAATCAAGATAATAATAATAATAATAATAATGGAAGCTTCATTTTATTTTTATATTCACTACATACAATCGAAAACCTCGCTATGGCTAGGTAGCTTACAATTGGCTACTATGTTACAAAAAGAAAAATAAAACGGTTCTATGAAAACTAATGATAATAATAATAATAATAATAATGATGATGATTTTAGATTTTAGTTCAAAAAGAAAATAAATCTTAAAAGCTTGAGGAAGTATCTTTCGTCTTTGGAAGGTGTGTTTATGACCAACATGCCCCGTAATTTCCAGCGAACCGTTACATGAGTCGTTTTGAAGTCCTAATTGTCTGTTGATCCTCTGCAAAAAGTTTTAGATGCAGATAACGAGTATAGTTCTGAGCCCAAAGTAAGTTGATATGGATCATGCAATGAGGAAAGAATTACCTAGTGTATTGAATGAAAGTGGCAGAAACGTGTCTCGCGACCATGTGATGAGCATTGGCTTCAAATTTCGGGTCTTGCAGCAGATTTGCGAGGTCTATTATGATTGGCTCTATTCGAATTATCTGATTTGCATAACAATAGGGACTGTATTGTTTAAAACCAAATATTTGCCAGAATTGTGCTAGAAAAGTGGTCTTTTTCTTTTAGGCAATAGTGGGAATACCAATCCAAGCCTTACTGACCTATAGTATGCTTGTATTCTCTCAAAACATGAATTGACCAATCAACAATGATCTTGTAAACTTCTGCAATACTGCAAATTGCGGTTGCTTTTCAGTTGAGCCCCAGTCCCCAACACTATTAGAACTCCGATAAGGCCTATGTAACCGATCATCTCTTTCACTCCCGGTGATGATAATATTATACAATAGCAACTAATGCGTTCGTCCAGATATGCAGGGGGAACTATTGGTGATGATGCTGAAGCAAAGAATCCTAACAAATGTTGTGCTAAAAATGAACCAAGCTGGAGAAGTATTAGCCTTTCCTTATAAGAAGACTTAATTTCTCGCTAACGGTCAAAGGACCATGTGGTCACTCCAGGCTTGACAGGGTTATTACTTGATATTCTTATTAAGACTGCAGAGATCTTTGAAACCTTGATATGCTAAGAGTCATAGCTATCCTCTTTCAGACAAAGTGGGAGTAATACTTGCACCCTGCAGTACCAGGATGAACGACCTCTCCTCTACCCCACGCGAATTAAAAGTACCTCCTTAGAGTCTGGCAATGAAAATGAAAATTCAGTTTTAACTAATGCCTTAAAAAGTTTGCAATTGTTTTAGCTACTTTAGTTTAATGAACAAGAATATTTCAATTCGTTTTTACACTCCTTCGAAGGCAACGCGGAGCTCTACTGTTCAATTTTGCAATGTCATTATCGGTTTGCCATGGCCGTTTATATCGGTTGTAATGGAATGTGCATGAAAATGGGAGTCAGGCTATGTCTCTTTAACCAGAAATGAGGTTTTGATGCTGGTTGTTTCACCCCACGAGTTCTTTTATCAGTCTCTTACTTCATTAATCATTTATTTACAAGTCAAATAATTGAAGTTTCTACGTGATGTTACGTTTTTGTGTATTCTAAAATTCGACTCAGGTATAAATGGAAATTTGAGTCTCACATCTAGTATTGTAATGGATTCCGCTCACAAATAAAGCAAATCCAACCTCTTTTGGCATTAGAATGGGGACTTCAACTGTTTATTTACATTATGTCTGGAAGATTTACTCAAAGCCGTAATGCTTAATAAAGAGATTGCATTTCCAAGTTAGGAATTCATCGAACCCATGCTCTTTTGAAGGATTGATCTAGGCCCGAGGAAAGAAGGGGCTAGGGAGTTAGGGGGATTATCTAAAACCGAGCGATAAAACAGAAGAAATCATAGAAAAATAGCCCCAAGGTACCCGTCATGGTAGAAACGTGTAAAAAGTACCTAGATGAAAACACTTATGTTTTGTGCTGAGTGCAGCTGAGAGGCAATTGTCTCAACTGACCCCCCCCCCGAACCCTCCCCGTCGCTGCAGGTCTGCGACTGGTGTTTCCTCCACTTCCGCCAATGTTAATGCTGCACGACCCAATAATTACTCAATGATCAAAGTGCATGCACTCTTGGCGTCTTCTTTGAACTCTTGTGAAAAGAAAGCGGAAGTATGCGAGGAAATTATGATCTCTTGTCTGTTACGTGCAGAGAAGGAAACGTTTTACTGAAAATTAGCGATTGCATTTTAATTGAATGTTTTCTTTGCCAAAGAGGAGATGATCAAGCGAACTGTTTTGAGTCAAGGAAGAAAGATGCTCCTTCCGTTCTTCATAGTGGCGACTATTTTACAACTTGTGCATTGCGACAGTAAGCTCGTTTTGTTATGTCATAGACTTGCTCGAAGTCTGCGAAAATTATCATGATACACTTACTTTGTTATCTATAGATTTTATTTATTTGACATTACTTCGCTTTCCTTAAACATCTGTTTTGTTCGACGCTCATCTGAGAGTTAAACAGTACTCACAGCAGAAACATGGGAGTTTAAATCAGCATTGGATATTGACCAAAAGGCGAATGTATAAGCAGTTACTACTTGCGAAGTAGGACATTTTTAAACAAAAAATTCAGGTGGGCTGTTGCCCCCTTCCTAGCCACTTTCTTAGACCCATTGTTTAAAACATAAAACCTGTTGTCCCCGTTGACTTAGGACACAATATATTGCCACCTAACCTGGTCAGGAATAATCTATGCCTACTGATTACATAGAAAAAGGCAATATTGCTTTTAAGTAAATTGTGTCAAAAAAGCTTTTACTTTTTATAAACTCTTTTATTTATTTACCCATATATTACATTTATTTTTTTTAAAATCTTGAATAATATGTATATCAATCACATGGATTGTAAAGTGTTATCCAGTACAGGGCCGCCGAGAGGGAGTGGCAGAGGGGGCAGTTTGCCAGGGTCCAGGGGGCCTCATCAACTAGTATCAAAATTTTCATTTATAATTTCTTTAAATATATTCAAGGAACCTCCCCGAAGGAGCAGCCCACAAGGTTCTAATAGTGCTTCCAGATTCAGTTCCCCCAGATTCCCTTGCTTTCTGTCCTTTCTGCTTGCTCCGATCTCAGACAAAAGGGGCTTTATTTTGCAATTTTGCCCCTGGGCCTCAGACACATCTCGGCGGACCTGATCCAGTACACATTGCTGTATACATACCTAAATACGGTCCCTAAGTCCTATTTCTAAGACCACAGCAATAAACAAAATCTACCAATAAATAACCAGGAAAAAATTTATTCACAGTATGTCGATTTGTATTTCTGTTTTTTTGCGGCAGTTTTACAGTGGCAGCATTGCAAAATGAAAGCTAATTATCTGCAAATAACCAGATAACCAAAATAAGCAAATGAATAAAGGGCGAATTCTATTTATTTATCCCTTTTTAGGGACAAAGGAATTGCAAAGTAATACAGATGCTTAACAGTTTCTTGAATTTAAGATTAGCAGGGAGGATATTAAATTTAGAAAATAAGTGGTAATATGCCCTTCGTGTTACAAGTCGGTTTTCTTCAACCCTTTGGTTAAGTAGTACTTATACCTCTTTTTGCTCTCCTTTGTTTAGCCTGTAATGTAAACGATGATGCTAGAAAGTATTGCGGATGGCAAGGAATAAAACCAGAAGTTTGTGAGTCAAACGGCTGCTGCTGGAGAAATTCTTCAAAACATGGTGTACCTTGGTGCTTTTATGATTCTGGTAGGTAATAAAGAGTAGTATGAATAGCATTTAATACATCATTCTTTACCATCTAGACTATTTTTCAATCCGATTACACCATCAGTAACCTTGGTTAAGTCGATCGATAAAAGTAACCCCTTGTAAATTTTTTAAGCCCCCTCATTAATACGCCACCTTCTTCGCAATTAAACTTCCATCCGTATTAAGCCCTTTTATGGAGCATAGTTGCCTGAGAAATTAATCATTGGAGGTGATAGGACTTGTCTCTCAAAAGGCCTGTCTCCTAAAAGCCTCAGGTTTCGAAACAATTTCAAGGGTCCTTTATATTTGCCATGCATCCCCTGACCTAAATGGTTTTTCAGATACTTGAACTGACTAACTTGTAACCGTTCCACGATTGGAAAATCAGGACATTTATCTTCAACATATCATTGAACATTGATGCACCTTTACAAAACATTTTCAACCACTTTAAGTCACTTTATTTAGCATCTCTTTGTCGATACGTCACGAGGCCAGCAAAGAACTCTGGTAGACCCCAGGTGATATTTAGATATATATATATATATATATATATATATATATATATATATAGATGATAGGTGATGCCCAAAAAATGTAAAAAAGGTATCAATTTTCTTAAAAGATGCCTTGAGGCGGAAATCCCTGCCCTGGAAGAAGCCAAAGTTATAGTTAGGCCCCCCTCACAAGTTTTCTCCTCCCAAGTAAAGCTTCTGGTTTTTTGGATCAATGCACCACTTTCTATGCTTTCGTTTTAGCAACTGCAGCTAAACTAAAGACAGAAAAAGCATGTGAACATAAAAGTCCTGTCGTTTTGCAATGTAATGAAACAGAAAGAATTAGCATCCATGATGTATTTTACGGTCGAAACAATGACGATAACTCGTGTCACCATAACGGTCCCATTACTTGTTTCAATCCAAATGCAACAGAAATAGTGAGGAACATGTGCAAAAATAATTCAACCTGCACTGTCTCCCCAAGAGGAAATTTCTGGAAGTTTAATCGTACCTGTGACGATCTAAATGCTCAGCTTGTTGTGCATTACATCTGCATTCAAAGAGGTTTGATACTTTCAAAGTATTTGTATTTTGCAGCATCCGCTTGTTTTGTCTCGTTCCATTTCACTCAATTGCATTTCATTATATCTTTTGATAAACGACTTTCACCTCAATCTCTGTGAAAATGAATCAAATTGAATCATATTGCCTTGCGCTCTGCGCGTAAAATGGTCTCAGCCCTCTCAAGTAGGTCTATATAAATATATACGACTTTTGCTCAGCAATTTCCGCCCTTGCACTTCGCACCAATATAGATAGTAATAAAGAGATTCAAACAAGGCTTTTTCTCCAGAAGTTTATTTTACTGCAATTGCTGTTGTATAGGTCCGGCAATGTTAGAGATCGACACCCCCGGCCCATCTAGTTTGGAGCTTCAATCAACATGAACTATAGGTAACAAGAATGCGAAGCAACATGTCTGTATTGGGTTCGTTTCTTAAAGGAATTGTCATTTCTAAAAATGCATTGATTGCTTTTGTATACAGCTCCTACTAGCATTGCAATCCACAGTGTTACTACGACAGGAACACTATCAAAAAGTCATACAAGAACGGCTGTAACAAGCACAATTACATCAACAAAGACAATAACTGTTTCGATTTATACATCGTCTCCTACCAGCACCACGATCAAAGGTACTTCTTCTAAAGGATCGCCAACTATAAGCCATACAAGGACACTCGTTGCAAGCACAATTACATCGAGAAAGAAAATCACTGTATCGATTGATCCATCGGTTCCTTGCAATGCAGTTTCTCCATCCACAACGCAGATCGCAACATGCCCAGGTATAAACGAAGTCATTTTATGTTTTATCAAACATTTTGTTGCTTATTCTGACATTGAATTCTTGGTATTTCAACTTATATGATGTTATTCTGTTTTTCAACTGGCTTTGTAGTGCTAGCATTTTATCATCGTTCTTTTAACTGAAGATAAACAGGACGGAATATTGCATAGCACTTCTCTTTGGGCACATGAAGGACGTCTATTGAACTGATAATTTTCAAACCTTTTCCTCCTTTTATGCTCGAATTTTACTCTTATTCAACCTGGACGACCGGCAGCCATAAATGAGAATGAAAACAGGACTTAAAAAATAAAATTATTCTTGTAATGCTTTTAAGAGAACAGCTCACCCCGAAGTTAAACAAAATGACTCAGTATGACACCAATGAATATAAATCGTTGGATTTGAGAATTGTTTCCCCAATTTTGATAACTATGCTTCTACTGCCACATGCAAAGATTGCTATGAAATAATACTTAACAATGGGCTATATACAGATCTCCCTTCTCTATTCAAGTCCATAGATGTGTGCTGTTTCTAGAACCTAACCCCTTCCTTCCTTGTTTGGACAGATATCCTTTCTGTATGATCTCTTTGGCTACACTTGCCTTGAAACTTATCAAAGAAAGATAGCTATAAATAATCTTTTAATTAGTCTATGTATACATTTTCTTTAAACAGAAGTTAAAGCACTATCTTTAGAAGTAAAGAGGAAAGACAATATCATCATTGGTTTGTCGGTCATACTTGCCATCATGTCTCTTGCTGGATTGTCATTTATTGTACTATCATGCCGAGCAAAAAACGGTTAGTGTTATGCAGTAGCATTATTAACGTATAACCAGACAGCACCTTGGCGCTTGCCAATCAATTATTCATTATATTTAAAACAAAACTGATCCATTTTATGTAGTTGCAGATTTAGTGACACATTCAGGAGAAGTTTTCCGCGGTTGAAATCTCGCTTACAGGGACTCCATGGCAACTTGAATGGTACAAATATAGTTAGGCCCAAGAACTTTTGCCGCCCTTGAAGTATTTGTTAGATGAATGCTACTCTCTGATTTTAAAGTGGATAAAGCTCTATCTTCGTCATAGACCATATCTCTACAAGTTTCAGTGGCGAAAGGGATATACTTGATTTTAGAAACCTTACCTCCATTTAGCGCAAACTTCAAAGCATTGTGCTATCATATGCTTGTGCTTACTTTTATTTCTCAATTCATGTTTGACACGATAATATTCATTTTTCCCAATTTTTGTACTACATCCTGATACTTTTTCAGTTTTAGGGCACAAGTTCAAAGAGGAAAGGTATTTTATCTTTGTTAATATCAATTCAAGGCTAAATGAATAGACAAACAAGCTGTAGCGACACCTGCGTAGTGGTCATTTTTACTCGACGCTCCAAAATTTTTTATTCAAGCACATGTATTAAAAGAGTTTCTTAGGTAATTACAAAACTATCACCGCCCTGGGTGGATTTCGTGTCACCATCGTATTCTCCTACTGCATCACTACCCTCGACAGCTTGTAGAAGGTTCGGGATTAGGAGGCAGCAGGTTCGTTCCCACTAAAAACAAAACTAGGGTGCTCCGCATTGTCAACGCTCAAGTCTTTTTCAATTCTTTCCTATGAAGAAAAGATACCATAAGTACGAGTTACTGAATGCAACTTTGAATGCACAGAAAGGATTTTACTTGCTATAATGTGCTTATCCTCAAAGCCTTGCTACGAATGCTTTTACGTCTGACACAACAAGAACAGAACTAGGGTTTTTTCTATCCTACTATAGTCATTGCTACGGTTTTTTGCAGGGTAAAAATTGGTTTATATCAGGCAAAACTGCATCACCCTCCAAACCCTATGGATTGAGTGACGTGACATCTTTTTTTGTTGTAGTGCACCATGCTAGCGTTTTTTTCCTGAGACAAATTTGATGAGTTAATGTTTTGAACCGAGAATTCTATCACTTCACCAAAAGGTCAAGCCATAATTAGATATTGAATATGCTGTACTTCTGATGACCTAGACATTGGTCCCTGCAATATCACATTCTCTGGTAATAGTATAGGGATTAAATCGCAATGCCCAAAAGATATGCGACTCGATCATAGGCCACCATCTTCTGAAAAATTTGGGTTGCGCAAGCACAGTCTTAGGACGATAGACTATGGCGGAAGTGATGAAAAGTTTTGGATCGTTTGGCAAACAAGGCTATTTCACAAAAGAAAATAGAAGTTCTTGTATTTCGGTTTACATTTCGACTTTGAAAGCAAATGAGGGATGCATGGGCCCGAAATGGTAGCAATCCTAATTGATTGGCTCTGAGTTTTGGAAAACCCCGATTTGAATTCTCCAAGCCTCCTCGTGGCTTCGAGGTTGCTGTGCGCACGCTTTGGTCTTCCTTTTTGCTTTCCTCTCTCAGTTTACTTCAGTCTTTTCTGTAAAATACTGCGGAGATGGATGCTTCGGGTGTATTTTTACGCGAATTTGATTTATTGCTGTCAAGAGCGAATCGAAATAGCCAATAGGATAATCTCTAGTCAGAATGTAATAAGCTCACTGATCTCAGTGAATAAGCCTCGATGCGAAAAGGAGGCGAAGAAGAAGAGAGTCGTTAATGAGACGAACTTGCATTTAAGTGTGTATGTTCTATTCAAGTGATCTCTATGCAAGTCTCTGACAAGGACAAACCTCTATCTAGTATGCGGTTCCTATTCTGATTCGGTACCTGGCTTTACAACGAATGTCATTACAACACTCACATGACACTTCATGCTAGCTGACATGTTGTATGCCATTTATAGTGCTACACTAGTCAGTTATGATGATAATATTGATCGTAAAATCCAGGGCCGAAGCCACCGCAAAGCGCCCCCCCCCCCCCAAGGACCGCAAATTGCTATTTCGACGGAAATTTGACCTGTTTTAAACAATCGATTAAATAATAAGCTTTTGTTCTTTAAACAATGGGTCTATTGTTTTGCAGTCAATTGTCGGAAATTTTGTTGGAAATTGTTGGAAATTTTGTTTTTCCTGCCCCCTATTGGGAGATGGCTGGATTCGGCCCGGTGAAATCTAACTCTCATCTAGGTCTTTGTTACTGTTTTCCATTTGATGATTATTGACGTTATTGACGACCATTTGATGCTACATTGTATTGCTGCTTTTTCATTATAATTTTCTTAATCATTTTATCTGTTATAATCAGGAATGATGAAGCACGTATGGAACCAATCAAGGCATCTAACGTGGTTGAAAACAAAGCATATGAGGCAAGCAACACATATGATGAACTTGGTCTTCAAAATGAGAACCCATATTATGAAAGCACATGAACACAAATTTTGATTTAAAATACACTGACATGTAGAATTAAGACGTAAATTTACGGACCAAAATCAGATTTATGTATTAAAAAAGTTAAATTCATTTCTCAAACAGTTCTTAGAACTGAATTTATCAATTTTATTTAGGTATATTACGCATATTTGTGGAATTTTTGGTACTCTGGTGCAGTGGCGTAACGGAGCAGTGTGGGGCTTTTAGTCAAAGTAGGGGATAAGGGCCCCCTATTTTTTTAAGAATCAAGTCCAAAGGCTAAGCTCGAAATTACCCATAACTGCATACATTTTTTACACGCAATTCTTAAACAATATTAACTAACATTAACATAGCAATTATTAAAAAAGGCTGATATCCAAAAAAAATTCAAAAAATTTCTCGGAGGCCCCCCTAGGCATTCAGCGGCCCTGAGCCCAGGGCGTCGTTAAATGCTTGTGAAGAGGTTTAAATTGGTCAAATGTGATCAAGTCCTAAAATCTTGAGCAGCATTATTTCATCTCTTGTAGTACAACCTGTATGGGCGCTGAGTGCCCTTTGATCAACTTATATTGTGGAATGTTTTATAACACACTTTTCATATAGCATTAATAGGATCAAAGTGCTATTCACGTGTTGGTCTCTTTATTAAACCAGAGCCATAAGAGTAACACCAAATCTCAAGAATTTGATCTGTTGAGTTCACACATTCCCTTCGAAACCTAAAACTACATTTATGACCGAGTATTATTGGGTCATTCAAATGTCCTTTGCTCTCAATGATCTTGCAATCGATTTTCATTCAAGAATATTTGGCTCCAGTCTCAGTTGGGCGTTTTTTATTTTTGCATACAATTTTAAGCTCAGATTTTTCTTATTTTGTTTCGTTTTTTCTGTATTGCAATTTGTCTTAGAGAAATTCGTGTTTGATAGTTTGCATTATCAATTTAATGCAATATTTCTATTGGCCTCAGCTACTTAGGCTTTTTTTGGCAAATCTCAATCTGATGTTTCTCATAAAGGTTGGTTGTTTTTAGAGAGAGAGAGAGAGAGAGAGAGAGAGAGAGAGAGAGAGAGAGAGAGAGAGAGAGAGAGGGGGGGGGGGGGTTTAAGGGGTGTATAGCGTATCAGGGTATTTTGTGGGAGGTAGCTTTGATCAACATTCTTAATAGAAATAGCTTTACCCTAACTTCAAGCCGCTGAACCCTGGGCTCAGGGGTAAGCCTGCAAGATGAGGCCCCTTGTGTCTGTGACCGAAGCAAGTAGAGGGGGCATTAAGTTAGGGAATCTGGTGGAACTGAATCTGGAGGCACTCTTAGAACATTGTAAGCTGCTGCTATTGGGAGGTTCCTTGAATACATCTAAAGAGGCCCCATGGACCCTGATGCCCTTGGGCAAACTGCCCCCTCTGCCCCTCCCTCTCGGCGGCTCTTCCTGGGCTTGAAGGTCTAGGATAGAGGTATGCCTTTCAGACAGAAACTGCAGGTCATTTCAAAATTTAGAGAAAGTTCTTGCAAAAGAATATTTCCTACACCCTACACGCCGCACCCTAAAATCTAACGCTAAAAGCGCAAAGTTTCCATCTTTTCTGGGAATATACACTACGATAAAAAGAGATGTAATTATGACTCATGGTCCTGAAGGTCAAGACACCAACACGATAAAAAAAGAGAACATATATCGTATCATATCTTGATAACATAGATCGATAGATGAGGGTAACGATAACAGCTGGTCTGGAGTCATACGAGATTTCGTTAATCAAAAAAACTCTGCGATCACAGAGCTTAAAACTCTTGATCTGTATTGAGTATGTCCAGTCAGCGACTCTTGCTATATCAAGTTCCATACAGCCACCAGTCCGCCTTAATCACATCGCCAAGGTGACATCACTTAAGGCTGATTTCCACGAGGCGAATATTTCGCCGCGATGTTGCAGCGCAATGGATCCGGGCATGCGCTGTGAGCTTTGAGATTTCGCAGAGAAATTGCCGCGAATCCTTGTCTTGGCGCTCACTTTCCAAAATGGTTCGCCACTGTTCCCTTTCTTACTACTTCGTAAAATAAATTTTTAACAAGTCGTATTCATTAATTTACTTTAAGTTAAATATTTCACGTAATACCCTCGTTTTTGTTTCGGGTTGTATAGATAGAACTTTGCTGTGCCTGGTGATTCCTCTTCTTGTTGTTGTATTCCAAGAATGGCTGATAATAGACTCTGATTTTGCCCAGATAGTGCCTCGATTGGCAGTGAAAAGTTGAATTGGTTGCTGCTACTTGACGCCATTTTTATAGTCTAGTCGAGTCTCTACACCCTTCGCTGCGAAAAAGTAGGAATCTATCCTACTACCAGCGAATTCGCTGTAAATTGCCGCGAAATCTCGAAAAAGTCACTACGCATGCCCAGTACCAATTTCGCAGCGAATTCGCAGCGAAATCGCCCCGTGGAAATCAGCCTTAATGACGCAGCGAGCGAAAGAAAAGGAAGTCAGCACAAACAGACATTGGACACGCGGTTTATGGACGTGCTTTGGAACCTGTTTCATTGAAATAACATTAAATGGCCTGGATATTTGGTCTGACTATTTCCATTCTTGTTCAATTTTTATGCTTCACTTCGCCGTCTTCCGCCGATAGTAAGTGTTGATAACATTTTTAAATTCGTATCGCAGTGATTTTAGGCCTGTTTCGTGAAAGTAGGCGTTTTATTCTCCCGCCTATCCAGTACCGGCTTTTACATTTGTTTTGACTTCTTCAATTGTTGGGTAACTCATAGAAAATACTGAACAAGTGCACTGGGGGTTTTTGATATCAAATAAACCAAAAGAGTTTCTTGAAGGCCTATGAATTTATCCCATTTCATTGCATTGATTTATTTTCACTGAATGTAATTCTAATTCCGCTGTATTTCAATCATCTTAAACATCGTTCTAATTCGGCCTTTTCATGAAGACAAGATGCTTATATAAACTGATACAGGATTTCACTAAAGAGTGGTGCATCCTAATCATTTTTCTGTCAACGGTCGCGAAACAAGTTTCTTTTTCAATCTGCCCAAAGTTTTTGTTACTAGGAAGTCGCATAAATACATGCTACAGAAACTGTTTTGTGGCGGCTCAATTGAGCATGACAGGTTATCTATCAGAGCCATAGAGAGTGTTTCAAAACAAATAAACACATTTTCATATGATATCTATCGCTCTATTTTTCTGCGAAAATTGCTGTTATCAATTGGGAAACTCGACAAGTCCTTGCTCTTTAATAGTAACTATAAAACTCAAGTCAAACTAGGAGTTCTTTGGCAAGCACTTTCACAGCCAGGGATCCGCAAGCATTGAGGGGCGCAAGGAGGACAGACATTCTTTGAAAGGCACTTTGCCAAAAACCATATCCTGTAAAATTGTAGAAAATCAAACAACATTCTGTCTTATTGAAATAAGGTGATGGTAGACATGCTATCAATACCAACAGAGACATGAATTTGCAAAGTCAACTGATCTCAAAGTTACGAAATTTTGCAAAGGCATAATTTTTCAAAAAAAAATTATCTCTTTCATTGACAGTAAAATTTTCAATTCCAAGACAATTCGTCGAAAAGAGTTTATAAACTTGAGAAGGACATTTCCTGCCCCCCCCCCCCCCAATTCCGGCATCACAATTCACAGCAAACGCAGAATTTGAGGGTTTAACTTTGAAAGATTTTTCTTAACCAAAAGTGACTATTTTTCATTTTCCACAAAATGATGTGTACTCAAGCATGACATTTTCGACAAAAACAAGCCTTGATTGTCTCACTTCATCATTATGCATCGAAATTGCATTCGCATAGGTGCGTAATTGCGCGCCCTTGGGCAAATTTGGAAATCTAGACCAACGCCCATACTCATTATGTTCTAAGATTTTTGGCAGGGAATGACGCAATAAAACTTTTTCAATGTTTCTCAGTTGGTATTTTGAAATTAAAAAAAGACCAATTCTCAATGGGATTCAGAAAACACACAAAAGTTGTTTTCTAATCATGTGTTTGACAGACCGCTGCCTCAGAGTGCAGTTAATGTTTGCTCAATGATTTGCTCTAGAATTATCCAAAGTCAAATTTTCAGAACGGCTGTGTTTGAAAGTACTTGAACTAGATTGAAGAGATGCATTCATCTCGTCCATGGTAACTGCAAGCAAAGATTCAAAAACCCTACAAAATAGGAGACTCATTTGAAGGAAGGTTAGGCCCTTTTAAAACTGAATAAAATGTCTTATCGACTGGAACGAGGTTAAAACTACAAGTTTTGGTATAAACTTCATTAGCTTTCTGGGCCCGAAGATTTTCAATTCTCTTCCATGTGAAAGAAAATCGTCCAAAAATGCATCCCAATTCAATACCCCTAATAATAAATTGGTATTTCGAAAATCAATGCGCACGTAGCGCTTGCAGTCAATAACAATTTCTTTCCACTCGGGTTCTGATCCACTCGGGCAAGCAGGCCCGCACTAGCGGGCCATTCGAAAAAAAGCTAGTATCTTCCATAATGCAATCTCCACCATTGCTTAATTGTCAAACTAACAGTAAAAAAAGTTATTATTATCATTGTTAAAAAGATATAGTTGTCCTAGTTATGGAAAATAAATCACCACAATTTATACCTAGAAATTTATAAGAAATACAAAAATTTTATTTCCCAGCAGGCCTCCCAGATATTAAAGTCAGAGTCTTGCACATTTTCTGTCACCCATGCCATAAAAATTTGAGAATGTCTTGCGTCTCATTCGCTATTGACATCCTGATTTCAACGCTCTCTTTCACTGAGGTGATATTGCACATGATATTTGCACTGAATGAAGATACTTTTTTGGGTGGGTGATAAAAATTATTTGTGTAAACCATTTTGTAAAATTTGTTTGGCTGAAAAAGTAAGGTTTTCTAAATTGCTAGTTTGGACGAAGGATCGAATAGAATCCATTTAGACTTTACAACCCATACCAATAAATCTAAATTCCAAAAGATGTTTTGCATTAAATCAAGATACTGAAGGCAGTTTTAAGAGAAAACCAGCAGTTAAAGTTAAAATAGAAAATGAAAAAATATTTTGCCATTAAAACACAAATATCACATTCACTTTAAGACCAAATTTAAGCCTTTCTCAGCCTTAAACGTAGGTACACATTGGGTCAGAAGATTAGCACCCCCTTCCCAAAACCTCGCGTAGTTGCATTCTCCTGTCGAATATGCTAAATGCTTCTAGTATTTTCGAACTTTGAGATCACATGGGGTTTTTTTGTTTACGTTACTATAAATTGTTCGTTTTACTAATGTTGTCAACATTGGCCGTTGTTTAATCATCATAACAGATCATGTTTCTTATCATGTTAAGCTAATCTACGCGATATAAAATCGCTAAAATTTTATTAGGGGGTTCCGCCCAGAGCGTCCCCCAGGCCCCCAGCTCAAATTTTTCGCTCGCTGGGCTCATCTCCCGGTTTTGCTGCTGCAAAGGTTGGAAATCTGTATTGATAAATGAGGAATGCAACGAAGAAACTCCTGCAGCGAAATCCTGGCTTTTAAATGTAAAGGAAACCAGATTTCTTCGGCTTGCAGTTTTTATTTTCGTTTTTCACTTCACTGAATTGAGCAATTTGTTGGGGCTCCTTCCTCGCATAAAAGATACAAGCTGTCTAACTTCCTGTGTGTGTTAGGCACACCCACTTAAACCCGGAAGCCTAAAAAGTCACCATAGAACCAAGCACGAATCTCGGGTCTGACCTTGACTTCACTGCAAAACTCTTGCCAGCGACGCAAAACGTTTTGCGGTATACAACTGCTCTAGACAAAATAATTTGCTAATCCTCTGCCCAATCCCGTGCTCAGCGAGTGCTCCTCGATTACTGGCTTCAGATGCTTATTAGACTGTTTATTATTTAAAAGATATTTGGGGCATGTTCTTTAGTATGAAGGGCAACAAAGTTTCTCTGATCTTGGAGAAAATAAGTTGCCGCATATTTCCAGACGAATTGTTGGGAGGGCTAATCCTTTGATCCAGTTTTCAGGAGGAAGGATGACAGGAAAATCTATACTGAGCGGGTATTTCGTTTAAAAGAACGTCAATCCCTAAGCAATTATCATAAGTATGAGGCTAATAATTTCTTGCTTCTAGTTTTGCCAGGACAAAAATTGATTATTGCGGGAAAAATGTGACGTCACCCGCCCAACGAATAGATATGATATTCGTTCTTCTGCAATTAAGGAAGTGATTCATGATTGAAGCGTAAAAAACAACATGATTATAGTTAATTGATGCCAGCCCTTTGAATAAGCATCGTTAAGGAATGTTTATCTGAAGATAAGGCGGCTTGCCAAAGATGTGTTTCGTTGAATTGAAGATTCATTTGTATTTGGTTGATATATCTAGCTAGCATTTATTTCAAAAACGATTCTAGGAGAATGCACGGTGAATCTAATCGTTAATCGCTCAGCAATTTCAGGTACACATTTGTGAAATTTTCATAACCCATCTACAATATAGCTTGAGTTGATGAAATGCAAAAAACCTGTTTTTGGGACATATTTAAGACAAAACTAGGACCTCTAATCGTATAGGACAGAACCACCCCTGGGAATAATTAGTAGAGAGCTGTCTTCCATCCATCCATCTTTAAGGGAACCCCCAGCACATTGAGGTGTTTTCTCAGGTGCTCAGCAGATGTCGCCACGGACCAGCAGCTCTGTTACGATAGCTTAAGACGTTTTCACATGAACTGTGTATTAAATGATATCTTAGAGACAAGGAATAGCAGAATCAGGTTACTGTCTTCATATGGTCTGCATAAAACATTTGTGGCACACTTTCGCGAGTCGTTCATTAGATATCAAGAGGTTTCTCTAAAGATTGTTATCTTCAAGCAGTAATCTAGATCTTTTGGTTGCATTTATTTTTGGAAGATTTTAATCTGCAAGCGTGCGTTCAATGAAACTCGATAGCTAGCGTTCATCTTGCCGCAGGCTACAGGTTGTGTTCAAAAGAGCCTTATGTCAATCTCTGAAAAGGTCCATGAGCCATCCCTTAGTTGTGGGACAAGTTGTAAAATTTGGGAAATTTGAAATGTTCTTACATGGCCAACTACCCGTCGTTTTTAACGTAATGCCTTTTTACCTACGGCCCTGGAACATTTGAACAGTCCAGTCCAGGCCTGATAACCTAAGAAAGGCCTGGCCTTACAAGAAGGCTGGAGCTGGTACCCGAAATGACTTTTTGATTACGATTACAAGAAGGAAACTCAGCTTGTGGTCGACCTCTCATCCCTGCACATAATGTTGTGCAGTGATGAGTGAGAAAGCTCAGCTCTCTTTCCCCAGTATTGCAGAAGTTTTACAAGATCATCTTTGATTGGTCAATTCATGTTTTGATGGAATGCAAGCATACTATTGGTCATTAAGGCTTGACTTGGTATTCCCCCTATTGTCTAAAAGACAAAGACCACTTTTCTAACACAATTCTGGGAAATATTTGGTTTAGTCCCTATTGTTATGCAAATCAGATAATTCGAATTTAGCCAATCATAATAGACCTTGTAAAACTTCTGCAGGACCCCTCTTCCCAGCCCTATTGAATCGATTACATGACGAAAATATCGCCATCAGGCCATTCTCAAGTAATCAGGCCCTTTTTGAGGGCTAGATCTGGAGATAAATTAATTGGCACACCTCATGTTCATGTTCAACGGAAAAACTTTTATCATTTGTCCTTTTTTTGCTGTAAAGAGTAAGACTATGGGATTTTCCCACATTGCCAGGGTCACCCTGACCCAGGAATCTTTGAACTAAAATGATTCTATTTTTTTTAAGCATGCACTGTAGCTGATGAGAAAAGATTGGATTGCGGATGGCTTGGCATAAATCAAGCACATTGTGAGGCAAGAGGCTGCTGCTGGAGAGCTGCTAGTGCTATAGGCTTTCCATGGTGCTTTTATGATTCAGGTGAATATGCATTTGTAAGAATCTCTGGCATGAAATGCCATTGTATTTAATCATCTTGAAGATATTGCCTGATGGCGATACTCCATTGTCTTCGTATATGGTCAAAATTTGTGAAAATTTAAGATAGCTATCAGGGGTAGAAACTTTTGGAGCTAGGATCTTTTAGGATTTATTTTCAGCCTGGACACATGTGAAACACCTCATTTTTCTTAGAAATCAATACATGGCCCCGAAGAGCACAGCAATTACTTGATGAAAAATATTCTGCTATACTATCATCTACTCAAACAGAGAAGGCGAAGTCAGGAGAAGATGTTCAAACTCGTCTTCATTTACTTCAACCCTGATCTTGCAATAATATCTGACAACTCTGGGTAAAGTGTCACATTTGAACAGAAGTAATTCCTGAACTTTCTTAGAATGGAGAAACTCATTACTGAACTTACTTACCATTTTGAAGAGTCGAGGATTACTTTTTTGCAGATCATTGTTCTTTTGTTTTTGTTTCCAGTGTTTGAATTTGTTAATTGAATCATTTAACAAAATTGTTGCCCAGTCTGCCTGAAACTTTAGACTTGTTGAACTGCTTCACAAAATAACTGCTATTATAATTCATATCAATTGGATTGAAATTGATACCGTCATCTTCTACTCTTTATTTTAGCAACTGTAAAAGTATTGAAGACTAAAAAAGCATGTGAACATCAATCTTCTGTCGTTTTGCAATGTAATGAAACAGAGAAAGTTAGCATCCATGATGTATTTTATGGCCGTAACAGTGGTGATACATCGTGTCACAACAGTGGTTCTACAACATGTTTCCATCCAAATGCAACAGAAATAGTGAAGAATATTTGCAAAGATAATTCAACATGCTCAGTCTCTCCAAAAGGAAGTTTTTGGCATTTCGATGCTACCTGTGATAGTCTTAATGCTCAACTTATTGTACATTACACTTGTGTTTCACGAGGTATGATGTATTCTTTACTTTACCCTATGAAATTAAAGAATTTAGTTATAGTTGCTCGTCTACTGGCAAATACACATGGTTTTTGTTTAAGGCGTCAGATCCATTATGAAATGGTCGAAGGTTTAAAACACCCTTTCCGATTTTGGCATCAGCACTTTCTTTGGTAAAGGTGTCACCATGTTCTCCCCACTTAAAGTATCTATGACTTTCCGCCAGGAGTTTTTGGCCTTTCCTTGCTATATGCTATATTACACTGGGGCTACAATACATTATACTGTTGCTACCATGAACTTTCGATGCGGAGGCCTGTGAACCCAAAGCAATAGCAAGACTGCTAGCAATGCTGGATGTTGAATTTCTTCACTTTCTCTCTAGTAGAAATCTGCCAAATTTCCT
The DNA here is from genome assembly GCA_964019065.1 of Catostylus mosaicus. NCBI lineage: Eukaryota > Metazoa > Cnidaria > Scyphozoa > Rhizostomeae > Catostylidae > Catostylus > Catostylus mosaicus. Next base: position 11,194,958 of record OZ025187.1, read on the forward strand.
GTATTACAACACAATTGTATTGTTTTTACGAGTAGTTTCCAGGTAATGTTTTTACCTGTTTGCTGGGAATGACTCGAATGTAATTTACGCACAATAGCAATGGAATATTTAGTTAAAGTTTCTATCATCAGTATTGCAGCGAAGACCAGATGATCGCTGTGACTCTATCACCAACTAGGAATTAAATCAATTATTTCAGCTACTATTGATACAGTTTGAATATTTCTACTGAATAGACTTGTTAGTTTCTGTCTCTGGAATCACTAGTCATCTTCGCCCATTTATTGTGTCTCTTAAAGATTGGTTATTGCGATTATTTTCTTTCCCAAATATCGGATATCAATTCGATCAATCAACTGCATACTCATTCACTTTATTTATGATATTTTTCAGCCTCATCGTCTTCAATATCAGTCACCCCCTATAGTACTAATACCGCAGCTATGAATAGCACATCTTGGACTTTGGAGACTTCAACTATAAAATCTACAGAAGCAGCATCATCATCGTCAAGTGTAATTTCAACGTACATAACGTCGACATCTGCGATGTATTCAACACCGTCGACTTTGCCAGTAAGCTCTACGTCAAAAGAAGTATCATCTTCAACTTTAATAGTCCAGAAATCCGTTTCAAACTCCCCTGCAACAGTAGCATCGACAACTGAACCAGCTGTTTCAACAGAGGTAGTGACAACAACAGAATTGTCAATTTCACAAGCAACAGCAACGAAAGCAACAATTAAAGCATCTCCTTCAATAACAACAACTAGTACTTCTATGCCTATCACATCATCGTCAACAACAGAACCTCTGTCGTCATATACAACGACAATTACAACTTCATATCTAATGGAAACACCAACGTCAGCCTATTCAACAACAACAGCAGAATCATTAGCCATGGTTGTATCATTTCTTCCCACATCATCAAGCCTCGTCTATGAAGCTTTATCAACAACATCAATCCCCAACCAGACATCTTCCCGATCTCAGACGAGCCTTGCTCCATCTATCTCAAAAACAGTTTCAAGCATATCCTCCAGCCTAACACCTAAATTGGAATCATCTTCATTTTCAACACAGTCAAGCTCTATGCAACCAATGTTTTCACATAGAAGATCAGCTTCTTCGACGGAGACGGTATCCAAGAGTACAAGGAGAAGCCAATCGGCGTCTTCAAGTCAAGGTAGGACAATATTTAATGTTCTAATGTTTCAAGGGATTAATCAACTGTGCGGCAGGCGTTGCATCATAGCTTCCACTAGAATACCTCAAGCAAAATTTTGAAATCTTTCAAATCCGATAGGCCTTGTAATTGTGCTCTTATCTAATTTTCGAAATAATTCAGGAAATTTCTCAATATAGGTTTAAGAAGTAAATTCATGAAAAAAGCAGGGTGCTTACAGGATTCTGCAGAAATGCTTGTGAAGAAGTGTGTAAATACCAAAAATAAGCAACTACGCAAGCCAGCAAGGTCAAAAAACAAACCCGACAAAATTATCGATATTCTTCAATCTCACGAAGATAAGCAGCAATGTTGATTTGAAAGCGTAATGGTTTGACAACTGCTCGGGAACTTTATGTTCAAGTATTTCAGTTAGAAGAGAGTAACTTCTCCGCTGATGAGAGCCTGGACCAAGGGTGCGGAAAGGAGTTTCTTTGCAAGATTTTATTCTCCATACTTTGGCCGACAGTTGACTTTTAGGACAATGCTACTGATTCCGACTGACTTATAATATTTTCTTTTGTTGTTTTTTAACAGCTTCAGCCTCAGCGACAATATGTCCTACAATGTCTATTTCTCCTACCTCCACGTCTTCAGCAGTTCCATCTTCTGTACCACCTACTAACCCTGCTGGTCCATCAGATAAATCGAAAGGAAAGCTTAGCAAAACAACCTATGTTCTAATAGGAGTTGGAGCATTAGTAGCGCTTGTTCTGCTTATTGTTTTAACTGTATGGTGTGTCAGAAAGAAACTTAGCCCTAGGTGGGTATTCTTCATCAATTATGGTTATTTGTAGATATTGTATCACAATAAATAAGATATTATATTGGAATTAAGAAAACAGTAAAATAATCAACACCTTTATGAATTGAAGCTGCAGGAACTCAGATAGACAATGAAAAGATTGATATTTTGTAACCAATGTGATCAGTGTTTCAGTGTGTTTCTAATCAATCAATAAGCCTATCATACATACAATCAAACTTACAAACAATTAATCAGTTAATGAATATATTAATTAATGAATGATTTAATTGATTATTTAGTCAACTTATTCGTTAATTAATCGAGCAATAGATCAATCAATAAAAATAGCAATCATTAAATGAATAAATGAACGAATTTATGAATTTATTAATCATCAACCAATGAATCAATCAATGAATCAGCCAATCAATCAATCAATCAGTCAATCAAACAATTAACCAATCAATCAATCAATCAATCAATCAATTTATCCATCAATCAATTAGTCAGCCAAGAAAATCGTTTTGTTTGTTATGATTTCTTAATAGGTTAGCAACATTGATATTATTGGTAAATAGATCAATCCGATAGTCATATGATTACATCATCAAAGCTTTTAACATACTGCTAGCTAAGCCATGTAAACAGTTAGTGTGGATAGGCATTTGCTAAGTTCAAGAAAATTTTTGTTTTGCAGGCATGAGATTATGACAGATGATCTACCCATTGCTCCTCAGGGGACTTATTACAGTGTACCAATGAACGAGGTCACATCGTAAGTAACGGCTTCAATAATCAAGCTTACATTTAAAAGCACCAAAAATAAGACAGTAAGCGATGATGTGGACGGAAGCCCTATAAGCCAAACCTCAAATCATTAATAAGCCGTGGCGCACAAAACATCACATTTTAGGGCAACAGAGTTAACATAGAAACCCATAAAGTAAATTTCTTGCTTTTTTAATGAACATGGCTCTTTTTGATGACCCCATTAAACACATTATATGATAACCATCATCTTTGTTTTGCCGGAAGCTTAAGGAGGCATTTCTGTAAACATTTAGAATCCATAACTTTAATGAGAATGGGACAACGTGCAACTGCCAAGCCTTTTTATACATAGCCTTATTTTTCTACGTTACTCATGAAAGTTCTGGCGAACAACATTGGTCGCTTTTTCCTTTATTAGCACCCAAGCCGGTAGTCGAAGGGTAAGGCGTAAAGTCAGGCGCATAGTTCTGGCATCATGAGCCACTAAGAGATTCTTCTTTTTTAGGTACGATAATCCAGTGACGCAAAATGATGAAAATGGCCCACCAATTTTCAATAATGAAGTCTACTCACTGCAGCCAACGCCCAGTTGATGACTTAGATTAATTTTAGAGGTAGGAAATTTTGCTGGGTTAATTTTCCGTGGAAAAATTTTGGTCATATTTTTACTTCATCCCCAGTCTTATCTTTCCCTAGTCATTGATTAGGAAGACGGGGGGAGGTGGGGGGCTGGGCATTTTATATTGGTAGTGCAAGACACTTTCTTGGCACGATAGGAATCAGCAATAGGAAGGAAACATACACATTCCCTCCATTTGAGTTTGATTAATCAATATATCTTGTTCTATCTCAAAGAAGTTAACTCATTTCATGTTAACCTAGATGGATTGCAGTATTTGTAACAGGAATAAAGCTGCAATAGGGCTCACGTCATGTGAATGTAAATATTTCATTATTGCAACAGTAAATATCACATCGGCGTTTAAAGACCATTTTTTTCTTTTGCTGCTTAATCCTAAGACCCACTTTAAAGATTAAAAGGTTTAACCCAAAGACTTTTAAAGATCTGTTAAAAGTCATGAGGCGCAATGTTGCACAATTGAACTGACCTCCTTTCGCCTTATAAATCTTTCATGTCTCAATAGTATCAAGCTTCAATTGCTTCGCAGCCTTTTTGCTTGAAAAGCGATATCCTCTTTTTGTCTAATGCAATCGTTATGTAACTAAATGGAGCGAGTTTGTGTTTGGAGACTCTTGCAAACGGCTGGGGACGGATTCTGACGAACGGTAAAAGATTGAGATGGGGGCTGGGGCGGTTTAACAACTACAGTTATGACTGTATGTTTTTATAGAAAGCGAAGTAAGAACCTGCAAGAAAGTTGTATGTCAGTTTGCTATACGTTTAGCTACTCAGTTTAGAAGTCGCACTGATTTCTGTCGAGTCAAACTCAGTACTTTGATTAAATCTATGCTAAATCAATGGCTAATTTAACCCCTGAACCCAACTCTCATACGTTTAACTTCAGTCAAGTTAATGATGCTCTACCAGATCATCTATTAGATTAACTATTCGAGGAGGGTTCATGTAGTCTACTGTGTAATCCTGTGATTAACTTAATAGCACGTTTATGTATACAAGGCTGTTTTGGCCTACAAAATTTTGACATCAAAAGAGTTTTAACCAATTAAAGCTGGGTAAAGCAAAAAAATTGCAAACCATAAGCTTTAACCGCCCAGAAAACTGCTAATAATTATTTGGTCAGCCTCCCCGTTCAAATAATGCTTTCCAATGAAAATCATGACGATGGCTAATATTATGACTATTGCAATTGTCACAAAAGTCTTAGAAAAATTTTGTTAGTTTCTTTACCCGTAATCTTTGGATATTTTTAGGTTAAGCCTATAATTCTTGATCTATATTTAAGAGATTTTTGCTCAATGACCTCTATTATTTAACGATGTTTAAGTCATTCATCAATAATTATTTTATTTTACTATTTATTTAATTTTATTTCAGTAAAGAACTCTGTCTTGCACAAAATTTGACCAAGAACTGTTGCAGAAATCATTTCTTTGAAAGTAACAGCAAGGCATTCAACTTTGGAGGTATACTCGTTATTTTCTGAAAGAACCCAACAAATCTTAAAATTACACAAGATTTCTTGAAATAGCCGTTCTTAATGTTTAGGTAGAATCTCTTTTTTTACTTTCTTCTGAATTCTAAATTATATAATTATACAAAATAAGAAAATCAATGCTAATGAAGTATTTTGTTAACATATTGTTGCAGATATTTTTATTACCTCTAACAAAAATTTTTGAATTCGGAAATGATTTTTCCAAAGATTATTCTAGATGTGAGAGGGTATTTTTATGATGAGGATATGAAAAAAATATAATTTTCATGCCCCATGATATGGATATTGTCGAATGTTACTTTTTTGGCCCCCAAAAATCCCAAATTATCCGATTAAAATTTCCAATAAATTTAGTAATGCAAAACATATTTTTCATCTAAAGTTTTCGCTTCAGATTATGGACTTAGTACTAGCTAGACGAGAAATGTAGAAACGTTCCCAAGACAATGACTGTCAGGCAGTTTACACAATGCAATTAATGTCTCCTGTTATCTACGTCAGTGTCGGAGACTTGTGGGGGGATGTATTTTGGAAGACAATAGTTTTTGTTCTAAAACAACGGAATTGTGTGATGTCATCCTACCAAAACAATAGGCTTACCCCCCCCCCCCCCCCTAATATTTGCCCAAGTGTCCGCCACTGATCCACATGTTCTCATAGGGCGTAGCCGTACTGACCTAAATGTTATCAAAAGGTACATAGGTCAGCCTAAGAAGAGAAGTAAAGCTATTCAGGGTATCAAATTTAGGCCTGCTGCTCATAAAAGGTCTGAACAGCATTACTGACCAGCATTACGACCCTGCTGATATTTACGACATGATTATAACGAATATAACGTCATGAAATCATATCAATATTAAAATGTAATTAAAGTAATTCTCCATGATTTCTACTTTGAATATCTTCATTGGCACACTTAAAGACTTTTTTTACAACTTTAACGTCGTATCTTCGCTTTATCAATTTTGCTTTACCATTCAATAATTATATATGCACAATTTATATTGTAAATACGTCTTATCCACGCAAGTTTAATTAATAATAAGTGCTTAAGATGAAGCATTAGTGGCAAGTGTCTTTTGGATTAGCCCTATTTGGCTGTTCGATACAGCCTGTGTCGAAACCATTCTGCCAAACATCATTATTGTACCTCAGAATCAGGTATCTAATTAAAACTTATAACAAGAAAAATCAATGTTGAAATGCTACTTGCATTAGCACAGTTCCAATTGTGCGCACAGAGATGTATCTACTTCCTTCCCGGAAATCAAAGAGATCATAGATTATTACTTGGTATATAGAGATTGCCAAGCCACAGTACATGCTGAGTCACCAACTTTGTTTTCGGGTCCTTTTGCGTCTGCAGTCTGTGCATTGATAGGAAGAATTATGATCAGGAAGTTTAAATGTAAAGATAGAATGAGTTATTTGATTAAGGCTTCTGCTCTCAACCTATGGCTTCAAAGAGGCGTTATTTTGAACTTTTGGATTGAAATATCAGTTCATTTTTATTGATACTTACCTCAGGGTCTGAAACAACCTACTCTAACTAGTGGCGTCCGTCACATTCTATTTTGGAGTAATGGAGTTAACTCGTAAGCACTCATTCAAAACCTGGTCATCCAGAGGTTACAGACTTCTCGAATAAATTTGGGATTACAAAAGCTACTCCTCATATTACTAAATATGTAGCCAAATGAGTTGTATCTTTGCGGGTCGGCCAGTGCCTTTGTTGTCACCTGCTTTGCATTTAATTTTATTGTGTGAACTACCAAATCTATTTATTAATGTTTCTCTCTACTTGGAATTTATATTGAGGTCCTATAGGAAAAAGAGTTTTTCGACTTTTTCACACTGCGGAGACATTCGCTTTTATCTAAGTTAATTTTTATTCGAGAAGCCAGTATTCTCAGATTCAGTTCCCTGGTTCCTTAGCTGACTGAATATTGTATATGACTGATTTGTATAATTTTGTACGATTAATTAATTTATAGAATTGAGGTATTGATGCTTCCTGATATTTAAGTTTATTGAATAATTTGAACTATTTTTGACTTAATTTGTTTTTGGTTTTGTCCCTAAAAGCAATGGTCTTTAACTATGTAAAGGGCTCCCCGTTTTTCCTAGAAATACATTGTTGTAATTTATCTTTATTGGTTGCTTATTTGCCTAATAGTGCCCTTGAAAATGATGGAATGACTTTCATACTACCCCCCCCCCCCCCCCAGAAATGACGACTTTAGTTCAAGTATCCGCGTGACTGGCTTGACTACTACTCCACAGAAAAAATTGCCTATTAAAATGCGTTGAAACATTTATCCAGTTTTAAATTTGCGCGAAAATGCTGCACGACTCTATTAGCCTCGCTTTCAAAATCGCTTAAAAGGGGCTAAATGAACATGGCTTATCAAAATAAAGTCGTCTTTGGACACAAATGTTTGGATTCCGTGGTCAAATATATCCTGGTTTACTACGAATTGACTTGATCTTCGCAGTTTTGACATGCTGATGACTTGCAGTTTTGTTCTTTTCCGTCACGGTAGAATTCATAGCTCATAGGCCTGGCTGGCGTATGGCCTAGTCTTTTATCAAGTCTAGAGAGACATTAATTATTACAAAATCATTAAATACCTACCATTCACGGAGCATGAAAATAAAATATATGGGAAAGTCAATTTTCAACATCAAATGTGAGTTTTTAATTTCACTTCTATTTTTCAGCAGTAATGGCAATCTTGAATTATTGCTCTCAACTTTAGTATTGCTTGCTTCTTTGTGTTATTTATTAGGCCATTGCTTAAATACCATTTGCTCAAAACTACGCAAATCTTAGCCTCAAATCCGGATGTTATTCTGTGCTAATTTTGTCGTTTTGTTACATCTAACAGTGGGGGTTGAATGGGGGTTGTAGCTTAGTGACAGCGATGTTTTTTACAGGGAGGGGAAGGGCCATATGCATCCTATCCTTGCTGCCCTCTGCAAAGTGACTAAATTATTTTGCTTTTTTACTCGCATTGCCTTATATTTTGTTACACAGCCTCCCATACCCCGCCTCTCTTCCAGCATCCTTGTGCAGAGGTAACTTAACAAATCTCAGCTCATTACAAACATATAAAACGAGCTACCCTATATTGAGGGACTTTCGTCGATAATTTTACTTTTTAACCAAAGGAGGGAAAACGTTCAAGAATTCAAAATTGAGTTTGATCTTGCAGTTTGTTGTGTTCCCTTTGTGTGATTCAGTAATTCCACTAGCAATAGGAAGGAAAAGATAGAATCTCCATTACACCAAGTTTTATATGATTCCTCTAAAGCATTTGGAGCAACTGTTAAATTGAAATTTTACGAAAAAGAGGTAAACACAACTTAGCATACTGAAATGCACTTTTTCTGTCCTATACTCCTCAGCACAAGAGAACGTTTGACTATAATCGGGAAAATACGATAATAAACTCCGGATCGAAAACCTCGCGAGTAGAGCGGCTGTGCGCATGATTGGCTATTGCTCCCACCAATCAACGCCAAATCAATCAACCCTCTCTTCTTTGAAGCGTCCAGTTATAATCCGAATTCCTTCTATCGACATAAATCAGGATACTGAGTTTAATAAGACTGATTTCAAAATCTCCTAAAAAAAGCAGAAGCATCCCTTTATGCTCAGTGTGATGGCTGATTTCCCTTCAATATAAGTTCTTTGCCCTTCTAAAACTGTAAAATTATTGTTGCTAAAATTGTCCTGCAACGTCTGTTTTGCCCTGTAAGAAGACGATGTTTTCATAGTTGGGGTGAGCCTCTACTATATCTACTATACCTCCTCGAGGGTCGGCTCTGAATGAAAAGACGACCTTATTTATGATCTAATGATGCTCAATGATCCGACGATTGTCGTTGGTATGTTGTTTGATGCCATCTGGATTTTCATACTTTCGATACATTACAACAAGTTGCAACAGCATACACTTCCTGAAAGGATCTTACTGTAAGAAAAATATTTAAACGCAAATAATGAACTATGACCGAAATATGATTCTAATCTTTATATAGCGGGTCCTATATACCGAGCCTCACCTTGGCATGAAAATTCCCAGGCGACTAAACTTTTCTGCCGGATGGGAACGCAATCTTTTTGAAAAGATAGAGACATCACCTTGGTACTATAAACTATAGAAGGATTTATGGTAGACAAGTAGGCATCTATCTCCTCTTTAACATTTTTCAAATTTGAAAAACATTGCAAATCCAATGGCCAAAATTTGCAAACTTTTTCCCTGAAAATCTGCTCGGAACAGAAAAGTGTCCTGTATATTTGAAAATAACGTCGACTTGGAATGTTTCAACCAGACAGAATCCACGTTTCCGCGTTCCATTACTCATCTATAAGACCTAAAGGAATTGATGACCAAGTAAGGAGAAGCCACATAGCACAATTAGCACTTTGCTTGCCCGTTATCACTTTTTTAGTCAATTTAATAGCTTGGGAATCCAGGGCATCAAGATCAATGTAAATTTTTCTCATAAAAAAGAAGAAATTTTGACCAGAAATTTTGTCTTTTGCTGCCCACTAACTGATTTTTATCTGCAAATTGTAAAACTGCACGAAAAGCGGACGCAGTTTTCAAATTATGCAGGAACGGTCCACGGAGGCATTGTATGCTGAGGGAAAGTTGCTTCTTTTTAAAGCAAGCCATATACTTCACCGTCTTTTTTTCTTAAAGCATGAAGTAAAATTTCTCGAAGCAACTGAATCAAATAAAAGGATATTGCATCAGTATTAGAATATTGCATTTCTCTGTTTACATACATAGTTCAATTTTTTGTTTTCGTGTACTATAATACTGATCGTAAAAGAGGTTTTGAAGAGTAAGCAAGGCCAAATTGCTTAATCACGTATCCGGGACGTAGCCCGGAATTTTAAAGAGGTGGAGCCGCAATTTAGGACCAAATTTCCCATCGTCGGAAAACGCCTTTTTCCTTGAGACTGGCTCCTTTACGCCAGACATCTATGCAAGTCAGGTTAGAAAAGATTTCAATTGCTATCAAGAGACACTATCATGAATCGGCAAAAGATCATCAATGAACTTGCTATTTCTATGCCTATGCAACGTTTGGCTAACGTCACGAATCTTATTTTTGAACGGGGTTGGGAACTACGGCTCCTCCCTTTGCTACGTTCCTGTAAAATATCACATTAAAGAAGAAAAAAACTCAGGTTATATCTTTCTAAAATATTATTGGATTCATATGTAAGTTATGTTAAAAAAGAACTCATCTATTTCAGATACATAAACACCTATCGCTGGATTTCAAGGGGCCCTCTGTTTACGATTGAAAATGATTTAAATGACAAAAATATTTAGTAACAAATACAATATTTCAAACCTGAGTACAATATAAAACAAAATTTATTATTTTCAAATAGATAATCACGATTATTCTTCGAGTAAGATGAAAGTAGACACCAATGAAGTTGAACATTTTTGATAAAATTTTGGAGAATCAGCTTCACAACAGAACTGCTAGGAAAACTTTGGATTTTTCAATGAAATTACAAAGTTACTGTGCATTTATATTACCAATCGAAAAGCTACCAATTAGCGTGTTTGTTAAATTCTTAACTGAATGTTTTATTCGAAGTGGAGGGTCAGTGTGCAATTGAAAACTAAAATTAGATTCACCATTTAATAGGTGAATAGAGTAATTTATGGAAAAGCGAATTAATGCAGACCAATGTAAAAATTACGTGAACCCATATGCACAATTTGTGATGTCATGAAATAAGATCAGATTTATCGTATCGTACTATTTGGTTGAATGTAAAGCTGCTGCGCTATAGCCAGTCCATACCACCAATGATAGCAAATATTTACAAAAAAAGATAGAAGAAAATGCGTCTTGTCCAATACAGTTCAATGCAAGACAGGACTTCACCTTGGTAGCTACTTTTGTGCGATATAAGATTAATTTTGCTATGTTCCCTCTTTGCGTAACAAGGTACTTTACTATTTCTGCGAAGATCTTAGGCCAATTTTCTTGACGTCATTCATAAAAACTTTTATGTTAATTAGCAAGAAAATAGGAAATGTGTTATGTCTCATGACTGTTATGCCTCTCTAGAGTCTGTTAAGCTATTTCTTTAGAAATCAATTTCATTTTTAATTGAATTCTATAACATTTCGTTGCAGATCACCAATGTTTGATATTCGGATGGTACTATTCTATTTTGGAAAAAAATAGAGTCACCGTACACCTACAAATGAACAACATGAAACTGTAGGGGAAAAAATTCCTGCCATATATAAAGTCAATTATTGAAAAAAATCAGGACGGAATGACGTCAGGACGTCAGTGAGAATTGGAACAGGATTGTACCTTGCAACTCTCGCATAATTCAAATTTTTTGCTCAATGCATCTAAGGCAAGTATCTGTGATTAAAGATAGAATTATATACTCCTTATTTATTAAAAGACTCACAACCCTTTCTCCATACTTATATTGCAGCTGCTCGCAGTGGCCTACCTGGGCTATGAAGGTACTTGTCTTTCCGCAAATTTTTTGGAACAAAATCTTTCATCAGGGTGTATCCTTGTTAGCAGACGTAGTTCACATTAAAGGGACCAAAATTACCTCATAATCAAACCTCAGATGCACTTTTCCACAATTCCACAGTGTGATTGTTTACCCCTTTCTCCCCCAGTGACTATCCAACTAAACAGTAAAAAGCGACTGTGGAGATCGCAAGGATGTGCGAGGATGGATAATCTTCGAACAAAGAATCTTTGCTCATGTTTAGAAGCAGAATTTTCCAGACATTGAAGGGTTACTCTCTCCCCCCCCCCCCCTCTAGAAGATAAGCGATTCTCGCTGAAATCATTAGGCCTATTGGTCCCTCTGTGGATGGAAGAGTTGGAATTGGTTTGCCTAATCATAACCGTATACTCTGATTGTATTCGATGATAAACACCTTTTGCCTCAGCACTCCCTCAAGAAGGGACAAATCACTTTCTTCGAAGCTCGTACACTGTGATGAAAACTTTTTTTTGAGAAGTCTATTTGCCTTAAAAATTTCATAGGCTTTTCTCCGAAGTGATTTGCCTCTCGCTTCCCAACTACTGTACTACGGTATTTGTTAGCCAGGCCATGCAGCTAATCGATTCGATTTAAATATCTTTCTCAAGGCTTAAATAACTCATTCAATTCGAGTTGTGACAAGCTGTACTTCCATTAAATTCAGATGTCTTTCCGCTGTCCAAAATATTAGGCCTAGCAGTACACAACTGTAAACATGTCTATTTGGAAACTCTTTTGAGACCCTTTGAAAGTCTTTTGTTACCCTATTCAAATTATCTTTGTGAAGGTGTGAACCTTTTAAATCCAGAGTTTGAGTCACTGTTCGATTTTTCCTGGGCACATATCACCCTTAAAATTAGTGAAATTCATGTACGAGTTGTACACTATGAATCTTCGTACTGTGGAATTTTTTCTTAATTTTCCATTGATTTTTAGTGAAGTTATTAACACTTTTTTGCATGACCTACAAGAAATCCAAGTTTACACAAAACACCCCTTTTGTTTTGCTAACAAAAGACTCATTAAAACAGAAAAACTTGATTTTTTACTTCGCTTTACAACCAATATTTTAGATTTTCACATCAAAAGATGAAGTGTACTTTTCCCTACCCTGTGATATTTTTTTCGATTTTTTCAGACGAATTTTGACTAAATTATGCCACTTTTTCTCTGCCAACTTCTCCAAAGTCCCGTTTGACACAAAGAGATTCAAAAATAACAATGGCAACCTCGTTCTGAAAAGACAAAAGAAAATCGGTTTTTTACAGTTAATTCCGAAAGTTCCAAAAGACATACCTGATTTTACCATCTAGTAAGATGGGCCATTAGATTCTGCATCGTTTGATGTATAATGTTCTTAGTTTCTTGCATAAACAACGGAATAAAAAAATATTTTCTACTTTCATCCATAATGGCGGAGAACAAAAGAATTGACAAAATTTTTTTTTCAAAATGCGTCGCAGCGTCTAAGGCCAGAATCGAGCTGAATGCGGTGGCGCTTTGGATTACTTGGCTTTCCGTGTTGATTTTCTGGATTAAAAAGTCGAAAAACATCAAGAAACCGAGCAGATATATTAATTTGCATGCTTTCTTTTCGATGAACATGCTTTCGCGTAGATTTAAGCGGTTTTTGTTAAAGTTGAATATATTTTGATCTCGATTTATCATCGATGAATTATATCATTGCTTTTGTCGATTAAAAAAGGTTCCCCGTTCTTACTTTGCAACATTGCTCACAGTCTAATGTTGTTGCTTCTCTTTGTGATGAAAATTGCATACTTTAATTGGTATGTGGAGAAATAACAGTAAATCATATTTCTGAAATACGCCAACGTCAATAACGTATGGTCCACATTGGATAAACACACTTTACTGATCATGTTTTTCTTTGATCATAATTTATTCTGCCCCATTTGCCTGTTTCATCTGCTCTAATGTTCTAAGCCACATATTGTGATAAATTTTAATGAAAAAGTTTTATGGGTAATAATTCAATAACCAGTTTCCAGCTGCATAACCCGAGGGAGGAGAACTTTGAAAGTTGACAAAATTGCGATGGATTTTTTTTAGGCAGAAATTACCTTTAGAACAAATTATTTACTAAAAAATTCAGTCGCATGACGATCAATTTATTTTTATTAATCGAAGGTGACATTCGTATGATTACCCTGGTTCAAATGTAAGAGAAATTATAGAGAAATTACACAAAAATAAAGCTGTTGCCACAAAACAGTTTTTTTCCTTTGAAAGAAACTAATTCTACTTTGCAAACAAGTATAATTGAACAACAAAACGAAGACAGCAAACCCACATAACATTTTTTGATAAATTTTAGAAAAGTAAACTACAATTTTTTACAAGTAGTTTTGTATGCTTTTGCAACACCATTTCAGCAAACTGCAACGATAAAACGGGTATGAGATTGTCTGTAAAGGGAGCTTTAGTTTTGACCCGGTCCTTTTATCACTGTTTTTCCTTTCTGGCACAATCTTTACTGTGCTAAGTGAAATGTTGCACCTACTATCACCCGTTAGGCCACTGTAGACTGTTGTTTTAATCAGCCTCACAGAACCCCAACCTTTCTGAGACGGAATACGCGCAACTTTCCGAATTCCCATTCGCCAGCTATTGAATCTAAACTTACAAGAGCTTGACTCTGAGAGCCGAAATTGCTAAAGGGTGTTGCATAAGCTTATACTCATTCTAGTTCGATGTGATTTTATAACTAAGCAACAACTGATCTCAAACTGAGAACATGATGACAAAATAACACTGGTTGGTTAGCAAAAATGAGTAAAAAAGGTTTTTGATTAATTTTCGTAAGATATAAAGCAAAGTATGAAAAGATAGAGATTTCTAGTCTACAAATTACTTTCACCATAAACACAAGAATGCAATTCTTAAATTAGTTTTCTCAAAATAAAACATACGCAAAATCGTGGCTCGCTGGGATGGCCCTGTATAATCGATGGATTATCTAATGTTTTGTTGACTCCTGTTCATAACCTAGACCACAAAGGGATAACAAACACTACTTGGTGACAATACAGTTGCATAGTAGCAACTGATGCTTTGGTCAAGGGGGTACGGTAATTTAAGCGTTGGAGCCAAGAAGCCTTACAAATGTTGCACTACAGATGAGCCAAGCTATTGACAACACCCGCCTCCCCCATCTAAAGCAATAATCATCTCTCGCTGAAGCTCGTGGGGTCACATGGTCTTTCAATGCGTTCTGGCCATTCAAACAACACATTGCCCTCATCCTCATGAGTGACTTATCTCACACTCTCTGGCATTGGCCAATATTAAAAAAAAAAAACAGATGATGGAAGTGAACCCTTAGCAGAGTCATTGAGTTGCCTGTTTGAGTCATATGCATAAATTTAGAGGGAATAGATTGTGCAGGATGACTATTGCATATATTGCTGGAGAAGGTTCAAATCGTCAGTCGCTAAATAATTTAACTATATTCGCATGTATGATGCAATGGCCATGGGCTGTTGGTGTACAATCAATTGTATGGTCATTCTCAACTATAAGTTGTTGATCGCATTATTGATCCCTCTATAGCATTAAGTTGTTGGTCAATGATAACTTGTTTGAGCAAAATTCTGATGAAATCGCAGATGCTAAATATCTTGAAATTTGGGATCGATATAAGATGCATATTGCCTCTCAAATAATTCTACATATTTTTCAATTTCAGTCGAAATCAATGTCCTTATAATCAATGTCACTGCCTCTGGCCATCTGTTGCCATGGGGTCATTCAACGCTAACAGTACATCATAGCACACGAGACTTAACGTGCAAAAGTATGAATCTCTAGTTTGTAGACACGCAATATTTCTACACTGAGAACCACTGAAAAGCATTCATTAGAATAAACACAAACCTACATTACTTTCTGCTAAGCGTCATAATACAGCCGATCAATTAACATATTGTTCAGCAATTTCATGGTTTGCATAAATTGTCAACCAAACATCATAAATAGCCATATTATCTAATTTTTACGTGTATTTGGCTACTCTAAAACGTTAAGGCAATAATGATTTTCAATTACTGCACAAAACCAGATTTTAATAGTACTACAACAAATTTTGCAAGTTTGAAACACTTGTGGCTTTATTGATCGAACATAACAGCCACTAGTATTTACTAATTTAATGATATGCTAAGTCTATTTACCCTAGTTAAGAGCTTCATTCCGATTAAGTATCACACAGTCTCTCAATACCTCTCAATACAAATTTTTAGTGCAACGCACATCAAAATACCTGGCCCTCAGGCACTTAACAGAAATTGATATCTACAAAAACTCTATAGACTACCATATAATTTGTTCCAGTCTTCATATTGTTTTAACGATGCTTTTGACACACTGGGTCGTATGACATCCATTGATTTCAAGAAATCGCCTACTCGTAGCTTTCGAACCTATGATTAAATTCGTAAGTGTTGAATTATGTTATGCACGTAGAGGGGTCAAAAAGGAAAGGGAATAGCAGTAGAAAGAGAGGTATCAGGTGGCCCAACAAAAATCTTAGCTCATGTGACGCAGGTAAAACAATAGTAATTACCCCAAAACTTCATGGTATCATGATTTCATGGGCCCTTTTTCAGATTGCAATGAAATTTGTTCATGCGCAGTGCATTAAACAGAGCCTTGTCTTTCTTTAAAATTTATTTAGCAAAACAGAGGCTGTTATTGTGAAAATGTCTGGGCATTAGTTGACAACCCAAACTGGGAACAGTTAAAAACGGAACCTGGAACCTTTGATTGAGGCTTTTAGCCATGGCAAATATACCGAACTAAAGCCACTTTGGAAGAACAGCCAGAATGAGAAAAAACCTTCAAAATTACTGATACTCTTTAAAAAAATCACTGCAATCGAAGAACAACTTTTCTCGCCCACAGGGTCTAGCGTAAGAAAGAAGATTCAGAACTATCGATTTTGTGAAAGAGCATATACTTGTGTACATATGTCTAAAATCAAACATTGACAAGGACATCAGAACATTCGATATGAAATGTAAATAAATATTTACATACCTTATCTGCAGGCAAAGACTTGAGAAGTTCACAGTCCACTTCTGCAAATTGAGATCAAAATCAATTCAATGTGATGATGAGGAAAATGGTAACGTAAAATGGTAAGTAGCCCTGTAAGGATGTATTCTGGCGCTGTGCAATGCTACAATTATCATTCACAGGATACAAAGCCCCTAAAACTGTCATTCATTGAAAGTCATTCTACAATATTTCGCTTATATAAATATTCTCCCAAAGTAACTGTGGCTTTTGTTTTTTAAGAATTGTTTATTTCTTAGGACAATGATTAAGGAATATAATTGCAAGGTGCTTTCTTCAAACAAATTTTGAAAGAGGTATGCTTGCACTTGGCGTTAACTTATGGCTATAGTGTCTACTGTTTACAACATTTTAACATCTGCAACAGCTTGTATTCATTTGTTTTTAATCCTTACGGCTTCTAATTAGCATTTTGATACAGCCAAAAAGCTCCGTACTAAAGGGATCTTTCAAGAGAGGGATAACTATTCTTAAACCGTTGCAGAAAGATGAGCCTAAGTGTAATTCAATGGTACTTCTACTATACAAAGGTTAGTCCGAGCTTTAAAGACGCTGTTTTTTACAATAAGCATTATGGAGACTCAGTTGGTGTATAATATAAATTTCCTTTGATTTCAGCCCAAACTCTCAAAAAAATAAAGTTGTCAAACAACCAAGCTATAGCAAATTTTTGTATCTATGAACTGAACCTTTTGCAAAAGGATACGTAGGCTTATTGAATATTTCCGATTTTACTGTAGTGGTTTTTAGAGACCGGGCAAAAACGGAACAAAAAGTGTCTTAGATAATTCACATCTGTATACAAAACTAATTACCTCGCAGAGGCATAAGAGCTGCATCTCGTGCTAGTGCAGCAAGGTCACTGCCGGAATAACCATCAGTCTCCCTATAAGTGAAAATATGATAATTATGAGTATCTCTCTATGCATCACCAAAGTAACGCATGCAGTGGTCATATCTGAGCCTTTAGTTGTTCTCCGTTAGTGACACCAATTTTAGTTTCGTTTGAGTAAATCGGCCATTCGGATATATAATTTTGCAAGATTTTACTAAAACGATAATCATGCCAAAGGAGCATCCAACTTTCAATTTCAATAAATTGACAATCTGATAAATTTGCTAGATCAAATCAAATTTCAAATTACCCCTCACTTGTAACAGGTAGCATATAAATAAATTCAGACCAAACTTTGTATTCAATCACTGTGAAAAAATGGTGAATTCCAAGCTTTTTTGTTATGACAAATGATCGTAGCATTTCATCACTGTTTTCAATTTCATTAATGACAGATTTTACAAGCAGTACTGTTTAAAAGTTATTTATCAGATGATCATGCCATTGGAGTTAATCTTGGGCATATCAACTGGTCATGAAAATAAAAATTATGTACTCTATTGATCTCACCTTGCCACTCTTTCTAATTCTGATTGATTCAACGGTGACCCGTCTTTTACAAGAAGCTTTTCCAATATTTGTTTTCGTGTCTAGAAATAAACAGATCTAGCATGCAAGGATGTACTATAAAATTCAATAGTATGCAAAACAATACAATATCATAAAACTGGCCAGCAATAAAGTCTGAACAATGAAAATCCACAACCTTAGAATAGGAGCCAAAATTTCTAGCAGCATTTCAAGCAAACTTAATGATGCGTGTTAAAGGCATCATGAATGTTTTTAGAAATGTATTTGCCTTTTCTGCAATTCTGAAATAATACTAAATTTAATATGTAATGTAGAATTGTACTCACAGCAAAGTCAGGCAACGGAATATACACCCTTTTCACAAATCGCCTGAAAGTCAACGAAAATTGAGGATCATTTGATTACCAACATCAAGCATCAGTACACTTAATGATCAACATTTGCATATAATACCAGAAAAGAAATCAACTATAGACAGCGAATCGATAAGAGGCGATTCATTGTAATTAAATTAATAATTCACGGAAAAATATGAAACAAGACAATTAGACAAAACCTTTTCGTCGGACATTTTGAGAGTATGAAATATAGTAAAAAAAAAGATGAGCGAAAAATGGACATTAAGAGGTCAAAAGAAATGGGAGCTAATGACGGGTTTGATGCTGATGCATTTGACGAGCTTGCAATTGCCATCAGAGTTCAAATTGACTCCAAAAGAAGAAAAACATTCTTTGCTTACACAAGTCTGGCCTTTTGATTTTCGCTTAAAATTTGTCATGCAGGTCTTCTTTACGATTGATCCAATAGAATAGAACAGGATGTCAAAATAAGGTAGATTCAGATAGTTTAAGAACCAGTGGGAAAATTTTACTCAATGATAAAGTATACGCCGGCTTTCAGTATGGTACCGTTACAGGTCTGCATTGAAATACTACACAAAAAGCAAGGTGATAAATCAGCACATTGCAGGCATACCTTAGAGCAGCATCATCAAGTTCCCAAGGTCTGTTTGTAGCAGCCATTATCAGAATTCTATCTGCATTGTCACTCATGACCTTTAATGGTAAAATAAAGTAAAACTTGTCCAGTAAAAATATAGTCAAGTAAAAATTGTCCAACACAGTAAGCTTCTAACATTTGTTATGACATTGGTGCACAGCCTTTTTCCAGGCAAATTTAAATAACAAGGTTGAGATCTAGCAATGCAAAAATGAACGTATGGAACCGAGAGTAGGGAAGACTGTACGAAAAGCTACCTTTTGTTGCGATATTAACAGCAAAAATTTGTTATAAACGCTTTGGACTAGTTACAACTTTAGAGTATATAAAAAATCAGGGATGAAAGCGAGAGCTACCAAAGAAGAGTCGACTTTCTTAAGCAAAATTAATAATATCTGGAAAAAGCTTCTTGAAACAAAAAAATATTACAATTGTGTAATTAAAAGGAACATTTTCCTTCTCATACAATAAGTTTTCCGGGCAGTATTTCTCTAGCATAAAACAAAAAACGCAATACCAAACATGCACTATAGGACAAGAAGAATACACCAAACTACGAGTTTTAAATTTCTTACCCCATCAAAGCAAACGAGAAATTCAGTTTTCAACCTTCGACTAGATTCATGTTCTGATTCACTTCTTTCTTTTAACATAGAATCAACTTCATCTATAAAAGATAAATGACACAGTCTGGTAACAAAATATGCTGCAGACTGCATGGTAGCAACCAAATTGAAGCGCAGCCTTCCTTTCAAAGCCCTTGCCTTACAACAGACTCATGTCTTCTTTGGACATGACATGAACGAGGAACCAAATACATTTCACATTCAAGAAAAGAACATCAGAAGTTCCGAAGCAATCTATACATTGAGACTAAAACAGAGTTCCACTTACAACAGCAAAATGATTATTAATATTAATGTTTATTTTATATATTCTGAATCTTTTTAAATCGTTAATTGAGAAATTTTTTTAACTTATTCTCTGTAATACCCATTTCTCGTCATAGTTCAAATAATATAATAATATTATGATTTACAACATTCTTTCCGAAATTACATTGGAATAAATAGTTAAATTGCACATGTCCTCCATGGTGGGGAACAGATGACCATGTGCCTTCCCCTGCTATGAATGGAACACGTAAATAGTACTCATTTTATTGAGATTTAGGATTTGTTGTTATAGAAATAAATTTACAACATTTATGGATTCCCCATTTCTGATTCTATATTCTGTAGATTCAATGCCATGCCCTCACTATTACAACAAACACTAGTAAAGGTAAATTCATATATATATATACATTTTATATATCACTTATTTGGACTCCTTTTGCTAAAACCTTGTTCCAGTATTACCAACAATGATGTATCACTACCAAAGCTCGCAGAAATATTTATTGTGAAGCTACATAACTTAGAAAAGGAAAAGAAAGGTAAGT
Organism: Catostylus mosaicus; assembly: GCA_964019065.1. Taxonomy (NCBI): domain Eukaryota; kingdom Metazoa; phylum Cnidaria; class Scyphozoa; order Rhizostomeae; family Catostylidae; genus Catostylus; species Catostylus mosaicus. Next base: position 11,215,373 of record OZ025187.1, read on the forward strand.
CTCAAATCAGATAAGCAAGGATTGTGAAATATTTACCCATAAAGACAATAGCTGGTTGAAGTTCCCTTGCAACACCAAACATTGCCCTGACTAATTTCTCACTTTCGCCCATCTAGATACAAAAATAAAACATGATTCATTCCAAATAAATCGATTCTTAGACTTCAAAAATCCCATGGTATAAGAAGTCCAGTCCAATGGGAGAATTGGTCTAGAAAATATCGCGACTGCCACAAAAAACCAATAAAGTAGAATGTATTCAGAAACACACTGAAAATGTGGAAAGAATATTCAAATCTAAGAATATGAGAAAAAGAAAACGAGCTTAGTTTATGTAAACCTTCATCTGAATGCTCAATAGTTGTCTGTACAGCTTATTTGTGGAACAGAAAATTTTTGCAATCTAAACAGTAATCCTATCAAGGTTAAGTCTTTTTACCCCGGCCCATGCTCGCAAACGATGCAATAATGACGCGGTTTTTTCAATTTTACAATAAAAGTAGAGAGAGCATTGGTAAATAGGGACAACTAGCAAATTCCCATTAAACACGGTAAATGTGTGCACAGCATAAGCCCTGAGCATCTTGTTTAGTCTATCGATCACTGCAAATTTTTCAGATCATAACCAAAATAAGGCAGTCAAAGATGCACAATGGAACTCCAGTTATCATATATTCAATGCTTAAATCAAACAATGTCATTTCTCTACATTTGGAGCTTTTGATAATGATCTATCTAAAAACTTCTTAGTCCTCAAAAATAGCAAAGATGTAAGGCGCAAAGAAAGATATGACGAAGCTGAGCGTAAATTCATAGAGTAACATTAAACATTGATAAAAAAATAAATCTGATTTATAAGATTAAGAAAGAGTTAAGCTAAAAATGAGTTCTTAATTAGCATTTCACAAACAATATCTCCTTTCCATATGTCAATGTTTCAAAAGAAGTAAACAATAGGGTGTTAACTTACCCATTTGGATGTCAATGAAGCAACGCTGATGTTGAAAAATACCGATTTCGCTTCAGTTGCAACTGCTTTGGCCTAAGAAAAATACAAATTTGATGTTATTGCACTTTCTAGTGCCTGGAACTCGCGCCTTGAACAAAAGGGCTGAAACATGATATCAAAGGCATTCAAGCAAGTGATCATGCTAGATTTGAATCTATGAGAGCAAAATTTCATATCAAAGTCCATCAGACTGTCAAGTTAACCTTGTAGGGGTTAAGAGAGTTTTGTAAAATAGCAGTAGTTCAATGAATAGGACATAAGTAAAAACTTCTTATTCAAATCAATCCATGCAGCAGCTCATTGTGTTGCACTAATGATATTCACATTAAACATATTATCATTTGAATTAGAACCATATTGGCAACTGAAGGGAACATTATGTGTGGCCTGAAAACAAAAGAGCGATCCATGATATGCAAGTTTCACCTCATCAAAAGGGGGCAACTATTAACTGCAATCAAATGAAATTGCTTATTTTCTTTAGCTTTTGACAGCAAATCAAGTGCTTTGATGGTTTTCTCTACACCGTAAAATAAGATCCAGGTTACAGTGACCACACAAATTCACAGTCATGAAGGAGAATACTTTTCTGGTGGTTAATGAATCTAGGATTGTTGACTCGAGGAAACTTCAATCTGTTATCTGAAATTGTTACGGCTTTCGTTTGAAAAATTATGCAGCTTGTGTAATCAAGGTTCCATTCTTGCATTTAACGATTGAAACATCATTTGGAGATGATTTTAAAAGGAATTCACAAACAAAATCTTTGAAATGCAAGAAACACAGCGCAACCATAGGATCCAGGGAACCATGTGACACTGCAAAAAGATAACAAGGTTATAGTTAAGGCTCTTACCAGTAGGGTTTTTCCATTTCCTGGAGGCCCAAATAACAGAACACCTTTTGCTGGTGCTCGCAAACCAGTGAAAAGCTAAAATAGAAGAAATGGTATTCCTTGTTTTAATTGATGGTAAATAGTAAACAAAAAATTACTGATGTTGGTCCAAAAAGGTGAATTTCTAGGGAGAATAACATAGACCTTCCAAACAACATAATAAGCATTATAAATAATTATGTTGCTAATGTACAGTTGTAAAAAGACTTAAAAAATTATGGATTGGAAAAAAATTAGACAAAAAAAACGGCAAAACACTGAAAAAAGAATAAAAATTTGGGACAATTGACATTGATTAGCCCCAACTGCCACACTTCTGGACTGTAATGTATGTCTTATGAGTGTTTAAATTAGTTAATAAAATGCAAAGAAAAATGAAGTCTTTGATGAGTGCAATATTTTGATGGCTGCAAAAGAAGCCTTCTGAAATAGTTAATAGCATGGTAAGAAGCTTGTTGCTTGTGCAGGGGGATTCATGTTTAAATGGATATACCCTTTGAACAAAGTACACATCACCTTTCTCTAAAGCAAAGTAGAAGTATGCAAAATTAAATACCTCTGGACGTATCGTGGGTAGGATTACAATTTCTTTTAATGTCCGCTTGGCATTTTCGATACCACCTAGAAATTTACAACAAGCAAATTAATAAATCTCTCAATAAACCACACAATCAACAAAGCAATTAATGAATAAATATCCTTAGAACGACAAACTTAGAAAAGAATTGGCAATAGTTTGAATGTTAGCAAATATAAACATATGTATATATAAGACTAAACTTAGCACAGTCTTGTTTAAAGTTACGGGATTGGGTTCTTTAAGTCACTAAATCAATGAAACTTAAATTTTCCTCCCAGAAAGCTGACAAAATGAGCCAGGATTTGAATAACATCTCTTAAGATTGGGAAATAATCATCCTTCTTCATCAATATACAAATATAAAGTCCTTATTTCAACAAAAAATTTCCTATGTTTAAATGAATAAGTTGTAATCTGTTAAAAGTGTAATATTGGTATGTTGTAGCCATTGCTTGAAAAATGACACAAAAGTAAACATATGCTTGCAAGACTTTGCCAGACAACCTAAGTATTTTAACATTACAACAAAAACATTACAACTGCTTCATATTCTGATTACTGTCATCTGACTCAAATACATACGAATATGGTTTGATCATTAAAGTTTGGGATAAGTTCAAAGTAATCATTTCTAATGAAAGTTATATGAGTTGATCATAGTGGTTATGAAATTTCATACCTATATCATTGAATGAAACTCCTGGTCCTCTGCAAGAAAGAAAAAAATGGGTTGAATAAATTTGATTGATTGAAAAAATAGCCTTTGGTCGTATATCCCACAGAAAAGCATAATTGATTGCTTTATAGTGACTGCTCCTATCAATTTCTATACCAAAAAGTCTTTTTAACTGTCTTTTTAACTGGGAAAATATAAGTTCCTTAGGAACTCATAATAGCCTTAAAGGGATTTAACAAATGGCAGTATGCATTTAACTGTGGAAACAATTCTTCACAAGCATTGCTTGCCAAACAGTATTACTTCAATTTGCAAATACAGAAAACCTAATGAAGCAAATTTCCAAAAATGATCTTTACTTTACAACCACTTCATTTAGTATAGTATTTGCCATTTTAGAGTCCACATTCTTCAAACTTGACAGCTTCTTCTTGTCAACACCAGGTGGTTCTGGTGCCTGCTTTGACCTTGGTGGTTGTCTGTTGGGTAGTGTCTGGGTTCGTTTCACTCTATTCAAATGCTGATAAAGATACAAAATGGTCTGAATAACAAACATGCTTGACTTGAGAAGATACGCCTAGATAGCTAGCATGCACCAGTTATTCTAATATCACACAGGGCAGAGCTAGTAATGTCCAGCATATCATCAACATTTGCTGAATCAACCAGTAAGAAGTAGAATTGAGAAACCAATATCAAGTTCCTTATGGTCTAAAATCCTTGAGCAAGGAGCTAAAACAAACTGCACTTAACTATATTTGGGTGTAAAATGGGATAATTGGACCATAGGCATGGGTCCAATCTGGGGCTGCACCCTTGCATATGCTACATAGCATAGTGACCAGGAATGAGTACAGTCAGTAGGGTAGTCTCCTGCGAATTACATAATAAACTCAAACCTTCTAGTAAATCAGGCATAATATAAACAAAGATAAGAAGATTGGGATATTGCTGTGCCTTGTCAAAGAACTTTAATAGTGATTACACCTAGACAAAATCAAGAACTAAAAAAATTAAATTTTGTTTCAAAAAGTACCTGGTGTCCCCTTGGACTCAAGTTTCCAGCTGGGCTTTTTCCTTTTGACAATTTTGGAGACAGTTTGCTGAGAACAGTCTTTGGGTCATACACTGGTTTGTTGTCCTTTGCCCCCAGCACTCGTGGGGATGGTAATGATGGCTTACGTTTTTCAGGTGACCTATCAACCTTTTGTATGATACTACCCATATCAAAGCTTCCCTTTCTTACAGAGCCTTTCCTTGGCATCGTACTTGACTTTGTATTGTTTGTAGTATTCTTTGATGCATCTTCATATGATTCAATGATAGCATCTAAAAACAAACAAACAGTGAAAACCACATGGAAGGAAGCACTGTCAATGAGAAAAGTCAAATTACATGACACACTTCAGAATGGCTTAGGCCATAAAATTATCCGACATTTTTTGCATAAAAAAGTAAAATCAAGATACACAAGGGAAAATACATTAGACAAAACTGTACATCACATCTTGAGTTATATCACACTTCTACAGACTCGTTAATTTAAATCTTACATGTGGCTTTAGTACACAAAGCAACTAGCAGTTGTCTGGCAACAGTTACCATATATCTGGGCTGTTTCATTTTTGGCCCTGCTTCAGCACCTGGTTGCAATAAATATTTGAGCATTAAAAACACTGTTTTCCCCTCTTGAAGGGCTAGGCAACCATATATATAACTAGTAATCTTGTTTGGTTTAGTTTGAAGTTAAAAGTTTTCTAGTTTTTAGCTTCAGTTTAGTTGTCAGTAGGTTGGTTTACGTTAGACACACTCTGAAGAAACCTAAGTTTTGAAAGGCCTCAGTGTGCAAAAAATTAAACTTTTTCTTTTTTGCTTGAGTTTAATTTTACTTACTTACTTTATATAACTTATTATCAATTGACATGTTTACAACGGGTATCTTCTGCTGTAAGTAATGACTATCAAAGGACCACCCTGAAAACATAAACAATTTGAATAATGCCCCAAGTTACTATTCAAGTATTGTAGAACACAAGTAAATTTCACTTGACAAAATATGCCTCTTTTTGCACCTTGAGAGGAAAACAACTATTCTCATTTTCTGATCTTCCATCAAAGCATTTTCATATGTAAATCAATATTTGGATCTGTGATAAAGTCAAAAATAACATTACACATATACTGACTGACTTACTTAGCTCTGATAACCTTGAGTTGCAATAATCAAGATTTGAAGTCATCTTTGCTTGAAGATTTTTTGCTCTTTCCCATTCTGGTCCTTAAAAACAATTAACCACTAAGTCATCAAGCAGTTTTGAAATTGCATGAAATAATAACATATATTGATAATAAATAAGTAGTAAGAATGCTGATGAATTTTTTTTTAATAAGGTTGAGTGTTCTTAAAGACAGTGCTATAAAAATTGCTATAAAATGAATAAATAGTATAATGCCTTATTCTAACCAATTTTGGAATGGAACAGTTTTGCTGAAACAATAAACACAGTTTAATTGCACAGGGAATGACCTTGCAGTAGGGCAATCTCAAAGAACTCAAGATCAATGGATTAATTTGGATTGCCACAATGAATGCCTACAGGGCTACTTATGAGAAATTATTAGATCATAAGGAGTCTGGTTGGATTCAAAAGGATTCATTAGGAATTTGGTTAGAAAAGTAGGCTGTGTGTAACCACATCTTCTGAAATAAAACCTTAAGGGAGAATGTAAGTAAAAAACACATGCTTGTTGCACTGAGGCATCATTTCTCACAGCCTCTACTTCCAAAAGAGGCTACTAAAAACAATTTATGAAAGAGGTTAACCAAACCCTCCTGCTTAGATCAAATAGTTTGGTGGAAGATTATCTTTTATGCTCTATAAAAAATGAAGAATATCACAGCTAACCTTCTCCATTGAGTTCAATTTCAATTCCTTTATTTAGTACATTAACACCCATTCCATATAGCTTAACAGCTTTCTTCTTTGACTCATTATCACCTAGAATGGGATAAATGAAAAGTTTTGGTGATTTCATGTAAAGTAACAACGCCTCCCATATTCCTACATTACACATACTATAACAGGAATTAATGAGATGCAGAGAAAATTTGAAGATGTCTCAAAGGTGTGTATCATGGGTGAAGAACTTGTAATTTTTGGTTCATAATTCGTAAACAACAAACCCAACAGAGATCAAGAGAAATAAAAACTCCCTGCAATATCTAAAAGAATTCAGTCCATTTTCAAATGATATTCAAAGTCATCTTCAACAAAAAAACACTTTCTACTACTCTTTTTGAAGGGAACTTGCAACTTGCATATCTGGTGGTCATGAAGCTGGATTTCATCACAATTTTTTATACAATCTACTGGAACTTAAGGTACATAGTACCCTTGATTTTATGAGAAAAAGTCAAAATTGTATAATTTTTGTTTATGGCATCTCTGGATGGCAAATTTATCAGAGAATAAGAAAAGTTATCTTCTTTTATCTAAATGAAATGATTTGTACGTTAAATTTATGTTTTTATTGGCTCAAGTGTCAAAGTTCATCCATAGCAACGCCCTAGCAACGCTTTTTTGAATCCTTTGGTTAGTGTTGAGCCAAAAAGTCCTTCAAAATTTTCTCAATCCAAGATGAGAAAGGTCCTAGGTATGGTCCATCTTTTATACCTGTATCTGTGCTGCCCTACATGAAGTATTGGATCGCATGGAAGTCTAGGAAATTGTTTGAATCCAACCACGCTGTAAATTTCAAATTTTGATCTCCGGTTTCCTTTACTTCATTACCTCGACTACGTTTTGTAACGTTGAAAAGTCATTCATCTATAATCTTAGAATGCCAAGAAAAAAATTCAGAAGTTTGAGGAGAAAGAAAAAATGGTTTGTAGGAAAACAATCCCTTGCTAGGCCTAGCAGCCAGCCAACATAACTCGATGAATGCTTCAGCAGATTTTGTAAATTTTGATGACCTAGAAAGAACTAAGCCAGCTGTATTTGCAGAATCTCGTTTAGATGGTGAAGAAACGTCTGTCGTAAGACCAGAAACTTCTTTGGATGATGCCTTTACATCAACAGTTTCTTTTCAAAGCTTTCTGGCCATTCTTTATCCGATGCAACTTCTACTTGGCAATGATGATTTGGCAAACAACAGGCCTACTTGTTTTTGACTAGTTGATGCTAAAATCTTAGGAAAAGTTTTATGCATGTTTAAAAAAGTTTAAACAATATGCCGTATGCCCAGATTTGAAAAAAGCTTCTTTGGTTTTTAGTGAGAGATTAAGATATGCATTCGCAGTCTTTTTGAGCCTGTCTTTTCCTCTTGGTTGGGAGAATACTTTTTGTTGCTCAAAGAAAACACATCCAAAAGGTTTTTATGCACACAAGAGGATTATGTATTAAGTGCAAAGTTATGGACAGGGATATGCAGGAATTGAGACTTGTGGATGACAATGACTCTGATGAATTTGCCTCCTAAATGTCATGGAAAAATAATGATAAATTTGCTTCAAACCGTAAAATGTTCTGTAAGAAAAGGAAACAGCTCGGTGGGAAACGAAATAAAAATATTGCAAAAATATTGAAAAAGAGGGCTCCATTTATTGCTTTAGAGTGTTAGTGATGGCTCATTGCAAAAGTATCAAAATATTTTGTCTGAAAAGTTTTAGAGATCAACTAATTTTAACTCATTTTGGCTATCACGAAAATTACACTTTGCAATTTTTGCTGATGTCTGCAAATATTTTGTTAAACAAATAGGCAAAGTTGTTGAGGAAAAATTCTGAGAAAGGTAGTTTTAGCATCTGAACTTTATCTAGAACTTAAAAAATGACTGAACTTTTTCAATGGTTGTGAGGTATGACTGATTCATAAACTTACTTTTTCAAAGGCGATTTTCTCAAAAATGTATTTTTTGTTAAGTTGGGCTAATTGGGGCAGTGATATAGAGAAAACTATACAACCTATTGACATGAAATTATCATCATAGACTTGATATATATATTAGAGTGCAATGTCAAGAGGATTTTTGGTTCTTTTTTGTTATTATGTCAGTGCAGATGATTTCTTCTGAAAATACCGGGAAATTTGACAGCAAATTTTGCACCGTTTTGATTATCCATTAAGTACCAAAGTATGGCAGATATCAAAATTTTGTAGTGACATTGCATTGATAAAACTATTGTCAGTCTATGGAAAAAAATCTTACCATAATAGCAAAAGGACTGTGCACAATAGAGCTGCCCCAAAACCATGTATTTTTCATGTGCGGAAATGCAAATTTGGTTGTCATGGTAACCAAAGACACACAATGGAATTGGTTACTTGTTAATTTTTACCTCATTTACCTTTTACTTACATTTTTAGACCATCTAAGGTGAATAGGTTCATTTTGAAGAAAAAAGTTCTCAAGGGTACTTAGTGCCTTAATTATATATTGTCCTGCATTCTGCAGTTGTGCCTACCTCTTGTGTTATAGAACAGACAAGTGCATGTGAAGAAGTGCATATCCAAGAGCTGCTCACATGTAATTTGAGGTCAAAAACTTTTTTAAATTGCCAAGTTAAACTATTTAAAAATTTTAAAGGACATGTTCCATCCATTTATTACATGATAGATGCTTTGTCACATTTACCTTAATTTCTACCAAAAAAATCAAGTCATATACTCTTCCTTTTCCCTATAAACTGATTTCTGCTCCGTAAAGATTCAAATTTATAGGTTATTGCGATAAACAAATCCAAATGCAAGGTTATATCAAAGGAGCATTGTATAAGACAGAGGGGCATGACCAAAGGTAACACCTATTGCTAGGCCGTATTTCACAATTTCGCTTTCGTTCATCACGACTAGGTCATGCGATTTGGAAAGACAAAAACAAAGCAGTGACGCAAGAACCTGTGTCTGAAAGAAAAATTGATTTGGTTTGGATACACAGACTATTACTTCTTGGAAGACTTGAGTATGTCTGAAGTTTGATTGACATCAGATCAGGATGTGGGTTCCCCCGCCAAAATTTTGCTTTACCCAGAAAGAATCAAAGACAAACAATAAGTCAAATTATTTCCCATGCTCTTACCACATTCTTCGTCAATCTTCAAAGCTTCAGAGATATGTTTATATGCCTCCGCATGATATTGTCGAACCAGCAATACAGAAATAGGTATGTCAGGATCGGCACTATAACTCCGCGTAAAACGTTTAAATGGCGGTCTGGCAGGGCTACCGCCTGTTGAAGAGTTCATTGGAACAACTGAAGCTGGCATAGAAGATCTGTCAATGTAACACCAATTCTTTTCAGTATTCTAATCGACACTGAATATATCAAACTTCCAAAATTACTGGAAAAGTTACGTAAAATGTCGACCGAGCGGATACAGGCCTTGAAAAAACCAATCGTCTGGAACACGAAAGATATTGTTTAAATTTGAATATCCAATTCGTTAAAATTACAAACAAACAATCCCGTGAGCAACTCCTTTAATGTTAAATAGTAAACCAACAGCGAAAGAACTATATAATCAAGACTGTAGCATGACAATAATCGAGAACTCTAACATTCACAATGTTTACTAGTAACTTCCAGATTACATCTGCGTCATCCTATGATGAACTAATACTTTTGACAACAAACCGCAAAGTACCATAGTCCACATCGACTAACCATAAGCTCCTCCGCATCACCATATGTACAAGAGCAGACATGAGGGTTGGGCCTGATGTTTTTCTCTGCAGAACTGAAAACAATTTCTCATTTTGAGGAAAGTTATGTCACAGGACTCCGTCATATGTTTGTGGCTTAAAATATATTTTTGTTTCTTCAGCCATGTTGCAACTCTAACATTTTTTTTTGTTTTTGTTTTTTTTTTTAACTTTGTATGCTTTTCTTCAGCTTTGTATTTAAATGCACGGCCCACTGTAACTCAGTCCTCTGACCGACGTGGCCACTGTGCCTAAAGAATGTAAAATAATAATAATAATAATAATAATAATAATAAATTTAGATCCTAGATTTGGGAAACAATTCACATGTACTAAATAATAGAAAGATACTCTAATATGACGGTTACACTCTAGTAAGAAAGGTTACAAATGTGACGGCAGTTAGATTCGAGCGGTCAAACAACAATAAAACGACAAAGATTCATTTTCTAAGCGTTTTATAAATCCAGTGAACATGACTCCAGTGAGACATGGAACTTGATTAAAGTTAAATTCTAATTACAAATCGACTGTTTATATAAGCAGGTACGTGGGATAACAAGAGATAATTAACCAATAAGAATTAAGAATAACAGGAAAAGTGACTAACATGATATAAGCTTTAGCGGTGAGAAGCTATACAACAAACAACTGATTCATGCATTAAAAGTAGATACCGAAAAGGTATGAAAACGAGGGTAAGACGTAGGTAGGGCTGAAACGATGTGATAAAAGTTAGTCATAAAACTGAGTCGGAAGGAGCGGATAAAATGAAAGAAGAAAAATGTGTTATGACGATAAAAAGAAGAAAATATCTAAAATGAATGGGAAAACGGGGGTATCGTGACACAAACTTTGCAAATAGAAGTGAAAATACATGTCCATGTAATTATCCTTTTGTAAAATAAGTTAAAAATATTAAGCAATGCTCCTGAATTAAAAGATTGTTTCCCGTACCCGTTCCCTTTCCCTCTTTTATCAAGAAAGAAATCTTTATATGATTTTGTTTGGCTGCACTAATAATTCTAGTAGCATCAACAGCAAATCGTCTTTCACAGTTTCCTGGTTCTGTTTACAATCAAAATACTTTTGTACGCGTTTGTTTATTGTTCCATTTCTAAAATACGATGCTTCAAAAAGAGGTCGCAAGGCAGCATGGGAAAACATTTAACAAAAATACCTCCTTCTTCTCTTCTATGACTCACTTCTCTTCTATGAGTATCACCGGGCCAAAAGTGATATCCGGGTCAAGTCAAATTAAAGCCGGGTACTATTCGTAGGAGGAAATTCTAAAGCCAGGTTTTAAAAAATTTTTCTAGGAGTGCACACTCCCTACAAGTTAAGGTCAAGTACCACCCCAAGGGCCCATATAGTTTAATTTTGATGCATTGCCAAACACAATATAATTTTCTCGGATAGATAGCATTAATCATCATATAGCGGTAAAATTATCCTAATCCGATTAATCTGTTTCATTAGACTGTCATTTCTTTGCTGATCATAGCGTGATTCCTTTTCGTATACAATACATCTTGCATTGCCAATATTGTGAAAAGATTATCATGAAAGAAACAGCGTCAGCTTTCAACACAAGAAATAGATGCAAGCAAAACGTTGAAAGACGAACGGGCATGGCCCTTGATGAACACAGACACTATAGAAATATCATTAGGGTCTAAGCATTTGAAGTTTATAAATCTCTCATAACCTTCGTCGTCAAATTCCCCGTTTGATTCCAAAGGTTAAAACTACAACTTATTGTATCAAACCGTATACCATTTAGTATTACTGTCCCATTATACGATTTAGCGACAGGGGGCCTAAAAGCAGAATAGAGGGTATCTTTCTATGCCTTTAAAAATTCCCCGACAGACGCGAACTTTTTCTCCGATAGGGGAGCTTACATTCCCCGATGAGGGGGCTACAGCCCCCTGCTCTTCTCTGGCGCCACCCTTGGGGAAAGATGAGTATCACGCGGCCTCGATCTTATGTGCACCATTGCTCATTCAACGTGATCACTGTGCATTCCCCTCACTGTCAGTCGGTTTGGGAGATGATATTTGGGCTAAAGTGATTCAGTGGGCAGGCCTGATGCTTGGCAACGAGAGGCAAGAAATAGAAAAAATCGCCAAATAAAGTAATGTTACGATCTGATCCTCTATTGTATAAGATCTGACGTCACGATGCTATGCAATATGTCAAGTAAGGCATAGAGGTTTTGTGGGTATTAGGACATAGTTTCGAGAGCGCTTGTGCCCGTCTGCTAGTAGTTTTAACTCAACCATTTCTGGTTAAATTGTGTTATGTGATACAGTAAGAGAATAAAGACTGCTTTATGACCTTTGTAATCGTGACCATTGTCATCTGCAAACATCATCTCTAAAAAAAGGTTTACCAAGGAACAAATGTCCAAGAGGTCGCTTTTTACGGAAGCAAACTGGACTCAACAGTTCCGTATGGAACGAAAGGAAAGTAAATCGATTTTCAGTTGGCGTATTGAAACCAGGCGTTTGTTATGAACTTTCACTGACCTGCGTAGCTTGTTCGCAATGAAGAAGTAACGACAATCAAGTCATTGAATTTAAAATACAGCCATGATAGCAGCTGCTAGTTCGCTAAGATAAGGGTCGCACGTGTTTTTAGGGCCCTTGACAAGCACGGACACTATAGAAATATCATTAGGGTCATAGCATTTGATGTTTATATATCTCTCATAACCTTCGTTGTCAAAATCCCGTTTTGATTCCAAAGATTAAAACTACAACTTCAGGCCCGTAGGAAGCATTTCCCGCTTGAGGGGGGGGGGGGGCTTATCGAGCGCCTCTGGGGAAATCTTTGATGCAACGCCTTTTTACCGCCTTTTTAGCCTCCCTAGTAGCCCCCCCTAGCCCCCCCCCCTGCTTCCTACGCGCCTGCAACTTATTGTATCAAACCACTCAGTTTCAAAGGGCCCTAGAAAAGATTGTTGACAAAATCTGCAATAAGTGGAGTGAATGGGTATCGCAGTAAAGGACAGGACCTCTTTTAAATAATAAATAATAAAAGAATAGGACTACCAAAGGGGCTAGGAAGGAAGCAAATGCTCACCGACTCAGTTTATCAAGATTGGCAATGTCTTAATATCCTTGGAAATACGATGACTTCTGTCTTCTTAATCGGTCGAAAGAAAGTCGCAAAATTGAAGGAAAGTAAGAAAAACATTTCCTAAGATACCCAGAAAGCTTTTAAAGAGATTGTAGCTTTTGCGACTTTTCTCATAAAAGAACGTGTAATAGATATTTTTGATAAAACATCAATTAGTATAAGACCAAGACCAACTGCTAAGTTCTGGCATATACATGCAATACTGTGAAACGCATGCAGATAACCAGTCTAACGTTGTAGTGGTGACAACGATCCTTTGAAGCTACACGGGCCTTACCTCTGTTGAAGCTTAGTTGAGTCATTACCACGATAATAAAGGTACCTTTGATGGTAAAGACCATTGCAAAATGCTAAATAACAAGTTAACAATAGCGCACATTTCTCAGAAAGAGAGTTCCTGACACCTATACGCGATAAACAAACATGCGAATCGAACATCAACAAATCATAGATATGAACACTGCTTCACCTGAAACGTTATACACGAAAAGGAATAGGATATATTTTATGGTATGCATGACCAAAACATTTAAGATTCGTTTTTCATATTTCAGGATTGAATATGCAATCTTCAATAAACCCGAGGAATGGATATACTTGATGCTCTACTAAAGATATTAGCTAAAGTTTTAAATTTTAAGACCATTTTTCACTGTAAATAAGCAGTCTTGGCAGTTTCAATACATGGATGCATCTATAACACAAACGCGCTAAGCAATCCCAATCAACTGCAACTTTTAACTCCGTTTACAAAATTACGGTCGACAAGTAAAGTTTTATATACCACAATACTGCATATAATCATGTTTATAATGCAGTCTAAATTATTCATCTTCTAATTGCAATATTTCGTACTTATCTTGAACAGTTTAAGCCAAGCAGCAAAAAAGGTAAATAACTTATGCTGAATTTGCCTGTTCAGACATGATTCAAAGGAGAGAGCTAACAAATATTTGAACATGAAACGCAGAATAAATGACGAATCTTTGCTGTTGAAGACCTTCTAAGACGCCGATGAACGATTAGGATCTGTTCATTACTGAAATTTTGTTCATATTTGCTGTATTGCAATACTTTGTCGATGAATGGGCCTAAATTTGAATTTGAAGGGGGCTAGGATAACTGCAAATCGGTGATCAACATGAGAATCATGTTTCACCAAGATTATTGCTCAGGTTACGCTGTGTACAAGAGCAACCCATTGGGATATTAGTGGGTGGGCTTCCTCGAGTATAGTAATTTCAGTGGACTCTTTCTACTGCTATTACCAAATAACTGTTAAGTTTGGTGTAAACCTCTCCTGAATTATTAAACAGGCCACTTAGTTTGCCATATTCTGCTAAGGACCAGAATGTAATTACCTCCTTGCCCCTTAAAAGTGGGACTCTGGACATCCTTTTTACTAGTTTTATAGGTAGAGATATAATCTGACAAATCATTGAATCTAATTATGACTACAAATACATGAATTTGGTAAAAAACATTTTATAAAGTTATCATGCCCCATGAACTTATGGCATTAAATTTCCCAGCCCTAAACAAGCAAACCTTTCCAAATCTCCAGCAACAAGATGGAAATTGCATGATACGAGCAATTAGAGCAAGCCGTAGTCAAGTGGAAAAATTGGTGAAGCAAGGCAATTGGGATTTGGGTTAGGGAATTAGTGTTGGAAAATTTCCTAGAATTAAGGGGAGGCGTCCTTTGTGCAGAGGTCATCATAATGTTTGATGGGTTTTTCTTATCGCGGAGAACAGTCACCAAGGGCAATAGGCCTAGTCCTAAACAACTATTCTTTACATAAAAATCAATACATGAGTTTTTAAAAATCATAATTAGCACATAATTCATGCATCATAACAGGTCGACAATAACAGAATACTCTTCCTGAAAGGAAGTTACACTGAGGACAAACTTTTGACTTTAACACGCAAATAAATAGCTAAAAATGCACGAAATATAACCCATCATGATGAAGGTCTGATCTTCAGTTGATTTTAAGAAAAATGCGTTGACCATGTTTGGGTGACTATTGTAGAAGCTATCTCAATGGCTTTCAGAGATTATTGCTTTCCAGAAAACGATGTTGTGAAGACAAGATCAAAAATCATCACTCTGTAGAACACGATATTGTGCAGATAAGTGCAAACTCGACCGGAAAGCTTCCGTTATTTATTCTTGGCAGAAAAAAAAAGTCACGAAATATGTAGTTACTAGTTCATTTCAACAGCTTCTGCTGCTGTTCTGGCACGTCTAGATCCAAAATAAGTCTTGAAAAAGTACACAAAAGGGTTGAGTAAGGAATTCACAACAATCATTAGTTTTGATATAAATGAGATATCATCCCCTGACCTTCTTATCAGGTATTCGATGGCGAAAGGGTAGGTCGACAGAATAAAAGAAACAGCAACGAGACAACTTGATAAGAATACAGCTTTCTCTGCTCTGCTAGGTCCTCTAAAGAACAATCCTAGCGTCTGCCACCTTGTTCTGCCATCTTGATCCTCGACTCTAGACGTCTGCAGTCTGTTCTTGCAAACTGAGCGCAAAATTTCGAAGTATATGACGAATAAAAAGATACCAACAGCAAGTATAGTGAGCGATGACATGAAAAGGAAATACCCATCACGTTCAACCAACAAGATGGATATTATCATATGAGCACACAACAGGAAAAGAGCCAAAAGCCATACACAAAGTATAGCTATATTGCAGCGTCGACCAGTCACTAAGATGCGATGTTTTATTGGAAACTTGACTGCAAAGTATCTGTCGATTGCTATAAGAAACAGGTTAAAAGCGGAGAAACTCGAGGAAAAGATGTAAATATTCGCAAATTTTTCTTCGTCTAACCACTTAGATTTACTTCCTATGATAAGATCAGTTAACTTGAAAAAAGCAACAGCAGCTCCAGCTACAAGGTCTGCAATCCCAAGACTCAGTAAGAGCTTGTCAAAAGTCTTTTTGTTGCTTCGCCGTGAAATAAGGACTATTTCAATTATGTTCAATATGATTATAGCACAGGCGACGACAACATAGACCGTATCTTTGACAATAGTGGATTTAGCTTCCATACTCGTTGTTTTTGTCTCAGATATCGACTTTGATATCTTGAAATTTATTGAAAGCCGTGTCTCTGGCTGATTTTTAGTCAAGATAGCTAGGAAAGGCGTACAACTTTCAGCAATGTCGATAAAATAGTCCCACTCGTTGCACAACTGCTGCCAATAAAAAAACCATTATGAGATGTAACTGTTACTTTCAGGACTCTGGTCAAATTTTGTCTGTATTTCGCAGGTAAATTGCAGTAAAATGCCTTGCAAGATGAAGCTATTAAAAGAAGTTAATTAAGTTCTTTCAGCGTTGAAAAGTAAGCACAAGAAACATTCATTTAACTTGATGCGTTTGTTTAATCCATGTTTAATCCTAACGTTTGTTCACCTTGATCGTGACTTCTTCATAACTATTAATTTAGCTGTTGGCTTCCCTGCCGGGAAATCTTCACCTACAATCTTCCCTCTTAGATGAAACGTCCTCTTCTACGAGCATAAATGGACTATCCACTTTTCAGCATAAAAAGAGCGTTAAAAATTCGACGATCTTTTACTTAGAAACCTTTTGCTCTGCACGCTCTTCTCCCTCGAGATTTTCCCTACTGCGATCTAAGCATAATTTGAAAGTATACTTTCTCCTAAAAAAGAGACATGGCACCGGATCATCTGGCTGGTAGTCTGCTATATATCAAAAGATTTCTTTGCAAATATTGTTGCATATACCACTAATAGATGCGTTGTTACCAACTTCATCGTAAAAATTAGTCCCAAACTTTATCTTTTACATATAAGACTGTATAAAAGCTTCAAGCAACAGGTGGTAAGCATATATATGCTAACTTCGTTCAGCTGCATAAAATGGAAATTACCGGTCAATACCCATTCGTAAATGCAAAATTTGCTGATTTAAATATTGTTGAGAACTAGTTATACTTCTAGTGCTTAACGTATATGGATGTATGTTTGCCGTCCTCCTTGGTAGTAAGTTTATCGTTATATACAGCTGTTTTGTAGCATTAACTTAAACAGCATCCCACACGAAGCGAAATCAAAGTAATATTTAGCGAAACAAATATTGCCAAGTCTGTCTAATTTTGGAGGAATGGAAGAACAAAAAGCTGACTTTTTAATAGAGATTCAGCCTAAAACATCAAACATTTGCATTATACATCTTTACTGCTTCTGAAACGTTGATAAATGATTAGAAAAAATTGCCCAATAATCATACAGCTGCCGGATGTTTTGCAATTAATCACCTAGCAATTGAAAGCAAGGGTGTGGTTCAAAAGTTTCAGGGAATGGGGCTTCATGGCTACTATAACATGATAGGCACACCCATGCCACACCTCTGAAAGTATCTGTTGGAAGGACATTCTCGCTATTAAAACTAGCCATTCCTCTGATCTTCAGAAAGATATTTTTTCTTGCAGCTACTAAATCTAACCTGATTTTGAAACCAAAGAAAGATACATCAATCTGTAGGGGAGAGAGGATTTCAATCCAATACACTCGATTTGATAAAAAAGGGTTTAGTCTCTCAAAGGCTCTTCTCCTGTACACGGGATGGATATTTACCACCGGATATTCTAGTTTCTTAGTATACTCGAGAAGCAGAGAATTAGTTCGAAATGATGATGAAAAAACTGAAGCAAAATAAGTATAATACATGCATCTTATAACAGCATAATAAACAAATTTTAATTGACTTCAACGGCTTCTGGTCTTCTTCTACTATGCATAGGACAGAAGTAACTCTTGAAGAAGTATATGAAAGGATTAAACAAAGAATTTAATAAAATAAATAGTTTTGTGATGAATGAGATATCTTTCCCGCTTTTTATCACTAAGTATTCAATCGCAAAAGGGTATGTAAAGAGCATAAAGGAGACAGCAACGAAGAAACTTGAAAGGCAGACGGCTCTCTCTGCTCTCTTTGAACTGTTAAAAAACAAATTCAGTTTCTGCCGTCTGGTTCTACCTTCCTTGTTCTCTGTTGATGTTTTTATTCTGTTCTTGGAAAGTAAATATAAAATGCTGCTGTAAACGGCGATCATAAATCCACCAAATACAAGTACAGTCACTGACGAAAGCAAAAGAAAGTAATCGCTTTCTTCATCCCATAAGAATACATTCAAGACATGAAAAGTCAAAATTATGAGGCTAACTAGCCACATAATTCCAATTACTATATTACACCGCCTTTCAGTTGCATACACACGATGCTTTATAGGGAATTTGACAGCAAAATATCTGTCGATTGTAATGACGAAAAGATTCCATATTGAGAAGTTCAACGAAAATAGGAAAACGTTTGCAAACTTGTCTTCTTCGAACCACACCAGTTTTTCACCAAAATTCAGATCAATAAGTTTATAGGCAGCAATAGCCAGTCCAACAATAAAATCTGAAACGGCGAGACTGAGTAAGAGCCTGTCGAAAATCTTTTTGAACTTCACCCGCAAAATTAGAACTATTTCAGTTATGTTCAAAATAATTATGACAAATGCGACAACAGCATAGGCTGCATCTTCGGCCCTTTTAAATTCTGTTGGCATGCTTCCCGTTAAAAGTTCCGGTGACAACTAAAGAGCACAAGGAGATCAAAGCAATCTCTTTGAATCTGTCGAAGAATGGGTATATTTATATATATGTTAATCTACTGAATATTCAACTAGCGTCATTACCATAAGATGATCGTAGCTCCCAGATAATCGTACTGTCATACACACATTGCTGTTGATATGATATCATGACTCCATTGACATTGGGCAGTGCGTCTTTATGTTCAGTTCTGTCTTCCTATTGGTAACTCATTATACATAAACATGTGTTAGCCAACATATTGTGAGGTCGAATCGGGTTTCGCCGCAGAGATAACAGCATTAATGGTTGAAAAACTCAGCAGGTAGGAAATAGACTAGAATGCAACTTGAGATTTGACTATATTATTGTAAAGGCTTTTTAATGTGAAATCTCGAACAATCAACGAACGGCTATTAGACGTGTATAAACAGATGTGAATTGGATATCACGTGAGGCGAGAAACATGAGTATGATTGGCTACCTGCCTTGACCAATCGGAATCGCCTTGACCACACCCATCCATCACTATGTCGAAAAGTCCAAATGAAAGACTCGAAAACAAATTAAAACAGCCACTGTTATTTCTTCTTATTCATAGCAAAAAGCTTTCAGATATCACACATAATGATCCGCTGCTTTGTTGGGTACATTTGCAAATGTAAAAATGTTTGAACGCCTTATAAATTGATTGTTTTGAAAATGCATATATGCAAGTAATCACTTCAGAGAGACTTTTATCTTCGAGAGAATGTGACTGGTGTGTTTCTACAAATAGAGAATAATGCAAAGTTCTGTCTTTGTTTTAAGTATTCACTGATCCACTGATTGATTTCACAGTTTTGCCGGATAAAACGATCATACTGTCAAATTTTAAGTTACAAAGAGCAAAACTAGTTTGTGCCATTTATACATTATGGTACACGTTTGATGCACGTATTCGATTCTTCGATCGTGAGTGTTTACTTTAAAGTGTATCAAAGTCAGAAACAGATACAAGATAAGAGGTCTATCATTAAAGTACCAGCTAGAACTATCCGTGTAAAAATTTCAAAGATCTTAAAGTTTCAGCGTAATTTTAAAAACAGCGAGATAACATATTTCAATTAAAAGCTTTAGAATAATTTAAAACTGAACAAAGTTGAAAATCACGAAGCGAAATTCGCAACTTGAACGCGAAACACCTGCGCGATGCGGCCAATGAGATCACATTTCATCAGCGAAAATGTAAACACATGACTTTAATACAGTAAGTAATTAAAAAACTGTAAAAAATCTAAGTGAAAGCTCAGCCCAAACGCAAGTTGTTTGCTTATTGGAAAGCAATAACGACTTTGAAGCATGCTTAATCATTCCATTTGACGAATGTATTGTAGGCGAGATAGGAATAATGATCAAAGAAAGTGCATCTGTAACGATGCAAATAACCAGAGAGTTCATCAAAGAATGAAGTATTGCTTTGAAAATTACAAGATTTTTAACAAGACAAAAACACTTAATCAAGACACAAAGCAGCTCTTGAACTTCAAGAATTACATAATCTATACTTAGCAGCAATAATAATGGAGCACGATGAATGGGAGAGAAAAGAAATAACTTTTATTGCACTGGGAATTTTAGTATTTCTGACAAATTTGGTTGAGGTATTATTAATCTTGCGGAAAAAACAGAGAAGTACTTTTGAAAAATTGCTGCTTAGTCTTGCATTTTCAGATTTACTTATTGGCTTGGTCATCACAGCTATAAAAGCATTAGATTTTGTGCCAAAGAAGCAACTGCGGCTGAAAGAAGACGCATTTCCTATTGTTTTTAACATATCCTCTCTGTTTTCGATGAAAAATCTTCTCATTATCGCAATTGATAGATTTCTAGCAGTCAGATATCCCATCAAACATCGCGTGCTTGTAACTGGTAGGCGGGTTAACATCGCAATAATCATCATATGGATTGCGATTCTGGTTATAGGAGTCGGGTTAAATATCATTCTCTTAACTGGCTTGAACCTTGACAGAGACTATTTCATGTACCTGTCATCGATAGTAATCATATTTTCTGGCATTCTGATATCTTTTTTATATATTTGTATACTTCGTGTAATTTTTACACGCAGTGCAAGAGCAAAAGAAGATGCAAGAGGTGAGAATGGTACAGTAAAACAGCAGGGAACCTCACCTGTCAATGGATCTAACAACACTGAAAGAATTGTAGCTTGTTATAGTTGTGTTGTTGCAGCCTCCTTCATCATCTGCACATATCCATTTGCGATAGAGTACCTGAAAACCAGAAGTGCATTTGCAATGTCATTTGCGTCAAAATTGCTTATCTTCATCAACTCATTGCTGAATCCATTTGTTTACTTTTTTAAAGATTCTCGTGGAAAAAGCTGTGTCACAATTAGACATAGAAGAAGAGGGCAGCCACAATAAAGATGGAAAGAACAATCGAAAGAAAATGTGAACGAAATGAATTTAAATTAACAAGCAATTAGATATAGAAATAAATGCGGTTGGTGCAGGACAGCGACTTCGCATGAAGACGGGATAATCTGAAGAAGAAGAATTCTAAGGATCGTTTAACTGCAATGATTGAGATCCTTTAAAATACATTTGCAAGATTAATTTTGCACTATAGAGGCAAGACAGTGAGTTGTAAAATATTAGTTGGCAATGACAATTACCGCAACCAATGATATGTAGTGATCGAATTTGGATTCAGGATTGTTGGTGTAGTTTCTCGTATTCATAGAAACAAAACGTCATTTCTAAAACTTCAGCATGGAAGGAATTCAAACAAATACAACCATAGGCTCTAATAAACACTCATTTTATAACCGTAGTTGAATCAGCTCCTCTATTGAATAATTGCACCACAGACTTAAATATGCAATTTTGATTGTTAACTAAATTATAAACAACAGCGTCACGATTGCTAGCATTTTATGCATTATGCACAGTGGTTGTTAACGTTGCAGCACCACATATCTTAATTTACACTTGGGAGCTTGTAAAGTGCTCAAAACGTAGATAAACCATTGTATGTGTCGCCTTGTAATATACATTGTGTCACAAGTGATGGATTTAATTACATAAACAATAGTTATTTGTTTGTTTGTTTAGTCTATCTATTTGGTAATACAGGGTGGGGCTCTGGTAGCTAACGAGCTGATATGGGCCAGGGACACCAATGGCCATGCCCTCAAGGTTTCTCCTGAGTACCCATTTAACTTTCTCAAAGGTTGAACTGGTTGACTTGGTTGAACAGCTTGTAGAGAAAGGCTCCAAATGTGGTCCTCGAATCGCAAACCTCACGCCCCGTCTTTAAAACAGTTTTAAATGGGATTGAAAAAATATTTCGACAAAATGCTTACAGATAATGAAATAAAAATAAACTTCTGCCAAAATATGTGGCAAAGAACATCATCCAGCTGAATTAGTAATTTTATCAATAAATTCTTCAATAATGGCTTAATCTAGGACTCGTTGCTTTAAAAGAGCAAAGTATTAGGCAGTAGCCTTGTTTAAAGTTAGTTAATCTCCATAAGAGTTTTTTTGGTCACATATTTCGACCCTAACAAAAAGTGTCAAAAACTTCTGATCTGATTAATGAATAGTAATGGACAAAGACAGGCGGCTTGCTGGATACCAGTTTCTATATACTGTATTTTTACATCATATAGACCTGAAAATTGTCACTACTTCTAATGTATATTTCAAAGTTCGTTTAAGATTTGCTAGTTTAGAATGACTCAATGACGAACTTTTTCATTACACCATTTTGAAGGAGCGTTGTACTTTTATCGATTAGAAGACTGTATTAAGTATATGAAGGAAAGAACTCTGCTGAAGCAGCAGGCTGAAGGCCATGTGGTAATCGTTTTCCTCCATAGGCTTTTCTTTGCTTTAAATCACTGCTTTGATTTGCTCTATGGCCTAGGTGCCTCTCCCTCTACGCTATTCATCGAACCCGTAATGGCTACAAAAGGTTGTAAGGGTATTGAAACAGAGAGTGGCTATATCATGCTTTCTGATTGCAGAGCTTCAAGATAATTCTAGAAAGCTCAATGACTTAAAGGGAAAATTAGGTGTGTTTCATAGATATACAGTTGAATGCAAATATGAAAGTCTAATAATTGCTTAAAAAGTCGTTTTCTCTTCGCTTGAACAAATACTTCACTTTATTTTGATGAACAAAGGTAAGACGCAGGTGAAATTTATTAGGCTCTTTGCACAAAATACTGTAACATGGGGGTACGTTGCAAGCTCAGCGAGTCTATAAAAGCATGTTTCATTTGCAAAATCACTCTTTACATGCGATTCTATAGGCTGAGAGGTGAGTCAATATCCTACAAGCTCTAAAGATCCGAGCCATGAAGATCGTCTCGAAACCTTGGTTCTCGAAGTCTATTAAAAACTCGTCTTTAACGAATTTAGTACGAGTCAACGAAATATGAATATTAGACTTAAGCGCAGGCAAAGAGCTCTAAGTACTGTTTTCAAAAAAGACAAAGTGTTGAACCTTACCCGTTAGGGTTTGAATGTACCTCAATTAAATATTTCAATAAAGTATCGCGTATTAGATACCGCTCAGTGGAAGATCGAAGATGGAAAGATGGAAAATTTGATCAAAAGATGGCAAAAGAATCAAAGATTTGCAACTGTCTAAAAAATGGCTTCTAAAATTGAATTCTAGGTATACTTCAAGTCTGTTTGGGCAATTTTGGTTGAGATTTTGGGGATATAGCAACAGTGTATAGCAATAGGTTTCTGATTTAAGCCTGTAAAATACAAAGATTTAACTTAAACAGAACCTGGCTTAACAGATTTGCTCTGGCCTATCATAACATAGTAGATCAGGAACAACCACGTGAAAAATCCAAGTTTGAAACACAAGCGAGATTTTAGCCTTTCCAGTAGACGAATGCAATGAAGAGCATTGATGAAAAACAGGAATTAGCATTCATTGTGCTTGGAATTGTGGTTATATTGTTAAGCTGTGCTGAAATCGTTCTAATACTGCAAACGAAAAATCGAAAAACGTTCGATAAACTTCTACTCAGTCTTGCTTTATCCGATTGGCTGGTTGGCATTGTTGTTACAGTATTCAAAATCATCGATTTTGTTGCTGGAATGCACCCTTGGCTTAAAGAAGACGTCTTTGCGATGGTTTTTATCATGTCTTCGGCATTTTCAATTAAAAATCTACTATTTATAACCTTCGACAGATTGCTTGCTATAAGATTTCCTATAAAACATAGAGTGCTTGTTACTGGGCGGCTTGTAAATATAATGATAGTAATAATATGGATCGTGGTTCTTTTCTTCAATGTTGGAGTGAATCTCATTTTGATCATTGTTTTGCAACGCAGCAGTGAGTACTATATATACTTAAGTGCCATAGCTATCATAGTGTGGGGAATCTTCATAGTAATCGTCTACGGTTGGATTCTACGGGTTCTTTTAACGCGGCAAATTTTGGCAAGAGTATATACAAACGGTGAGAAACTGACGATTGGAAGAAGAATCCAGTCGCTTTTTACAGGACAATATAAAGCAGAGAGAGCAGTGGTTTTTACAAGTGTTCTTGTAGCAGTTTCATTTATCATTTGTACCTATCCTTTTGCAATAGAGTACCTCATAAGGAGAAATGCAGAAAATATCAGTTTTCCATCGAGGGTATTGATCTTTTTGAACTCGCTATTCAATCCACTTGTTTACTTTTTTAAGAACTATCTTGGAAAAGTGCGTATGAGGACGGAAAGAAACGCTACTGAGGTGAATTAGGCAGAACTCTATTTGTACTGAAATTAGATTGATGAGTTGGAAGATACATGTAACTGTTTAGATGACTTTAAGTGGTTTGAAAGAGTATGAAATATGTTATATATTTTATTATTATGCATTAGATTAGTGAGATTTTAGCCATTTGAAGTGGGCAGTACTTCAAATCAGTGTTTATAAATTGTAAACTTTGAACGGAACCCGTATAAAGAAGTAAAAATGGAAATGAAATAAAATGAAACCATACATGAACCTCAAGCAATTTTATGAAGAAATTGTGGGATTAAAACATAACGGCATTGTTTCAGCAAAGGCCCTGCCTATCGTTGGTCTTATGCAAAAGCACTGGGAGATCTATCTTTTCATTATATATTGCAACAATTGAGAAGAGCTCCACATTTCCATACAGTTAACACAACTAGGATGTCAAAAAGCAGCCCCAAAGAGCTTGAATGGAACAGGAATGGACAAATTAGCTCAAAGAAAGTTTTAAAGTAAAAAGAAAAGGTGCAGCAGTTATGTCACGGCGAACAAGGCATTACTGCTTGATCTTATCTTTGTAAATGGCACTCTGCAGAGTATTTCGTATAACGCTGATGAGTATAAAATTACAAATACCGCAATGAAACACAAAGCAGTAACTCGATTCAAGCTTTCTACAAACGATGTCATGATCCAATTTCTGCAGCTAGTTATGCAATAGACAGCATATATAGCTTAGATACTATATATTGATAGTAATAACAATTTCCCCGTGTAGATCATTAGTTTGAATGCATATGCTATGAGTATAAAGTTATTGCTTACGTTAAAAGTATCAGTAGTTTCAAATGATAGTGATTAGATCGTCGAGTTTTAATTGGAGGATTGTATAAGGTTATGATTATACCATAATTATATTTTGCTATATGGAAATTCTTGCTGCTTCGGCTGTTGCTATTTAGCATCTTCAAAGTTGACCTTACTCGAACGTTGATGGTGCTTTTATTTCTTGCAATTGCAGTATTGCTCGATGCTATGGCACTGTGTCCTTACTTCCATGACAAATCCCACAAAGTCTTTGACTCAATGTGTAAAATGTTAGCAATCAAAGCTCCATCGTTCTCAGACGGTGAAGAAGTTAGGGGGGGGGGGGGGGTCAACAAAAATATTAACCTAGTGGATCGAGGTTCAAGACCACAGTCGGCAACTTACTTTACAAGCTTTTCAGCCAACTCAGCTGAACACCCGTCCGAGGTCTGTAAAATGGTATTCAGGAAAAATGGTAAGATGAACAAGCCTGAGTACCCCAGGCCCACATCACCTGCATAGCTACCAGAATTCTAGCCTGGGCTAAACAAATAAAATTTCTAGATTACTTGATTTTTTGTGAGTGGAAACCCAGCTCAGATTTGTATAATTTCTTCGAAAAACGGATAGCTACGAAGAACTTTTTTTATTAAAAGGTTATTCATTTGTGTTTGATCTTTACACCTGTATGGAAATAAGTTTCTAATCAATGTAAACATAAGAATATTTACGCACACGTCAATGTGAACTGAAAGAACCAAAATTAGTTATTAGTTGTTAGCCTAAATGTAATAAAGATCAACAAATTAATAATAAATGTCGCATTAAAAAGTAAGTCCTATTCTATGATTTTGTTGACTGGTCATATCATGAAATTCTGTTTTTATTCAAAAAATGTTAAAATCATTTGTTAGTGAGTTCATTAGTGTAAATTTGATGATCTCTCTAAGCTTTTTGCTTTAAGCTACCATAAATTTTATCCTAATCTGCATATTTGTGCTTGGGAGGATGAAAACTGTCAAGAAAACTTTTACATCAAATAATAGTAGAAATACAATTCTTTTCCTAATGTCTGCCTTGCACCTGTGATAAAATCTTATTTTCAGTTTTCCTTCCGTTATTGCCTTATCTTAATCTCTGGCAGTGCTATCGATGAACTTCTTGTTACCATTACTTATAGTTAAATAAAATGAAAGAGGCCAAGAGACGATACCTGAGAATGTCCTAAGAATATTGCTTGGAAATCATTTCATTAGGTGTTATTTAGGCCAAGGCGCAGGTGGTGCTAATTACGTTGTTTAAACAGGATATTGTGAAATAGAGACCTTTATTAATTCAGTAATTTGTATATAAAGCCTCTGTTAAATCCAGATCACACACTTTCACGTACCTCTGCAGGAGTTGATTACAAGGCCTGAGGAAGAAGTTTCAATATTGTTCGATGGTGGTGGTTCATGGTAAGCCACTCAAAAAGACTTGAGTATACGCAACTAACTGTTTAAAGAAAATTATTTGTAGTATCCAGCTATAATTTAATGCAACTTGAACAAAGAGAAAAGTACAAAGAACAGAAGGCACATACGGAAGGCGATATTACTATTTAGATCCGTTTATTCCAATAAAGCTTTGACATAAAAGCACAAGGCATTATCAGAAGCATTTTTGATATTCTATCGAAAGGTGAAAAATATTTGATAGTGGATACAACGGCAATAAGCTACAAAAACTGCCCATATCAAAACTGCCATTGCAAAACTGGATAATATTAACCAACATCGTCATGTAATGCAAGACAGAGCAGAAACGCAACTTATATGCTCAAATTTATTCAAAACTTTGAAGTCAGTAGGATAAGCTTGGAGTGCCGGGACTAATTTTTGGTGGATGATATCTAGCAGTAAATTTCTAGAGTCACGTGGAAAAAGCCATGGAAATCCCTGGATGAAAACTGACTTTAAACGTTTAGTCTAACAAATCAACTGAAAAGAGACAAGAATCAGTAGCCCTTAGATCAGCATCAGGGAAAAAACAGAAATAACGCACTGCTTGATTAGAAGGAATGCAAATGGAAAAAGTCGCACAGGAAGAATTAGCATTCATTGCAGTTGGAATGACAATAACATTGCTGAATTCAGTTGAAATTATTTTACTACTGCGAATGAAAAACAAAAAAGCATTTGATAAGCTTCTACTAAGTCTAGCATTGTCAGATTGGTTGGTTGGCATAGCTGTTACCATATTCAAAATCACTGACTTTGTTGTTGGGAAAAAACCATGGCTTAAAGAGGACATATTTGTAATAGTTTTCTTTATGTCATCATCTTTCTCGATGAAAAATCTCTTAGCCATAACCATAGACAGGTTTATCGCCATAAAGCTTCCTATCAAACACAGGGTGCTTGTAACTGGGAGGCTGGTCAATATCACCATAGCGATTATCTGGATTGTTGTTCTTTTTGTCGAAGTAGGCCTGAATCTCATTTTGATTGTCGGTTTCCAAATAAGCAATGAGTACTATACGTACCAATCGGCAATAGCAATCATACTCTTGGGAATTCTCATATCGATCCTTTACGTTTGGATTTTACGGGTGCTTTTCACAAGACAGATGTCGGCAAAGACAGGCACAAGCAATGGAAAAGTTGCAATAGGACATGCAATCCAGTCATTTTTCACAGGACCATACAAGTCTGAGAGGGCAGTGGTTCTTTCCAGTGTTCTTGTAGCAGTCTCCTTTATAATATGCACATATCCTTTCGCAATAGAGTCTTTCAAAACCAAAAACCCAGAAGATAGATCTCTGTCATCACGAGTACTGATTGTCTTGAATTCATTAGTAAACCCGCTTATTTATTTCTTCAAGAACTACTTTGCAAAATGGCGGCGACAAATGATGGAGACAAACAATATTGAGATGAACGAGGCTTAAACATAAGCTAACTTGACAAGAAGGTTGATATTTTGTTCAAAAAACATTTTTGACTCTTGATTGTCATCAGTAAAATGAAAAATGATATTTCATGGGTAATGCAGCGCTATATAATACCTAACAATACAATATGATACACTAACTTGCGATAAAATACAGCGCACTACGATTCAACAAAATACAATACAATATTAGATGAGAACAAATATAAAGCAGAAAAGTAAATATATTATACGGTATTATGGGGTAGAATATCATTCGATAATATAGATTTATGATATACTATAACTTAATGCAATGTACCATTTTGTTATCTTCTATTCTTAAGCAACAAACTTGCCATGAAGTTGATATGATGAATAAAACATGTACTTTTCTGTATTCATCGCTTGGATACTATGTGGAATGAGGCAAAAATACCGCTTTTATGGCCTATAGAGACCGGGAATCTATGCTGTCTTAGATCTGCTCATTGGCATTATAACTGCAATTCTATTTAACTGAATGTATTGAAAATAAAATTTCAGCACTGTTGGCAAATAAAAGTTTTTAGAATGCTCCTTGCTTCCCATATCCTTTATCGGCATTGAGGTCAATTTCCATTGAAGCGATCAAAAAAATAAAAAGAAAGGCGACTGCTAATTCAGTTTTAATGCAGCATTGTCCTCAAGTCTAGTTTCAATATAGCTCAGTATAAATACTAACCACAAGGGTGCTACCCAATTGTAAATTAAAAGTCTCTACCTGGGAATCGAACCCCGTTCGCCGTCACCGGAGTCAAGCAACCAATCCACTATGCCACATACTCCGGTGTAGTTTTACGCAGTTCTCATCCCGGGAGACTTGTAGTACTTGAAGAAGCATTGTTTCGAAAACAATGACATGGCTGCTAACAGAGGAATATTTTTGAAAGAGGCTGTACATATTATGCCAAAGTGAATAATATCAATCTTTTGCTACTGCAATATAACATTTATAAATCATTTTCGGTAATAATTTGCAAAACCGGCTGGTAAGTGGTATCATTTTCATGGCGCTTAATATTATTACGGCAATATCACACCACTGTATATAAGATGAGATTCTAAAGATACTAAATTGTTTATTAGGATTGGCTGTACTTCAACAACACTATAGAATGCCAAAAAATATTATGTCGCAGCATATCATGGTCATAGTCAATTTTCTAACGGACAACAAAAACTGGCAGCCTCTATATAATTCATACCGATGTCCACACATCCAGAAGTCCGCATGTCTCGGCGTCAATACGTCCATTCTTGAAGCCCAACAAATTTCAAGTAAAAGAGAAAAATAACCAGTGCAGTGAAATAATACAGGAGCTTGCTTTCGTTGTATATGTCCAAGCAATCTTCAGCTTTACTAGCATTTTGTCAAATCTCCCCTTACTACCACTGCAGGCTACTTCAATCAAAACTGTCGGTTAAAGATATCTTGTTCACGTGAGAGTATCGCCACTACATATTGTTTCACATTAATAACTTGGGATCTGTTCATAGAAGAGCCATGACTAAAGTCACTTCCATCACTGAATATCTGCTAAGCATAAAATAACTTAGCATAGAGTATTTTACACGTTAGCTCTATGAAGAATACTATGAAAATTAGAAGGGATACGTTAAGCAGATCATTTACGTTATGGACTAACGTATTTGTGACATAGGTGTTACATTACTGACTTGCTCTCTCCTATTTCGCTCAAGGTATCCTTTAAAGAAGTAAACAAATGGATTTAATATTGAATTTACGACGAGAAGTATCCTCGATATAGGCAACACTTCTTCTGCACTGGGATGAACAAGAAAATTGATAGCGAATGGATATGAGCAGAAAATGAATGAAAGATAGATCAAGCAACAAGTAAAGAATAAATGCCGCTCTTTTTGGTACTCAGAGCTGAAAAAGGAGTTCAAAACTTGTCTGTGATTTGAGGAGCTGTCACGCGTCATTGCCCTGCTCTCGCAAGTTTTGTGAATGATGAAGCAGTAGAGGACTGCAATGAAAAGCCCAAAAAATAATGCGGCGGCAGATGCGATGTAAAATAGCACTGTTTCGCTCACAATCTTTGTGAAAATAAGTCCACTAAAGCATGCCATCAAAGAAGCACCAGTTATCCATATTGCAAGGAGGACTAAATTGATTTTAATTCTTGTCTCAAACACTCGGTGCCGCAGAGGGTATTTTATGGCGAGAAATCGATCCAAAGTGATTGCAATCAGATTTAAACCAGACATCATCAACGTTGCGACAAGGATGATTGAAAACACTTTTTCATCCAACCAGTGATTGTTGTCAATTGCAAAATCACATATCTTGTAGGCAGTGACGGTAACGGCAACAAACAGATCTGATGCTGCAAGGCTAAGTAGAAGTTTGTCATGGGGTCTCAATCGCCTGGTATTTCTTCTTATTAAAATTATTTCTAATAGGTTTGAAACGGCCGCTACCAATCCTATGATGATGTATATGATTTCTTCAATACTGTCCGGATCTATGGCCATTTTTTTGCAACTTTTGAGCACAGAATCTGCTTGGTTTGGAACAAACGGTGGAAAATTTGATTGCTCAAGACTTGGATTCTCTTTAAATTTGCTCTTGAAATCACATTGTACTTCGAAGCACAATTTTGAAGGAATTAGTATCTCTTTTAGCCTTCCTTCACACGATGCTTTTGTATGATTTCCATTCTCACCATTCTTTACTACTTTGAAACATGGTCTTCTAAGTAAAACGAGTAGCTATTTTATTCTTCTTGTGAAATGCTATTACAACTTACGTCTGGTAAGATAATGAAAGCAAGCTATTCAATTCAACTTGCCCTGAAATGTTTAATGAAATTGGTTAAATTGAAATATGCACATTATGCACAAAATTGAACTCATCATAAAGCAAATATTTTTCCATCCCTGCTGATTCTTTTTACCTTCTGCTGCATGATATCCTCTATTTGACAAGAGAACAGAAAACGGCGAAATCAAGTTTACTTTGGATAGACAGCTTGCTGCTGAGAGCAAACATGAAAGCAATAAGGATATGAATTCAATTGTCCCGCACGAGCTCAAATCACCGCTAAATTGCCGTTGATTTTAATATATATGTTCATACAAACTCTATAATGCTCCTCATGGCACTTCAGTTTTAATTAACAATCATCAGCCATTTGTCATGCATCAGAACTAATTAATTATAAACCCAACTTTGCTCTTTAATTGAAAGAATCCTCCTTCTTTTGGAAAAGGATCCTTATTAGAGTTCCAGATGGTAAATTGTTTTTCCTATTTAGTCAAAAAAGCACGCCTATTACATAAATAATGCCGAATCATCATATTTCATTATATCTGCCGATTGTCCTTGTCTCTGACGATGGTGCTTACTTGCTGAAGTCGCGGCACCTTTTTCTCGTGACCATTTCTTATGGGTTGATCTATACCATAGCTACAAATGATCATACAAATTATAACGATCGATTGATCGACAATCAACAGCCTCAGTGCTCATCCTCCATAAGTGCGATGTTTGAAGTTGTGTGATCAAGACAATACTGATTTCTAGACCAACCTTATTTTGAGCTATAACATACATCATAAATCTTTCACATAGGCATAGTTTGCTGACACTGCAGTTTGATCTCTTGATGTGACCGAAGAGTTTGAAGGTTTCGCTTTAATGCGGATAATGCGCAAAACTTAGAATTAATGCGTAACATTGCTTTATAATTGGCTGGGCTCTTTGTAAAGAGATTTACTGCATGTTTGCAGGAGGCAGTCCCGCACATAGCCTTTCTCACTAAAACTTATCACTATAGTATGTGTCGGGAGATTGGTTCTGCTTCCAAGTGAATAGTACGATACACACAACATATGCAAATCATAGCAAATCAAAAATCAACCATCTGCAAAAGGGCGTAAAATGGGTATGGGGCAGCAATGCACATTAATGCACTTACGGCATCAAGTTTGAACAAGGAGATACGTCGGTCAGTCTAAAGGTTTAAGTGGGAACAGTCTTATAGTCGTAAGCCAAATCTTCCGATCTTCCGCAATGACGATATTAAAAAATAATAACGATACAAATAATATTAGCAGCCTGGAAAATCATTTTTAAATTGAAAAACAAAGACAGTAATTAATGGTGCATAGAGTTAATTGAGTTGCTTCGCCACTTCATTTCTAAATCATTTTAGGAAGGTGTACATCATGCCACAATATGCGGCGCATAGACCATTTAGCGTTGAGATGGACTTAAATCTGTGACATTTGAATGCTTTCCTTCGATTTAAGATTTAGTTTAAAGCCAGGTCCGGTTTGAATCAACAAAACTCCGGTTTTTTTGGGCTTCAACCTATTTCATTATTTTACAAACCATAATCGTAATGGCCTAGATCATGGAAAGTGCAGTCTCGATGTACGACTGACGACAAGGACTACAACAAATAGAGATGTCTTCAAATTTGTTGTTCTATCTTCATCAAATATTCAATCCGATGTTAACAAATTAACTACGACTAAATCATAATAAACATAGCCTTAGAATCGAGAATAAGCATGTTAGGGAACGGAGACATAAAACCGTAGTCGTAGTCAAATATTTCACTATATGTCCCTATAATCGTAATGCTTGTATAGGCTGGCTATGGTCAAAGAAGACTGGTTGTAGTTGTTATAAAACCGGCAGATGAACAGCACATTTGTTATTGATTTGCTTGGTTTGTTCTTAATCGGAACATTACCAAGTTACTAGATTTGTTCGATAAACATTGCGTTGTTTCGAGGATTTTATAATATTTCAACTCAGTTTCTACTCACAATTTCTACATCACATTTAGCACAATCACCCTGAAATGTACATTCTTTCAAATTAACAACCTGACATACATATTTAAGCATTTACAAGACCCGTCAAGCAGTGCTGTTAGTGCAGAATCGAAAAATTTTGTAAGATTGCTGGAAGGAGACTTCCGACAGCAAAAGGATCCCCAAAGATGCGTTAAACCAGTATCAAATGAAAATAACTTCTATGGTCCATGATGAACTTACACAGATGATAACATGTTATAATTGGCAGAGTTAAATTTGATTGTGTTACGTAACCCGGCTGTACAAAAGCAACACGCTGTAGCTGACAAAAACACACTTAGAACAAGTTAAGAGAGAAACTAGAGGGCATGGGGATAAAGTAAACAATAATTGCTTTCATATTTATTCTTCTTTAAAATTGTGTTCTGTACCAATTAAAATCCAATTAACACCTACAACTGATAAGGTACATTTTCGGACAGAGATATCGGATATCATCAAGTTGATTTGAGTTATCTTATTCTGAGTATGGCTGTTGCGGGTAACAACGGACTATGGCTAAGGAGGAGCATTATTTGGATTGACAAGGATACGGGTTAACAAGAAAAATGGAGAAATTAATTTTGCTCAAAGCCATTTCCAACAAAAAGCAAGCATAATTGAATTAATTTAAATGACGGTCAGTGCAACATAATAGTGAAATGATATAAATAAGCTACTCATGTAAATGTATTGTAAGTTACTTGAATGACTTTTTAATGCCTAACTAATTCAGCTCAATGGTTTCCGTTCCTCTTCTGCCATTTCTCGCGCCAATTCTACGTTTGAAGAAATACACTAATGGGTTCAACAAGGAATTTAAGAGCATCATAAGTCTTGACGCAAAAGAGACATTCGCCCATGACTGTCTAATTATGAACTCAAAAGCAAAGGGAAAGGTGCAAACAATGAAAGAGAGAGTGACGAAACAGCCGGAAAAGAAAACGGTGCGCTCGGCCTTGTATTTTGCTGTCAAAAACAAAGAGAAACCCCGCCTCTCAACATTATTCCCCTCCTCTCGCCTTTGTGATGTTGATGTTGCTGCCGGCATCTTACGTCTGCAAATCAAACAAAATATAGCAACATATATAGCTGATATCAAGACACCATATACAATGCAACACCATGCTGCAGCATTAAGCATCAATTGGAAATATGCTTTCCATTTAAATATAACAAGGCAACAAAGCGCGACGCCAACCAAGCTAAAAAGCCACAAGACAATTATCATGAGATCAGCTCGCCTATCAGTTAAAATGATTAAATGTTTTATGGGAAATTTGACTGCCATGAACCTGTCAGCAGAAATTAAAAGAAGGCTTGAAATTGAGAAAAGTACTGAAAAGCCAACAAAAATCATAGCATCGTCTCCCTGGAGCCAAGCTAAATATTTTCCTCCAAGGCCATCAAATGCAGTAAAAACTATTGCAATAGCGCCAACTAATGCATCTGAAATAGCGAGACTGAGTAATAGTTTATCAAATGTTTTCCTCCGCTTTATTTTCAAGATGAGCACTATTTCAGCCACATTCAACAGCAAAGTGACTGCAGCGATAACAATGTATGTAGCATCTTTAGCTGTTTTATCTAACATAGTTGCTTGTTGCATTCACATACTGAATGCGTATGGTTGCTTGGTTTGAAGGTAACTCCACAGAACGTCTATTATTTATCAGTGTTAAATCTATAGAAGTTGGTTTCCAATTATTAACAGCAAAAGATGTCATTTAATCCATTTATTAAACGTAGTTTATTTCTTCTAAAGCTTATCCTTTCTTATTACAGAGCAACAGATTCGGATTATGTAGAACCACAGCAGCAGTTTATTTAGATATCAAAACACGGACCAATCTTCTGCAGAATGCTCCAATCAATTTTATATAGTCTTCCTAAGACAGATGTCAAAAAGGTATAAAAATTTTGTCTTCTCTCTTTGGTTTTCTACAAAGCTGACAGCAGTATCGTTGGTGATGAGCATGCATTTAATGCACCTTGGGAACACAAGATAAATTGAATTTTAATCAACATCTGTATGTTCATTTTGAAATATTAGAGCGTCAAAATTGATTGAAAGAAATTACGCTCAGCCATAAACCATATGCAAGAATATTTTCCAATATCTTCTATATTTTCAGTCTTGTGCAGAGTCTGATACCATCATGACAAAAAGCTATAAACCGTGGATAAAATGACATATCTTTCTATACTTAGGAGTCTTAATGAGCATTTGAAATCGAACAAAATTCATGAGTCCTTTATATGAGAGTTAAGAACTCCTACCCCCTTGCCAAAACAGGAGATTTATTTAATTTAAATGGATTTCTAATATGCTGGATAATCTTTGTAAAAATTAGAAAACATCTTATAATGGGGATTCAATAATCATAATCGTGAAAGATTCAAGCAATTCTTATACCAAATTTCACAATATTTGTTCTTATTAGCAGCACAACAGGTCTTTAATAAGAAATGTTTGAAAAAACCACCGTTTAGCTGATGCGGCATCTCAGCATACAACAATAACGATTTCGTTATTTACAGATACGATGTGGCTTCAGTGCAATTTCACCGTTAAACAAAAAGTCACAACTTGATTTACCCTCCTTATAGAAAAGAAATTAGTTTCCTTTTATTGTAATCAAATGCTTAAAAACAGAAATAGATCTAATTCTTTGAATAAAATACTTGTTTTTCGTAACCTTATGGTCTCATATTACGGTCATTACCATATAACGCTCCCCACTGTTAAATGTACTTAAAAAGAATAAAAATATTAGAAAGTTCTATGCAGCCTTTTTTAACTCAAAATAGAAGTCTCCAGCAGTTTCTTTCGGCATCCATCCATTAAAGAAATAATCAGTGAACGACAATGACAGATTACCGAACTTTTTTGGGATCGCGACTGACAATAATAATAACAAAAATTTGAAAAAACTTTATCAGTGGAAAAATATCATATCATTGAATGAATAAAATACGAGTTATGGAAGAGAAAAAAATCCTTATTTACCACATGATATAGTAGAGGTGGTGATATGTTTATCTTATGCTTTGGGTGCATGATATAGTAAGTACCCTGGACCTGCTTCCTTCAGAAAATTGAAATTGTGTTAACTTCAGATGAAAGATGAAAGGTAATCCGATGATACATTAGTAATCTTTATAAAAGGATTGGAAATCAATAATCTTTAAGTAGTTTAAGTTAGAGTACGAAGAAGGGAGTTAGGTTAAAGGGTTGCGATGCAACAATACTTGTTTCTTGTTTGCATTTGCACAGTAGACTTGCGCTTGTAGTCTTGGAGGTTGCCAATATGCTAAAGCTACGAGCTCTGAAAAATTGCTCTTTATTCAAGGCGTTTTGCCAAGAATTCTTGATCAGAGTCATCAAATATTGTAAAATTGCTGAAAAGAGAGGTCTGGGAGCAGAATGATCAACAAAAATGCGTTAAATAGTATGCCTTGAAAATACTTAATCTTTGCCGATGATGCAATCACCCGGATAAAAAAGTTTTAGGATTGGATAAGTATAGTTTCATTGTGTTTTGTAATGAGAACTCAAAAAAGTAATGTACTCTAACTAGCTTTAACTTTAAGATAGAAAGCATATAATACAGAATTTCTGATAGAGTAAATAATTAAAACAAATTGTTTTTTCTTCATATTTATGTCGCAAGATGCTAAATTCTAGAAATATCTGCTTTCATACTCATATTCCTTTGAGAATGTGACCTGTGCAAGTTTAAATCCAGTTAACATCTGTAACTGCGATTAAAATTAAATTTAAGGGTAATGATGCAGTATACCATAAAATTGAGTTGAGTTAACTAATTCCAAGTATGGCTGTTGCAGGTAACAACGGACTATGGCTAAGGAGGAGCATTATGGTGGTCAATTTGGATTGACAAGGATATGGGTTAACAGGAAAAATGGAGAAATTAATTTTGTATGGAAGCCATTTCAACACAATTTTGTATAGAAGCACTTAAAAATAAATGAATACATCAAAATGACGATCAGTGCGACGTTTCACTGAAATATCATAAGAACTAGCTACTCACTTAAATGTACTGTTAGCTTCTTGAACGACGCTTAAATGTTATGTTAAGCAATAATTAGTTCATTTCAATGGTTTCAATTGCTGCTCTGCCACTTCTCTAGCCAATTCGACGCTTGAAGAAATACACCAGTGGGTTCAACAAGGAATTTAAGAGCATCATAAGTCTCGATGCAAAAGTGACATTCGTCCATGACTGTTGTATAATGAACTGGAAAGCGAAGGGATATGTGCAAGCAATGAAAGAGAGAATGACGAAACAGCCAATTATGAAAACGGTTCGCTCGGCCTTGTATTTTGCTGTCATGAACAAGGAGAAACCCTGCCTCATAACATTATTCCCCTCTTCTCGCGTTTGTGATGTTGATGTTGCTGACGGCATTTTACGTCTGCAAATCAAACAAAATATAGCTACATATGTAGCTGATATCAAGACACCATATACAATACAAAACCATGCCGCAGTATTAAGAAGGTGGTGGACTAATGTTTTCCATTTTAAAACAAAAAAGCAACACACAATAGAAAAGATCACACAAAAAAGCCACATGAAAATTATCATGAGATCAGCTCGTCTATCAGTCAAAATAATACGATGTTTTATGGGAAATCTGACTGCCAGGAACCTGTCAAATGAAATTAAAAGGAGGCTTGAAATTGAGAAAAGCATTGAAAAGCCAACAAAAATCATAGCATCGTCTCCCTTCAGCCATGGTAGATATCTGCCTCCAATGCCAACAAATTCTGTGAAAACTATTGTACTGGAGCCAACTAATGCATCTGAAATAGCGAGACTGAGTAACAGTTTATCAAAAGTTTTCTTCCTCTTCATTTTCAGGATAAGCACTATCTCAACAATGTTCAACAGCAAAATGACAATAGCAAGAACAATGTAAGTAGCAGCTTTCGTTTCATTATTTGACATTATCGCGTGAGAACTGTCTTGCTTGATTCAATAGTAACTCCACAAACCGTTAACTAGTTACGAGGTTAAAATATATTGAAGTTGGTTAGCAATTATTAGAAGGAAAATTGTCACTCAATACATTCATTCCACGTCTTTTATTTTCTAGCCTATCCTTTATAATTGTAGACTAGCAGCCCATGCACCAAACTTATGCAGAATGTTTGTCCAAAGACAGATTTTATGTGGGTACGCAAGTTATTTATAGTCAATACAGTTTTTGTACATTGTTAACAGAAGCAGCAGCATTGTTAGTAATAGGTATGCAAAGCTATATACCGGGGGTAAATGACATATATGTCTTAGAAACGAGACTAATTAATTTGAACAGGATTACCAATATGCTGGATAATTTATAAAAAAAGAAAACATTCTATAATGGGAATTCAATAATCAAAATTGTGAAAATTCAAGCAGTTATTATGCCAATTTCCATATTATTTGTTCTTATTAGCAGGCAGCAAAAAAGGTTTTTTATTAAGAAATGTGCGAGAAATTCATCGTTTAGCTAAAGCGGCAACTTAAAAGCTAACAATCATAATTATTTCATTTACAGATACGATGTCTTATCAGTGAAATTTCACCGTTAAACAAAAATTCGAAGCTTAATAAACCTTCTCTATAGAAAAAAACTAGGTTTTGTTTATTTTAATCAAATACTTGAAGGAGAAAAAACAGATTGGATTCTTTGAATGAAATAGGTATCTATTTTACCTTATAGATTCATGTTAAGGTAACATCAATATAAAACTTTCTACTGATAACGGTATTGAAGCAAAATAAATCATAGAGATCTATGCAGCTTTTTTCAATCCGGGATGGAAAACCCAGCAGTTTCTTTCTAAATCCATACATTGAAGAACTAATTATTGATAAACGATGGCAGATAACCGAACTTTCTTACGGAATAATTGCAGCGACAGACAATAATAAATAACGAAAATTTTTAATACCTTCACCAATGAAAAAAAAACATGAACTTTTATGAATAAAATACGAGATATGGAATAGAAAAAGTACTTTTGCATAACATGAAACAGTGAAGTGCCCGAAGAGGTCGGAAATTCGAAAATCTAGAGCATATTGCTGCCATTATGGGCAAGATTGTATTAGTTTGTATGATAAGTTGGATTCTATAAATTGATATAACAAATGAAAAATAACAAATACTCGCGCATTAAAAAAGTTGCTATTCTAAAAACATGGAAAGTTAGAAACAAGATGATCACGAAGAAGTATTCTTGGAGGAAAGCACATTATCACGTTGTCATCTATTTTTCATTAAAGGATCATCAAATTTTCATATATCAATAAATGCAAAATATTGAGCAATCTTCATCAAATAATAAAGCTCAGGTAACACGAAGAATTTTTAGTTAATGTTGTTGAGTGCCTGCATTTGATATAAATTTGTTTGACCTCTTTGATGCCTCTCTTGTCTAAATTTTTAACATTAATCTACCTTCTAGGAATCAGAAAGGAGTGCCAAAGAGATATCGGTGGATAATTAGTTTGACATATAACAAATTTGGATGATATTACTAAATTTCAACTTTTCCACAGATCAAAACAGAGACCTATTTCCCAATCTCAAGCAGAACATTGATTTTCCTGGATAGATTTATAAATTATTCAGGAAACAGCTTTTCCAGCTGCCCAAGCCAAAATCTATATGTGCTGCTGTCTAATTCATTTAATTAATGTACTATTTTTGGTCGGTCTTTGTGTAAACAGATGTAGATCATATTAAGGCTTCTTGCCTAATTGATTGCAATATTGGATGGAATAAATGAAAGAAAACCTTTAATATATGGCTTTGCCTAAATTGCGCAACAAATGTATTTATCGTTAAGAGAAGATGATTATGATTCCGTATTACATAACATATCGAAACAACTTGCAATAAAAGCAAGGAAAATGTTAACTAACTCATAACGCATTACTTACATACGTTTTCAATAAGTAAAAAATGTACAAAAACGGGCTTATGAGCGAGTCGAGGGGCATTTCACTTCTTCAAAAAAGCGTACGCCATTTTTCAGAGCAAATAGATTTCTTTGGATTTTGATGGATTTTTCTCGGAAACGAAGGATTTTGCCTTTTGTGCGCAAGATCTTTTTGGAGTGAAATGTCCTTTGGAGGGAGTGATGATTGCAGTGCGCAATTAAAAAAGCTGTTTAAATCAATCAGCGGTATCCTTGTGACTGAAAGAGACTATTCAAATACACACAAAATCACGAAGAATCAATCAACTTGTAGTCTCTTTCAACTTATCTACAAACGTCAGAACAACAAACTGATTTTGGTTGACTATCGTCATATCTTGCATCCTCCTTCAGTTCCACTCTATATAAAAAATCATTAGCCGTTGAATTTCAATTTAGGGTTCCCTTTAGTGTAAAACTGGTCTTTGATATTCTGGCCTAATACGTACTGTCTCTGCTAAAAGTATTTGAACACTAACAACAATTCTTGCTTTTAGTCTGCAACTTCCCCCTCCCCCCTCAAAGAAATGTTGCTCAAACCATGTTTAATGGTTACCCTTTGACCAAATCAAATGTAAACAAAGGTTAAGGTATTGCCCTTTGCAAAAAGCACCGTCTCATTGGGAAGAGGAGGGAGAAACCAGCGTTATGAGCTGGAAACCACAAAGCAATCAGAGAAGCAGGACTTTTCATAAGTGTTAGAACGACTTTAACAGACGTTTTACGATATGGTTTTATAATTGTTAACAGACATTGAAAAGAAGGGTGTGGTGGCTCAACTTGGACAACCGGTGAACACTTGGATGTAATGAAATTAACTGTGCGATGTTCAACAGCCTTGATGCTAAGGAGAGGCTTGGGTTACTCTATTTTGAGTTCATTGAGTCTTCTCCAATTAGGATTTCTCCATGAACTAATTATAAAGAGAAACGTGTTGCGTTTATGGTATCGTGTATCACTGCTACCTTAAAAACCTCAACGGATATAAGAAACGAAGCGAAGCGGCCGGAGCAGAATAACTCAAATGACCAGAATACCATTTACACATCTATATACTTTATTACCAATTTTCCTCCATGGCATACAGGACTTTTTCATGATATGGTATGATATAGTATGATACAGTATGGCACTTACAGGTGCACAGCTGCCAAATGTTAAATTATTTAAGACAATGTACACAAAGTGACCGCAACACCTGCTTAGTTTTTGTGAAACATTGACGCAATATATAATAGGATATAGCAAAGCATAATCCAATGTTTAACAAAATAACAGGTATATAGCTTGGGATTTATGTTCTTTAAATCGCACATGCGCAAATCGTCGCAGAGGAGATCAGAAATTAACAAAGCCAGGCATGTTATTGACGGGAAAGAGAGTCATCTACCAGCAAATCTATGCTGTGTTTACGTTGGAGTTATGCAGTTGAGTAACAAGAATTGAACCTAGGATTGAGATATCACTGCATGAAGCCAAATCGTATAGCAAAGCGTTTCTGCTTGTGGAATTGAGCATTGTTCAGCAAGAAACGAATCAAAGAGAGACGATAGAGTCCAAAGAGAAGAGGATAAGCTAATATGTGCTGCTAAGACGATAAATCAAATGGGATCAAACCAATGGGCAGGCGAAGGTACTGCAACACGTAAAGGGCAGAATGCATCTAATTAATGAACTGGTTAAGTCAGCCAACAGAAAACTGCTAGACTTTTTGGATGTATAGTCAATGTTATTCACCAGAAGCTGAATTTTTTAACAAAAATAACACTGAAGAATCGAATAAAAAAGAAGAAGACGACGAATGAACAAGACCGAATAAAATTCATTAGAATTGAAGAAAAACCTTTTATGAAGTTCTTTGTTTGAGCTGGTTGGCACGCTGCACTGAATACTCCGCAAAGCATGCTCGAAAACATTTCAAAAGATATTGCATTTGCTGCACTTGGACTCGTAACGGCATTATTAAACGCAATCGAAATAGCTCTCATCTTAAGGTTGAAAAAGAAAAACTCGTTCGACAAGCTTCTAATCAGCCTTGCTGTCTCGGATGCATTGGTTGGCATAACTACTGCAGTCTTGAAAATAATGAACATCGCACATGAAGCTATATCAATAACGACAGAAGTAATGGCAAAGATTATAACGATATCATTAATCCTCTCCATTGCAAATCTTCTTGCAATTACAGTTGATAGATTCCTGGCAGTCAAATTCCCGGTGAAACATCGAATAATTGCAACTGGCGAGCGAGTGAACATGGCCATTTTGGCAATATGGTTCGTAAGCTTGATCTTAGCAACATTATACATGCTCAGTTCATTTATTTGGGCAAAGGACGAAAACGTAATGATGAAGGTGGGAGCCATTACCATTTTAGTATTCAGTGTTGTCATTCTATTGGCGTACGCTGCAATTTTTTACTTAATCAGCAACCGAAGAATAAGAGCAGCACCAGCTACGAAACAAAAAAAATTCCGTGTTCTGAAGCAAGGATTTCTTTCTTTTTGGAAAGGACCTAATGAGATGGAGAGATCTATTCTGTTTACTGGCTGTGTTGTCACACTTTCCTTCATTATCTGCGCATACCCCTTTTCCTTCCAGTTCTTAATGCACCCGATTGTGAATGACGTCTCATTCCCATCGAGGCTGATGATTCCCTTGAACTCCTTTTTAAATCCCTTTATATACTTCTTCAAAAACTACTACAAAAACTACAAAAAACGCAAAGCAAATGTCACCATGAAAAGGAAGAACTGTATGGGTATAACTACACAAATTTGATTATGAACAAATACTTTAATGACTGCTTCAACAGATCATGAAATGAAAAAACAAATGGTGATTAAAAGAAGACAAAACATTTAAGAGAAAGAAACGAGATTCAATTTCGCATTTCTATCAAGGAAAACATCTGGAGACAAGCTATTATGATCCGTAGGATTAGATGGTTAGGATATATCTTAAGATTACCAAAAGAAACACCAGTCAGATTATCTTTGTACGAAGCATTGCAACAAACTAAAAGACCTAAGGGAAGACCAACAACAACTTGGACACAAGTCGCGAACAATGAGTTGAAGGAATTAGACTATGACCTCAAACTTATCAAT
Source organism: Catostylus mosaicus (assembly GCA_964019065.1). Taxonomy (NCBI): domain Eukaryota; kingdom Metazoa; phylum Cnidaria; class Scyphozoa; order Rhizostomeae; family Catostylidae; genus Catostylus; species Catostylus mosaicus. The sequence goes on from OZ025187.1 coordinate 11,258,473, forward strand.
GATAAATCAATACATCTAACAAGTGACAGAAAGAAATGGGACTCTTTGATCAAGTGTATGACAGAAGCGCCATATGTAGATGATGATGATCCACCTGATTGTTTTCTTGTAAAAGCTTGATTGTATTCTTGTAAAAGCTCCTCCATAATTTGATCTTATATGCCTTACTACATTGTACATCCGATCCATGCTGTTTTGGGTATTTTTTTGTTGGTAGTATTCCGTGGAATAATAAGAATAATGACGGAATAATGTACAGTTCGCTTGATAACTACTCACAGTCAATAAAATAAAATAGAAATTAAATTAAATAGTTCTATTTTCACCATGGTCATACAATTCAATTTTTCTTAAGATCCTAAATTTTTCACAAAAGTCTTACATAATTCCTATATGCTATTGGAAAGATTCTCTTATATCTAGTGGCAATGAATGTCAAAGTTTGTGTCAACTGTATCTAATTGTTTCTAAGGTCAAATTGTGTTTACTTCTCAATATATATGGGATTTTCATTTTGATGAAGAAGATTGGTACTCAACCGACGAAAGTCAAAGCGCATGTAATGCTTTCGTAATCAATAACTTCCATAATTCTTCACGTTGGTATAGATTAGTGCTCACACTATTGTCAAAGTAACATTAAAGAAGTTTATTGTTATCATTATCGATATTAACAATTTTATTATCATTATATATAAGTTTTTACCATTATCACTATATTTAACTTTGCAATAAGGTGGTTTTTCTTTTGAGCTCTTCAACAAAATAAAATTTAACTCATTACTTTGAAATAAGCAAGACGGCGGAGAGAAAATTCTACATAGGATGCAACAGATAGGTTGAAAACAGTATCGAACAATCGGGCAACTAGCTGCAAAATTGCATTGATAATGATTTCCAATTTATAATATGGATATGACGATTGAGGAAAATATTTTTAATAAAAGTAAAGTGCGCTAAAAAAGGTGATGCGCGACAAATTCCGCATATAATTCCTTTTGCAAAACCACAGGTGGATCCCACGTCCCTTAGTCGATTAGTTCAAATGCAAGGATTAAAGGCTTAAAAATAACTTGCTACATATGCAAGGGAGAGAAATGGACACTAGTAGCTATATCTGAATGCAATTCTCGTCTTATGTGAAATGAAATAAAATTTTTAAGGAATAAATAAGGGGGAAAGGCTAAAAATGTGATGAAAAAATTAAAAGGTAAAAATGGGAATCTGGAACACCGCCAGTATATGTCTGGAAGATTCCACTCATCTCAGATAAGACCACCCATGCATATTAAGAAACTAGCATTCTTGGGTCGGATATAAAATGAGTGACGGAGATGCAATAACTTGCAGATCATACAACCAACACAAAACACTGGTATGTGCCAACTATTTAACAGCGATGTTAATGAAATTCAAAACTACCTTAAATGAATAGTACCTTCCTCTCGGTCTAATATTCACTATTCATTAAGAAAAATACACTAGCTATCATTGACTGATGGTGCGCTACTATTCGTTGAACTGACTGGATAACGGGAAACGATTGGGTGATGATAAGGAGTAATTTGTTTATATTTAGCAACATTACTGATCATTCAGCAACACTAGCTAATATTATTAAAGAATCAAATATGACATTCGACAAAGACCTCTGACAGAGAAGTGATGTGACAAATGACGTGAGCTTTTTGTGCTTAGTATTGTTGCCGTAGTAATTTGTCAATAGAAAAGAAAACAGAGAAAAAGAGGGCGTATGGAGAGGGAAGTGATAGAAAGAAGTTGTTATATGGTATTGATGAAATGAAACTTAGAATTTAATTTAACTTGGGGAATAGAATTGGATTGAAGAAATAGAAATCGAAGGGCCTTTTTTTTCTGTCGAAGCATACTTCGTGACAACAGTCCTTCGCCCACATTGTCATCAACCCTCAACACACATTGACTAACGATGGAAAAGTTTTGGACAAAACATTTCCTCTTCAATCTAACTAATTTTTGCTAAAAGCAATGAAAAAAAACTTTAGAAAAACGTTTTCGTTACAATGGGAATTACTTACCCATGGCTCTTTTGCTCAATGAAGAGTGTGATCACATATTTCTAGCACTCTCTAAATCATTTCTTACATTCCTTATTTTTGAATATTTTTGCGCAAGAACGATCCCGTTCTATAATATTTTATTGCTATGGAGAATAGTATAGATCTTTTGAGTAACATTTTTTTCAAGTTGATTCGATTAACACTATTAGAAATCTAGTTAGAAAAGCTTCTTACTTCAAATTTCAAAATGATTTCATAAAATGACCACAAGAATAAAGCAAATAAGTTATGTATAGCTTAGATAACATTTTAATGCGAAAGACCACACGGTAACAGAAGGAGCAGGGCAAGATTGTGGGTTTTACATACGATGGACTATTGCAATGGAAAAAAGGCGTCGCTCAGATTCGCTGTAATTTCAAATTGACGGACAAACACAGTGATGGGTTGGTTGTTATAAGTAATTCAATTTCATTACCCTCAAACAATAACTCTAGACTGTTCTCCGTTTCTCTGTGTTCGTGAGAACAAACATATTTTGTTCATTTGTTTCATTATCTCCGCGGCTGCAATGCAGGTGTCTTTAGGTCTGCAAACACCATACACAGTTGTCGAGGAAAATTTATCAAGCAGGCTTGTATCAAAGTTTTACTGAAGCAAAAAGCAGCATGGTAGGAAATATTTACCATTAGTGATCGAGTTTGCAAGGGAAAAGATCAACACAACTTACACTGAACTGGCTGCTATGTGATGCTTAAGATGCGTCAAAGATGACCAGCAAAACACTCGATAATGAGTCAAACGATCCCATTTATATTGCACTTGGTCTTATAACGGTAGTGTTGAATGCAACTGAGATCGTGCTTATCATTCGGACGAAAAAGAAAAAAGCATTCGAAAATCTTCTACTCAGCCTCGCAGTCTCAGATGCATTAGTTGGCATAACATATGCCACTGCGAAAATAGCTCAACTTGTGTCAAGAAGACGTTTGGCATGGCTAAGTCCCGAAAATAGTGCAAAAACTATACTAATATCAATCATTTTCTCCATTACAATGCTCCTTGCCCTTACAGTAGATAGGTTTTTGGCAGTCAAGTTCCCCATCAAGCATCGAATGATTGTCACAGCTAAGCGAGCGAATATGGCTATTATCGTAGTATGGCTTATAAGCTTGATTGCTGCAGCATTCTATTGCCTCGTTACATTTATATGGGCAAAGGAAAGCAATTTCACACTCAAGGTGGCAAACTGTATCTCGCTAATCGTTGGAGCGGTAATACTTTCTGCCTATGCCGTTATTTTTTTTCTTATAAGCAAACGAAAATTACGAGCTGCAACGACAGGTGAAAATGAAAAGGGTGCTGCAAAGGGTCGATGGTTTGCATGGCTTTGTGGAGGAACTTACACCGTCGAAAGATCTGTCCTTCTTACTGGCTGCATCGTCACAATTTCCTTTGTTTTCTGTACATGGCCTTTTGCCTTCGAATATCTCTTTTTCAAGGCTTCTGTGAGTGAAGTCTCATTACCTTCCAAGCTTATGATTCCATTAAATTCCTTACTGAATCCAATAATATACTTTTTCAAAAGTTACTTAGGATCTAGGCTAAGCAGAGCACAGCAAAAAGAGAGTGGAATAAACTAGCAACAACTGAGATGAATTTCAATGACTGTGGGTTCCAAAATGAATAAATAAACTGAACTGAACTGAACTGAACTGAACTGAACTGAACCGGACTGAACTGAACTGAACCGGACTGAACTGAACTGAACGAAACTGAACAGAACTGAATTGAACTGAATTGAACTGAGTTATGCTGAACCTCTACTTGATGAAGTCAATTTCTATTAAGATTTCTGAAATGATAAACTTGAGAATAAATCTATCTTTATCGTCAACAAAAACGTTTAAAAATTGAGTACAATAAAAAATTTGGAACTTATAATGGCCCTAAACAGGTACAAAATGAAGAGCTTTTTACACGATAGTGCAAAGAATCGATAACAATGAATGGCTAAAATTAAGTTCGAACTCGATTATGAAGAAACAGCAAAATTTTAACATTCTGGTCCAGTGATCGAAAGCAAAGTCCAACTTCGGAAGGAAATCTAAGAAACATCTGCTATTGTTTGGAACAGTAATGAGATCCTGAATAGTAATGAGTTATACGAAGCCTTTTCAAACCAATCGAAGAATATGAATGCTCTAAAAATGAATTTGACCATTCGGCGATGATGCCTAAAAAGGAATATGGTCAATTTCCGTACCTTTAATCGAACTGCTTTGTCTATTCGTATTTATCATTGTCCGTAAATTTTGCGTACAAATTTTAACATAAGGAACAGAGTACACCACGGTGTAATACGATTGCACTTTGTACTTTGTTCTTTGTACTTTGTACTTTGCACTTTGCACTGTGCATTGTAATAACGTGGCTAGTAGTATTCTGATTATATGAATGTTGTTCTTGCATCTGCGCATCTTAAATAGTATATAAATAATATTATCTTGCTATTTTAATTTGGGTTAATGGGAAGCAGTCTTAGTAATGATTTCTGTGATATCATTTTCATGGAGAACAAAACTGAGTCTCTCCTAGAGTGAAGTAATACCTAAAGCTTCTAATTCTTGAACCATTAAAATCTGGATCCCCACTCATTTTATAGCTGACAGGATAATTTCTTCACTTTAATGAATAAGGATATATGCATTAATGCAAGAAAACTAGAAAGTAGCTTGCACTTGTGATCATATAATGGGATATATGAAAGGTTGTAAGACAGAACTTTAATACAAAAATTACGCAAAAATCAAACCAGCAAGCTATAAAAACAGAAAGAGAAGATTGTTGCAAATTTGCCGCTGATCCTTTAAAATTGAATACAATGACTACCTAGAAGGACATTATTTGTAACAAGCTAAATAAATCAAACTTTCCATTAATAACTTTATATTTATATTGAAATTTACAAACAGTTGATGGAACCTAGCAATGCTAATCTTTACTATGGCAGTAGCATTGGTAATACCTCGAACATGCAATCATTTGATACCTGAAATAAGTTCAGCCAGAAGAAAGCATCCAATATAACATCTAGTTATGCCAAGACATGTACTGACCACAAGTACCAGGTTATTAAGGACCAGAATCATCGTTTCATCTAAACACTTAAGGATCTGTTGACACAACAACGCCAAAACTCTGGCTACCTAGAAATAGGGCGAATGCGAAAAAATCGGGCAACCCTAATTAATGTTGGGGCAGTAGTCTTCCATGGAAGTCGTTTATAAAAGGGAACAAATTTTGGCGATTTGAGAGTATTTTGTGGCAGTGGACAATATTTCAAATTGACAGGCATCTAAAAGATGGCTCGTCCTCTGTGCCAACAACTCCCCCCCCCCCCCATAATGTCCCTTGAACACAAAAAACTATTTCCCTGTATTTCGTATCATTCCCTCCTTTTCAGTGAAACGATTAAGCAAAAAATTAATTATTGCATGAATTTTGCTAATAGAAACTACAAACACAAGCGACTGGAAAAAATTGAAAAAAAATTCATCCCTTCACAAATCAAAACCAAACGTTTGCATTTGATAACACCGCTATAAGCCTGCAATTTGTGCAGCTATTTGCTCAGATGGCATACATCTAAATTTAAATACGCCTTCTTTTTCTTCAAACGGGCAGTTTTAATCATTTTTAACGATAAAGAACCTCCGGAATAAAAATCCTCAATCTTCAGATGAGCGCTTTAGAAAAATTAATAGGATATCGATGTCAAATTTCATAAAAAGTTCAAAGCTGGCCATTTCCCTTCGTAATTTATTAGTAAACGACTTGTAAATGATTTTCCCACTTTTTTGCATATAATTATTTACCTGCATACAATGACCTTTAAAACAAATTAAACAGGTGTTTGGTGATTATGGACATTACAAATGACTAATTAGGAAATCAGAGCTCATTTCAAAGATTTAAGGACCTCTTGTTGTGAGTAAATGTTGCCTCTGTCGAACTGTGAGAGATCGAACGCGAAACAAAAAGCCGAGAGCAGTGAATTAGACAGCAAAGTGATCATTTGAATGAAATACTTAAGAGTTCAGAGATTTAGAGATTTAATATAAGACACATTATCAAAGAGATTGGGTACAACAAAGCAAGATAACAAGAAACGAAAGCATGATGATTTTGATAAAGACTTCTTGTTCATTCTTGAGGAGAATCAATTGAGGGGGTTTAGTTATGTAACAGCTATACATTGTTACGAGAGCGGTAAAAAAAAAATATCAAGGTTGGCCAAAATCGTCCTGCAGCAATTTCCAGACCAAATGCGCATATCAGCTAAGCAACATGAGGACTGCATTGACTAGAGGAGGCGATCAATGAATGGGTAATATTCGAAAATAAAAAAACCAACGAAAGAGGTCTCTATTGAAGATTTAGAAATTGGAGCGGCTAGAGTAAACGACAACGGCCACAAGGCAACGTGTTGTGACAAACTGAGTTCTCTAAACTTTGTACGAAAATGATGGATAATGCACCAGAAGCTATTACTTATGCTGTAGCTGGACTCATAACTGGGGTATTAAATGTTGTTGAGATCGTGCTTATCTTACGAACAAAAAACAGGAAAACATTCGATAAACTATTGCTTAGTCTTGCGGTCTCAGATGCACTTGTAGGAATCACAGCTGCAGTTTACAAAATGACCAAATTTACATTAAAAGATACAACTATATTGATGACGCAACACAACTTTGCTAATTTTCTAGCAATATCAATCATATTTTCAATAACATTTCTTCTTGCTATTACAATTGATAGGTTTCTTGCAGTCAGATTCCCGATCAAACATAGAATGGTTGCAACAAACAGGCGCGTTAATATAGCCATTATTGCCCTTTGGCTGCTGAGCGTGGTTTCAGCGACATCTCATAGCCTCTTTACGTTTGTATGGGCGAAAAAAATCACACTTTTTGCAGCAACAGGGACTCTAATAGCCTTTGGAGTCGGATTAATCGCGACTTATGTTGCTATTTTTTGCCTTATAAACAAACGTTGCATAATAAAAGCAAAAAGAGACAGGGACAATTTAAATGTTGCGATACGCCAAGTGCCTTTATTTTCAAAAGAAAATTGTTCAACTGAGAGATCCGTCCTAATTACTGGCTGTGTTGTCACAATATCGTTCATTATCTGCACTTACCCTTTTGCATTCGAATTTTTGATTAAAAAGTCTGTTTATAGAGTGTCATTTCCAGCAAAGCTGATGATTGCATTGAATTCCTTAATCAACCCGTTTATATACTTCTTCAAAAGTTACATTGTCTCTAGAGGCAGAAAACGAGTGACAGAAGCAGTTGAAATGAGTTAGTATTTGACTTCAATACGTATTGACACAGAAAGGTACTTTTTAGTGTTGTCCATGGAAAACAATATACTGATTTATTCAATGCTTTATCTTCAGAATTAGTATTGAAACTTGTTGCAGAAACTGATAGCTCTCCTGTATTTGATAGCCTGTACACTAGTGATTTACCTCCTAATTTATGCTAATTATGCTACAGTAATCATTGTATCAGCCAGTCAGTGTTTTATTTCAGAACGAGTAGCACGTTATGGCTTTATATTTTGCTTATGCAAGTACTTTGCAACGCAAAGTAACAGTATAATATCGCATTATAATTCTAATCAATTAAAGTTAGCGCCTCGTAATAATGCTTGATAGCTGCTGCCTCGTACTCATGCTTGATGAAAAGAATGCTTTTTATTTGTCCTTTAATGGTGTAGTTCTTTTGTTTTGTGAATGATTTAAAAAGTTAGCAGCTTAATGCAGTAAAGAGAAATTTTATGATGATAGCAACCACAATGTGAAGTGTCGTAGTTATCATTTTCCGTTCTTTTTGTGCACCCACTTTTTTACCATTAGAAACTGAGTAAACCACGGTGTAATACGATTGCACTTTCCACTTTGCTCTTTGCACTTTGCACTCTGAACTTTTACTTTGCATTGTAATCACGTGGCTAATACTCTTCTGATTACGGAATGTTGTTCTTGCACCTACGCACCGTAAAAAGTATGTAAGTCTTGTTATTGTAATTTGAGTTTATTGGAACGAATCTTAATTAGAGTAATTTGAGCTAATGGGAAGCAAGTACCGTCGCGTCGCAATGTCAGATGGTACTTCATGTAGTAGTTAACCAAACGCTCTAGCGTTTGACACCTTTGTATATAATTACCTGATCATTGAAATTATAGGAAGGGTTGAATTATATTCATAATGGAAGAATGTTATGAGAGTGAATCTCTTGTCTCTCGCTGCTCAATTTAATTACGGTTGTCGAACGCCTCTTGGTGGAAGACCCTTGTTCGTTTTTGAGATATGAACGGTGGGTTGAGGCTCATGTAAGAAAAACATCGCATCAAGAGAGAAGGTAATAAAGTTTTAAAGTTCCATAATTTCTCAATCCTTAAAAAAATTCGTCTAGAATTGCAAATCCTTCCTTTCGTGTGATTTTCGTTTTGAACTAGTCAGTTATTTCCCTTATCTTCTGATCATTATCCAACGTGTCATATAGAAAGAGTATTGGGCAGAAAATATTTGTGCTCCCTGAGTCATATTTGAGGAATTCCAAATCCAGAATATTTTAGCATGATAAAATTATGCTTGTTCTCAATACTTTACAGCATGAACTAACTCTTTATAGATTTTCCAGCTACCAATAGCTACCAATCTTTATAAATTGTCCCTATAAAGTTTTCTTGAACACCATCAAGCCATCCATCACACGTTACTTGGATGTTTGTGTACAAGTGAAGAACGCTTCTTGATAAATTGTTTATAGGTAAAACGTCTAAAAATTGATGCGACACAAGAAGCATAACATAGGTCAGAGGAATCATTTATCTGATCCTCTTCAAAAGAAAATTTCTCTAGAAATATGCAAAGATCAGATTGGGATAATTTTGCCATGAAGTTGTGTAAAAACAGCTCAAGACTGCCTGACTTGAAATATCAGTGAAATGCCAGTTACATTTTTGAAACACTACTTAATAGATTTATTTATGATTTTATATTCATAAGAGTTCATATTCCTCACGGTATGATGCTACAAATTCAATGAAGTCTGCACCAATTCCAGGTAATCTAGGTAGGCAAGAACATTGACATGAAGTTATGGTGGTCAATACTTCCTAACCAAAGTAAATGAATGAAGACTTAATAGCAAAGACAAGGCCTCTCTTAAACGGAACCATAATTTTATGGGTGTATCTAGAAAACCTGCCATTAACAAGTATTACATTACATAACCCCATAACGGTTAGAAGTAGCCTTATTTGAAACACATCTTAATTGCATATGAGCTAAGAACTCTATTGAAAACATGCACTTGCAAAAAAAGTAAATAAACCGCAGACCATCCTCACGCGCCCCGCTTATTTTTCCATTCACGTGGATTCAAATATTATGCTGTAAAGAGGTGATCCCTTAGCAGCAACTAAAATTCTTGAAGAAGTATACAAGTGGGTTGAGTAGGGAATTCAAGAGAACTTAGAGACCAGCGACATGCCTCCCAAAGACTGTCTCATCAAGATCGCGAATGCAAAGGTATATGTGCAAATAATAAAGGAAACTAGGACGAGACATCCAATGAAGAAGACGTCCAAGAGAAAGGTTGCTGCGCAGCATTATTCCCATCTCCATTTTTTGCTGACGACGTTACTATTGTTTTCGTTGTGGTGGTTCCTGTTGTTGTTGCTGTTGTTTTTGTTGTGGTGGTTCCTGTTGTTGTTGCTGTTGTCCGTGGTGCTGGTGGTGGTTTTGATGTGATTCTTGTTATTGAAGCTACTCTACAATTATAAATCAAGTATAGAACAGCACCAAATATAACTGCTGGTAAAATTCCATATCCAATAACCAACCTTGATGCTAAATAATTAAATATAATCGCATTTTAAATAGTACAAGGCAACAGAAAGTTACCAGAACCAAAATTATAAGCCTCACTAGAACAATAACAATATAAGCTCGTTTTCCAGTCAAAATGACTCGATGTTTTAAAGGATATTTCAGAATCAAAAACCTATCAATAGAGATTGCAATCAGATTTGCAATGGAGAAAAACATTGAAGAGCGAACGAAAATCATAAATCCGTCTCCTTTACAGAGTGTATTTCTGTTTATCGATTGGCTGCCTTGAATTCATTTCCATGAAAACTCGTCTTCCAATGCCAGAAACTTTGGCCATAAAAAGTTCCAAACCTTTACTTTGATAGGTTCACCATCTCAACGAGTGAGCACTTCTGCCAATTTTCCCAGCAGTGAAAGAAATCAATTACCCAGTTCTATTATCCTATTATCTAATAAACTCTTCTCTTTTAGTAGGGTAACCAAAAACGTCTCAGAAAGCGTAGCTACGAGTTAAAATGAGTGGAAGCATTATGCAATGTATGAAAGATTACAGTTCTATAGATATAGATAACACCGCCAAAAACAATAGCGAAGTGTGCGCTACTGGGTGTTCCTCTCCTGCAGCAATAATTAGAATACTTAATATTTAATTGTAAGTGTCATACATAGTGGGAACTCGCTGACTACATGTCCTTTCCCACTATGGATGGCACGTAGTAAATTGATTATTGTTTTAGTAAATGTGTTTTTAAATGAATATAAAAAAAATATAGATAACAAAAGATGTGATCAATGAAGTTTTTAAAGAAAACAAACTCGGTTAACATTAGAAAAATACTGTGGATGACTCATTTGAAAATGTCAACTGTCGGTCACATAAAAATATAATTCCATAGTTTTAAATATAAACAAGCGGGTTAATAAGAGGCAAATAAAAAGTGATTATAATTACAAAAAGCTTAAGATTAAAAGTAATTAATCAGAAAGCTCTGTTTCAGCTGTTTCAGATGTGTAAAACACCCATACAGAGGTTGAAAATTCAATATTCATGATTGTAATGCTAACATCTGACTATGAAATGATTGAATAGATGCTCACCGCTAGTTTCATTACACAGTTGTGCTTATTTTGAAATAATGTAAATTGGCCTTTTTAATTACAAGTGTTATGCATTTAAAGTTAGATTTTTGCCCACGCCTTAATTAGGGAGAAAATCACTGATTACCTTTTGCAATTGGGCAGATGGCATTGACTGTTTTCAATGAATCATGCTTCACTTATTTGTTTCAGTCGGATTGAAGTGAAAAATAGAGCTTTCTGAAATTCTGTCACTTTAGATTTTAATGAGAATCTAGTATTCACCAACAAAGGTAACTGTGTTTTATAAAATCTATTGCTTTCATATTAAAGATGCGTAACATGAGACAAGGGCTTGAAAAATTTTACTAAGCCGGAAACAAACTGAGTCTGTAGCAATAGGGAACCGACGTTTCTATTCTTTCAATGCAAAGCGACACAAATAACAGCAGCAAATACATCGAACACCTGCTCACATTGTGTTGTACTGCATGGATTAAAATTAATATTAGTAAAGTACTAAGACAAAAAGATGGTACGTAAAGGCAAAACATAGAAATAAGAATTCCAAAAATTGTGAACAATCCTTGGTATCACGAAAACGAGAGGCATTTTCCCATCAACGTAAGCAATTGAAGGCAATATAGAGAATCGCTCAAGTACTGAAATCAGCTTTTCTAAGGATTAAACAGATTGCTCTTACTCTAATGAATGGCTCTCAGTTCATGCTATTAAAATATAATCCGAAAATAAACACAGCATGCAGTGAGTGCTTGTTAATAGCTAATATAAGTGATTGCAAACAGAATTATAAAGCGGTGTGCACTAACATGCAGAAGCGCTTTAAGGTGAAGTTGTGTCAGAAGTAACATTAGATATCAAACGTGCAGATTTGTGGAAAACAAACGTATAAAGTAATACTGCAAACGACGCAACTGCAATACTATGACTGTTACAATTAGAGCATTGTAAACTGACATTTGCATTTTTGGCATCAGATCAAACTAAGCTGATAAAGCAGAAATTTTAGTGGATAAGCAGCAATTTGTGTTCTCAGATTTGAAGACCCAGTTTTCATATGGTGGTCGTAAATATGAAGGATCTCGCTTACAATACAAGGACTTCAAGGCATCGAGATATGACTTAAGTTGAGTTGTTAATGCAAAGAAACAAGAACTGGAACTCTTACTTCACATAAGCATTCTGTTACTAAACACTTATAAAGGACATGTAATGGTACGCAGATGACTAGAAGCTTCTGAGATCCGTGCTGCGCATGCAATAATCGAATAAACAATAGGTATCTCTTGAAATCAAATATACATGCAAAGTGGCATTTGCCAAATTGGAATAATAAATGATAATGAAAAGCACTCAGAGGAAAAAATATGTCAAAGAAAACCCCATCATTAAAGTTTTTACCTTGCGTTAGGGCTCTAACCAGGAGGTGAAGAATAAATCGAGAATCAAAGTATTGCAAAGGCAGACCAATTTTGTCCACGCAAACGTTCTGGGAAAACTGCCATAACTTTAGTAGCTTTAGTAGGCCACAGCTATTGTATAAAAAGAGAAATTTGAGTGCATTGTGCACCAGAAAACCAGTAGAAACATGTTCATCAGACAAGCCAAAGACATTGTGTATGCAACAGTTGGATTATTGACAGCAGTTTTGAATATTGCTGAGATTGCACTAATTATACGAAAGAAAAACAAGAAAGCTTTTGACAAACTTTTACTTAGTCTTGCAGTCTCAGACGTATTTGTTGGGATGGCGGCAGCAGTCTTTAAATTATCGGACCTTATAAAGGAAGATGAAGTAAAATTGTTGGTGGCAAATGAGCAGCTAAACATTGTCCTAATATCAGTAGGTTTCTCGGTCACAAACCTCGCTGCTATTACTGCAGACAGATTCATGGCAGTCAGATACCCCATCAAACACCGAATGATTCTATCAGCTAGACGAGTCAATGTAGCAATTATTTTCTTGTGGCTTTTCAGCTTAGCTTGTGCAGTATTTTCTAGTCTTTTTGCATTTCTATGGACAAGCCAAATAATATTCATGGTTAACGCAGGATTATGTTGCCTTCTAGTGTTTGGAGTAGCAATAACGGTGTGCTATGCTTTAATTTTCTTGTCAATTAGTAAACGTACGATGAGAACAGCTACAGAAAACGAAGCAGAAAAGAATGGTGCGAGGAGAGGTTTCGCATTGTTTATGAAAGGGCCTTACACAGCCGAGAGGTCTGTTCAGTGTACTGGCTGCCTCGTTACACTTTCTTTCATCATATGCACATACCCCTTTGCATTTGAGTTCTTGATAAGCCAATCTGTAAAAGATATCTCTTTCGTATCTAATCTAATGATACTCCTGAATTCTTTGCTGAATCCAATAATATACTTTTTCAAAAGTTATTTTGGTTCAAGACGTGGAAGACCAGCATCAACATCAACTGAAATGAGCTAGAGTTTGCACAGTGCGATTATCTAATAACATTTAACTGGCTATAATATTGGCGACCATATAAACCATTAAAGCACGCTGTACGCTTATTATATTGTAGAATGTATGATATACAAAATAAGATTATACTATAACCAGTGGGTGATTTATAAAGAGTATAATATAAGAAATAATGATATCTAAATTTTCTTTTAGTTCAAAGATTTCATTGTTTTTTACTCGATGTTTAAAGCATTTGGCATCAAATTCCTATTCGTATCAATATTCTTTGTATGAGGATTAGGACCCGCAATACAGACCTTCTTGCGGGAACATCATCTAAAGATGTAAGCCTATTATCAATGAGTTTAAAGACACTCCTTAACAAACACAAACAATGCAGATGTAGCGAAAGGCGAAGTAATACTCAAGCACTGTTCAAGCAGATGAGTGATACTCTTTATATAAGTAAAATATAATCCAGATCTTCTAAATGATGAGATGACTTTGCTGCCTAATGATCGAAAAATTTCAGATTCTTTTCGCCAAAATAAGAATTTTTTTACCAAAAATGGCTTAAAACATTAGAGTTTGTATAACACTGATGGTAACCATGACATCGGCAGATGCATTCTAAAGGTGAAGGGAGGGCATGGCTGAAAAATTGTTCCTGGGTTACGCCACAATAACCTCATTCCTGTTTGCCCCCACCACTGGCGGAATTGCATTCACTTTGAGAGGGAGTTTCCTCCCAGTGCTTGTGCGCACGTATTATTTAATCTGTCTTCACATCTTTATGCAGAGCGTCGTATGCAGAGAACTTCAAACTGACATTTGAATTCATAAACAACTGGTCCTTTTACTGGTAGGCAGGCAATCCTTCATTGGTTTTTCTTTTGATTAGGACACTGTTATCTGTATCAACTCATCACCTCATCACCTGTATCAACCATTATCGGTGCAGACCAAAATTGTTGAGAATTTTAATGTGAGACGTCTCTATGTGAAACAAACACTTACTCTAGTGATGCCAATATCTTTTTGTATATAATTGATATAAGTATTAACTGCACTATATTTAAATCTAAGTTAATACTTATCCAAATAAATGAATTAAGCAGATAAAAGTGTGAAAAAACAACAATCTATCTCTGCTTATTTCTCATATGTCTTGTTTGTACGAACAAGTCTAACGAGGCTTTTTGTTGCTTGTTCTCCGCAGAATATATGCATTTTTGCCAAAAATTACAGGAATTATAAAAAAATATGTTATGCCTCTTAAATAGCGTTCTAAAAAAACCAAGCCAGCGGAGTACAAAATCTAAAGCCCTGTGCAGGGAAGTCAAGAACTCAAAATAAACTGATCTTTTTATCAATACCACACGTGAAAACACTTTCTCGATATATATTCAGAAAGGCTATTGCAACAATTTCTACTTTGAATATCAATTCAAAAAAGAATTTGACGAATTTTACACAGCAGAAGTATGAAAAGAAAGAAGGCTTATTTGAACAGTTCCTAGAAAACAACCAACGACACTTATGTAAACAGGTTTTTTTAATCAGACACGTGTGGTATTTATATCGTCGAAAATTAGACTTTCGTGTATACATAGCCATGTTTGAACACAACCGGCCCGTCAACGGCAAATGGTCACTTAGGGTAATTATAAAAATGCCTGATAATGCAAAATTGTCAGTTAGAAAGACTTCAAATCGTAAAGTGGCTGTAAACAGATGTCAGATGTATTTACTAATACAAAACAGCTTGACAGGGTTTTAATATCCAATATTTACCATTGCAATTTTGAAACTAAATATTGGATGTTTTAGTGATTTCTAAATTGGTTTGATTCTGCAGTTTTGCTAATTACAAGAAATGATCATTCTAGTTGCAAATGGAAGGTTTTTTAATCTCTCTCAGAGCAGCAAGCTCGGTTCTGATTTTCTTAAATACAGCAGATGACATGAAATTTTTTCATCAATGCCATCATGCTTTAGCATTGAACTTAAACTTTAGATTTAACCTCCTAACTACATAAAATAAAATACAGCACCCCCTATTTATATAAGTCAATCTCTGAAAACAATGGAAGCAGATGGTGAATGTTTGCTGGCCACGTGATTAAAAACACAATTCACCAATCAAGAAAACTGTATTCAATTTTTGTTCAAGAGAAGGTTGCTTTCAAGAAGTGTTAAGATATCAAAGGCAGAGGTGTTAAAAGTACAATTGCAATACCATCAACCTTTCAAACATGCCCGACAGGATTGCCAGAGATGTCACGTACGTAATAATTGGAGTTTTCACTGCACTTCTAAATATAATTGAGATTGTGCTAATCTCACGCAAGAAAAACCGAAAAGTCTTTGAAAAACTGCTAATCAGCCTTGCTGCCTCTGATGTTCTGGTTGGCATGGCGGCTGCAGCATTCAAATTACTGGATCTCATAACAGACAATCAGATAAAATGGCTGAGTGGAGGTGATATTGCAAATATTTTCCTCATATCAACGACTTTCTCAATCGCAAATATAGGCGCTATTACCGTTGATAGGTACCTAGCAATTAGATTTCCTATCAAGCATCGAATGATAGTGACAGCTAGGCGAGTTGATGTGACAATTGTCGTACTGTGGTTTCTATGCTTGGTTTCTACAATACTCAACAGTTTTCTTGAATTTCAATGGATAAAAGATTTCGACTACATGCTTTACGTTGGCACAGTCTCTCTTCTTGCCTTTAGCGTAGCAATGACGATGATGTATGCTGCAATTTTCTGGTCTATTAGCAAACGCACGATGAGAACAGCTACAGAAAACGTAGCAGAAACGAATAGCGTCAGACGAGGCTTTATGTCTATTTTCAAAGGCCTTGGCACAACGGAGAAGTCGGTGCTTTTCACTGGATGTCTTGTTACAATTTCTTTTATCATATGCACATACCCTTTTGCATTTGAGTTCTTGATAAGACAGTCTGGAAAAGGCATGTCAACTGCATCAAGGCTTATGCTTCTACTGAATTCCTTGCTGAACCCGATTATTTACTTTTTTATGCGTTATCACAGTTCAAGAACCGCAAGACAAGCAACAGCGCCAATTGAAACGAATTAAGACTTGTTTCTCGAATTAAGAATTAAGAAAGTACGATAACTAACAAATATATGAGAAATACCATTTTGATAACTATGTACCCTATCAACGCACCATTTTATTATACTATATTGGAAATAGCATACCATTGAAAACAAAAACATATTCACTGCGAATTGTAAAAGCGGGAATCCAACTTGCAGATACTTTTGTTAAACAGCTTAAATGTCTACATTGGCATTTCTATGATGTAAAACTGTTGATAAGTATATTAATATGTAGTGCACTCTGAATAGATCTGTCAATCTATGTAGAACACGCTTTTGTTTTTCTTGGTAGGCCTGTATGCTTGCATGTTGGGTAGAAAAGGTCGCTGAGAGCAAAACAGATTTCCATAGAGCAGCTTGATTTATAATGATCAGAGTTTGTCAAAATAATACCAGTTTTCTATACAAAGGGCATAAAAGGAAGGCAATGTAAAGTAATAAAGGTTAATGTGCATCGTCCCACTCTATGCATTTTCGCAAACTGCGCTTTTAACAAATCAGTAAAAAACATCAAACATCATTTTGAGAGCTATGTTACACAGGAGTGTTAAGGTGCTGCTATCTATAGCATTGAAAATTATAGTTATTGAGTTATGTTTGAAAGGAATAGAAAGACAAGATGCTCGCAAGCTTTGCTCTGTTTTGCTTCGGAGTATCGTGCCAGCTTTCAAACAAACCGACCGAACAAAAGCCAGCCATTGACAGACGCCTCAGAATGAAATGATTGAGGGGTGTTGAAATAAGACTCTCCGAAACCAGAACTCAATTTACCGGGTGGCTCACAATTCTACGATTAGCTCACTAATGGTGATTTCAACGTGTTACTTTCCAACTTGAACCGAGCAATAGTTGCAAAAACGGTTTGAAAAATTCAAAGGCGAGAAAGCACTCTGATGATAGGATCAGGAGCAAGATAAAATACCAAATCAGGGTGATAAATTTCGAAATCTATTGCATGATTTCTTCATAAAATTTGTCACGTAAACGTTGACTTTTTCATACCCCAAGGGTCCGAAAGGTGATCGGCGGGAACTGTTTTTTTATTTTGAAGGAGGAGGCCTGATGTTGCCAATAGAATTAATATCTAATTTGTGATGTAAAATGCAGTTTAATTGGTATCAAATAAAGGAAATGTTGGAATAACATGTATTATGATAAAATTTTAAGTTCTGTTCCACGACAAAGAGAAATGCAAAAAATACTAATGAAGTTATATATTTTCTGTTTTACACCAATCAGAAGTCAAAAAGAGAGCAGCAGTATTCCCACAGGATTAAAATTGGTACGAGTTAATGAGCTTAAAGTTTTAGCTTCAAGCAGATTTTGGCAAAACGTCTGTACTAGTTTTCAATGTTCGAATTGCACTTTTTACTATGTCCAAAATATGATTCCACTCATATAAGGGCACGTAGTATACGTGGTGCGTTGCAGATAGACCTCTGTTCTGCATGTTAATAGCTCTTGTGATGTTCCTCCTTGTATTTCTCAATTCAGACAGAAATGCACAGCTACGTCATGAAACGTTCATTTAAGTGACTGAATTCTCCTTGTCTGGGTTCAGTTGCGAGAACGTCGATTTAATGGAGAAAATTTATACATTTTCATCAAAATTCAACGGAAATGTCACAAAAAGTCTTTGGCATACCTTAGCGTAGGCTTTGCTTGCCTAAAAGCCAGCTGGAGCAACGGATCCAATTTGATTGAATGCAAACACTTTAAACTTCTCACCCATCTTTTCTTCATTAAGAAGGTAATCTAAGCCACTAATCAAGTCTTTCCGCTGTTTCTCGTTGGCATTTTTCAATAAAACCTTAAAAGAGCAATGAATGGAACTTTATAATTACTATACAGCTATATTCTCTAAAGTCAAGATGCCATGTGGGGTGAAAAATACCAATGACTACCAACTGACTCCCAAACTAATTTTTGATACTTTATCAAATTGAAGGAGGTGTTTTATTCAAACTAAGACCGAAAAATAAGAGAAAGGAAAAATGTTGCAGCTTTCCTGAAACCTTAAAGATTGGGCATAGACAGGGACTAGCTTTCAATTTTTTATTAGTTTTGTAAAATAGTTATAAATAAAAGATTAGTTTCGAGCACTTTGTTTGCAACAGGTTGCGTTAAAAACATATATTTTACATGAAACTTAAATTGTATAAATATCATTAATTCGAATTAAAAAGAATCATTACACAAACCTTATAACGTGTCTCTATGCCTAGCGCTTTGAGAAACTTTGACTGCGTAACAGGCCCGTATGTTTGAACTAGAAGTATTAAACAATCCTTGATGAAGCATGCAACTTAAGTTTTATAGATCAGATTGCAAATATCAATCAAGATTTATTGCTAACAATGCTAGATAAGGATAAAACTGTGAGCTTTGGACAACGTTTTGAAAGAACTTTCGAAGGCCAAAAGCATTAGATTTTCTTTTTTTTATTTCAACACTCCTCAACTCTGCATGCTAAATAAAAAATTTTTTATGACCTATCTTTGGTACTTTTCCCCAGAGCAAATATAACCTTAAACATTAGAAATCCCTTTAATAACACAGTCTCAACCATTCATACACAACGTCAGTGCACTTATTTGAGTAAAGGTTTTAAGAAACTTAATGAAACGACGTAGATATATTTCAAATGACCTACAAACGGGACAAGAATAAAACTCCTTACAGTCAATGCAGCTTAGAAAGGTGTTAAAAATCCGATAATAAAAAGCCCAAACCATAGAGAAAACCTCCCTCAACTTGTTCCACTAACCAATTTCAATTCCCTTTTTATTTCGTTTAAACTATTTGTAAACGGCTAATGATTGATTTTTAGTCCACATTAACCGAATAGCCGCCTTAACTCCATTTAGCAACTTTTAGAAAGATGCAAAGAAATGGTGCATGTTACCCTGTTTAGACGATATTCGCTTCAATAATGAAAAATCAACATTCGCAGTTATGTCAGCTTCACCAGGATGATCCAGAATGTTTTCAATTAACTTGTGGTTCTTGAAACTCTAAAGAGAAAGGAGGAGCACAATGTAATTTTTAGCTATCAAGCACTATGGCTGGTCACCAACGTCATAATAAACATTTTTCATAGGTTTATCCCAGTGATATCATCAAAAATCAGCTGATGCTGTGAATAACGAAATACAGCCATAAAAGTAGCGATCATTTAGGTAGGGAAACGCGTTGGCCTCTTTGAAGTTAACCCTTTCAATAAATCATATCGTATTTCCTATAGCAGCAAATAGAAATTTAATATCTATCTGTACAATACAGTACAAAAACCTACTTTAATCATTGCCTATAATCCTAAAGCTACTGCCAAAAGTTTATTATTTTCAGAATTACTCACCCTTAAAGTATTCTGACTAGGTCCATCCTTTCCGTAATCTATAATGAGGCTGCTGCCACCGTTTTTCTCTATGGTTTTACTCATATGTTCAGTAATTACCGCCGCTTCAGGGCAAATTTCATATTCATCGAGTAATGCTTCTTTCGGTATAAACAACTCCGATAGAGGACTTCCACCAGGAGCAAGAACGAACTGCAAGCCTGAACTTATAGAAGAAAGGCGATTTAAGTTATGAAAGCTGTTGTTATTATGATATAAAAATCCTGATATCAGACATCGGAAGAAAGAAGCATAATAATTATGATAATATAATCCATTCAAAGTTGGCTTGAAGAAAAGCTTAAGGTAATAAAGGCCAACTTTATATTAATTATAATTTCTAAGACAACTAAAATGAACAGCATTTAAAAATTAGACATAGATGCTGCAAGTGCATTAAAATCTCTTCCAACTTTTAATTTTCATTTTGAATTCCCTGACAGTTTTGGCAGCTTTAGATTGATCTGGAAGTTTTTTCCAAATTATGTTTTCCCTAAATGACTAACTTCCATGCTTTTTTGTCATCGTATTCCGAAGTTGGATGAGATTATTTGGAATAAAGTGTGGCAAAGTTTGAAAGAAATGAAACATAGGCTGGTTGAGTAATTTAACGTAAAGGAAGCGAGAGCTTAAGGTTGTGAAGACCAAGGAATTAAATAATCAATAAAGTAATTAATGTACAGTAGGCTTTTTAATTTGAAAGCTGCAGAAATGAGAATGGAAAATGCATCAAAATAGTGAATAGCCCATTCCATGTGGTATACATATAAACCGAGTCAAAGAGTGCTTATCGCGGGGGTATTATATGTCTAAAGATGTATCGATGCAACAAACGGTTATTGCTTATGGATTGCACTCACCTACTAGCATCGACTAAGACTTCCCTCCAACCATTCTGAGTTTTCTGCAATACAAGATACAACTCCGTTTAGGCTGTTTAAACCTTTCCATAAACATTTTCAAATTGCTATAGATTTTCACTGGTTGAAACAAAGAATCATTCTGTTGAAATGGAATAGATAGAGATGATTCTTACCCTGAATAGATGAACAGGCAGTGCGTCAAAGAATTCGTGAGAGAGATACAATGTGTAGCCTAGAGATGAAAATATCAATTTAAATTGAGTCCAATCAATAATCAAAGACTTAGATTGGCAGATATACATCAGGATTTTGTAAAATCTTATAGCTGTTAAAAACGAAACATCTCAGTATTGTCTCGATTATGTCAAATCTTTACTGGTAAAATGAGATTCGTAGTTAGATAAATTGAAATCAATAGGAAATCAATACCAGATGGGACGTCTTTTATGCTGTCATGCCAATAAACTTTTAGATTATTATTCTTTGTAACAGCAGCTTCAGTAAAGTTCTAAACAAAGGGAAAATATCATAACAACATTACTTGAAGGATAGAAAAGAAAAGATGCAGCGACATGAAATACTTCCAGGAATAGTTAAATATTTTGCTGCTTTTACATTGGTAGGCGTTTGTTTTTATACACAAAGCTGCACAATTTCCGGGTTTCATGTTCGTAAACAAACTCAATGATACTGCTGTGCGCATCAAAAGAATTCTGATAGCCACAATACTAGAAAGGAGGGACTTGGCCTCAATTGAAAAAAAAACTAATCTGCAAGCATTATTTAATCAAATATAGTCGGTAATTTTTGCACTTAAAAAGAGTAGAGATCATTTAGCATGTAATTCAATCTCAAAAACATAAATGTGCTGCTAAGAAGGGATGCCCATCCTTCAAATTATAATGTGTTTTGAAAATATATCGGACGGGACCATCTGCGAGTCCAGTTTTGCAGTAGCTCAGCAGGAATGGGTAGCACGCTTTATATCAAGCTTTATACTTTACATCAAACGGTCACAAAAAATAATTTTGGCAATTTGATAGATTTCAAACAAACAAACCTCATCGGACCCAACACTGCCACAGAGCGATTTCCTCTGCATTCTCCTCATTTCGTGGCTAACTTCAATTAGATGAATAGAAAGAGACTCATTGATCAATTTCAGTTGATTAAAAACCTACAATGAACAAGAGTAAGTCATCAGAAACCAGTTTGCAGAGTTTTGCCAATATTGACAAGATCTTGGGTGCGCCAACAGTCCCGCATCTCAGGTGCGGGTGCGCTAAAACCATACAAAAATTGTAAGGTGTGTCCCTACACTATGGGTACCACTGCAAAAACAAAAAAAACTTCAAAATCTGTGGGGCGCCGGGTGCGCTTTCTTGGGTATTTAAGATTGCCATACTCTGCATTCTTGATCAGAATCGTTTCTTTTGACTTCGATAGAGTATGGCATGGTTCAATGGGGATTTCGGTTGGCCTCTGAAATGTCAATTTACTCACTCTCAAAACATCGGCCATGAGCGTGCCTCTCCCAGGTCCAAGTTCTACTAATCTGACGTCTTTTGGCTGCTTTGCTTGTAGCCATTCGTTTAAAAACCATATTCCAACCATCTAGTAAATGAGAAAATCATAGAATCACATAGATGCCTTCCTTCTTGTAGATCTTTACTTATAAAGCGTTTGGATATTGTTCTGCATATTATTGTTATCCACACAATCGTCTTTTGGGTAAAACGACAATAGCAAAATCAAAACGTTGTTGGAAAAGAAAAACTAATTAAATTCTACATCATAGAAATAGGATGTTTAAGTTGAGACGCTTTTCCCCTAGGCCAAATCTCCTTTTTTAACGCAAGAAATCTTTTCAAACAGGTAGTGAAGCCAGATACATCGTTATTTTGGTCTCCCAACCTTTGATTTGATAAAAATGAATTAACATTTCTATACACTAAAATTTAACAACATTGCGTTGCTAAATTGGTAGGCTCAAGTTTTTTGAAAAAGGGTATCTATTGCTTTCTCAAAGCAGTTAGGAAATGGTCTGAAGATCGAAGATTTTTGAAGAAAAACTGTGGAGTTATCATAATTCCTGTTTCAATCAAGATGAAAAAATGCGTATTCTGGGTGTCCTATCAATCTAATATTTGCTACACATTTTAAAAATATAAAAGCATACCTCGCCAAACATCTGGCTTATTTCTGGTGATGTGATGAAATCACCTGCCGTTCCAAATACATCTTTAGTCATGTAATAACCCTGAAGGATAGGACAATTAGCCAAGACATACAAGTTCATTAATTCCACAATGAACAATGGCACTAGAAACATTTTCATATCCGCAAAACAACTTAGTGACAAGAAAAATACAATAAAAAAAGGAAAATAGTGGCTCTGGTTCCTTTCAATAGACAACCTCCATAAGGAGGTCATATTTTAGATGCTATTGAAATCAGAAGCTAAGTTCAATTTGGGATCAGAAGATAAGCATTTTAAATTCAAAGCAAAAGTTTTGCTTTGATAAATGCCTGTAAAATTGCAATAAATTTTTCTCTGCCCTCCCTCAACTCAGATTAGTTTTATACTGTCAATCTTGATTGAATCATCATTTTCTACCCATTTTAAGGAAGAAAAAGAAAGGGCTTGCAGAGTGATGCAAAAAGAAACACTTCTCTCTGCATTTCTATTAGTTTTTTCTCCTTATAATCTGCATTCCATCTCCATTGCTCTGGCACATGTACAGAGTATAGAGCTAGAAGGGTATCATATTCTATTAACTGATATCAATCGTTAAGTTTGAAAATGATGATGTACAAACAGTTCTTTACAGTAAATGAATGTCATAATGAAGTTTCTCACATTAACCTTGACAATTACAATGGGACCGAATCTCTGAGAAGAAGAATTCACAACATAAATGTGGAGATGTAATTTATTATGCAGAAATTAGTAATTAAGTAAATTATGTAATGAAATAGAAGAGATCAGTAATTGCAGACAAAGACATACCCATTTTGGATTAGTTAAAGCTTCTTGCATATATGTTGAAATGGATATAGGTCCAGTGGCCTATAAAATTGGTTGAAAAAATATATGATGTGGTATGTGCTTTGCTGTTTAAAACAAAATAGACCTGTTTATGGCCATATTTACACTAAAAACAGACTTTGTTTGATACTTCTTACACAATTCTAGCTGAAGGTTTGAATTATTTTTAATGAGGTCTCTAGATCTTTCTTTATGGTGCTGAAAGGTTCGC
This sequence comes from Catostylus mosaicus, assembly GCA_964019065.1. Lineage (NCBI taxonomy): Eukaryota > Metazoa > Cnidaria > Scyphozoa > Rhizostomeae > Catostylidae > Catostylus > Catostylus mosaicus. The sequence goes on from OZ025187.1 coordinate 11,282,600, forward strand.
ACAGCACCAAATTTGAACTATGATCCCAACTATCCTTCCTATCAGATAGCAATTGAAAAGTGAAAAACATGGCATGTTTTTAATCATAATATCTTCAAAAAAGATCTGATTCATCTGCTTAAACTAAAATGGCTTCAACAAAGTGTGCCAAATACTGGCACATTTTGTCAAATGTGTCATAAGAAATTTGTCAAATTTTGGACCATCTGACTTTGTGTAGAAATAGCTGTCCTTTACATGGAACAACTTAGTATGCTGCCCTAAATAGATTGGAAAGGCACATTATTATAGATAATCAACCTGCCTCAGCAGAAAATATATTTCTACAAGCTCTCAACACTTGATGATTCTATGAATTCTCAAAATAAAGACAATTACATCCGACATTTGACTTGTTTATGGATAATTTAATTGCAAAGGTAACGTTACCTTAATTCTTCCTGTCAGGTATTCTAAGAACTCTGATCTAGTATTTTGTGTGCTGAAAAGTTTATTTAAGAGCCTTACTGGCACTCTCTTTAAACATTGAGATGATAAAGTCAGCATTTCAAGTAGTTCCTATGAAATACAAACAATATATTAAAAAATTTCAGGCTAATGATTCCATGCCTATTTCTTGTTATCAAGCCTGGGAAATTTTAAAAATTCAGTCTATCATAGGGTACTTTAAAATGCCATCAATGTTTGGGGGATCATCAGTCTATCCTCGTAGGTGATCTAAAAAGTTTTATATTCTCAACCAAATACCAGTCATGAATATATTTCACGCTCAAAGATAGCAACCCCGCTCAAAAACCGTAGAAAATCGAAATTAAGTTTCCAACCAGGGGGTGATCTCTCCTCGATTAGTTTACCTATTGAGAGGTCTCCTCCTTTAAAGAAGTTCCCCATCATACAAAATTTTGTCTACTTGTGATTATTAGATTTAGTTCTTCAATTTTCAGTATTGATTGTAGCATCTTGTGACTTATATGTATGTTATTTAAATTTTGTATGTTGTGGAATTTTAAAAATGAAATGAAAGGAAACTGAGAACTGAAACTGTAGGTGCTAATTTAATTTTGAAGGCACAACTAACAAGACATAAAAGTCATGGTTCAATCAACATAAGAATCAGCATATGCATTCTAAATCATAATCTGACAGCCAGACCATCTCTCTTAATTTTGAAGCACCTTTTTTGTGATCTTACTATGTCAATGTTGCAGAAGCTGTTACAGATGTTGCTGATGTATTCAAATTCAATGACAGTAAAATCTTATTGTTATATTTTTTTATTTATTCATTCTTTCTTTTATTTATTTATTTATTTGTTCATTTATTTATTCGTTTACGTAACTTTGAGCAACAAAATACGATGATATTTACCTCTGAAGGCCTCCTTTCCGTGTGGTCTTGCAGATGCTTGGGAAACTCTTTTGATTCTCCTTGTCAGGGGATGCCCATGCAGCGCACGTTGCAGAGTGACGATTGGTCAAAACGGCAGGGAATGGTCTCTCTCTATTGTCTTAAGTATGGAGAAGACAATATCATGATTTTAGGTGACCTGGGAATCCTTTTGGAACCATGATGTTCGGTGGAGAAGAGGTTAGTCTACATTTCCTAGACTTTTACATGTTTTTGGATCAGAATAACTTGGACGTAGGTAGAGAGATTGAACGGAAAAACCAAAAGCGACCATGATGTACTTTGGAAAAGGGAACTGCTGGGAAACATATTTTTAATCATCCAAAAACGTGCGTGATTGTCATGTCATTTAGGCCAACCAAACAAATCCAAAATAACGACATAAACATGGTCAATACACAACACTGCTGAGATAAACACAAAATCATTGCATTTGACAAAAAATTTGCAATATTTTTATTTACTCGAAATACAGATCCTTCACTTGCGCTTGATACATTTAAAGAGGACCATCCCAGCCCCCCCCCCCCCTTATTTTATTTCCTGTTTTTCTGTTGATTCAACTTTGCCAGAATTAAAGCTTTCAACATGAACAATTTTTCACTCACCAGAAAAAGTATTTATAACTTCTGAGAATGTCATTGAACATTTTTGGGTGTCAAGTGCAAGAAAAATATTCCTTACTGCGAATCGGTACCAACTTTGCGAAGTTGAAATTTCCTTGAATCATTTTCCTGCATTTGAGACCAGAAAATTACAAAAACTTCCAATGCCATTCTTACAGAGGCCGCAGAGCGATCTGTAAATGGGAGGGCTAAAATTAGGCGAAGGGAAAAGGAATGGGGGTCTGGGGAAAAGTTTTAAGTCACGCCCCTTTTAGAAGCAAGGAAATGGCTACTTTGGGAGCCATACCCAGTACCAGTTTCATCGAAGCAGACCATGTTACATATTTCAAGAAATGTTGAAGAAAAAAGTATATATTTTGGAAAACACGAAGCTTGCTTCAAGTTTTTGGCTTTTCTAATTTAACGAATTTTCCAAAATTGAGGTGCCTGTTGTCTACGAAAGGTGCATTGCAATTTTGATCAAAGACCTTAGAAAAATTTTTTCCTACTTTTGAAAAAAGCTATACCCCCCCAGCCCCCTGCTCCGCGGTGCCTGTCTTTACAGTATGATAGAATCACAAGGTGACGCCCGCAATACATGAAATTGCTCTTTTTTACCGTAGTTTGGCGAAGCCAATTGATTTTCTTGATAGATTCATAGAAAAAGCTCAAGAATGAAATTTCTCAAAACTAGCTCTCCATCCTTTCGAGGTTGGTAAATGGGTAATCGGGACAAATCCTGAGGGCACAGGCCGTAGCCCCCCCCCCCTCCAGGCCCATATCAATTAGCTCAATGGTGCCAAATCTCTAGCCCGTGTTAACAAATCAAATTTGCTTGTTTGCTTGACGCTTGCCATGGTAGAAATTTTTCAACTAACTAACCTAACACTTCAATGTGCCTCTGGTTGATATGAGTACGAGCAGTTGCAGGGTGCTGTTTAAGAAACTTTCACTGCTGGAGAAAGTTTGCATAATGGGCCATAATCAGTAATAACCGAAAGAAGTGGACGGTTCTACCCTGCAGTACGATTATTTTAACAACATTATTTTAAAGACTGTCGTAGGTACTCAAAACGAGAAAAGAAAAAAGTGTAATCGAAAGTTGATATTCAAAAATACGTCAGTAAATGGGAATCGATAAGGACCAAAACTACAGAAGAGATCCTGTGATTTTGATGCTTACTACTTGTGAAGGTATAATTAAAAAATGCAACAGTCGCCACCCCTGCGTCCCTTGCAGCTGGTTTTTAGAGCAAGTTCGGCTTTTAATTTTACTCATAATATCTATCACATCTATAATTAATCCATTTTTCCGTTACCGATCTAGATCGTTACAGTGTCCACATACTTCGGCTGAAATATGACACTGGAGTTAACATGTACACTGTGCTTATTGAATCAGAGAATGGTAGCATTCTTCGGGCGCCCACCATTAGCTTCTATTTTGTTAATAAGATTTGGTTTAGTTAAAACGTATAAGGCAATACTGAAAAACAAGTTACTTCGGGCACAAAGAAAACAAGAAAGCAATAGGGAGAAGAGCTATTATCCTTGGCAAATATCGGTAGTAATGGCTATATAGTCTTATCTCTGAAGTAGAGATCATTCTTCTATCGCAGGTTATTTTATCAGAAGTAGGGAGTTACGAACCAGCATTTCATGCCCTGACAAAAACCAAAAACTTCAGCCACGAAAGTTGTACATTAACCTTTTAAAGCATACACAGATTTTGTCCCAGACTAGGTCTAGCTGAATTGAGATAACGTTGAAGTTAAGGTAGCAGAGATGCATTTCTCGTTATTATGGTTGTTGTATGACATATAACCTTGTATTAATAGGTGTGCACCACAACCCTTCAGGCCCAATTCAGGCTGCATCGGACTGGAGAATGTCTGCATCAAATGAATTTGCTACAAAGGTAATTGTTTACCACTTACTGTTTCAGATTGGAGAAAAAATACAAAAGCAAAGATTACTTGTTTTACTAATAAATGTCTTAGAGTAAACTACAAATTCACTCATGGTTGAGGTGCCATTTTTAAAGATGGCTGTTTCTTTTTTATAAATGAGAGCTAGTCCATACAAACATCCTACAGATGGTTTATATGAGCATATTCTCTTGATAGTGTTGAGTTGATTGGGCATATGAAAAATGATACTTCAGATACTGAAACTGTAACAGAATTGCAACAAACATGATCACTAACGATTCGCAGTCATTACAAAGTTCGTACATCGAAGGCGATAACAGTTATGGTATGTAGAGTTTTTGGCATATTGTTTATTTTGTTGTTGCCAAAATAGGTGGCAAAATCTAGACATTTACTATTTTACACTTTGACAAATGTACTGATAATAACATGAGAATAGCTGAGAATGATTTGCTGAAGTTACACTTGACTGTTGGCAGTGTGTTAGTAACTCTAGAATTCGCTTAGACTGGGCTGCTTTGACCAGGGAATAATGCAGAAGAGACAAGGGTCCCTTATCGAAACAGGCCAACTATTGACAAGCTATTGCTGCGTACCTATACTAAAGAGCAGATTGTGCCGACTGAGTTACACGTGGATATTGGAGGAAGCCCGCTGCCAAGCTTGCTGTGGTCCAATGCAAGCTCATTGATAGTACCCACTCTGCTTTGAACATTTCTTTCTCGCTCTGATGCCATCTCAATGCAATTTTGAATACTTCTCTTGTATTTCCGAAAAGTCATTTGCAGATCGACGAACATTTGCAGAGTAAAGTTCAAGCGTTAGATGCTGGCAGAAATGATAACCGTTTCGACAACGGTATACGTGGATTGCAAATAGAACTTTAAGTTATTCTTGGAAAAGCGGATTCTGTTGCTTGGAAACGCGATTCATGAAGAAACAGAAATCCTTTCAGACCCCATTCAATCCAGATCTTTAGTAATCGAGTCGGCGAGTAAAGTTTAAAAATTGAATGAGTTAGCTTCAAGCAGTTTCGATGATAGCATGAAGTTGCTTGATAGCTCCTTTGACAGTCCATGCAAGACAATTGACCAAAGAGGTAACGAAAGCCTTAGAAATAGAGTATTTAGCAGGGATTTATAAGTTTGTATGAATGTAACAAGAGTTTCAGACCAAAGTTCTCCACAGAATCTTTGAAGAATAATCAAAATTGAACTTCTTCCAACGAGATGAAAGTAAAGACAAAATTCACAGCTAAAGACACATATCATGTAAAGCCATAAGAATCTTCTAAAGAGGATGAAGTTTAATCTTCAGTTTTCAATTCCAGTGGTTTGTTGTTCATGTGTATAATCTTATCTGTGATACATTAAACACCGCAATTGAAGTTACATTACGATCATCAGTAGTCTGCATAATAGCCCTGATTTTCATGTTTTCAATATGACATTGTCCATACTGGCGGCCAAAAAAAACGCAACAAAATATTACATTTTCCCTCACACGTAGAATTTCTAGATGATTTTTTAGGGTCTTGTCAGCCATATTACATCTTTAACAAGGTTTGAGAGAAAGAATTAAGTGGGGGGGAAAATACCCTCTTTATTAAAATGATATTAGTTTGGAAGTTGGAGACTTTTATGATTATTTGTTAGGCTGACTCTGTCGTTTCTGAAAATCTATTAAGATGAAATTAATTAAGTTATATGTGAGTGGGTGAAATGAAATGAATTTGATCTTGGTTCAACGAAAAATTTAGCTTCAATTTCTTTCTTTCTTTGGCTTGTATTTGTATTAATGATGTAAAGAGTAAGTTAACCCAACATATACTGATAATTTCATTTCATTGATTTCATTTCATTTTTACATGTTTTTGGAGAGTTACCCTTCAAATTAGCTGGTTAGCAAGGGGCCCTCTTATTAAATAACTAAAATACGTTCCTATAAAATGCTAGTTTTAATGGCAATGCAGTAATATGTGCGAAAAAAAACATTTGAAGATGGCACACAATTTGAAGAAAAATAAATAGTGCTATAGTTGCCTTTGGCTACAATTAAAACGTTGGAATGATATGATATACTATACGTATTATTGGTTAAACTATTATATATTAAGAGTTTTGAAAATTTTCAGAGAAAAGTCTTTTAGGTAGCTGACTGAAATTTCTTCCTCCATGCCATGGCAATGTATTTGCTAGGGAAAATATAAAAAAAATTAAATATAAAGAAGAAAGATATAAAGGAAAATGTAAGAAGACTTTCCTTCATGATACATTATATTTTTACAGCAAGCATGTATCGAAACTGAGGTCTTACAGCAAATTGGCGTCATTCAGGATCTACCGGTCTAATGAGAATACAGATGAGATTCAGTAAGTTTTTTGTAAACTTTAATATATTTCTAATTTCTTTGCCCATGTTTACAATTTGGGATTGTCATTTTTGTATTCCGAGCATTTTGTCATCAAATTTTTCTTTAACGCCATAAATTAGTGTCTGTTGTTAGCTAACAACAAATTGGTTGTTGGTAATATAAAAAAAAGAATCGAAAATTGCTAGAAATTCAAATATGCAAGGACTTAGATATTAAGAAGCCTTTGAAATATTTAAATCCAGTTTAAATTAATAAATTGCATGTGAAAAGCTTTAGTGTGGGATAATTTATTGTTAAATCTAGTTATTGTCCTTTTTAACCCTCGAAGTTTCTATCTGGTATTGACCATTTACTTATTGGCATTAGGCCTCTCTATTACCAGCAAACATCACAACATTTTTATGCTATTTCAGTCAGTGAAACGATATTTTTATAGAAAAAAAATTTGTTGTAAATTTGTCACTGATTCCCAATTAACATTAAAGCAGTGCAATTAGAATTGAAGCACTTCAACTTTCTTTATGCAAAATTCATTTAAGGTTGTCACTTCTGCCTCTTTACTCTTTATCAATCCTATTTAAAATTGAATAAGACTCACCGAACCTAACACTCAGGTTAGCCATTGCTGCAACGAAAGTTTCTTCCAACATGACATGAAAATGTATTTGCTCAAAGGAATATATTGAAGTTATAAAAACTTGTATTTTATGGTACATTATATCCTTATAGCAAGCATTTGAGGAGCTTGGCGTTTTAAAGAAGAATGGCGTGAATCAGGATATATGGAACTAATGAAAATTTAGGTGCCAGTAAGTTTGTTTATTTATTATACCAATAATTTATTCTATACATTTGTCATTTTTCTGATCTATGTAAACATTTTAGGACAGTCCCCCTTATGCATACAGCAAGAATGTAGTGAATTAATCATCAAGGTATAACAACTAGCTTCTTAATCATCTTCATCTTCTTCAAATTCCATCTACATCTCCATACATGATTTCCAACTGGATAAATTCTAATTTTCTTCTCTGATGTTTAAAATTTTTCAAATTACACTTCCTTTCTTTATTATTTTTGATGACCTACTAGAAATGTTTTAAGAAATTAGAGACGATGAAATGCAAATCCAGTTAACAATGAAATTGATGGATTTGGTAAATTTGCCAATTGCGGTAAAATACTTAACGTATCTACAAGATTTGAACAATAGTCTCAAATGGAAATCAGTATGCTTTTTTTCAATCAATTTATTCTATCTTAAATTTCATAATTGTTATTTGTTGAAGGAATACCAAAAGCGACTCTTTCTCCAAATACTGTAAAGACTTACCAATTTTCCAGAGGCCTTTTTTGTTCTAGATTTGTCTCTAAAAATACTAAATCCTATCAGATGGTATATGAAGGGTCCATGGCTAACGGGTGCATGATTATACAAAAACTCATCCATTAAAGGAACGTAAGTACAAGAATTTACAAATAATTTATGGAAAGGAAAAAGTTATCATGGATATTAAAATTATTTTTTGACAATCTTACAAATGGTTTGTTTTCGTTATTCATATTGAGCGTTGGTTATTATTTTGCAAACTGTAAATTAATCCTCATTTGCAAAGAAATCTTCAAGGATCTGTTACATTTTGACAGCACCCAAGCGCTGCGCACCAACTCCAACCAACAACAGCAACAACAATATACCCTTCCGAACTTCTAACAATTCGCCCAAATACTAACATAACCAATCTTTGCAAACCTTATCAAAAGAGTTTTTGATGAATGAAATCAAATACAAACCGAAATGTCCCAGAGTATTTGAAAGGTGATACTTAAGCTTCAAAGATAAGGAATCCCTCATCCCTTACACCCTATCCCTTCCTGGCTCTAAAAGATTGGAGATATCATTTGATTGCCCTTTCTCAGAATTATTTGATGGAATTCACCAAAGGAGCAAAAATGTGCCAGAATATACTAGACTTGTACGTGCTCAAAGAATTAGCAGAAAAGTATTTTGGCTATGCAAGTAAAAAGATTTTTTTTTAGATTTGATCCCTAGGGGTTGGAGTTTCAACTTCGTTGAAATTCTATAGATATGGTCTGATTGAAAACAGAGACGTCCAAAATTGAGAGGCAATTTTATTATTTTCTCTTTTTTTTGATTGAATTCGTATGCAAGTCATGTTTGCCGTCCCAAAGGGATTTGCCTTCCTACCCGTTTTGTTCTTTAACAACATTGTCGTTTTGCAGCTTGAAGGATTTAGCAAAATATATCACAATTGCACTAAAATTTATTTTCATTCAGTTTCATGAAATATTAAAGTATTCTGCAATCAAATTTAGTATGAAACTTATTTTCATTTTAGGTATCTTCCTGCATCGTAGCTAGCCACAGGAAATGCAACGTCTCAGCACTCGCCAAACAAGCCATGCACGTGCAGATTGCAAAACTTCAAACTTTGACCTGAAATGGAAGAAAATTCGGTAAATATTTTGCTATATATCGACAGAATTAAGGAGTGAAAAGAAGAAAGTGCAAGTAAACGAATGTTTTTGTACAATAGGTGAAGTTTTAACTGACCTGAAATAGCAAGTTCCCGCCAAAGCATGCTTGGTTTTATTTATAGGACAAGAATCAAGAAAATCAGCAAAATTCAAAGCTTAAATTCCTGGAAGAGATGCAAAAGCGAATTAGATTTGTTTGATTTATTAGCTGTTAATGGAAAAAATCAAAGTTTTCATCAGAATTGTGATATTCCCCCTCCCTGATTGCCTTCGAATAAGCTGATCAATCTAAGGATTTTTTTGAGCACTGCAGCAACCATAAATTGAATTTTGAGCAGATTTATCCGCACCATTTTAAGATATTTTGCATAAATACATAACTTTGAAACTGGAATGATTTATGATATCCTTAAGCAGTGATTTTAGCAAATTTGCAGATTGATTTCGAAGAAAATTGTTTGCTTTTCTTTCCCCTATTCTGACAAACCGTTGCCTATCTCAGGACTACAGCCTTTCGTGATTTAAGCCGCAAAATCGGAAATAACTCCTCAAGCCGGTCAATTTTATGTCCTCAAGTAAGGCAAGCAACATTCTGAGAATATGTTATTTATTTTTCGGGGGCAGTCGACGTCATCAATTTGCATCTAGAAGTTGCACCCTATAAATTTGCATCTAGAACTTGCTCGTTGGTCACGTTTTGAATCAAGTTTTTGCTTTATTCAACCTATAATTTGTTTATTTTATCGAGAATAATTGTATGTATCAAATCAGCTGTTTTTCTTTTGTTTTGATTGTCTGTTCACGGGCTGTCCTCAGGGGTAATCATTACACACGTAAGCTTGCTTTCAAATTTGTTCACAATCGAATTCATTGCAATGTTGGACCGGGAACCAATCCCTCCTTTCAAATTGATTTTCAAATAATTTTCCAACCCTTCATATAAAGCCTGATTGCTTTCGAGGTAGAGGGAACGAGAAAAGTTCACCAAATATTACCAAATAAAAATTTTTATCAATCGATAGAGAAAGTATAAAGCGAAACTGCTACGTTCTTCCAGTCAATTAAAAGTGTATTCAAAAAATAATATCTGGTTTCAAATTCTCGCTGATCTATTTCATTGATGATGCATTAAGATAAAATGGGTAAAAAAAGCAACTTACAATTTAAAGTATTACTAAAACAATTTTAAAAATACTGCTGACATTTCATTTTACAAAACAAGACTCTAAGCTTTAAAAAAGACCAATTCATCCAACTTGGCACTACAAATTAATTGGTTTATCGAACTTAAGTAAAGCACCTATTTAAATAACTTAAAAAATCTTTAAAACAACAATGTTATGAACAGAAAACTTCTAATAAACGCAACTTCAACAATAATCCCTGAAATCTAAACAGAATCATGTCTATCGGAAAAAGCATATTTAATTTAGTATATTTATTCGGTTCCCCGATGTTTTTATCGATATTTTAACCTAGAAAACCAACACGAAAAGCCAAGAAATCTAGAGCGCCACCGCATCCAGCTCGATTCTAGCCCTGGGCGCTGCGAAGCATTTTGAAAAAAAAATTTTACTGATTCTTTTGTTCTCCGCCATTATGGATAAAAGTAGAAAATATTTTTTTATTCCGTCGTTAAAGAAAAGAACTATGCAAATTATACATCTAACGATGCAGAATCTAATAGCCCATCTTATTGGGGAGTAAAATCGGGTATGTCTTTTGGAAATATCGGAATTAATTGCAAAAATCCGATTTTCTTTTGTCTTTTCAGAACGAGGTTGCCATTGTCATTTTTGAATCTCTTTGTGTAAAACAGGACTTTGGAGAAGTTGGCAGAGAAAAAGTGGCATAACTTAGTCAGAATTCGTCTGAAAAAATCGAAAAAAATATCACAGGGTAGGGAAAAGTGCCCTGCATCTTTTGATGTGAAAATCTATAATATTGGTTGCAAAATGAAGTAAAAAATCCAGTTTATCTTTTTTAATGAGTCTTTTGTTAGCAAAACAAAGGGAGTGTTTTGTGTAAACTGGGATTTCTTGGAGGTCATGCAAGAAAATTGTGAATAACTTCACTGAAAATCAAGGGAAAATTGAGAAAAAATTCCACAGTAAGTAGATTTACAGACTACAACTCGTACATGAATTTCATTAACTTCAACGGTGTTATGCGCCCAGGAAAAATCGAAAAGTTACTCAAACTCTGGATTAAAAAGGTTCACACTTTCACAAAGATAAATTGAATGGGGTAACAAAAGACTTCCGAAGGGTCTCAAAAGAGTTTCCAAATAGACTTGTTTACAGTTGTTTGCTGCTAGGCCTAATGTTTTGGACGTCGAAAGGGAAAAAACAGAAATTTAACGAAGTATGGATTGGATATATAGCGTATGAGTTAAACTTGACTGTACAGCTCAATTGGGAGTACAGCTAACAATATTCTTAGCGTTTTTAGCATCTCTGTCAAGCCATCTGTAGCAAGGATAAGAAAGAATTTGAGAAGTCTATGGAGCGCAGGTAGATAGAGCACTATTTATACTGAAAAAAACAATGTTATGAAATGCTTCGAGAAATCCAAGGCAGGGAGAAAAACTATCAACAATTAAGGCATAATTATAAACACATAAGCACAGTATTGCTGCTTAATAACACGACAGATCAAGGTGGAAAAATTGCCCCCTTCCAACTGTGCTGCAAGAATTTCAGGTACATTTAGTTCTCCAAGGGCCACAGAATGTTACCTTCCCAAATATTTGGGAGGGTCAAGTTACTTGAGAGTCCAGGTAGGCCACTGGTGGTAGTAATTTTTGCAATAGAAATCTGCAACTTGTGCAGTGTAAATTGTGGGGAAAAATTACCTTACTCTATAATCAATCAGAGTTACCTTTCGTAGAGGCACCAACAGTTACTTAAACCAAAGGGAGAGTTAGAAGCCAACGTTGTGTTTCTGAGCTTGATTCAATTCATCGTGATTGATCCAATGAATGACGTAACGTTTGACGGTAAGCAGATGGGCTGTTCATTTGCAGGAATAAAGTGATCCAATTTGTTCCCAAAGCCGAATGAATACTATCCAGGACCAAACATAAACAGCAAACGACACTTTGTAACAGCTAACGGGAAAATATTGAAAACAAATTAACAGAGGAGCTAGTAAATTGTGTAAATACATGTTACATGCTCCACTTTGAAGGAATTGATAGAAATGGTAATAGTTAACACCAATGATGATTTTATCCATGATTATTTTAATGAATAAAAAGATTATTTTTCAGTGTCTGTTCTTACGATAATTGAACTTAATGGGTAACGTATTAGGGTGTATGTTTTGTGTGATTTACACTAAATGAAGAGTTGCTGTAATAATAATTTTTTTTATTATTAAAAAGACAAGCAAATGAAATGATTATCTTGATATGTTTTCTTTTAATGGCTGGGCTCAATGGGTAGCCCTTAAAGGAAAACATGGGTGGTTTTAAGGGTCTTATAAGGCAGGTATAGATTATCATGGATCAAGTTATTCGACCTGTGCTGCAATTCATTAATTTATCATCGGAACACACTAACTTTCGACATTTTTAGAGATATTGGTTATTCAATCTCATCTTACAGAAAATGATAGTTATTTTGATGAAGATTTGTTCAGCTAGTTTAGACTTAGCAATATAGTTTGGACTGAATATCAACTATTTCTGTCAAATTAGGCTTTTTACTGCAAAAAACATCCTTGATCCACCTGAAACCCGCACTTTAACTGAGCAAACCCACATTTGAAAGAGACTCTTTTTAAGAAAAATGCCAAATTACATTCGAATTAGCTAGATTATGTTGTTCCTCAATCTCCGTAGCACTTCTAACATCCTTCTGACTCACCGTGACCAGGATTACAGGGATGAGCCTTTAACTTGCAAACAGAAGAGTAGGCACAAAACACATTGCAGCATTTTTATGTAGGTAGTGAAACAAAGATAATTCAGTTTGTTTTGCGCACCTTTTCACCAAATCAAATAACATAGCAATCCAAGTTGGAAGATTTGTTCTTTATGAAGGTACCTAGAACACACAAATCAACGTGAATTTATGAAAAAAGCTTTAATTTGAGAAGGGATTTACAACGATCTAAATGTGAAAGAAATTAAATTGAAAACTACCGATTAAGGAAAAAAGTATTAATGGGCAACCTCAAACCACTTTTCAGTCAAATTTTCATGCTTGTTGTGTGGATTTTAATCCAACTTGAGGATAAAACTTTTGATCGCTGTTGAAAAAGATTTCCATCATATTGAAGTTTTTTTAAAGGGAGGCGACAAATAACACAGGATATTGCCCATAGGAAGTAGATTTTGGTGCTAAATCTGCAGTTTACTAGGTCCACAAAAATTAAAGGATGGTTGGTCCAAAAATTAAAGAAAGAGGTTCACAATCTTAAAGAGTTAAGAAAACAATTTGCATTTGAAAATCCATGCTCCATTTGCTCCGTTTCTAAGCTGTTGAAAGCGGGTTATGTCAAACAGAAAAGTAGGTCATCTTTAAACATACTTTATAACGGCATTTTGTGCGAACATTGGCCAAAACGTGCAAATTTAAGTCTGAGAAAAGTGTTCTTTCAAATTTTCAACTGTATTTGGTCAGTCGATAAAGAGAAAAACAAAGTCAACAAAACTCTTAGCCAAGTAGCAAATTAGACCCTAGCAATTTGGTTCTGTAGTTATGAAACTCTAAATTTTCATCAGAAGAGATGTGTTCTAAATATCTCAGTTTTAATGCTAGTGAATGGAGTTTAATTTGATCATAATCTAGTCTTCGAGGAAGTGCTTCAAACCCTTTCAGGTGCAATTTCAGAAAGGCATTTTAACAACGTATCCGACTAAACAAACATAAAAGGATCCATTTTGTCCATTTCTTTCATTTACCTATTACATGGTACTTCGAAATGTCACAGGAAGAAAAGGTACAAATTGCTGGCTATTTGTTAAAAAAGTTCGCCTAGCCTGAGAACCGTGGTCTTTCGTTGGTCACGCTGGTTAAAAGACGTGAAATCCGAAGCCTAAAGTCATTATTACTTTTGAGCAAGTTATTCCTCCTCCTGGCATAGTCCCTTTGTGCGCGGTACTGTCGTTGGAAGTGTTGCTTTGGGTATTTTGATTCGCGCAAACTTGTGTATAGAATAGGCTGCTTGTAAAAAACTCAAATCGACCAGGATAATCTTGAATCTCGAGGCATGCATCAGGTATGTGCTCTTATACAGGACGTCTTTAATTGGAACTATTCTGCAATGGCATCTACCACGATGTTTTTGGCATGATATAAGGGTAGCCGAGGGTGTAGAGAGACAAATCAAACCGGAGCTTATGGTAATACGCAAGAGCGGCAATAAAAGCTGGAGTACATGTATAGATAGTAAACAAGTTAAGTACATGAGGATGTTGACGGACGCTGGGTGGATGGTGATCATGCATGTTTATTAAATTGAAAATACCTCTTCTAAATTTATATATTCAAGACGTTTTTCAGGTCTTACTGACAGACTTCATTGGAAAAAGGTCACCAAGAAACTGTCTTGATGTCGTTCCTTAAGATCCTTCCTTCCACTGGGGTATGATTGATACTCATGATTGATAACTGTGTGAGACGATCTGATTCATGTTTCCGTTTCTTGAGTACAATATTTTTCTTTCAAAGTTTGTTCTAACTTTATCCGAAAATGAACTACGCCAAAGATACCTGATTGTTTGGCATATGGTAGAAGACCATTACGGAAAGTTTCTGAATTCGTACAGATTTTTCGTATCCTGCAATCGCATGCGTCCAGTAACCTTAGAATGTACAAAAAGAAAAGATTTGTTCAAAGTATTTTGGTATCATTCTTATGCAACTTATATATGTAAAATGGTGCGAAAAATATGAGATATGAACTCTTGCTCAGCCCGCACACATAAACAAGTACAAATTAGCATATTATTTTATATCAGCAAAGCGTCATTAATTTTGTGTCCGTTTTAAAGCAGCATTAGAAAGTGAATGAGAAATAAGCATTGGTGTCTGCATAAAATATCAAAGTTTTCCATGAAGTCACTCAGGCTGCTCGAGGAATGACAGAGCATCTTGTTTCTCATTAAGTAATTCCTTTGCAGTGATATCCATCTTCTCTCTTGAGAAATCATCAACTTGCAAGCCTTGAACAATGCTGTAGTTTCTATCAGCACCAATTGTAACAGGGAAGGAATACACAATGCCTTCTGGGATGCCATATGATCCATCAGACATGATGCCCATGCTGACGTAAGTACCCTGGACAATATAGGAAACAACTTAAATGCTGGTTCTTAACAACCATTAAACGCTAGAGAATTAACTTGGTCATAAAATTTCAGAGTACCACAAACAACATTGTTATACACTGTTACAGGTTGGAAACAACAACATATTATTTTGATCTGGCAGACTGAATATAAAACAGCCAAAGTAGGCTTCCATCTTAGATAAAGACAAAGATTGAGGATGGCAAAAATAGTAATTCATGTTCCCTATAAAAGATCACTCTTTATTTAATTTTTGGCTCAAATACATCAACATACTCTGACATGCTACAACTGGCACTGTGTTCTACTTTCATACCCTTAGAGAGCAAACAATTGTCTCTCATATCATGCAAGCTTGAATAAGTATGGAGGCACAGTGTTTTAGAGTATGTATGTTTTTTTATACAATAAAACAATAAGGCTGCCAAACATAGAAAGGCACCATTAACATTGCACTCCCAGATTGAATCCAACAGTTTATGCATAGATAGCAGGATATGAATTGCTACTTTGCAAAGATAACGTTTGCAATGACGATAAAGATGAAGCAAAATGTCTGGTCTTCAAAATATATTTATGATTAGTGGAAAAGATTACAATCTCCCCAGTGGGTATATGTGGAGGAAATATTGGCTATATTTGAGGAAATTTTGAATGCTAGATTCTCAGCAATAGTAAATCACCTTTACAAGGGGTTATGTACATGCTCTGCTTCAAAAGTATATACTTACAGTCTTGGTTCCAAACCACCAATCTTTCATATGATCACAAATGGCCTTAGAGGCTGACATGGCACTGGACAGCTTTCTGGCCTTAATGATAGCTGCACCACGTCCTTGGATGGTTTTAATGAAATCTCCCTTCAACCAGGCATCATCTTTTACTGCTTGCATAACAGGCAATTCTTTGCCGTCTACTGTAGCGACTGCATGTCTAACATCTGGGTACTGGGTGGAGGAATGGTTTCCCCAGATGATTACATTCTTTGCTGCATGTGGCTGAATGCCTAGGCGACTTGTGACCTGCAATCAGCAAATCAGAAAATCAGAAAAGTTATTTAAGGAACAAAAGATACACCTGACATTAAAAAGACATAATAGTTTATTTCTCAGAACCAAGATCAGGAAAAGTATCTCCAGTAATGATTGTAAGTCAAATATGTGATAACTGTATTGCATAAAATATATAATGTATATACAAATAAACAACCTCATATACTAGCTAAATTGATGCTTGTCATTTATCTAAAATTCACAAAGTTGCAATAATCATCATATTATCAATGGCAATTCATGTGTCTAAGGAGCAACAGGAATCCGCCTTGTTATGCTCAATCACAGTCAGCTAACAACTCTAGGTTTGTTGATAAGGAATTAAGTTATCAAATTCAGCTTTACCTGTGCAATTGCCCTGTTATGGTCAAGCCTTGTCAAGCATGTGAAGTTCTCCTTTGGAATAGAGCTAGCACATCTAGAGGCAATAAGGCAATTTGTATTTGCAGGGTTACCAACTACAACAACTTTGCAGGTCTTCTTTGCATACTTGTTCAGAGCTTCTCCTTGGGTCTTGAAGATTTTTGCATTGGCTTTCAGTAAATCTTTCCTTTCCATGCCTTCTCTCCTGGGCATTGCTCCAACCAAAATGGCAACATCAATATTGGCGAATGCTTCTTTCTCATCAGCAGTGGCAACAATGGCTATGAGGAAAAAATTGAAATTAGGTTTACCAACTGAAGATGATAAAAGATCCCATTTTTTTCTATATAAATATATACAAAAAAATTAAACAGGCAGTCAAGAACAGTTAAGAGTGAGCAGCATTGCATTGCAAGCTCGTTGATTTGGATATTACATGCATCAATAAAAGGGTCAGATATGCATTACACCACAAGTTATGATGGGCAACCAACAGCTATTCATCCAATTAATTCCTCATTTGAGTTGCTTTCATGAATGGGGAAAAAGAACAAAAATTATTGGAATCTTTTTCCAAACATAATCAGCAAGGTACATAACCAAGATTTGTTGTTAGATTATTAACAGGTGAATATCACTATTTGTATCTGCCTCATTTGATAACGAAGAGTTTAGGCAATTGTAGGAATTGTTACTTACATGAAAGCAATGGCAAGGCACAATCTTGAAGTTCCATGACTACTCCATTCAGAACTGGCATCATGGTTGGTATATCCAACAGCATCAAGTCAATGGGCTATATAAGAAAAAGCAAAGGTAAAAAAAGAACAAGCTTTTTGCTTGGACTGGCAAGTTGAAAGAATAAATAAAATTTAGTAACATAAAACCAATGAAAACCATAAATATGTAGCATAGCAAAATTACTTCTATACATTTTAAAATCAAGAAACGATTTATCAAATTGACACATTATCCCTACCAGTGGGATGGGGAAATGTGGATTTTGATAAGTCAATTTTAGCAGCATTTTAATTTGAATTAAACAGAATGTTGCATTTGCACACAGAACAAAATGTTGATGGAATAACATAAAAATTGAAAACAGGTAAGACCAATAGAATAACATCACAGTGATAAGACATTTGATTTGCTGTGGTGAGCATCAATATTTAAATAAAACCAAATATATTTTTACCTGATCAGCTCCAAAGACATCTCCCTTTGCAACTGGATACAAAAGGGAATATGCAATCTGCCCAGCGGCACCAGTAACCAAGACTCTGATGGAGGCCTGGAAAAAGAAATAAACAACATTGTTTAAAGAAGAACGCTCAAGGTTATAATAAATAAGACCAAGGGGGCTAGATCAAAGGTTTTCAGTGCTGTTTTTTGTTTCCAGGTCAGAGGCACTTATACTTCAATACCAACCCTTAAAAACCCCCCTTGAAGTGACACTGTTTATCAAATTTCTTTATTAGCTGTGTTACATCTCAAGTGGTACTTTAAATCATGGAAGAAATGCTCAGACAAAAGTTCATACAATTTAGAAAAACTTTAATTTCAAGGTATCTTAAAGCGTTGCGATTCCCAGATGATTTGAGTCGACAAATGGGATGTTAAGGATCCCCACCAATTTGAGTCATGCCAGGCAATCAATTGCACAAGTTTTTTAACCCGCGTTCACGAGCTGTCTTCAGATGCAACTGTTACAATAAACCTGTTGCGGGGGCTGCATGAAAAATGCGTGCAGATATTAGCAATATGCAAAATTGAAAACGCTGACAACAACTTTTCGATATATCAGCTTACAGGACGAGTGAACTTAGATCAAGGCTCGATTATACGATTATCCATGTAAAATGGTTGGTTGGCACGCCTAGGTTCGCTGGCCTAGGCAATGATGTCCTATACAAGTCTCAGTTGTTTGGAAACTGGGTGTTTTCCGCTGTCTAGCAGTAAATTTATCTCTTCCACATGCAAGCTTTTGGCCTAGCTCGGCCATGTTTCGTTTGGATGACCGTTATTTAGCAGAAAATAAATCATTCATATAATATACCAGGGAGAACAAAGGCTACATCACAGTGCAAAATACTACTTCAACAGTTTTTAAAAATAAAGGTGAACTCAGAATTACCATTTTGTTTGATGTGTTTTCGAAGTAGGCGTTTCAACCAGTATGCACAGCTCACAAGCGTCTACGTGCACTCGAACAGGATTTACCAGGAAAGAGCACGTGATGATGTGGACGCATTATATGGACAGTCAGCAAACGAAGAGCCCCTATGTTACAAAATACAAAGAGATGCGCATCATACGAGAAGATAAATCCCAGAGGAAAAACAGCGGGATCTTCATTTATCAACCCTACCCTTTCGGGAAATGGGAGTACCAGAGGGGAATAGTTATGTAACTCCCTTAAGGGGCTTTAGGACAATAATTTTTCAACTAAACTCTCGATTAAACAGTGAAAACAAGAGAATTATAGTCCAAAGTCGAATAGCCAATCGCTGAGAGCCTGGAAATGGGGGGGGGGGGGGGTGGTGCAATGGCAATTAATGGGAAGGGGGGTAGCCAGGTGGTAAAATATTTTTGCATTATGTTTTGCCACCAAAATTACTTGCTTACAAGTCTATCTTTTAAGAACGAGAGAAAATATCAGAAAAACGAGAGAAAAAAAGGAAAGAAAAAACACCAAATATAGGAGAGAAGAAAAAGATACAACAGTTACAAGTATAAATCTTTTCCTTTTTTTTCTTCTTTTGTTACTCTTATTTTCTCTCGTTTTCGAAGGAAAACTTGTAAGCAAGTCCAGCAACCATATAGATAACTAAAAGTGAAATATATCCAACTGCTTGTCTGTCTAAATTTGCTTCGATGCCATATATGAGCTTACAATTGACCCTCTACACCAATGTTCATCATCTTTGATCAAATTTCATCAAAGTCAATGATTTCATCTTTAAAGCAAGTTTGTTTTATTTTGTTCATGTTACGTTTTCTAGTTATAATTGTCTACGTTTTGTATCTAATTGCCTCGGTTGATGAATTGCCTCGAGGTAGCCATTTTCGTTTCCGTCAAATTGTTTATCGAATAAAAGTCCCTTTGCTAATGGAAATCTGGTTATCAACATTTATGGCTCCGACCCAGTCGCCAACTTTTTTGATGATGTTTAATAAGATAGGAGATGCTACTTTAAGCTATGCTGATTGTTGAAAAGTTGTACAAAACAATAATAATACTTTCACTTGGGATGGGTTGATGATCTATTGCAGCATTCTTGATTTTCTTCATTTGCAGTGAGATTATATTTCAAAAATTTGTCCATCATGTTGAACAGCAAATCATCGATTGAAAATGATCCACGTACCTTCTACCTTGACCATAATTCATAAAAGCCCAATATAGATATCGTGACTTATATTTGGAGCTGCTTTACTCATAACTATAATGTCTCTCAAAAAATAAGAATACGAATCTGAATTGCTAAGAATGCTCTCACAAACATATTGAGAAATAGAAGCACCGTCTTGAAGTCAAGTCACTAACAGAATTATTTGCATTCCCGATTGCAAACTGAGGTCTCGAATGATGAGGTTTTTGGGTATGGTATCTGGGAACAGAGGGAAAAGTAGGCAAAAAACAACATGCGCGATCATTGTGTTTTGACTTTGCAGCTGACAAATTGGCACAGGATCGAGAGGAATGGAGAAAATTGGTGACGAGGGAAACGGCTGTTTGAATATGAATTTACTGGTATACTGAAAGATTAAGCTATCATTAGAGTTTCTCATTGGCTTAAAAACGTTGTGCAAGAATGCGCTGAGAATGAAAATTAACTTGCGAAACATGGAAGCTCTGACTCTTGCCATCGCATCCCGGCGTTATTTCCATTTTTGAATGCTACAAAGTTACACAGTTAGGATCATATATTGGATGAGTGTATATGTTTCCGGACCATTTCCCACCAAAAGATGCCCCACATGGAATAGATGGAACTGTTACACATTTTATTAAGTACTTTTTCTAGCTCTTCTGAACTGATAGCTAGATAGTTTGGCTTAATAAGTAACTTCGCTATTTCTACAGCCAATTTCAGGCAAAGCATTTATTTTGATTATCATCATAATTTAATCTTCATCAACAAATGAATCTTTTCATTTCTGCCTGTTTACATACGTGTAGAGTATAAATGTGTCACAACGCATCGACAAGTATCAAATGCTTGTATATGGTTATGGATTGTCACACTTCTATGACACTCTTCAATATATTCAAACCAGAATCTGGAAATACTAGTGGATTTCGCTGCAGTAATAAAAGTGCTGCTACCTGGTGCATCATATCCCTGGTGCCCCACATGTAAGTAGAACTGCAGAGAAGAAGATGAATAGAATATGATAGACGACATGCTATGGTTCCCATGCATAGTTCTAATGCTTCAACATTTTTGAAATGACCAGCTGCTCTGCGGTTTCATGGTACGACCTGTCTTCTTGCAGTTTTATTCTACATAGCAACTATACGTTCATCTTAAAATTCAAATTTTGCCAAATCAGTTTTTGTAAAACAATCAAGAGGCATTATATAATACCGTAAACACTTGCTGCGAACTCAAGAGATTACACTGGTTGTCAGGCAAAGTTTCTTTATTCGCATATTTTTAAAATAAATACAGCTTTATAAAGATTACAAAGGTACCACCGAGAGCATGGAACTACATAAAAACCCTGTTGCATTAACAAATAACTTATAGAGAAAATACAAGAATAACTAAAGCAAAATTAAGAACAATTCTCCTATAAAATTTGACAAAAAATCGAATACAGCATGCCTGAACCTCAGCTTTATTTAAAAAGGAGCGTAGTTGTTGATCTTTCAAAAAACTATGAAGTTTACAGGGCTTATTTATTAAAACTGAGGGCAGTTTATGATACTGCAAAGTACTTTTCTACTTGCACGCCTCAAAAGTATAAAAATATCGGGTGATGACCAAAGCTGAATGAAGATAATAAGTGATTAGGAACGTCGAGCAGCAAGCCTACTTCCCAGTATCCTAAATTACGAATTCATGGACCGTGCCATCTCAAAGATACAATGCAATATTTTTCAGGTTGTTATCGAACATTAGATAAAATCTTAACGTCTGTAAGAAAATGTAAAGATTTTTGCTAATAAAACAAACAATCGATAGAAAATTTTCTCTCTTCTTGTACTTTTTATCTCTTTTCACGCCCGCCTTTTTCGCGTTGGCTGTCAACATAGCTATAGACACTTATGTTATCTTAGTATTGCTTAAATTGGATTCACTCTCAACATGCTATTGTATTAAAGATTGTAAAACCCTTCCTACAGCAAGTAATTTTCAGCAGGCCTAGCGTAATAACTCAAAGAAAACTATATATGCAAATTAAATCATGGGCAGAAACACCTGTCGAGGTGCTTGCTGAAAACAATTATAGTCGTTCTTGTTTTTTCTTTGCAAAAAACAGACGTATTGTATGATATACCTTGGTAGTTACGATTCATCTCAGCATCTAAATCTGAGAAAGTTCGAGGTCAAGGAAGAAGAGCAAAAGACGATTTTACAAGCTTTTACTTCAGCTCAAGCTAGGTTACATTGCACACTCATTTAAAAGAACTCTGCGTCCTGCATCAATAAATTTGTGCTGAAAACAGTTGCAACGTTAGCGAAAAAGAATTTAACAAGAAGTATATCAGTGAGTGATTCTTAAAGATTGCATGTAAATAAGGAAAACAATATAAACTTGGGTCTTAAGATATCGATTCTTCTCCACGTGTGCATCAAGCTTGCTCTCTTTTAAGGGAATTAAATTTGAAATGAATCTTTATTTCTTTGTTTGTTTGTTACCTTATTTTTATTCAATTTTAGTATCCAGCTATACATTTATTTGTATAAATGTACACATACAACTAATCTAAACCGACTCTATTATATAAAACAAATGAAAGGAATTAACTGAAACAAATACATAAATCCTTAAAATAAATATGAATACTTCTTTGATTTGAATGTACAGAATCTGCAGGATATCATTATATTTACAGATGTTGCACTTACAAGTAAGACCATCCCATTGTTTTACCTGTATTTCAAGAAGCTCGGAATCCACATCTTATGCTATGGCATCAAGGATCCGATGATATACTTGATGAATTTTGAGAATTTTTTCAGGCAAGCTAACTTTGAATTCGATATCGCTGAAATAATATTTTACTTTGAAATAAAGGAATGAATTCAGGAAGGAGGACAAAATTTCCGACAATTTGCGACAAAATTTACTACAAATTCCTGTAAAACAATAGACCCATTGTTCACACAAAAATAGCCTATTATTTAATCTAGTGTTCAAATCAGGAAAATTTTCCGGTAAAATGGCTATTTGCAGTCCTACCCATTCCCTACCGTTACGCATCAGTACGATTCATCGCAAGACCTCTCTTATGTTTCGTTACCTTACGCCTGGTTGAAAAACACCCAGTAAAACAAATCAATTAAACACACTTACCCATAACAGATACAGTCTCGAAGCGAGTTTCAAAGCAGCTAAGCAAACCTATGCAATTAAAACAAAAACAGGTGCATAATCTGCAACATACTTCTGCAACAAATGTGAAAAATGTTTCTCCATAGCATGCCTTTCAAAGCAGCATTTCATGTTTAAAAAGCAATGATGTAAATCACAATTAGACAAATTCTGCAGAATTTTTTGGGCTTCATTCATAAATACTGGATAATGTGCAAAGGAATTTAAGATAGCAGGTGCATAATCTGTACCATACTTTTGTTATTATATAAACTTGAAATGAAGCTATTTGTATTTCGAAATGAGACTTAGCAAAGTATAGCAAATCTTCCAAAAGTAGCCTTTGTCAAAAGCTCCATCGAATGGGCCTAAACTCAACAAATCCCTACAATCAATAAACGCCCAGGGGACTAGTTGAAAGAATCATTGTAAAAACAAAACAAGCAAATGTCCAGATCGAACTTTATTTCTATTCTAGCACCTGCAATTTCTTGCGCAGCTGTAAATCAAGGAGTTGCATTAAAACAGTATTTTGCAAAATGTTCTTGCACTATTTCAAGAAAGTAAAAAAACCCATATAGTGGCCAAAGCATGCATTTTGCCAACAATATCCGTGACCCCCCTGCAAAATAAAAAAACGGACTGTCAAACTCGAAATCTGGGAATGTTTTTCTTTTAACTAATGGAGCTCTTCTTGGTCTGTGGCCTCTATCACTGTCAAGTTTTTTTATTACATTCCACGTAGTTGTTTATAATAATACTAAGACATCTGCTGAGCCTCAATGTTCTTAAAACTTTTTCAATTCAGCGGTAAATTTTCTCATTGATTATTTTTAATCCATCATGTATGTTTGATAAGGATCGCGAGAACCAGATAAAATCTTTCATGTTGTATCACAGAAGTACTTTCTTTAAAAGCCCTTAAAAACTTTCGAAAATGAATGGCAATAGCACAATACAATGTGTGTGATAGTATGTTTGCTCGAAAAGAATAGATGAAAATTTGTCTTGCATTATCAAAAACTCGGGTAAATAAGATGATTTTGCATGAAATTTGAGCGCGAACTTTACTCCCAGTATATTCATATATTTCATTTATTTGAGTATTTTAAAGAATTTGAAAGGTTGATTCACCATGATTTTTTATACAAGGCGTTAAATGCAGATTTTTCAGGATTAGAGCAAGTGAACCAACAGTTCTATAAAAAAGCCTACTTCTTAAGAAAATACTCTGCCACTGGTAGCATTGGCCTCGTGCCTTTCTTTTGAATAAGATATATGGAACAATGACTAGGTCTAATGAAGAGAAGTGGCCAGAGAATACAGCCCTGGATGACAGCATAGAAAGATCTTAAAGAGCATCAATTCAGAATATAAGAAGATCTAATTATTTCATTTTATTTAAGTAATTATTGAGATAAAATCAATAGTAGTGCTCTAATCAATAATACAGCCATTAAGTAGCACTTTCTTTACGATAGGCCTAATTAACTGGGATCAATGACATTGGGATAGTTGGTTTCTATGAGATAATCAAAAAACTGGGAACAGATTAGGATCGTGGCTTATTGTCAAATGAATCACCATCGCAGAACCATTATTCTCAGAGTCAAAACAACATTTCCAGGCTTCATCAATGCCTATTTGTTGGACAATTATTGTTGGACAATGCCTATTTGTTGGACAAAAGTAATGTTTAATAACGGGGATGATCCATAAATAAAATGCAGTAAAGGTGTATTATAATTTACGCTTTTCTCCACATATCTAGCGCAATTGTCTTTTTGCCCGATTATATGGAGATTATTAAACAATTATCAAAATCAACACACAACTGAAATTAGCTAGTTTTGTGTCATAACCCATAACGACAATATGGTCGCAATGCATAAAAAATTATGTGTCATCGATGGGTTTTTCAATGCAAATTGACTTTCTTATATTAGCATACCATGTTTAAGCTAGCTAAACCAACCTTGACAGCAGCTGTACAGAAATAAACCCACAAAAAATAATTGACATGTCTAATGCAATGAATAGTACTAACCTGCTTGGCAACTAGATGAACTACTTTGCAGTATATTACCGTTCTTCAACTGTAACACTTAATTGGATCAATTCGTTGGTCATCAACTTAATTGCAACTTTCTGTTCCTCGATTACTTTAACCCAAGCACATTACAAAATCGATAAAATCTACGCTTGCAAATTCTGCCGACAGCTGGTAATGAGATTAGGAGTACAATAACATTCCGCTTTTTAGGGGCAGCTCTGTTCCATAATATTAGATGTCCTAGCTTGTCCCTAAAAACGGGGTTTCTGTATCTCGTTTATTTAGCACCTTGTATTACTTATCACTTGACAAAGCTTTTATCTCGATGTTTGACTCAAACTGTTGGCTTGTTTGCAAATTTTGTCTTTCAACTACCTCTCTAGATCATGTTGGTCTACTTGTACCAACAGGAAAAAGGTAGGCACAGGAAACATCTATGTCTTGTGGCCGTTCAAGGGTTTTTCCTCATCCGTCCTTGTAAGAGGTGTATCCATCGAGGGAACTGAGATACCAAGAAAAGAGCGTTCGTTACACATGATCGTTTCTAGCACGCAATAAAATCGACTCTCATAAAATCATGAGCGTAATTATGACACATGAAAAAAATGATCTTGAACCTGCGCAAGAATGCGGGGCTTCTTCAAAAATAAGGGGCAAACAGGAAGCCCCGCATTCTAGCGCAGGTTCAAGAGCATTTTTTTCACAATTTTCTGCCAATTTTTTAGGCCAATTTTTTTGAAGCAAAGCCGAAGGTCACGTGCTCCTGCGCAGTGGCGTGTGACGTCAAATGCACGTGCTTCTTTTGCAGTGATTCATGACGGACACTTCCTGTGGTTCGTTGGGCCCCTGGTGCAAACGAAAACTCGGACTACTTGCCACTTGGGAATGTGAGTGATGATGGTTCTTGTTATGCAAAGGCTAATTTAACAATTTCTTTCTACTCGGGTTTCTGATCCACTCGGGTTTCTGATCCACTCGGGTTTCTGATCCACTCGGGTTTCTGATCCACTCGGGTTTCTGATCCACTCGGGTTTCTGATCCACTCGGGTTTCTGATCTACTGGGGTTCTAATCCACTCGGGCAAGCGGGCCCGCGCTAGCGGACCACTTGAAAAAAACGCTAGTCTTCGCCATTATTGGATTAAGCAGTGTATCGGTAATTGGTTGGACTCACAAAATCTAGTAGAAGGGCTACAATAGTCAAGGGGAAGGGGGCAGAAAAGTCCATATGATGGGTAAAGAATTTTCAGAGAGGGTTTTAAATTCTTTTAGTTAAAATTACTGCCCCCCCCCCCCCTCAGAAAAAAGCACTACATCAGGCTTGTTACTTGACATATAAAACATGAGAGGTTGAATGATTTGGAAAACGGGCAACAAATTGGCCAGGTCTCTCCCTACTTAGTAGGAACTCTACTAAAGTAAGAGATATTTAGTTATTTGAAAAAATTGATTTCCGTTGTGATACTTGTTGTCAGGGGATTAATTGAGTAAGAAATGTGCAATAATACTCAAGCAATTGTGAATCATAAAATTATCATGATTTTGAAAGATAAATTATCAAATTGGAAAACATTATTAGATACGATAACAACAAATATAGATATTGTGCAATGTATTAAATAAGTCGATAGTTCTAATGATAAATGTCATCATAGGGTGAATGTGAATGCAAAATACCAACTTGAACATGGTTAAAAGACAGTAAAATGTACCCCAAAATCAAGTGAGTTTCATAAAGGCATCATTGAAAAAACGTAGAAACACTGAGTTCATATTTTAGTATGATTTACCTGAGAAAGCAGTGATTTCGGAGGCGAAGCAACGTGGCCAAATTTAACTAGTGTCAAAGGAGGATCGCGAAATACCCTGAAAATTCCAAGAGAAATCGCGTTAAAACCAAGAAAAACCAATAGTAGTTAGCAAATTCAAAATGATAACATGTATGAATTTGGTTTGGCAAAATGAACGTGATTTAAAGCAAAAAATTCCTCGCATGAAAAAAACGGTTTTAGCACATGCGAAAAACGCCCCTGAAACCCCACCAAAAAAAGCAATGTTAAAATCGACTCAAATAAGCCCTAAAAATTGAGAGAAATTCAACAAACCATGAAAAAAATTTTCCATTCTAAAGGGGTATTTTTGAACGACTTACTTGATAAGCAAAACAATTCCACGGGAGGAGAAGCAAAACGGCCTAAATCACAGCCGAAGTCGAAGGTCGTTTTGGATTTGGGCTAAAAAGAGAAAGAAAAATTGCGTTTAAACGATAAAAAAGTTTAGCAAGGTACGGAAGAGGGGTTAGTAAAACGAAATCGAGAGCAATTGTATAATAATAGTAATGACGTAACTTTGAAATATAAAGACGCTTACTGACATTACGGTTGTCGTCGCTAAGAGTTAACTCTGTCGAACCCAGATACGCTACACTCATAAGACTTTTTATCTTTTCTCGACAGGTGTGCGATGAGAGAATTAGCTCTAGATGTCTACTTGATGCATTTGATTCTCACAGGAAGAGTTTTAGCTTGTTTATAGTTTTCGTAAAATATTCCGGAATGATGGGAAGTAACGTACAAAAGAGGTGAACAGCAAGTTGTGTAATTTCGAAGGAGAACAAAACAGCTGGATTCTGGAGGAAATAGCATGAAATCTAGCTAAAAGCAGCTATTGCATTATTAGCCAGCAGTGTCATTATGAGTCTTTTTGGATACATATATGATAAAAACGCAAAGTTTTCTAGCGAATCAGCAATGATTTTCGAATCGCAGTGCATAAAAAAAGTCACAGACTTCATTGATGAAAAGATAAAAGCACACAAGCCGCAGTGGAGTCGCGGTGCATCCGATTACCATTCATGCAGTACATCAATGCAAAACTCAGACTCTCCAGATCAAGGAATAGCGTTTGCCGGAGAACCACAAACAGAGCAAGTAAAACGGTTTGATTTGTCACCAAAGAATCCAGATATTGTCAAATACTGCAAGTGTCTAATCAATGCAAAATTTCAAGGTCAATGCGACGAGTCGGATGCAGAAGATTTGATTCCTCCCACTGTTGTTCCAGGCAATATGAAGTTATCTAATGCATTAAAAGCTATTGATGAATTGCTCAGAACTGTTGACCAAGACTTTTCTGGGGAGGAAGAGGAGTTTCACTTCTATCTTCAGGCTTGCATCGAAGCTAGGCTTACAAATAAAGTCAACGAAAGAAGCGTTAGAAGAAAGTTTTATCTCGATGCAAAGAAGTTTGTACAAATATACAAACAAAGAAATAGTGAGTATGCAATTTTTTTCATAGCTACATTGAGATAGGCCGAGCAGTTATCATGGAACTTGCATCGACGCTGGAAACCCACAACAAGCTTTGGAGAATTATAGGAATATTTTTAGGGGTGCGTAAAAACTCAAGTTTACAGTGAGAATATGTATAGTTAGACTCTATTTCTATATACAATTAAGTGAAAAAGGAATTTAAGGGATTTTTGCATGCATCATCCTAAAGTGTTTAAAAGCAGTACTTGAAGGATACACTCTTGCCTTGCAGGCAACGTAGTAAATTATGTACATAATGCAGGGCTTGCCAAAAATTATACATCAAAAAAATAATAAATCACTGTATATAGGTAAACCAGTATATTCTGGAAGATTATTGCCTTTCGATTTGAAAAATGAGCCTTTCGATGTAGTTTGGCGATCCTAAGAAATGCTATAACAATAAAAGTTAGGCGTGGTAAAAATGATTAAATCCTTTCTAATAACATTGCAACATAATCTCTTTATAACACACAAGTATACACCTTGCAATATCCTTAAGTAGTTTTACCAATTAGCTTTCATGTAAAAATTAAAATCCGGCAGGTGCAAAAGATAACGCCGCTTATCTTAATCTAAATGGTCTTCTTATAACAGCTTAGCCTTTCGACAGCCGACTTGTAATAACTTTTACATGTTGATAGCTTCCTTGTCGTGGCTTTTGAGATGTTGCAAAGAACAGTGTAACATATAATGTTGATGTAGTTTTATCAATCTACCAACGGTTTATCATTTAAGCAACTTTCCTGCAGATAATTCCATGTATATTGATGAAAATGTAGAAGGGAGAAATTAAATGACAAAAATTTGAATGAGCTTTGAGATAGTGTAAAAGATGAAGAAGATGAATGTTCTCTTTCGCAAGCATTCAAAGCTATATACTACTGGGAGAATGGGTTTTGGTAGATTAATTACTTTTAAAAGCCAGTTTTTCATTAAGGAAAGCAATTAAAATTTTCATCAGCAAATTTGATATCGTCTAGTTTTGATTCTTAACTAGTTTTATCATTCAATTCCATGGGACCAAAGACTGTTGGTCCTGAACGAAAGCTTTCACGTTGTAATTACATTTCTGTACACTAAATCAATTATGAATTTACAGCAAGTGCAGTTTTCTGAATTGTCCCCTTCTCTAGTAGCTGGTATCACAGAGCCTCCGACGAGACCAGAACTATAGAAGGGAGGGATCTTTGATACAAGAACTTTCCTGCGGCACAATATGATGAGCTGCTTTTCATAAGCAATAATCTTTTCACAAAACCCTTTTCATAAAAATCTACACTTTATGAAAATGTGTATAACATCGGTCTTGCATGATGGAAAAACTAAATTTAAAAGATGCAAAGTGTGTCTCAATCAATACTTGACAGGGAGGAATTTCCAATCAAAGCGGGGGAAGGAGCTGTGTCCTGTGGATTGATATTCTTTACAACCTTCTTTCCAAGCACAATTACATTATTTTGCCATGCTTTTCTATTTCATTGACACTTAAATCTGATTTTTTCAGCTCTATCTGAAGAACTTTCGCACGATGAATACTGGGCCTCTCGACAGCAATTGCTTTCAGGGAAAGTCGTCGCCGATTGGATAGATCCAGAGTATGGACCGCTTGACCCAATTTTTGGTGTCCTCTTAAATCCTACGTTAGGTATGTGATTAAGAAAATTCATTTGGTTTCTTCTTATTACTTAATATATCTCTTGGGTTATAGATTTTTAGCTAAGTAGCCAGGTACTTAAATTAAATTTAGAAATATGAACGATTATGTACAAAGATACAAAATTTTGGTAAATTTTGAGACTTTTAATGCTTTTCATATCAATGAATGATTGCTAAACTCTTCAAAAAACAGCAAGGAAAAGCCAGATCAAACCATTGATTTTTACCAAAGCGTTTATACGACGATACCACAGTATGAGTCGATTGTCATGTTTTAATTGTTTCCGTCTTCCTTATATTGAATCAATGAACGGCTAATAGTTAACCCTAAAAATTTTTCTGTCTTCCAAGAAAACATAGGAAAAATTCACTTCTATTAGGCCATGTGAACTTGATGATAATCAGTTGCAAACAAATTATCTTTATCCCCTAGATTTATTATTCGACCCTGAAGAATCTTTTCTGCTCTAGCTGCACTTCTTTTCATATATGGCTGTTTATAAGTTTGCGAAATTTTCAGTCTAAATGTCCTTAAATCATTCTTTAATTGTTAGGGTGTAGCTCAGTGGCTGTTTTTTTCTAGACAGAAGTTTAAAAACAATCATAAAAGTCATAAACGTAACCACAGCAACTAGTATTATTAACGGAAATCAAAGAAGAGAAGCGAAAATGGTGTGGATTATCTTCAAGCTAGTAAGGGAATGACAGTTCATGCCAATATTTTGTTTGAAAGGCAACACATGTGTCCAAAACTACTTCTTAAGAAAGTGGTTCAGCCTCAGCTTGTTCATAATTGTTCTTTTTCTTAATTTGCACGTGCTCTTAAAAATTGTTTTTATATAGAAAAGTGAGTCTAACGTATCAAATGCTCTACAGGTAGAACAGGTCCTGGTGATAGTGGTTGGGTGCATAAAATCCTGTTTGATGACAGTGGACCAATGGCATATCATTCTGCTGTCCATGACGCGTATGGGTACCTGATAACATATCATGATGTTGGCCCTGGCTATGATTATCTTGGTGCGTGGTCGCTGTTCGAATCAACAACGTGCATGTCTGGCCAGCTGTCTGGAATCAAATTCTGGAGAGATGTTTTGAAAGACTGTACAGAAGTGGAAGAGAAATTGATCTAAATGAATTCCTCTGTATTATAGACAATAATTTCTATGCGCATTTTTGTTGAGATTTATGGTTAAGAATCAGTAATGATATTTCTTGAATTACTTACTGAATCTGAGTTAGAACACTTTTCTTAATGAGCTGCTTGACTCAAGATCAGCCTTAACAGTTGCGTAATAATGTGAGACTTCAACCCTCATGCTTGATTAAATAACTGAGAATTAAGCCCTTAGAGTTGTCTTAAATCTTAATTTCAGATCTCATAGCTGTTTAAAAGTTAACATTGATAATGATCAGATTGAATAGCCCGAGAACAATTCAAATGCATTGAAAATTGCTAAAAACTTGCTCAATAATTGCACGTTTGATATGAACTGCATTTTTTCTTCAGTATAAAGTAGGATATTGGTACATAAATGTATGAAAACTTGATACTTTTCTGTGAAAAGTAAAATATTAGAGCTAAATTGAAAGTTAGAGGAAAAAAAGAAGCGTTTCAGTTTTATAGCCGATTAACTTTCGTTTACTAAGCTCTCCGGTTGCTTATTGTCACTGCCAAATTTTGCTGTGTTCTTATTAATAAATGAATCCAATTCTAGTTACTTTCTCAGCTTTTGTTTGTTTTATTCTCTGACAGGCCCAATTAAACAGAGAAGGAGCTCATTAAGATGCTTAAAGTCCAACGTTGATTAGAGATGAGAATGGAAATTTATCATTTTCTATCCAAACTAATCAAAGCCATTAAAATAAAATTTCATAATTGTTTGAAACAGCAGAAACGAAATGAGGCAGACATTGTCTATTACTTTTCACTGTGAAAGGCTGGATGAATAGTTGAAAATAAATTTACAATCAGATGCTGACTATAATTTATATAAAAGAAAGAGTGAACTTGGCTGATTGCCTGTCTTGACTTATACGCGCCTTCTGCTTGGTTAAAGACTCTAAGGAAAGCGAAAATTTTGGGCTTGCAAGCAATGCATTTTTATGCTATATGTTTTCGCTTTTAAGTGAAAATTCTAAATACAAAGATTTCTTACCACTTCGACTTGCGGAGAATGTGGAAGGTATAAAGCATGGTCAACCTAGAAAAGTGCATTAGAAGTATGAATCTTTTCATTAGAAAGTTAGCTTCAAATGTCTTGCCATTTGGTATTACTGCAAGGAAATTCTGTATCCTCTAGCCAATAGAGAGGGTGGGTAGTGTAAAACATGGCCAAGGTAGCGAATTGCAGTGGATGTATGAAACTTCTTGTATTAGAAATTCAGCTTCAAATATCTTACAATTTGCTATAATTCCCAAGGCATTATCTATAGCCTAGCTAATAGAGAGTGCGGATAGTATGTAAAAATTGCGTTAGAGAATCAAGAGAATTGGTCCTTATTGTTAGAGTAGCCATAACGGAGGAATAAAAGCAATAAAATATATCCAATTTAACTTATTCTGATTTTGATAACATCGAAGAAGAACGCGTGGTATGAGAGTCAGCGTAAAAAGGGGTCTGGGCACAACTGTGCTTTAGACAACAAAACAATAATAGAACAATAGAATAAACGTTACATCTAACACTTATCCCATCTGCCGAATCGCTAGCATAATGAACAAACATAACTAGCCAATATAAACAATGTTTTTGTCGATAGTTTTAAGTGCAAAAACTCAGAAATGCACGAAGAATGTAAGAAAAAATCGCAACTAATATTGTGACGATTTCCAGGCAATCCAGGACCTGCCCTGCGTTCAAAAACTCGATATTCGGCAGTTTCAGCTGTCCTGCGAAGGAGCATACCAGAAAGAGGCTACCGTGCCATGCACTACAACAAACGACGGCCATATTGGATAGCCTACTGCATCATCCCACTACTCCTCCCGAATAACTAGCATTTGAAGCAATCTGAAGCCATGGTTTGTACGAACTTTTGTAATTCTAGAAAATATGTTTTCTCATTACACTTCATTTACCATTTTTCTTGTAGCTTTTATCCTAGATCCCATAAAAAATCGATTTTTTGAGTCTAGGTACTTGTTGACGACACAAATAGTCTTAGTTGATATAGGAGAGGCGCGGTCGGCATGATCCAGTATGCATTCTGTAAATTTTGCTGACAAAGTAGTGACAAGCATTGCATATAGCCTGAGCATTTTCGTTTTAGAATGTGCCTGTTAGTGGGTACAAGAAAAATTGACCAAACCCTAATGCCAGAGCACTACCTATCCGGATAGGATATCCTAGCCCTGCTGGGTCAACAAAAATATGTTAATCATAAAAATTATTTAAAAAGGGTTTGTTTGCCACCCTTTTTGAATAGCATCAAGGTTGCTGATTATGCCCTTAAGTTGTTTGCTATCTTGCTTGTAGAATCACACCATACTACTCATCCAGCCAAATCCAAAGCTTGAAACAAGGACATATTCAGACTTTGAAACAATTGATGATTGCCTGGAAGGTTTGTTGTGCCCAAAATATCAACTACTTGGTTTATGCCATTCATAGTGCTGTTAGGTGTATACAGCATATAGGTTTAGTTTGTGCAAAGAATGCATTCTCAGAAATCTATGATTTTAATGAATTGAGATGAAAATTGTTTTCATTTTTACCTTTTCATCTGCCCAGAAACGACTTGCAAATTGTCTGCCAAGCTGAGTTTTAATATGAAAAGATATAGATTTGATTAAATAGTTTAAAATCTTATAAACTTCCATAAAAATTGAAAAAAAAAACAAATTTCTCTACTACTGAAAGTTTAGTGGTAACTCAAGTATTCTCCATTCTTTAAGGTCAAAAAGCCCAAAATGCCAAAAAGCTGTTGGCATGATTTTGTGACCTGGTCAGTTAGAATTTGACTTGATAGAATTTGAGGCCAGCACAGATGCCTTGAATAAATGTTTATAGAGAGTATATTTGTTCAGCATTCAAACAAATAAGAATGGCCTTTAATTCAATCTAGCATCCTTTTGTATCTTTTGGTGTTACTGTTAATACACTTGTTGTAGGTGTTTGTAAGATATATGAAGAGCACTTGAAAAGAACTCATCCCAGCAGCCCATCGATTACATATGATATAAGCCAACTTTTCGATTTCATTGATGGCTTGACTGATCTGAGCTGCTTATAGTAAGTAATTAATTCTATAAATATTGCTGTCATTCTTTCATTAATTGTTTTCATCATTTGTTCATACATTTAAAAATTCCTCCATTCATTCAGTTAATCAGTTATTGTTGCACTTTAATATTTTTCTTCATTTATTGATTCATTAAGCATTATTCCCAAATTAAAAAATAGAGATGTATTGAGGGAAAGGTTTTTTCTTTTAAAAATGATTTACCAACCTACATTCACAGAAAAATCTCCTGATATCTTTGAAAATTGTTTAGAAGAATGCAAATTGACATGAAGAGTTTAGAAGAATGAAAGCTTTGATGCACAAAATGCTGTGCTTAATATAATGTGGAAAATAAAAATAATTCATCAAAATAGCCAGGTTGTTATTAAATTTATCTGAAATTTCCTTTGCTTAAATTTTGCGTTCTTGATTAAAAAGTTCACACCAATTCACAACAACATTTTTGTCAAGTTACACATTAATTATGGGCTTGACATTGTTGCATAACTGAGTCAGCAAATAAATTTTAAAATATACGTTCACAATTTTCAATGTATACATCTTTATCCCTTCCAGCTTAGATAAAGATTCCTGCACTTATGTACCAAAAAACAAGGACTGGATAAAAGAACAGATATACAATATGCTTAGAAGGCAAGCAAACAAGTGACAGTTTAGTTTCTGATTATCTTTAAAGATTAGCCTAAGAAAAACGTAATGTAAAATATCCAGTATTTTTATTGAAGGTAGGGTAACACTAACTTTAAGGTTATGCAATAGCTTTGCATTTAAAGCTCCTTTTTAAAAAATATATCTCAGATATTTCTCAACATTTTTAAGGTGCAAGCTATGCAAGGTTCTTTTTTCCAAAATCTGGGTTTTAGCATCATAGACTCCCATTCAAACCTATTTGTAAATGCATGTTACAACTTTTTGTCAAAAACTTCCAATCCAAATAAATTTTCTGTCACAGACTTGTTAATTTATGCATGTCATAAATTAAGGCAGCAGTCTGTGAATAATTTCAACCTGCTTAATGAATAGTTCTAACAACAAAAGCAAGCTTTTTGTAGAAAAAAATATACATATTTCCTATCCAATGATTTAGACGATTCTGAAATCTCTATCTCTAATGAAATCTCTATCTCTAAGTTCATTATAGTAATGGAAGTAGATCACTGTCATCTAAATGTCTTATATGCATAATACAATTGTAGAAATATATTCGTCACCACCATATAGTTAGCATATTGTAGAAAAAATAAAGCACCAATTATCACAAAAAGGTTCACAAGCGAAGTGATCAAGCTTGCACAATCCTATTGCTGTAATTAGTTTAAGACAATTATTCTGGATTGTTTTCATCAACTAGCCAATTCAGAGAATTATAGTTTTGCAGTTTGAGGATTTGAGACAAACAAGATGCTGGCCCCAGATTTTCTGAATCATTTTCCATTTGCCTTTGTTATGAAAATGAATGGATCACCATTCCCAGTTAGTTAACTTCTTATTATGAGCAATTTTATTAATTTTAGTTGTGATTCTATGTAGTTACATAATTTCTTTGGCTGAAAGGGCACAACTATTATGTTTTATCTTATATTTAGGCAAATCTCCAGTTTTTGTACATTATTGAGTTATGTTATTTGAGAAGAAGGGAATGTGTTTTATTGACTAGCTTCTTTTAGGAGTCGACATAGCAATGCTTTCAAGTTCATCTAGCTCAAGTCAATAGAAATTTTTTGTCATATTCTCAACAATCTGATTGCGGTATTAAAGGGAGCCTCAGCAAACCTGGATTAGGCTTATGAACGGATGTATGCATACTCAAGCAGAATATTCAAGCAATTGTGAAAATGACAGCAAAATAAATGAAAATCAGCTGGGAATGCGAATTTTTTGAGCTTTCTATGAGAATCTTGACATACAGTGGCGTAACGCACGGTGTGCACCTTTCAGCGCAAAACAAAGGACCCCCAAACAATTGGGCCCCTAGGAGAGCCCCTCCGAAATTTTGTGAAAATTTTATTTTTGGATATAAGCGTTTCTTAATAATTGTTATGTTGATGTTTGTTAATGTTGTTTTAAGACTGCTTGTAAAAACTTTATGCAGTTAAGGATAATTTCGGACTAAGCCTGTAAACTTGATTTGCAAAAGAGGAGCCCCAAACCCCTACTGTGACTAAGGGCCCACACTTCTCCGTTTCGCCACTGTTGACTTAGCTTCATGATGAGAATCATGACCCTTCATTTTCATTGAAAAAAGCAAGCTTTGGCAAAGGTAAGGCAGTGAGATATCGTAGTTCTTCTAAAATCCTGATAAAATACCCTAGAAAGAGATGCAGAAATTGCCACTTCGGGAACCTAATATTTTATGCTTCCAATCTCGCCATGCTTTACGTTATCTATTATTTCCAGTTTTAAAGTAAGATGTTTTCCGATATTCCAAGTCTACACTTTACCAATGTTTTTAACTTTTCCAAGGATGTATATCACTCAAAATTGCAACACATGATATGATAATTCTTTGTGTTACCTGCGACACAACACAATACGCCCAACGAACGCTAGTTAGCAGTAACATGCTGTTTGCTGGATCCGATAAGTCTTTTGCCAAGCTCAATGATAGGGAGCATTCAAAAACCACGCAAAACGGCGATAAACGATGGTTGTTGGTTAGATTAGGCCAACTCAATCAAATATTGTTTTGTTGTCATAGTAAAAGCTCTGGTCTTCGGATCTTAACATTGCAAGCTTCTTATAACGAAGAAAAACATTAGTCTATATTAACTTCATTTTATAATTTAGCTACAATCTGTTTCTTACCGCTTTTCACTGTTCTTTCACTTCATATAAAGTTAATCATACTTGAACTAGAGTGGTTCCTGTATTGTCTTCTTGGTACAGTTTCTTGCTGTTTGTCTCCATCACGAGATTTTCCAAGTGTGACAACAACTAAAACAAAATGGAAACGGCACAAAATTATTTCTGAAACAAGCCACAAAAGTTGTGGTATTTTTGCGCAGAAAGTAGAAACATGATACAACATACTATAAGACATCTTTTCGCTCGACAATCACCAGAGTACAAGGCTTCAGACATTGCCAGCTTTAATTAGAAGTAAATAATTGTTTACTGATGATAATTTTCATAACTGAACCCTAAGCCTTTCACTTTGACTGTGTTGTTTTACCATTAACCCCTTTTGCCTTGACTGCGGTGATCGGGGGTTTTGGGGTACTGCAATCTTTCTCGTATCTATCCTTTGTGCTTTTTTATTTCTCTCTTGATTTTGAGTTGTCGTATATATCACTCAAAACATTTTAATTGGCGGTTCTAGTGGGGACCCGGTAGCCATGTGTCTTCCCTCACTACAATTACCAAAGTATCTTGTATTTTCTTGTTAGTTTTGTAGACTAAAGGATGATAAAAACTTCGATGATCGGGGAAGCGAGAACATCTTTTCAACGACAGAACAAGCTCGTTTATTCAATTAGACTCTTCAACCAGGTTCTGCAATATGTTATCATGCATACTACATATTATAGGCAAATACAAAAACATTGCAAATTGAAGGCAGAATTGTCAGGGATTTACATGGAAAATCGCTCAAGATTTTTCCTTATCATCAACCTACCATAAAATACACAATTTTGGAGATACGGTTGCAAAACTATCTTTAGAAAAG
This sequence comes from Catostylus mosaicus, assembly GCA_964019065.1. Taxonomy (NCBI): domain Eukaryota; kingdom Metazoa; phylum Cnidaria; class Scyphozoa; order Rhizostomeae; family Catostylidae; genus Catostylus; species Catostylus mosaicus. The sequence continues at coordinate 11,320,612 of OZ025187.1, forward strand.
TCAATGCCAAATACGAGGGGAAAATGTTTAACAGATAGGTTTCGGTCGGTAGAATGCGGCTTTCTATCAGTAGAAAAGTTGTAGCCCAGTAGTATCGTTTATGATTGAAATAGACATGCCAAAAATTAATGTGGTAAAATTAATCTGGTGACCTTTCGAGACTTTGATTGCATTTACTATTAATTCATAACTACCTGGCTCTTAATAAAGAAAAACCGATGATTTAATTCATCTATTTTTCTTCTTTTTCTACAATTTTTCACTCCAAAAGTGATGAAAGCAAAAAGAAAAGTAAATTCATGCCTCCAAACATTAATTTGAATAAACGATAGTTTTAATTAAAAATCAAGAAAATTACTGAATATATTTTGTCAGCAAATACGTTTTTGCACTAACATGGTTTTTTAGGTTACCTAAACTTGGGTATACAAACTGTGCAACTTATCAAAAAGTGCAGATCTTTCCATTAGCCTCAGACCATTTAAATACGGAAGGTTGTGGTTTAATGCACGTGTGGCTGAAAACCAGTGTCCATTTCTATATAATAACTCTGATATGGCAGGCTCCAAATGTTTGTTACCTGTAAAATATCATTGTTTCATATTTAATGACAGCCACCTACGAGAATAATCACCAACCATCTTTTAAAAGGCATTGCACTGCAGTTACTGCAGCATGTATGAATCCCAGCAGAAATTTAAACTATCGTTCATCTAGGTTTAAAGGCTTTCACTTTCAATCAAGCAGTAAATGTTGACGTTTACTCAACTCTAATGAATTTAAATCAAACAAAAATGGTGAAGGTTTACATGAGCCTATCAAGCTAATCAACATTCCATTCAGCCTAAAAGGTCAATGTTTTTTTCGAGCCTCAATTTAAAATATTTATCTAAGCCTCAATACTAAATTTTATTAAAAGATATATGTTTTATGTTGTTTAAGCTAAAAGGTTTTAGTTTATCGAAGTCTAAAATGCTTAACTTATTTCCCAAGCCTAAGGTAAGCGTTCAACCTTATACGGTAATCTTCAAGAGTTGAAAGAAACATTTTTATGCTAAAGGTGTTTAACTTTTATTTAAGACTAATAGCTCAAAATTTAAACAAGCCTAAAAGATTAACATCAATGTAAGCCTTTATTGTTAACAGTTTTGCAAAGCGTAGAAGATACGATTTTATCTTAACGTAAAACTTCCCCAGCTTCTCTTTCAACCTTGTGTGTCGGATAGGCAAAAGCGATGACATCATAACACTATTTCAAGAAAATTCAAATTGAAGGATCAAGATTGGAAGACCATTATTGAAGATGCGTTGAAAAATTAATGACGTCTTCTTGCAATGACGTGTAGGAGGTGAGTCGGAGGGTAGATTTACTGTCTTTGACTATCGACACATTAGCCCTGGAGCCAATCTGAAATGCAGTTTGGTGATAGGGAAGAGCCAATGGTCTTTTTGGTTCATCTCATGTGGGCAAAAGTGGTGGTCAATTTAGAGCATTTGCTAAGCAAGATTAGATTTCTGGTGGGCAACCAGTGATTCTTGCATCCTAAGCAGTAGTGTTTGCAAAAAAAATGCCCTCGTCCCCAGATATATTGCATGGAGTGTTAGCCTGACAATTCTTACGTTTTTACTCGGCTTAAACCCACATGCTTAAAGTGCCATCAATCAAGGAAACCAACGGAAACAAAGTCCAAAGAAAACACACTGTGCACTTATTGCACACTGCATCAAAAAAGAAAGGTTTATAGTAACCGGCGGCAGAGTAAATGGAAAGAGAAAAGAGGGAGACAGAGAGAGAAGGCAATAGGAACAAAGTCTATTAACGAGATCATCTCCAGAAAGCACTGGAAAATCAAAAACCTACGCTATTCGGCATCATACTTAATGATGATGAGGGAATCCAGCCTTTATAGGTGAGGCTATATTTCATAGCTCTTTGGGTGATGGGATGCCGGAAAGAAATCCTTAAAAATAGATTTATTTGATACTATTAACTTCTTTTTCAATGACTTTCTATATCAATGACAAGCATTTTTCTAATTGAACCCCCTTAAATCCAGGCTTACGTCGCATTTTCTCTGACGTAAAAACAACTCGAACAACAATTAGTTGATCGCAGAAGCGCAATTGGCAGGTATTATAAACTTTGTAGACGCGATTCACCCATATATGTAAACTTATACGTGGCCACAACGTGTGGTTTAAAGTGTGTCTGACGTCCGTCATTTGTCTACCAACATTAATTAGCAGGCGTATCTCCAGTATGTTCTTACAACTGCTTATGTCTTACTTTATGAACGATTGACAAACCTCTCTACAACTATGAATCCGAGCTCAACGTTTGCGAGACGCAATTTTGCCACTACTTGCCCTCACAATCATTTATGACATAATTAAGTGCATATTTATTAACCCCGTGATTGCTGTTGCAAGCTTTGGTTTTAAATAAAGAGGCTGCTTAGACATTCATCCACTTTCCTGCTTAACGCTTATGTATGATTTATCTATTTGGTAAAAGTTATACACGCTACTTTTCCTTTGTGCGCAACACTACAGTGTTTAAAAATGTAAGAAAATTTGTATCAAATGACTGATGTTGAACGATTTTGTGTTCATTTTTGGGGCAAACCGCTAGCAGAAAGTGCTAGAGTATCTTAACTCACATCACGTCACAGGCTTACTACTAGCGCCGTGTTATCAGCAGCGTAGCCAAGGGGTCAAATAGGGGTGGTCGTCCCCTTCAATGATAAAAGTTTGGTGTCTGAGATCAGCATGAATCTGCGAGCTCCTGAAAACTTCTCTTGCAACCTTCAAGACCCCATTTACATCTTCTTTCATTGGCTCTATCCACCAAAAGAAATGAGTACAGCGACGCCAATGCGTATAATGTAATATCATATCACTGAAGTACATAGAAATTTGCTCCAGGGATCCATCAGTTGTCGTTAAGGATACTGTTTGTTTGAAATATAGCTGGTTGCTTTTAATAAATGATAGAGATGTCGAAAAAGGAGTTGTCTGGGAACAGGTGGCTTCACGATTATCAGTCTTCTGTTAACACATGTCATATGCCTGATGGGAAGTGCTATGCTGAGAAGAGAATAAATATTTTCAACACACGAAAAGGTGAAAGTTTGATATTTTATCCGAATTTTAGTCTTAGAAGTAACCGGTTTGGTACTTTTCAATTAAAAAACAGTTATAAATTTGAATATCGATTGAGAATTATGATGCAGCTTTATCACCAGCCATAACGAGCAAAGATTGCAGTATGCATTTCTCTGTATGCAGTAATACCCTGCAAATATAAATCTGCTTTTGTCAAAAGTTTGTTAAAGGAATGAATGGATTTCCATAATGTTCCGAGCAGATGATGAAGAATAATTTTGATTTAATGTAAAATTGTAGATACAACACAATTAGTGGTAATGCATGTGGAAATGATTAGCAGAAAAGGTAGAGATCATGTCAATTTGAAAGCTTTCATAGAATATAACGGAATCTAATACTTAAATTTTTAAACAAAGTCATCGAAAACATACCTAACTCAGCAAAACTAAAATTTTAAAGCATATTAAACTGAACATGCCCTTTTATAAGAAAGTTCGCAATGATCTCAGTTTTAAAGAAATTGTGGCAATCGCAGGATTATTTTTGAATGGTGAAATGTTTTCGAAACTTTAACTATTTTTGCCCTAACTAGCTCTATCATTTTAAAGCACTACATAGTTCTTTAATGAATCAAATTATTGCACAGTTGTGCCTTGAATGCATTGCTTTACTAGCTAAACAGCGACATATTTCAATGCAGCGGTCTCTTGCGATTAGAAATAGTCAAATACTAAAAACAAAGGGAAAATGGACTATTTACATATTTGCTTCCACGGACTGTTCCCATGTGGCACAGCAAAATGTAGAAATCACGAATTCATTACAGTTTTAAAATCAATGAGTATTTTTGAACGATGGGAATTGATTAATAAGTATGACGAGCAAAAAGGGGAACAATAAGAAAAACTTGAAAAAGAACAATAAGTCCCCAAAACAAGAATATTGGACCTTCTTAGACGAAGTTGTTGAGTATTCTAAGCTTGATGAGGAACCCAGTGCTTCTTTTTTATGAACAAATTTTTTATCGAAAAACCCTGAATCATTTTCCGTAGAATTCAGTTATCTACTTATCTATTCACATCACATCGGTAAAAATTGAACTTCTTTACATTGTTTTTTTGTTGAATTTCTTATGTTAGCTAATGTGTTTTTGCTACAAAATATACAAGTATAGTCATAGTCATGTCAAGATTGAGACGGCCTGTTTTCTACTAAATGGAGGCTTTCAATTGACATCAGAAGTCCACAGCACTCCTATACTCGTCTATACTCGTTCGTGAGTGGTAGCTTAGTAACATACAGATAAAGATGCAGAATTAAAGAAGATTAAAAATCTCAATAAGGGGCGTCACTTGAAATTGATATGGAAGATGGCTAACCCTCCAAACTATGAAAAAATCGTCTACTTACAGGGCAAAAATAGTTTTGGTTACAAAATGGGTATATTTTGCAGTTTGGGCAGGTAATGAAAGAGTTCTACTGGGTTAAATGTGCAACCACTCTCCTTACATACAGTGCATGAATAAACGCCCCTGATACCCATGCAGAAACATTAAAACCTAAAGATCGATGCACATAATGCGTTTCCTTGTTAATGCCTGACACGAAACTGGCAACGAGAACGATCTAATCTTTTGTCCACCTCTACTTCTTGGCTGAAATTGAAACTATGGATTACTAACATAGTTTCCTTTAAGGAATTGATTCAATATGGTTACAACAAAAAGTAGAAAACCAAGAATTCATCACATCTTTAATATAAGCGCGCTTTTGAACGGTGGGAAGTCATAAAGTTTGGCAAGCAACAGAGGGGAACAACAAGAAGAACATGGAAAGGAACATGAAGTCCCAAAAAAAAGAATCCTGTCAAGTTCGCTCAGACCGTGTTATGAAATTTACTTTCACGGTTTGTGATGTAGGCTAACAAAATGTTCTTTATTACCGGCAGCGCAATCAAAATAATTCTAAGAAGATATGACGATTCTTGTATTGTATTCTACTATTGTCCATCATCATCGTTGTCCCAGACTACTTGCTTTGTGCGCAGTTTTCTTTAATTGCACGTGTTAAGGAGTTCGGTTTTATAATGACACAGTTCTGAGAGTACGCGAGGTTTATCCTCAAATAAGAGAACGCAATTAACTCAAAATGTAACCAGTTTTGTATATAGTTATGATAAAGTCGTATACATGGAGTTTTTCTCAGACGTCTTTCTTGGACTGAATCAAGTTTTATACTTAAGAACAATCGTCATCATCATCATCATTGTACTTGCATGATTGGATTAGGAATATGGTTGTCCAGGGATATGGCTAGGTAAGCCTTGGACTGCAATTCAGATTGTAGCTTCAGTATTAGTGCCCTGTAAAGTTGACAACAGTGGTGGCGTGGCAAAATAAAGGGCCAGGGAATTTTTTCCAAAAAGGGCATATAGTGATTCATTTTGACCTCTTTTGATTTGCCACATTCTTATGCAAAAATGGTAAATTGATATTTGCTAGGTCCCATATGCCCAGGACTTTGAGGGACCACAGGGAAAAAATTCCTATAAAAAACTTTAGCTTTATTCGTTGCTGTTCTCCCAGGGATTCACATTGTTATTTGAGTCTAGCAAACCAAAGAGATTTTTCGTTGTTTTCTGAAACTATCTACTGCCGGTATCTCGCAATTATTAACATCATCATAATCATCATAATCATCATAATCGCCATAATCCTCATAATCATCATCATCATAAATATTATAATCATCATCATAAATATTATAATCATCATCATAATCATTATAATCATCATCATAATCATCATCATAATCATCATAACCATCAAAATCATTGTAATCATCATCATCATCATCATAATCATCATCATCATCATCATAATCATCATAATCATCATAATCATCATAACAGGTACACTATTTCTTTTGGTATTTGATTTGTTTACGTTTTGATCATTATCCGGCGTGATCTACTCTGAGAAGCGTCGGAAAAAAGTTGTGTCTATCACTTATCCCTCTTTATACTTTCTTTGCAATTCACAGATTCCTAGCCATTAATACATTAATGCAATGTCCGATTTCAAATAAGGTACAGATAAAATCAAAACATCATAACAAGAAAATAACAATAACAAAACCTAATTAAACTTGCATTTAATATAAACATTCTCCCATATTCTCTTTGGTGCATTCTTTCTACTCATTAGTTTTGAAAAAAACAGAATAAATTATCAATATCTATAAATAATGCTTTTTCTGAAGAAGCAAAGGACATCTGGCTCGAAAGCTTTGATCCTTGTTCTCAACATACAGTAAAGAAAACAGAAATTATCCTATTTGACCTTCTTGTAATTGCAAACTGCATCATCATTTATTATGTAGTCTTAATGCAATCTTATTCCTTTTTGATATATAAACATCGTTAAACTATGCAGAAAAGAAAAAGAAGAAAAAGGAAGGGTGCAAAATGACATCGGCCCTGGTTCACAAATCTAGGGCCTCCTTGAGAAGGATGATTTCACCCCAACTAGGAAATCTATTTCTGTTCAAAGCCATTGAAAAACGAACTCCCAAATATAGCGACATCAAATTGAATTATCTCATGAGCAACATGAGGTATTTTCGTACTTCTGGGTACATCTACCCCCCCCCCCCCCCCCTCATATTCACCTAGGACGCTGTGTCTGTCTGTCCTATCACAGGACGCCCAATGCAAAGTTGCTTAACAGTAGCAGTCGCCTCAATCATTCTAATTTAGAATGTCATACAGGGAGCAAGATGGTGTTATAAAAATAAAAGACAAGTAGGTAACTGATGAAATCAGATTCAAAGTTCATTACATTTAGATGATAATTCAAAGCAATTTCATTAAAAGTCCTATTCTATTTTTTCATCAACCAAGGGAAACATAGCTGCTAGCCTTAAAACTAGAGAGAGCCTTTGAGCAATCTCGTAGTTTCCTATAAAGAAGAATGTATTGCAACATTTCTGTGTTTGAAGAAACCTGTTTGTGCAATGAACATTGCCTTATAGGATACCGATGGGACTTTCAATGTAGGTTAGAATAAAAACAAACATTTCTTTTCAATTATTTACAGATAGACAAAGGACAGCCCATATTTTTTGCAAATCGCTCTTTTCAAAGCTGCTTGTTTTGCAAATCGGTTATTATTTCAAATCAAGGTAATGAATTCATAACATTATCTCCACGCCAAGATTAGAAGACACTGCCCATTTTTTGCTACAATAGAAGCCATTCAATGCAACATGTGGTGTAGGAGTTGCTTAATTTAGGGCATTTGAAAAGCACTTTAGCAAAAGGAGAACCTTCCACTGTAGGCCTAATGTTATTCGCTGCAATTAGCGGCGGCACCAGCCTCCGCGAAGGGGAGGGGTGGGATGATGACAGGGGATCCGACCACGTCCTTCGGATTTTAGAAAACGCCCTTTTGAACACAGTGATATTGTTTTAGGCAATTTTAGAAAGGTCAAATTTTTTGTGTGTTCGATTTGCAAGACAGTATGTGGTTTGAAACAATCCCTATCCTAAATTTTTGACTAATCTAAATTGCCATATTTTCAGAAACGTGGAGGGGGGGGGGGTAATAACCCATACATGTCCCTGGCTCCATCACTGGCTGCAATGCAATGATGTGATACCCTCACATTTTTGTAAGTCGTTGGTAAATATAAATGTGATCGGTAAAATGACCATTAGTGTTAGCAAAGATACGTTCATCGCTTAATTGCAGTATGCATTGTTATATTCGAAAAAGATAGGTTGATTGGTTAAACGGAAAGACTTGCCAATCCTTCCGTAATTTCTTCGCTGCATCCCTTACATGAAAAGGTCAAAGTATACCCCGTCAGGAGTACGATTCTAGTACTGAGAGCGACGTCAGAACAAGATATCTCACATTTATACAGACGGTGTTTTGATCCCTGGGACAAAGACTATCTGATCTAGCGTTTCCCTGCTAATTTAAATTTTGCAACTACCTGTGTTTTGTCTGCGTATTATCCCATCATCTCATTAGAATTGCAACATGCGAATAGCGCAACATATGATTAATCTTTTACGTATGATCCCATCATATTGTTTTTCTTTCTGTTATCATAATCTTATCCTTGTGTTTGAAGTTTTTCTGCACTTTTTGAAATTTTGAATAAAATTATGAAATTTCAATTATGAAATTTTCACCACATGGCAATCACAACAATTTGGAATTTTATTTTTAAATATTGTAGCTATTTAACCTATCAAAGGACAGGTTAGGTCAACTTGAGTCAACGGCCATCAAGTACTGGACATATTTAAGAGTATTCTGAGGCTCAAAATAGCAGAAAAGAATATTGAGGCACAGCAAAAAAATTAAGTATTCTTATGAAAAAAAGAGTGTAGTTGTGTCTGACAACAGGGGTAGCGTGACACTTAATTTCATCATTTCGTAAACATTTTTACTATTTAGATTTACGTCATATGGGATTCGCAGACAGCTTAAGAGATAAAATGACGCAAAATTTCGATAAGAACATAAAGAAGATCCAATTTCAATTTCTAACAAGCTTATTTGAAAAGAATCGAAGATTTTGTTTTTCTTACAATAAGTTTAGTTGAAGCCAAGCACTATCATTGATAGGTCGGAAATGAACAACAATAAAGGAGACAAATTGCCCAATCAGAAAGTCGTAAGAAACTGACACGTGCAGACATTAACTTGAAAAAACGGGCTTGTTAATCGCGCTGGACATCTTGTATAGTAGTTACGAATATTATCTAAATGGGATAGCTAAGTCCCAGAGTACCTCATCATTCTTGAGAACCAAGGTAATTAGCGATTGTTACAAACGTTCATTTTAAAGAGCGCTCTAGTGACCATAAATTCTGTTGAAACAGGTGCTTTGACTGAGCTTGTATTATCAGTAGCGTCGAGCATAAAGTGAGAAAGCCAATTTGTGCCGTTAGGAGCCTATAAGATGACTATCATTACATAAGTTCAGTGCATACCTACATTAGAGGGTGTGCTTTAGTGTGACTTCGAAATTTCAGCCAGACATTTGCAGCGAAACTTAGTCGATCCAGGGACGCCTGCTGCATTCTACGTAGGAGGACTGGACGCTAGCGTCGTCAATAATATTAAATATGCTAAGTTAGGTAATTTCCGTTTGTGGGCCTCATATTACTATATAGCATCTAAGGCAAGGGGAAGGGGGCAATGCAGTAAAAATCAGGGGAAAAATAGCAAAATAAGAGAACAAGGCTATTTTCTATAGGGCTGAAAAGGTGCAGGAGTCCCTGTGTCTGTCTAGTGCCACCAAGCATCTGATCCCACTTCATCACAACTTATATGGTATACTGCAGTCAAACTTATACGAGAACAAAAAAGTCTCTCTAAATCTAACAAGTGACAATAGGAGTAGGAATGTATAAATAAGATATATTAAGTACGAAAGGTCCCAAAATATAAGTTAACTACCACATTCCTATGCTCAGTTTCTTATAAGATCACATAGAAATTGTTCTTTTTGAAACGTACCCATAGTTTTCAACTAATTATTCAATTAAGCTATTTATAAAATAGCTTGATATCATCTATTGCTTGACGATTCATTCTACTTAAAAGTGTCTATATAATTCATTATCTACTGGAGTAGCAGCCAAAAATAACGTTCATTATGGTAATGATTTTCTCAACTTTATCTTTTTCCAACACCGTAACGATGACTATATATCGTATTAAATTTTCGCATAAAGGTTTGAGAAAAACACGGGGGCCGTAACGCATTTCGTATTAATATCAAATACATGAAATTGCATTATTCAAATTTATATTTAAAGATTTCATATTTAAAGCATGATCTATAGATCGCAAAACACCCGAGATTTCTACAAACCCAATGGGCAGCTCATATAGGGGTCATCCGAGCGAGGGCACCTATCCAGCCTCATATGATTGAAATGTGGAGGCACATGAAAATTCACAATCAAAAACCCCCCGGCCCCGATGCAACTTAAAAGATATTCCTTAGATCACCCTCCAATTCATTTTAAAAATTCACAGAATTATATTACTTTTTATTCCAATAATTAAATGGTCGCACAGAATCAATATAACATCTAAGGGTCGCGCAGAGTATCATAAGAAGGACTGGTGGTTAACCTTCGAAAATGAAGTTCTTTGGGGTAGATTCTGCTATGAAATTAGTACACTTTGCGAAATCCTGCTAATGGAGTTACACCAGTGTGCACGAAAGCTAATGAAAAGTTCTATATCAGAACATCAAAATAAAAATCCCATCCTATTATACACGTATAAAATTGATACTCACATCAACATTCGTCTTTAATTTAGGCTCTAATGCTAACACAGAGAAATGACGATCAAAGGACGTTTGACTGAGATGAGTAAATCCTGAGTGTTGGTAAGCAGTGATTTGATTTTTGGTAATCAGTTATCCTTTCTCATTCACAACTCAACTCGACGATATCCAGTTATTTTATTCTTGGCAAGGGAACCGAGTTTTTCAATTGTTCCATGTTGAATTGCATTCTCCCAACGGAGAATAGACTTTAAGAAATGGAGCATTCACATCTCATGAGACAGATCTCAATGAAATTGGTGGAAAATAATCTGATTCAGCTCCGAGGCCAGAAAGAGGCTAAGGGTGCTTAGACCCTCAAAAACGGAATGATAAAAAAAATAAATACTAGAAAAATAGCACATTTTGTAGCATTTTTGGAATTTAGCTAACCCCCCCCTCCCCCCAAGACAATTTTATCTCGCCTCGGGCATAATCTCATTGCAGTGAAACCATCCTTTGCAAAATGCAGATCCAGCGAATACTGATCTTCCCAATAATTATTTCTTTCTGGTGTTCTATTTTGATTTTAAATGCACTTGGCAGCTTATTTTTTGTTAAAAATTAAAATTCAACTTAATCCCCTGTAAATTAGCGTTGCACATTGCGGATGCTGAACGCAATCACTTGCTCCCTCTCAGAACATTAGGAATCAAAACCAACTTTGAGCAAAATGTCAACCTTGACGAAAAGTGAATGCGTCACTATATAATTCATCTTCAAGTGGTCGCAACCTCTTTCAATGGCATTCTGCAGTAATTCAATGCCTGAAATTTATCTGAACCATCCAGTAAAGGTTTCTACTATATATGGGCCTTGGATGTTGACGCCAGGACATGTGTCTTGGGGGGTAGCTCAAAGAGGTTGGAATTTTGCTCAGGGTGTTGCATGCGAGCTAAAGGGGAGCGGAACGTAGCAGGTTTAAGAGGCAGTGTAATGTTCTACTGAGAGCACTGATCTCAAAAAAAGACTGGATCGAGCTTCTATTGTTTGAAAAGTGAAGCCAAGAAATTTCGATGGCGGCCATCTTACTAGGACCCATAAAGCTGCGGTTTTAAGTGTAGTGTCAAAAGCAAGCCACTCAGCATGGATTATCAAATGCCATTTAACAGGTTTTTAGCTTTCGGATCGAATGTTTTTGATATACTTGTACTTTATCGAGTATACTTTTCCACGTGTTCGCTGATGTTCATTGTTTTGGTCCTACCAATATGGCGCCGATCTAGCTTCAAAAAGTTGGATTCGAAAACAATAGGTTGCTCGATCCAGTCTTTTTTTGAGATCAGTGACTGAGAGGCTTCAGTTACTAAGGGAGACATCTTTAGTTTGAGATCGAACATTGGTTGGCTAATAGGGCGATGAAAATAGTTAATAAGTAATACCGATGTTAACATGATTAGTATAAACTGTAGTAGCATATTAGCATGAATTAAAGTAACGTTACTGGCGTAATTAGCATAAATTAAAATAATATAACTTGCATCAATTATTGCAAAAAATATATAATAGCGTCCAACTCTAATAAAACAAGCAAGCTAGATTTTTTTCCCAAAAATGCAAAAATGCTTCAAAAGCTGCAGAAGAATAATTTTATAATACGCGAAGATGCATTATTTGCCAGCCGCAGAGAAACATGCAAAGATACGGCACCAAAATCGACAATAAAGCAGTGACGCATTACATTGTGAGTTGGTGGTTAACTGCTTTAAGGGCATTGATGTGACTATCTATAGTTATTTACAGTCAGGTTCCACCAAGCGATGTCAATATAGCTCATGCAAATAAAAGAATACCGAAGAGCATACCCTATTAATAATTAAAGCAATGAATTATAGCAAATAATACGTAAATGGAATGGTATCTAAAATGCTAGTAAACAGCTGGTTTTTCGTGCAAGAAAGAAAGGCTTGTCCAATTGTTGTTTGGCTGTCATTCAAGTCATTGGTTTGAATCGAACGGCCTTAGTTAATTAATAATTCTGCATAATGCATGCTGCATGATTATTGATTATAGACGAAAACATTTAATGCCATTGGTTGCATATTGAAGCCACATTACGCGACCATTTGAGATTCAGCCTATTTGAAGTGAAGATGCCTAGAACGAAGACTATAGTAATTGACTATATGATGTAAATAGTAGATAGCAACGAAATGAGGAAGAGAAGAGGCAGGGAATAACATTTTAATAATGCTATATAAATAACAGTATAAATGTCATCATAACTAGGTACGTGAATCAAAAGAAAACCTTTAATTACATGATTGATTAATAAATATGTATACCTTTAATCTTTTGATCCTTTAATCCCATACATTGTTTAACCAGGGTATAAGTTAAAGAGAATTGAATTATACATAATAATTACTAAGTAAATGCAGTTCTTGGAGAATTCGCGACACAAATCCTCGAAAATACACCCTACATAATCTGCGGGTGCAAGCTTCAGTTTCAGTTTTTCAAGTCTTTATTTTCAACTATAATTCGTGTAGGGTACTTCTGTATTTAATTTCATGATATTAAAGCCAATTACATGCAGCCTTAACATTTCAATGTCTTCTAATCCACAAATAGTTGTTGCTGCTTTTGTTTGCAGTCACCTAATTTCAGTTCTCAAAGTAAAAAGTCAGACTTCTGTTGTGAAGAATTAACTGAAACTGTATTTCTAGAATCAAATATTTCTGTTACAAGTTGCGGCATAATTTACAGTTGATACTTAAAGATTTGTTGGTTTTTTCCAGTGGCTTATATAATTTGATTTAATATCTCAGGAAACGTCCCTGATTGTCTTGTATCGTACTCACCTAAGTGTTAAGGCCTTGATTCGGTTTTCTGTTAATGTGAAGACGTATAAACTGATAGACACTCTGGTGCATGAAATTTTGGTCAGCGTTTTAGTTTCCAGCTTCGCGGTTATTGTGGCATTGGTCTTAATTTACAAGATGAAGCGACATACTCCAAAACTGATCAGCTAAAATGACATTTCAGCATTGTTCAAAAAATAGCCTCAAATGATCAAGTTTGACATAATCACGGTAGCAGCTTATTATCTGTTGATCAGAACATTTTAAAACATAAATCCACAGAGGACTTGGAGAAAATGAAATTGAAGAAAACATAAAAAGCTATAATCGTTAGTTAATTGAATTTATATTAGGTTGTGGACAGCAAAATCGTAGGTCAATAGTTCCTTTTATAATCTATAGACTTTTTAATGCCGTTTTTTGCCCAATATTGCTGAACAATCTGTAAAAACAGGTATTATAAATTTTATTTTAATGATTATGTGAATCTGTCAGAATCAAGTAAGATATTACTTATTGTTGATGTCTGCTATGGTCTTTTCTATAGCAACTAAGCCAGCATATTCCAGCTTACACTTGGATTTAATTGCTCCAGGTAATTTTACTAATAATGAATATAAAGAACAGCGGAAAAGTTAATAATTAGTTGACAATATTTCGCCCTTGCATATTTATCGTTCGAGAGTCTTGTAGGCAGTCTGTTGTTTTGTTTCCTACTTTACTTGTTGAATGTAATTTTACTTATTTCTGTGCATAAAAACACATATACGCAAACTAAAGATCTACGTTGTAGGAAGAGGTTATGATAACACATAGCACCTGCTGGAAACGATAAGGAATATTATGTCATCAGGTTAAAGCAAGGTCTTAAAATGAGAAACAAAGCTGTTTGAAAGTGTGATGCGACGATCAGCATGGTCACAATTTAGCTAAAATCAAGTAGCGATTGTTTACATTTGAATGATGCAACGTGGTATTTATGATAAGGTTTGAGTGTAAAGTGAAACGTTAGGTTTTCAGATTCATGTAAAGATGGCAGTTGTTTGTTTGGGCACAAAAAAGTTGTTTTTGTGAACCAAAAGGTTTTTGAAGTGAAACAAGTTGAAGAAATTCAATTTCGGTGATGCTTTACCAAGTGACGGCAGAAATTGATGGCGTTAGAGAGAACTAGGAGAGCATTTAAAGGTGGTGACACATTCTTAAAAAGCAGAAATGACAGTTTAAAAACAAAGAAAAAGAATTCTAACATATGAAAGATGGACAATGAGCTCTGCAATGGAAACACAGTCATAAAGATTGGTTCATAAGTTCAGTACCTGCCATGTTGTCGATGGAGCAGGTAAAAATGAAGCACTGCTGATCAAGGCAGATACGGTATGCGGACTGGTGAAAGTGATCACTTTGGGACTAATGCGATTTTCTTCTTATGCATTACACTAATAGATGAGTGTTCTCCGGTAAACTGCGTGTTCTCTTTTTACAGTTAGACGTAAGAAATTAGGCTTTTAGGTCACTAATGAAATAATAGACAATTGAGCATTGTGATGAAACGAGAGAGCGAGGGATAAAATGTTAGAGGATGTCAAAAGATGTCTTCTATGAACACACACGGATAGGAAGCACATTGAGGTCAAACAAACGATAAGAGACGTCAAAAACAGGACTTGGAATGACATAATCGCCAGCAAAGAAAGATAGTCACATAAGTAGACAGATCTTCACAAAAGGAGATAAAGCGAGTTAATGAATACACCTTACTGGTGATGTTTATGTGTAAAACAGACTTAAATAAGATAATTTTTTCCTTTTTCTTTCTTTGCGACTAGCATCAGCAAGATTCTTTGTTGGCATTTACAGGATCTTCCGGGAGTGTTAAAAACCTGAGCGAAATAATTCTTTTATGTAGATGACATGGTTGATGATTTCAGCGTTAATTAACATATATCTTCTTGGAGCGTTCTAAACTTGACCAGCATACTTTTTTATGTAGATGACACTTTTGCTGATATTTGTGTCTATTCAGACAGGTCCTTTGTTAGCGTCCAAAATATGAGCGGCATACTGCGTGTATTGAGATGATTTTTTGCTCCTGACTTTTACTCAGATGTAAAATATATCTGTATCGATGTCGTATCAACAAAAACATTGTTATTTATAATTGAAGAGGAGCAAAGAAACAATTAAAGATGCGTTGAATTTCTTACCAATATGTACGAGAAAAAAAATACCAATTGAAAATTTGTTAGATTTCTTTCAGTCAAAGAGAAAACCAGGCTTATATCAAAATGTTACCACTTTTATCAAAGTGTTACTTTGCACGGCACCAAGTAGTTTTTTCTGAACTTGACAACATGAAGCAAAACATAATCGAAAGTGAATACTCATGTTCAGCAGATGTTATCTGCAATTGTTATAAGAGATAACTGGGTAACATGTGGTATGGAATGAGTGTCTCAGATTCTCTGCTTTTAGTTGGCGCTTGACACTCTGGGAAGTCTCGTGCCAAACGGTAACTTCAGCGTGCAAAAATCTTGCCACCTTCATATGCAATCATAAAAATATTGATTAATAAAGCAACCTTTTTCTGAAAGAAGTGCTGCACTTTGTTTGTGCCTCATAAAATTATAAAACTGTTGGGCATAAATAATAATATGAATTTAAATGACTCATTTTAGCGATTTAATCAAAGTTTTGCAGTGCAACTTTTCTTCATTAATTTCAATCTCTTAGTAGGCTATTTTTCCCAGTAAAAACACGTGAATATTTTAACAACGTTTATCATGAAATATTAATGTCCCCCATCTCTGAAATACTCCCCTCTGGAACCTCAGAAAATTAGATACATCTCCTTAGGCGGATTAAAAGGGGTTGATATGGAATATTTCACCATTTTCATGTAATTTGACCGATGTTGAACACTCATCCTAAGTGGGGTATAGTTTGATCGATTCCTAAGTGGGGTAAAGATTTCATTGTGATTAAAGAAGAGGCGAATCATCAAGCATGAGTAATTTCACGCATTTCAAAGCATTGCACTTTCATTAACTTCTTTTTATTTGAAGGCTCAATTCACGCGTCATAATACGACACCATCGTCAATAGATCAATTAAGAAAGGCAATTCATTCAAAATGAAACGCCTGCTGCGAAGAAAAAAGAAGCATCATGATGATCCAACGTCATTCTCAGGTGGACGTGCAAAAGCTCTGCACCTTGATACTGCCTTCCAGAATAAGGGTTTTGCAGACATGGAAAACTTAGAAGGAAGTGGATCTTTGTTTCAAGGTGAAGATAAATACGATTTTGAACCGCTGAAGAAAGAGAATGATAATGAAGATAAAGATGAAATGTATGGTGCAAAAATTGAATTTTTCAAATACATTACTAACGGAAATTTGCAAGTAGATGAAACAACCCAGGTGAAAACAAAGAAAGAGAAAAGAAAGATTTTATTTACCGAAACATCCTTCATAGGACCAAATTATGAAGGGCAACAAATAAAGGTTGAAATGCAGGTGGGAAAAGCCGAGCGCGTTGTTACGAAGAAAGGCAAGAAAAATGAAAAAGCAAACAAGACTACAAGCAAAGAAAGTAATTACTCTGAGAAGAAGGCATCTTCTCATTTGAAGGGAGTTGCTGATGATATTGCAGAAAAAAATCGAACATATCCTTGGAAAAAGCAGCCAATAGCTGATGACGGACCGGTTTTGCCGCACATGATTCAAAGTTTTGGATTGGAAATGAACAATTATCCTGGTATGAGCAAGCAAAAGAAAGCAAAGAAAAAAAATTCTAAAACGATGGAGTATCAGTCTTACTCGCAGCAGATCGGAGGACAAATACAAAGATGCATATCGCTTCCTAGTGTGGATATTTCACGAAGTCCGAATACCTACTCGAGTTATCTAAGCAATTTTGATGATTTATCTTTATCTGGAGCTGCTGAAAATGAAGATGCGTCTACTATTTCTAGCTCTGTCACTAGCAAATTGATGGACGGTACCAGAGAAGGACAAATCGATAGGGATGCTTACCAAAAGATGGACGCTGCACCAACAAGCCTAGAATATATAGAAGAGGTAAGTGACATTCTATACCAGGCTTATCTTCACACCTATCCTTACTCTACCTTATTATTATTCAAATTTTAGTATGAGAGCCTTTTAAAACTGCATTTTAGCACGGCAGGATTCAAATTTTGGAGTAGACCTCGTACATAATCAGATTTCATTTTTCATAGCACTGCAGAACCTTGCGCACCGGGGCGAAGCAGAACCTAGAAAACCTAATTTATGTACACCACAAAACCATCTTGCTTTTCGCAGTTTCGGGCGAGGATCCTATTGTCAATCTAGAGCTGCCTGATTTCAATTTTTATTAATATAATCAAATATCATATTATCGATATTAGACTGTGATGAGCAACGCCAACCAAAACGTAAATTAAATTCAAATGGTTTAAAAGATACCTGGCTATATTACAATAGTTGCTACGGATAGTTAACAATAGTTAACATCTGGGATTGTTCTAAGGAATTCGTCCGACTTAGCGAATGTCCGAGGTATCTGAAATCTCGATATGGGTAGTCAAATCCAAGGGGGGCAAGGAAAACTGTACGACTAAGTGAATGTCCGAGGAGCTACAACTCCTGTCAAAAATCGTTGGAACTACTATAAAAAGCCATGCCTTACTGATTGCTTTGTGGTTTCTAGCCTCAAAACGCTCTCGTATCAACCCCCTTTCCCCCAAAGAAACAATGTTGGTTGCAAAGGGTAACACTTTAACTTTGGGTAACAACTGATTTCAGTCAAAGGGTAGCCATGAAACGCGGTTTAATCAGCATGGTTAAGAGGATGAGAGGGAGAATGGATTCGAACCTAAGACTTTTTGCTCTGTTGGCAAAAACTCTAAGCCACTTTCTGATTTGATTAAAAAGCAAAGAACGATGAAGCATGAAATTTTATTTCAATATTTAGGACCTAGCGCTCAAAGGGGTCGAAATGTGATAATGCCTTAAGGCAGACCGGGAATATTTCCACCCCCTTGTAATTCTTGGTACAATATCATTAAAAAATCAATTGATGGAAGAGAAGTAGTGAGTGTTTGCTGCATTGAAATGATGATAGTCGTGATTTCCAGTCCAGGTTCAGCCCACGATCTAGACTAGTGCCTCCTGTCTAGTCAGCAATAATTGTTTTCCCATGGCAAAACTGAAGTGGCTAAAGATAATAACCCAGAGCACTTGCGCTTCTTTCTTCTTCTAATGGGAACTGCCAATCAGTAGTCAAATATTGAGTTCGATGTGGAGAAAATCCTGGAGTGCAGAAAAGTCGTAAGCTTTTCAGAGTTTTAGGGAACACAGGTAGAGAACGGAAAATTCACAGCAAGGGGCACTTTCTATAAAATGTTGAACAAAAGAAAAATTTCATAAATCAGTGGAAGAGCACCTTTATGTTTGTCAGTTCCGATTTGTTTACATACTCATGAGTTGCTGAAAATTGTTTTTTTCCCAGATCTGAATGCTTACAGGCAAATCGAGATTTACCAGGAGTATATGTAAATATAAGTGACTACCTTCATAACACTGCACGCAGTTATATGACAGCATATTTAGAGCCAAGAAATTGTTCTTAAGATTTAATAACGTAGATATATATAGATATATATATTAAATCAAGTAGGCAATGGCTGATATGGAGTATAAATACTAACCATAAGGGTGCTACCCAATCGAAATTTTAAGTCTCGACCTGGGATTCGAACCCCGTTCGCCGTCACCGGAGTCAAGCGACCAATCCACTGCGCCACACAGGCACAATAAAATAGTCGCGAAACTCCGATGTGGTTTTACTCAGTTCTCACCCCGGTAGACTTGTTTTTTCTTGTTTCGGCTTAATGCCTTCGTCAGAGCCAAGCTTTATATATTAAATCAATTAGGCAATGGCTGACATGGATTATAAGTACTAACCATAAGGGTGCTTGCTCATTCATTGCGCACAATCACTTTTATTACAAAGACTTTTCTGCATTTCAATTTTACTCTGAGTCTTTGATCCGTAAGTCCACAAAGTGATTTAATTGAAAACATTACTGAAATTAATTTCGATTAATGCAAATGTTAAAACAAATTCTTTTTCTAATCTTCCGGGGATTTCCATTCGCACGTTGTTATTAAACTAGGTGTGTTTGTTTTTCCGTTGGTTCTATTCTAATTTTTGCATATTCTGCACACAAGTTCGTTTTACTAAGCTAAAGTGTGTTACTTCTCAATTGCGTGTATTTTTGAGATTGATTTTAATTCGTTTCATAGAGAACAAGTGAGCCCATAGATGAGTCTGTTATTAACTGTGACGCGGATGATACAGCTAGGCAAACTGAAGAAATAAAGCAAACACAAGAGCAGTCCGAATGCACATCGTGTCAAGGTTTACAGACTGTTGATTACAAACAGCAAGATAAAGAGGCTTCAAAAACAAATATCGATGCAAAGTTGCGCAAAACTAGCATTGTAAAAAGCAAACAAAATAACAGCGAGAGTGAACATGGTTCTCATGGTAACAGCATGACAGGACTCAGATCGGAGGCTTGCATTACACCAGCAACGGAGATTTTGGTCAAGACAGTGGCAGTTAGATCGGAAGCTAGTATTTTATCAAATGCTACTGAGAACAGCACTGAGATGGTGGCAAGTAAGACAACGAAAGGAGGTAAGGAATGGACTCAATTAGATAACGGATTTCACGGAGAGAGGTCGGAAGATCAAGGTGTTTGCAATTGCAAGCCAGGTTACATTAAACCACCTGCAACGCTAGAGAAAACGCCGAGCACCTGCCCGCATCAGTCAAGTTTTGAAATTAACGATGAAATAAATCTAAGCGGTGAAAACGATACAGATCAGCCAGTCATGGAAAACGGCATCTCAAAAAGGCACAAACTAGAAGAAAGTCTGATTAATCACTGCGATTTCGAGCACACTGTTCAAATAAACCATACCGAGAGGCATACTAATGTAAATACTGAGAGCAAGCGTAAAGTAAGCTCAATATCAGGGAGAACTGCCTCACAAATTAAGCGAGATAGTAGCAGCAATCAAGAAGATACATGGTCATTGATACCGTCAACTGTTCAGTATGACGAAGATGAAAATTCAATGCAGAGTACTCATGTCATTAAAGCAAGGAATCTTAAAGAGGTGTCTACCACATATGAAGTAGCCACGACATCTTTTATAACAGATATTGAGGAGCGCCCTTCAACTGTTGAGGGCAATGACAAGAAAAAGGTAAATATGCAAGATATAGAGCTGCGATTGGGTGCAAAGAGTGTCTCGTTCCACGATACTGAGAGAGCTCGAGATGTAGAGTTGGGTTTAGAGGAAGAAAGACCCATGGCAAGGCATGGGCCCACGTTGGATAAATTGTCTGGTATACTCAGGGATATGGGACAGAAGCGAAAACGAATTAAATCATCTGTATTGAAGAAACTGAAGCGCGACACCGCGAGTGATGAACAAAAAAAGTCGGGAAAAGAAATTGAACTGGTTGAAATGAGAGGCAGCAACAATAACAGAGGTGAAATTATTGAGAATCCTAATAATGACGAAGAGCCGAGAGAAGATGAGGCTGAAGAAATTGTTCCTTTAGATAGTACATTTATACTCGAAGGTGCAAAAGAGGCTGAAGAACAACTGAAAACCAATAAGGAGAGACTGGACAATGAACTGATTGCTGAAAAATCCACAATTGAGAATCTACTTGGTAAGCGGCAACTGTCTCACAAAAAACTGTATTCTCTTATCTTAGTTTTATGGGCAATAGAAGCAGATATGCCTCAAGTATTCTTTGATAATATGCGAAAGTCGAGCAGATTCAACGCACTAATAAAACAGCAAATTGGAGACGACAAGGATTTGATATTGCACAATATGTATTCTGCTGTTGATGAAGGCAGTTAAACATAGGATTGAGTGACAAAATGTTGCCGTCTTTGTCGCTTTTTTTTAAGCCAATCGTAATTGAATCATCAATGTAGTCCGCATGGAGGGAAGTGGAGTTCAAAACAATGAAAGATTCAAATATTATGCTTTCAAAGTTGAGCGAATGGGGCGGGTTCACACTAATGTTGTTGTTTTAGTCTGTTGTTAAGGCAGACACAACACACATATTATATGTATAAAGATTTATGTATGTATACACTAACCATAACGTTTAGCATCCCTATGGTAGATAAAATCCATGTAAATCAATGCTGAATTGATATTATGTTTGTATAGATGTATATATATAGATGACCTTAACAGCTTGCAGGCAACGTGGTACTCTCCTTTTTTTCAGTGCAAACAGATACACCATTATTTTTTCAGAAAAATCGCGAGAAATTAAAACCACCTGGAATCGAGCCAAGGTCATATATACAACTATATATCCATACATTATCATAATATGTGTGTTTATTGAGCGTAGAAGTAGTAATCGAAATGTTATACTAACGATTCAAGGGCCCAAGGCTCTACCCTTACCATTTTTGAGCAAAGCATCCTTAGTCAAGGTGTTATAACGAGTCTCTCTCCAAATGGAGTACCAATGGATAGTTATCAATCTTTAGTTATGAGGGTCTGAAGAAAACTTAAAAACACAGCTAAGCATGTGCTTCTAAGACGTGTGACTGGAGAACAGAAAGCTGTAAGTTAGGGGTCATTAAGCAAAGGAGGTTTTAAAGTGTTGAACAACAATAAAAAAAAGATTTTGACAGCATCAGCTTCCCCCTTTTAAGAAATAATTCATTCTCGCTGAAGGTCGAAGGAACACATAATCCCCCTGGCTCCCACAGGGTTGAAATATTTCCAATTGCTGCTAAAAGGGTCTGCATGGCGAAAAGCTTGGCTAGACAATATCTATTCTGGTAATAACCTATGAAAAAAGTTTTCAATTAATTTGCAACTGGTAGAAATCTATGATAAACGCCTTGTTTGATTCATAAAGAGAGCTCCTTCTTATGCAAACATTTTATTTGTAGTTACGCGTGCGTTGCATCCAGAGGATATTCATGCACAGGTTGCTATGTCAAGAGAAATTCATTAATGCAAGGCAATGAAACAGAAAAGTTAATTTTTCACCTAGGTTTAACGCTGCAAGCTAGGCAGAAAATTCCGAGGAATCAAGTTGATAAACTCATTTTCTACAGTTCTGCCTTAACTATTCAATTTAGATTGGAGCCAGTAGATCTCGTTTAGGGAAAGGTGCAAATATCAAGCCTTTTGATAACGCAAGCAGTACAGTTACGTGTTAAATTATGTGTCAAATTGATAGTGATAGTATGGAAACTAAGTACAATTAATTTCATTCAAACTGAAAACATTGACATTTTGTATCGAACAACCCTCCCCGCCTACATAAAAAACAAAATTAAAAACAAAGCAATAGCTGAAAAGCCATGATTAAAAATTCATGATGAAGCCTGATGTATTTACATCTAGCATTCAGAGGTCAAAATCCAGATGCTATTATCGAATTTCCAGTTTTGATGTTTTGATAAATGATTATGAATTCACAGAACTGCGATTATGCCATAACAAAGCCTGCGTTACTTGATTAATTTACGCTTTGACACAGCAAAATCTGATCTATTAAAGACTCAGAGAAATCAATTACGTTCAGCATATTTTATGATAGGCCTTTTGTGGATAGGCTTCGTATTATATCTTCATAGAACTAAGGAGCATGGCCTGGAGGATATTTTATCCTAAAGCGTCGCGAAAGGATGGCGTCACAAAAATATAATTTTACAAATTTCATTAAGAGAAATCAGTCCCGAATGCTTTATGGTTGTAAAAGCTATTGATATTTGACTGTCAACATTCTTTCTCCAATTTTTTGCAATAAGAAAAATAATGACTATCTTCTTTGTATAGGTCGCAATGCTTCAACGGTGGACTGCTTGCTTATATAACAATAAAATCTAGTGTTATCGTCTGTACACTTAATTTAGGAATTTAGGAAAGTGGAAAATATACAATTGCGAAGGATTTCAATCAAGCAATTTGTAAACTGGATGATTTAAAACTCGCTCCTAAGTCATCAAAGCTTTTTAATTTCAATGAAGCATGGACAGTATCACAAATTGGTAACAACAATGCAGTGCACTTCTTTCAAAATTGTCCTATTTCTTATTACGTCACACCACGTCCTATATTTCAAACACATGGTATATAACTGGATTAAACTGATAATATTTGATTGAACATTCCAGACTGTCTTGTTCTAAAACTAAGCCAAAACACAATATTCAGAGGGTAAACTAACTTTCTGCCATCTCTTAGTCAACCACTTTAGTTTAGACGCGCATTTTTTTAGTTTTTGCTCAAGACTCAAAATTCGATTCATAACTTGATATTAAACTTGGTATTAAATCATGGTTATGTTAGATAAAACAGTTTTACGTTCGGTAGATTCCATTTTGATTATGTAGTGTCGACTTGAAAACACTTTCATTTGTCTGATAATTTTTATATTCAAATTTCCATACTGTCAAATGATAACACATTACATTGACCAAAAGTGGATCTATGCATCATATTATTTACGTCTCTACCTGTATCTTACGTCTTACGATAGAGAAAATGTGAAGAATGACCAAGGCGAGATTCGCACCCGCGACTTTTGCCTAAGCCGAAGAACTGAACTCCTTCACCATATTCTATTTATTTGCATCTAGGAATAACGATTTAGGGAATAGTTGTAATGTATGAAAGAGAAGGTGCTGGAAGTGATTGCAAATCAAAATATAAAGCTATGTAATCCAGTGACAAGCAATGCTCAGCTCTTTAAATTTGCTAACAAATTTTGTAGCCCCCTGAAAACTTGAGAAAAGCTAACAAACTGACGGTGCCTGAAGTAAAAAATAACGTGCATTGTTGTAATGAGACAGGGTGATACTGCTATCGAGAATGTTATGAAATTTGAATCGTGTAATTAGTGGTAGCTTTGCCTATATGTATATATGTGTACTTGGATTCTTCAGACGCTTTTTTAGGTAGCATATCCTGGGTTCCTGAAGAACGTCTCATTAAGATGTCTTGGGTTTATTGGTTTGTTTTGGACATGATCATTTCCCCTTCTTCCCTTCTCCAATCTAAGCCATTGTCTGCTCTCATTGCTAACATTGATCTTTTGTCTGAATTATTGTGTATCATATTCTCAAAGTATGTTCTCATAGATTCTTCATCCGGTTATCTCTTGCTTCTCCTATTATATTTCCCTTATTTCAAATGCTTTTCATTATTCCACTTCTTGCTTTCTCTCTACTTTAGTGGGAGGGAACGTATCCCCTTCTTCAACGCCCCTGTACTAAATGACACTTTCCTCCCTCTTCTGTTTCACATTCTACAAAAGCTATCCTAATACGGCATAAAGCGTGATATAGACATTTCATCATTACCTTATTGTAGGCTGCAATTATTATTTGCATTTAGTATATCAGACAGAGGAATTACCATCAAAGCCGCTGGTCTCCTCAGCTGCGTAAACTGAGCTGAGCACACCTTGATTTGGCTGCAATTAATATTTATCTTTTAAAACAATGATTTTTAACTCTATATTTACGTTCCTGATATAACACGATTTCGAATTGAATTTTAAATCGAAATGAATCACATTTCAGCTGCAATTATAGAAAAGCATGAACAGGCAGTGGCGGAGCCGCATCGGTGTTGGTGGTGTAATTACCCCCCCCCCCCACTTTTCTGAAAATATGGTGATGTAGATTTTTCAAAAAGTTAAGGCAGGGGTAGGCCCTTATTAAGTCTTGTTTCTTAGTCACATACTGTCTTCCAAATTGATTGCAGAAAAGATTTGACCTTATTAAACCTTTCGTACACAGTATCAATGTGCTTAAAAGGGCGTTTCACAAGATCTAAATGGCGTGGTTGGACCCCAATCATCATCTTACACCCCCACTTTGTAGAGGCTGTGCACAGTGGCGGATCAGAAATACAATTTCAGGGAGTTAAACCACCTTTGTTATAAATTACTCAATTGACACCAATGTTCAAATGAAACTTGTCATTCAAACAATGATAACACATCGTGTCTTAAAATTCACTGAGTGGAACAGCAGGTGTCTTAAAGACTAAGTGAAGCCCGCAATCTAAACTATAAAACTGATTCAATATGTCTTCAGATACATCCCTGTTTACGTTTACATACGGAAAAATTAGACAGTAAAACGCCTCCAAAAAGTGTTCTCCAGAAAACATACGTAGTAAGCTTTAACGAGCAAAGACAAACATTTGAAAAGCTTAACTTCAAGGTTTTCCGAGGCTCAAAACTAGAACCCAATAAATTCGGAACAGAATATCTTGAGAAAAGGGCTTTCTTAACCAAATAGATAGAATGCCTGCAGGAGTAGAAGGCAAAACATGCATTACACACTACTCATATGTACTGAAAAGAGAAAGGGATAACTGGAATCATAAAAGAAAAGAAAATCAAATGCAACAAAGTAAAACAAGCTACCAAGCAAAACGGGGAGAAAAGAAACCAACAGCTAAATATCAGACAAAGGCCATTCAAGTATATTTTCACTCTTTACAGGGCAAATTCAAAAAGAGTCTTATTTGCTTAAGAATCACATGCTTGGCCTCAGTTATTCTTTGATCACAAAAGACAGTCTCATAAGTGGAAGGGTTCTTTTTAAACAGCAGCAATTTTGCATTTCAAGCTATTTTGAAAGACTACTCTTTATTTCTTTTAACATCAAAATTTCTTCATATTTCCAAAAGTTTCCCTTATTTCAACTTCAATTGCTTTACCTAAAACTATTCAGTTTGGTCGCAGATCAGCAAAAGCTACTTCCCAAACGTTCTAATACATATTGTATTTCTTCAAATTTCCTTATGCACAAAACCACTATGCATAAAGGGTACTACATTCTGTAATGAACTCTGAACCAGCCTATAAAAACAAATGCTATTACATCAGCTTCTCCCTGCATTTACAAACGTGTTTCTAGGAATGATAAACGCCAATGATAATAATGATTTGTTCAAAAATCAAGTTTAAATTCTCAGTGAAGAACTCTGGTAACCTCGGTAACAAATTAATTGTCGATAAGATATGAGCTGTAGTGGCCTTTGCTTAACGTGAAAAATCTGTTTGTTTTTAATGCCAGTAGATTCATCTCTTATGTAATTCTACTGCGCCATTATTCACAGGCATTTGCTCTTCTTTCCTTTTTAAAGGCAAAACAAGACAAGGGTAAATTGCAATCCTTATAATGAGAAGAGTGAGTTTTAAAGCTTCTCTTCACCGCTGAAATGAACTGAATAACTAGCCCTAAAAGAACGGATTTCATATGGCGTTGATAATGTCCAAAATCGGCAAACGGAATGGGCTGTCCACTGGATCATTGCTAGAATACTTGCAACTAATAAAAAAATAACCATATTAGGACTAAAGACTTGCTTTCATAGCATGCCCTTCCACACTTCACCAGAATCTGGTCGACTCTCAAGAGAGTTAGGAAAACATGGTCACATGGTCACATGGTCACTAGCTGGAGGAAGGTCCTCAAAAACAATAAAGTCCTATGGCACACCTAAGCACTGCCTATATCTATTCTTTTGTGAGAAAGTTTTGCCTTTCGGTATGTTATCGTCCGGAGGAAGGTTAACAACTTTTCTGGACTTTGACTTTACTGTGCGCTTAACAGTTCTGTGCGTTCTGAGAAATATCAGTGCAATGGTCTAAGCTTCAAGATCACAAACGCTTCGAGTAGTTTACAACAGACGCAATACATTACTCCTTAAATTATTGTTTAATACAACGGCATGTATCTATGATTTTTAGCCTTTGCAACCAAAACCTGCATCACTACAGTTACTGAGATAGACAATGGTCGTTTGAATTGTAGCATTATTTGCCTAGCAATTGTATTCATTTCAATTTAATCATGAGTGCTAAGCAAGTGAAGATAATGCACTATTTTAAATGTAATTGGTATAAAGTGGATTCGAGCCGAGTTTCCCAAGCAAGCAGTGAGTCTTTCATGCTTACACGTAGGCAGATGACATATGAATAAAAGACCTTGATGAAAATTGCATTTGTACAAACAATATGTAAATTAGCTACTTCTACAATATACAGAGTCCTCGCCATTGTAAATCTTACCTTGTTTCCAATCAAGGCAATACATTCTACTACTTTTGATATCTTGAGACAGTTTTCTCAACCTTCTGCAGGGATGGATGATTTGGTGCCACTAGTTCTTCCCAACGTTTCTAAGGGAGGAAGACAAAATAGAAGTCGTCATTACAGGAGGAATAGAAAAGTTGTAGAAGAAAGAATTAAATTACGCTACTGATATGGCTAGCACAGGGCTTGAGATTTCCCACCAAAAGCTCTACCAGGCGAGTGTACAGCCGCAAAAGATCCCCGTCTGCCAACACAGAGGCATAACAACTAACCAAGAAAACAGGACTTGCCACTTTGATTGGGGCCTCTCGCAGCCTAACCTCCACAATCTCCACAAGGGGAAGATTTACTAAGCCATCATGGATAACAGTACTCGCAGGTGTAACTTCTTTGAATATGCCTGCTTCCTACATGTCTTGCTATCATTATTATTATTAATTAGGGTATTTCAGATCAGAATGGTCATATTTGGCTATCAAATAGGGCTTTTGTGTACTACTCCTGAGACCAAGATTCTTATCAAAACTTGTGAGCAGAGTTTGCTGCTTATGTTGCTAAATTAGTTTGTAACTCAATGGTAAAGCAGACCGCGATAGAGAACACCGCTAGAAAGGCCACCCTAATATAATGCCTTGAATCTCTATGAATCCAGCATTTTCCACCGAAGCTGCTAAGGATTTCTATCCTGTGGTGAGCTAAATCAGTAACCGATACAGATAATCCCTATTCTTAATAAATGATAACCTAGTAGACATAAACTCAAAGAGACACAGATCAATCTTAATTCCGTTGACAGTTATTTAAACGATGGTTTCGTTCCTCAAGTGGTCTTTGTGGAAATGTTCCAAGTATATAAATCGCCAAATCTTTACCAAGACAGTAAGAGAAGCCTTGTCACTAAGTGGCCCTTCTATTCATCTTAAAATTCTATATTCAGAAGGAGTTAGGAAAATCTGTTCTTTCCAATAAATAATAAAATTTTTTGCCATTATTCTGAAACGACTAAAAGAAAATTTCTGACATTACTGCATGAAGTATTATAAATGGAAATAAATATCATTATAACACTGCACGCAACTATATGGCAGCATATTTAGAGCCAATTAATGTCCAGTATATCGCTCGAGATTTCCGTTGCAGTAGTGCGATGAATAGTTTGGTGCCAACTGCACCATTCATCGTTGTCAGCATCATTCGCGCGTGACGAGTTAGCCAAGCTATGACACATCAAAGATGCGCCTTCCTCGCACCCAACAAGGCATATCTTGGACAAACTGCTATACGTATTGCGGTGATAATGTATCATTTTTAGACAATTATTTGGTAAGAATAGGTAACATTAGCAAATTTTGACATCAATGCAAATTTCCACGATTTGAGATACAAAACTGCTTCTGACTTTTTAGCCCCATATATCTAAGCCCTTTATGAAATTTCCTATAATTCTATAACACCTTCTGTGGGTGCTATCAAAGGTTCCACGTATCGTTGTTTGCTTTGGACTCGCAGCAAATAGCAATTAGCCAAGGCATACAACCCCTAAAAAATCCGCTAAAAGTCAATGGAGCACGTACGACAAACAATCTTTCACTCATTATTTTGTTTTCTCGGTCTAATGATAATAGAGTGCCCCCTCTCGCCAAAATAAATGTTGATTGCAACGTGCATCACCTTGCTTGTCATTTAGAACGCTAAGAACTGATTTAGGTCAAAAGGAGGCTTTAGAAGTTGTTGTAAATACAAACGCCCATCTAAATGTGCTGATAAATTCAATTGATGTATCCGTTATTAACGTGGGATACTGAATCGTGAATCATAAAGAATGGGCTACTAATATAGTCGCTGCTATAACCAAGACATTCACAGATCCTTGTAAACGGGAAACAAGACGATAAAATTGTCAATTGTATTATAGGGAGGGTGATCCTATTGCATGACAAAAGGCTAGTAGACCTTTCGCTGGGATTGTATTAAAAAATGCAGAAGGCACTTTGGACGCTTATCCTTCACATTAGCCAGACAAGCAGTCTATACCGCCAGCAAAGCCCATCGCGCCTTTTCACTTCAAGCTGATGAGTATCTCCAAAGTCTGGTTTCTTGAATCACAGTAATAGTCGCATTTTGACTACCTTTTTTGATTACCTTCTCTGATTTCGTTAATGAGAGGATCATTCTAATTACAGCGATGCTATCTTGAATGTAAGGCAATATACAAAGAGATTTCAGCTCACTATTGACATTGATATGGCAAATTAATATGCATTTTAAATCGGCAAAAAGCACATTGGGTAACCAAAATGATCAATCTTCGTTTAATGAAACAAGCTGCAATCTTCTTTTAGGAGCGCCGGTATACCATTACAATATTCATCACAACCATTAAATTTTCATTGAAGCCAACTACTCTTAATTTGTAATCCATGTCAGGATTTAAATGCTCTAAAAACGTTCTTAACTTTTTCATTCTTTGAAAACGTGTTTTTCTATTGTGGTTTGTACGCCTGATTAGCAATTAACAATCTTTAGACTGTCAACAATAGTATAAACCAACTAAAACAAATTCAAACTATAAAAACACGTAAATGATAGATCAAACTGGAAAAAACTAAAATGTCAAAATGATGACTAGCAATGAGCAGTTTTAGAATTTCATCAATAATAAAAATCAACTGAATAAAATCAAAGCCACTTAAACAAGTATCTTTGTGATAATCTCAAAAACGGTCACTAGATTTACACCTAAATATGAAATAATAAAACTTATTTAAAGGCCCCAAAAAGGGCCAACTGCGCCTCGATTATATAATTTAGATAAATTCTGGCAAAAATCTAATAAAAAATAATAATATTTGAAGGAAAGGAAGTGCGCTGTATCAGCCCAGGGCTCATAGGGGCATTTTAAATGAAAGGGAGTGCACTTCCTTGAAAGCTTTGAGGAACAATTTTAGATCAACATTGATCATAACCATGAACTGGAAACAATGATGACGTCCTTTTTATATGTTTAAGTGAGATCTTAACTAAGGGTGAACTTTGCCTGATGGAAGATTGAAAACGTCTCTGCCTAGGGTGTTTGACAAAGTTGAATTGACATGCCAAGGTGACAATCACCCAATATGACCCTCTGCCACCTATGGCATGTGGGGGCAAAGCATGTTAAAGCTTTGTAGTACAGAACAGCGGTTAATTTTTCTATGAATTGTAACCTTGTGCCATGTCTTCAAGTGAGACCATTTGATAATACATACAAACTCTTGTTTGGAGTATCAAGCCTGCTCAAAACTACTTCAATACAGTTGGTCAACAAGCTTACATAATTCTTCTTAAAAGGTAAAGTTTTGTTTGGTAGCGTTTCACCCTAGAGTCACAATGCCATAACCTTCAATGCCTATGGCGGACAAAACCTGCTAGATTGCGAGTTTATATCATCTTGTAAGACTACATAAGATCTTGTTAAAATGGTCTTCTTGTGAAATTAGCTCTTGGCTTAAAGCAGATATTAGAAACAAGTATACATAATCGTGGTGTTCTCCTGTGCATCTCACCGCACCATATTGCTTTTGATCTAATTCAAGGAAGATAATCTTTATTGGCGACAATAAGTCTGATTTAACAAACCCAACGATGGGAATTTTCAGCAGCTAAGATGGATGCTTCAGGGTGACAAATACGGGCGGTAAGGTATGTTGCGGTCTATTTGGCCATTGAACCACCCAGAAGCGATACAAGGTATCGAAAGTAATGTCTAGAGGTCGTCGGGATTACTTCAAAACGTGTGCACAGTTTTATTCGACTGGCTAACAAGGTACTTTCAAGGAATGGCTAGTTTAGCGCACTAATTACGTTACATCGGGTAAAGATAAATATTTTATAAAATCATAAACGTAACGGTATACTCTTCGGTTCCGTTTTCGTAGAAGATTCGGTATGTCATCCCTTGATATATCACACGAGAAGATGTTTTTTACAAGGCTCTTCAACTAAATCATTTGCTTTTTTCATTAAAATAGACTCCGTTAACCGAGGCTCATATACACTCAATTAATTGCGCTCTTATTATCAAATTAACAAAAAATTCTTACCAGTTCAAATTGTACTTGGACTCCACAGGGAAGCTTTTCTTGAACATAATCGATGAAAATATCACATTTATCCTCTGTAACATCAGATACCTAATAGAATCCAGATAATATATCGTAATTGCAAACAAAATCTATCTAAAAAACGGTTTCACTTCAACAACGATAAAACGCTTGGAGTTCTATCGGTTGCTATCTCCTCCCTTAATTAGGATTTAGCCTCTGTATTTTCACACTTGACATCGGATACAAAAGAAACAGGGATAATTAGAAATACACCACGAAGCCTTCCAAAGACCTTAAAAGGGCTTCAATATGGTGATAAAAGGAATCGAACACTCCCTGTTTACATGTTATGACTCCTCGTTTTTAACAACAGCAATTTCAAAGAAATTTTGGAGTGACGAGTAAAGAAGTTCAAAATGGGTAAGAAAAAGCTTTCTGATCCATAGATTCTTATGAAAAGTGGGTACTTCTAAAAAACTAAACCTTTCAGGGATCCCGGGGTCACAAAGGGTGCTCTCCATGGCTCTAGCATCGATCCTTTTTCATTTCCTTATCCCTATCAAAAGTGAGTCGGGATCTTTCATCCAACGAATTGCCATTGTCTTAAGAATGCAGCAAACATACCAACGTTGATTATCATAAACTGGGACACGACAATATTGCAAATGCAGACACCTCGATAGACAGGGGAGTGGTTTAAGTCTAATCCATTTCCCAAACTAAAGGATGATGCCACATTGCCCTGAATGCTATGACAAGGGGCTAGTCCATTGGCAATACAGCACCTTTAATTGCAAAGTCCATTCATATTGACTGCTGGCTGAAAATTTTATAATGACAAACGAATCCTTGGGATAACAGGATTGACGACTCTTTGTCATTTTGAAACCAAACACTCTGAGATGAGACAGACTGAGGTTTTCAGGTTGAAGTAAAAGGTCGGGGCATCACTCCTCAAGCCGCTTAGCCAACCGGCTGCCCACTTTCAAAGATCTGAAAATGGGGAATTGCTGGAGGAAAAAACCTGTGGGCATCTTTTCTAGCATTCCTTAGTTAAGTTGGTGAAAAAGATTAACTTTTAAATACTACTTACGTTCTCTAGGCAAGAAACGGTTACTATGGGTTAATATCTTAAGAAGGTGATAACAAACATTTGTCCAGCCAGAATCGCTGTTGCCAGATTCAAACATAGGCTAGAAATTTTGCAGGGCTGACCAATTATTCTTGATCTTATAGTACAGTAGAATAGCAATTAATTCAATTTCAGATATTAAGATGTTAAGGAGGGCAAAAAGTAAGACATTCCATTTGTCTTCAGAGTGGTACCATACTCGTAAAAATGATGTCATCCTTTATCCCTTTTGCATGTTAAATCAAGGATAAGTAAATATTGGTGAGCTTTCAATGGTACCCCGTCCCATTCGTATCCCTTTCGATCTAGATCTTTCTATACATCCAACCAAACCGACACAAGAAAGTAGAAAGAACATCGATAGGCAGAGAAGAGTCCCAAAACAAATGCTTTTTTAGTCTTGCGAGAAGAAGCTTTTTTCTTGACAAAGCTTCAAAAAGTTCGAAATATCCTTTCATAAGCTTCTGAGCTGAACGCGATGGCGTGACTGGAATTAACTGAGCCACATTTATGAGAATAAAAATAATACTTTCTATAGCATCGAAGACAAAAACGTCAATTTCCGTCGAATCTCTGAGATTTTCAGTATGTTTCTGGCAATTAACAAGTTAAATTAGTACCAAAGGTAACGCAAATATTAGCAGTTGCGATAAAAATTGTTGATCAGTAACTGTATTTGTTGGTCAAACAGCTCAAAGTAAAAGTTTTGTAGCTTTTTCGAATGATCCAAACATCAAAACACCGTTCGTCAAAATAATACCGTGACTCTCTTTTAGCAATGTTTGCTTGCAGCTCTTGCATTCACTGTCAATACATTCATAATTTTTTTAATTTTCGAAAAAGGGATCGCTAACGGTATTTGCAATTAGCGATTCCTGTTTATAAAAATTTTGATTTTTTTTCCCGACCTTTGTTTAATTTTAAATGGGATGCAAATTAATTTAACATCAATCTTCACTTTTCCTAAACACAAAAGAATGCAATTCAATTTTCCAATGTTAATAAAATGCACATTGATTAGCTGATCACTCTAGACAAGGTGCATGTTAACCAATAAATTTCTTCACAACTTAATGCATAATGCTCCATACATTATAAACAATCCAAAATCCAAAATCAAACCAATTTTTAGCACCAACATTACAAGCAGAAATAAATTTGCTAAGAAACTGGTACCATGCAAACTTTGTATTCACTTTACAGCAGATCAACATTGCATTGCATTGTCAACATAGTTACTTATTTCAATATCATTTAATACAAAAATAATAAAATAAATAAAATTGTAAGAGGACGAATTATTGTTGGACAACAATTTCTGTTTTTGATAAGCAAAAGGTGTCATTGACTTTTATCCATTACTTTGATGAAAGCATCTACCAGCAGCTGTATGAGCATGCAGGCTTGCAGGAAGAATTAAATCATAATTTTCATTAATGAAGAAAGTTTGCTAATAGAGCAAATGTTTCCTTTAATATGTAATACCATACATCTTCAGAACATTTTATATCAAGCCTATGTGAAAGGCTAGTTGCCACACAGAGTATATTCTCTATAAGTCTGCAGATACAGTGAAATGCTCTGATCATCATTTTACACACAAAAGTCATACCTTGAGGCTATGAAAAGAAATGGTTTATAAGGCAAACCTTCAACCTACCTCTACAAACCTTTGGTGTTTTTTCAGTTTATAGACAAATTGGTCTTTTCGTAAAGAGCTGTTTGCCTTCCTGACATTAAAACTTTCATGTACAGCAGGTAAACTGAAACTGAAATGGAAGAGGAAAGTTTATATGAAGAACTATCACAACGGATAATATTGATAACATTATCTGCAAATGCCAAGAAAAACAGAGTCTTATTCTTATCTCATTCACGAATTCATTGATTCATGCAACTTTGCAAAATGAAATTTATTGTCTAATGTCCAATGTCAGGTGTTTAATAGCAGTGTAACATCTAGACCTTTAACATCCATCCTGCAAAATCAATCTTGAGCTAAAACCAGGCAAAAACAAAGCAAACGGGTTATAAAACAATGATGTTGATGTTGAACAACAATGACATTATTTTCTACTTTCGGTCAAAAGCACAACACCAAAATAAATCAAAAATAACCTTTTTGCTACATTCAAATCTGTCATTTTTGCAGCAGTCTGTACAAATTTTGCAAAATTATCTAGCACAGCTGCATCATATCCAGTGGCGCTAATGAGCATGTGTTCAATCTTGTAAGGATCATCTACTTCTTCTACCACCTAAACGAGAAAGAAAATAATAGATCACAAATGCCAGAATGCTGTTCATTCAACTAAGAATATTGACTAGTGCAGAAACCAGATTGATATAAAGATGTCTAATTTCTTATGAATGTTACATAAATCATTTTTTGATGAATGTCATTTTCATAATCCTGAAATAAATCTTAACATCTTATAAAATGCTTCAAAATTTTCTGACAAACAATCTTATGGTAGGGGTATGCCCCTCAACACTTTCTTTGAAACAGCCCTGGTTCTGACTAGGGTGAATTCTGTAGATTCTTGGCACCATGGTGCTCCATGATTAGGACCATAACTACGTCTCTTAAACAAGCCCCCTGATGCATGCACACCTGATTCTCTTGGGTGCATCATGCAGCTTTCCTCATGATTGCTTGTGTAGTGACTTCACTTGGGCCAGTTTATATTCTGTATCATCATCTATTCATTCCACTTTCTCTCACATCTCAATACCTACCACAGTCAGCCATTATGTCAGTCACACAATCATATTGCCACTAATCCTCTTCCTGCATTATTTACTTTATCAATGCCACATTATTCAATCTGCTCATCACCTATACTCACCCTTCCTATAATTTGCTTTACCTAAGTAATTCAAAGTTAATTTTAGTATAATCAAAATGTATATATGCCTGTATTTTAGTTTAGTTAATTTAGTCAAGATTCAAGAGTCTAGAGTTAACAGCAAAATATCTAAGATCAAACACTCTCTAACTCTCTCCCCCTGGCTTTGTGTTCTCTGCACGTTAGATAAGAAACCTATCAATGGCCTGGATCGAAGGCCTGATTAGGATGGCAAACAGAATAACATCTATTATAATAAAAACTGGAATAATAAATTTGTTTGCTTTCGTGTTAATCTCAGTTCTTTTGATAAAAGCATTTGTAGTTTCAGAGGTATGGGCCCCTCAGAGCTTTTGCACCACCATAAGCTCAAAAGATGCATTGCTTTTCGCTCTATAGCCTATTAAAACTCCATTTTATTGACTCTCATGCGAAATTGATGTTTTTTTTAATAAATAGACATTAGCATGAATGAAGAAGTCATATTTTACCCTTTTTCCGTGAAGATATTTTGGCTGACTTTGATCTGCATCATCCTCTTTGGGCTTCACCGCAGTACTACTCTGCGTGGCAACTAGCCTTCGACATAAACTCAATGATACGGCACTTTTAAGACTTCTGCTACTTCGTATTAAAGGCAACATTTGAACTATGACTTGTGCGTATATTTTCAATCTATTAGCTTTCGTTGGGCTCTGCAAAACTATAAAATGTCCAGAATTTTCAGTCAAGCCTTTTGCTGCAACAACCTACCTCGCTGGGCCAGTGAGCCTCGTTTTGGCCAAAATTTTAATATGGCGGATGTTCCCAAATCTCAATCTTAAAACCACTTGAGGTCGGTGAATAAAGCCCGGAAATCTCAAAAATAAACCAAATAAACTGCCTGTTATAGATGCGGCCGTTTGCGCATCGCATCTATCCTAACTAATATTCTTCAGACAATGTAAGCCAGGGTCGCATGTGACAGCAATAAACTGGGGGGGGGGGGTGGCCCCTCCCCCTCCGACAACAGCATTCTTCAAATTTGTCAGATTCAAATCATAGAAAATTTGAGATATTTGTTCTCTCTCTCTGGGGTACAGGAGCTCCCATACCGCAAGAACTTTTAAGAGATAGTTGCAAAATATGGGAGCAGGTCTTATTAGGATATCTTTCCCAAATATTGGTCAGACTCATAAACGAGCCACCTACCATAAAATCGATAAAAAATACTATTGTCTATGTTATCATCTAGATGTTCATTGTAAAGCTGAACAAAAGAGGCATATTGGTGAGTAGATATCTGACAGGAAGGGCACCCCCTTCTAATACTTGGCGCTTCCTCTAAGATGGTTT
Organism: Catostylus mosaicus; assembly: GCA_964019065.1. Taxonomy (NCBI): domain Eukaryota; kingdom Metazoa; phylum Cnidaria; class Scyphozoa; order Rhizostomeae; family Catostylidae; genus Catostylus; species Catostylus mosaicus. The sequence continues at coordinate 11,357,473 of OZ025187.1, forward strand.
CATGCTTTGTGGGCCCTGGCCCCCTGGTGACTTGCCAGGTCACCACTATGTACTGAATATCCATCATTCGGTAACCACCCACCCTGAGATTTTTCAACTTTTCCTTCTTTTTTAATTTCGCCTCTAAAAATGCCACTGAGCCTTTGGTAAACATGAAACACCCCTCGATGGTCCCAGCCTAAGTTTGGTACCTTGAACGAATTACTGTACTGATATCCAAGGCACTGTACATCTTTTTTATTCCTTTTCTCATTGCAGATCAATATCAACATGAAAATTGTTCAAAATAAGAAGCAGCAACAACAGATTGTCATTTTTCTATCAAATTTCAAAAGAAAAGTACACATACATGATTATAGCTGTTATTATCTAATTAGTTCTATGGTTTCACAAAATAAATATGTATTCTATATGATGACAGAAGTTTTATGTAATTATACCATTTTTCAATTGAATTTAAAACTTATGATAGAAACTGCAGCAACAGTAGCTGAAAAAATATTGATGTCCGTTCTCATGCTCTTTGGAAATTGACTTGGCTTGTGAGAAAGCTTCGTTGCCACCATTATACCCGTAATCGCATCCATAGTTGTAGTAATTCCCAACCTCTTGTCCGTTTTTAATCCCCTTTCCGACAGTCCCCCAGATCGATACTTCACCATCGCAGTGATTAGCCCAAGACATGGAACATAACTGGCGGCACGTCTTATGCTCCCTTGCATTTCTCAGTAATACTACGCTGTGTATGCCAGGGTACCCTTTGTCCTTATTGAGACCTCTACAGGCAGCTGCTGCAGACATGTGTTGTGCTTGCCATTGAATGTCCCATGCTGATAATTTATCATACCCGCCTGGCAAAAACTTCTGCGGAATCTTGCCATTGATATCCAGTTGTGGTGCATTGTCCTTCATGCCTCCAAGTAAGTCGAAGAACTTTTGGGGTGGCTCCGTTGGCAGTGGTTTCTGCATCTCCATCTGTTTCAGGATTTTTTCTTCCTTTTGGTAAGCATCAAAGAAAAATTTGACAGGATCGAAACCGTAATCATAACCACGGGCATTCCGATTTCTTCCCGACCGCTTTGACTTCAGTTTTCTTAACCGCAACAAGAAAGGAACTGCATTTTTCAAGGAATCACTTGTCAATCTTTTCTCAAGGTAATTCACCTAAAACAAAGACAATCCCATCTTTAAAGAAAACGTGCTCTCAGCCTGCCCTAATTGTAACACATCGCTGCATGCTTCGGGCGTGGAAGGTGATGGAACTTTTGCTCTTAGTACCTTATTAGACACAGCTTTCCTTGCGCTCAAATTATCCCCCTTGTCAAAGTAAATACCTGACCTTTTTGTCCTAAACTAGGAACATTCGGGCTCTGAAAAAAGTTGTTGTTTGCAGCGTTTTGAGAGTGAGCCACCCTACCCAAAAATCCCTCTTTAGCGACGCTCCTGTTTGGCACGAAGCGAAGTAGCCGTTTTATAATGTAGCATAATTAGAATACTTGTTTCGTTCGAGTATGTAGTGTCAGTTAAGAAGAAAGACATTTCAGTGTTTCTCCAGCTACATCTGGTTATTACTTCATGATATTCTATGATGAGTGCCAGAGAAAATAGATTTTCAGTTGGCTTGGTTACGTTCTTTCATTTTCTGCAATTATAAAATTTTACAGTAAGAAGTAGAAATCAACTTTTCCATTTGTTGTTACTATACAAATACGAGGTATATAAAAGAAAAGCTTCTGGTACGATTAAAGCACGTCTGGCACCACTAAAGCATCTTAAAATGTATAAAATGATTGAAAAAAATATAAATAAACTAACCTTGTTCTGCAAGTTTTTTATAAGGTTGACCAGCGCTAAAAAATGTGTTAACACAAGTCAATACATAAAATAAATTCAGTGGATTGTGAAACTGAATAAGCTAACAGTAAGAATTTCAAGACGATTTTACACCTTTCATCATTTAGTGACAAGTAAATATGCGCTTATTTATGTAACAATTACTTTTATCGAGCATAGCACCACATAACATGGATTTAATTTTCGATTTTTCATTGGAAAATGGTTTAAAAGAAAGAATTAATTGGCTGCTTAAACGTCAAAACTGTTTTCCCACTGAAGAAAGTATGCAATTATATTTTGAGCCAAAAATCACCTCCCTTAGAACAGCTGTATTGATAAAATTCTATTGCTTCAATGGAGAAATCTCATTTCTCAATATACTGCATAGTAAATTGAAATGCCCAAAATGGTAAGAACTAGATATAAAAAGTTAGTTTTTGCTAGGAAAGTTCTAAGCTTACTGTAATAAATTTTCCTAAAAAGTGCGTATAACAAATCGTGGATCATTAGAGCATCACAATATGAAATGTAACGCTCAGCCAACTTTTTAGCATCTCTTGTCTCTGTAGTGCTACATCTTTTTTATGAAATTTTGCGTTTCGATATTGCGAAATTGGTATATGCTACCACTACATATTCGCATCGACCAGCATCTTTGGTATTATATGGTGCTTTATCAACATATAAAAACCCTCCCCTTCTCGCCAAGATCCGTCCCGTATATTTTCAAGGCCCAATGGCGGAAATTCAGTGTTATTTTTGGAGGGGTTCGTTCCTCAAGATTTACGAGAAGAATATAGTTCCAAAGCGAAAAGCAGAGCTTTTTCCAATCTCTCCGTTCCAAGTTCTTGCATTCTGCTTTTAGAAATAGCCATTTTAAGGGTATTGACTGAGAGAATGTAGGTTAGAAAATAAAAAAATATATAGCAGATTTTTTACGTAAAATTTTTCTGACAAGATCTTGAAACGGAGCCCCTCAACCAACCCCGCCCCAATTTCTCCCATTGTTTTGGCATATCCACCAGGCCATTTCATTAACGTTTCATAAACAGGAAATTGATTTAAAAGTGTAATAACTCAATCAAATCATAAGGTTAGCTTGTAGTAAAGCCGTCATGGTCTCAATATCACGGCAACAAAGCTGCCCAAAACAACCGCTGTTTGCCCTATCTTCTCCTTGCTTCCAAGAAATATTAAATTTTTGGTTAAATGGAATAAAAAGCGGATACCAAAAGGCGCCACAATATAATTCATGGTTTAACCGCGTCGTATCAGACTGATGTCGCTAAAACATGTGACGAATATCGTGTCTCTAAAACATTTACATGAGTTGAGTTCTTCAGCTACCGCAAAGGACACCCTTAATTTTTCTGTAACGTCTCAGGTTGAGATGTTGCAACGAACGTTTGTATCTAAAATATAATGCCAATGCAGCTTCCAGAGAACTAGAAAATTGCACGCATCCTTGCAATGCTTTTTATTCCGCCAAAGCATCTAACCTTTTCACTCCCGGTGATATAACAACAATGCAGTAACAGCACATACACTTCATCTCTTTCTCAGGATACTAACTGTTGATGTTGAAGCAAAGAGGCCTTACACAAAAATGTAAATGCAGCTTTTGAAAGAATTAGCTACTGGAAGAAATTGCCGAGGTAATAGGAAGTTATTGGCTCAACGAAATGTGAAACGATTAATTGTGGTCTTATCTTTGATAATGAATAAAAAAATTTTAATTTAATGCCATAATTCTTGTCACTGAAGAATACTAAAGTTTTTGGTGCTTTCAGATCTGCATTGCAAGCCAGGGTATAACAGGGAGCGCGGTTTGATGGCTTTATTCAGTAACGCAAAATACGTGACTTCTCTACGTCCAACCTGACCCCATAAGTAAGCCTTTGTTTGCTAGGAATCCAAAAAACGTGGTATAATGGCAAAGATATTTAATGGGGTTTATTCGAAAATGATCAGCTCCAAAATTGATCGCATTTCATAAATCACAAGCAAATCAAGAACACCACTTATAGACACAATACCATTCCAATCTGTCAGAATTAGACATAAACCTTTTTTTCAGAAATGACTGGATTAAATGCTTTTAAGGATCGCAGAAGAGCGACATTGTACTGTAAGGGAGCATCATAATTGCCTTTTGTCTGGCAGATTATCAGAACTTTGCGACTGACTATTTGTAAGTCGCGTCATGTATCTTCCTTAGGCCAGGACACACTTTGCATAAATCTTTAGTCAGGCATAAATCTTAAATCTCTGATGACGAGGGGGGTCCAACTCAGCCCCCCGCACTTTCCAGCTCTGAAAAACAGCTCATCATGCTGTCCAGTAATAAACTTTTGCTCTCAAAGTTTGCCCTACCCAACTTCTCAATCTCATCGGGGGCCCTTAATTGGATGTACTTAGTTCCCAATGTGGCTATTACAATTTAAAAAGTTACAAACTTAAAAATCGCTATTTAAGTATCACTACACGCTTTATACATGCTAAAAGTGTTATTTATAGCCATTCCATTTTACATGGATGTCCAAGTGATGTCATTTTCTGTGCATAACCATTTTATATAACCTCGTTTCGATATCGAGACAAACATGTTTCTTTAGAATCTAATATAGAGATGATACTGTAAGTTGGTATAATTTTGCACAGTAGAGTTGCTGGTTTTCCACGTATGCGTCCCTGAGCCCAACAGGCTGTCATATAATCATGGCCAGATTAATTCTGACTAGATTCAATAATGCCAGATACATTAGAGACATAAGGAATAGGTAATTATCCTCCACTATTTTTAAATATCATTTTTTATACTCACAGGCCAGTTGCTTATGGTTTAATGCACCATCTTTGCCGTCTTTACCGTCTCTGCCATCTTTGCATGTGCAGTTGCATTGCGGTGTCTGCAAAGATAAATAATACTGTACTTGAAATGATTTGCGAGGGCGTATTTTCTTATTATTTGCCTGATACTATTTAGAGCCCCAGTTAGGTTAGCATTTTCATGACGTCGAAACATTGTGGCAACATTGATTTGCACGAAATATGCTGCCAGAAATTAAATGAGCATGTTGAAGCTTGCTGGCAACAAATGTTCCCATGAATTTGTCCACCGATACAGTGGACAAGTTTGGGAAGGTTTATTCAACACTTACGTCTTGTCCATGATTCCCGATAAAACTGCGAAGTTTGGCCTTGTCTTGACAAAACAATGGGCCTGTAAAATTGAAGTTTATGCTCTTTGCTCTAAATTTTCCCAAAATATGGAGGCTGAATTGTTCTTAATTTGTTCTTAAATTATTTGGGTGAGACATTGTCGACATTAGAAAGTGAACATTACGCCTTAGAAATCAAACATTAAATGTTTATGAACCATGCGTCGGTTCTAAAACAACTAGGAAAGGATAAAAGTTGTACGTATCCTTAATAACAGTATTCTTACAGGTGTCAATATGTTATTGGAAACCGTATATATATATAACTTTTACGTTTTACGACAGTGCTTCTGCCATAGCTCTTTCTTAACATTTTCTGAGTTTCTTATTTTCTCTTAAGAAATGTTTGGTTTCCATAGCGAATTTTATATCCCCTTGTAAAATTGTTGTGAAAAAAGCGAGTGCATTTCCAATGTGCGAGAGCTGAGCTCATCATAAAAACATATTGTTAATCTTTATTTCTGAAAAACTTTGTGATGAAAGATTTTTGTGGCTTAAACCAATTGTCTAAAAAAACCTTCTTAAGACCTTTGAGAAAACATCAAAGATTCTTTCATTAGATTTTGATCTGTGCAGTTGAACGTGAGAGTTAGATGACCTTTGCGAAACAAATCGAGAATTAATTGTTTGTAAAATGCATTGTAATTGAAAAATGATTGTAAATATTTTGAAGGATTAAACAAAGCTATGGGTTTATTCCGAAAGACTCAAAAGAGTAACTTTGCTTTACAACAAATTGTAAAAACAAAGTTGGATCAAACTAGCGCTGTTTTTGCTATGGTGGAATAACGTTTTAAAAATAATCAACAAGCAAAAAGCAATTTGGACTTTCGTTATTGAACATTTTGTAAGCAGCAAGACAGCTTTTCTACATTTTCTAATTCTTCATCCAATCCCCAACTTGAACTAGAGTATTATTTGTATCTCCGATGTCATCCGTTTTCCATAATATGCATTCGATATATCAAAGACTTTCCACTTTTTCTGCATTGAGCCCCCTCCCTCCCTCCAGTAGATGTAGGATTTCATTTTAGAATTGATCGTTTTCGACATAAAGGTTACTGCTTGCCGCAGTTTTTACAACAATCTCAAAATCATCAACATCAGACGTTTCAGGTTTGTACTAGACAATCTCAGTCACTCGATTGATACAGTAATATTGCAGAAAATCTGGAAAATTCCCTTTTGGATGAACTGAATTTGAGAACGTAAAGATTTCTCAAGATCCCTGGACCTCTTCCCTTTTAGGATCTGTGAAATTTGGAACGCTTTGAAGCTAAAACAGGGATTACTGAAAGAGGGGTCCATGGTCCGGGTTTTGATCGCTGGAGTACTAGAAAAACTAAAATACTCCTTCCAATGTAACAAGAAACTTATTCAAAAGAAGAACGACATGGAGGCGCCAGCCGGAGTCACAAGTAAATTCGTAGTTGAAACAGTAATCTTCACAATGTGGAATTTATACGTTCGATATCATTAAATAGTCAGGTTTTTGCAACCGTTCTGCCCTTCTTGTGACGTAATTTAACATTTGATATTACAAAAGAATACAATCGATGTTTTTTACAATTCCTTCAGATTCGTTTCCGTCCAGTAGTAGAGTTTCTTTAAAGTTTTTACTTATTCCGGCAACCTATTTTCGACTCCTCACTTCCTTAACAGAACTAAATTGTGTTCTTCTGCGGTGTGCCTCTTTAGTCTGATGGGGTTCTTAATAGATGAGAACACACTCCAATTCAAAGCATCGGGAAACTAAATAATCGCGATTGCAACAAACTCTTGTCTGAGAATACGATTTGCTTTACGGATTAAGGATGGATCATCACAACGTTCATGAAAATCGTAAGGTATTAAAGTAAAAAAATTGTTGCAAAAAAATCTCTTGTGACCCCTTCAATCTCATTGCTGCTTGAATTGTAGATTTGGAATATTTAAAAGCACTTATATGCTTATGAATAGCGTCGATAATTTTGATTAAATAGAGACCAGTCTTTTATAACAAGATAAGGTACATCAATCATTACACAAAACCTACTAAAAATGGATCATTCATCAGTCTAATTGTGAATGATTCCATTGATCGCCAATCATTTATCCAACAACCGCTATATTTTTTCTTTTTGGCAGGAAGATTTACGGTTTGAGCGGAATTTTTGGGTTGCCTCTATCCTTAGATCCCTCCCATTATAGAGATACACATGTGTAAAAATGAGTCAAATTTGTAACAATAAGGTGACAGGTACGATAAAAGTGAATGAAACTGCCGACAGAAAAATACGATTAAGAATTTTTATGCAACTGATATATAAAGCAACGAAATATAATGTTAGACGTCTATTGTATTTCGACTGTAAAGGTCGACTCGGGATAAGGGCGTTGATTTGGACAAAAAATTTGATTCATAACTGAAGAATTTTATGAAATTCAAAGAATGTCGAGTCTTAAAAAACTTAAAGTCTGCTAATAAGTCGGCATTTTCCAAATTCCACCACTTTTAGCATTTCCTATACTATTTAAATAGATAAATTTTTATTCATACAAAATTGCATGTATCTGCAAGCGAAAAATATCACAAGTTATAGCTGATTAAATAGCTGAAAGAAGAGATGGAGTGAAGAAAATTCCGACCTATAAAAAGTATCGTATTGAGTACGCCCACTGGGGCTTAGTGATTGTTTGGTTGGCTTATATAGCCAAGCCAGGTCGTACTAATGTTTTGAGAGCAGATTTGACCATCAATTGTGTATTTCATTATGTAAGAATGCTTTAATGTTTTATGAGAGTCGGCATTTTCCTGTTTTGTTTCGAATTATTTTCTCAAATCAAAGCAACACTCCCGTGTCGAACTCTGCGGTCAACATTCCGGGGTAGCTTTGCAGTGCGAAACCCCAGTTGGGCTCGATTATGATGAATTTAAGTATGGTTAACACCGGAATTTGAAATTTAGAAAAGGGGGGGTAAGGCTATAAAGTGCTATTGAAGTTGTTGAGGTAAGAAAGTGAGAGAAAACCCAAATAAATAGAAAAACAAATTATGACGTTCATTACTGATTATTAGTTACCCCTGATTCTAAAATTTCCACTATTTCAGGACTTGAATGTCTAAAATTGTTTTCAAATTGAAAAGTACGCATTGGTTCTGCTTCAAAGTTTCCTTGAAATCCACTTTGATATGAGAAATTGCGAAAGAAATAATGCATAAAGTGTAAAACTAGCCACAAGCGGGAAAATACTGAGGAGAGATTATTATAAAAAGTAGGAAGCGTAGCCTAAGGGTAGAGTTTTCATTGATTGTATATCTTACGCAACAATTTACCATCTAGTCATTGGTAAAGCAGGGACTTGTGAAACTTAAAATGCAAGCATTGCAGAGCCCCGGATCGAAATAGCTTAGTTAATATTTACAATTTGAGCAAACGACAAGTTCTTTTTAATTGCCATGGACAAATTGAAATCTAATTACTTTTCCATGTATTACAACGAGTAGAAAAATTAAAAAATATATATACCTTGTCGGCTTTCGGACTGAATTCACATTTGCTAGGGACATCCTTCCCATTTGCGAACACAAGCAAAGCTAAAGCACAAAGTAGCGTAATATACTTCTCCATCTTTGCCCCGCAGCTTTCAGTCGTCTGTCCCCTTTGCTGTCTATGTAGAAAATGCGAGCTTTTTTGTGTGTGCTCGGGCGCATACAGTCTAACCGCGTTGAGGTAGGCTTTTTGTTTACAATGTTCAAGGAAGTCCAATGCAAGCCTTTGTGTTTGTAGATGGGCGTAAACTGGGTTTTCCAGTGACTTAGAGATGGATTAGTTTGTTGGCCGTTATATTCTGAAAGGAAACCAATTGGGTCAAAAGGTTCTAATCCCACCAAATACGATGGCTAAGTCTTTAAAAAAGCTGCAAAAGCATTGCAGTCTATAGATTATTTAGTAAATAGTTGTAACAAGCGCTTGCCTACCTTGTTGACTGGGCTTTCCAGTTTAAATCCATTTCTTCGCACTTCAGGGTCATCTCTAACGGCCTGCCCTTGTTTGGGGGGGGGGGTTGAATACTTTCCTATAAAGTTTGTGCGTTGTGCAAGCTGCATTAGATTTTACAAAGGCTGAATGCTGAATTTCTATGCCTCATATTAGCACGCCGTTCTTATTTATAGTTGGAATTTGAAGTAACTTATCAGTTAGAAAACAGAGGGATATCAGAGGATCAAGATTTCAGCAGCACTTTGGGACTACCTTTCTGGACGACACTAAGACCGGTTTTTTCCCTGCTAGATATATTAAAGTGTTAAAGAAGCTTAATTTCAACTCAATTTATAGAGTTTGTCAATACTCAGAAGTTTAACCTATTTCGTAGATAGAATTGCATGCTAACTTTTTGTACTTTTAACAAGTAATGTGGTAAAAGTTCAAAGTAATGGCGGTAAGAGGCAAGAGTGATGTGATCCGCATCCGTGCGGTTAATTGGTATACTACGCCCTATAGATATCCTGTCTGTACAAACCGTCAATGACGCAATCTTGGCCTAAAAAAGCTGAGTTAAATTTTCCGCGTGCATGCTACCACTAAAACGTCACACGCAGTTAATACCGCACGACACGTTTCACAATGCCACCCTAGCTCTTTCTATCTTGTGTCAGTTCAAATAATCTATTCAATGTTTGTGCTTCTTTTGAAAGGTCTAGCTTAATTCAAATTTTGGCCAAATCTATCCGCATCCAGGTCGTCTTTGGTTTTCCTTGTGACCGTTTAACTGTATATGCACTACTTGTATCGGGAAGTATGAGCAATGAGACCACTCCTTCAAAGAGACCATTGAGACATTTTTACTTCATTCTGCGCATGCACTAATGACTTGGGTTTCTATTGGCTAGGACTTACGTCATCGTTAATTGCTTAGAAGTTTCTGGGAAAAACATTAAAAATTTTTTGATATGTCATTTTGTTCTTGTTCAGCGGTCAACAAGTGAGGGAGCTAAGTTGATATCTTTTCCCTGTCTACTTTTCTTATCCATAATATCTAAATGTCCCAGCATGATTGATACTTCGTTACATAACTTACTTTTCTCTCAAAATTGCATTTTGGGAACATCAGAATGTTTTAATTCAGGGTCACCTACAGTAGGATTGGGCTTTTGTTCGCATGCCCTCAAAAAAAGTTAAATTCTTTTATTTCGCTTTAGTTTGTCGCTATTTTTCACGATGTTGACCTCTTTGTTCTGAGGTACAGCAAGCGCCCTACCTCAAATTCTAGGGATTAAACTTCCACGTTGGGTCTCAATGTTCCAATAAAACTTCTTTTTATAAAAGATTGCAATAGTGACCAAGCCAAAGCTAGAAATTTCATATGTATCTCTGGTGCTATATTCCACTAAAATGCGCATATCGGATTCATTTTCCCACGCCATTCAAATTTGAAAATTCGCAGCATTAACAAGTGTTTTGACAATGTTATGACTGCTTGTGATGCCACAATATATTTGAGATAAAAACTTTGTAGATCCTTTCTCTAATCAAATCCACGTTTTAAACAAATACGAGAAATTGAAATTGTGCATGAACAAGCAATTCGAAAAGGTGGGTGTTACTCAGTTACATAGTTGTAAGGCATCACGTTCTGTTCATAAGACATTTCGAAACGGATTCTTTCTTCAAACTTTCGTAGCCATCGAAAAATGCCAGTACTGAGACCTTCCTAACATAAACACCCCGGATAATGTCTGTGCCGTACAGTGGAAAGTTGCTCAGAGTACTGAAGTCTATTCACTTCAATGAGGGCTTTGCGGTGCACTAGAATTCTAACATCAATGCAGTGGAGGCTAAGCAGTACAGTGGAGGGCAAAATGTCTGAGATCATAGATACAGGGTATCATAATATAGGGCCAAATGAATAACAAATCTTAGGCAACTTCTGAAGTTTGACATAAGTAGGGAAGACGACTCAATAGAGAGGATGGGGCTAAAGAACTTGATTGGCTTAGAATTGAGAGGTATATATGAGAGACCGAGCTTAGAAGAGGGATTGTTAAAAGGCACCCTCTTGGTGTGTGTGTCCCTTTGATCCCTAGATCCCTAGGGGAGGTTGGGGTCCTAGTTTATTTTGCTGATGGGATGTGCACTCCCGCCCAAATACCAATTTCGCCTTTTTTTTCCTACCGGAAATGGAAAGAAGGCAATTTTTAAAGCCGGTTGTCGAAAAGGATCTTTTATTAAAAAAGGATGTTACTTCAATGTTGTGCAGTATTTTTACCATTAAAAGTATACATTTCGCAAATTTTGTTTTAAGCAGGGTATTGCTTGGAGAGGAAAATCCTATAACCGGGTCAGAAACTGTTTCTTTAATTGCATACCGCTATACTTATAGAAGTCAGATACCCCCTCCCTGGCCTGAAACTTTAGGTACATTGACATTGGGATGAAAATCTTTTATTTTTCAACTTAAACCTCTAGCAAAACGTCTTATCAGTCATCTTCCTTGCTCCTCATTCACATTCCTTGATTCGTTGAAAAGTTTCAAACTCGGAAAATACTTAAATATTTCCCGAACGCTTGAGTGCATTATTCACATTTTTAGCAGTACCGTGGAGGAAGATAATCATTGAGATAATTACTGTTCCAAACCAATGGAAAACATATGAATTTTTTATAAGAATATTGATATTATAGAATTAATATACTCTCATTTTTGCACAAGAAACAAAGGTCGATATGGAGTACTTCATTTTCTTAATTCTCTGTAAATTTCAATAGTCATTGTTTCTTAAGAGTTTCTTAATTGTTATGTTACGAAATCTATATTTTGGGTGCCTATATCTATTTTTCATGCTGGGAAGAATGTTAAGTTAATGATGGGAACTATTAAGGAAGATGAGAGACTTTGAACTTTAAGAAACACAGGATTGTTAACATTCCAACAAAAAGATGTTTGGGAGGTAGACTTGTCGGTGTTTCTTTTGTAATGAAATTTTCATGACCTTTTTTTACGGCTAAAGGTTCTCTTCCGTTCTGATGTAGTATTTAGATCTGGGAGGCATATTTTTATCCCTTGTGTCTTAAGTTCTAGACCAACAGGTCAACCACATTCCTGGATTTTTTACAAAATTTCGCTCTTCTCGGTTTTATCACGATTCAGTAGTTTCTATACCGTTTTGCCTCGAGTACTTAAGTGTCATATCTTTTTCTGACTGTCCACTACTCGTTTGTTGTAGGCAGTTTATCATAAAAAAATGAGTGTAGGAATTATGATGGAAAGAAAAAGGTTTTTTGAGTCAATTTGTTGGAGGAGGGGGGGGGGGGGGGGAATTCCCACGGGCCTGGTGAAAGAAACCTGTTATAAGCAACCTCCACTGGACTGATGTAAGCCCTCCATTGTACTGTAGAGTGTAGCAGAAAACCACACGTATTACGTCATACAGTCAACCTCGATATCAAAATACAGACATTACCCGGGTCGATTAAAGATCCAATACTGCTCTAAATAGCTCAAACGCAAATGTGGATGTTTTCCTTTTCCTCTCTACCGTCAAGGGCGAGGGGCATTTTACTCCAAAATGTCTCGTTCACCTTAAGCAAAAATCTTTTTGTTTCCGACCAAAAATCCTTTAAAATCCTCAAAGATCCTTTTATTCTGAAAAATTTCGTATTAAATGCCCCTAGATTGTGAGAAGGGTACGAACCCTCAAATTTCCGTTAGAAACATCTTCAATAAACGAAGTGCATAGAATCCTCCTTTATTCGTTCCCTGTTAAAGATATCATGTCTTATGATAGTGAGTTAGAGGAAATTAAAGCGATGTGACTAGAGAAATTAAACCGAGTTCTGGCACTTGAATTTTACGACTAGATCATGATTTGGTGGGTGGGGGGCAACAATGCTCCTTGATAATTTCTGCCACCGTAAACAATACAGTACATCCTCGATTATCCGAACAGGTTGAACTAACTTTTTTGCTGGACCGTTCGGATGCGCCAAAAATCCGGATAATCGAGGACCAAAATTTAACTACTGATCTTGCCATGAAGTTTAAACTGCAACTGTCCTTTTTGTTCGTTAAAGGCGATGGAGAATGCCAAGTAAATGGTTTTGGTAATTGTAAACAGGAATAAGAAAAGTGACGTGCTTTCTGTTGGATTTTACTTGATATAGGGCAAAAAATTAATCAGACGACGGCTGGAAAATAGAGAATTTGCTTGCAAAAAACCCGATGGAGAAAAACTTTTGGCGTTCGGATCATCGAAAATGTACTGTATTCGATTGGGAGGAGGGAGAAAAATCAATGCATGTCTCAAAAAATTTTATGAAAATGAGTAGACCCTTCGCCAAGTTGCCTGTTTAACGAACTGAACAAGTTGGGAGATGTCGTCATTTAAACATGAATGAAAGACTAATTAAGTTCTGACATTAATTACTTGGATCATATCTTGGTAAAAGGCAAATCCATCTTGGTTAGTTGGTTAAACAGGACACTTGGCAAAGGTCTACTCATTTTCATAAAAATTAGATGTCATCATTTGAACAAGAATGAAAGACTAAATTAAGTTCTGACATTAATTACTTGGATCATATCTTGGGAAAAGGCAAATCCATCTTGGTTAGTTGCTTAAATTTCTTAATCTCTTTATTCAACAAAGAGTATCGTTTTCAAATCTGACAGACTAGGGAATGAGCATAGGTCTGAAAAACGTATTTAGCTTTTTACCCATATCATCGATCTTTCTTAGGGGACTAAGCAATAGGATCATGTCTATCAGGATCTACCTAATCCAGGAATTTTACCTGGACCCTTACAGTCTCCACACCATGAGCATCGCTCCAATTGTTTGAAAGAATAGGATAAGCATTTACAGTTCTTACATTCAGGATGAACGCTATAATGGGAGTAAAAATCTCTTCTCTGCTTTTATAAAGAGTATGTAATGAACAGAATTTGTCGAGATATTAATCGATAATTAAGTATTTTTGTAAATTTGTAATTAGCTGGCATTAATTAGCTCATAATTAATCATTGAATAGAGAAGCTAACTGGAAATAAAGTTTTTTTTTAAAAAGCTGGTTATTAAAATTTCTATCATCATTTACTAAGTAATCGTGAGCAAAGAAATGACTTTTGTCGGCGTTTCTTATCTATGGTCACCCTAAAGGCTCAACTATTATAACCTTAAGATATTTTCCTCATGATACATGGAATGGTTTACAAAAAACCTTATGACAAAAAATCAAAAGAAGCTTTTTAATTCAAGCAAATCACCACTGTACGCTCATTTTTTGGTAAGAACCAGTAAAAGTTGAGGTTCATGTTGGCCATTTTTATTTTTTTCCAAACTTTTTCAAACTTTCGTTCTTAAACTATTTGAGTATAGGCAATGTAGAATCTAGAACATATAGAACATTGGATCCTTATGAAACAGGTATTTGTTAAATAACATTTCCAGAGGATGAAAAAAATACGTGACCTAAATAGCAATGTTTGATAGATGCAGAGCTAAAAAAATTCTAGTTTAAAATCAGTTACACTCCAACATCGTAATGCCTCTCTGACAATGATCAATATAAATCTTTACAACAGAATTTCAGTTTCAGCTTGTTCTTAATTCGTTCTCAATTTGCTAACAATTTTGAGGATCTTGTTCTTATTTGATCATTCCTATACAAACCAGACTGTAGATTATTATCTCTTAGAAATATGGGTGCTTTTTTCTCGATTATTTGATATGTTTAGAAACCTCTTCCTCACGAAATTCCTCTGCAAAAAGTATCTTACGTAAAGTATGTTTATCTAATTTGAAGTCATTGAATGTCAATTTGTTTTTGCATTTAATATTGCATACTGAAGGATTTCGAAATATGAAAAAATTGAATTAAACTAAAGTTTAAGACACATCAAAAAACAAAGAGGAAATTTTCTTAATCAATAGACCAGGCGCCATAAGAAACTAAGACATTTCATAAGTCTATGAGACAAAAGTAGAGTTTGACATATTGCATTGCCCTTTGGTAGCAAAGCTCCTTAGTGCCTCTTTTGTTTGTTGCGTGGCTCTTCACAACTGCTTTGAAGCTGTTCCGAACTAAAAGTTGAATTTGGCCATTGAAAAACTAATTTCTGTACAGAGTCCAAAATTGAGTTATAAGAATGACTTTATGATTACCTTACCTTAAAAAAACAAAGGAAAAGAAAATTTTAACAGTGATGATCTAATTTGTGGTTAGTAGGTAACGCCTATAAATGCAACCCTTATCTCTAGCTAACTAAGCATTTATTATCAAAATTAAATGCATCTCAGATGCATCAATGCAACGCCAGACAACCACAAGAGACAGCTTTTCGGTAAAGTAACATGCCTGTGGGTGATCCCTCTACTCTCCAATGACTACTTGATAAGAAGATGGATATTTGTCTTAATTAAGAGGATAATACATCAGCGGATTTACAAGTTTTTGACTAAAGTCAGACCTCACAAGACCCTCAAAATGCTTATTGGGTTGGGGAACCGATAAAGCAAAACGGAAAACACACTTTTGTGGCAGAAGAGGCGGCACTTGTGGTCTTTGAGCAAAATGCTTAACGCAATGCTCAGTATTGGCGTTAAAATTACAGTTCGAGGAATTAACATCCCCAAAGAAGGTTGTTCCATCTACTGGAACTTGTTATCATCCACCCCTATAGCATTGGCGTTACATGGACTTTGATTCTTTTTCAGATTTTCAACTATTTTAAATATTTTGTTCAAAGGGAAATTATCTTCTCATGTAGTTCCTGTAGCCAGTTAAAACTTTACTCACAAATGGACCATTTGGCCCAACGTCCTTCAGTGAGAAAAGGGTTTTTATAGAAAGCCGATACTAATCGTTTTATAATGAGTACACCTGTGTGTTAAACATGAGTACATGTGTAAGATTTTTCGCATAAGCATATTCAATTCTTGTACCCCCCCCCCTCACCTTCTGGTTTCTGGGATCTGAGAAGACTTATTAATGTTCCTGTTCAGTTATATAACCCGGTGCTTGAGCAATAACGACTACGTAAAAAGAAGCTTACTAGTATGAGAAGCAAATTTTTAAGAAACATGATGTAGGGTACTTTCACCTACAGTTGTTACTATTCACCTGGTTGGGTTAGTTAAGGCCAGAGGGAGTCCAAGTAAAGGTCACATATTTGCTAAAATGCAAAGTCGAGAATTGGGCCTAGCGAGACTTATGATAGAGTGGGCATCAACATCATCAATCAATTTCTGCACGCGCAGTAACATCTAACGAATGAAAATAAGAACTCACATCTTCTTTGAAGTACTAATATCCACGATAAATATTTGACCCTCACGCATTTCTTTTTTCGTGTTACTTAACTATCTTCTCTTCGTGTTACAGCGTTTCCCATTGATTATGGACCGCCACTTGTCTTGCATGTATTCGTAAGCATCTCTGTAACTTATCGAATCCTAATTATTCGCACAACATAGGAACGTTGTTAATAAGGAAGCATCGAATCTTTAATGGATTTGTGAATGAAGTAATTGCTCATACCGATGAAAAAGAAGTGGAAGATCAATCCATTAAACCTTGTTTCCATCAATTAAACTCATCAAAATAGATTTTCCCTGAATCTTTCGAACAATATTTAACATCTTTCATCTCCCTGAAGACCGCGTCCCTCTTTGTTTGTCGACTTTTATTTATGTCCCTATTCCCCTAGTTCTAGCTCTCTGGTGTAACGTGATTGTTAAATTTGCAAACATCAATTCCCTCCGCACCCAAGGTAATGTCTGTACAGTGGAGGGCTAACACCAGTACAGTGGAGGCTGTTCAATAATCCTACTGAACAGATGTTACTGATGTTTTCCCTCCACTGAAGTTAGCCTTCCACTATACTACACAGCCTTCACCGTACTGAGCAAAATCTGTTATGCACATACATTACCGGTGTGCCCAGTACGGAGTATTGTATTGATTCGATATTTACAATGAACATGTATTCATACAAAATTCATGTGGAAGTAAAAAGATGTGTAACCCTCTTTAGACGAAATTGAAAAATTCAGCTTCTTATACCCTAGCTATCCCTCAAAAAGGAAGACAAGCTAGATGCTAAATCATGTATGTTTTCTTTCAATCCGTAGACTCGTCTGCTATTTGAAGAGTTAGCAAAACATAACGGTCACGCGGTCACTAGCTGTAGGAGGGTCCACAAAAAACAATTCCTACGTCTTGTGAGGAAGGTTTGCCTTCTGATACGTTCTTGACCGGAGAAAGGTTTGCAACTTTTCTGGACTTTTACTATTTGTACGAATTAGCGTTATTCCTTATTCCATGTTGATATATTTCTGAATCTGTTAATGGTTATACCACTTCCTATGACGTTATCAGCACCGTGATTAGAATCAAGTATTTCTGGGTGAGGGGGGAGCTAACGTATAAGCTAAATGTAAAAGAAGGTGTATGAAAAACTGCTTGAAATGACCGGAATACAGAAAAGAGCAAAGTGGAATGCAAAAAAGACGAGAGCAGCAAATTTGGTTAGAAATCATGTAAACAATAAGCAAAAATATCTTAGAACTCAACAAATTGAACGATTCACAGTCAAAAGGGAAGCAATTTCTTTAAATCCTAAGAGAAAGATAATTTTCTAAGATTTATTTCATGAACTTATTCAAGGTTAGTTTTTAAGGTCTCCAAAGAGTTTTCAAGAAAAAGGTGACGCAATATGTACTCTAAGGGCACCTATGAATACATTGGTGCTGCCCTCCATTCTTACATTATCGTAAGCAACAGGATTTTGCAATTGGGTGGATGTGCTGGAAGACAAAGGGTCTTGAAGAGCCTAGCTGTTGAATGAAGTCAAACCTAAACCGTTGATTGAGGTCAAACCTATTCGCATGGCAACCTCCCACGGACTGACGATGAGGCAACTGTTTAGTTTGGCGAGAGCCTGAATGAGTAATGCAATCAACAACTCTCATTCCTCTATTTGAAGACGCTAGGGAGGGTCTTTCAGTTGACTAAAGAGATAACAAAAAAGTGCTTCGGTGGCTGTAAGTTACTCTTTATATTCCAATCAATATTTCCCGGCTAATAATCCTTGTCCTTCAATTAAAATTCCCTAAAAAATGGATTTAATTCTAGAAATATTTATGAGGTGTTCGATATAATCATAATCCTGACAAACTTGATAGAAAGCAACGAATCTTTTGGAGATTAGATAAAGGCCCTCGGAGAACAAAAAATAACTCCCTGGAGACAGAAATTATTGGTGCAACAAATTTGTGCCAAATTGTGTCGCATCAAGGTCAAATTACATCAGTGAATGACAGAGAGGTCCCAAAATTATCTAGGTCAAAAAGGGTCTTTTTGGGCGATCTAAAACTAAGAGTGATACCTTCTAAAATTGAAAATTCGACATTTATATTACGGTATTCAAAATATCGGTCAAGTTGAGACGTCATAAGTATCCACAGTCAAACCAACACAAATTAACTAGACGTAAATTTTGCGAACTCCTTAAAAACAGTCGTTTCTAAGGGTCATTGGCTTGGCGAAGCAAAAGTAATATTTAACTTAACAACTTCTTGAGTATTTCGTTTGACTGGAATCTATGACGCAGGCGCAAAGAACGAAATTCTTGGTAAATTTAAAGCCTTTTAAGTGGCCATATTTCAACCAATCAATAACAAATTTGACTGATTATTCATAATTAGATATATCTAATATCCTTCTAAGCTACGTAATTAAAATGAATTTCATGACGTCACAACTTAGCCAATCTGATGGGCTCCCTGAGAAAACCTATGGTGTCAATATAAAATCAAATTAATCTACATTTTCATTGTAATTATAAGCCCCAAATTCAAACTGATGTTCCATGACCAGCATCATTTACAAGTGCAGCCTAAAAAAACAAAATTTTAGATAGAATTAGATACTTATTGTTTTTGCCTGTATCTACAGGAGCGCAATACCAGATTGCACTGATATGATGGTGAAACTACAAATACAAGATCAACGAGTTTACAGCAACAATAATTAACGAATTTACGGCATCGGTGACCATGCAAACCTACTACTGACGGTGACTATAGCTTATCATCCTCAAACTTAAAAGATGTCTTTTTTTGACTTAGTCATCATCAAAAATTTTATTGAAAAGTTGCGCCTTCCAAGATTAGAACAAAGGAATGCTGTTAGAACCTAGGGTCATGATTAGCATTCTACGTCAATAATACATTACTGCTTATATTATTTATTTTGTTCCTTAGCCTACATCGTTTCTTAAAATAAATACAACAACAAACACTGTAACAGGCTTCTTGCCAGGCTAAACGCAACGGCGTGGCACAGGACAACGACAGATTAAAGAACAAAGTTTTGTTGCTAATATTGTACGCCAGCATGCGATGATTCTTCACAGTACTCTCATGATATTTGAAATTGCACGAAATGAGATAATCCTTACTGCCTGAAGATTTACTTTTATTGGTAGGCGTTAGAGTTTTAAAGATCTTATTGTATGCAATCAGAGGTAGGGAATAAATAAACGAATTCTATAACAATTTACTTGACAAGAGCAACAGCACGCTTAATTTACTATGTCTTGCAACCAATCAGTGTTAACTCCACCTTCTCCTGACTCTACAATGTGAAGGACTCATAAATAGAGAACGTCACTCACCACTTGAGCTCTTAACTGTTGATTCACTTGCTTTTCACTTTCAAGTAGCTCCTCCTTCTCTGCTAGTTGGTTCTTTATCTACAAACAACAGAACACAATCCAAGTCTTGAAATTAAAAAGGTGAAAGATCGATTAATTAACATGTAGGAGTCTAAATGCAATTTAGCGACGAGGCGATATGAATCCAGCAAACACAGAGAACATACAAAACAGATGCATGATAATTTCACTGCTTTTACGTACTAACTGGGTGGGCAATTGCCCCCTAGCCTCTGCCTTAGACGTTTTATCATTTACAACATTAGGCATATTGTCCCTATTCACTAAGAGAACAATAGTTTGCCCCCCCCCCCATCCTAATCCTAAAAGGAGGTCCTGCGTGCAACTTTTATTATTAGTTTGAAAAGCGAAAGATATTTCAGTGCGTATATGAATGGTAAAGTGTTTCTATCTGTCTGTGCGCACAGGAAAGTTCAATAAAGTTATAGATGCTGCGCGAGACATGCAATAGCGTCCCTAGCCAGTCTCACAAACAGTGGTAGCACGAATTTACTACATGCGGACACAAATGGTTTTGGGCTATGAAAACCATTTGCTCAAATTATTTTTCAAACTATTACGGTAATGTACCAAATTCCCTAATTGTGATTGCAGGTGCAGCAGAAGTGTTACATAAATACAGGAACTGGAGTGAAAACTCTAAAAACAAAGGCGTTAAAAAGTGCAAACCGTTAAAAAAGAGCAGCGATTCAACAGTATCAGGGGCGTTAAATAGAAGATTTACGGAGTACTAGCACGTTTTTATAGTTAATGAAAATAGCAGGACTGCTTGCCCTTGTCCTGTACTCTGCGTACTTCAGCTCTGGTGGTTATGTTTTGATTGATATTAGGTTGATCGAAAAACTTCAAAGGCGGTCCGATACCATACAGAAACGAAATCAGACGAGCAAACATAACTGGATTTATTAAGACTTTGGCCAGAAGCTTATTAATCTACCTTGACTACTCATCGCATAATGGGAATCTGATCGCAAAGTTCGAAACCCAATTTTTCAAATCGAATAATTTCATTCATGTTTCATAATCTGTTGTTTCCTTCAAGGAGCAAAGAGAGTTAAGAAACCACAAAAAGCTGGTCGAAAAGGACCAGGGAGAATTTACCCTTAAACATGGTTAAGACTATACAAACATCCCGCTACTAAAAGCATAAATTTTTCCAATTAGTCTACACAAGCTCTAACACAAATGGTAGTCAATGCAAATTTAGCCCATCAGGATTCACAAATAGATTCTTATACTTTCATATGAATTTCAATATATTGAATGCATATTATAAACATTGATGCAAATTACAATGTCAGTCAATATTCATGCCATACAGCAATGCCTATAGGCAGTTCATCGAAGGTAAAGTGTGTTCCTTTAACAAAGCATAACCAAAACATGCGCCGAGTTGCTTATAAACAGAAGATTGTCTTAAACTCTGCAGTTTCTACCTTTACTTAGTAAAGGTTCTACTCACTATTTAGTAAATTTGACAAAGTTTTTATTCTAATATGGAGGGGGTTAAAATAGAAATTTCAGCCTAATAGGTTCTCCAAATCCAAATTCTCATATACGGGTCATTACTGTCAGCCAATTTATAACAATGTTCGTAGAAACAGGCGCCTGTAATCACAAGATGCAAAAGGCATCACATGAAAACAACAACAATAAACGAAAAATTGGTGGCTTACTTCATCCAATTGTGTGACCAAAGGAGTTCCTACTGCACGTTGAGGCGATGTAGGAGAGTTGTCCGACTGAAAAAGAAAAAGGTCGCAATTAAAAAGAGAATCGAAGTTGCAATGTTTAGGGTAAGAGACATACTCTAAGCAATCAGGGTAAGATTTGGAGAGCTTGAATAAATCAAGGAACAGATTTCAAGATTATTATTAAGATCAGATTCAAGATCAGTGTGAGGGTTGGACCAGTTGAAGGATTAGGTTTCAGTTAGATTTACGATTAGGGTTAGCATCAAGGTTATAGTGGGGGCTAGGGATGTTTTGGATTAGGATTAGAATTGGGATTAGAGGTAACTCAAGTTAGCATTATCATTTTTCCCGACTGCTCCCATACCAATAATCGAGGTCTAACTTGCCATTCATCGACCTCTGCCTCTACACAGGCTTTTCATCACTGGTTTAGAGCATAACTTGTGCAACAATTGCACTAGCAATTATGTCGGTCTTGACAACAACGTTTATCAACTGGGTTTGCCTTATGCTTTTTGCGTATCTATTATGCATTTTCGCCATCAGGCTAGATAAAATGATTTCCTGCTGGCATTTTTGTGCTTAACTTGCAACACTGAATGGAAGTTGGCAAGAGACCGTGACACACAGGAGGCTGGCTAATCGCTGCGGAGGATACTGTGCTTACAAAGTGTGCAACGTAAAGCCTAAAGAAGTTGCCATGGATATCGCATAAGCCCTGTATTAGAAGTAGGCCCAGTAACTAGCCCCAGTAACAAACCGGACTAGTTCATGAGCTGGGAGGCTAGTCAGTATCAAGGCAAAACTGACAAAACACAGTATACAAACTCCTAATTCATATCTAATGTTATATCCTCTCTCTGTGTGACGTAATAATGTCTGACGTAATATTGTCTGATGTGATTTTGTCTGATCTGATACTGTCAGATGTGTTATCGTCAGCTGTGATTTTGCCAGATGTGATATACACAAGCGTTCTTTGAGGTAACTTCCATCAAAGACTTTAACACGTGCTGACCTCAAGGGGGTTCGAGATTTTCCAACATCGATTGAAATCAGGCAATTTATGCAGCAGCGTATGCGGCTTCAATATTTCTATGTGTTGGGATATTCACAGGCTTTTCACATGGTAGTAGTTTTGTAAATTACTTTCAAGTTAAGTAATCAGTAATAAATCGTTTTAACGGAACAAGAAAATATTAGGCTATGCTCTATGACGATGCTTAAAACGCTTGAAATACAATACAAAATTTTACAGAATATCTATGTTGCAAATTCAACACCCTTTGGGGGAAAATTTATCTGCAGTTCACAGCCGAACTCTCAACACAGCTTGTGATGTTGTGCTTAAATCAGCCCATTAAGAGATACTATCATGGCAAGAGTACAAAGCACCAACTTAGTTATCACTCAGCTAGGATTCCACCCAATCCCGGTAAAAATTTCCCAGATGAACGGCCTCTTACAATGCAGCCTTCTTCCCAATACTTGGAAGATGGATCCTGTACGGGTCTAAGGCAACAATGTTCTCATTAACTTCCATATTAATAGAATATTCTAAATTAATATCGTTAATAGAGTTATTGGCAAACCGGGTTATAGTTATCTGTTGCCTATCAGGCAAATAAATTAGACTCATTACAAAGAGCAAGGGAAGCCGTTATCAGGAGTTCACAATCAGACAGCATTGATTCAAAAACTGTTTACGATTCAAACTAGATTTATATAAGTTACTATGGGATAGCTGGAGTCGCAAGAAGTTAGCACAAGAATTCACCACCTCTAGGCACATGAGAGAATTTTCCTTCTAAGGGCACTATAATTAGTGGATACATTGTTATGAATATGAATGGTCGATCTGACTCCTAGTTTCTGTAGCAGACATGATAGTGGTAGTCTTGCGTCTGACCTCGCAACGACGTCAAAATCCTATTCAACGGCGCCATTGGTTAGAGAAATGAGGAAGAAGAAGATTTCGAATTCTTAAGAACAAAATTCAAGTGTTCTCTGAGTCTAGGGGTGTTGCAGGGAGCCACACGGGCTCAATTCGATAAAGTTCGTGCATTTAACCTAACAAGTTGAGTTAGTGTGGCCTTCTCAGCATCACAGCAAGTGTCGGTAAACGAATTAAAATGGAACTACCATTTTCAACATGACAAGCCAGTCAGATCCATGATCTTTCAATGCGACAATGTCGTATTTCCGTTTTAGATAAAAAATGTTCACCTGATCGAAAGCAAATCAGAACAGAAGATATGCACCATAGCAAAACAATGCTGGTATATTTTACCATGGGCATCGAAACAAAACTTTTCGTTAATATTCAGCTTTTTACGGATCGGTTACAATAGTAACCAATGCTTATTGATCTCCAAGGCGAAGAAACCTTTATTTTTTATGTCTTTAAAGGCATTTATGATATTGTATGATAACGAAAAGAAGTTTTAGTTTATTTCTTTATCATTTAGTGTTCAACATTTCTTAACTTCATTACTATCTTACCAAGTAGCCTTAAGCAAAGATTAAAAGTAATTTCAATTTGTTTTTGGTTTTCAGGAACATAATGAACTGTTTAATGCTTACGTTTACCAAACTAGATCACACGTTATCCATGGCATATGGCTAGCATTTTAAAGTATTGCAGAGATATCGAAATACGACCACCTATGGCAGTGTATTGTTGTACCTCAGAAATCTCTTCAAACATTTTGAGCTTTACTTATACAGAGAGAGGCTGTAATATCTATTGTAAGTATTCATATGGCTATAAAGTCATTAAGTAGCCAGCCATCGAACTCGTAAACTTCCTTAAAATGTTTGAATCAAATCATAAACTAGCAGTATACAAGCCAACACAAAACAAATACAAAGAATCATTTATTCATACATTGAAATGGAGCAGTGATCGAATTTCGATGTTTTAAGAATCTTAAATATCAAGATATAGTGACAGTTTCAAAACCCAGGTATTAAACACCTAGTTTAGATTCACCGCTTGGTTATCGTTTAAGATTTTAATTTAATAATTGAAGGGTTTAACATTATTACCTGCAGTTTAAAAGTTAGACAAAGTTACAAAGTGCTTAATTTATAAACTTAATTTTTTCACTCAAGGGGCTATATACCTGAATGGCTTCATCGATTTCCTTTTCTATCCGTTCTGATTTGGAAAGACCAGATAGTTCTAAGTCCTGTAAAAATCGAAACGTGAAATTTTACAAGGTTTTACTTCTGTGCATAATGCTTTGGAAAAATGAACTAGAACTGTCATAACATCATCCAGTTCCCCTGCAAATAGCTCACTGAAAGCGTCGAAATTTTTACGACAATAGCGCGGTTTGATATCAAGCGTTGAAGTATAAGGGCATTGACTTAACAAGTAAATCACAAGACAGTACAACGACGGAGGTATATAGACTGGTCTGGTATCAAGGTAGGCTAGAAGCAACAGTATGATAGAAGGTGCAAAGGTGTCACCTTTGTACCTGTAAGTTCTTTGCACCTTTGCACCTGTAAGTTTGATGCCAAGCCTAACATTCCTTACAAGGAACTTTTTTCACATCCATTCCTTTTTTGCATGAAACGGTTGTTTTAGCCTTTCTAGAAAATGACAGTTATAATTGAAGCCAGGTTCCTACGTATTCATTGAGAGTCCTTTTCATTTGCAGCGGCTTATAAAAAGGAAACGACATCAGCCATTATGTGAAAACATCACAGACGTGCCAGTTAGGGCTGTCAAGGAAGGCTGACGATATGCCATAACATGGGTATCCTGAAAAAAGTCCGTTTATGAATTTGTCTGTTGTACGGATAGTTAGGTCGGAAACAGTTATACAATTGGTCAGACCATAGTAAACCATTTTCAGCCGTACATTATTATGGAACATTTATCAATTTTTCTTGACGTACAATGGTGCACAAAGCTAGTTATACAAGGATTAATTCTGGTAAACCCTTGCCAAACGATAACAGGAGAGGATTTAAATATGTCACAAACACAAGAGAGGGATAATTGATAAGTGACTTCATGATGACCTATCGCTAATGCTTACCAATTAAAAAGGGAATTTGGTAAGGAAATCTTTTACAAAGCCCATCATTCATGCGTGCGTCTGGTTCTTATTAATAAAACCAGAAAATGCAACCAAAATATCATGTTTTTGTTAACTTTATCAACGTACAAATCAAGTTAGATCGATACTAGGAAAATTACATTACGGCGAGGTCTCTGTGGTGCGTTCAGACAAAGAGCTGGCTGAGGTATTGTTCAGCGGTAAAACGCCGACGAAAACCTCCAAACCATAGCGACACTAAAAAAAGTCGAGCAAAACGCTTATCGTATCGAAAATTTCAAATAGGCCTAAATTCGAAATAAACGAGCGGCGTTCACTTTACTTTGGATTTTCAGACCCTCCCCCAGACTATTAGTACATATCCTAATGTTTATAGTACATATCCTAATGCTTATCTTCTGGAGAATTCTGTAGTTCTACAAATCACTTACGATGCTCTGGCAAACTATAAGAACGTGTTTACTATATTCTTTTGCGATTTTAAACAACGTGAAAAACTAGTCTAGGTGTTTTAATTTGCATTAGATGTCTGCTTTTCATACGTATATACTATCAGGCTTCACTTTCTGTTAAATATCATCATAAGGTGAGCCAATATCATATTACACTTTGCTGTAGAAAAATTGCAATGAATCTTAAGAAATTTTATTACATCAATATTGAGCCATCAGCCTGCCAAGAGTTACATAACCTATTCATTCCTCTGAATCCTTTGCATCGCCCTTCACTCAGCATACACATTTGCTAAACTGATGAAAGTATCCGATCTAGAGAATTTCATTTCAAAATTACCATGAATTAGATAGAAGCTGGAAATAACGAGGAAAATTGAATTCACACTGCAGAGGAGGTCACTCATCTAGAGACTGATGAAGCGAAAAGAAGACATCTAACATTAAAAATCATCCATCTTTCTGACTGCTCCCTCTATTTTTCCTTTCGTTACTTAGAAAACTAGTTGTTTTTCAAGCTGTAAGTATTTCCTTTCCCTCACACCATGACTTCTCACAATCCAACAAAAAGCAATGTGTAGTAACCTTAGTTACGAAGCGGAATCAAGGACGAACATGGCATGGTATCAAGGAATTGCTTTACAACAGCTATGCAAATCATCAGAAATTCTAATACTTGGATCCATGAGTACAAATATATTCCAAAAATCGAATCGTTGAGTTCAAATGGGAACAATAATAACACAGCACTGACACGGGACACTCTAGATTTGCAGAAAGACTTGTTAACATTATGTTAGGGTTAATGTTCATGCGTTCAGTGTTACCTCCATAAAAATTATTGTAACTTATTGTAATTATTGTAAATTCACGATTCAACAGTAATGGGGAACACCCTCTTCTTTCATTATGATTGGTTACCTTTAAACAAGTAATAGAGAAGAAACTGATTTAAGGCTAGCAGTATAGAGTTTTCAAAGCACAACCTTGTTGTGAAAATTCTTCTGACCACCCTTCAACTTTCATAGTTCTTTTGATCTCGAAATCCAGTTAATTTTCCCCATTAAAAGGTGTGGATAAAACAGGATTCCCCATAAAAATCTGTGCATAGTTAACACAAAAGTCTGGTGCGCTAGCGTAACGTCTCTTTTGGAATTACACACAAATGCATGATCATATCAACCAACCTTGGATCTCTGATCAGAAACAACTAACTTGTCAGCAGTTTCTTTGTGTTTCTTTTGCAACTATCAAGAAAGAACAGGCAATACATGAAAAAAGACAATGATGCAGGTATATGCAAAGAAAGCAGCTGTCTAAAAGAGGATTATACCAGACATTATTGGTGATCTAATGGAGAAGAAAAACGCTAAGTACTATGTATACTCTAGAACTAATTGAAGGCGGGGTAGACATTGCGGCCAATTTACAATAGAAAAGGCGTGCAAATAGAAGGGGATGCAAGTTGGCTAGCTTTAAAATTTCTAAATCTTTAAATTTAGATAGCTGGTGATACTGGTTACTTTTTCGAAAATAGTCTCACAAAATCTCTAGAAACAAAGTCCCAGAAAGAACTCCTGCCTAAGTAAGCTCTCAGAAGGTCGGAATAAATAAGAAATTAAAATTTTACCTCCTCAAATTCTGATTTTGTTTTCTGTAGCTCTTCCTCTAACTGAAAAGGCGAAAAATAAAATCATTGAAAATTGCGGCAAAATTGAAAAGTATGTAGAAAAATAATGATGAATGTATAAATAATGAAGAAGATAAAAATGGGCAAAAGAATCATGGAAGATAAATAGCTGAAGATAACAAGCTGAAGGAGACAATAGAGCAGAAAAATGGAAAAAAACTAAAAATGCCTTTTAGAAAAGGAATGTCTATCAAATTCTATATCAAAGTTTTAAAAATAAATAACATAATGTCATTGAAATGACAGTAACAATCACCTCATGAATCGACGAATTAAGTTTTTTTGAAGACTCTTTTTCCTTCTCGTATTCCCCTTGAAGTGACTCTAGTTCTGACTTCAATTTCTCAGAATCCTGAAAAAATTTATAATCATGATTCAAACTTAGCTAAGAACAATACTCTGGATTATTAATATAGGTTGCTAAAAGTTCAAAGCATAATACGTCTTTTTCTATTAGAAATTACCACGACTTGTTAAGCTGACCTACCTTTTCGTACACTTGAAGATTCAAGATAATCCTCCTTATCAAAGTCTACTGATAATAATTATGATGATGAAGAAAATGAGGAATGATAATAATAGTGAGAATACTATATTTTAACAGGGTAATTCAATCATCAATAGAAGCCCTGTTAAAAATAAAGAGAAGTGTGGTAAAGTATTAAAAAATTTACAACATATCAAAGAAATATGAAATGCGTCCTTGGTACAGGTCAATCCATTAAATATGCCTTAAATACATCTTAAGACTTTTCACAGCCCTTTAGACCATCCCTGTGGGACTTGATATAACGGAAGTCACTGCCATTGGGCGTTTTCTGAAGCAAATCTTTCTTGGTTAAAAAAAACAAAAGTTAGTCGAGGGCCTTCCTACTAAACGACTTGTGATAGTTTATGAAAATCAATGAGAGATAATATTCATGAGTTGGCTCTACTCATAGCGATATAGCTTCTAAATATAGCAACTGTGAATTCACTCTGTCCATTTATCATGACTAAGTGTCCTATATAATCTGTATGGGACGTATCGTGTCTTTACGCGATAATTATGCACTTTGTTATAACATGTGTTTTACACGGAATTAATTTTTGTTTAAAACAGTAATATTAATAGCAAAAAGTGTATCAATTATGTCTTTTGATTTTTTCGTCTCAATGATACAGTCTTTTGATCCCGACTTCCATTTATAAGAATCCGAAAAACACATTTGTAAGTCTAGTTAAAGTAAATATTACTGTAAACTTTACTGATGACAAATGCATTTATTTCATTGGCTACTTAATTTCGTAAGATAGATCTCAATGGCTTGCAGTGCTCAAACCCTTTTACCATATCTATTTAGTACATTAGTTGGGAGCATTTCAGCAGTAAAGAGAGACGATGAAGCTGACATAATACATATTCTTAACTAAGCGCATTATGATTCATCTTATTATCCAATTTTTAACTTCATTGCTCTTACTGTGGAGGAGAATGCTTGTTGAGTTCCTCTTGAATATAGCCAATTCAAAAACCGTTTTATCCTTTCCAAGTTCCGCTGGTTCAGACTGTTGGTCATTATTACAAGAAATTTTTTTAGGGGGGGGGGGGTTGGTTCTGTTTGGTTTCATTTGGATGCACTACATCGAGGTAAACAAAACAAGCCCAAAAGTGTTTGTCATGGTTGTAGTGGTCGTTTATCAGACTGGAATTATCACTTAACCTTTCGCTTGTGGTGATAATGCTGTGTACAGATTAAATTATTACCATTTGTTAGACTGCAAGGGGGTACATGAACTGATGACATGGGAGCAACTACACTCTACATATGTTTAATTGTTTGTTCATCCAGTTATTGAAAGGGTTGGCCCCCCTGAAAAATTAGCAATTCTTGCTGAAAATCATTGGGACATACTGCCCATCCAGAAGCCAAAAGGATTAGTTGAAAATTCCGATTCTGCTTGTGGTACGTTTCTGAAGCAATTGAACGCTGAGTAGAAATCCGAGAATACGCTAAACTAACCTCTGGCTAGAAGTAAACATTTGATCACGCCTTCTCAATAAACAAAAGAAAGGTTGATAGTAAAGATGAATGATTGCAATTAGCAATTCAGCAACCTTTCCTACGATCGCCAGCCGAAGAACTATATATACTAACTGGTTATGACATAATCACGTGATTTCGCAGCGTCTATTTCGGGCATACATAAGCGTTTAAAGTGGAACGTGCATAGTAAGTGCAAGAGGTAAAGAGATCAACTGTGCGTGGTGTCATTAATTGTTTTAAACACTGCCACCTTAAAAAGAAGCCTTAAAATATTTTTCAAATCAGTGCCAAACAATGAATCTATACTCACTACTGACTCAACATCCACCACGACACGATCCCGTTCCTCTCGCAGATCTTCGAGTAATTCCGCATTTTCTAGTCTCAGTTTCTGTGGGTCAGATTGAAAGGTAACAAGAATGACATGAATGTGTGTATGCAATGAATGATTGGTTAGATGGGGTTAGCAAGCCTTATATACATACCTTTAATACATTTAAAGAGTACCAGCTCTTAAGCCATGTGTTTACACCCGCTTAAATTGAAATTAATAAGATATAGAGCTAAGCGCTGAAGAAATTTTTCAAGGTGTCTTAGGTTAAGACTTGTTGCCTTCTATTTAAGTCGTGCCGCATCTGTCATGCCGCATCTGTCATGCCTCATATGGTCGTGCCGCATTTTGTCGTAAATCTTTTCATAGCATATGTTAGCTACGCCACAAAATACGAGCCTTACATATATGTTGTTCGCAAAGATTCTCTGCATGGAAACCTTGGCTGGAAGCCCAAGCTGATAGCCAGGCCACTAAGGCCCATTACAGAGTCCCTCCTGAAAAAACAGCCCATTTCTATAACGCATGGATATTTCTTAATCAAAGAAAATTTAGGGTAGCCAATTTGCACGGACGACATTTCACTTGGATACATCATGAACTAGAAACTCGCTAATAACAGCACGGGCTTTATTCTGCTGCAAAGAATTTCTGCATCATTGCGCTATTTCTGGGACTACAATGAGCAATGCGGTAGGCAAAATGCTCCGAAATTACCTAGAAGCTGTTTTCCACAAAAAATTAGGCGTAACGTATTTAATCTCCCTTGCCATACGCTTCGAATCTAAACGCAAACTTGTGGCAAAGCATTCCTGGTTTTATCGCTGTTGTTTTCAAACCAAACCATGACATAAGCTTTTAATGCAATGGAAAATGTTTATGAAATTAAGCTGCGCTGGCTACACACAAATATGTAACAAAATTAACTAGTATAAATGAGACTGGCTTTTGTAAATGCAAATTCGCTAATTAGTTTTAGAAACAAAACTGGACGGGCACAATATTTTCAGTATAGATTCCGTATTATTAGAAAACAGAGTCTTGTCTGCACCCTGGAGATAATTCTTGTTTTGACAGCAGTATACAAATGTAAGGCCTCATTCTTAAGATGACCTAACGATTAAGAGCACTAGATTTATGCACTCGTAACTATCAGATAAGCGCGAAAACTTGCTACGCAAACAGTTTGTACAAGCGTAGAATCGGTACTGTCCATATTTGCAAAACATATTTTATTACAACAATCAATGCCACTATTTTTGGATGGAAAAATCTTATTAATGTGACGGCTAAAATTTCACGATTTTCGCGAAAATTGCAAAACAACAAGTGCACTTCTATTTAATTTTGGAAACTCGTATATTTTTTTAATAACCGGCTTCTAATATTGCGAATGATTTACGTCGTGAAAAATCGCAAATAAACAAAATTCGCTGGCAGCGTGTGCCTATCCACTTCTGAATGTGGAAAGTAATAGGTTAAAAATTCTGACAAAGTGGTTGATTTTTGAAGTTGATCTAAATAGCTCACTAGTATCATTTTGCTGTATTCAGAGCATCACATTAAAGCTGTGTTGCATACAATGGTTTTTATATAAGCTTGCTCAGGGAAAATTAACTAAAAGCTGAGAAAAAACAGGCCTTTTACACATATTTAAATGAATTAATTCTGAACTGTGCTCAAATTTTCCAGCATGTGCGATTTGAAAATGCAACATTGCTTAGGAGTTTAAAGGTCAGTCACCTTAAGTAATAACCACATAGTCGGAAAACTGATAAAATTATAAAGTTATATAAATCATATCAATGGATCATACGTTATTAGATAGTATATTTAGCACTATGCATTAGCAACCAATATATATTGCTGGCTCGTTATTATTGCAAATTAGGTGTTATTGTGGAGTTGTGTATGTTGTTAGTAGAAAGAAGAGTATGGGAAGCTGAGATGATGGGCTTTGTTTCACCAATAGGTAGCTATACTAGCTCGAGACATTCATTTACAAATTTATAAAATTAAGTCCGATACCTTATGCTGCTTATCCTGAATGACGACATTGTTGTGACCCCTTTGTAGAGACGAAAAAACGAGGCTAGGACAAGTGAAGAACATACTTAGATACTTCACAGTCTGTTCAAGTTCAATTCAAATTTGCAGTCTTGCTTTTTGCTGGACCCACTATGCGACTAGGCCCATTCTATGGCTAGGCTAACTTCATTGCTAGGCCCACCTTGGAACTAGGCCAACTTAATGGTTAGAACCACTTTAATTGCTATGCCCACTTTGTGGCTAAACCCACTTGTGGCTTGGCCCATGTAAGGGCTTCACCTGCGCGGATGACAATAACGATAGGTCACGGCATTATTCACGTCCCTGATAAAAGACGGATAAAAGCGAAAAATGCAACACGTCTTCTCTTTTAAACAATCGCTAAATTCCCTGCATAAGCCAGTTTACTTACATTCAATATGGAATGCAATTCCACTCGCAATTCAATAGAATGAAGTGCCTGACGCCATTATACTTAATTCACAATTTAAGAAGTTTACATCGTCAATCAGCAAGCACAAGGAGACGTAGCCTGTATCAGAGTGTATTTTCTATTTAAATTGATGCTGAGGTGCATTGATAAGACAGTCGACAAGATAAGGAACAAGTAAAGACGATTTCTTAAAATTTAAAGGCTCGTGAACAACTGAAAAACCTAACGGGGCCTAATTGAAGTTTAGTGCATAATCAATCAGTCAAGTGAAATGAAGAGGTCACAAGTAACGACACAGAGGCATCCAGATACGAGCGGATTCATTCAACTGATCCATTCAAGTAAGGACGTACCGGCGTTCATACAAACGCACTCTGGTCCAATTTAATTTGCCCCAGTTAAAGCTCGATCCCATGAAGTAATTATTTGCCTTTATAGAGGCCAACAGTCATTTGGCTTAAATTTCCCCTGCAATGTCCACTTTAACTACATGCCACGTTCACTGCTTGAGGCACATGCATTTCAAATCTTTATGAAGGCCCACATGATAAGAATGACTGCTTTTATGAGAGCGCAAGTTCTATGGTAACTTAAGCAGATTTGCTAGTTAAGACTAGTTAAGACAAGTTAAGACTAGTTTAGTTAAGACTAGTTATGTTACGTCAATCAATTAAAATTAGGATTAGATCAGATGAGATTCATTCTATAACAGACTTCCATTTCAGCCTTGTTAAAGTTCAACATTCTAGAACAAGTTAATATCTGCTTATTTTTCGTATGAGCACGACGAAAATTCATGCATAGTCCTTGTCAGAATGTACCAAGATGTTGTGCTATGTAGGCAGGCTCAAGGTCTATTCATTTACAACTGCGCAGCTGAGGAATACGAAAACACTTATTTACTTACAGCGATAATAGCATCTTTTTCTTTGCCGCTTTTCCCTGAGGAGCTTGCAGAATCTTCGATTACTTTAATCTTCTCTTTAAGTTTGGCATTTTCTTTCACAATGTCTGCTTTACTGTGCTTCAGCGTCTCGATTTCTTTTTCTTTAGCCTTTGCAGCGTCTGAAACTTGACCTAGCTTTTCAGAAAGTTCTTTTTTATCTGCTTCTAGTTTGGCCAGGCTTTCTTCGGCGTGCGAAAGCTTACTTTTTGCATCGTCGGTATGCTCAGACTGTGAAAAAAGGGCGACATTGAATGATGAAAACAGTGACCCTGGCAGGACTTGTGGGTACTGGTAGTAGGTGGAACGACGGATTGATTGAGGGTTCAGGGCAGCAATCTGATTAAAAACATTACGGCTTTGCTACTTACCTGTGTTAATGCAGTAATCGAGTATCTAAGTGATGATGGCGACAACCTATATCCGATCTTTTCGACTAATAATCTGTACATTCATTTGAAAAGTGGCTTTTGAAGAACTTCAGTCTTAATAGCTTGAAAAATAGAATACTTGGACAATTTTAAATTTAATTCTTTTAGACTGGCGCATGCGTATTAGAAACAAAATGAACAATCCAAAATGGCTTCATCGAAATCAAATCAGCAACCATTTGCCTATCTATTAATAAACATTTAAATTCGTACTAGTCATTGTTTCTTGAATTGCCATTATTATACTGTTCTTATTTGGTTTTCTTGCCAAAATGCAAAGTTTCTTTTACACTAGCATTGAACCTCAGTTGTTAGTTTGTTCTACCTTAAAATCAATCATCTATCAAGTACACCAATGCAATTCAAAGTGTTTTACGCTCACACCTGCCCATTTCTGCGTTTTAATGGGTACTAATGCATTTGGCTACACAGACTTTTCGGCAATTCTGGTCATAGAGACCAAGAGTTCATGGTGCCTATTTTAATAAACAGTTTGCAATTGACCATCTAACTAATTCGCCTGTTTTTTCATCGCGTTAACGCATTCTTGC
This sequence comes from Catostylus mosaicus, assembly GCA_964019065.1. NCBI lineage: Eukaryota > Metazoa > Cnidaria > Scyphozoa > Rhizostomeae > Catostylidae > Catostylus > Catostylus mosaicus. Next base: position 11,391,921 of record OZ025187.1, read on the forward strand.
ACATTTAGTTACACTTTTAGTATCGCTGTCACCAATGCCGCGTGAAATCTCTCGTGCAATTGCTACGATAGTCTTGCCATTCGTCTTCACACTAACTGTGTAGGTGTCAATTTTAGATTTTAATAATGTGATTGAGAACTAACAACCAATACTGTACAGTACATGCTCGGCAAATTCACGTAAATACAAACGAAAAATATCATTGCTACAAACTTCGAATTTGAAACAAATGAAATAAAGATAACGTGGTACATTTACGATACAGCAAGGAAGTCAACAAAGTGGGGCTCAGAGTTAATTAAAAGATATGATTGACGTAGCAATTCAAATTTCATGGGAAAGTGGATAATATTATAATATCAGGCCTCGAGTCAACGATTTCGCAAATGAGTTGTGCACAAAGGAGTAAAAACAGAGAACGCTAAGGAATATGGTTGTAGTGAATACAAGGCACCACGAGGGGTAAAGCATAATCATCACCAACCATCATCAATCTCCAATTAAAATGCATTCTAACAAGATTGCATAGGACGAGTGAACGAAACGCAGTTTAGTAAATGATTAGAAGGATTAAAAGCAATCATGAATGTTAAATGAGCCAATGCCATTTAAAAAGCGCAGAACAAAACGAAGTCATTCGGAGTTAAAAAGAAAAATGTAAGAGTTGAGTTGAATAGGGAAAAATATCAAAGCAGCGTATGGGCGCTTGCAGTATATGACGAAAAACCTGTAGTATATGAAGAAAAGCTCGATATACAACGTGTAGATGCCTCCAATGTGCTTAACGAGTGTGGTTGTTTGGCTAAGAGCGTGAAGAATGAATTACAGGATCGTAAATGAGGTGAGCCAATCTCCACGCTGGTAATACGTGAAGAAAATGCCCCCTTTAAAACTACCTACGCCTAGTATTGAAAGAGAATTAGAGATTCTAAGTAGTAGTAAAAATTTCCAGCTCTGTTTAGGCCGGCCTAAAATCACCAACCTTTATTCGGAAGGCTTTGCCAAGGGCATGCCTTAAACCTTTCTTTTTCTTAGGAGACGAACTTCCACTTGTATCTATAGATTCCTAAAAACGCATTAAGAATATGGATGGTAAACAAGTATATGCAGCAATGAAAAATACGTTGGCCTCTGGCGAATGGCTGTCACCTGTAAGTAGGTAAGTACGTTAGTGATAAGTTCATAAAGTTAGCGCATAAGTGCAGTGCTCAATATACAGAAGTGCGGTGCTATGATGCATGTGTATGTGTATCTGCGTAGGAGTGCATTTGCTGAATAAAATTTGAAACCCATGAAGAAAGCTCCAGTTCGAGACTTGAAAAACAAAAAACGCTTAAAAAGCACGTCTAAATCCAGGACTCATGTTTCTACAATTAAGACATTTGAATTCCGCATCGGATTTCTTGCATTTGTGCAGGTTTTTGATAAATATTATATGTTACATGGGGTAACTGACGTTGAATTTGTATAACACTAAATTGCAGCTTGGATTTTGGTATTTACCTTTTTTTATATCTATTCACCTCAGGGACGGGTTCTAGTTGGAGCTATTTGAATGATAAAAATCTGAAAATGGGGCTAGACCCCAACAAGGTATTTAATCACTTAGAAAGATTACTTCACACATAAAACAGTAAAAATTTCACAACTCAGAACACGCAAACAATACAAATTTCACACAAGTGCAATTTGGTTACTATTAGTGCATTATAGACAAGATCAATATTTCATAATTTTATGATACATTGTGACAAGTAAAACATAAAATTAGTGAAAAAAAAAAGAGATTAAATGATCATGCAAAATGACAATCTAGTCTTATCTTCACATGATTGATTATTTCTCACTCAACTCCGCAAAATAGAGCTTTAACAATATTTCAAATCCAGTCGCCAGTCGAATATAGACTGCTGTTCGTGGCCGTAAAGCTAAAAAAGTCTCGCGTTGCAGTATATTTGTATATTTGAATCATGCCTACTTCGTTTTCAAATTTGCGTAAACGAGCATAAAATAACAGCCTAGCAAGATCAACAAATAGATTTCTAGATCGCGTTCGAAATTCTATAAATTTTATTAACGTTCCTTGATGCAATAAAAACCCAGCATCAAGTAATAAAAATCTACTGCAAATGACCCCAAAAAATGTGTATTCCTAAATCCAAACTGAATAGATCTCTATGATTGTTATTTGCAATAGCATTTGATATCTTAGTTGTAGATTTAGCATTTTAAGCTCCACGGGGATTCATACTTTGGCAATTTCAAAGCTAACTAGCTCTTATGCATAAAATAGCATTATGTACAAAATGGTCTTTGTAAGAAAAACATATAAACGGTAGGACACGCAGTTCCTATGTATATCCTGTGGGTATACTTCTAAGTGCAATTCTCTTGGTGGAAAGCATTCAAACTGTAGAAATTTTTATTATTTATAACTAAAGGTTAAATGGAGAACGTACCTGTGACATATTCAGATTATCGTCGCCAAGAGAACTTTCGCTGGCTTCCTCTAATGCGACTATTTTACTTCTTGCCTGCAAAAATCAAGTTTTTCCATAGTAATGCTACTGAGCATTTGGAACAGAAGTGTAATTGTTTGCATAAATGAACAGTGAATTTGGCATTCCAGTGGAATGTTTAGTCTTTGATTTTCACATTTTGAAACATTCCATAGTTCTCATGAAGAAATGTACTGTTGTCATGTACCCATGAAGGAATTGTACTTTCATGTATCAACTTCCATATGATTTGCATTCCAAGTTCTCATTCTTTGATGAAGTTGTCAATTATTCAGGTAGAAGTAGAAGTAGAAGTAGACATCTTACATATAAAAGCTTGGGGGATGGGGGGGGGGGGGGTTCTTAGTCGACCAAAATCATTGGCTTTTAACAAGTCAAGCAACTTTTAACTGCTGAGAGATTTTTATGATTGCAAATACAGTTTCATAACAAAAGAACACAATGATAGACACAAAAACACAATTGCAAGTTTCTCCATTTACACCCGATGCATTTCCTGCCCAATACATCGGAAATGTATTACTGAATGACTGTTCTCTGCTTTCAAAACTTTCAGGTGCACTAAAGAGCAGAAACATAACCAAACAGTTTTTCTCCTGGCGCTATGTAGTGTATGATATTCCAGATAAGGCGGAAACGGGAAAATAAATTCAATTAGATAAACCATTAATATTTTGTCATGCAAATTCAAAAATGTGTTAATTTAGTAGAAGTATATCTACCTCTTCAAGTTCTGAGACGACTTCAAGTTTTGCCTTTTTCTCCGATTCTAATTCGGCCTGAATCTTCTTTAAGTCGATTTCGAGCTATGCAATAAAATTGAGATAAATAATTACTGCAATGAAAATGTGTTAAAATGCTTCTTCGAAGCAACCTGGCCAATTCGTCATGGTTACAGTGAACCCATCAAGCGAGAAATACGGTCATAAAATTGGCAATTTTATAGCAGATAGTGCTTAAATTTTTGGATAAACATGCATATTACATTGGTAATGATTCTTCGCTCCTACATAATCAAATTTTGTACCCCCTGGCAATTTGTGCAGATATTTTTAATGTTATCGCACTGTTGTATAATCACGGGGGGAGGTGGATGAAAGGAAAAATCAAAATCCTGGTAAAATCTGCACTTAAGAAGAGGTGTTGATTCATTAAGCGTCACATCAAATTACTTGACGTCACAGACACCGAAAACAATAAAAATACAAGTAGATTAAACAAAATCAGTTAATCAGCCAGGTTATGGTCACACGCAGTCACAAATCACCTTAAAGGGTTCACTTTTTGTGGAATAACAGGTTCAATTGCAATAGAAATGCAGCAAAGAAAAGAGAGATAGGACTGTGAAGATGACAGGAGAACGAGAATAAGACAATGAAAGGTAAAAAGCAGATGAGAATCTTCTTAACAGGTATGCCACTTGATGTTATTTGACTTGAAGGGTTAAAACAATTTCCTTCTTCGTAAAACTATTTCTTTTTCCTATATTACCCTTTGCAATATATTTCTTAATCATGTACCTAGATATTAGAGACAAACACTTTTAGTCTCTTGCATTATCATCGTTGGCAGCTTAAGCTTATCTGTGAGTCGGGTAAATGGTTTTGTTGTTTCGATCAAGAATGGACAAGTTCATAGGAATTAATGACCTCAGTCCAAATGACCATGACACAAGATAAAATTACTTGGATACAATCGTATCTGTAAATGGAGAGCTAATGCGAATTAACTTTGCTCAAAGATGAAAGCTGTCACACGATACGGCTTACGTTACTAAATCTGTAACTACAGTGGGGAATCTAGCAACACAACTTCCTTTTCGACTCAAGACAAACATAAACAGCAGGCAAATAAGACACCCAAATCAAAGACAAATCATGTAGCATTACCTGTGATTTGTCGTCATTGTTCTTCATTTCCTCTTCTAGTCTCTTAACTTTTTCAGCCATCTTGACAAAATAAGACAGAAATTCTCTACATTAATTACCAGAAAAAAAATTAAATGCAGCAGAATAAACGTGCTGAAAATGAGAATCGGGGACCTGAGCTGTAAAAGTTAAGTCACTTTTGTACAGAAGGCACAGGTAATATTCAATCTTCAATGATAACTGCGTTTACACACCACAATAAAATCGAGGTTGAATCAGTAACGATTTAACTATAATAAAAGTAACTAACATTATAAAAGGAGGATCAGCGCAAACAATGATCATTTCTTTACCTGTTTTAATTCTGCTTCTTTCCCCTGTAAATTCTTTTCATAGCTAGAAACCTGAGATTCGACACCACTCTCCAATTTTTTCAGCATAGTTTCCTGAAACATAGATCCTCGTTTAAGAAAACTGCATCGAAAAATTACAAAGCTGTACATAAAAACGAGGACAAACAACAACCATAAGGCTGCATGGCTGATGGTAATTATGGTTATGCATACAAAGTACGATAGCTAGAAAATCAGTTTTAAGAATAATGTACACCTTACATGTGCATCAAGAGTTCTTATTGGTAACAATTGACACATTTGCAAGAACAGAGTCTAGCCAAAAAGAGCAAGGAAGTTTGATGAAAAGCCAGCAAATAAACAAAAACTTTATTTTAACACTCCTAAACAGAATGCGCATACAATGCATTGAGATTCTCTTTGCATTCGTACTAAGAACTGTTTGCTGATGGCTAATAATTAAACTATATTTTCACAGGATATACCACTGACAAATTAGTTTGATAATATCTCAAAATCAGACAAAAAATCTCGATGTCATTCCATAACAATTTAACCTTACTATGTACCTCCTTTTATTCCGAGTTTCTACATACTATCTGGAATATGAGTTCCTATAATAAGGTAAATCCAGGTTTCTATATACTATGAAGTTTCTTTATATTATATGGAAAATGAAAATGCTAGTTTATGCTGAAGTAGCAAAGTAAATTACCGTTTCTTCAAGAATGTCTTTGTAGTGTTTCACTTGTAAGTTAGCATTCTTGTTCTCTTCAGTCAATTTCTTAATTTCATCGCTAGAGCCGGACGCTTTGTTGAGGCTGCTTTCAAGAGCTGATTTCTGGAAAATTACAAATATATTTGCATAAGTTTAAAAACAGTTGAAGCTTTGCAGTGCCATACAAGGATTATTCTGAAAAATGTTTGGAACTTCTTAATGGTTAGGTGAACAATCACCAAAAATATTCAATGGACCCAAAATCTTGATCGCATCTTGGTTTTGTTTCTCTTGCCTTATACGCCTATATTTGTTCCATTATATCCATCATATGAATTCTAGAGAGGCGCCGGGACCAGTTATATAACTTCTGGACTTGACGTTCTTTGCATAATGCCAACTCTAACTCTATATAAAAGGCTTAAACGATATTCTACGATACATATAAGATCTCACGCACCTCTTTTGACAAATTGCTTAGTTTCTTTTCCAATTCTTTATTGCTTGTTTCGGAGTTATTTAACTTCTTTTCCAATTCTTTGTTGTTAGCCTCGAGGCTTTCTTTTTCCTTCTTTAAGCTTTTAACACTCTTAGATTCATTGTCGCTGTCTGAATCGGAGCTACTGCTAGAGTCGGAGCCAGAATCTGGTGACTGAAAAAAATGACGATTAATAAGTCAAAAATCAAACAAAGTCCAGTGTTAGTTTTCTAAAGGCTAATTTGGACATGGATGTCTACTGCATTATTTTTAAGCTACATAAGTCTAATACAACCACCATGTCCGAAAGAAGTTGGCCTTGGCAAATTTTGCCAAGCATGAGTGTTCACTAACAAGAATAAAATAAAATAAAGGTCAGAAACGTACTCTTTTCTTCTTATCAGTTTTTGCAAACTCCTCTTCGAATCCTTTAAGTATCTCATCTATTGGCTAAAAAGAAATGAAAAGGTTAAAAAGGGATAAACAGCATTGTTTTGGGAGGTCATTGACTAATAGAGAAAAGATTGATTGCCGAAATGCAATTCTTTATCGATTGATTTCTTAGGAAGAATTACACTGTAAGCAACTTACCTTGCCTTTTTCGAGCTTGATGTTTGGTCGAATTGCTTTCAGTGTCCTCTGAAAAAGTTAACAGTGGTTCATTAGAGCCAAGAAATCATCTCGTTCACATATAATATTCCCCGATAATGTTTTAGCCTTACCTTCTACTGCTACCAAATAATTTAAATAAGCGAGGCATTTTTTATACTCTCGTTATGCTTTCATATATTTGCTGTCCCACTTTTTCTCATTCGAAATTTTCCCCTCCGAGCCTTTAAGATTTTCGGTAAACACATGTAATGTATTCTCATAAGGCTGAAAGTACAAGAACGGATCATTCTCATCAGGACGCGCCTTAGAACGAAAAGTTATCAAAAACCAGAGCTTGGGATCATACAACCACTGTATCTCTACTGTCTCAGGTCTCCAATAATTGGGGGTGGGGTTGAATGAGCAGATAGATCCACATCTTACAAAAAAGATCTAAGTACTGGTTGGGTTGGAAAAACTTTGAGGATACGCCATTAAAAAGAGACATTAACATTATATTTCAGAGAAGAACAAAAATATCTAATGCTACCAAACAACTATCAAATATACTTACAAAAACTGCTTCTTCCGTCTCCTTGACTTTCTTTTTGCCATTCGCTTCAGCAGTTGCAAGTGCATCCATTGCTTTCCAGTTCTTTTCACGTAAATCCTAAATTGTAAATGAGCAGATAGGTCTCAGTCAAAGATTCTAAATTAGATTCATGTCAACCTCAATTATATACTAGAATGCGCATCAAAGTTGAATGTTGGTATATCAGTCAAAAATCCTTTGAGCTATCAAACAGCAAATAAAACTTTGTAATTTTAAAGTCCATTTCAAACAACATCTCTCGAACTGTACGGCCCTCTCGTTGGTTCCTTGCTGCGCCAATAGAATTATAATTTGGATTCACCATGAAGGCAAATTGACCAAATATAAACAAGCGTAGAATTAATTCACTGATGACAGCACCCGCAAAGCTGCCAAGGTTTACCCTGTACCAATATTTCTATCATAATCATAATCATCATGCTGCATTATATCAAAACTCATTATGTCCTCGTTGCCAAGATGTTATGTGCTGACAAAAATTTTATCTTTTTAGCAGCACACATATTGCTCCTAAGTCACAACCAAACGTTGTTTAGAAAGTGCTACTCGTTTAGTCTGTAATCAGCATTAAGGTCTAGCTTTAAGGGTACAAGGGTAATTTTGTGATGGTAATAGGCATTCTTAGTCGCCTGTTATCTGTACATCTGGACCGTGTTCTTGTGATCGAATAAAGTGCTGAAAGGCTATTCCAGGTTTGAAAACAGCTTTGCAAACACTGCAAAGGATAATACTTGTGTGATCAATGCAAGCTCCATCAATTAACAGGAAAGTATTTGAGGGTATATTTTCCATTCCTCGTGACTCACATTTTAATAAACCCCTTACATATACATTCCATGCTTTTGTAAAAGTTATGCAACACTACCACACTTACATTATTCTTTGTTTTTGATGCTTCGACAACTTCCTCCATTTTCTTATTCTCTTTCTGTTTCTCTTCAATTGTTTCTCCTTGGTTCTTGATTTTCTCTTCCAGTTCTTTAACTGTGTCTTCCAAACCTTTCACGCTGTGGTCTTTCTCTTCTTTCTCCTGTTTCATAACATTAGCAAGCTTCTCTAATTCCTCTTTTGTGGATTTCATGTCTTCTTTCAATTCAGATATTACCTTGTCCTTCTCTGTTATTCTAAAAGAAAAGCGTCAATATAGTTAGTAGTCCGTTTGCAACGTCATTGATTACCATTTTAATAATACTAGCCACAACAATGCTATCAAATCTTCTTCATTCTTTTAGTGACTCGGTAGAATATCTTTCATTTCATTTTAATTTATTTAACCAGGGTAAAGCTATCAATTTTACATAAATTGCTTTACAAGCTGCCCTGTGCAAAAAAACATAATCCCTAAAAAAATTAACAATATGCAATATACAAGATAGAAATAACAAAGTAAAAGTATATGGTTAAAAATAATTGTTGATCGGTTAAATCAGTCAAATCAAAAATGCGATTTATAGTAAAAAACCAAATAAAGCCACTCCTATTACAGAAAAACATAAAAAAATTCTGTTTATAAAACTCACAGCTGCAAATGTTCTTCCTGCGATACTCGTGAGTCCTTTGCATCACCATTAAGCTCCTGGCTTTCAACAATTACAATCTCCTCTTTCTTGAGTTTCTCCTCGAGGGCCGATTTCTCTTCTGCCAGTTTCTGCAAAATCGAATTTAAAACTAAATATTACACAAGTTTGAGCAAAAGCGCTATCGAGCTTAAAAAATGACGAAGAGAAACGGAAGTTGATTGCAAGATGTGGAGGGAATATCCCATTAAATGAGATGAATGAAAATTAATCATGAATAACAGTTGCAATATTGCATTAGTACCCAAGATAAAACAAAGATAACAAAAACTTCAGCGTATGTTCTTGCTCGTCTCTTATGATAAGAGGTGAAGTGAAGCAATGCGAAAAACTACAGCAACGTCTACAAGAACAACTTCCGCTGGTTTTATTCCATCCTGGCATAGATCTCTCAAAAGAAAGGGGGCCAAAAATCCATGGAAATTACGTGCAGATATGTGGAAAGTGACCTGGAAACTGTAAAGTTGTAAACTGAAGATAATATCAGAAGTTTAAAGAAAGAAGCATAACTCCCAACCAAAATTAAAAGGTTTAGTCATTTGCAGCAACAACACAGCATCATCAAAAAGCTAGTACCAAAAATGCCCATGTTAATGATAATTTTTGTTGTAGTTGTTGTGAGCAGGACAATTACATGCATTTATTTTGCAATTGCATTGCAATATGCATTTATTTTAGGTTATGGGCAACTGCATGACATGAAAAAGAGTATCTGATGCATTAATTGATACCTTAAGAAGGTCGTTATTTTGTGATTCAACTTGTTGACAATGCTTCACTTTCTCTTCTGCTGCTTTCAAAGACGCCTTCAAACTCTCAATTTCATCACTCTGTCCCTTTGAAGCTTCCGACACTGCTGATTGTGTCAATATTTCCTGCTTCACCTTCTCACTTCTGGCAAATTCTTCTTGCGCGTGTTTAAGCTGGCTCGAAAGATTCTTATTCTCAGTTTCAAACATTCTCAATTGCTCGCTCATTTCAGTAAGTCTTTTCGAAAGGACCGTCTCGGAATCTCCCTGCAAGAGCATATACTGTTTCAAAGAATGCAATCAAGATAGTTAAAAATCTACCTGAAGCTTGGTCCTGCAGATATAAAAGAGTGCAAACGAGGTTATATCATTTTAGCAGTGGAAATTTTAGGGTCGGCTTGACCGGAGCTCAAAGGGACCAAAATGCAAACTAGTTCATAGCATTTTAATTGCACAATGATAATCATGCAGATCGATGAACCTGACAGATCTTTTTTGTCCCCAAAGAAAAGGTATTAAATCGTTTAATAAGTAGGAAAAGTGTTCTACAGTGATTATTTTACGTCACAATCTGTCTGGTTTTGTTTTCGAGTGTACAGAAAATTGGTACCCCATGAATTTAACTGGAACTTCCCAAACTTCTCAGTAGTCCTGTCTAGCACCAGTAACATGAAAAATGTTCCAAATTAGATATTGGTCCCAGTGATAAAACAAGAAATTCAATATTCGGTTTTTCTGGCTAAAATTGCAAGAAACATCGGGAAACCATTATGACAAAGGGGAAAAGTGCAAAATCTCCTTGAGTAACAAGTCACAGAAACTAAAGGTTGCTAACCTTGGAGACCTTGAGGCTTTGGATTTCATTTTCAAGAGCTTTCAACCTCTCATCATAATGTACCTTTTGCTGCTGGTGCTTTTGTACCTGCATATGAGCTGAGTCCAATTCAGATCTCATGTTTGACGAATCCCGTTTCAATTGGCCATTCTCTGCGTACAGTGCGCTTCTCTCATCCGTCCTGTATGAGAAATCGCATGTTAGTTGTAAAGAAAGCAAATGACATAGAACCTGTGTGTCTTGAAACTGGATATAAGTCTAACTTCTTTGAAGAACAAAACAGCAAAGGGTGAGACCAAGGCGAATAAATTATAACAGTTGTGATCTTTTGCTCCATTTACTCTCGGCAAATGGACTTAATCAAGTTAATACTGATTATGATGTTTATACGTGTGTGTTTTTTGAAAAATGTAATCGACCCTTTCCGTGAAACAAAAGTACATCATGTCACATTTGCATAGCATTGAAAACATTTATATAATGGGAACGTATCCAGCATGGATGGAACTAGCAAAAGCGACGGGTTATGAACGAGGTCTCTAGCAGGGCTAATGGCAATATCAGTACATTGATTTTAATTACAACAAGCTAAAATCATCACGCTTTTTCTCGCTGGAAATGTCCCACTAATGCATCCATCTGCTCACGTAAGCACCTTCACTCCAATTTAAGGTAAGCAGATACACTAACTGCACTTACAGTTGCTGGATTCTCAATGAAGCATTCTTGTACATGGCATTTTCCTATAAATTGATAGAAAAAGATGTACTTCAGTGCATGCTTATCAAATAAACTTTTTGCCCATAATAAGAAGAAGTTTGCAATAAACATAGGATGGGAAACCAAGAACATAAGAGCAAAGGAAACCATAATTATTTGAACTGTTTATTTACTAATTATTACTATTTAGTTTATCAACAAAAATGATTATGCAGTTCAAACGAAGACCAAAACGTGCTGCATTGCCTAGAAAAAAACTTGCAAATTCTTGCAAATTCTAGCATCTTCTGCAAGTGACCAACAGCCTGTACCAACAGTAGCACTGAGTTCTTTTTTTTTATTCCAGTACAATACTGCAATATATATTTACGGTCTACACTACTTACAAGAATTACTTTACAATACTACTGGGACAAATACCCCCCCCAGGAGCAAAGGACCCCAAGGGGATTAACATGCATGAAAAGAAAGAGAAAAACGAAAAAAAATTACTTAAACTGAAAACTACAGAGCTAGAAACAACACATACGGATAATAAGAAAGATTGGATACTTAGGTCTGCTTCATATCAGACGCCAGACCGAGGTGATGGTAAAGGAACATAAAATTGAAACTAGTGAAACTTCTTTTGGGGTTTCCTATAGTATGATGATAACTGAGTTCTCATACCATTACAGGTACTGCTTGTGCTGGAAACATTCGATTCTCTTTACAAATCTGGTCTGCTGCTTTGCTATTGCTTAATAGTGTCAAGATGAGAAAAAGATTGAAAATCTACCTCTTTGAGTCTTTGCAATTCAGGTGCTGATGACTGATCAAGCATGGTTTTAAGATTACTCATTTGTGCTTGGGAGTTTTGCATCTCACGTAAGTGACTTTCTTGTGTAGCTTCCATTCGCTTCTGCAATGCCTGTATCTCACCAGCCTGTAAGAGAAGAAAGCATAGATCAAACATTGGCTTTTTCTAAAGCAAAAAACTGAAAAACTCAATGTGCGCCCCACATTTTTTACTCCTTTTAACAAACAGTGTTAATGGGTACAAAGGTAGCTTAAGTAAATTGTCTTATTGCATTAAAGTTAGGCTACAAGTGGAAATTTGTCAAAAAACATTTCGTTTGATTTCTCCTTACCTTCTTCCATGTTACATTTTATATGAAACTTTGAGGTATAATTTGATTGTAACTAACTTGTAGTTTTTTATGTTAACTTAATATTATTGGTATAGTTTATGGTATACTTAAACAGGCTCCCCATTGATGGCAAAATTGTATCTGAAGAGGCAACCCTGTATACGAAATGTATTATCATCATCATTAGTTACCATTATTATTATTACAATGATGGCAGATTCACATGAGAAAATATCTCACAGCCTGACAGGCAGCATTTGAACAATTAGCTACAATTATAGAGGTGGCTTTGTAGCAGCCATTGCACTTTCAAGTGAAGGTCAAAAGAATGAGTATGGTTTAAAAATGAAGAACAATTAATGCTGTGGCAACATTTTGTGGCTTATGATCAGCACACACATTGAGTTTTGAGAATTAAGCATGGTGATAAAGCACAAGAAAAAATCCATCTTAAAGCTTACCAAACAGACAAATTTTGCAGTTACCAGGCTTTTAAATGTAACTTCTTACTTTAACTCTATCTATATGTTTTTCTGATTGTGGTAACAAATATATGCATACCTGCTGATTCATCTTCTGATTTGCCTGAGACTGAAATTTTTGAAATTGAGATTTTTCATGCTGCATCTCTTGTCTTAAAAATGAAAATGTAAGGATAAAACACATTGTCATTAGAAAATGGATAGAAAATAAAGGCTTTGGTGGGAAGAACATAGCAGGTGTGCAATCAAATACAAGCTTGAAATCAACTGGGCATGCGATTGGGTATGACTATTTCTTTGCAATGATATTTTTTCCATGGAATTCATAAATAAAATGTCCAATGGCATGGCTTTTTTCCCATCTTAGAAAGATGGCAAGGTTTTTTGGTATGCCTTTCTTCCTTTAGGGGCAGTTGCCATAATGTTGAACATTTACTTGCTATTTTTCAAAGACTGTGCCTGTTTACAGTTTAATTCGAATTTCATATTCGAAATACTCCCTTGCAGGCAAGTGATGTTTTGATAAATCATACATAAACTCAAAAATAGATTGGTTGTAAGATCATTCCATTATATGATATTTCATTCTTAATCCTGATGAGGTGTTAAGCTTTTTTAAAGTTGCGTTGGATAATAGTACAAAAGTGGGTGTGTGATATTTTGCACGGCAGGAGAGCAGCAGGCGTTCGCAAAGGCATGGGCGTGTGATCGCACGCCTTTCCCACGAAAGCCTGTAAAGCTTGGTTCCCACTAGGCGTTCAACTGCGTTTAAGTGGGTTTAAGTGGGTTTGTGATGAGATTTAAACTTCAATGCCTAGTGTGAACTACCCTCGCCTTTAAGTTTGTGACCTTGAAAAAGATGAACGCGCAGATCAAAAAATTTTGTTCTTCGCGTTTAAACATTAAAGACGCTGAAGAATTTTAGACATTTATTATGCGTCAGTGCAAAGAAATCAGCATGGCATCAGCATCACATGTACATTAGGTATTGTTCTCTCCCAATGAGTTCTGGGTAACTTGCAAAATTCTCAAACCACTGCAGATTTGTCAAAGATCTTGTAAGAAAATCCTGCTAGAACATTCTTGGACTTTAATTAGCATGAAATTACCTTACATTCGATCGAATGCACACTTGCTTGGCAATGGTTTTGTTATCCTTATAATAATAGTCACATTTTTTTTGCTACCGTAATTCGCCATTATGCTTCCAATACGGACAAGGCTTCGTTTTCGTTCTAAGGTTATTGAAGCCCATCTCTACCTGCCAGCGTTGTACAACGTAAAAAGAGCTGCACTCAGCATTTCTCAGAATTTATCATAATTTAAATGCACTTAAAATCACATAAACGCACATAAAAGCACATAAACGCACACAAATGCATTTAAAATTTCAATGCGATGATAGTTCACACCACGGGTTTCAGTTAAACCCTTAAAGATAAACGCACTTAAACGCACTTTAACGCCAAGTGGGAACCCAGCTTAATAGGTTTATATATGATAATGCAAGGCCAACTGCTCACAAAAATCCTTTGATGGACTTGGTTTCCTTTTTTATATGAAATCTAGAATATACTTGCAAATTTAATATCACTTTGGTCATGTTTTGTTACTTTGAGAGATGACTACAATTGGACAGAAAAAAAAAATTGTTACCTTAACTCTTTGTTTTTCTTTGCAGCAGCAAGAGATGTATTCTTTTCTAAAAATATGTAGAAATAATATTCATATTTATAATGAAAATCAAAGCCTAAAATGAAATGAGGTAAGCCAAGAAACAAGTGAACACACAAAAAATGCTGCTGGAAGGGTTCAATATATCTGCTATTACCTGACACATTGTACTTGATTCTGACAATTGGTAGTCCAATACTTGTAGAATGCTGCGTCCTTGATAATTCTTACATGTATATCTATACTTACAGTTTAGAACCAACTTTCCTAAGTTTTTTGACATTGTATTCTACATCCCCTTTAAACTTCATGACATCTTAAACACCCCTAGCAACATAAAAAACCCTCTCGAAAAAAATATAGTATGATTTTCTGGGCTCATGTTCTTTATGCTCCATAAAATTTTTGACATTTACAATAGTTTTATCTAAACGGACCCCAACAGAAATATTTCTCTCACGCTCTCTTCACATCTGCTGTAAGACATTTCTGAGTCATAAGTTCGCTTGCACATCTTTCATCTGACCCAGACACACCTGGTCTTATAAAATGCTTACTGACTGTTAGGTATTGATTTGCATCAAATTGGCAAGTGAAACAAATGAGTCACAATTTTACCTTCATCAAGTTGTGATTGAAGCTCTTGCACTTGCTTTCTAAGTCCTTCCATTGGATCTGCCTTTTGGTTTGGCTGTAAACAAAAAATAGGCAAATTTAAAAAGGAAAAAGATAAGACAGCTTATATTTTTTTGAAACTTCACATCATCAATTTCAATTAAAGTACAAGTGTAAACCTTGCCAAAGTTTTAAATTGTTTAAATGTCTGGAAAAAATTGTCATCATGAATAATAACAGCAACATACTAAGAACTGAATTTAGTTGGATCTAACTATAATGAATTATACCTAACAAAGCCAAAACTCGTATCTTAAGTTTCGAGAGACTACCGAGTTGAGTTGACCTTGTTAAGCTGAAGATACTATTTTAATTGTGTTCTAAAAAGTAACTCACTTTCTGCCATTGTTGCAACTCATTTTGCTTGTGTAGCAAAGCATCAATCAACTGCTGCACTTCAACATTGTTCAGCTGAGCATTGGCAAGATCATTTGTGATTTTGTCAACTGTCAATTTGTTTTCACCTGTTCAATCAAAACAATCAATTATTTAAGGAACTGTCTAATTGTAAAATATTTAAAAACTATACTCAGAAGAAAAACATATTGACTGATGTATAACATCATTGCATGTCCGTTTACACCCATAACAAAGAAGTAAGAAGTTATATGGACTAAAAATGTACTATGGAAGTTTTATATTTGTGTAGATTGACTTGTGGAGTCCACCTTATCTCACAATTGACAATCTGTGACAAGGAGGCCTGAAGCATGATATTTCAAACACTTTTAATGCTTGCAGAGAGAAGCGATTGAAGTGTGAAGATACCCTATTTGCAGATTATACATTGTCAGGTCAACAATAAGAAAAGTTATTAGATTGAAACCCAAACCTGAGATAGGTGACAAACAAAAAAGATAGGTTATGGCAAGGACTTTTTAACCGTCAAGAAATTGAACAAATCAGAATTAATGGATACTTACCTTAGCAAAGGTTTTTCAGGTGTAAAAATATTGTATTATACAAATAGATGTACTAAACTACTATTTTAAACATCTGCATAAATATTTGAATTACAGCAGCTGTGCAAACTAAATGAAAGCAATAGGTAAGCTGACCTTGACACAACTTGATACAATCTTAAATCACAGAGAAACTTCAAGAAATTAATTACTACAAAACTTCAAAAGCTATTGCAATCTGGCCTCAAGAGACCATCACATATAATCCTTACATACAGATTTAACAATCATGAAACTGGCTTGCTCTTGCCACAGAGAAGCATGAGGTGGTTGGTGATGAGCATGTGATTATTCTGAATCATTGGCCACTGCTCCATACATTTCATCATCAAATAGTTTACAAAGGGGAGCATCTATGGCATTTGATGTAGTTAATAGATGCAAAGAACTTCTCACAGAGCTATTCAAAACTTGTAAAACATTTGTTACACATAGTTGAGAATTGATTGACATTGAATACACTGTCATCATGATCTATCTCAGAGTATCAAATATAGAACTGTTATGGAGAAGCAGGACAGTCAAAATACAGGTAGCATACAAAATAGAACAAATTTCAATGTTTTCATATTCTCAGGCTGTAGAAAATGTTACAAAATCACAAAACATACCAGAAGCCTTAGCTTTCTTGTTCTTATTCTTCTTCTGTGGCACTACTGCCTCTGTCTGTTTCTTTTCCTCTACCTTTGTTTCTTCTTTCACATTCTGGGGCTCCTTAACTGCAGCCATGGATTCCTCCAAAAACTCTGCCATCATTTCTGTCTCTGGTGCAGTCTGTAAATCTTCAACCTCTGGTGCAACCTCCACAACTTCCTCAATTACTTCAACAATTTCTTCTTCAACTTTTACCTTTTGCTTCTTCTTGGGTGCTTCTTCTTTTGCGTCTGGTTCATCCACAACCTCTGCAGCTGGTTTCTTCTTCTTGTCCTTGTTCTTTCCTTTCTTGCCAGACTTAGTCTTTCCCTGTTTAATAAAAAGTCAGACAGTGGTATTAATCAAACCATCAAGAACACCTATTCATGATCAGCAACTATATCCCTGCAGGGTAATGTTAAAGACTCGTGCATCGGGATAAAAATAGAATATTTTGACTTTTAAGAATGCCTTTTCTACAATTTTTCCTTCTTTGATCATCTACCTGGTTAGCCAAAGCATTTGGGCAAAATAGTAATACATAAGTACTCTTCCTTTTGTCATATGGTGATTGATCAAAATCTAGATATATCCCTAATTTCCAATTAGCATTCTTTGTGTCATGCTCTAACGATTGTCAGGCTAAATCATAATCTGGTAAACAAATTATGATTCTCATTTGGACCCAGTGCCTAATTTTGGCAAGATATTTTTCCCATGTCAGCCTACATCTATGCATTAAAGACGCTAAAAAAACATTTAACTCCTGTAAAAATAAATCATTAGTATCTAACACAATAGAAGAAAGTTCAGACCACAAGATCCAGATGCATAGCCATTGCATTTCAAATTTAGGTAGAAAATTGCATAACCCAACATTTGCAATTTTTTTGAAACTTTACTATAGCAGCATCCCAGCCAACTGTCATCCCACCCCCTTTAAAAAGCATAATCATATCAGTAAGACATCAACAATAGGTTTATCAAATGAATAATGCCATATTTATGCATTTAAGAAATTTAATTATAGGAAATTCCATGCAGGGAATTTCATGGGATGGGCATTACTAAATAGGCAATGCAATTAACAATGGAAGACCTTTTTAGAAACAATGAAGATGAGGTTTGTTTTTTCATAGAAAACACAAGAGGTGCTTTGGACACCATATTTAGCACAGTGAAGGGTATTTTACAATATCAGATACAAGAACATTACAACATCACTATGTATTCTGAAAAGATGTATCATATACCCTTAGTAAACATGCTTTAAAAGCTGCTCTATCATATGTGGGGCAATATCATGCCTTGTGAAATGCTAAGATCATCATTATAAGTGGGTTCAATGTGAAGATGTAAAAATCTATCGTTATAGCATCGATTTTGCCACGACTGTTTAAAGCAATTTGTTTACAAAAAGCCTGCTCTGATTAGTTAATATCACGCACTAGGTTGCCATCTGCCATCAAAATATGAACAAACTCTACGATTGAATTTAAACAGATGCAGTGAGCAATAAGGGCAGATTCATAGGCAAAAATGTTTTGTTGTTTATCCCGTGCCACATGAAATAATTCCCAAACAAAACAGTACATTGGGTTATTGCGATCGATGAGTTTGTAAACACCCACGATCAGCCAACATCGCCCACCACGTTGTGTTTACGTGGTTATCGATAAAATGGAGAGATCGACCTTAATATCCGCGTTCCTTTATAAAATATTCGGTATAAATCTATATATGATAGTTAGAGATGGACTGGAACTCTCTTCCTCAACCTAACAATGATAGACTTTAGACTAGCCTATACACGTTAAACGGCTGAGTATCGAATGGCAGGCACCCAAACATCATAAAGTCACGGGTAAAACGCTAAGGCGATCTCTTTCTCATACGGTTACTAATAAAAGGAAACAAAAACAATGTCTTTCCCTAACAATAACTGACCTCTTCATGGTCATCTTTTGGGGTTTCAATCGCAGCTTCAAATTTTGTAACAGCTTCCTGAACATCCGGTTCATCTACAGCTATGACCCCAGGCTCTTCGACCTCTTCCTTTTTATCCTGTACTTTTGCTAACTTTTCTTTCTTGATCTTCGACCATTTCTTTTTTGACTTTGACGGCTTGGATGTGTTTGAGTTGAGTGACTGGATTAAGACTTCGTGCTCCTTTCTCTGTGCTGCTACAACATCTTCAAACTTTTCTTCCTTGCTGGCAAAGACGACTAGGCCAAACAGGGACGCAACTGCGATCACAACTATGAAGATCACGGCATACAAACCGTTCGTACCAAGAACGTCGATCATTTTGCTGAAACTTTAAATCCTTTTACCAATGACCGTATTCCGATTAAGGCTTTTCTCAGGCGATCCGATCGTCTGATTCCAAGAAACCGAGGAGAGTAGTGTTAAAACTATCGTAGGCCCTATTCAATACCTTTGTAAAGAACCCCGCAGGAAATTGCACGTGGCACAATAGGATTGTTCAAACCAATCATGATTATCAGCCTCGTATCAATGCCTGGATGAAATTCCTGATTGTCAGGGGTTGAATGTAAAGAGGAGACAGTTTATCAACACGGGGGGTCCTTGTACCCAAATGGAGTACGCTAGTATAAGCTGGGTCTCCTTCAGCAGAGACCAAGGCAGATTATAGCAGTATCTATTCGAAAATCATCTTCCAGGACAAGATTTGCAATTTTACTTACCCTCAAATAGAATTTTAGGGCCCACAAAAAACTTCATCTTATTTGCTACCATAGTCTATGTTGCTACCAAAGCCAAATATCCAACATATCCCCCGTCAAACAAAACTGACTTAGTACAAAAAACCTGGTTGCTAGGGGCTTGCAGTAAATTTTTGATACATTCCTAAAAACTGGTCAACGAAATCGAATTCTATTTCCTTTTTTGAAAACAAATCCACTTTTTCAATTACCAAGAAACTTTTGAAATTCGAACACAAGAAACTATGGTAAAAGCCACACTAAATTTGTACTTTGATATGGTCTTTTGGAATTTATATTGCGTAGCGATCCCAATCTTGCTGCCACTGGTACTTTTTTTAGATATTTGTTGATGTCCAAATGTACATTTTTAAAGCGTATATGTAAAATTAAGCTGAGGGAAGACTAAAAAGTAAAAATGAATACATAAAAATATAAATATATGTATGTAAAATAGAAGGGTGTCGAATAAATGAGGATAGTGTTCAAAAGAACTTTTATAAAGGTCTAAATATATATCTTTCATTGAATAATTAAACTTTAGAACAGAAGCTTAGTTTACTTGCTCACAGTGCTCTTCCTCGTGATATGCTTTATGCTAATATCCAATATACTGCAATATGCTGCAATAGTTTTATGGCTCTGTTTCTGTCTTTGTAAATTTTGTTAGCCTGCGCTGCAAATGGCGAGTTTTGTAATTCACCGCCTGTTACTCAGTAGCCTATGATGTAAAATGATGAAATGAACTGAACAAACTGATGTCGAATAAAAGGGTCTGCTATGAAATGACAGGAAAGAAGGCAGCACTCAGGTGCACCACGGAGTCGATGGAAGTAGTAATTGCCACCTTATCACGAGAAGTTAGCTATTCTAATTATTTCGCTCTTCTTCTTTATTCCTTCCTGGTGATTTTTATCTCTTTTCCCATCTCGAATCTCCACCATTAAAGCAAAAATCGCTTAGATGAAATCAGTATACAACCTCTGCCAAAACGCGCTGGAACACCTACAGAAATTCATGCTCTGCTGATTGCCTTGTGGTTTCTGGGATGATAGCACTTGTATCGCCCCCCTTCTTCCAATAAAACAGTGTTGGTTGCAAAAAGCAATACCTTATCTGTTATTTACAATTGATTTCGGCCAAAGAGTAGCTAGGAAACTCGGTTTAATCAACATTTTTCTGATGGGAAGAGGGGGAACTTTAGATAGAAGTAAAACACGTGTTAAATGTCTTCAGGCAATGTTTGTAGATCGCCTCGAGGTTTTTCTGTTTCCTATATGAACTAAATTGATAAAATGTAGCTTTGAAATGCATGAAAAGAAGAAGTTTTGATTTGTTATAAAATGCAGTATAACTTATTCAACTAAATTATGCTACAACCCCCATTATTTAACCCTTATTATTCACAATGTAAAGAAAAACCTAAAGTAGTGTCTATACTATTGCATTCAGAGGCAAAAATCATTCATTAGGTTTGAATTTGTCATTGGACTTTAATCAATGCACTAGCTGGGAGAGCAATCAATTAATTCCCCTCTCTAGTCTTATCGTTCAGCCAATCCAATTCATTGGTCTTTTGGCTCTTTTGACCAAGATAACAATATATTGCCCGCTTCAGTCGTTGCTGTCTTCTCTCTAAAACAAGTCCTGCATGTAAAAATTGCTAGGGGCATCCCTTCATGGCTCGTTTTGGGATGGTGGGAGCAAGAGCCCTCAAGCCCTGCTTAATCTTGAAAAAGTATAAATTTATTCATACATTTTTTCCGTGGCTATTTTTCCCTGCAAGAGGCCAATGTTTTTATACTAAGGGATTGAAGCATGCATCCTTACTGCTTCTTCAAAAGTAGGGCTAAAATACCCTTCCTACTTATTCCCACCTCTCTGAATTGAATTACGATACAGGAATTTTACTAAACTACAAGAGCGAGCGATACCAAAAACTATTATCCACGATATTTGCACTAGTATTTCGCTTTCGAATACTGGGCTTCTTTCTTTTATCAGTTGCTTATGATTCTGTCTTAAGACTGCTTAGAAATGCTCACCTCTAGACTTTTGGTGGACCTTAGACGCTTTGATTACTGATGCCTGGCCCTGCTATCCAGGGCAAATTGATTGAATGGTGCCTCTGAATATCGTAAGTGCTAAGATAAACAGCGGTATACTACTCAACCCATGGCTCAGACTTAATGTATAATTAAACTACTCATTATGAGCTTAATGGTTTCAGCAATATAGGCAATTTTTTTTAATTCGAAGGCTATGGAAAATCGAAAAAACTTTCGAAACGCAAAAAGTTCGAGATACAGAGGAAAAATTTATGATTTGCCACATATGTTCTTTTTTGAGGGACAAGGCAATTTCATTCGAATCACGCAAGTTCGAAGTAAACAGTTATTTAAAAGCGAATTTTTATCAAATGGTCTATTAAAAAATGGTTAACCACGGCTATAAACAATAACTGAATTGTGTATTAAAACTATTTTAAAGCAAATCATCGCATGGGTGAGAGTTTCCGTTACAATTGACCTGAAAAGTGGTATTTCAGACCATTTATTGTATACCGAATTTTAAAATTGACAGTACCGTATAACCTGTTGAGCATTAGCAAGTCTAATGTTCAGGCTATGAACATTTGCTATATCACTTACAAATGTTTATCTAATCGTTATTTTATTTTTTTATTTATCGGAAAGTACCAAATACTTGACATTTAATTCACTATGAATTGGAGTACAGTCATTGCATTGTACATGTACCGAGTGCATCGGCCCCAGCCAGGAGCATGGTAAACGTAATTGTAACCGGTGTCAGTGCTATAGCGTGCATAACCTTAGAACGTTCCATATTACGGTCTATTGTGCAACTTCAACGGTACTGATCAGCAAGCTTGTAGATTGCATTTTATGTTTGTGATCCATTATTTCGATAGTATTAGACAGTAGAATCAGGCCATAATTCGAATTCTGCAAGCGCTGTTTCCAGATCTAAAGACAACGCAAGACAAATTACTATACTTAAGTATCACATAGCTACACTGGCGGAGCAACGGAGAATATGGGAGGGGGGTAATGACCCACTTTTCCGAAAATGTGTCAATGTACTGTATATTCGTGAAAAATTTAAGGTATGGGTAGGCCATTATCAAGTGTCGCTTCCTAGTTTACATACTGTCTTGCATTATGATCTCGAAAAGATTTGACCTTTCCAAACCTTTTCGAAAGGGCGTTACCAAAAGTCTGAAGGGTATGGTCAGGCCCCCATCATCACCTTACCATCCCACTTCGTGGAGGCTGGCGCCGCCGCTTTATAGCTAGAATTATTGGATATTACAGGTGCTATGTATCTGGTGTAAGCAAAGGTCAATAGTAAGAGAGTGAGATACGAACCTTGCGGAAGAACAATGTCTTTGACGTCATCTGGTAAGATTCGTCTAGCTTCATCGATGTTTTCTTTTGATGCGGATAGTATTCGATGAATATGTTGTGCACTGTAAACAGAACAATTTTGTGAGAATATGTTGCTGCAATCACAAAGAAGAACGAATAATTTTATACTAACTTCATTTGGAAGGGAATGAACTATAAGACGCGGCTTAACTAGTACAAAATTTGGAACACCTGTGGGTTCTACGTGTAGGTATAAAATATACGTTGTAATTGTAATTTTTGTGCTTCAAGAACTGTTTTTTCATGTTTTTTATGCTATTACCAAATGTTTATAACTTGACAGGTACACAAACAGCTCTCTAAACAACAGTAGATTCGTAATTAAAATATAGAACGATAAGATAGAGAAGAAATCTCCAGCTTAGTATTATATTAATTCAATGAACAAGAAAACATACCAATCGTAATCTATCTCTTCATCTGAGTCGCTTGTGACAAATGGTTGTTTCTCTAGACGTTTATATTTGAACCATATTGAACTACAGAAGAAGAAACGCTCAGGATTATTGCCAAGCCTAATAAAATGGCGGACATATTGTGTTGTTGCTAATTTGTATTGCGAGTAGATTATAGCTATACTTATTCAAAAAGAAGCATAAATAAATGATATACGATTTTATACAATCAATTTAATAAAAAGAGCTGTGGAAAATGGATTATGAGCAATGTATGGAAACTTGTTTTGGCAGAGAAATAAAAACTGCATCAGTTCGCATCAACGTGTATCCATCTGATCCATTTTCATCGATTACAATCCATTTGTGTCCTTTTCTACTGATTTTTTTTATTTGCATCCAATTGCATCCATTTGTATTCTTTTATTGTATCTTTATTTAATTGTAGTCGTTTGCCTCCATCTGTCTCTATTTAAATTCATTTGCATTTGCATCAACTTGTATCCATGTTCATTTATCTTGTTTTTTATAGTCATTTGCATCCATCAAGATTTTTCTAAAAATTAAGTTGCATCCATACGCTTCCATTGGTATTCACAAGAATCAATTGGCAGATCTAGGGGGGACAGCTGGGAGAGGTTACCCCTCCCTCATTGCTCAGTGACTGGTGAACAAGACTAAATATCAAAGCTGTAACTAAATTGCACTTTAAAGCAACGTTAGTAATTTGAACAAACGCCATTATGCCCAATATGTACGGTCTTGACCGATTTCATCCAGCAATAAAGTGCTGCTACAGTATCATAAATTACGTTTATAAGCGCCCCCTTCGTCAACTGCCCCTCTTTAGAATAGTTCTAGATCCACCCCTGTTAGCATCAACTTGTTTTGATTTGCAGTAACTTATATGCACTTGTAGTATCCATTTGCAGCTATTCATTCGTAATCATTTACATTCACTTGTACTCATTCGTACACGAGCACAGATTCAAAATGAATCCACCATTACATGAAATGAATCTCCATAATTGTGCATGAATACTTGTGTCACTGAAGTCTTTTGAGTTTACATCTATGAATTTCTGCTGCATTTTGAAGCCCAATACGCCATCAAGGAACACAGATATTTACTATTCCGTCAGATATTTACTAATTTCGTGAGTTTCCTGCTAAACGTAGTTAATGTTGATAGATGCGAAACACCACATAACACAGTTACCGTAAAAGCTCTATTAAGCCCCCTCTCTTTTAAGTCCCTTCTCTAACAAGCCTCCCTTTTCGAGCATAAATTTTAAATGAGCCATCTCTTTATCAGGTCCCCTTGAGAGCCTCGTAAATTAAATAAGCCCCCGGGGGCTTGAAAGAGCTTTTATGGTAAGCTGTAGGTTCATTCTCCATGCTTTCGTCTGTCCTATCTATATTTTCCCCCATCTAACCTATCTATTTCTCCTCAAAATAAGAGCATGAAGGAGCCAGCCTCTAAGCGTACAATGGTGGCATTACAGGTGCAAGTTGTGCCACACTTACCCACTATATCTCTTCTCTTTAGCGACTGGAGTGACTGGAGAATCTGGAGAAAGCAATCCGACATTAGAACCAGTCTCATCAACCATTTTATCATTGCTTGATTCAACCTTATGAGCTTGATCATTATCCAATTCAATTTTGGGAATTTCTTGTTGATCATCAATGCTTTGGGATGTCGATGAATGAGCTTCAGGAACTTTTCCATTTATGTTCTTTTTGCTCTCAGGATTTTGTTCTCTAGAGGTTTGTTCTTGGTTATGTAGCAATGGTGCAGAATCTTCTTCTATGATTGGTTCGTGTCTAAAACAATTAACATTTTTTCAAAGGTGAAACTGTTTCAAAACAAATGCAGTGATCAACTTCAAAATCACTTCGAAGTTTAAGATTGTAAATGGTAGATAAAATGAAACAGGACAGGAAGACATGCAAGATGGAAATTTATATGACAGATCATCTGAGGCCAGGATATGACATGACATGGCAAGACACAACATGACATGACATGACATAAAATGAAATGATATAACATGCATATATCATGTTAGACCTGACATGGCATGTCGTCATGGGATACTCATAAGGGGAGGAGTTCGATCCGATTGTATGGTAGAAAAGGGAGTGGCTTTACATCACGTCATATTGAATTGCATTAGCATTGACTTGATCATATAACACAAGGACGTACCATGAAATGACATGACATGAAAGTATATGACATGGCATATGACATGACATCATACGATATTTATTCGGGGAAAGGGCCGGTCAAATGACATGGCAAAAAAGAAATTGGTATTACATGACATCATACTGAAACATATTACCTCACACTTGTTCGAATGACGTGAAGATATGAAACAGCATGACAAGACATGAAATGACATGACATGACATGACATGAAATGACATGACATGACATGACATGACATGACATGACATGACATGACATGACATGACATGACATGATATGACATGACATGACATGACATGACATGACATGACATGACATGAAATGACACTAAATGACAAACTTGGGTCTTTAGGTATCATTCTATACTTACGAAGATTGGCTGTCCTTTCTCACCATACTTGACGCTATAAAAGCAGTGGAACTAGAACGTAGAATAGAAAAGCTGATTAAAATTTGAGCTGCCTTTGCTGGTATAGCTTTAGGTAATAAAATATTACAGAGAACAGCGATGGGTGGGTGTACAAACGTGCAGGTGGAATTTGCCATTTTGCGTAGGAAGCACTGTCATGGTGGATAGAGAATATCTGTAATAATTGACCAAAGAACACCTGGAAATGCTGCCTTGTTTGCTGTTATTACAATTTTAATGCCTGTTAAAGACGTTAGAAACTTCACTTGGAACAGTCTGTGTTCGAAAGACTCAGCATCTCATACAATCTCATAGGCTATCATTTCTAAATGACAACATCATGCAAACGAAAATTATGTAATCTCTACGAAAATTACTATTTTTTTTATGATGATATTCTTTGTTTAAATTCTTTATCCAATTAAGCAAAACAAGTGCCCCGTAGGTCCTCAACCCATTTGAAAAACAGCAACTATGATGTAAATGTGAAAATACTGAACAACATTAGAAGCAAAAACATGTCAAATTTAAATTCACCTTAATTTGATCAACGTCCCAACAGCTCCACCCCTGAAAATAAAAGATTCATCGTTATAAGATTGTTGCTTAGTTTTCAAGCTTGTGTTCCAAATACATGCGCCGTTCTTAACAAGAAAAGTTTCTGAAAAAATGAAAAACGCGTAGATCGTTGATAATTCTTAATAATTAGCAGGACGAGTTACTGTTACTACCCTTAACTTAAATCTACTTTAAAAATAATAAAAAAGCGATAAAACGGGAGCAACAAACTATGAATGGTTTCCCTCCTTAAAAATATGAAATCAACTCCTTAAAAATATGAAATCAATCAATTCATCTATCGATCAATCGATCAATCAATCAATCAATCAATCAATCAATCAATCAATCAATCAATCAATCAATCAATCAATCAATCAATCAATCCATACTGAAACAGGGTGTACTGGTTCCTTGTAAAGAATACGGAGAATTTTCGTATCAAAATAGTTTTTGTCTGCTTCTTCGCTCACTGAAACTCTGTATTTGGCCTTATCTCAGACACCTCGGATTTGAGTGATTGTGTCACGAGGGTACAAGGAAGACGTCTGTGCAATATTTCCTGTAATATTTTTTGCTGCTTCGGAAATTTGCTATTTGGAAGTGGCCAATTCGGAAAGGCAAAACGCCCTAGGCTGTAGTGCCAAAGTTTTTAAAGCCTTGTTTTTAAAGGCAGTAAAATAATTGAAACATGAAATGTATCTCAACACTTGCGATTTGAGAACTGGCTCTCAGACAATTCTTGAATTAACCATTTTTTTTCTTACAGAAGCGAGTGCGTAAGACATTATGATATTAGTTTCCAGCTGGTATTAACAGAGAAGCAAAGAAGATTAAGTTTCATAAGTCTGTCTATGTGGAATAATGATAAATCCTGGATTTATAAATCAGATATGTGAAAGCCTGAAAAAACTAAGAGAGATATCGTACGTTTGTTTGTTTGTTTGTTTGTTTGTTTGTTTCATATATTTGTCAACCCAGGCTGTGGTTCTGATAGCTACCAAGCTGACGTAGAGCTGGGGCGCTTAGGCCTGTGTCCTTTAGGATTTCTCCTGAGTACCCATTTACCGGCTGCGAAGGGATTGACAACTGGGTTGACCTAACCGCTTCCGAGCTGCACCGTAGCAACTCGTCCATGCCCCATCGCCTTAAGTACTTGGAATAACTGCCAAAGACAGTAGCATTAGACAAAAAGGTGCTAATCAAACATCAGTAAATGGTTTGTTAATTAGATTAAATATGAAATCTAGGATTTGAAAGGATCTGGTCTTGACACTTAGCATTTGACTAAAAGGATCTTTAATAGATCACACAATAGAGGCAACATGTTAAAATGATTATTGATTACACAACTATTTTACCCTTCAGTTTATTTTTGTCTTTTGTTGGAAACCATAGCAAGAACTCGGGGCAAGGGGGTGCATTTACCCCTGGTGGTAAAATAGGCTATCGCTTTAAAACAGCAATTGTCTCCTAAAGAATGAAGTGGTGGGCTGTTGACCGATAAAAATGATCTTGAATAAAAACACCTTTAGACTTTTCAACAGAATTTGTTGCTGTTTGTTCAAGAAGGATCAGCATCATTTCTAGAAGCCATTCTATAACTAGAGAACAATCAAAGGGGACAGATTCCAATAAAATGCTGTTACCAACGGAACTGATGCTGTACGTGAGTGACCCGTTTTAAAAAGAGCTCCTTTGCTGGTGACAAATCGTTTTTACTAAATCAGTAATTATGAATATTCAAATGAGAATGAAATTTTTATCGTGCAGTTGAAGTTACTTGACTGTTTCCAAAGAATAGATTACCGCAAATTATCAACAAAGCAGAGCTGAGTTGAGAGGGGTGGTCAGAATACCTTTACTGCACCCAAAATAGCAAAATTTTACAAAGCCTCAAGATTTTAAAAGTGTACCAGTTATAACATGCTTGATTTTGCTGTCAGATTGTTATTGGACGAGCCCATATTGATAAATCATTGGGTTTGGGATCATGCTTCAAGCCCTATGAGGGGAACCCCATAGTGAAAAGCCGGTTTGCGCTGAAAATTTTGCGGACAAGCCCCATCGTTACGACGAATTCATTGCCACAGCATCTAAAAGGTGAATGCATTCTATGTTCTATTCATAACCAGCCATATCTCGTTCACTTAACAAGAACTAAGTAAGAACATATTCTCGTAAATATAGGGGGTGATTACCCATGTAAAAACCATAACGTTGCAATTTCAATCCTACAGTTAGATTAGAGCTCTAGGGCCTTAAAAATGATTAAATTTGTCGTTAGTCGAAAATAGTTGTGTGCAGGTGGATAGTGCAGCTGAAGACATCGGTGCTTGCTAACAGAAAGGTTTTAGTACTGTATAATCATGTCAGCTGCGATGGTAGAGATTGCGATGCGAGTTGTGAAATTCGCTTTCTTTCGGCGCGTTTGCAACAGTGAAATATCTAATTGAATGCACTTAAAAGGCGCAAACTGTAAAGGAGCAAGTACGATTTTGAACATTAATGCTGATTGGATTGAGCCTTACTTGAATATGCTGATTCCGAATGCTGTTTCGTTCGATGTAAGGATACAGTTACGTGACGAAAATTTGTGCAAACATACATCTATTCTGAGACGCAGGTTTAAAAAGAATGTCAGTATAAAATGGCTAATGTGGGCTAGGTTTAAAATTATCAAATAAAAATCTAAAATAGGAGTGATCAATCTGAAATAGGACATGCTTGCTTGAAATATGTTTCTATCTCAGTCTCAGTTTCTATCTCAGTTTGTCACAAAAAAAGCGATTTTGAGGATCTGCATGCAACTACCTTTACATCTACCTAAACCAAGGAAATCAAAATTTTCTTGGTTTAGGAAATGGTATAATTATAAATGTAGAAAGTCAACTTACCCTGTAGATGGATTTCTGATTTTATTCAATAGCAAATGCTTTTTAGCAATGGTTTGAGGATCGTTGCCAGCATAGCCTTCAATTCTAATCGTGGAACTGTGAAAAAAGTGACTTCTTTAAAAACATTGGGAAAATACTAAATCAAAAGGCTTGAAGCTTTTTTAAGATATAAAATAAAATGAAATTCTTGCCTGCTAGACATATACATTGGACTCAAACCAGATTAATCTAAACACAAAATTTTTGATCCGCAGCATGGGTTGAAACCGGTTGATGTAATCATTACACTTGCTGCTTTTGGACTAGCCAGACGAGTAAGTAAACACTTTTAGCGCATTTGCGATTGGATTTATGTCTTAAAAATACCGTAAACCTCAAATTCGCCTTTTGGAGTGTATTTATTTGGTCACTTTGGGTGGGGATTAATTTTAAGGGGGCATATACAAGGGAGCATATTAAAATTACCAGTTTAAATGGTATGCAAAAAGCTTGGTTTTGAAGCTTAATTTTTTTCTCCAAGTTCAGCCAACATTATTAATGCTGTCGCGTCTCTGTTAATATTTTTTGGGTAAATACGTCATTTACTATGGACTTAAGTCGTTATCTAGCAGTTCTATGTTACATTGATCATTTGGAAAAATAATACTTCACAGAGAATGGCAATTTTTTTCCCTTTTTCTTATACTCTTCGTTCAAATTATGATCAATTTGCACAACTTTCACCAAATGATTAGATTTGGCTTCTTCGAATTTAGCGAAGTGTAGGGGTGTTGGCTTATTATTGAGATTCCTAATTAAAATGTTTCTTTATAGGTTAAAAGTGCCAAATATTGTAAGCGCATTCATCCCTGGCAGAACCACATGGCTCCTTGATCTTCAGTGAGAACTGGTTACTTCAAAGGAGAAGGGGCCAATGCTTCAACAGCTTGATTCATTGGTAGCTCAGCATTTGTAAGGCGTTTTTGCCCAAACATCATCAATTATAAAACCCCCTTGCATCTAACCAAACGCATTTGTTGCTACTGTAAAACTAAAGCATCACCGGGACTGAAAGTGGCAAAGGACTCACATATTCCCATAGGGAAATCTTGAACCTATAACTCTAATTCTTACCCAACAAGATCCAGTACAGCTTTGGTCGATTGAAAACTTGGTAGCTGCGCCATCGGAGGCAAAAATTGCAGCGGAGCACTCATTTTGCATTATTTCATGCTTTGAATTCGTAAATACATTCTCATTTCTCTTTTTATGATCCTCTTTTATCGCTTACCTTTTCCTAAGTGGATTTTTCCTGTGTGTTTCGGCCTTGTACTCTTTCAGCATTACATCATAAAGCTCATTTTGTCTACAAATAAAATGCAAACAAATAATTATACTCTTTGTCGTGAGCTCGACGAACAGAAGCACTCCAAAGAAGTGCAAATAAAGTGAACTGGTAAAAGAAGGTTTTGACAAATAAGTCGGTAAGCTAAAAAGTGTAGTATTATGAAACATCAAAGGGGCCTAATCCGTGCAAATCCAGCATCAAGATTTAACTAAGGTAATTTTACTTTTCGAAGTTAATAACGAGCATCACACTTTAAGCCATTCATAAAACAAACATGAATGAAATAGAATTTATTGAGTGAGATGAGAAAACCAGAGTTTAGCTGTTTTTTACTATTTTTGCTTTGATTTAAGATGGCATCGTCTCCCTCTCACTTTCACTGGACTGTAGCAAGCACCCCTGGGATCTGTCACCATAGATGGACCCAAAACGGAGTAGGGCCTAACGTATAAAAACAAGTCTTGAAAACCGCATATAAATTAAATTAACAGTAACCAGATTTTAATGGGGCATATTGAAAGAATTAGACTCGATGGATTATTCAACGATTTAGGCCGTCCATGATTCAGTCCTTCCACGATTTAGGCCTTTCGTCGGACACATTTGGCAATATATTCTGCATTAAACCTTTTTTATTCTCTATAGATAAGAGCACCTGGAGCAATTTAGAAAAAATCTAGGGTAAGACTTCAGAAATAAGGCCAAGCAATGGCGTAATTAAATAATTTAACTTTTCTTTCCAGAGTAGGAAGGTAGGTAACTGCCCTTTTTGCATCCGTGTCTGTAGATGATAGATGGTTTTGTGCTTTGTAAATCAAACTGGAAATACACAATCCAGTTTTGTGGAAAATTATAAAGTTATAGAGCAACGAGTTTATACAAGTTTTTGAGAGGGCTCACAGTTTGTATTATATTCATGACTGGTTGAATGAAAGCATATTCATTCGCAGTTGCTATTATAACATATCTGATTCTGACCATATATGGGCAGAATGTTCCATGCCGCTCATCAACTATCGAAGTATCAAAAATTCATTTCTGGCGTGCTTAAATTTGAAAAAATGCTGTTTTGCCAGGCAATATGCTTGTGATGGTAATTTTTGTCCCGTAAAAAGGAGAAACTTGCATTGCTGGGGAAAAACCACTCACAATAACACCAAGCGATGCCTCTTAAAACTAAGAGGGCCATTTGCCACACTCCACCTACCCCACATGACCTCTGGTATGCACTTTTGAAGCAGTGAGACTGAGTTTCCAGGCCATAATTTTTCTTCTATTATAAAATAGTTGCTATAGGTTCTTCTGGATTGGCCGAGAGCAGGTGGGAAGGTTTAAAACTAGCACCAGGTTGAAGTATACACTGTGACTTTTTATAAAGAAAACGGAGCGTGATGTAGCGAGTACTAACATATGTGAAGCTCTTGAGAGTCATATACATATGCTTTGCGAGTCTCAAAAACCATCCTTAAGAAACCCAATAAACAAACAAACACGGTGCATCACTTAGTAGTGCTTTGCATTGTGGGTGGTTCGTTGACTTCATTTTACCCAATTTTCCCACTAAGCAGGAAAACCGCCCAGTTTTGCCTTGCAAAAGCCTAAGTTATAATATAAGTGAGGGTGACCCTGCATATAATTTGCTCTTTCATGCATGTATACTTCTATCTCATATGCATTAGGGCATTTGGCTTCATACAGTTACTGAATGATAGCTTCCCTGAATTGCAAGCTACAAATGGTATTGAATTAAAATGAAAATAACCACAAGATTATAAGAGTGAGTAAAGAGTGGGTAGCCGTAGCTAGAAGAGTTACTTACCCGCGCTTCTTACGATTTCGCTTCGGCCAGCAGCTAGTGATCTCTTTTTCATGAAGGTCTACCACGCTCCTAAAAAGAAAACGTTCGATCATTCACAAGAAGGACTTATCATTATCCACAGGCCCGTTGACACCCCACGTGTTCGTGGTGTGAATACACAATATGTAAATATATGTACTCTGTTTACAATTCATCGTGAAACAACAAAATAACAGTAAATAATAAGTGTCATTCTCATATAGTTTTGTTGAGGTTGAGCACAGGGCATATTAATGTCAACAAATCGGGCGTGACCATAACTTGAGTGGGGGCATTCTCCGTTATAATCCAAAGCTCTTAACTTTGCCGATTGCCCGAAAATGCAATGATTGCCACCTAAAAACATATTTACTGGCATTTTACCAACAAATAATAAACCAATCAAGATTCTCAAGCTGCACAAAGACACTTCTCAAACAAATTACTATAGTGGGGTGTACCAACCTCCTACGCTTGAATAAGAAACAAGCGAATATATGATAAAAAGTCAGTATCTTACCAACGTGGGGAAATGAATTTAAAGTAAATGTGTTGTATGTGAGAATTGGGAATAAACTGACATTCAGATAGTTGGCAGATTTTCAAGCTTGTGGAATTATTAGCAACGTTACATTTCGAGCAAATCTAGAAGATTCACATTCCGAAGTTTTCCTGGACCATCCCCATGAGAAGAATTACATCAGAAAAGCTGTCAAAAAGCCCTTAAAAATGGCCTATTTACTTCAAAAACATTCTGGTACTGGCGGGCTAACGCCCTTCATTTAGATAAGGTAAATGAAACAAGGATTGGGCCAAATCTTTCTCTTTTGACTATGGCCGATTGAAGAGAAATGGTTCAAGAATGCAGCTTTGTAGGACAACTAAGAAAATACATTTAGTATCGAATATTACTTATTCAGGTATCAAAATAGAATCAGACATCACTATAGATTCTATGTTGGGTAGGTGAAAGTGCTGGGAGAAAATTTAGCTTTTCGCAGAGCCACCCTATACATGTGCCCTTTTGATAGAAATGGACCACCTTAAAAATTTTTAACAATGGTCTTCAGTTAACTTAGCAACAGGCAAAAAGAACTCACCCATCGTATGGAAAATCATCTGCATTGTACATTTTCAATGCAATGAGTGTCAAACATGCAATAAAAATCACAACAGTTAGCACCGCTGGTAAAATGACCGGCAACCGGGTAAAACGGCTTCTCTCTCCATCGCTACTCACAGTATCGTTACCGGAACGACCAGCATTTGGTTCTTCTATTGAAGCATCTTTCTGTTCCATTGCCTTCAACTTTTGCTTATCAGAATCTCGTTTTACTCGAATATACTCCAATGCCTGTTTTAAAAGACTGTCCTTTACCTGTATGTGGTACACAAACAGCGGTCCATGCTTCATGTATTTAACAGAAGCAATTTTGAGATGAATGACGGATATTTGACGCACAGTTTGGAAGGTTGAGGGAAGATCCTGGAAACAAAATTTTTTGATTGGATTTCCATCTGTGCCACTGAATGAAATGCTTCCACAAGAGCAATCGCATTTCTCCTTTCCAAAAATTCTGAATAGTTTAAATGCTATTTTTTGGTATAGAGGAGAATTTATCTTCCATATACACTCCACTCCATTCGGAGGCATATCTTCTTTCCAAGTAAAATGTACAGTTCCAGAAGTATTTTTTAACGTGAAAGAACAGTCTGTAAAATAATATTATTAGCATCATAAAAAAGATCTCGAAAGGGAAAACGGGGTTAGATTAGGAGGTTCAAGGTAAATCTACCCTCTACCAGTGGTGTCGAAGCCAGGGGGTCGGTTTTGATTAAATCGTTAAGCAGAATTCTGAGCTTATCCTCAACCCTGGCAAACCTGATAATTCAGGCCCAACAGATCTAAAGAGAATACTGTGAGACTTAGTCGTATATGAAATAAACGTGAGGAAGACTTCAATATGCAAGGCAGGGGCGAATATTGAGTACCTAGATGAGCCTAAAATAACAGTATTTGATCTATGCTTCTCAAAACATAAGCGTGCTTCTTGGGGAAACCCGTTGTCCTCCTAACAAGGGGGTGAAATAAAGTAATTTAAGCTTTTTTCTTGGGCAGGAGGATTGACTGACCACCGCACCCAAGCCCCTTGTTTGGGGGTGTATCTGGTGTTAAGTCTGGGTAATTTTCAATTTTCAATTGAACCTCATGGTACGATGTGAATGGAAAATAACGGTATATTGAAAACTCAAGACTAGGATTATAAAAACCTTATTTCAAGTTGGGAAGTGAAGACATTTATAAAGCCGGGCTTAAAAGGAAAACATCTTTTTGGTTGTTTTAAAAGAAAATTTAGAGATTGAGAAAACGCCTAGATCGCTAACTAGTAGATTGACATCATCAACTTGGGCAATCTGCTTTGGACATGTGCTTTTACTAAAAAGATGAATATTCAAATCAAGTTGTCAAGGGAAAGATCACTATATAAAATATTCATTATGGGAAGCTTTAGCGGCAAAGCTTATGTTAAAAATCTGCACGTGTAATGAGAATAACTAACTACAAGATGAACCTCGAAATCTTATTAGACATCCGATTTTGAGCCTAAAATTTTGATTAAAAGGTCTTAACCAGCCCAACTGCAAATCTGTTTAGGGATCTAAGAATGCTGTATATGGCTAAAAACCAACTCATAAAAATATCCAACGCCAACATATCTAGTACGCAATACTGGCTTCGTGAAGTTAAACAAACACAGATGTAACGAGAAATAAAAAATCTTGCAATAGCACAAGCTTAGGGCTATTCATAAACAATTCTTAATTTTCAGCACCTAAATCCTCAGTATTGATATGAAATAAATTCTAATACAAGACTATGTTAGTGCAACATAAGACAAGACTGTCAAACAAGGATATCAACAGAAACTAAATGACCTAAAAAGGCTTAGAGAGGTAGCTATACAATCCTTGATAAAAATAAATGTATAAGAACTGGCTTTTATCGAAGAAAGTTAAATGGTGAAGTGGTAGAAAGACAAAAAACGGCAGTTTATGCTTTACTTTGTTTATCAAATCTAAGAAAGATAACAAGATCGATCAACTGCCGA
Organism: Catostylus mosaicus; assembly: GCA_964019065.1. Taxonomy (NCBI): domain Eukaryota; kingdom Metazoa; phylum Cnidaria; class Scyphozoa; order Rhizostomeae; family Catostylidae; genus Catostylus; species Catostylus mosaicus. The sequence goes on from OZ025187.1 coordinate 11,427,424, forward strand.
CGGTTTGCTCCTGCTGGAGGGGGGGGGGGGCTTAAAAACTTCTAGAGGTAAATTTTGCCTCTAATAAGTAGCTCATTGCCCTCACTCCCGATATCCTTTAACATTTTACTCAACTATTTATTTATAAGTATTAAATCCTGTATGTTGGTAGGGTTTGTGGCTTCTTAATAATGAAACAGTTAGCAACGTAACGTTTGTCGTAAAGCAACTTATGCCCAAATTTCATAGCCCACGAACAACAATGAAATTGCTCTCTAAGTCTCCCTAGCCATGGCAACATTTATGATTGGGTGATGGGATGATAAATTAGTGTTTATTGATAATTGCAAATTTAAATGGCTAATACATGATTTCATGATTATTTACATTTTTATACAAAGTTATCTCGATTTGGATAGAGCAATAGGAATGAAATAAAATTGTTGCAGTAGAAAAGCATCTGGTGTAAAAAAACAAGCAAATGACTTTTATTTTGACAAGTTGTATACTGCCTATTTTAAGAACCGTTAAAGTAGAAAAAACCCCTTTCTATTAACTTGTTAATCAAGGCATAGTCAAGGTAACCTGTCGATGGTTAAAAGGCTTACAATTTTGTTGGCAGAAAGCTGACAGGCAAAGAAAACTCGAAAACAAAGGACGAAGCTCGCTGACAAGAGCTGCTGTTTTCTTCGTAAAATTCGATCAGAGATGGTTAAGATAACGATGAAAGAATCCTTTCTTGAAGCAAGAAACAAAGCTTAAACAGGTCGTTCTTTGAAATATTGCGATGAAAGGAGCAATGAATGTATGATATTAGCAGAAAATAAATGCAAGTCAAATACATTAGACAGTGTTTTGTAGACAGAGAAAATAGAGCTTTAGCCTACCTTCGAGTGAGTTGAGCTTTGTTGAAACAGCTGTTCCGAGGAATAGCCACAGAACACAAGCAAAATTGCATTTGGCCATTTTACTGAATTTCAAAATCAAATCCTTCGCATATGAATTGTGTTTTCTTTCTATTTTCCCCCTCTACATAGTGGCTGAACTATATTTTCTCTCCATCGAAACAACAATTTCTCAGCAACTGAACTGAGTGCTTGCAGCTTCACTGTTCCACAACGCGACTCCTTTGTTATCTTTCGGCAGTAGTTAGCAACGATTTCCGAGCGCTAGTGTCTTCAGAAAATTCCTCAGCGCAAAATACAATCTGCTTGCGAAACGTTGAAAACTCCTTTCAAAGCTAAGGCGATTAAGTTGCCTAACAAGAGCATTTTTATGTATTTTGATCGTTTGTTTTTTACTAAGGAAAGTGAGATGACGTTGAAACTCGGGATTCTCCTCTAGGTCTGCAATAAAATTCAACGTGGATTTGTTGTGGCGAGGAATATTCGACTGTTTGAGTATGCCCAGCACAGTTGCAAAGAATCTACCTTTCTTGCCTGAGCATACGAAATAGAAGTGAAAAACATCGAATCTTGTAATGCTTCATTGTTATGACCTGACCGCTATCAATTAGCTATTTTCTCAAAGCTTGTTCGATCAAAGGAATGATTTTCGATGGAAAACAAAAACTCATTTCTTTATTCTAAACAGAATTATCCCACCGGGAAAAATTCTCATGTCTGCTGCAAAAAATAATCGAAATCGTTGAAACAAAAAAACAATGAATTGCCCAAGAGATGCACCGATTGCAAATAATGCGATTGGAGAATGTTCTCTGAATTTGTTCAAGTTTATGCATTTAAAACAGATACAACAGGGGGCTCCCTATATATGATTATTACTGCCAGATTTCATTATTTTTGACGTTGTTGAAAACACTTCTTTTGGTATTGGATAAGAAGTTGGAATAAAAGCTATGCCTGATGCTGATGCCGATGCCTTGGTTTGCAGTTGTGTATCAAAATCTGGAGCTGCACAATATCTGGTGTGAAAATCAACCAATGATTTTTAATTTTGAAAGTGTAGTGCCTCTTTACATACCTTTAATTTAGAAAATGCCCCTTAACAACCATCCTGGTGTAGTCAAGTCCTAGATGTTTTCTGGTCCCGTATTTGTCCAGCAGGTGCAAACAAACGAACCTGAAATAAGCAATTATTCTAAAGAGACATTTGCAACAATGCCAAGATTCTGGCACAAATCACACCCAAGGGTGTGGCAAGTGAACCACTTTTTAGGACATAAATTCAAATAAAATAAAAACGAAACTCAGAAAAACCTGTTGTGTTGACAAAGCTAGTACCCTTCCTGCAAAGAAATACTAGCTCAAATGAGATCATCGCTACTGGACAAACTCACCTGCGAAGATGAAAAGAAAACGAGCTTATTCTCGATTCAGGGATTAGGCCGTATCTTAGCAAATGTGTCTATCCAGGTAGGTAAAATGAATCCACAAAATGTGTAACCAGGCTTGAATATATATCATAATACCACTATACAGTGATAAAAAATACATTTCAAAGGCGGTATTAGCAGTGATTACTTTAGAGCTATAAGATTTACAAATGACTTAATGCAGATATGGCAAGCATTACACCCCGTAGGAAATCATCATTTCTTGTTGGATGTTATTGGGTTATTTGGCCCCATCAGGGATGAAAGGATTACTGAGATTTCCGCTGAATCTTCGCCATCCTTTGCAAGATAACGACACGAGAAGTAGGAGGTATCTTAAAAGTGGATGGGGGGGGAGGCAAGGAAGGGGCACACGACTTCCAATAAATTGTGATTTGAAGGGGCACTTTTGCATAAATTGCCAAAATGTTGGGGCTATATGGCCCTCTGCCTCTTGTGAAAATGACAGTCTCTTCTCTTCTTTCCAAGATTTTCAGTAGTAAATCACCATCATCGAGAAAATCGACTATTTAAATAGTAGAACAAACTCCATTCCATCCGATTAAGAGTTTTGTCCGTATTAATCACCTTAAACCCTAAACTTTTAAAGGATTCTCATTGAACAAAACCACAGTAATATTTAACCTAACAAACCATGGATTTTAATATGCGGGTTTCTACATGTAATCACACATTTTTTTGGATTTTGTCAAGGTAACACAATACAACAGGGAGTGAGACTTTCGTCTGTAAATATTTCAAACCTCTGTTTTCTCACGATTAAACATTTTTGAAGGAATATTTATGTCAACCCCCTGTTTATTTCGATCGCTATGTTACTAAGGATAAAAAAATACTGTGGCCCTTACGCGGGCATCCCACACGAGGAAAGTGCTTCTTAGAGGTTCTTAGAGACAAGCACCAAATTCAAAATAGTAACGGAAACAGTATCGTATCAGGGGGCAAGGGGCAGAACTCCCCAATGGTAAAGGGTTAAGAATCTGAGAGGCACAAATCTGTGAAGTCCTAAAAATGTTCCCACTGGAACCCACTTCCCCTTGCTTCTTTGGTTCCCCCGCTTTAAAGAACTGACCCTGGCTTCACCACTGACCCCATGGTAGATGTCACGTGACATTGAATACAGTGCTAATTGACTACGTCACAATCAACAACGTTAAATTGGAATCATATCGAGAAAGCTTTCATCTTACACTTATGAGCAAACGAAAGAGAGCAAGATAAAAATGGGAAAACGTCGATACTCTATAAAAAACAAGAAAATAATGACTGAAGAGGTAGAAGCACTGCCTAAACTGTTGAAAGCCTCTTTATGCATAACCATTGTAGGTGTACTGCTGTCTGGCATAAGCATCTACTTGCATCTAGGCAGCATTAAATTGCTTAGGCAGGCTGACGTGAAGCATCGGACTTTCATCAACAAAATAACCAATGCTCGACTGTTGGGAGATATACGGCAAATAGGCAGTGGCAAAAGAGGCTTAGATGGAGCAGAAGCAACAGAGTTAGGCCAAAAACAATGTCGACATCGGCAGAAAACAGAATGGACCTACCATGATGTGGATTCAATAGAGGCTGACAACACACTAACCGTCAACTTCTCGGCATCTGAGGTAGGAATTAGTACTTCGACAGCTCTTCTACTTGGTCGCTAGAGCCGCTTTAAAGCTACTTTTGGTTTCAGTGTCTGCTACAGTGGAAAAGATTGCTGTGATGTGATGTTCTTAAGTTACACGGCGGATATAAGAGTGGCTGAAGACATGGGTCAGGGTGTGCAATAAATAGGCAACCAATAGGATTTGTCATGGGAGCATTCTTACATCTCGGTGTCCGTTTATAATAACGTTGAGAACAATGTGAATATGTAAACACACATGTATACAAGAACAAAGGTTTGTCATTGAAAGGATAAAAACTAAAAGTCGCATTTCTAATTTTTTTCATTCAATTATAATTACTTGTGCCTTTTGAGACGAAAAGAAATATAGAGCTTTTATAGGAAACTAAGGCCTTTCAAGCAAACGCTAGGTATCATCAGAGTGTGACTTTTGCTGTATGCTTACACATAAAAAGTTATCAACAGAAGTTATCAGAACACTCGCAGGGATGAAACACCTTTGGACCAAAGTAAAAGGCAAGCATCAATAAAGGCAGTCAATGTTGCACGTATGTTAAAACAAACATGGAATTTAAGAGTTATACTAAAAGACAATACATCGCATCCTATATGAGACCGCTGGCTGTAACAAAGTAAAACTTTGTTCCATATCTACTTTCAGGTTGTATCTACAGCGTTTAATACGTAGATGAATCCGAATGACAATTCAATACCCGATTTTGTTTAAAAAGCCTCTCGTGACCAATCTGCTTTTTACACAATATAAATAATACAAAGAAATACTGTCCGGGTTAGCAATATTCAGAACCCAGGTTCGGAACATTAAGCAGGTAGAAACATAGATAGTTTTTACGTTTTACTATTTGCTGTCTTAATTTTCATCTCCTTTTATTCCTTCTAATTCTATATAGGCTGTGATAACCCATATCTTTTAGCAGCTTACATTTTTTCATCTAAATATTCTCTTTTACTTTATTTTACCGGTTAGCTTTCTTATTTCGCATTCTCTTTCTTCACACATTGAGACCTCTTTTCTCTGCCGTTTCTTGTCAATTAAGTTTGCTATGGCTAAGCGCTCTCAAAAATTCACTGAAATCACCCAAATATGTAGATATATTCATACCTTCATATATAACTATATTTATATCTATATCTATACCTTTATCTATATCTATATCTGTACCTATATCTATATACTTTTTGTATAGCCAACGCAATATAAATTGATAACAAGTGTGCACCAAGCTTGCCGTTTGCCTAGTGCTCTTAATAAAGCACTAAAATCTTTTTCAGGGGTATTTGATATCAACAGCAAGCTGTGCTTCTTCCTTTGGAAGCGTAAAGTCATTGAAACAGTCTGGAGAAGGAGCGAGCACACTTTACCACTGCGTGTGCAAAACTGATGTTGGACAGTTAAACGAAATACATCTGGGTTATGAGAAACTGACATGCACAGCTCATTATTGGGAATGTCCGGTAAAGTAACTATTTGCAAACTTATTCCGGATAAGAAATAATCTTGTAAAATTGGAATGCAAATAGTAAATAATTTATCAAAAAAGAGAATACTTAGTTTACTTGAGTATTACTTTTGAAATAATATTTGAAAGGATTTGTAAAAATAGTTCTGCATAATCCTTTGAAAACATTTTTGTCTTTAACTCTTATAAAGTGAAAAAGTACGAATCCGATATTTTCAGATTTAGGGGATTTAGATAACTACAATAAATAACAATCTCAAAGTTTAAGAGATTATGATCATTGAAAAGATTCTCGTGGTTTTTTGATGCACAATTGAAAATGCTTGCTCATACATAAACTCTTAGAATACCTTATATCATCTTGTTAAGCTTGCGTGCTTTATATGTAATATATATCATTCTGGATAGCTACAGCCAAAGGTACTTTAATGTTTTGTTGAATACGTTTAGATGGCAGTTGGGTTTGAGGTTCCACGGTTCATCTAGGATTGGGGTAGAATAGTGGATTTCAGCTCGGACTGTTTCAAGTTTGGTATTGGTTTCGGGTTCCGTTCCTTGGCTTACTATTAGATCTAGGGTTGCTATATTAGTGTGGTAGAGTTAGGATTGGGGATAGTGTTAGAGTGAGGGGACAGTTTGTTTTAGGGCTGCGTTAGGGCTATATTGTTCAACAAAGGCAGCTTGAAACCGTCTTCAACGGGTCAGAGCTCGAAAAAACCATTGAACTATAACCACAAGTATCTCCTTCTTCTTCTCTGCTAAAAACTCTTCAAAATTCAACGCCATTATATTCAAATGCCTTGTTGAGAAAAGACTGAGAGTGTTCTGGTACAACACCAGAATATAAAATTCTAGAACCGGTTCAAACCAAAATTCTTCTTGTTGTTAGATTTTTGAATTTTGTGGTATATAAGCTGTGCAAAATATGATTAACTGACAGCTGAATTATAATGCCAACGAACCGCGCTAACAGTATCAGAGAATTGAAAAGCATGTGCATCCACTACCAAGCAGAACTTTGAAAATCAAAATGAAAGGCGCGTACAAAAAGTCTCATAGTTAAAATAAAACATTTCTATAGAAAAGGTTTTGCAATACAAAAAAAGACCAAAGAACGCTCAACTACAGTTATAAATCAAGCCAAAACAGTGATTTATTCATGCAGTACAAAAGTCTAAAAACTGAACTGTTAGCCTGTGGTCATGCCTTAAGAACCAATACCTTTCATCTGATGGTGATACTTTCGTAGAAAGCCTTCATCAAGAATAAAAAGTTCTCATTTGAACTTAGTTCGTGTATTTGCAACTCTTCACAACTTTGCAGTACGTCAAGGGAGGGTACAACTGTCTGGATGTCTGAAGCTGAAAGAAAAAATATAATTAGATCTATGACCAGCTATAAACTAAAGATATTCTGCCTTGCACTTGAAGCTCTGTCCTGCCAAGTCTTATGTTTTGCTTCCTGTCCTGCCCTGCCCTGTCCTGTCCTGTCCTGTCCTGTCCTGTCCTGTCCTGTCCTGTCCTGTCCTGTCCTGTCCTGTCCTGTCCTGTCCTGTCCTGTCCTGTCCTGTCCTGTCCTGTCCTATCCTCTTTAATCTCCTCACTCGTTTTCGGTCCTATTTTGTTCTGTTCTTGACATCTTTGTTTCCACTTTAGAATTATGCCTTTTGCAGTTCTGTACTTAGATACCTTAAAATCTATATCATAATAACTAGTTTTTTTGCATTTCTTTTTTCTTCGTTTTCCGTAAACATCTTATTTTATATTTGTCTATCTTGAATTTCATCCTTTCTCTCTATCTTTCATCATCAATTCATTCATTTCCTTTACGTTCACTGTCAATTCGGTGTTTCCCTTCTCCGATTCTAAAAACAACTACTATCTCTCCCTCTCCTAAATCGGACTTAATTCAATGCATTGATTCATGGCCCCCTTAGCTGTCAGGCATCTTGTATCAGCCCGTTCACATTGACTTCATGTAAGAGGCAACAAATAAGGGCTTGAAAAAGGACACTCTAGATTGGCAAACAGTTTTGCTCATGTCAACAACAAAAACTCAACAACTGTAACATACGTCCATCTAGTCTCCACCAAAAAACACTAGCAGGAAATCGTGGCCAATGATCTTTGGTTATACCCTCCTCCTTTTATCATGATTACCCGTCTTTTTGCTGCACACAAACAAAAATTTTAAGGGAAATGTTGTTGGTAGGATCAAGTATATCATTAGATATTCCACTTACTTTCACCATCAAATAATTGAGCACATCTGCAGAACAAGGTTTCTTGAACTCTTGTAACGGGATCTGCAGGAACACCTACACTCCAGCTGCAACATAAAGAAAAACAAGTTCATTTTGCGTCTAAGCATTAGAATTTTTGCAAACATGTTGCTTTATCGACGTCACAACTCGTTAACTGATTAACTCGTTAAGTTAATAGGTAATTTAGTTAGTATACATGAGCATTAATTTTTAAAGCATATGCTTTAAACATCAAATAATTGCTCAAAATATAGGTAGGAAATCTTGTCAATCAATTTCAAACGCAAATTTTTTTTAATGGAATGTACTGCCTGTACCATAAACCATAATATGTGAGTAAACTACTTCCTATTGGAACCGATCACAAAACAGTTCCATGAAAAGCGTTTACAGTTACATAAACTATAAAGTCAAGGTATGTGAAGAAACTACCTGCTATTGGAAACCGAACACGGAACAGCATCATAAAAACCGCTTGCCGTTTCACTGATTTTAATGTCAAGGTCTATGAAGACACGACTTCCTTGTAGGAAACAGCAAACAGATCAGGAAACAGTATAATGGAGAGCATTTCCTGTTTCTTAAACTATAAAATCGCGGTATTTGAAAAAACTACATCTCAGTGAAAACCATCACAAATAGCACAATGGAAAGTGCTTCCCGTTTCACAACTCTGACATTTGCTTTTTAAAGACAACGAATGACTTTGATAATATCATCAATGACCAGACGCAAGAGTATAGAACAGAAGTATCAAGTTTAAAGTGAAGCATAGAAATTCTCTTCTTCTGGGTAATGACAATTAACATAAAAACACTTACTTGTCTCTGAGAATACATCTACACCATATTTTGTTCCTAAGAGATGATTTCTTTGACGACTCCTATGAAAATATTATCTCAGCGTTATTTCTAGGGGTTGATGATCTATGCAATAGCTCAAAAAAGGTAATTCTAGAAATCACTGATCACTTCCAGCAGTTTTGTGATACGCTTGTTTTGTTCACAAAACTTCAAACATCTCACTTATGGCGGATGAAGACTGAGGCTGTTGATTGTTGATCAATCGATCATTAACATTTGCATGATCAATCATCTGTTCCCAACCTTATTCTGAGCTATGGTATTGATCATCAACCATTTCCAGGTAGATAATAAAGAGTCAGTAAGGACTAGAACAAGCAGTAGTGAAATCGAGGCCATTAAGGTTAAATGAACTTTCAATGCTAAAAGAAATTTTGAGACAGGGGTTCACATATGGTTGGGTGGAATAAAAGGGTAAGTGGTAATAGCTTCTTCAAATCATAGGAAGATCTCGTAGACAATTGTCAATGAATTGTAAATGATTTACTATCAATCTGATTATAAATAGATGAAGACGCTATCACTTCCTCTACGTACCAAAAAGTTAACAAGGTCCAGAGCACGCTTAAAGTCATATTCATCCGCATCAGTGTTGCTTTCTCCCGTGTAGAGCTAAGAAAAAAGAATTTTAGAGATAAAAGCAGTGCTCTGTTCTTCTGTATCGTAAGCAAAGTGATAAAATGTATATGGAACACAACAATACAGCAGAATATAGCTTAGAACAATAAAGAAACAGTTGACTACCGCAGCGATGTCCTAAATCCAACTTCGCGAAATCAACTTCTTACAAGTTGTTGAACTTCATTTTACAGCGAATTTGTAATTATGATCATGTTGAAGGTTGAACTCGCTTCGTTGAAAGGAGATGCTCAGTAGAAATCAGAAATCAAAAACAACACTTAGTGACTATACTCTTTAGTGAGTTCTAGCTAAATACATTACGGATGTAGTGCAGTGGCGCAGCGGAGTAGAGTAGAGCAGAGAAGATTAGACTAGAGAGCAGAAGAGAACAGTTGAGTAGTAAAAGAAGAGAACTGTAAGATAGAATATAAAAAGGGTATGACAGAAAACATACCTCAATCAAATCTTCCACGGAAAATGGGGGCATGTTGTTTATATCAATATCGGAATTCTGAAAACATAACCAGAATTAAAATGCAACAGTGTTGAGTAAGAAATACTTGAGGTTGCATCCTTTTTCAGATCAAAGAGAAGACGGCTCCAAAGTAGCTTAAATGAGACGGTGAGGTAACTTCAAAATCCTGTTCATGAAATTAGCCTGGATCTAATGTATATAGATGCAGGTAGCCTGCGTCACGAACGTTGAAACCAAAAAAATAACCGTTTGTGGGGTCCTTGATTTTCTTGCTCTGGCACTGGATCATCAGAAGGGAATAAAATAATGAATCGTATTAATTGGTCGATTACAAAGTTGCCATGGAAATCAGGCAATGTATTTCTTTTATTGTTCCAATGGGTAGTCATCCCTATGTCCATTTATCGCTGCTATCACCAAGCGACTAAGAAACCAAAACGCGACCAAATGTGCGAAACAGAATTTACAATTGACAGTTGGCAAGCTGTTATATCGCAAAAATCCTTCTAGCCTTCAATCATCCAACGAAGACACATATGAAACAGTGACTTCTATGCCAGGCAGTGGTAATGAATGAGAATCGATAGAAATTAGCTATTACCTCAATGACTGTTGACGGGAGAGTCTCTTGGTGCAATATAACATCAAGTTCATTTTGAATGTCTAAAATTGAGGAAAGAAATTCCGGCTTTTAATGCTTAATTCGTTTATGTACACGTTTATGTCGAAGAGAAGGAAAGGGTGAATCAACTAGGATAAGGCACGTAAAGCTGAACAAAACTTAGCTGATAGCCATTGTTGAATTTAAGGTGTTAGATGTTGCGTAACGTTTAATTGCATAACATTAGCATTGAGCATGGGCATTAGGCATGTTCTTCGGAATAGGGGTAAGGAGGACCTAGCACTGAACGGATGAATAAAGAGTCATGGTGGTTTTTAGCTGACACAAATAAATATTTTTACCTCCTAAATTATCCGCCATGCTATCATGGTCTTCTTCCGACGCCAGCAAGCAAAGTTTCCCAATTGATAACATTGTCTGAAAGGTGATGGATTTGTATTAATAAGTTGATTTAGAAATATTTTCTTTGCAAGGGGTTAGTTGCTAGGGTGCCCGTGTATGGCAACATAAGCAAAAAACAATGCGCATACGCAGTACACTCACCCCGATACCAATCTCCCCTTAATCACTAGTTGGTTTCCGATTTTTTTTATCATTTTTTAACGACTTCTAGGACCCAATTTGGGGACACATGCAGTCGTAAAAAATCGTTTTTTTCTGCCTCGGCCTGGCGCAGGTCCCATGGTGTAATGGTTAGCACTCTGGACTCTGAATCCAGCGATCCGAGTTCAAATCTCGGTGGGACCTGTACTTTTTATGCCGGTCACTTTTTTTACCCACAAATTTTTTCAACCAAATTGCTACATGACAGTGCGCTACTCGAAAATCGACAGATATATTTTACTAATGAACTTTTACAATGAACGGGCAGGGTAAGATTCCAGATCTTCAGGCTCAAGTAAAAGTGAACTTTGTTTCCAAAGATCCAATCCAAAAAAACGAATTATTGTCTCACATGCGATGAAGGATAATTTTTTTGCAAAGAAATAAAGAGATCCCAGGTTAAAAATACGCTAATTAGTTAATTGATTAACTAATTATAAACGGATAAATAAATAGGTTAATATTTTGACTGAATGATTGATTGATTAATGGATTAATCTATGAATAAATGAACAAACCAATAAATCATTAAATGGATTGAAGCATGAATGAATTAACTCATCAATGAATCAAAGCATGAATACATGAATTAAAAAAAAAGAATGAAAGAGGAAATGAGTTGGGACAAAATTAGTCATACGCAAACATCATCTATCTATATACCTTGGCTTTTTGGAAGTACATCAAGGACTTTTGGAAATACTTTTAGCCAGGTCTTTGGTAGTATCATGCCCTGGTACCTTGGAAAATTGCAGTAGTTCTATAATGTGTTGTGCAACTTACCTTCTTCCTTGCCAGATAAGAATTCTCATTTCTTGCGCTTCTTTTTAGGACATGCGATGCCTTGATGAAATATAAAATGGCATTAATGTTTTCGCTTTGGTTACAAAAGCCATGTCACATATTCCTTTAATGTAACTTTTTCCAGAGAAAATTTCAAATTACGTTTTTACATATACTGTTTTAAATATTAAATACAAGTGTTTTTATTTCTTTATATAAATATACTTATCAATTCTAGTTATGAAGTTGTTAAGCGAAGGACCCTTTGAAAATCAGTAACGCCAAAGGGCAACTTTTCTTAAATATTTTAAATCGAATCAAACCAATCAATCAAATCAAGTCTTATCAATCCCCTCTCTTATTATCAATCACTATAACAATAATTCATGTGTTCAAAGGCTCCTAAATATGGATGGAATGTGCATAATAACAAAAGGTTACAAACCCCCTTACCAATGGTTTAAAATTGTATTTTTTACCCCCATACTAAAACAAAATCCGGTAGCCTCTCATAGACATTGTATTACTTTCACCCGACTTAACGGTCTTTTAGCAATTCTTCGGGGGAGGAATAAAAATTTTAGACATAAGGAGGGCTAGCCTTTATTCATTCACATGCCAACGTAATAATTACATATAAACTGCTTATAGCTGATAATAATTACATTATTCCACGTGCTTGCACAAAATTTGGTCCTACCTGTACACCTTATCATAAAAGCCATTCATATTGGTGACATATATATCAGGCAACAAAGAAAAATAACATGGTCTATGTGTTCCGTTCCTAAAAGTTACTTGTCTTAAAAGGGGCAAATCTGTCGTCCATTTTAACAGCCAGGATTTTTACCAAAGTTCATTTAGCTTATTTGGAATATTTAGGGCAAAAGCCAATTTTTATAATTTGTCATGATAAATGGTTTTTTCTTTTTAAAAAAGGTATCCTTAAGTTCTTAAATAAATATAATCGAGGTGCCCTTGTTCGATTATATGCCTAGAGGTTTCTGGGGACTGTTTAATATAGCCTAAGATTGACCTTTCATAAAATGACAAATGATAAAACATTCGTTTCGGTTTGTCCAACTACACTATTGAAAAATACCAGATCCAAGGTGCAAGTGAGCAATGTCCAAAATTTTCATCTACTTTTACATAGGAATTATCTTATATTAATTCTAACAGATTTCAAATATTTTAAAGTGGTTAGCTTGCTTTATTTAACAGGAGCGATTGCTGATTAAATCAATGATTAACTTGCATAAAATGATAAAAACAAACAGGATCTAATGTAAAGAAGACAACGGTTAGAGTGCAGATACCTTTTCATATTCACCAGTTGCAATGAAGTGGAGCCAACTTAGATCATGATGCGAGCTCAAGAATCGTTCAAGCTGTGGCGAAGAACCCTGACTAAGTAGTTTACCCAGCTCACCTGAAAATAAAGTTAGTTAACATAAAAAGTGTATAGATCTAGAACCAGAAAGTTTGTCGGTTATCAATTTTATACAACGTAAAATGTAAGTCCAAATTGGGATGGGGTATCTGGTTTGCAAAACAGTACTATACATATTAATAAATATGAAGTTTGCAAAGTTGATGTATAAAAGATATGCAGGAAAAGAATCTGAGACAGCAACAGATGGGAGAACGAAGTGAACGGAAGAGACTAGCGCAGAAAAGCGATCCCCGATTGCAGGTAGGAAAAAAACTTTTTTCGTATTTGTTTGTTAATATCTCACCTCTATCCAAATACCATTTGAACAGAAAGTCTAAGAATCCCTGGAAAAAATCGAAAAATGCAAAGATTAAAATAACCAAAGAAGCTGAATGATCTAAAACAACAAAATAAAAAACCTATAAAATCACACCAGATCTGGGAAAAAAATCAGACCTTAAGCGATAGGTTCTCTAAAATTCCTGGGTCAGACATGAAATGTATAGGAAATAAAATTTACTTTTAGAGATGAAGAAAATAAACAATTCTTGTGCTGCGAACCAAAGCACTGTTCCTGTACACTATTAAGTGTACTATTATGCAGCAGTATCATGCAGAAAAGCTGTCTCATATGTATTGATAAGCACTTTAATCATCGAAATTTGCTTGCTGAAACACACAGTTTAAATTACATATTAGTTGAAATTTCTAGCTTCTTGCTTCCGGAGTCAGTACAAAGCATGTTTGTTGAAAATAGCGCCTTTCAGTGTACTTAGTTATGTTTCCACTTTTTCATGGAATTTTTGCAGTATACAACAGTGATTCAAAGAATAACGTTCTGGAACATTGATAACAAAATTTTAACGAGACAGCATCATCAGGATGAAATGCTGCCGTCCCCGGTGGACTGCAGTTCAAAACGATCCATTGCTCTGAAGGATGTTGCCTAAATTCTCCCAGTCACAGACTGTTCAAGAAGATAGATAATTGGAAAACCTAAACCTAATTATCATCATGAGAACTTAAAACATCAAAATTGTTATTTAAGTCTGAACGAAAAAATATAAAGAAATTATTGGAGCATTGAGGCACAAAGAAACAAGCATTCTGGTTAATAGCATCGCCTTGACCATATCATTTTACTTCACGCTTTATAATATCAAATCCTTGTGAGATTGGGTCTTCCTGGAGAGCTGAAGCTACAATCTTACAAAGACTGTACTTTAAAATGCTTTCATTTGCTAAATACTTTATACTTTATACTTTATAGACGATAAAAATACGTACTTTATCTTTAAGTGTCGCCTTATATTTCTCAATTTTTTCGCTATTTTCTTCTTTTTCGCATATGCTAATCATGAGAGTGAAATCTTCGTATTTTTCAGCCAGTGCTAAGGCCATTTTGTAATGTTCTTGTTCCACTATGGAAGGTAAATGGAAGAATTACCACTTGAAAATTTTGACAGCTTTCATTATTCAATTTGGCATCATCGTCCTTTCCTTTTAGAAACTTTCAGATCTCACACAACCATTCACTCACTTCCTCAGCCTGTCATTGGACTAAATCAACGTCAATAAATTAAATTTATAGATCATACAAAAAGGTAATAAATAGCTAACATATTTTAAAAAAAAGCATAATCAGACAAATCGCATGGTAAGCAAAATAAACATGACAAAAATCCCGAGAAAAAGATAACATAATGGTTGAGAAACATTATACAACCGAACAGAACCGGAAAAATAAGATAAATTGTGTTATGTCATCAAATATTTATCAGTATATGTAAATATTAGAATGTTTGCTAGCATAACATTTCAAGAAGTGACCATAAAACTACTTACTTAGCTGTTCTATGACAGATTTTCTCTCGTTTTCAAATTCAAGTTGAAGTTGAGTACAATCGCCCTGTGTCGCCCTGGAACAATACATACAAATGTTAATAAAACGCACTTCATAATGTATTTCATAATGACCTTCAGGGCTTGATTCCTAATAATATTGAATCCTAAGTACTTTTGGCATAAGATGAGTGGATTTGGCACATGGAAGGGGACGTACACTTGAATAGTTTTTGGTCGGGTACTTTGCAAATTAACATGCAATCTTTTGAAAAGTTATTTTAATGCAAAAGATCTTTGTGATTCATAAAATTTTTCATAATTTGTGGTCAAGTGTATTGAACTGAACGGATTTTAAATAATCAAAGATCTTACATAGTCTAACAAACGACTTTTGTATCAAAAGAGTACTTTAAATCCGCATTTTCTCGTGTTTTTCTATGAGTGGAAGATATAATGCAAATAAATCCGAATACGAAATGATCTTGAATGTAACTACCAGAAATAGAACGGCAATGCTCTTACTTGAGAAACTGCAATTGAGTGACATAACCATCAAGAAGCAGGTCGGAAAGATCTACGATCTGTTGCAGTAGGTTTTTTGTTGTCTGAAAATGCAAATAAATCAGGATGAAGACTGTTCATGTCACACAACCTGACCTGAATTTTTATATCCCAAAGATTTAACTTCGCGTATTGACCGATAACACTTCATCTAATGATGCTCAAAATTTACAAAACAGAGTCATAACAAGAAGCTTTTCGGAAGATATTCGAGATAAAAATGAGTGTTATAAAAATGAGTGTTTAGCTATAAATTTTTCCTCTAAT
Source organism: Catostylus mosaicus (assembly GCA_964019065.1). Taxonomy (NCBI): domain Eukaryota; kingdom Metazoa; phylum Cnidaria; class Scyphozoa; order Rhizostomeae; family Catostylidae; genus Catostylus; species Catostylus mosaicus. The sequence goes on from OZ025187.1 coordinate 11,443,193, forward strand.
ATAAGAATGAACAACTTTAAATTAAGGGAAAAATGACAAGAATATAAACTATGCAGGAGGGGGATCTAATAGGTGATAAGAAAGGCCAATGATTCAATCAATGAGCCATCTCGCTGCAGACTTTCTGCCAACGCTAAGCCCTATTAATGCTCATAATACTCATCTAAATCTGACAATGCAGCGGGGCAATCGCAGCAAACCATTGTAAAGCATGCAGCCCATCAAGGAGACAAAACTATACACCCGCAAAGTGCTTACGCAGGTTAACATCTATAGAGGGGTGGATATGGATAAGAATGTGACCAACGATTGGTCACGATATTGTGATAGACGAAAGAGATAATGTATGCTGTTGTTACGTACAAGATTGAGCTCGAGCCAATGACAATTTTCGATTTGCACGCCAATGCTCAAACCACGACTCACTTTACCACAGGTACTTCATGTCCACTGGCTTTAGCCAATGCTCACATTTCCTCTCTCCATCCGCAGATGAAGAGGTGGGGTTCTCTTAGATAGCCTTCACAGAATACACGGCCTAAGAGTCCCCATCAGCTTCACATGTGACGTGAATAAGCGAAAACAAATTTCACTTTACTAAAACTTCGCTTTGTTCACACAACCTCAGATTAATATACGACAGATAATGACCAAAAGATTGATGAAAACATATATCAAGATAATGGAGCGGAATGGATAATACCGGAAAAGACGAAAGGCAGGGCATTCTGAAGGATGCTTAATACTGTCGGTAAGTTAAATGGAGATATTTTACGTACTGTTGCAATATCAGTATTTATCAAGCCTTTATCTGCCGTCATTCCAATCTGTAGAAAACATCAGAACTTGCAGTTAAGCCCAATACAATTCACACCAACATAAATTTTTAGGCGATGCCGAATAATGATAATAAAAATAATGATAATAGTGGCAAGCATTTATTTTCATATGAACTAGAATAAAATTACAAACATCACTATTACAAGTACATCTGTAATTTACTGGTCTGGGTTTACAGCATTAACGTAAATAACAAGGGTAAATTATGAATTTACTAAGGACCAGAAAAATAATAATGGGAATTCTTAAAAGTGGGTCATCTTTTCATAGTAGGCATTGGTCACAATCACAGTTAACAAGCAAGCTAATTAATTTCTACTATTCACAGGAATTAAATTAATAATTTACATAAGGAAAGAGTTAGAGGAATAAGTTAAAAGAGAAATAAATTAAATTACCTAGGTTGGAGGTTCAGTTGGATATATAATTCATGTCAAGAACCCGACCTGGGCTACAAAGGGTGTACAACACTAGCAGTTGCAACTATTGTTTCATTGTTTGTTCTATTTTCGATGCATTTAGAGTATTCAAATTTTTGAAATTATCAGGTAGGTGAAAAATGTCAATTAACACATTATCCAACGCTAATTAATTTCTTGCCACCGAAAATCTAAAAACATCACATTCAATTTCAGTATTTTTCCTACCTGGAGTAGGGAAAGTCACTCAAGTTAGTCAATATATAATATAAGGTAAAATAAATTTAGAACAGATCATATTAGGTCACACATATACCAGTTAGAACAATATTCCTCTACCTGTTTTTTCAGCACCGACCTGATTCCATTTGGATCATCTTGAGCTACAGAAATAGATCAAAGATAGTTCTCATAATGAAAAAGAATCAAGTTGAAAAAGCTATACCAGGGTGTTTAATGTTTTCGCGCAGTTTTTGCTAAAAAATGTAAATAATTGCCTTGAAAACTAAAACCTATTCTGGCAATTTCAGTCTCCTATCTGCATTTGCTAACAATATTTCTTATCCGTATATTGACAAAACATAAAACTGAATGGTTCGCGCCAACAGACACCACCGTGTTCATTAGTTCGTTGATTTTTATTTTGACGTAAATAACAAACATACAAGACAGCAAAATCAATAATAATAAACAAATACAAACAATACAAGGGTGTATTTTCTTTCATTGTACTTCATTTCTTAGTTGCATTTCTTTGCTTGCATTGCATCAAACTTATTCATGTACTACATTTTAGAATTGGCGCACTAATTCCAACATAAGATGACCGTGAAATACAGAATTTCCTTTATATAGATGGATAAGGAGATTAAATGGAAAAACAAAGCCATATTGTTAGATGGTATTCTACAGAGTGCAACCTACCTGTCCACGGAATGTATTTTATGCCTTCAAGGTTTTCAATGTTTGGGTGATAAAATGAAGCTTTGCTTTGTCTGTATAACCACGCATCTTTCAGTGCAGACTGAAAATTTATCAAGATCATACATCACTACAAAGGATGCAACTCAATATGAATACATACCATTAAGATATGAATCCAAATATGAAGAAATCAAAAGCCACAAATATAATTTTAAAAATAATAATGGGTATTAAAAGATCCACACGACGTAGCTATTCTCTGTTAAATGCTACATTAAGTATTATTAACCCTAAAAAAAGACTGCTATGAACAAATGGTTTGTCCATAATATGTTAAAGGGAAAAAACTATACAATAACTTATTTCTTTGTATCTGATTAAAATCTATGTATCAATTTTATTCTAAAAAGTCTTCACATAAGTTTAAGCACATATGAAAAAATCTCTCAACTTACAATGAGTATATTGTTGACGTGCATAATAATTTCAATCTGTTTTTTAATTGACGTTTGTTGGTTAATGACATCATCTTCGTGGTCTGTTAAATTTGCAAAAAGTTCTTGAATCTTGCCAACCTACAAAAGGAAAGTAACTATTTTAGGGCCAGATTTGCAATAATGTTGTTCCTAATAAAGCCGCTGTCTAAACTGCCATAAATCGTAATGCCTTGTGTATATCATTATACAAAGCACGGGTAAGTCTGATTATTGAAACAAATAAGGGTGATTGATTCTTCATATCTTCCCTAAGACAAAACCAGCAAGTGAAAATAAACTAGAAACAGGCTCTAGAATAAAGAACTTACAGTTATCAAAGCTGTATGCAGTCCCCTCTTAGAAACAGGAAATAGTGAACAAGGTGAATGCCACGATAAAAGGGCGTATCGATGGATTGGTGAACATATTGATGGCTTAGAAACAAATGCAATGCATACCTCTCTGAAAAATATATCCTGAAAAGTGAGGTTTCTTGGAATATCATCCATTCGTTTTTCAACAACAGATTTAATTACATGCTGCACGAAACTGTCATCTCTAAAAAAAAACAGCGAATTGTTAACATACATGCTACGTTTAATTCAGCGCCACGATTAATTCATGCTTTTTAGAATACTTCCTTCAACGCTTTGCTTTGGTATCAATAAGACTCGGTCTTAATAAGTTTCAGTCTCTGTTTCATGTCCTGGAAAAAGCAGTCTATTAACACAGTTAACGATAAGGTCGAAGAACAATAGTGACATCTTTATTCCTTTATTCATTTCATTATTACAGCAGCCTTAGGCAGATAAAACGGTAAAGCATTGTGTATACCGCTGCAGCCATTCGGAAAGCCGAATTCTCCGATCGATAGTAGCAGTAGTAATATTGTAAGCATAATAAAAGGTAACGTAGGTATCGACGCATCCAATACTGGCTAATATATAAAGCAATTACTGTTCGGTCTACTTACCTTAAGTTAATCATCTGTAACGCTTGTGCTGCACAGAGTTTCTCAGCCTGTTCACACAATTTGAACTTTGTGTAGTATTCTTCGCCATCTACACGACAGATTGTTAGCTACGACAAAAGTGAACTGACTGATGAAACACAAATCGATACCATGGATGGATTATTTAAAACAATGGAAATTCCAAGACTGGTCACAATACCAACAAGATAGGAAAAGTGCTGTCCTTAGAAGGAGCTATTTTTAGAACTTATTCTTAATGTACATTGTAAATAAGGTACACTGTAAACAGGCATGTGTGTAGCTTATCAGTGGGATAATAAAAAAACAGAAGAGATATGACCTTTTAACAGGCAAAATTACCATATAATTTCATGGCTTAATCTAGAAACATTTTACAGTCAAGCAAATAGCGACTCGAGGTCTGAGGCAATTCATATTGCTAGGCCACAAACAGAGAACTGCTCGTAAGAATCAAAAGGCTTGCTACAACGTAAAAAAATGGAAAATGCAAAGCAAAGGATTTAAACTTTAAAGTTTGCATCTTCAAATCGAAAGCTCACCTTATCAAAGACTTCCACATCGTTAAGAAACTTAAGGAAGAAGTCAAAAACGCGCTCTTTATCTTTCAATTGTCTCATGATAAGGACAGAATCAGTTGCTGCTTGGCTACCTGACGTACAAAATGAAAATTAAAACATTTATGTGGTACAAAATTAAAATAATCACCTCAATAGTACTTTTACCTACAATCTCCAACACCGAGTATGGATGTAAAGCTAATGGCATCTTCCAAGTATTATACGCATTTTCATGATGATTTTACATTGATATATAACGACTTTACAGTAACGGTGATGATAAAAGTTTTCTTTAAAAAGGATGACTGTTTATAAACGCCCTTACTGTTGTTTCCCGAGAATGTTTCCTTATCTCATAACTAAAAGGCAGCGAGAAAGGTAAGCATTTTTCTAAATTTTCTGTAAATCAATAATTTAAGTAAGCGGTATAGACCCTTTCACACCCGGTGATAATACAGTTTTACAGTAACAACTAATGCTTTTATTCAGATTGAAGGGAGTAGATAATTGACAAGTACATGATACATAGCTCCATGTTGGAGCAATGACGCGCTAAAAACATTGAGCTACAAGTGAATCAAGCTAATGAACCTTTACCATCTGGTAAAAAGTAACTAATTTTAGCTAAAGACCAAAGGGCCACATGGTCCCTCGAAGGATTGAAGGGCTAGGCTTCTACTTACCAATGGCTGCATGTTGAGCCCATCTCGGATCAGATGCAGGAATTGCATCGATAATTTCATTGCCAATTGCAATTACTGCCTCGTTCAGCGTCTCCTCCGATGATATCATCGATACTATTTCCGTAGCTTCAAACTAAATAGAAACAAACATTGATAATGCTTTTATTTGAACAAACTCTTTTTATATCTGCTTTTGCCAATCATTACAATCATTATACATAGTATGAAGCAACGAATGCTTTATCCTATGGTCGTGCATTTTGGGAGAAATTGTACTTATAGGGACCCATTGAACCCTCATGGATGATCTATGATATTGGGGGAACATAGACAAAAAAGTGCATGCTTGCCGTAGTAGCCCCGTTAATAAAAGGCTCGACAAATGTATGACCCATTTTATTTCTATTCGCTATTATTTATTTGATATTTTCATTAGTGCTATCATCAGATTGTTAAGCAAAAAACTAAAATAAATGATTTTATCAAAATTTTGAACAGAAATTTTAAAAACACTAATGCTTTACTAGCTCTCTCAATCGTCCTCCAATTGTCATTTGACGAAAAAAGTTTCTCTAATGCCATCCACCTTAATCTATTTCTTTCTCATTCAAGGTTCATTATTCAGGTTAATTATTTAGGTTCATCATTTAGCTAAAACCCCGACCGCCCCTAGTTTTTGTAGCTTAGAGACAGCAACAACACGCATGCTTCATGAGTTCAAAGGGACCCAAAAGTAACGAACAGCCGTGAACACTGCAAGTAAAATTATACAATTATAACACCTCCGTACCAATTTTCCCTCAGAATGCTTGTAGAATGCTTTTCTCAAAACATCTTTTAAGTCTTCATCTGCATAGTCTACCATCTTTGTTTGGCCTCGTTCCGTTGTATCCTGACAAAAGAAAAATAGTCGGTAAAGCGAAACAGATAAATCATTGACCACAAGGACGCTAGAGTTCAAGGCATATGATGGAGTAATCTTGTAGTTATATAGATTAATCTTGAGCCAGTAGTTTTGCAGCTTTGAATTCTCGCAGTGTCGGCTGTTTGCGTCGCCGCATGTAGTCATTTCAGATGGTTCTGAACAATGTTTGTCTGGTGTTTTTGGGACGGAAAAAGTTATTTGATGACTTCAGAAGGCCTACATTAAATTTTTAAAGAGACCAAAATGAATTTTAAATAATGCTGGTTCCATTCAGTCCACACTCGTGTAACTATAAAAAATAAAATGAGCAGATATCGACTTGAAATTGTGTCATTGAAAGAAGGTAGTTTTTCATCTGAATAGCATTGTTATTCTTAGAGTTAGAACATTGGCAGGTTACTAACTTAGTGTAGCCCGCATGACACACGATTAAGTATAAAATCGGTCAATTTGATAGATTTCTTGTTATAAGGGTACCAGAAAACCGGTATTGAACGTGATTTGTTATTTCCAGAGTTGCTTATTCCTAGATCACTTAACATGGAGGCAAAAATAGATATGTAAAGGGGGGTAGCCATTTAACTGAACCAATCATGTAACAAAATCTAGCGTGATATCTATGGCAACTAAGAAAAGTAACCAATCAAAATAACAATTATGATAGTTGATCAGACCTCTTGACAAGAAATCTGATGTGCTAATAGAAATCTGCTTTGCCTGTTTCGCCCAGTATTTTGATAGTTTCTACTGTATGTGAGATAGACTAGACGCAATAGGCCGTTCGCCGTTAATGTCCGTTAAAATACGAGAATATAACCAATAAAAGAACCATGAAACAAGCAAAATACCACAATCAAATATGGTTGGAATTGAAATTATGCCACATACTGCCACTTTTCAGTAATCAGCAAACATTGTATTAAACTAATAATATAATATTACTAAAACAAACTGATACATACCATCGAACTATCTTAAAATTATTTACAAAAAACTAATTACAAATCTTGCAATGACAGCCCTGCAATCCAACCAGAAAAATGAACAGTGATGATAAATTTGCAATAACTCAGGCGCCTCCATCGAAAACAACGAACAGGGAAAACTTACCCTCGATGGTTCTGATGGCCTAAGTGCTTTGGCGTCATGACTTGTATCCATTTCAAGAACACTAAAAAAGTATAAACATTTACAAGTCTGTCAGCACACTTTAGACGTTTGATACATGTGGTAACAGACACAGTTAAACAGTATTAGAAAATCCGTAACGAATTTGCATATGCATATGGTCTAAATCAAGATTTGAAAACAGGTAGAAGGGCATTGGCTGAGCTTGAGCAGATGCTTATTCTATTCATTTGATTTTTGTGAGAAAGATAAAAGTGATGAATTATTAAAATGGCCTCCAATAAAACTGTTGTTGGGTGGCTCCCTTGAAAGGGAAAGCGGTTAAAAAAGATAATGTATTCGCGCTTTTGGTTTTTTAAGATGCTGACTGGTCTGTTGACTGCATTGCGTCGTTTTTGTATATTCCTTTGGAGAAAGTCTGCATACAGTTTACATCATTATTATCAAGTTTGAGTACTTATGTTCCATTCCAAGTAATAGGATAAAATGTATAATAAAAAGTCGATGGAGCATTGTATACAAAAAAACATTTACCTTTTCGCACCCGGATTTATTTTTACTCAACTGTCATAACCCATAAAAATCTACGCGTTTCAGGGGGTAGCATAGTCAAATAATTAAGGTGGAGGCCTAAACTATAATAGAAACTTCCATCAAAACATTTACAATATTTTTTACTTTACCCCTGAAAAATTGATTTTTAAGGTGTTTGTCATTGGGCAATATGGCCCGTCCAGGGGTAAAAGGGTTAAACGATAAAAATAGCAACAGTTACTCAGAGTTTTAGCTTGCTACCCCAGCTAGATGTTGCAAGTCTATGAAAATCGAAGAGCCAAGCCATGGTTCTTATTAGGTAGGGGAGGGGGGAGGGGTTAAGAATGCTATAGGATTCAGTCTTTATGAAAGGATATCAAATTCATTTAATAAGAATACCTTGATGGGGAATCCTTGTAGTATGCAACAACACTGAAAAGTCCGTGTCTTCTGGATAAGAAAACTGCATCAGTGCCATACGAGCCTTTGAACAAAAATACTCTACTATTACAAAGAAAACTAGTGCCATATCCGATGTTAACACGTTTTCGGCTTCTTTGTAGAGCAAAGTAACAAGACTATGACTACATAACAAGAAAACTCCAAAACAAAAGCCAGTTTTATATGAGTCCATCTCAAGAAACATGTGACATTATACGTATGGAAGTGCACAGTGCACTCGCGTCTGCAAGTGACGAGAATCGAAACATTAAAAAATATGCTGAACCATCTTACCTCCACCGACAACCTTAGCAGAATCATTCGGGAATTTCACTTCCACGAGGCACGATTTCACTTCCGATACTGAAAAGCAAAGCCAATGTCAACAGGCACTTTCCTTAACAACAGCTTTATTACAAAAGAAGCTAGATGGATGAACTAGAAACTCCACTATGAAGATAGCTTCAATGTTGATGTCATTTATATACAAATTAGTTTTTCAGCACATGAAATATGGCAATAGAATCTAAAATTTAAAGTGATAAAAAAGCTCAATAATAATAATAATAATAATAATAATGATGATAATAATAATAATAATAATAATAATAATAATAATAATAATAATAATAATAATAATAATAATAATAATAATAATAATAATACATATCCATTGCAGTTCTTCTAGGGAGTTGTGTTCTAGAGTCTAGCTCTGTAGATGCGCCTTGAGTTGGTTGTTTGAAACTATCTAGAGTACGTAGCTCACTAATTTCAGCAGGTGTATAATTCCATAATTTCAGAGCTGTGAAATGAAACCCTTTTTGGCAAATGCAGTCCTTTGAATATCTAGAGATCCTGAGATATTTACTGGATCAAGATAGAAAAAGTACGAGACATTTTATAGTACTAGCCAGTTTTCAAGGCCATTCAAAACTGACCTTCATATGATGAACTAATATTGCACAAATATAAAATAATAGAATGTTTCTTGGATGCAACCATTCCAAAAATGCAATCAATCCTTTCATATATAGACGATTGCAAGACGAAAAAAGTATTTTCAGTATGTCAAATAATGTTTCCGGTGTTTGGCAAATTTAAATATGGGCTCTTTCACCGTTCAACTCTTCAAACACTTTTAATCAAAGCAGTTTTTACATTTCCAGAAAAAGGGTAGGAGAGGGCTTGCTGACATAATAGTGATTTTGGTGTTATTATTTCGCATATCTAGTAAACAGGCGAGCCAAACTAGCTAGTAAGGTTGGTTGCACTATACTTCTTTTAAAAGTTTTTCCAGTCCTTAAGTCCTTATCTTCTCTTCTTTCCTTAATTGTTTAGGTTCTCTGCGCGACAGTTCTAAGGTAGCAATTATCGGCTTCGAGGTATCGTCATTTCAGTAATGTAATGCTAAAAGTAACGTGACAAGGATTAGCTGTATATTCTGCACCATACCTGGATTAGCTGTAATAATATGTTTATTGAAAATAAATGCCTGATAGCTTCCAGGTGGAATTAACAGCTCAAAATCAGGAATATCAGCTTCATTCTGAAAAAAACTCAAGAAAAAAATTTGTTCTTAAAATTGAAAATAAGAGACAAAATTTTAGCCTTAAGTTTCCTACCGCCTCGAGAGTAGGGAAGAGTTTGTCTCCAAAAGCCGTCAAGCAAGCTTTCTGAGATCGGTATATTGGCACTGATGAGAAACATCGACAGCCGAGGCCCAAGCAATGAGGCGCATAATTGATTAATGGCGGATAGAAGAAGCTCCGCTTGGTTCGACAGTAAGTTTGTTTGTTGTTTGCTTGTGGCATACTTCTTTGCTTACGAGCAAATATGTAAAATTGATAGTTTACCGTGACTTCAGTTGAATATTCCAACGGAATCAAGCTTTCAAAGCAATTTGCGAAGTCTTTGCCGGATGACTGTATTGTGCCTAAAAGCATGCAAGGATACATGGTAAAATATAACATTAAATTTACATGTCATGCATAGATATCAGTTATTAGTTATTGAGAGAGTTTCCTCCTTAAGAATTCCCCTGCATACAAATCCTCTGGTGTCATGTATCTTTATCTCTTTATGTGTGTTATTGCCTTATCAATTTATATTTAGTTATTTATTGTAAGTTTTTAATTTAGAGAGTGTTTGTATGTAGTAGTTGAATTTAAAATAAAATAAAATGAATGAATGAACTGAATGGAGCTTAACACAAGGGAGTACCATTCTATTTAGGAAATACAGACACCTCAAATTACCAGTTACCCTAAATTCTAAGGGAAATGATGGTACCAATGAAAGCCTAATGTAAAATAACCCTAGTATTTCAAGAGCAAAAAACTTTCAAAAGGATTTACGCAATCAAAAGTTATCTAGCATGGAGATGATTATTCAAGTGGTTAATCCTCATTATTTGGTTTTCGATACAAATTAACACCAAAGTATGCCAAGATCAACGATCAATACCTAGGCATGGACCCATTCGAGAAAGCATATAGAGTAGTTCCATTAGTGGAACTGTGCTCATAGCCTTACAAACTTGTACAAATTGCAACTTAGGCAACATGTTATATAACCGCTAAAATGAGGACAACATACCTAATAACAATATGACCCTAAGACTGCTTATCATCTGAACAACAGCACAAGCAAGTACAGCAATGCAGTATCTATAAAGAAATTATCATGTATTAGTAACTATGTGGGTGAAGCAAGTGTCTGCATAACAGGCGAAGACTTTCGGTTGATCAAAAGTATAACCATCATACTATTCCAATGATATTATATCGATACAGAGGCAATTTTTAACTTTTCATAAAAAGGTCTAACAAACGGTGAGGTGGTGGCGTTGTTAAATATCATTATCAAATTCCCTATATCATTATCAAATTATAACTTAGGGTTAGGCTTAGGGTTGGGTTAGGTTATACAAATTATAAACAAAACTGTGTTTTTTGTAGTTAATTTTACAATTTTATATTTGCCAACTGTTAATACATCGAAAATAGTGATAAATCAATTTATGTTGTCAAAGCATAAATCCTTCAATGGTTATACAAACCCTGTTGATGCTATGTCAAGTGGTTTAATCTTAACCAGAGCATCAGGATCCACCTTAAAAGAAACATCAAATAAAGCGGCTCAAAAAGGTGCAACCATATAAAACATTGATTCAGATCACTTAACAATTAGATTGTTCTAACGGGCCTAAGCATCAAGAAAAGTGCCCTTGGACAGAATATATGAAATTCAAGAGCTCAATCGGTAAATTAAGTAGTCCACACATATTACAAAATCAATTATGATGTGCGGTAATCTAAATGTTACTCATCAACCTGGCAGCAAACACTACCTTCCCCAAGAAATTGATTTTTTCTTTATACATACATATATATATATAAATTCTCGTATTATGTAAATACTGTAGTTGCCTGGAACAGTTTAATACTATATATTGTACCAACTGTTAATAATTAGATGATAATAATTAAAATAATAATACATCCCAATAGATGATTTGACTAAGTTTGTAATGTATTGACAAGGTTTTTAACCATAGCTCATAGCTCAAGAGAGATTTATCAATGTACAAAGAGTCAAAAAATTTGTTTTCAAAAACTCTTTCAGTCAATTTTGAAAATTTCCTACAAACCTAGCGAAGATACTCTATTCAACTCGGTTGCATTTGGTGGAAACAAAAACAGACGAGAAAGAGAAGTTGATGGGTGACCTGAATAGAATATATATATATATATTATGATTTGTACATACTTCTAAGACATTGAATATTTCGTTGTTGAGCTTATCCAGCAAATCAACTTGCGACAGCAACTAAAAATTAAAAATAAACGCAATTTAATTGTACATAGCCACTTTAAGAAAACGAACAATGTGAAATGATATTGCTCTAATAACAGTACGCAATTGCCGGTTAATTCCCTAGATAGTACAGCTGAGATAAAGGTTATCACATTTACAATTTTTTTCAGATGAGAGTGAGGTTTATGTTCGGCGTTTCGACTTACTATAAACCTTCTGTGTCCGTAACCACAGCCTGAAAATCCTGATATTAACATTTGTAAAATCTAGTAAGGTAGCTAGTAAGTACGACATTTTTCCTGAGCCATGTATATAACAACCGACTAAAAAAGTTTTTATTCATATATGCAATATCTTTTTGGTAGACAAAGGTAGGCCTATTGACTGAGCAATGGTAACATGGTTGATTCAACATAGAAAAGCCAAATGTAACTTAACGTGGGTCCTTCACCTGAATACATAGTATTGATAATCAATGATAAATAGGACAAAGTAACTTCAGACCAAATGATGGTACCTTGCTAGTCTTGAAACTTTCCTACATCATATTAGCAAAGGCCCATTGTAGCAGATAGCAGCCCTGTGAAAATAGTCCCTACCTTTTCTTTTCCATCTAGAATTTCCCATTTTTGTAAATTTCCGTTTGCTAGCAAGTAGAAATGCCTAAAAACATAATTTGTAGTTGGTAAATTACAGTCCATCAGATAAAATATAGGTAGTAAAAAAACTGGTAATCTTGAAGAAGCCTTCCGTCCTTCTGATAATCTCTGAAAATTACTTCTGCGTTAGCCATCGTTGAAAAGCCTAGCTGGCAAATGTATTTTACTGTGAATTGCAAACTGCGACATGTATGCCTAAGCAATCAAGGTGTCATCACTCTCGCAACAACATCATATAGTGTGTTATGCATTCCTCTTTAGGCCTAGCCAAACGAGACAGATATATCAATCCAGTAGCGAGCTGTCTATTGATGTGCACAGGTTATACACAGGTTTTAGTTGATGATGGAAGGCGAGAACAAACCTTTCGTTGGCAAGAACTTCTCCTGGTCCTACGGCCAGTATCGGTGTATGCTGTATTAGACAGAGATGAATACTTGGTAAATTTAGCGAAAGCAAATGGTTTAAAACAAGGTACCTTTTACGAAATCGAATTTGTAGCTAACATTGATGATAACTAAATAAAAGAACTTCAGACATATTAGAGACCAAATATGTCGGGTTGTGCCATCCACCAGCAGTTAACTAAAATACAGGGCCCGATACCTAAACTCTTATTTCTCTGGTGTTCATTTGATTAACGTATAACCTGAGGTACGAATAGTATAAGCCACTTATACCAGGCTATGCAACAGTGGGAATTCGATATTGCACAAAAATGCGCGAACAAACGTAAGGCACGTGAGCACTTTGTAAACGAAGGAACATAATGTCTCAATATTTTCGCAAATGTGATACATTTAAAAGGCAGCTTGTTGCACAAAACAATACCCTAGGCTCGCCTTTAGGCCCTCATCTATGAAACTGAAGCTGTATAACCATTTAAATGTATAACCTTTAGGAAAGGCACGCACAAGTATCCAGAAGCTCTCTTCATGACTGACACCTAGCATGATCAGTGAAACTCCTAGAAAATATACATTGTTTAACTAAGAAGAAACTGCTACTCTTAAATGCCATGTATAGGTTCGGGGTGGTAAAAACAAAATCTTGCGTATACTTACGATAAGAGTCGATGATGACGATTGACTGCCAAGAAGAAACGACGACATTTTACGGCCAATACCGGAAAATAATCCAGCAGATTCACTGATTGATCGACAAATGATATTGGACTACAACGTAAAATAAAAACTTAACATTGAACGCAATAACAGTCTTTTTTCCTTTTTGAGAGACGACGAAGTTCGAAAAAAGTAACCAGGAGCAAAAACTAGTTTGCAATGATGTTGATAATAGTTACGATGTTCATGACATCATCGGCATGCAAGCTACAATAGGTATTCTGGCGCAAGTTTCATCAGGAGTTGGAGTCAATTCTGACAATTTCAAAACAAGTTCACAGTAAGAACATAATAATCGTGACGTCATTTTGGTATTTTCAAGATTCAACACACTGGTAGTTGAAAATTTGTCTCATACACGCATCTGCTTCTTCATAGAATCAGTCAGACCAAATTCACATAAATAATCCTCCCTTTTACAAAGAGTTATTTTCTCAAGACTTGCTGCAAGTGGAATTGTGCTTATGTAATATATGTGGCTAGGGTAACAATAGCATTCAAACACGATATGACAAACATACAATATACTTTGCCATTATCATTGTTACATTGTCTGATTTCCTGAAAACCCCTAATAACGAGTGAAACATTTTGATATGGCTCTAGGGTCGCATTATACACGAATGATTACTGATTTTAAGCAATTTTGAGCCTCCGCCTTCATATTAAAATACAAAGTGCAAACAGCTTAAAATAAGCTGCTCAGGAATTTTTTTTGTAAACCAAGTTCAATCTTTTCTGATAGCAGATGCTGAGCACACAGGCTGTTCATGACAACATTATACAAAATATGTTAAAATGTAACGAGCAATAAACAAGTACCTGATTTGGAGAAATGAGTAGGATTTCACCATCAGATGTCAATAAAATGCAGCCATAAGGCTAGAGAAAAATAAAAGATAATTTATCACAAATTAAGTAATACAACATAACTCATTCTGACTACAGGTGTTACTGCAAACTACTAACCCTATGGGAATAGGTAGGGTTGCAATGTGATTTTTTAGCTTAACCACTTTATTTCTCCTTATAAACACACAAATCATTGTTCCTTTCACCTTTTTTTATAATATAGTATGGGTTAGCATAAAGAGAAGAGAGGTCTCGCAAATGTTTTAAAACTATCAAAATTAAAAAAGTTGAAAATGATGTCTATTTCTTGTTTTCTTGAGCAACTAAAGGACTAGATCGATCAGATCTATCTACATTTGACACCCAACGCTCTTAACTATAGGCCACCCACCTATTATCATTCCTATTCAATTACATTGGCCAATTATCTAGTTTATGTTTCTTTTAAAACACAGTCACATACCTGTTGGGCCCATCTATCTACATTCGAAGCCTTACACAAGGCCTAACAGCCTAACAACCAACCATTACCTATAGTAGTCATTCCAATCCATCCACATCGCCAATGCTCACTCCATACCCAAATTTAATTGGGAAAGAGAAAAAATTTCAATAACAAATTTATATAACCTTTCCAAACACTGCAGCTTTAAATGCTCCTTTGGCGCATGACCCTGTATGACTATGGCGCAACCAATGAGCTTCAAGCACTTAAAATCTAATAATTATGTAGCTCAGTATTGCTTTAAGAAGCTCTTTGTATAAGATCAACCGTTTGTTAGATAGAGTTCTTAATGTTGTAATATGTCTAAACAACAATTCTGTATAATGTAAGCTGTAAAGGGCAATCTCGGTCTGTAAACATGATTAAAAAAAAGAAAAATGCACAATAGCATTACATACATTGGTAGACATTTCAACACATTTTTAACCAAAAGGGACGTCTGTAACAATCACTTTTGCCTCTACAGGCATTTTTTTTGCCTTCAATCACTGAAGTGAAATAGTCCCTTTTTCTCATGATGTACTCATTTATGTGTCAAGACATTTGAAACATCATCACAGGCTTTTATTGAAAGGTTTCATGCATGCTAAAGTGACACTTCAACTTCTTTGAGCAATGGTAAAATTGCATAAATAAAATGTTGATTAGAAATAATTATAAACTAACAGGAAGTGGAGCCAGAATGTGGAATTCTTTTCCTCTACATCCGGCAGATGATTCTACAAATATTCCAGGATTTGAAATGTTTGGCCAAAACCTGATAATTCCTTCTGGAGAAACATTGACTATAGAGGCCAATACATCTTTTGATGCAAACTGATTGTCACCAGAGTCAGCTGGTATAACACAGGTCAACTTGGCTTTGTGAGGCAGTTCTGATATCGGAAGACATACTTCACAGCAAGAAATATTCTAAAAAATATCAAATTTATAACTATGTAAGCAAAATGTCATTTTGATATGCCCAGAGATGTAGCAATGGATATGGGGTATAGTAGCATGCTTAATAGAATGGGGCATGTGTCAATTCATGTCAGAGAAACCATGTGGATAGAGAGAGAAGATCAAATAAACAAGAGATACCTTGCTCAATACAGAAGGGACATATTTCCATATAAGAAGTTGTTTTCCACTAACTAACCAAGCCCATCCACTAGGATCCAGTTTGCAGCTGATTGAGGCTGAAAAATTTAATTATCAAAATCATCATCCAATAAGCATTAAAACCTCTGGGCTGTGGCAGCTCTCATACTATATGGATACAAATACTGCTCTTTTATGTTTCCACCAGAGCCTAAGCTCTATTTCTATTAATTTACAGGCATCAGACACATAAAATACCTATTACAATTTTTACACATTTCTTGAATTAACATATTTGAAAAGAATGAAGCAAGAATGAACAAAATTTTGCTTCTGCCCTTTCATTTCAAAGGTTCAACAGAGAAGGATTGCCCCTAAAAATCAACATTAATGAAAATGCTGCAGAATATGAGAAAACCCCAAAGTCTATTTTCACACATGGAACCACATTAAATATGGTTTATCAATTTGCATTTCATTGAAAATTATAAAGAAAAGCCTTTTAAATAACCTATTTTTACTAAATTCTTAAGTTTTCAACCATTTTCACCTATTTGTTTCATTGCCAAATTGTAACTAAGAGCCCTTAAAAAACAATCAGCAGTCAAAGAAATTTCTAATCTAATTTTTTTTAATTTGAGTGTGATTAGTACTCTGGTTTCTTAGTTTTTTTGCCAGTAAGGGGTCAGTTTCTATGAAGTGTTTCAAAAAAATGTGTGTATAAATATTCATATGATTATTATATTTCATTATTATAGGTTTCTGAACAGGGGCATTGGTTGAGAGAAAACAACTTATTCTTTTCATTGGATATACCTTACCTGAAGATCTATTGGATAATGCCTCTGTTACTTGGACTGGTAGTGCTTGGCCATAGGTTGTTACTCTGTGCGTAGATGCTTCTTCAAGAGTGAATGATGACCCATGGCTGTTTTAAAAAAACAGTGGTAGCTTATTCATCCAAATTTGGCAGAACATCATATATTTCCTAACTATTTGTCATCACTCTGAAAAAAGTTTCGGTTATACCAGGACAGAAAATTGATGCTTTGGACTGCAAAAATGGAAGCACTTTAAAAATAGATAACATGTGCTCCTAAAGATACTTATTTTATTGATTGTTTGTCTAAATCTTTGTCATCAGGATGGTAACAGGATGCAGGAAAGCTTCTTAAAACATTGGGTGGATTGCTTTGCTCCTAGGATTTCAAACACTGGGCAGGTTGACACAAAAGTTATTTTAATCAAGTATTTCACATATGAATAAATAAGCTACTTACTGGTGAAATAAAAGTAAAAAATCTAGGGGTTTGATATTAGATACATGAATACATATAATTCGTTAACCATAATGGTGCTAGCATTGTATAATTTTTAGCCTTAACACGGGTTCAACTAACAGCATACAACCACATTTGCATAGTTAGCAGCACTTGACTTGATAGCTAATTGATAGTTTATCTCAACACATTCTGGAGAGATATTGACCAGAGCAATTCCCTATATGACATTTTAGTGTTAAGAAGCAGGGGGCAGCTATAGTCATAGACACAAGAACAGAGAGGGGGGGGGGGGGGCAAAAGGCATAACTTTTAAGAAAATGAGGTGAACGGCCCTAAAGAGCCCTTTCACATAAACATGTGTTTAAGAGATATCTTAAACATTGCAGTTCCCTCTCTATTCTGCTTCAAAATGTGCGAAATTGCCTTCAGAGCCAACATAAGATCTTTGAGCTTTCATTTTGATCAATTGATCGCGGTCATCATTTCCACTCCTCTTGCGTAAATGATCCAAAAAGACTCTATTTTCTTGAAAATATCAGCAACTTATCGCTCACTCCTTGTTTGCTTACTACAAATATATCGATTAATACGATCCTACGGATCATTCAAAGGATGCTTACGATTTTCCTGAAACAAGGCCAGTTTCATAGATTCCAAGGGATGGCCTAGCTCCTCGTGGTTTCCCACTTCTTTTGGTGCTCCCACTACTGACAAATGGGCTCCACTTTGATCGATCATATGGGCTAGAAAACGGGCTTCCTCGAGTTGAGCTGTCTCTCCTCGGAGTAAACATTTGGAAGATACTTTTTTCAAAATCTAGTCGATTCAGTTTGCAAAATGTGGTTAGGCCATTTAAAAAAAAAGAGGCTAAAGCGGGAAATGCGCCTGTGCAGTGGCAATTAAAACAACTGGAAAAACAATGAGCCTTAAAATTGGATTTATTTACACTTAAAGAATCGAATCATACGTTTTGATTGGGTTTTCATTTTAGATGTAAGATTACTACCAAATCCCAACATCCAGCCACAAATGGTTGAAGCATTCTTAACATGGTAACCTATCTAACGGAGCAGGCCTTAAAAGAAACTCTAATCAATCACTGATGAATCTAGACATCTAAACATCAATGTAAAAATGAAAAATGAAATGAAACTGAAATGAAACTGAAAGAGCCCCTACCACTGATATTACGTACCATTGATCGACCTAAAAAGCTATCACTTATGGTGCTATGTTGTAGGGGGAATCTCAGGACAACTCCTAACCGTGTCTCTTGCACTAGCTCCGGTTTTCGCGGAGCAAAATCTATTCTCTTTCGTTTGCAAATCGTTTTGATGAAGAAAAACTCCATGCTCACACGAAAAATAGTCATACCTCTAACAAGAGATAAACCTTTTCAAATGTTAAAACTAAAAACAACCCGTTGTATTATGTTTTTGGCCCTTTCCAATCAAAAAACTTAAAAGACTGTACGTAGAAGAGAGAGGCATTGGAGACAAACCTATAATTTACAATCAAATGATTTTTGATGATACGTTATCAGTTTCAAAATTACACTACGAGTAGATGTTAGCATCTAATGCAACGGACAGTGAGTACAGAACGTCCATACATAGTAAACAAATAAATATAAAAAGGCATATCCAATGCCGTAACGGATAGTTAACTTAGGATTTTAAACCTGATCAGATCATTTAAGGATGCCTAAAATCAAGTCATCGTTTTTAAAGCACTTCTTTGAACTCTTATGTGTTCCTGACACAGTGAGGAGGGGAACGCAAGGGAATTTTTTTCTGGGTTCAGTCAAAATGTTTTGGGTTCCTGTTTGGGCCATACTGGCGTCCAATACCTTAAATGTTTGCTTCCTTTGTTTGGCATCGCAAGTTCAACTCCTATCAATACTCATCTCAATATTATACTGAGAACTTAGCATTTAATCTTTATCTTAGAAATATACTTTTTCACACCATTAGATATTATATTGCTATTGTTTCTGAAAAACTATTTATAATAGAAATCAAATACGAGCAGTCAAAAACACCGTTCATACTAGACAGTTTAGGCTTTGTTTGAAAATCTAATCTTTCGAGATAGTGCATAAATCATCTGCCATTTCGCTGTCTGAATCTTCTACATTTGATTCACTGCCTTTGAGACTCCTGCCGCCTTTATCTTCATGTAAATTCTTCACGTGTCTTCGCAAGTGGCTTGGATTATTGAATGCTTTGGGACACTTTGTACATCGATAAGGTCGTTCGCCTGTATGGATAAACATGTGACGCTGCAAGTTACCCGATATCGAAAATGCTTTCGGACACCTTGGGCATTTATACGGTTTTTCCCCTGTGTGTACTCGGTTGTGCTTTCTAAGTGAACTGTACTCAGAAAAGGCCTTTGGGCAGTGTTGGCATTTGTAAGGCCGTTCACCTGTGTGAATCCTCTCGTGCTTCTGAAGAGACCCTGGGTCTCTAAAAGCTTTTGAACAATACTTACATTTGTATGGACGTTTCTGGGTGTGCTCTGCAAGGTGCTTTTGAAGCTCACCGCGGCTAGTGAAGAGCTTGTTGCAGTACTCACACTGATGCACGTTTTCCTCGCCACGGTGCAACGAGATGTGCTCTTGGTACTTTGCAACATCAGTAAACATATCATTGCAATAGTTACACTGGATCTTTGTTCCAAGATGGGTTTGTTCATGCTGCTGAAGGGTTGACAACACGCTAAATGTGGTATTGCATGTTCCACATTTGTAAAGCTTCTTTGGACGAGAAGGACTCTTGTCTTCGTTCTCTGCGAGGTTGTCTCTAGCCTCGATAGAAATCGTTGATAGATTCTGCTTCCCAAAAACTCCATTTGTATAATCATTTGAAGAAGATGTGACAGTGGAACTAATAAATGTGTTTCCTTTACTTGGGTTCTGCAGAGCTGCACTTATTAATCCTTGGATTTTGTCAACAGATGGCACAACTGTGGTACCTGAAGATACAATTACAGAACTTGTTGGCAGTATTGGGATCTGACGGAATGTGTGTTGCCCTTGGTTCCTAGATTGACGTTGTTGATTTGAGTTGATAATGGGCACACCTGGCATATTACCCAGATTGAAAATCGAAGGAACATTGGAGAGTGCCAACTTAGGTATTGTGCTTGTATTCTGAAACAATTGCTCAGTCAAGGTTGGTACACTTGGCTGTGGAGTTGTTGCAAACAATGTCTTTGTTGTGGTATTAGACCGCTGTGAAACAACTTCAGATAATGGCGTGGTTGGTACAAGGAATGACTGAATACCAGCCTGAGTGACCATAGGTGTTGTTGATGTCACTGATGTGATTGAGCCAGGAATGACAGAAGGAAGCAAGACTGCTTGCTGCCCAGATACTTTCAGGGCTCCCTGAATAGTTTGTTGAAGCAATGGGACAGGGGTACTTTGAAAGACACTGGTATTAAGTGCCAGTGCTGGCAAAGCAACAGCTCCACTACCAGGTAATTTTTGAACTCCTGGGTTTGTTTTAGTGAAAATGTTAGCAATCTGCGGGTATGTGTTGTTCTCACTTATGTGCTGTGATATGGGAATTAAGTTTGCAGGTAACAGCCCTTGGGACGAAGGGACAAGTCCTGGAAGGATAGATGACAAAGGGACTTGCAACATGTTATGACCAGCCTTTTGCTGCTGATTTGTAAACAATGGATTATTGAGTGGTGTCTCCACCAGCTGTGATGCCAGCCCAGCAACTGGTAAGAGTGTGGGCTCGCTCTGTTTTTTTCCAAGAAGAGAAAGTAGACTAGTCAATTGCTTTTGTGCTGCTAAGATCTGTGAAATTGTTTCAATGACTGGCTTTGTGTTACCCTCGCATGTTGGTGGGGCTGAGGTAGACAGTGACACTGAAGGAATGTTACAACCATTAAGTAATGCATTCACCAAATCACGGTCATTTGAGCTGCTCTGACTAAGGGCATCTGTTTGTTGAAGAATATCACTGCGTCCAGATGCCAAACCTTCAGCTAATTGTTTCAAATACAGATGAGCCAATGAACTATCCTCTTTATTCACACTAGGTATGGGCATTTTATTCACTAAGATATCAGCAACATCAAGATCAGATTTCTCACTTACTTTTGGAGCAGTTGAAGGAACAACTATGGTTGCTTGTTGATTTTCATTTTGTTGAAACTGGCTTGTAAGAACCATTGGAACACCTCCAGATACCTGATTGCTTGAAGTTATGAGAGGGATACCTCGAACAACTGTTTTTCTTCTTTCATTATCAGCAGCACTTTGGGAAAACACCTTTCTTTGGTTAGCTTGAGCGGAAGACAAAAGTTTCTGCAAACTCTCAGCTGTCACAATTCCATCTGCAGAAATTTGATTCTCATTAGTGTTTGGTTCAATACCAGCGGAGGAGGCCTTTGAAAGAAGCTGTGCATTAGAAGACACAATATTAAAGTTTGGAATGGAGCTTGCCATAGAAGATGATAAATTTTGTCCAAAGCTGGATGTCTCATTGCAAGGTTGTTGCTGGTGTTTACCTGATGTGGTCAAAAGCATAAGGATATTCATCAGGACGTTATTAAGTACCAAACTGCCATCTTTATCATTACCATTTAGCTCTCCTCTGTGACAATCAAGAATGTGCTGGTTTAGCAGGCTATATATTTCTAGACATTTCAAGCAATTCGTTTGCACAAGGTTATGAGAAACATTGCCCAGGTATCCAACATTGCTTAGCCCACTAATACTTGGAAGGCTTGCACTGGAACTTGAGGAAGCATTGATGTTTGAAGCATCACCTGATATGGCTGCTTTCGGTTGCAGAAGAGATGAAATACTTTCCATGCCTCCAACTAAAATAGATTTTGGATGCAATAAGTTAAAAAAAATGAAAATATGGCTTTTACATAAAAAAAGCCAGAGCGGTGCCTAGTTGGAAGAAATTGGGAGGGACGGCTTGAATAATAATGGATGATGTGAAGCCACCGAAAAATATCTTGTTTATAGAAACAGGACAAAATTGTGTTGCATGACACACTATTATTTGCCTAGATTGTATCTGCCAGTATGCTGCTAGCCATCTGTCACATGGGAACTTTGATGATACAAATTCAAACTGTCCAAAAATTAAATTGCATGTTTTTAGCTTGGTGTAGAGAGCATATTCTGTTATAGAATATGCAAGTGCTTTAAGAAGTGTTTTAAAAAATTAAATAAAAATCGATAAAAACATTTCTCACTTTCTCATTGGTTTTTAAATAATCTTGAAACAGAATATCTCCTCAAGGTGGGAGGGGTTATCGAATGTGTTGATCATGAATAAGAATCCTAAAGGTACAAAAGAATGAGAGCCTATTTCCCAAGAAGAATAACGTAATATAACCCACTTAAAATGACCAAAATGTTAAGGACCTTGAGCATCTTGATAACAGCATCATTATGAATATTCACCATGCTCTCAGCATCAAAACATGGTATTCCCATGATCCCACCTCCATGCTAGTCTGGAGCAGCCTTAAACAGAGGTTTTACAAGGTTTTTCTCAGCTAGAGGGGGAGCAGGGGGAGCAGGGGGGCAACGGCCTCCCCCAGCCAAGCTTCAGAAAAGGTGTTTGTCAGAAAATTGGTCAAAATTTCTAAAGTTCGTTGGATTATTGAGGAATATTATCGGGTTTCGCCACCTCACCCAAAAATCGTAGCTACGCCGCTGGTTTTTTCCAGTCATTTGCAATCAGGTGTTGTGTGCAAGTCAAGGATTATAGATTTTTCAACGGCGATGGGATCATTTTGGCAGTCACCTTCTGGTAGGTCCCATCAAAGTATGATTAACAACTGAGCTCTGTTAAAAAGTGCTTTATAATACATTACAATCAAAAGAAAAGTAACTATAAATAAAACATACACCTGATGTAAGTTAAAGGTAAACCAAACCCAATTTTTAACTTTGCAGTTTTAGCGTAAGCATTGATTATTTTTTAGTTTATAGCCAAATGTTTATAGCCAAAACCCGGAGAGCAGCTGCTTTTGTAATGAGGGGATGGTGGACTGACTGCTCAGATTAAGAAACTCCACAACAGTTAACACAGGCGAAAAGAAACAACACCATTGATGCCGTATCCTAAAGACAAACTTCTATCACAAGAATCCTCTTTCACCTAGGTCTATTTAGCCGCTTTCGCCACCCCTAGTCGACCTGCCGGTACTTTATCTAAAGCCAATATTGTTTTCAGTTAATTTGCCTTGGGGATTCTCAGTGCAACATGTTTTGCTAGGTATCACCAAAGGGTGAATCACCATCATGGCGACGAAAAACGGAAGGTCATATAAATAAGAAGCAAGTATCAACAAAAGTGTAGAACAAACATTAAGGAACGATATAACAAACTTACATTCAAAAGTACATTGCTTCTCTGAGACAGATCTTTTTTGGATGTTGAGCTTATTGTTTGTTAAGTCAGCCAACGTTTGACTTTGTTAAGGTCAGTTTTACCCAAGGCTCAATCAGACTCGACCAGGGTAGGCCGATGTCTACAAAAACTACTTCTAAGTCAATCAATAATGACCTGTATCTCCACTCGATTTTGCAAATAATAAAAGCTCTTTTAACTTTACAAACAAGCGACTTCAATAATCGTCATTTCCGCGGCCCAGTTTTCACAATTTCAACTTCACATTTTTGGCGGTATTCTCCTGTTCGGGGAATCTCGCAAAATGATATTTGTGAGGACTTGAGGTGAGTCTTGGAAAGGTGCGATGTAGCACTAAAGCGAAAGTGATTGGTTTAAACTATGAGTTCTGATCGCTTATTGGTTCCCCTACCAATATGTCAATCAGTTCAATTACGCGGCATTCCCCGCCCTTGAGGATGCCCAGTAAAGGGTAAGCCGTTTAATGAAAACAAGCTGTTTATTGTAAACAATGTTTTCCATCATCTTTAGATGGACTACCTCGAAGATGCCGATTCGTTACCTCTCGTGAAGCGGGTCTGAAGTGTGAAGCATTGACGTACCTGGAAACTTTATTTAGACGACCTTTGAAAAACCGCAAATCTAATCCTTCAATAGAGTCGCAAAGCACTTTGAAGGGGCTAGAGGAGGAAAATATGATCCATGGGAGGGGAATGACCAGATACAGGTGCCGAATTGATTTCCGAATTTCTGGGACTCGGGTCCAGGTGAGTGAGATACGCAATTTACCTTCCAGTTCTGTATAATGTAATGCGTTTACTTGAATAACTTTATACAAACATTTTGTGGCAATCAGGGCCTCCGACGATGAGGGGGGCGGGGGGCCTTGGCCACTTTTTTGCAAATTGTGCCTTTAAATTGTGTCAGTTATCAGTATCATTTTGAGCAGTGGAAATTTTTTCACATCGAAGCTTTGCCCCCCCCCCACTTTTTTGGTCTCGTCGGAGGCCCTGAAAATTCTAGATTTTCACTGAAAATTGGCAAAAAGACTACAGACGTTACGATCAAAGCAAAGCAAGAAGTTACAATTGTCACTACCGTAACTGCCGGAAAAAGGGCCGCAAGGTGCAGGGAAACTGCCGTGACATTGCTTGCGGTACCGGTAACTATGTCGGTAACTATGTAACAAAAGCGCGAAAAGTAAATCATGACTTTTGCATTTAAACAGCAATTGCTTCAAAATGAAAATTCGCTTTTAATTGCTTACATGCGACACAGAAGAAAGAATGGTAGTGCAAAAAGACAGCATCGGCACGCATTATTTTTTATTTTAAGGAGCTTCAAAGTCATTGCATTTTTTATTTTAAAGACAACAACAGTTTCTAATGCAATCCAAAAGCCTTTCGTTATCGTTGTCTTTACACAACTCTGAATTTGCAACTTCGACGGACGCCATTACCTAGTTTACCTCCTTCAAATAATTCCCTACATATCATTTGTTTAGTTAATTATTTTATTTATGTATTTGTTTCTGTATTTCATTAATTTGTTTCTGCATTTCATTAATTTGTTTCTATATTTGTATTTGGTATGTATTTGTATGTAGTTGAATAATAATTATATGAACTGTAATTCCCTGTAGGTCCCTCCTAGTAATTCCCTTCATGCAATTTATCCTGATTTGTATATCATATTTATTTTTGTCACAATTCATTATCTTTCTGTAATTGCGTTATCTCCTTATGTAGTGGAATTTAAAACATGAAACTGAAACTGAACTGAGCCATTTTGAAGAACGAGAAGAAGTTGGATTTCATTGGCTCATGGGATGAACATGATTATCTTGTACGGAAGGAATGCCGCAGGCAGAGCATTTCCATTTGTGATTATTTCTCGGTAGTACGGGCAACCGGGAAACTATCGTAACATTCGGGAAAAAGTTGAAATTGTTCATGAGCAGGGGTGGAGCTAGGGTCAGACGAGTTGGGAGGAGGGGGGGGGGCTAACAGTTTTGTGAGAGGAATTTTGCCGACCAGCCAACCCAAATTCGACCACCTAGCTGAAAATCTTGGCCGAATCACAAGTGATTGGGGCCGTCACCCCCTCCCCCTGACCCCCCACTGGCTCCGCCCCTGTTCATGAGGGATGATAGTCACGGCTCAATTCTGAAAACCCCGTTTGAAGGTACAGTAAGGCAGACACTAATAATATTTACTACCATTTTTAAATATCTTCTACCACCTTTACCTGCAAAATAGTTTTTTGATACGTACAATTTGATAAGAAGAAAATCTTATGAACAAGCTAATTAAAAACTGAAAAGGGGCAAGATATTAAGAAAAGTCATAAATTCGTTTACAAGATTTAGCATGGAAATGATTAATCATACAGTCTATTCTACTTTATTCATTTTTCATCGGAGCCAGCCTTTTCGGCTGTTACTGAAATGAAAATTCAGTTGGGCTGGTAAGGCCAAAATAGAATAAGGAATTCACGTTAAGATAAAATGCAATATGTCTAGCTACTTGAAACTTTTTTTAACGTATATTTATTAATTGCTCTTCTCGGCGTTTACTGTAACCTGGATGCCAGACAAACCCATGTCTGCCTGTCCCCTACTGTCCTCAATAATGCCTAGAATCAGGGCCTCCGACGAGACCAAAAAAGTGGGAGGGCCAAGCTTCGATGCCAAAAAGTTTCCTCGGCAAAAAATAATGAGCTGTCTTTTAAAGGCATAACTTGCAAAAAAGTCCGTCATCGGAGACCCTGAGAATTGTTCAAAAAATATTGCAAAATCGTTATACCGTTTCAACTCCACCCGTTTTACGATATTCTCAGAGAGTGTTCGTGTCCCCCCTCCCCCGGCCAGCGCACCATATAAAACCAAAATTTGAGAGTCACTTATCCAAAGAAATTACAGTGCTCTCTGTATAAGGCCATCCCTGTAAAACTTTAGCGTAATTGGTTGGAAGGGGTCTCAGAACAAGAAGCTTCTATAAGTCGTTACTTTCAGGTCTGTCACGCAGCCAACAAATCAAACTGGGCACATTCGCATTAGCAGTCACTGTGGAGGAGATAAATTGAAATCAATTGAATTGAATGGGAGTGACTGAATAATATTATGGTGGACGAGACAAAGGGAAGAGATCATAGGAAAAGATTTTGTAATGTATTTGTTTGTAATGCAGCTTTGTTCATTAATCTTAAACCAATTCAGAGAGTTTTGCTAATAGAGGAACTAAACAAATGGCGTCAGTCAAAGTAGCTGTCCGAGTTCGCCCTCTAAATACAAGGTAAGATTTGGATATAATGATAATAATTAGCTAGCACCGCCGGTTAGGCCATAATAATTTTTTTGTCAGGGAAATACTCGTGTGAAGGGTGCAGATGGTGTGATATTTCGCTCTCTTTTTTCGATGATTGATGGGTATATTAAAAAGAGAAAACCTCTGCTTTGGATAATTGTTATTTTATTGTAAATATTGCAATGAAACAGCTTTACTTGAAGACGAGTTTTGTGGCGAAAATAGGTTGGCCTAAACTGTTGCTCCAATAGATCGGTGAACCTTTATTGCAATAACCATAGTTCCAATCAAGTGTAGGACAAAAGGCATTACTTGATTATTAGAAGAAACTCAATTGAACGTAAGTGAATAAAAACTAACTCGTTTTTATTATTCTTATGAAATATTCTTGGGCTCTTTTGTTTATTGGGAACAACATCGCCACATAATCTTTGACTCTTTACAAAACAGTGGCGCCTACTTGACCTTGTGAATAACAATAGAGCCAAAGCAAAATGTTTCTGAAGACAGTATCTTACCACCAAAGGGCTAGTTCATTTAAATTTGTAAGAGTTTTTTGGACCCACATGATCTGCAACTGATAAAAGCAGGACCAACATTGAACATTCAGAAAAACAAAACGTTTCACAGACGGATGTGTTAATCTCTTGAATACCCAAATTCAGTCTATTTCAGCCAAGAAATTAGACGATTTTTTCAAGACATTTTGTGGCTGAACGTACTTTTGAGTTACAACTCTCAGGGCTCCAAAAACAACCACCTGTGCTGCTAGGCACCTTGCAAAGATATTGATAATTGGAAACAGCTGGAGTTGAGAGTCTTGTTTCCAGGCTGTATGGTAAAGAATTTGACAAACTGAGATTGTAATCAAACATGATAATCCTGTTTTGTGACAGGTATCAACAACAGGGGTGGTTATATGCCCAGTTATCAATGTTGGTTCTCAGAGCCAAAATCTCTTAGCAAGGAGCGAGTAGCAGATTATATCTACCAAAACATAAACTTACACTAAAAATTAGTTTTCACATTTTCCAGCATTCTGTTAGACTTTCCTTTAAAAAAAATATTTATTAGAAATAAACTTTTACTACAGGCATTTGCTCTATAAGTGAAAAGGATATTTTGTATAGGAACCATGCCAAACTGCCTGAGCTAGATGGCAGGAGATTTTCTCTCAACCTTGATTATCTAGGAAGATTAGATAAACAGGAGTTTAAGGGGAGTTGAAGCCATTATTAGTACATAAACATGGTATTCAGATCAAGAATTCTGACAATAGAGTCTTCACAACTTATTAAAGTATTTTTTGATTGAAAATCAAATATATAGCCTTTAATGGTAATATTTTAAAAAATATTGTTTAAAAATTAATTATAAAGTCGTTTGTTATTATATAATTGAAAAATGATTCTGAATAGAATGCAGAAAGTGTCAGGGTATTTCTTTATTGAAAGTTTGTTGAAATGTTTACTCGCTTGATTTTGAAAAGTTGCTGTTATTAGTGCGATCTGTAATTTAAATTCACGATGACTGGTTTATTGTTTTATTTGTCATGCCCCTCCTGTTGTTTTGGTTTGACTTCATTCATGTCTAGCCACATGCCACCACAGAAATTCCATGCAAGTCAGTCACTGTATCAAGAAAGAAACAGACTACATGTTGTGAATCTCTGTTTTGTTAATGTGGAAGTGACTTCATCTACTTCCTATGTGCATCTTAGTTCAAAAGGGGAGAATATCATACCCATGCATACACAAATTTGTAGACGTGGCTTATTCCCTTGTTTTAAGCTAAGTCTCATTAATTTGTATCTTTAACCAACCCCCTCCCTCACTCACACAAAATCTCAACTTTCTTGCTACATAATTTACCAACTAATATGTGAAGGCCTTATCTAGGAGAAAATTGAGTGACCATAAACAAAACTCATTACAAGAAGTCAATGTCTTGCTGATAAAAATTTAGTTAATTGGTGGTTGAAATATAACCAGAGGTCTGCGTTTGTATCAGTCCTTCTATTTGCTAAACTATGTACTAAAAATCTGCTTTAAGATAGCAAACTAAAGAAATGTTTGGCATGCCATCCCACCTTAATTCACTGTGCTCTTGGACTATTAGACAGTACCCATTCCTCTCCCTTAAACTAAAGATTTTATATGGTATCTCCAACCCATGGCCTTAAGACTTTCATCAGTGAGTAATAATCATCTGCATCACAAGTGCACAGCATGAAAAATAGTTCACATACAGTTATGATAATGCACATAACACAAAGCTATGCTGGAAACTTATATAAATGAAAAGTATAATGCATATTTTGCACAAGGTATGCAGCTCATTTATTGGCAAGATATAGTCCATGTTTCCCCCCAACTTTTCACTTTACTCTCTTGATTTACCATGTACTTTTCTTTTGTAGGGAAAAGAATATGGATGCCAAATGCATCATTGAGATGGAGGGAAAACGAACCAGCATTCTTAATCTCAAGGTAATCATTTACCATACCATCAAAATGCTTTGTATTCAATAAAGTTTCACATCCCATTTACTTTATAATGATTTTATAAAGTCTGTTCCATACATTGACTCACTTCTGTATCAAAGCTATCAGGAATAAAAGCACCAAAAGATGGAATGTAGTGCTGCACTGTTTCATACTTCAAACTGACTCCTTTGAGCCTAATTCCAATCACTGTGTATTTCACAGGCTTTTCAAATTCAAAAATTTTCCTTTATTTGAGCACTATATGTATTGGAAATTTAGTTCAATATTTGCAATATTTGTAAGAAAATGAGATGTTCTTGTTTTTTTGTGCTTATTTTTGCTTAGATTTTTAATAACTTTTTGGGACACAGGCTACATCTTTCAAGCATTTCTAGGTATGATTTGGCAGATGTTTGTCTCCTAATCATGATATTCTGCTTTATTTTCCATTATCAATCTTGTGAAGTGATTTATGTAACCATAATCTTTTACTAGCTGAGTTCATATGCTGAAGACCCCAATGATAAGCAAGCACATGGTAGAGAGAGAGTAAAAGATTTCTTCTTTGACTTTTCATATTGGTCATTTGATTCAAATGCTAGGCATTTTGCCAGCCAGGAACAGGTAAAGATCAATCTGTTTATTAGTTTTATTGAAGGCACCAACTCATGTTAGAAAGGAATCCTTAGTTGGTAGTTTTGTGATGGAATCATTAATAGTCATTTAAAGGAGCTTTCCTTCATCTTCTGCAGGCAGCTTTTCGAACTCAATAGACTAAAATTTAATTATTTAGTTAAATGCTCCACCATGTATACCACTCATACCTCCGGGAGATCTCGAATCAAAATCTACAAGTTATAGCTTGCACAAAAAAGTTCCATGCACGTTTCCCCGAATTCCTGCACAATGGAATATGGAAGAGGATCAACTCCTTAAGATTATTGGGGCTCTATGTTTTTGAGTGTCTTAAATTACGATGCTTGAAAACAGCCTAAATAGCTAGAGGATATCAATTTTAGATATTTGAAATAATTGTTGAAATTAACCAATTTTAACCAATTTCCATCATAGTATAGCAGTTAATATCATGGTTTAGCGTATTTTCTTTTGTGCTACTTTCAGGTAGGTTATATAGGAAAAGGTCATTTTGTCTATAACTAATCTTGACTAATGTTAAAAAATTTATACTTACAAAAACAAGATTGCCCGGAAATATCTTTAACAATGGTACAGGCAAGTTGTGGAAATGTTGTATGTTGTTATGCCAAGATATTTAAGATGTGAATTAAAAAAGAAATGCATCTCCAACTTGCTATGCTTAGAAAATTTTTATCTCAAAATTGTCACTGTTGTGATTTGATTGCATAATTAGCAATCGATTAACGGTCTAGGCTAGACACATCTATGCTTTTCGTGGGTCGTGAATCCTGCAGACATTAACAAACGTTTTATACTTTATGGAGTGTCTGGCAAAACAGGTATTTTCAGTGTGCTAATCTGTATTGCTGCTTTTTTCTGAAATTCTATGGTTTGATCTGTGAAAAAGTTACTGAGAAATTTTATTTTGGAAAGAGTACATATGCAAACTGTTACATGGTGATCTCTTTTCCCAGGTTTTTGGTGATCTGGGCAAAGGCGTGTTAGAAGCAGCCTCAGAGGGATACAATGCATGCATTTTTGCTTATGGCCAAACTGGATCGGGAAAAACGCACACTATGATGGGACAGCACGTACGTACTGTTAACGAATTTGTCATCAGAAGTCTTGAAAAGACCCAAACGACTGAAATGACTTAGTGGAAACATACCCGCCCTGCTATCCACCAGGATTTTCCCTGTTACCTTAACGAGAACCTGTAATCCACAATTTAGAGTCACCAATGAGGAACTGTCAGAAGGGTACAAGTATTAGAGTATTAGAAAGAACGTAGCTGCAAAAAACTTTAATTAGCTCAATCGTGTGTTGTCAGATAATCATGACTCTCTTGTGTATAGAGCCTATGCAACAGTTTGATTCACTTCTCTCCTACTCTGATTGGTTTGATATTTCGTTTTGAAAATATCATTGAATTAGATTCTTTGATGTTCTTGTGTACGGAAAGAAGTATCTGTAGCTAGCAGTCTTAATTGGCTCAAGTGAAGTTTATTAACCAGTTATTCATTTTATTAAGGGAAACGAGGGACTTATTCCAAGAATCTGTGAGGTATGTTTATCTGAAGAAATCGACTTAATGATAGACCATATTAACTTACTGATCTTTATTTCACAATGACGGTGCTGAACGAAAGGACGATAATGTATACAACAAATTTCAGTTTGAATAAAGAGAGAAAATGCGATCAAGGAGAGGGATTTCATCTTTGCAGAATACTATTTCAGATATGCACGAAAATGTACTGGAATATAGGTTTATAAGCAGAAATAAATTGTTTGAATTATAACCAAATGAACAATCGCATCCATTAAATAGAAAGCTGTTGCGCTTAAAAATCCCGACCCATGGAACCAAGGACAGGCGTCGCTGATGCGAGGCTGTTTATTGTTTGTTTACTGTAAACTGTACGATGGCTTTCGAAACTCATGTGCTCAGTACCGTGTTACTTTGGAGTTGCATGAATGTCTATCTTGAGTTTCATGGCGACAAAGGCCAACCTTGAAAAACTCCCAAGTTACTTTTTAAATGAATGAATGTTATCCTGAGAATTGGTAGTGTTGCTCATTAAATTATGTAGCCTTGCGTTTCATCTGCCTTCCCCGGGCCTGGAGGGTCGGAGCAAAAAACTATAAATAGATAATCCTATAATTGTTAAAAGATGATCATTCAATAGGAAGCCACTTTGGCTAAACTGCAAAGATTCAGGTTTTCACATAGGTCATGCAAGTTTCGCTCTAATTTCATTTTTGTTGAGTTCCAATTTCATTAAATGTAACTGAACTCATTTTTGGTTTTGGACTGTGGTTTGTCAGTGCATTTTGGATAAGAGAATCGGTGTAATATGATATTATGAGTCTATTTTGCCCCTTACCTCAAGTTTCACGGCTGCCAATGAGTAGATTTAGGAAGACAATATTCACCTAGAGTCCAACAGGGAAGACAAAGGGTATGAGATCGAACCGATACCAATATTGTATATCTGAGAGACAACTTTAGATTAAGGAGTGGGTAGACTGAAGCAAATGGTGGTTTGGCTTGTTGCCCTCAGTAAGAGACACAAAGTTAACTCCTAATCATTTATAAAGCTGGCGAGGTGACCAAATGCTTTTTGGATTTAGTTACTTAATTTTTCTACTATCTTTAGGGACTTTTTCAACAAATGCGAACGTGTGAAAATGAAGGGATGTCATTCAGAACCGAAGTCAGGTAATTCCAAATTGAGAAGTACCCGAAGTTTGCCTAACAGATTCTCGAGGAACGCTTGGGACAGTGCATGTTAAATAAGGAACAACGTAAAGCGACAGGAGCGTGTAAAAAATTTTGTTCTCCGCAATTTACACTTAAAATATTGCCTCGACTTGCGTTACTTTATTTAGTGTATTATTTTTGATATCTATATTAACGTATTTGAGAAAATACTTTTTTAAAATCACATGCCAGCACTACTGTTTCAACAATTTTTACAGAGATATGGTGACTGCAAAGAATGATAATGTGTTATTTGCTTCTCTAAAACGAGCAAAGTATAAGTAATGGAACATTGCAAGGATACCTATAGAGAGATCAACTACTGATCTTAAGAGGAAATAAGTGATAAACCGTAAACAAATGGTAAACCTGATTCAACGGCGCTACTATAACAGATTATGGTATAAGCGGCGATCAATAGAGGCTCTGTGAAAGTAATATTGTAGTGGAATAATCTTTGTGTTAACTACACTTTAGAATGGTTTGACACACACTTTTGATCATTTGAGGTGTTTCAAGAATGCTCCTTTTTTACCTTAGCTATTTAGAAATCTACAATGAAAAAGTCCGGGACCTACTAAGGCCACACGGTAAGAGAGGACCATCATCCTATACATTGAAAGTCAGAGAACATCCAAAAGAAGGACCATATGTCCAGGGTGAGTTCGATTGAAAACTATTACGGTCAATTTTGTATGGAGCCTCCTTTTCTAAAGAGTCCCGCGATCGAGTAATGATAGTTCTAGCCAAGATAACGACCAAAAATGAAGCATTGTTTTTGATCTGGCCAACTTTAAAGTGCTATTGTAGACTTGTTTGATGCTAGGAGGTTTTGTTTAAAAAAATGTTTACATAACGGTTGTTTCATTCTATAATACTATTGTTTATGAAAAAAGATATTCCATTTTCATTTTATTTGTTTGGCAAATTTTAGGTCTTTCAAAGCATCTCGTAAATGATTATGAAGCTGTAGAGGGTTTGATGGCACAAGGAAATTCTGTGAGGTAAGTGGTGACTGTAACTGCAATGCATCGTTGAACAACTTGAAACTATTTTTGCATAAGCATTGCAATCAGTTCTTTCGAACATCTAATGATTACATATATAAATATATATATATTCACATACCTTTTTTACCTATTCATTAATAGAAGTCAGTTCTTGTGCTAAGGATTGTCATGCGCCTTGCAAAGACTGAAATGAATTTGTGGTACTAGTATCGGGGGGGGGGGGCTAGGCTGAGGACAATGATGGTTTTAAACAAACATTACTTCATTCAGATATTTATATAAAAAACTCACTAAAGTAAAATATGAGGAACAGTTTCACAGTAAGAGTTCTGTTTGTTGCAGTTAGTGTTAATAATGTAGTAAAAGCGAAAGGCAGATATTTAATTACGGTGTGAATAGTAGAGCAGTGATTATATACGCTCACTGCTACATGTTTTTTCACAGGACAACTGCCGCAACAAACATGAACGACACCAGCAGCCGATCACACGCAATCTTTACGCTAAGCTATACCCAGGTACGTTGTATTAGGTACGCGTATATATTTCTTACACGTGCCTCTTTGTTACTGCTTGTGCCATATTTTGTTTTTCATTGTTTTTGTTATTTTGTTGATGTTTGCCACAAACCACCGCAAAAGCGTGGCCAGATTTTCTAACTGAGGTTACAAGAAAATAGGGGCTCCACATTCGGCAACCGTTGTGATTAATCTGCCGCAGCGAATAAAAATGATTGGACCATCTGGACCTTTGCCATTTTCCACAGTTTTGGTACTACATAGGCCTCAGATCATTGACAGACCTTTGACCCCCCAAGCTTGACTATGAACGGCCTGCCTATGATACACTGCCGTTTAGACTTTTTCTAGACAGATTGAAATAATGTTTATTTAATATTCCACTTATGGTATTGGTAGAGATCCGTCTGAAGTGTAGTTTAGATTCGATTACTTGACACAAAAATTTGATCTTTAATAATGTTAGCAGCTTTGATTTTGAATTCTGTAAAATTTTATTGGTTTCCTATGGGCAAATATTCTAGCGTATTCAAAGAAAAATAGATATACAGAGAAAAGGATCTTATAACTTCTGACCTTCTAGATATCCTTTCTACATTTTTAGATAGGTGTAACATGTGCATCTTTCTTTTCATCCATTTACTCTTCATTTTAGGCCAAATTTTATCATGATATGCCAAGTGAAACAACCAGTAAAATTAATCTTGTTGATCTGGCTGGAAGGTAAGTCTGCAATTTCATACCTCAATGTTTTAAAATTTGAATTGAAGTCAATAGTAATGCACGAGATAGTTTGAATGCTGTCGGTAACGTCCTGCTTTAAGGTCTAAACATTTGTTATCTTTACACAGTGAGCGAGCTGATGCTACTGGTGCCACCGGCGTGAGATTGAAAGAAGGTGGAAACATAAATAAATCTTTGGTTACTCTTGGCTCCGTCATTTCATCGCTAGGTAGGTTTTCTTTATGATCCTGATGCCCAATTAGGCTTATATTTTTACACCACAGAAACCAAAGTCCATATAAGAAAAAAATATATATTTACGTTGCCACTTATTGGCAGAGTAAGGCAAAGGGTCATCTGGTCCTCACAATTGACGATTCTTTCCATTCATAATGTAAATTTGAAAAGAATATGAAAGAAGTAACAATATGACACAAGATATAACAGAGAAAAGCTAAAAGAACGATGCTGCACAGTGTTAATATTAGCATACTGATCAGGCTTGATTGGTTATTTGAATTTTAATGCTGGTCTGTTGTGTTAGTGTATTATGTGTTATTATTAGTTTCACGCAGTATAATACTTGGCACTGACAGATCTTGTAAAAATATTTCTTGATATATAAACCTAAAGATGCATATGAAGCTGTATTCTATCGCCATATACTAGCCAGATACCATTTCATCCATTTACGCCTGGTTGCGATAATCAGCGTAGACTGCACTCATAATACAGACCAGGTGCCTAGTTACTCTTCGAACCAACAACCTTTAGCTCGCAACATCAAACTTTGAAAACAAAAAGAATCCAGGTGTTACCAGTTCATGAAAAATTCTGCAGGGCCTGAAGAATAAGAAAAAGATCTTCTGTATCTTTATGATTTCTGTATTTATTTGCTATTTACTTTTAAGCTGACTTTAAGGGTGGAGGGTCCTGATGGAGAGCATTCTCACTTATCGCGTGAAAATGTTTAAATGTTGTTATTACCTCCTTTTTAGCTGAACTCTCAACGAATCCAAATAAAAAACATCTTTTTATACCTTACCGTGATTCTGTGCTGACATGGCTACTTAAAGACAGTCTTGGTGGGAATTCCAAGACAATTATGATAGCAAGTAAGTTATACAGGGCATCCACTGATATGGCGGCGGTATATCGTTGACGCAAACGTGCGTGCGTTGTATTTTCTGCAGTAACGGAACGAGAAAAAGTTTGGTTAATGTATTGCATCAGGGAAAGATAGTATTTTGATTAAATTTTTTAAAAATGCATTTGGATGCTCCTAGGAGCCATTTTACATCGTAACTATCAAACATGTAGCAGTGTATTGTGCAAAGTTACTTGTTTATTATTGCCGTGACCTGCCTTGGACTCAAGAGATTTAATCTTCCACCATTGTATTTCTTGGAATTCTTTTGTGTTTTGCTCTGCTCGGAACATAAAGGATTGGACATTATTATCAAATAAAGTATATTTTACTAGTACTATTTTATATTACTAGGTTGTATTTCTTGTAGCTAATCATCCTACCTTAAATTTCAGCAATTCATCTCTAATGCTGAAACTTGTTGTGTTTTTGCTGCGTTTTGGGTGTGTCGGTATAAGCGTGCATTTGTGTCTCGGAGCTTTGGAGTTCAAGATACAAGCACTTTATGTGTTGAATGTATGCTTTGAGACTAAAACGAAAATCAGCTCCTTGCAAACAGCACTTGGCTCCGCAGATCAATCACCAGATTACTTTTGTCGTATCTAGAGGGCCAAAGTGGTTGATTCGTATTGCTATCGACCTTCTGTACTTTGACTGTCTATTCTTACATTGTTTTTATTTTGCAGCGATCTCTCCTGCTGACTGTAATTATGCCGAAACTCTGAGTACTCTACGATATGCGAATAGAGCAAAGAATATTATCAATAAACCCACTGTTAACGAGGTAACGTTCTTACTATAACATTGATTTCTATCCTTATGAAAAAGTTGCAAAACTTCAAAAAGTTTCTTGCGGATTCACACTAGATATATATGACTGATGCTTCTTTTTGGGGGGGGGGGGGGCTGTTCCGACTGTTTTCTTTTTTTGTAACTTGCAGATAAAGCAAACAACGTTGACTATCCTCTTTATGAAAACCATAATAACCATCAAAAAAGCAATAAATTTGTCAAGTTCGCGTGAACCATGTTTTGTTACTTTCTTGGTCTGTGATGCAGCTTAGTTATGACACGATAGACGTGCTACTCAATTTTGTCGAAGGAACCCGTAAGGATTTCTGTTTTTTACTGATTCAGTCTAGCAGTAATAATGTTTATTATAATTATAATTATAATATTACCCTGTTTTTACAGAGTAATTCAATCGGATGTACATTTAGCTACCATGAAAAGAAGCCTTTTATCAAATTAAAGTAAAGTGTCATACTTAAAGGCATTTAAATAATCTTTTTGAAAACGTTAAAAATTTGCAATAACCAGTTAAATGTGATTTCCATCAAATGTCGGTTGATGAAAAAGCTACAAATGTTTTGTTAGAGAAATACGTATTTTTTTTAGGATCCAAATGTCAAGTTAATTCGAGATCTAAGGGCAGAGATAGACACCTTAAAAAGCATGTTGCATTTGGTAAGTGTATTATAATAATTTTTCTTTATGAAATGTCTATCAATTTAACGCTTTTAAATGCTGAATATGACACATTTTTCATCACACATTAATTCAAACTGTAGGCCTCTATTCAATTTTTCACTGGCTGATTCCAATGCTGGGATAAGGTGTATGGATCTGAATGAAAGTACGACATTGCGCTAAGCAAAAAAAGACAAATAACTGAAACCTGAGTTAGCCTGAAACGGTCTTACTACCTGGTACGATGCTTGAAATCAAGTTGAGGTTTAGGGGTACAATAACAATACGAAATAAAATTTAGAAAATAGCCGCTTATATCTTTGCCGCAATCACTCGATTGATGTCTGCGACCTATCTGGGTTGTTCTTGTCCTGTGATGGTACTTTTTATCTGACCAATGATCATGATTATGGTCAGGTTTGCGGCAAAGCACTGTTAAATCTATACCTGAAGGAAATTTTCACTGAATTTGGTCTAAAATCTGCTTCTTAGTATGTTACCTGTGTACTTTGGTTTGTATACAACCATCAATAATAAATGCCATGTTAACAGTTCAGAGCGTCCAAAGTCCAAATTCTGGCAGCAAAGGAGTTAAAAAAATGTTTTGGAAGCAGGATAAATACAATTTTGTACGCTAAAATTACGCCATATTCATTTTGTCGATAAAGATGCTAAAAAATTATCTGGAAGCAGGATTAAAAATTGCCCTTGATTCTCCAGCTTTCTGTCATCTATTTTCACGTCACTGATAGGCCGTTCACGGAGGTGCTTTGGACTGTCCAACCGACACTGTACTGCTTGGTATTCTTTAGAAATGCTAAGTCCACTTTTATTGCCTATCATTGCACCAATTCATTCATATTGCCGACTAATTCATATTGGCAGCAACAAATGTCACATAATGCATCATAAATTAATCTGCTGTTTACATAGGATGCTTTGAGTGATGCTGAAAAAGCTGCTGCTAAGAAGTTGTCGGAGAACGAAGAACGTTTGGTAGAGCTTACAGATAAGTGGAAGGACAGATGGAAAGAGACCCAGAAAATCATGCAGGTTATCATATGACTGTTTTTATCTTTGGTATCAAATATCCGTGTTTATGATTTGAAAGCATGACAAATCACAGCGTAGCATAGAAAATGCGAATTAAAAACTCTTCAGAACACCCAGAATCGAATAAATACTTCTATGAATTGATTGGTTTCTTTTGTGACTGTTACAAGATTCCACTTTGCCTTTATAAAGTAGGTGTAAGCATTATTGATGTTTTTCAAACTCTATAGTCTTAAAGCTGCTGCTCGGGTTTTCCATAAGATAAAAGCAAGGCACGAAGAAGCCCTGTTTCCTAGGGAGAAATAATAGCCTAAGTTTAATTCGAATCCCCTGTTGCTTACCATTTTGTTCTCTGCTGTTTCGTATTGCTGCTAACTTTATATTGCTTTATGTTGTAAAAGAGATGATGCTTTTTGCACTTCTAGTTACTCGCTAATAATTATCTGGTTTTTTTTTATTTTAGGAGAGGGAACTTGCATTAAAGAAACATCAAGATATTGGGATACGAATGGACTCAGAATTGCCGCATTTAGTTGCCTTAGAAGATGATTTGCTCAGCACTGGAATTTTGCTGTATCATTTAAAGGTTTGTACAAATTATGTATCAACATTTTGTTATGTTTTTGATGGTGGCTTTTAGCATAAGACACCCAGGAGCCAGTAAAGACCACACTGTCACCAATGGAAACGCATTGAGATCAAAGAATTTTTTAAATAAGTGTATATCCCTCGGTACATATGAAAACGTTTTGATATAAAAAATTCCCAAAAGTTCTCATTTTGGACTACTTCTCTATCAACAGCTGACAAAAACTTTTGTGTCATGATATTGGGTTACCAGATAATCATTTCGCTTCAAAGAAATAAAGTTTCATGAAACAGTTGCAGTTGACCATTATCAGTAGCGTAAAGATACCCATTATGCAGGATATAACATAATCAGATCTAGTTAGGTGTGGTCCTGTATAGTGTGGTATGATTTGCTATATTTTGATCCAGTCTGTTATTGGTGTGTATAGACTATACATCAGACTTGATATTTTTCTTCTCAGTATTAGACAATAGCTTCTCAGAATTTTAACTACGGCTCTTTACAACTCAAACGTGTGTAGTTACAACAGTAACTTCCTTATATGCAGCAATTGCTCTTATTCTCAGTTTTTAAGCACTTGACTTCTAGAATTTACGAAGAGAAAGTGAGATAAACATGTTTCGTTGGAAACAGTTTTCCATTTTTTCGTGATCATTACGTGTTATATGAGGTATCATAGTCTTTTTGCCTAAATATTGCCTTGCGTTGAAAACGTCATATATGATAAGGCTGGCCAATGTAAGTTTCCTCCCTTCACGGCATTACATACCGCAGTTTGTTTTGTGCTATACTTTCTTTGTGTTGGTGTTTTTTTGTCGCTTAGTCCGTATCGCACTAGTAGTTTTACTAAACTTTCAACTTCTTCCCATGCTAAAGGAAGGAAGAACGACCGTTGGTACAAAGGATGCGGTTGAGAAACCAGACCTCGGTGAGTCCTACGGTTGATATTGGTCATAAAAAATTAACCGTCAAATACATCTTGTGTAGTATGCAATTAAGCATGAAAAAATGGCCGCAACACTAAGCTGTTTTCATTAAAATTTTCATGGTTCTTGTTTTCCCCAACCCTCCCGTGTTGTAAACTGGCGAATAACAAGCAAAGGGTATGCATACAATTTCAAACCCGACATTCTTGCATGCGGACTAAATCTGGCTCGCCTTTAGATGAAATTTTAACTTTTTAATTTTTTTCTTCGTCTTTGACCTCTAATGATTTAAAGAGTGTTATTACAGTTGATGTTTAATAATTGTTGGTTTTAAGAAATATCTCGTGAAGCCTCATTAATGATAAACTAGAGCTCGGCAAGTTTGGCGGCTCTTCGTTCTGGTCATAAGATCT
Source organism: Catostylus mosaicus (assembly GCA_964019065.1). Lineage (NCBI taxonomy): Eukaryota > Metazoa > Cnidaria > Scyphozoa > Rhizostomeae > Catostylidae > Catostylus > Catostylus mosaicus. The sequence continues at coordinate 11,483,876 of OZ025187.1, forward strand.
CTTATAAAGCTGCTATTCCAAGATCTGAAGCGAAGGTTAATATGTGTAAGAAAATGTATCAAATGGGGCTTTCGATAAATGGCATATGTTGTATGAAAAGGTTATTCGGTAAGTCTCAGAAAGAAAAAAAGCAGGGTTAGTGAGCCACTATAGGTGATCTAAACATGTTCAGAAGAGAATGAGGGAAGACTGAGAATCAACGAAAAGAAAAGAAACAAGAAATAGCTGAAAATCATTGGAAAGAATAGAATGAATAGCAAGTGAGAGAAGGCCATGAAAAAGGTGTTGAAACTGAAGTATGCCAGGAACTGAACGAAGGTTTGATCTTGCGCTGGAAGGCTTTCATAAATGAGTAAATCTCAGTTTACCTTCGAAGGATAGATAATCCCTTAATCATTTAACCTGCTGTATTATTTTGGTTGATAAACTTTCGATGGGGTCTCTAATGCTCGCCATGTCCAAAGTTATCGATTTGCAGTGAACAATAAATAGGCTGAAGCGTTGGAATTATCATTTTGGAAGGTTTTCATTTCAATAGCCGAGAGCTAATATACAGGTTCTACATTGTACGTTTTAACACATTTCAAAGAGTTCTTTCTAAGACATAAATCCTCTCAGAGGATAAATTCCATAGCTTCGCATGATAACTTTAAAGTTAGTATATTTGGGTTATGAATTAACTGTTTAATAATTCATCATGTTGTAGGTTTTTGGATTCTTATAATCTACCTTCCTTCACATTATTCTCACAAAAGTACCAGTGTTGGGTTTTGATTGGCATTGTGCTAGTGTATTTAATGAGACTGACGTCAGTATAATAAATCCCACTGTTTTAGTAATTGCATTGGATTTGTCCAAAAATTTTAAGTTGCCCGGGGGTAAATCTAAGCATTTGCTGCACACATTTTGATATTATAAAATTTAAACTTGCCGTTATGTTTGGAAATGCCCGAAGACATTAAGATGCAAGAGAGGGGTAGAATGCCAACAGGTGCCTCTTCATGTTTTTTCTCCAGACTGTAATTGTTTCCTTAGGTTTCCACAAAAAGTGGAAATATAATTCAACATTATCAAATGTAGTTCATCCCTCACAGATATTTTGTTCATCCCTCACAGAGTTTGAAAACGCAGGATTATAACTTGTATTTGACCAATAAGATGCGCTATTATCACATGGCTTTCCCTTATCTTTTATCATTATGACATTTGATACTCTGAGGAGTATCGAACGAAAAAAGTTTATTCTTATACTGCTAAGTTCTGGTTGCATCTATGGTCCAATATCTTTAGTTTTGCAGTAACAGTAGCTTTTATGCTATATTTTCTCTTTTCTCAAAGCTGAGCTAGTTATTTAAAGCGCTTTTATTTGATGATACATTGAAAACAACTGCTCCCCCCCCCTGATATCTGCTAAAATATTCCAGCCTTTTGAAAGTAGTTTTACAACAGTGAACGATGTAGTTCTGTAGTTGTATGGACAGTATACCATCCCCCGTATGTTAGATCTTTATATACGGTACGTGTTAGATTTGTTTGCCCTCATCAGTGTAAGCGAACTGCTGACCTAGATACGAAAAGTTTGTCTGAAAGACTTTATACCAAAGTTAACATATCAGGGCACTTGGTAAACTGGAATGGCTTGCCACAGTTCCTGCCTCATATCTAAACTGTCATTGTTTGAGGTCGTATTAGAGGTATCGTTTCTCCTATTTTCTGTACCGTGTTTAATCCTTTTTGTAGCCTAGCACTTTTCTTAGAAGACTTGCGGTAGATATGAGCGAGACAGGGGCTATTTTTCTGTACTTCTTTATATTGTAGAAACAGGAAACCACTCAGAACCTGTAATAGATATAACATAGATTAAACAACGTGGCTGTGTGGATGCAAGGAAAATATTTGCAACTTGTGAAGTAAAGAACGCAGGAGAAGGCTGCCGATAAGATTTTCGAGCCAGTTTTGTAAAAAAGGAAAACCCTGTGTATAACATTAGACGATCCGGGACATGAGATAGGGAGCACTCTATTTGTCAATCTAATATGTTTGCTGAAGGTATTGGCAAAGGCATGCCTTGGATGGTAAACGTTATTGATCTACCCAATTTATAGTAATATTGCACAACTGCTATTATGACTCTTGTATTTCTTGTTATAACTTATATTTTATTCGGCAGTTATAACTGGAGTGGATACCGAGAAAGAGCATTGTAACATCGAGAATCAAAATGGTTTTGTAATAATGGACCCAAAGCCTGGCGCATTGTGTTCTGTTAATGGAAATCACGTGACCACAAAAACAAGATTGCAGCAGGGCAAGTATCTTTTCTCATACTATGGTATTTTCCATTTGAGATTTCTGCTTTAGACCGGCTAAGGCCGAAGTGGCCTAGGAATTCTGGTGACATAGCAGCTTATGCAACACTGCAGGATTAAATGCAACAAAAAAAATAAATGGAGCAACTAGTAGCAAAAGTAAATGGCTTTTATGAATATATGTCTTCATTATTAAGGCTTCTCCAAGTCGCAACTGGTAGCATTCTAATGATTTTCGTTTGAAAGTTTATGGACAGAGAATGTAAGGGCGGAGGGAGTTCGAAACCTCCCATAGGAAGTTTTGCATGTAGGAATCGACTGTGTGCAGCCTCATACCCATTTTGCTATATTATAAATTAGCTTGTTTCTCTAGAAAAGCTCCATATCCAGGGTGCAATATTACTAGTATTTTGATGCTGTTTTTGTATGCGTCATTTTGCCTCGTTCATTATTTAATTAATATTTGATATATTTGCACAACTCTATGTTTGATGATCTCTCTCGTATCATTTTATACAGGTGATGTTGTAATCCTTGGCCGAACCAATCTATTTCGTTTTAACCACCCGGCAGAGGCGCAGGAATTAAGGGAAAAGAGGAAAGTAAGAAATCTTATTTTGTAGTTTTTCGCATAAGCAGCGTCTGTAAGGTTTTTGGTATCGCTCGTTTTAATCGTCGAAGTGATGGTACTCTATCAATTATTACTAATAATGTGGATGGGGGATGTGTTCCTTCTAAGACTCCCGGTTAAGTTGTTTTAGTCATTCATATTATCTGTATATGTTCTTTGATATTAAGGTAAGTGCTGTTGTAATTGAAGCTCGATGACATCAGGTCTTTTCCGGCTACGGCAGACACTGAATATTTATATGTAATTAATTTTGAGATATATGTAAAAAATGGTCGAAACAACTGCCTTGATTACGCTAGATGGGAAGGCCCACCTTTATTTGTTGACACGCTCAGTTGAGGCGGTTTTCATCCGTTTGATTTTAATGTCCTCCATTCAAAATAGTCAGACTAGCCTCTTTCGTGGTTGGATAACGAGGATTTCTTTGCCGTTGTGCCAGCGTCTCAGAAATAACATTATAGTCAAATCAAAAATAGCTTATAGTGCATTAAATTTCACAGAAATGGCACATTCAATCTTCCAAATTCTGTACAAATGTTTCATAAATGTTGTGCATGCTAGATTTAATTTATTGCTGCAGTCTGCTCGATATCCTGGGGCATTTGTGAATGAATTCAACACTTGAACTCCAAGTGATATAAAAATTGTACAGTAGCAACTTATGCGTTTGGTCAGATTGCAAGGTTGGACTACAAATTAATTATGTAAAAGCCAGGAACCTTACCAATGTTGAGCTAAAAATGAACCAAGCTTTTGTAGCATCAGCTCCTCCTAAGCAATGACCAATTCTTGTAAGATCAAAGGGTCATAAGGCCCCTACAGGGATGAAAGGTTCATTGATAATCAGTGCTGTCCATTCGAGGATCTTTTCTGGAGCATTAATAAAAGTGGTCTTTTTGCTTGCCATATCTTGCACAACATGTCGTCACACTTCACATGATTTTATGTGCTTATTCTTTGTTTCAATACATCTTAATGCATTTGGTTTTAATATCTAATATGTAAATCAAAAGTGGTTATGAACCATACTACTAAACTGTATCACTTGGTGTTCAACTTAAGTTTCTACTACACTGTGGGAGTTTTTATGACAGAGACACGCTGAGAATTTATATCCTATTGAACGCAGCTATGTAATGCACGGCTCTTCTTACTGTCAACTCAAACCACCTTAGGGATCACGTAATTTAATTTTTTTCCCTAGACTGCTTCTGTTGAAATTTAGTTGAAACTGTTATTCGGAGTTACAATCAATTCTCATTTTTACGTATTCTAGAAACCTTAATCGATGTTTTCGTGACCATTAAGGGTGGATGTTTGCGCCCCCAGTCCGGTTTTGACCACCTGCCCATGTTTTACTTTTTCTAATATCCTTTGTAGTCATTTGGTGGCGGACTACCAAACATCTCCATGGCTGCAAAGTTTGGGAGTGAGCAAGATTTACTGCAAAAATTAAGAGCCAGGTTTGACTTTGTAGTCCATTTCACATAGCTGTTTTCTAAGAGTCGAATACTGATCATTTTCTAAATCTCTTCCAGCTGGACTGCATGTTAACCGTCAGTTTGTTAACTAGGTATGGGTAATGAAGGCAATTATACGGCTGGGTGCTAATAGACAGCCGGTACCCAGGAGTTTAAGTGGTTAAAAAACTTAGCACGCCCAAACCCTGTCCGTAGTAATATTTCTTTTCCTATGCGGAAAGTTTTTCTTTCTGGAAAACACATCAAGGTGAGAATTTTTTCTAAAACATATTTCACAATGGCTCTTAAACCTCTGCGCCAAGCACCTTTGTAGTACAATATTTACACTTTGTACACATACAAGGGTTTTCTATTTAGGTGCACTAAGTTATATGTTTTAGTGCACTTTATTTTTTTCTTACAAAAACCTAGGGGGTTCATCCAAAGCCTAATGATTGGTTAGATTATTTGGAGTTCATTTTCAACTTGGGCTGGTCTTTTTCCTCGCTTTTAATCGATTTTTTGGAACATTTGACCAAATCACGTATGTTTGAAAAGGTGCTCCAACGTGCCTTTTATGATATGGTGATCAAGAATTTTCTGATCACCTTGACAAAATCTTGCTCACACTATCTGTTTTTTCTACAATTCTGGTCTCTTTGATTAACACATCTAATATCCAGCTAATATCATAATGCCAGTTATTGGATAGTTTAAAGGGTAATGTTCTTTCCGGGAGATCTTTTACTGCTACTTACGTTCTATTTTAATGATTTCTTGAAAAGGCTGTTTGACAACATCTTTAACCTCTTGCTTGAATAGTTCGCATGACAGCAGAGAGAAACGTGAAGTAGAACTTGCAAGGCAACTTGAAGAAGCCAGGTAAATTAGTGTTTATGTTGGGTTCATTGATTCATTTTAGAAAAATCCACTTTGAGCAATCACCAGGCGACGTAGAACTTTCGCCAAATAATATATAAAACAGTAGAAAGTAGGGAAAGGTTAAAAAATGTGATGAAAAGATACTCAAGACATCTAGATGTGATTTCATTTGCCGAAGGTAAAAACTTTTAATCACAACAAAGAGAGAGATTTTACAGAGATCTGCTTTACCTTAAATTAATGGCATAGAAAAAAATTGTAAATATGTTGTAAAAGCAGGCCCACATCGGCAGTAATGCTTTGTATCCCCGGCCTGAAGATTTATGTGCATGTGTGCGTGCGTGCATATGATCGTGCAGGCGTGTGTGTATAACCTTTGATGGGAACAGCTTACCCCATGTCCCGACACATAATGATTTTAAATTTTTGAGAAATGTATTAAAGGCAAGCTTGAGAATGGATACCCCAACTCTGGGTTGTACATGAATCCAAAAGACATAGACAATCGTCTAGTTGTTGATGATTCCGTTTATTTTTTCAATTTTAATAATTACCATAGCGAACCTAATTTCATATCTTCAAAGTCTGCTAGCCTTTATCTTCTTTCTTTTTTAAATTATGTTAACAATCTGTGGCACATTTTAATTTGATATTGGGAACTCATCTTGAAATTGTTTATCTAGTTTAGTTGTGTTTCATGCTATGATCGTTTGTAGTTTTTCCTCAACTTTTTCACGAATTATTTTGCCACTCAAAGCAACAACTTCCTTTGCAGGAAAGATCTTGAAAGGCAAAAACAAGACGAAGAAAGACGAATAGAGGAAGCAAGGTCATTTTCATTATAAATTTTTTATAGTAATCTTTATTTTCACTGATTACTGGTGAGATTCAGCGACCAGATCTCTTATCTTTATTCTATAGTATTGCTGTTGTTGAAGTAGCTGTAGTTTTCATATTCTTGGGCTTACTGTTGGATTACAAAATCTGTTTTACATTTTGATGCGTAAACAATGGAGATACATAACTATATTACTCAACTATGCCACTTTGTATTTCATCTTAATTTTCCACTCACCTTTGTGGGTTTTCGTGATTGATGCACGCAGTGAAATTTTGCAACTATTGATAACTGTTTATCCCTTTGAAAGCATCTATGCAATGCACCGCAATTCTAATTGTTAAATAAAACCGCTTTAGGAATCACGTAATTATATTTATGTATGCAACCTAGACTGTCACTGTTGAAACTTTCTTGACATTGACTAACGGGAGTTAAGACAGAATTTCATTTTAAGGTATTCTGAAAGCCTTAATCGATGTTACCATGGTAATTTAGGGTGGATTTTCGCGTTTTCTGACTAGTTTAAACCGCATAATTTTGTTTTACATTTTGAGCCTTTTTTGTAATCATTGCCTTTTATAGCCATGGTGCTTTGTAGGGAGCAACGCAGAGCATGATGTAAAACTCCCTAATCATGCAATTAGAACACAAGGCAGCATCTTTCTCAGCCTAAAAACTTTCTTGTGAATGCTGAAATGCTGAAAGATCCCGGCTTATAATCAACATCAACACCAAAGCTTTATAACCCATAGAATAATTATCGCAAAAAGCCAATTTTTATTTGCATTTCATAGTAAAATTTGCAATTTCATTAGATAAAAATTATCAAAGAATTTATTAGCTTATTATAATCGACTCTGATTGATGAGGGGGAGGGACAAAAAAAAAGAGTTTCAGTCTTTTAGAATCTCGCAGAGGCTCTTAGCAAATGTAAAATTAGAGTGCAGTTTTCTTTTTATATTGACAACCATCAGTTTCATGAATAAGATATAGCTCTTTTATTAGTATCATTTATTTTGTTCACGAAGCATATGTACGTTATTTGACCCAGCTCCCCCAAACAGCACCATCGTGCAGTCTTCCTATTGAGTAACATGACTAAATGGAAAGTTTTTGTTCATAGAAACGAATTTACGCGTCAGATCAGAGATGAATCGAGGAGACTTGACGAGACAAGGTATGTAAACAGTTTCTTTTTGCTATTTTGATCTAGTCTTTCATAGTGGTGTTGAGATTTTGATGTGATGGTAATGGTAGAAGATCCTTGACACACAACCATCACTTCTATTTGATGCAAGGTGGATCTTAATTCGAGATGGCTATAGATATTGAAATCAAAGAACCACTAAGAACCTGTCAGTTGCTTACTCCTTCCCTCGCTAAGTCGTGTCCCTTTTACAGTTTAATACGTGTGCCTCGGTTGTGACGCATTTTAAATTTAATGTTCCCCATGATTTTTTTACATCTTTATGCTACACTCTAGGGGTATTTTAAGTCCTGTATCGAAGCCAGCACTGCCAAGTACCTCTAGGGACTCAGAAGTAACGGTATCTATCAACGTTTTTAAATGGTTTTTCAAAAGAACTCGATATTGTCAAGGTTGCCCAGTGAGGATGCATTCTTGCCTGACTTGTAAAATCTTGTAAAATAATAAGAAAGACTATGTTATGTTTTTGATATTTATCTATGTCTTTTAGAAATATATGTGTTATGAAAAATGTCAACAGACCAAATGCTCCACCGCAACTACCAATGTTCAAAAGTTTCTATTTGGGATATATTCTGTAGTTTTAAATCTACCCCCATCAGATCAAAAGAAATCTTCAGCTAATTATTCTTGTTTCAGACGTGAGTTGCAGAGGCAGCAACGGGCTCGATTTAAAGACTCGCAAACTGCTGAAGAAATCAGGTGAGTTGCAAAAATTAGAAGTAGGGATATGAATGAATGGAAAATGGCACCACGGTAACTACCATTGATGCCATTTGAAACTAACCCACTCTCCCTTCTCGAGCAACATTTCTTAGTAAATACGCTATATGAAATCAGAACTGGGTATAAAATTTGAGCACGTCATGAAGATTTTGCGGGTTATTTTTATCATATAAGATAACAGATCAGAATTGCCAGTTGTAAAATTTGTCGTGGCGCCTCGGGAAACCATAAAATTTTTGAAATTCTGCTAAAACTTTTCGAAAAGTCTAATATGTGCACTAGATACAACTATAAATTGTTTTTGTGGACCAAGTTCCTAAAAGTCATTTCAAGCAATATTTTGAAATGCAGCCATCCGGCTTTTGTAAAGGACGCTCTCTTACTATATTTTGTCACTATTTTTCCATTCAGGCAGATGATTATAGAACTAGAAGAACGGTATGCAGAATCAGAGGAAAAGCGTGCACAGCGAGAAAATCAACTCATGGAAGAGATAAATTCCAAAGAATGTTTAATAAAGGAACAAGAGGAGGGCCTTGGTGCTTTGCAGAAATCTTATAAAGATGCAAAAGATAGCTCAGATGTGAAGATAAAAGGAATGGTGGAACATTTCCTGGACATGAGGACTGCTGAGACAGCTCGGTTGAAAGTCAAAATGAAAGAAATTATCCAAATTGAGACTAAAAATCTGCCAGGTCGTGAAATCACTGAGAAAAAGTTGGAGATGAAGAAGATTTGGACCCAAGAAACGGAGAAAGTTACCCAACAGGAAAAGGTTGTGTCGAATCTTCAATATGAGCTGCATGCGACTATTGACAGGTTTGAAGATCAGAGTAGCATTAGTGATGAAGATAAGATTGAGTTTGAGAAACAAAAGCAATATGTGGAGGAGCAAAGAGAGAGGGCTTTAGAGAATTTGCATGTTATACAGGAAACAAGGGACAAATCTTTGAGTGTCTACAAGGGTGATTACTGTAATCGTTTTGATTTGCTTTGTTGGGAGACAGAGATGGAGGAAGAAAAAATTGAGTCAAAAAAAGCTCACCTTAGAGAGCAGATTAACCAGCAAATAGATTCACTGGAAGCTGCAGTTGATACGCTTACAAAGAGGAAAAATGCCTACGATTCATTGGTAACTGCCGAAGAAACGTCCTTGCAAAAATGCAAATCAGAGATAAACCTTAGAATATTACATTTGAAAGATAACTGTGACAAAATGCAAGGTCAATTGGATGCGGAAATACGCAAATTCCAAGAAAAAGATAAGAGTTTAACACATGATATAGAGGATGCACGAGTGAAACTTGATAATGCGAAGTTGGAATTAGGCAGAACTTTGATTGATCAAAAACACGGAAAATCAAATGAGGAATTTATGGTCGATAATTGGCAGAAAGAGGTAGCTGAGGTAGAATCAAAACTGAAAATGCTGGATGATGAACGAACGAAAGAAAGGTTGGAAAATGAAGAAAATGTACAAGAGAAACTGCATGAGTTAAACATGTTAAACGTTCAGTTCGAGGAAGAGGTAAAATATTCGAATAAAAAGTACACAGAAATCGAGCAAGCATCACGCGAGAAGATATTGCTGCAGCAGGAGAGTGTTGATGATGCAGAAAAGCAGTTACTGCAATGTAGGAATAATTTAGACCGGAATGAAGAACGTTTGCAAGAGTTACAGAAATTAGAAGAAGGAATGATCGCTAAAGCTGATAATGAACTTTTATTCATTGCATATCTATTAGAAAAAGATTTAGAAGACAAAGAAAAGACTCAAGAATATGAAATGTTCCACACCGGTAAAAACAATGTGGAGATCATTGCTAGCCAGTACAAGGACGAGGTTTCGAAACTGCAAAAGGAAGTAGACAAGCAGCTTAACCCTTTGATTTTGCAAAGGGAAGAGGCACAGGTTGTTTTGGAAGATTTGGTTAGATCCAGGGGTATTAGCGAAGTAGCTCTCAATGAACTCAAAGAACAGTTTCAAAAGGAGAGAAATGAGGAGCTTTCAAGCTTAGAGCGACTGAAAGAGAAGCTAGCTGACCTTGAAGAAGAGACTAGCTTGTCAATGAGTCTAGGCCGTGATGAAATTGGTTATGGCGGACATTCTGATTTGTTGAATGTTAATAGAATACTAGAGAAAGAGCGCCAAAGGTATGTTTCGTACGATTGAAACGATTTTCCATTTCTATCTATATTTCTATATCTACATTTTATATCATCTATATCTTTATCTATATCTATATCAAATCTATATCTATATCTATATCTATATCTATATCTATATCTATATCTATATCTATATCTATATCTATATCTATATCTATATCTATCTATATCCATATCTTTATCTATATCTATATCTATATCTATATCTATATCGATATCTATATCTATATCTATATCTATATTTAATCTATATCTATATCTATATCTATATCTATATCTATATCTATATCTATATCTATATCTATATCTATATCTTTATCTTTATCTTTATCTTTATCTTTATCTATTAAATCAATTAGGCAATGGCTGACATGGAGTATAAATACTAATCATAAGGGTGCTACCCAATGGTAAATTTTAAGTCTCGACCTGAGGATCGAACCCGCGCCCACCACATTCAGAGTCACACGACCAATCCAATCATATCTATATCCAATTTCCAAAAAACAACCATTGTGCCTAAGCTTTAACGATACCTTCCCCATTGTCCTAACAAATTCATAGACTTTAGGGACTGTTTAAAATATTAAAAAGGGTTGACATATTGGGCGAAAATTCTCAATTTATTTTGTTATGATTCATGTAAAAGGTAGTGCATAAAAGTATGCGTCAACCGAAATAGTTTAATCTGAAATATAGACCCAGGTATAAGCAGCGCAGTTCTATTTCATCATTTTCGAAAATTCCTTGTGTTTTAACAAGATTTGTATTTAGCACTGTGAACCTGTGTGGTTTAATGTGCATACTCTGACAGTTCAATTAAATTTTCTTTAAATCAAATTACATTAAATATTCCGAAAATTTCATTTTTACGCAGGTGTTTTGCAATATCCATTTCCTTTTTAAATGTTAAAGCGAGCGTTTCTTTGAGGTCAGTCTCCGCCGGCGAATGCTCATCTAAACAGTTTCGGCTAATGCTCTCACTTATTGCAAAAAATTTCTTAATACGTGTAGAATGCTCGGAGCAAACATACAAAGGGTACGTTACGCATTGATTTCAAAAAGCTAGGGCGTTTTTGAGATACGTACCTAGCCAGTTGTTTAAGGATGCGATGAGCTGATCCCAATTACGGGCCAAGGCTCAAAATAAGAAACTGATCTACCTTTTTTATTCACAGTATATATAATCTATATATTTCGCTTTTCTAAAATATACCTTGAAAATCATATCAGAGTAATTTTTGCCAAATTATCATGGGAATTATTTGCCAACTTATGAGTACACGATCGGTTAATTTGGAGAAATCAGTGTGCAATTAGAAAGTTGTCAGCATGAAGCATTGCTTAACGAAAAAGTAACTGAATAATAATTTTAGTTAAGTGCACGAATTTTGTCGTTATTGGCTTAAATAATTCGTTTAACAAATTATACCTCATATTTTTCTACTAAGTTCTCTATTTACAATGTCTCTAATGTTAGCTAATAGCACTTGAAGTGTTTTGCGCCCTTTCCTGAGGATTTTGGGGGAGAGGCTTGCATCCGTTTTAGATGTAAACTAACTGCTAGGAATCACGTTTTCACGTCATTTGAACAGCGAATTATTTTCCGGTTGGAGAAGATTTCTGTAAAGAAACGAATGGCTTTTGCTTTGGTGAAAGGAGCCCAGAATATTGGCCTTGCTAAGTGTTTTGTGGCTTAGGTGATGCATAAAATATCGCACCTCTAACTAATATTTAGTCCCCACAGTTTCCTTTGATCAGTGACTGAATTTTGTGACGAGCATCACAAAGACAACTTAGAGGCGATGTGAACGTAGGTAGACACCATTATCAACACGTTTACCAAATAGGAGTTACCTGTGGGTGGCAGAAAGAGATCCCAAAGCATGCCAAACTGGGGTATAGAATGTTGGGATTAATTGACAATAAATAAGCCAAGGGATTGTGTTATCACCACCCATGCCATCTAGATCATTGGGAGCGGGCCATCGTTATGACATTTTTAAAATGGCCAAGAACTGCTGAAGGATATTTGAATACATTTAAAGATGCTTTTGTCAGAAGCTCCTTAGGGCGAAGTTTCGGATGGTAAGGAAAATATGGGCCGAGATAGACATTGATAAGCTGTTTGACAAATGAAAAAGAAAGTGTGACTGAAGAATTTTGTTTTCCCTTGAATACGTCAACCAACCTGCCGATCATGGATTATGGGTAGTGAGTTCTTCAAAGGAAGTGGCGAATCAGATGCCTTGTTCCCACTTCTGACACGGCTTTCATTCTGTTATCGGGATATTCATTTATGGTTTTCATCTTTGCTTTTACGCTACATGCCATTCCATACAAGGAGGAGTATACAACGAAAAGTCATTTCAGTGTGCTAAGTATTATTTCCACTTTTCCTGCATTATTAACGATTTTTTTATTTGTAATTTACCATATTATATTCTATTTAGGTTGAATGAAGAGATGGAATCAAAGTTGAAAGACGTCGAGGCAAAATGGGCAGCAGAATTTGACATCCTCAAGAATGTTGAAGCAGAGACAGTTGCGATGCTTGAACAACAAAAAGAGGCATTGATTAAAGAATTAGAGCTTGTAACAACATTTTACCAGATAATTTTTTATTGTATTGCATTGTATTGTATTTTGTTGTATTCTATTGTATTCTATTGTATTGTATTGCATTGTATTGTATTTTATTGTATTGCATTGTATTGTATTGTATTGTATTTTATTGTATTGTATTGTATTGTATTGTATTGTATTGTATTGTATTGTATTGTATTGTATTGTATTGTATTGTCCTGTGCAATGTTATATGATAAACAGTTGTCAACTTTATTTGATTTGAAATACATATGTGATATCGAAAATATTCGAGTTAGGTAAATCTGGCTACAGTGTATTGTACCGCAGTGTAGTGTACTGTATATTTAATTTTATTAAGGCCTATCTCACTGACTTAATAGGCATTTACTGCTTTCTAAGTGAAGGCTGTTTTGAGCTTTTTAAAACCCTAACCTAAACCTATTTTTAATATAGTGTATCGCTTTTTTCTAGGAAAGAAGCCAATATGAACATGAAAAGTTGGAAAGGGAATGTTCTGAATTGGAGAGGATCCGAGAGCTCGAGAATGTGATCGTTGAAAAAGAAAGGCTTGTTGAAGAAGTTCGGCAGCGAGCCAAGCAAGAAATATCAGAGCTTAATGAAATGCTGGAAGAAAACAAGAGGTTTATATACATTCATACAATTTTAACAAAGACTATCTATTAGTGTAGTTTTGAGGCTGGTTGATAATAGAGTTCAGTTACGTATTTTGCGACTGTGTTTGCCGTAGTCCTCAAACTATAGTATTGTAGTATAGTAGTAGTTGTTAGCTGCTGCAGAATATGGTGGCTGAAAAATGTTATGCTTTTATGCAAATCGTAGAACTCTCATACAATACAATACAATACAATACAATACAATACAATACAATACAATACAATACAATACAATACAATACAATACAATACAATACAATAAGATACAGTACACAACAAGGAAATACAATACAATACAATAAAATACAATACAATACAATACAATACAATACAATACAATACAATACAATACAATACATACAATACAATACAATACAATGCAATGCAATGAACTAATAAATATTGCTGGGTAAACTTAAGAATAAACTGTTAGTTGGACAAATTGATTAATTAGCATCTCACAGTATTTTTAATAAAATTTTGTTTTTAGTAAATATGAATTTAGTAGTATTAAGTATTTAGTTAGTTTTAGTGATAGTAGCTGATCGATGTGCAGTACAAGTAAGGCCGTAGCTACATCAGGATGATTGTGTTTTGACTTTGTTTGAAAACAAGGCGTTTTTGCCAACGAAGAGGTATTATTATTATTATTTCGTCGGCGAATATTTCTAACTTGTCGGTAATAAAGGATTGTACGCAAATGATGTCGACGCGTTTGTCCTCGACGCCCCTCTGCAACAAGAAGCATGAACATGAATAGAGGAAGGAGAATTTATTTCATTTGTGAGCATTCTGAAAAGTTGATTTCAACTCCCGCTGCGCGTTTTATCTGCAGAAACCATTGGTCCAATCTCCTAACAAAAACATCACAGTCCATCTGACATATCAGATCCAGAAAACACTGCCGTAACAGAGACTACCTTGTGATTAATTGTGATGTTATGTTAAGGAGGCATCTTTCAGCAGCCCGGCTACTCAAGCAATCCTTGGTAGAATTGTTTAAGAGAGAGCAGCGCAAAGCTTAGAGGTACCCGAAACAAAGAACGCTGAACTGATTCTGAAGTAATATTTCCAACCCAAATACGTCCACTTTGTGAAAGTTAAGATTTATGTTTATATCAAACGAATTTGTGTTCGATTTAACAATGAACCTTTTATAAGATTGATCTATTCTGTATGTAAAACTACTGCAAAATGATAATCGTGCCCCTTCTGCCAATTTCATTATGGTTTTGTGCAAAGTGGTCATACAGTGCTGTCATGTTTGCGTGTGTTTCAATTCACTTTTTTGTCATTTCTTGAAGGCCGTGCAAACATTCACAGACATTTCACTGTGAGAAAGTACTTGTTGTTGTATATGACTGCCTATAATCACCGTCATAACCATGCAGTTTCCATATAAAACTTGGTTTTAGGAAGTCTTAGTTGTCGGCTTATACCTGTCTCAATCAAACTTTGAAATCGCCAAGCCATTTAATGAGTTTTTAGCGGTCTGTTAACAGATTTCCTTTCTCTTTTTGCAATTAATAGAGTAACGGCTGCTTTAATCGTGGCGCAAAAGCAAGAACTTTTCTCTGTATAGCATAAAATCGGTTTGAAAAACCGAATGCTTGGAGATTTTACGGATTTTAGGAAACAGCGTTAACACACTACTGTGAAATCTGCTCTGAAATACAAGGAAAAAAGGAAAGCAAAGCGACGAAAAGATAGATGATGTAACGTAAAAACGTAATGAAGAGAATTATCTGAGCAACCTAAGCATGCAAGCAATGAATTTTTGCCGGGTTGGATATTAAATGTGCCTCAAAAGCACTCGTAAAACGTAAAAAATTGATAAATTTTTTGAAAAAAAAACACACAAATCTGATCTAATTGGCATTTCATTCCTGCTTGTAGCAATATTGCATGCTTTCAAAGATAGACATTATCGCATGGTAGCTTTATTAGCATGGAAAGTATCCTATCAATTGAAATTACTTATAGATTACCTAACCTTTCTTGTAAGATTAGGAAGATTAAATACTGCCTACTCTGGGAACTTGACTCTTTAGAAAGAAAAGAGAGTCTGGTTCCCAGAGTAGATATTGACCATTTCAAGCAACATGATAACCAGTGATTATCAATTTCTATGGTTGATGTCGATACTTCAGATTAATATCTTATTTGATTTACTTTGCCTAAAATCCTAAAGTGTCTTAATATTGATTTTGGTTTGAGAATTTAAAACGCCTGGAGACTCAACTTTCTATTGAATGTAGATTTGACCTGACCTAGCAGGGTTTCGGAAATTATTGCAAAATTCGGGAAGGATAAGCGAGCACCTCAAGAGGAAGCTTGTAGTTCTCTTTGCGCCTTTCTACCCGCCGATTCTAGTTTTAATGATTTATAACTTCTTACGTTTTTCTTTTAAATGTTTGTCCTAAAGCGCTGCAGTTGAAATGAATATGAATTAGGGCTCCTGAAGTGCAATTCCATCCTTTGAGAGACTATTTTATGATGGCGGAAAAGATTAGTGATCTATTGACAAGAAAGTTCGTTGCTTTCCGTGAATCATGCGCATCCTGCCCCAATCTTGAACGATTGCTAACTATCGGAAGCGCACCTCTATTTTGCTTGGAAGCGGTGTTTTTGTACATCATGTTAATGAGGAGTCTTAAATAGCTTCTTAAAGACTATTTTGAATTTTATAAAAAAGATTAGAGACCCCTTGACGAGAGAGGCCTTGTTCTCTTTAAACCTTTGCACGCAAAATCCAAGTTAAAATAGATTCCAAGCTACCTAGAGTGTCGTATCTCAATTTTGAGCCATGAACACCATGAAATCGCAGCTTTAAAAAAGATTTTTAAGCTCAGGAATGATAAGCACTCATTTTCAGAGGAAAGTTACTGATCCCTGGAAAATTGTACGTCCACGTGTCGATGTTTGTGTACATCTATGATTGCCAACAGGGCCATTTGTCGATGTTTGTCCAAAAGTCTTTTTCTCTTTTCTGTAACGTACACTTTTTTCTTCGATGTTTCCCCTAAAAGCTTCGTCGCTGAAATGATTATAAAAAAGGCTTTTAACATGGACTTGTTCATTATCTGTTTTGAAATGTAGGGAAAGGCTCTTTCTAGGAAAGTTATTTGTTCTACATGATTTTTTTCGTGCTCAGTTTTCTACCCACAGCGGCGCTTATCCTAGAACATTGCCATTGAAATGAATTTAAGCAAAAGTTCCTGAAGTTCAATACCTTAGAAGCGTTTGAAAATGTAGGCTCTGACAAACCATATTTTATTAACGTATTGTTGAATCAGATAAGAATTCTACTTCCACAAGCTATGACTTCATCCATCATCATCTCTTCTTACAGTGTATTTTCTCATTACTTCTCGAAGTAACTTTAGTTGAAGTGATCATTACTAATGAGTGCAACGATAGCCTCAGTTATAAGCCTTTTTTTTAATGTTTACCCCCTTCCCCTACCCAACACCCCGCCTTCGCCCAACATAAATTTTTTTATTTGTTTGGTAATTTGCGCTCGTTCTCAAATTCGCAACCATTTATTTCGCAGACAAATTTACATTTTGCAAGAGAGGCTCGATCGTTACTCATCTATGAATGTAAGTATGAATCAACATTGCTTACATCAATATTGTAGTAGATCATTATATATTGAGTAGTAGGCTACAAATCTATGTTTTTGTAGCCAATATAATAGTTTACACTACGAATTGATAATCAACTATATAAGACTGCAAAGGAGACAACGCAACAACACCATGTGAAGCCAACTATCATGACTATCCCCTTTAGAACTTTAGCATAGGCATGAAACACAGCTGCAAAATACTGTATGTTTTATAGCAAAACGATTGAACAGATAACAGAAAATATTTCACAAAAGAGGGGGATTAATTTTATTACATTTGATACATACATTAGGCTACGGAGGGATGATAATACAGACATTGCCTTGTTTCACTTTTCAAATGTGTTACCTTTTTGCTGTAGCATAATGTTTACTGTACAAATCTTTGTGCTACTTCAGATGCTCGACAACCGAAACAAAAGCAATCCAGATAGGCATTTTAATTTTCAACATTTTTGTGTTGAAGAGTACACATCCGAAAAGTATTCTCGTTCTGTAATTCCCACTATCATGCATTTCAGCTCATGGGAATCCAGTCACACGAAAAATTTTGTAACCAGACTACTTGTTGATTAATAGATGATCTATGAAATTCCACAGGCCGAAGGAAATGTCGATTACTAAAACACAAAATTTATATGTAGGTGAAAATAGGAATAAATTCGAATAACATGCTAATTTGCAATCAGCTGAGAAGCTGCTATAGACACTTTCACTTCTAAATGAAAGCATTTCAGACTAGTTGCAGCAACTGAAGCGTGAAAAATGCCAGATTAGTATGTAATGAATGACAACGTGGAAATTCAATTGCCCATAGTAGGAAATTTAACTGAGACCAAGGTGCGATTGCTTAATATTTGAAGGCACATTGAGTAATTGTTATTCTTCGCAACTCTATCCTATTTAGAGGTCTTTATCAGGGTAAATTGGCTTGCCTAAATTCTTCATCTTGCGAAATGGGTAAACTAACTTGCCTAACTTCTATATCTTGAATAAATCTTTTTTCTTATTAGAGTTTAGCCCTTGCCAATCATACATATGAAGACCAATTATCTGACAGCGAGGTAGCCGATCTTCTGTCAAGGGTTAGGCATTCTGTGGTAAGTGAAATCTATCGATTCCCAGTTAAAGCAATGAATTCATTTGTTTATGAGCATGGTTAAAGAGTGGCAAGAGATAATTGATAGTTGCAATTTATTTTCGCCATCTGCAATTGTAATGGTCTTCATTAGTAATAAATTTTCCTGCATTGTCTGCTTTGTCAGCAGCATATTCTGATGCAAAGAATTATTGATATAAATTTTTCAATTTAGTGCCCCGACCTTGGTTGATTTTTACTGTTGTTTTGGATCTGAACCGGAACTACAAATGCAATTATGAAATTCACATAAAGATGCTTTTTAAGTGCCCGCACGCTATCTATAATTTGTATCTTACAATATCAACATAGAAATAGATCTAGTTCTTCTTGATGCAAGCTGCACACTTAACATTTTAAATGCATCAATGTTGGGGTTCAAATTCTGATGATAAAACAATGATAATTTGTTGTGAAACTTTGTATTATCAAATAATGTTAAGGATCTCACTTACTCCTCTCCTTTGTCAAGAAGTGTACAGCTACTTATTCTACTATGTATACTTCTACATGTACAATTATCGTTAATACGAAAAAAATGTGTTTATTGAAAGAGTGATCATACAGGATTTATCAACGATTTCATTCTCAAGCAGAAATTGTAATTGTTCTCCTTATGATCTCTTGTTTTCAATTTGTGCGGGGCTGAGAACAGAAAGCGTAGAGAAAAATGATTCAATTGACGATCTTAAGATTTCATGGCCACTCGTTGTATGCTTGATTACCGTAAAAGCTCCATTAATTGTAACTTAGAATATGCCAATCGAAATTCAGTAATAAGAGACCGTTTAATGGCGATGATAAAACTTTTATTTCAATATGTTATAGAGTTACATGGAAGACGATGATGACGACAGTCGTTTAGGCTCACATCAAATATCACCTCCACCAACGCCGATTAATCGCTTTCTGGAATCAGTGAACATTTACAAGAAAAATCAAATCAGAGTGTCTATACCCCGATTTATCCTTAGAGGTCTTGGTCGTAACAGCTATCATGTCTTCGAAGTTAAGGTTAGTATCATATTCCATAATGCATAATACATCTATATTGGAGACTACTAGCTAGATATTGCCTAAAGGGATTTACATCTAGAGAAACGGATTACATATAAATATCTACATATATATACGTGAATACATTTTAAATCAATTAGGCAATGGCTGACATGGAGTATAAATACTAACTATAAGGGTGTTACCCAACTGTAAATTTTAAGTCTCGACCGTGGAATCGAACCCGCGCTCACCATATTCGGAGTCACAAGACCTATCCACTGCGCCACACAGGCGCATACATGAATACATATATGCATTTGGATAGACAAGCTATTTGGCCCATTGCTAATGCTTCTAATGAAGTGTATTGTTAATGTAATACCAGAATATTTCTTCTTCATTTTGATACCTTAAGCGTCAGCCGTAAAATTTTTTTTACATACTTCGAAACAAGGTCTAAGGAATGATTTGTTATTTGCCGGGATTTTTTTTTCTGTTTCTATAAGGAACTGTGTCATCAACAAAATGTATTAGATTTTATCGCATTTTTATGACCAAAGCATGAACAACATAGGTTTCTAAACTATTCGTATTTTGTTTTGGTAACTGCTCTGTTTCCACTGTTTCAAGCATCAAAATTAATATAAAGATCATGTATTTGATTCCCTTTTAAAGATGGGATTCGAAATCAGTATTCAATTTTAACCAGTTAATTTGAATCTTGTTTTCATAGCTGTCTGTTGGAGACGAAACCTGGTCTGTGTTTAGAAGATATCGCAAATTTCGCCAGTTGCATCAGGAGTTAAGAGTTGAATACCCAGTTGTAAGTTGCATTTTGCTACTTCTTTAATGTTGTTCCTTCTAGAGTGCACTATCTTTTTTATCAATCTTTTGCAGAAGGTGTGTCACAAACGTTCAAATGACTGCTTCCCTATGTAGAAGATGGGGTATATTGTCTTAGTAAAGGGATTTTTCCTAGAATGCGAAATAATTGTAGCTGTTATTGATAATGATAAAGTTATGTTTCACCAGAAGAATTTTTAAACAATGTATCGGACCTCGCACTTGATAAGTAAACATCATTACTGATAATGCTAGCAGTCCAGCAACAAAAATCCAAATAACTAAAACATACAAAGATATAAAAGATGGAATTTCTACACAAGGTGAGTTTTTATTGAAGAAAACTCTCGCATTAGTAAATCGAAGAGGGAACCTCCTCTTTGTGGCAAGTGAAACTTTTAGATATAAATATGTCTGGTGATGGATTTTATCTACTAATTACTTTTAAGCAGTTCAGAGTGTTTGACGAAAGATCCCGATACATGATCTGTTCATATCGAACACTTGACACAATGAGAGCTTGCTAATCTCAAACGAAAGTACTTCGTATTTTCCAGTGTTTAAAGCGTATAGTAGGAAGATGCAAATTAACCAATAACTCCTGTAAGAGTCTTTGGCTTAAGTTATTCATAGTGGTACATATCTCGATCAAAGGCAGCTTTTAGTTCTCTGCTTTAAGGCGCTGATTTGTCAAAAAGTTAGTTTCGGTGAGACTTCACGGCCTTCTACTTGTTATTGTTTTCCAAAGTATGGTGCCAAGACTGTATATAACATTGACTGGCCGATTTAGCAGAGTAGTGATGAACATATAGAGAGAAACTAAATGCTATCATGATATGAATAGATTCAGCTGGTCTCCTGTTAAAACAGTCATAAACAGAACCTGCCAGTCTAACTTAAAAGGTATCAGAAAGTTTGAGAGTTATATTGCTGTCAATAGAAGTTGGCAATTGAGGCTGAAACAAGGCAACTTTGGCTGTTTCCTTTTGTAAGCCAAGTGATTTCTGAAAAATAACCATTTACTAGATGATGCCTTTCTTGATTTTCAATTTGTCCGATAGACCAATAAGGTATACTAAAATAAGTTGATTCAAAGGAACATTCTTGAAGCCTCTCTCCTAACACATCCATGAGCCTCCGTTCAACGATATTAAATTTTTGTGCCCGTCGCAAATGTATCCCAGTCAAGCTGTTTAGGCCGTTTCATTTAATGGCGCTTTTCGTGAAGGTTAATAGTGTAGTGCGCCTTTCGTGAAGGTTAATAGTGTAGTGTAGTGTAGTGTAGTGTAGTGTAGTGTAGTGTAGTGTAGTGTAGTGTAGTGTAGTGTAGTGTAGTGTAGTGTGTAGTGTAGTGTAGTGTAGTGTAGTGTAGTGTAGTGTAGTGTAGTGTTGTGTAATGTAGTTTATTTTAGTGTAATGTAGCGTAGTGTGATCCTTAAGTTTTGTCTTACGAAAAAGAGATCTTGAAATTAGTAATTTCCTTTTTTCTGCATAGGTTGGCAATTTAGAATTCCCTTCAAAAAGATTCTTTGGGAACAGAGCGGAGAGCTTTGTACGATTCCGTCGTGCACAATTGGAGGTTGGTTGATTTCATCTGGCATTTTTACATTATGGATTTCAAGATAATGCTGGTCCATTAACATATTTTATAACGGCGCTGGAAGTATCTAGAATTTAATGCAGCACATTCATATTTACAAGTTATCAAGACAACATATGGAATGGTTGATTAAGTTATATAATATTCGCTTGATAAATTGGTCCTTGATTTATCATTTTCAATTTATGATAGGGCATTTTTTTAACTATCTGAAGATACCGAGATACGAACTGCTCCTATTGTTTAAAGACTTGTGTTTTTCATGCCTACCTGTGTTGAACAGTCATCTCTAGTTGATGGACCCACACTTGTATTGCCTACACATAACCTAAAGTAAATCATAAACATAGACTATTGTAGTTTAACAATTAAGAGCGGTTAGTGTAAACCCAGTCAAAAGACGAAAGGCAGCCGTGAATCATGGTTAAAGCAACATTGTTTTGAGGAGGGGGGGGGAGGTGGACGCTTTAGATTGGAGACGAAAATTTTGGTGAGTGTTCCAAGACTTTTGGCAAGTTGTTGGTGTGCGTGCATACAGATGATGTCATTTAAAAAGCACGCCATTCAGCGTTGGACCTAGGCATCCTTTAGATTGATGTTTTATTTGGCCAAATAATGCTGACCTTCGAGTGCAAAGAAGGAGAACTTTTGATTTAATAATTCTTGTTTCACTTACACATTCAGTACTTAGGTATATCTTTTCCTATTTCAGGCATATCTTAAAGCTCTTTTTGCGATCCTTTCGAATATTTCAACATCTCCAGTGGCACTGATTACAGAACATGCATTGACCAAGCAAGACGTTGGTAAATTCCATTCATTTTTCAAACAAGGAGTTTTTGAATTTACTAAATACACTACTCCAGAACAGTAGAGGCTGGTGAATGTCCGAAAAAGACCTCAGTTTCTCGTCTTTGCTTTGTCAAGCCAAAGACGAACAAGTCAGGTTGTTGAATCTATGTGGTATGGTATGCTAAAAGATGAGTTTGATACGATACGATACGATACGCTACGATACGATACGATACGATACGATACGATACGATACGATACGAAACGATACGATACGATACGATACGATACGATACGATACCCTTTGTAATTTACTTGGAATCGAGTGAATTGGAAGCAGAATGTTGAACGCATATGATTCTATAGATAGATATACAGTAATAATTCAGACGGTAATAGTAAAATAAGTAATTAAGCTCGGAGGGAATGAGCGAAGAATGAACCTGAATGTGATAGCCTAAGGCCATGTGTATATTTACAGGTATAGGCAAGTCGAAACGTTTTAAAAGTTCAATTTTTTTCTGTTTGTCGATATATAGGTAATATATATATATAAACAAACCGTGATGGTGCTACTCCACTGTGCCACACACAGGATTTCCTCTTTTAAGTGCAAACAGAAACATTGGTTTCAGGAAAATCGTGAGAAATCAAAACTCGACACCGCTCGAATTCAGAATTAATTTCTCACGATCATTCTTAAATTAATCATGTTTCAGTTTGCGGGATTGAAGGCTGTTGACTTGATAAATAATCTCATTGTACTATTCTGTATTTTTTAAACGAAAGAGAAAGTTTGAAATCCCATTCAAGCCATTCAATCCTGGCTCACATATCCGTATAACAATTGGGCAGTGTGTTAAATTGCTTCTAGCAACACATCATTTTTCTACAAAATAATGTAGATTACGATAAAACCATTGTGACAGTGCTCTTATACTGTGTTGCGTTCGTTTCTGCTAGGGCAACTGTTCCATGTCTATTGAACTGTTGTTGATCTGTCCGAGTACATTTAATCTGTGGATCCCGTTGACCATGCCTCTATGAAAATTGCGTATTTTCGTACGCAAGCTGAGTAAGGTAGACTCTCAGATCTCTGCTATTTTATTTACATTCAAGAGAAACGGAGAAGAGGGCTTAGAAAACGCAAATCTTCTTTTTAAAATCCATGTTTCTTAATTTCATCTTCCAATTTTTGGAATTTAAATCGTATTTAAGTGAAATTAACAAATTTACTAATTTTAATCGCAGACCATTCTGTTGGGCAGTCATTCCGTTGGTTTAATTATATGAGGCCGTTACTGGCCTTCTGCCGAGCATTGCTCTCTATTTCTGGCAAATCAAGAATAGTTTTTACCAGAAATTTCAGCCAGTATTAGTTCATTTAAAACCACACTCTGTCTGCTTATAGGCAGACCAATTTTGTGTCAAGTGTCGCCTTTCAATATATACGAGCTTGATAACACTTTATTTGAGCACATCTAGTGAGTACCTTCGTCTCCAAAGCTCACCATTTTAGACGGAATATTGTTTCAATCAGATTGGTGCTAATTATTTATCATGGAATGGAGTGCATTGAGTTACTCACAAGGACGGTATCAGCAAACAAGGTAGGGCTACTATGAACATTATTGCAGGCATAACCACCCAAAGAAATCCTCTCATTCACCCACAAGTGGCCTAAGGCAAGACTTTAAGCCGATCAGCATCATTTAACAACGGTTTCCTATCATCACACTATCAATGTTTTTAGCCTCACATATAATTCCCGGAGTCAGCCTCCTAACTTCTGTACTTTGTTCTATGATCTTTTTAAAGCTCTAATTTCTTCACCTACACCGATTAGTACATAAATGGTGCTGAAGTCAAAACAATGTGGTTATTGTTACTTTATATCTTTCGGGCTAGGGCATCATATTCTGCCTGTTTGTTTTAAAATTCAGAGTGGCACATTCTTGTATATTACTCTATTTAATTAAACCCCTGGCCTCGAGAAGAAGTTCGTTTGGCTCCAGACACGATGTAGAGAGTAAAAGCAACGCGAAACATTTTTCTTTAAAGAATGTAGTAATTTAAAACTTGAAAAAGTAAGGATCAATTTGCTAGAGAAGATTTAGAGTGAAATCAATAAGGCCTAATCTCAAAAGGAGTGTCTCTTTTCAACATTTTGTGGCCGACACGTTTTTATACGACAGTTTAGAATACCTCTATGCTCAAATTGTATTAGCTGCCCTAATATTTCAGAATTGAACCTTTATTAAAACTTTCACACTAAAGAAGTAATTTTTTCTACTTTTCCTGCCCAAAAAATTTTCAGGTGGTTCTTTTTTGCAGAAAAACGCCTCAAACTTTGGCCTTGAACGCCTCGTTTCGCTTACTCGACATTAAAATTTTCACCATACCTGAAAGAAAAACTCAGGTAGCCGAAATTTATCAATGATCTTTCTAAAGTCTTCTTGATCAGTCTATTTCTGCTATCTATGCAATTGTTTCTTATAAAAAGAACGTTTTTTAAAGATTTAATCGCTTCATAGAAGCCTTGGAGTTCTCAATTTTCCTTCGTTTTGTTGCATCCCAGCTAGTTTGCGCGCAGACTGTACACCTTAAGAAAAGTTAACTATGTGGTTAGCTTACTACAGTATACCTTCTTGCACTCCCCCGCTCAATATGTACACAGGGCATGGTCAAGAGCGATCAGATTTTATAAGATTTACCTCTCGCTTAGGGTTAATGGCCTAAGCTTTTTTTGCTGAAACCGTTCTTATATTTACAATTTATGTTTGTGAGATAAAAACCTAATCTAAGTAAAGTATATTTAGAGAGCGTTGCGTAACTTGCATTGAACGTGCAATGAAAACATACATTCATTTGATGTATTTCTTGTGTTTTGAGCCTGGTGTTAGCTACGAATGATTCCAGCATGCAAGCCACCGTGCAGCTTCTCTCAAAGGACCGATTGTTTGCCATAAGGGACAATGTGCGAAATAGCAGCTTTATTTTCAATAAAACAAAAGAAAGGAGCTGTCATTTTTAAAGCTAGGTACAGGGGTGGAAAAATTTTTGTAGGGGTACAAAATTTGTGGGTCTCGTTTAATTGGGGGTAGCAAATATTCTCGCAAAATTGCACAATAGCTGATTGGCTGTGAAATATTTGGAATGTGTTTGACTTTAATTAAAATCACTAATTTTACAACGAAATTTACATCTGCTATTGCTATATTCATCAGGCAGGGAAGAAGTCACTTAAAATTGGTGGTGATGACGCATCATGACCCTTTGAATCGCTCCAATTTCATTCACTTTGTGTCCAGATCGCCTCTTTTAGTGTTCAAGTTGTATTATTAATTCAAAGCGATATAAATCAATGATGGGGTATAAAATATTTCGCAATCTTGAAATGGGGTGTCAAATTCTATTGAACTTTTTGAATGGAGTAATAAAATTTTTGCTTTTCCTAGAAAAATTCTTCCACCCCGGTCCCAAGCATTAAAAATGACGTTACCCTCACGCTCAATTATTGGAGAAGGATCTATTCTGTCCACTTGTAGCATGATGTTGCAACTCTGTTTAGGACTGTAAAAAAAAGAAATAAGTTCAGAGCCTGATCGAGACCGATTTTATCGCAATCAATTAGAATGAGGGGCGGAACGGTGGCATTATTGGGATGGGCTAGCTTCCTTATTTGCGTCCATTTAAGGTTTTGGAGTACGTTGCCCTGAAAAATGCAAACATCTGAAATTTTCTCTGGCCTTATCAGCTACGATTTGAAAAAGTTAGAGTATTTGAAACGTTTATAACTTGTTCCGAGAATTACCATCGATTTATTACTGATCCAGAATGATCTTCGAATCGAATAGACGAAAATCCCCGTGACATCTAGGTGGTAGCCTAACAATTTTGTCTTGATTGCCCCCATTTTCCTTTTTTCGCTCCCTCCCCTATGAATTTTTTCTTTTATTGGTCGTTTTCGTGTCGCTGTTTTAACGTTGAGTGAGCTTCAGCTGGAAAACAAGGCGACGACGCGACGATTTAAAGTGTATCGGAAGTAAACGTGACGTCATAAAAGCGGAAGCGGAACCTTTTTCCAAACATCACTGTAGCAGCGAAAACCGAGATTGCTGTTCATTTGACAATCAGTGAAACGTGTCTCTGTGAAGTCAATTAAATTAATGAGTGTTCATGAATTCATCGATTATCAACCCTAGATTCAAGGCTGAGAGTTTGTTCTGGTGAGTCTAAAGTTTTATTTTTACACGAGACAATAAAAAGCACGATGGGTTTTGCGTAGATAACGTGTAGATAACAAAGAGCCAAGCCATACAACCGTGTTTGTTGCGACATTGAGAACTATCATGACTTACTATGATACATCGTAGCGTACAGAGCTGTTCAAACAGAAAACAATTCACGTCTACAGGCAGATGGGAATCAATCACATCGCTATTAAAAAGGCGACTAGGACCTTGTAAGAAAAAGGAAAATCACTTCGAGGTGGAGGAGGGGCAGTCTTAGAACCAACACCCTCTGTTAGAAGACTACATTTGGTAAATAGTAAATGAATTCCCGACAACCCAATTAATGGTAAAGCGGCCTTAGTCCTCCTCCGCCAAATCATTTAATAGCGTTTATTGCAGCCAAAAAAAGTCAGAAATTTTACCTGATACTGTAAATCTTCGAGCAAACCACGGCCTTTAAGTATCACTTACGCAGGCATTACGGCCATGGGGGGGGGGGGGGTGGGGGAAAGCAGTGCGGCCAAAAACTGAAAGCCACTTCGTGCTTTCAAAATACATAATTTCTTGAAATATTTCAGGTGGTCTGCTTCGTTTAAACTTGCACTGAGAATTTTTAACTTCAAATTTAGGATGAACAAGAGGATATGGCTTCCAAACTAGCAATTTCCTTGCTTCTAAAAGGGGCGTGATTTAAAAACTTTTCTGGACCCCATTCATTTTTCCTCCACCCGATTTTAGCCCCCCTCACTTTCAGATCGCTCCGTGGTCTCTGTTACGGTTTCAAGACTCATAACAAAATTATGAAAATTGAATGAAGCCATTGTAAATTTTGCACTTAGCAAGGTAACTATTAGAAAGCTTAATGAATCAAGCATCTTAGGGTCCAGCAATAATTAACCATTTTAAAAATTTCAATAATGCCACTTACTGGTGGTCCCAGTGGTTATGAGTATATATTCTCATTTAATATGACTTTTAACCTGCAAATAACCTTTCCATGAAAACTTTACTTCTTAAGAACTTTTCTTAAGCCCCATGTTTCAACCCTTTCTCAAAAAAAGGGAAAACTTTGCTATAAATTTAGTCTCTGAACACTGCTAACCTCCATCCAGGTCGAATTTGCTCAGCCAGGATTTACCTCACTTTCACTCAATTTAATTAAGTAAATGATATGTGCCAAGTTTTATATCTTGAAATGATATTTGCGTCAATGATTTATGCTCAAATAGCCAAAGTTTGTGGGTGCAAATTAAGAATAGGCTTAGATACGTCATTAACAGCTTATTTTTGGCTACGATCCTCCGCTCAGTTTCAACTTTTTTACGAAAGATAACCTGTCATAGATGCGTCACACTTGCCGCCCAGTGCTTGATGGTGTTTTCGGATCAAAGGGTCTATTCGTTTTTTTAAGGATTTTTTTATAGCGGTGTGATTTACCTTCATGACCCCTATAACTACACTCTTCTACAGGCACTGCGGAGCATGAGGGTTGGAGTGGCTTCAGCCCCCTCCCCCCTTCTTTTTCAAAAGTATGAAAAATGTTTTCAAAGATATGGAATGTCTTCGTCTTTTATCAGTGGTGCCAATGAACCTGTCATTGATCCATTAGTCAAGATGCGTAAAATTAGAACAGCCAAAAACTGGAAGCAAGTTTTTTTCTTCCCATTTTTTCAAATATTTCACGTGGTCTGCTTCGTTTAAACTTATACTGGGAATATTTAGTTACTAATACATGATAAACATGAGGGTATTGCTTTCAAAAAACATTTTCCTGTCTTCTAAAAGCGGTGTGACTTAAACATTTTCAGATCATGATTCAGATCGCTCCACGGTCCCTGTTTTATGCCCTTCAAATGAACTTTGCTATCATGAATCTATCATTTTATCAATGAAGGTTCTTTTGAATTTGATTGCGAGCGCTTTAATATCATATATTTATTTTTGCATAACAAAGACACTCAAATTGACTAGATGCACTAATGTTGGGCCCTATATAGTTACACAAGCTTTAGCACGAAGAAAAATTTTTGCTCTTTTTCTTTATCTGGCTGCCGATGAGAGGTCATTAGGAATTTAATGGGGCAGCTGCCCCCATGACAACCTGTAGTGCCATCCCTGCTACTTGGGTGTTGATAGCTCTTTACCCTAGACTTTGCTCAATTGCTAGATAGGTTTTAGGAAGCTTATGTGCTTTATTCACTTTGACGAATGGGTGTTCTAATACATACTTGTTCAGGAACCCCTGCCAAACTTCGATGCAAAAATTTACTACATCCCAACATAAAAGCAGCCTTTCAAAAATAATTAAAAAGCTTATGTTTAATGAAACTGGTACGATTGAACTCTCACTAATAAAGCGATTATTTTAGCATGTGCAAATGGTTCCTTGATTCTGACGCAAATTTGAGGGGTCATGGCCCCATGACCTCCCGTCATTGGTTTACATATCCCTGTAAATTGGCAGCGAAACATACAATTTGTTGTTAGGCCCGCTTGAGGTTTTTATCATGGCTTATTTCTAAAAGTGAGTTCTTTTCTTGTTTACCAATGATATCAATTTTTAGAGTTTCATTTGGGTGTTTTCAACTTTCCCTTGCCCTCTCCCCCAACCTTTTGTCATACCCTCCAAATAGTTTTGACTTTGCTGAGACTCTAATGGCCCTGCATTCTACTACTTTCAACTACTTGCTAGTTTTCTACTACTTTATAAGGAACTACTTTTAAAGGATTGTTTACATCGTGTCACTGGACTTTCTGAATATCTTAACTGGCAAGCCACGAGACTCCTCTCCTTTCTTTCATCATTGGCGCTTTTTCTCCTTAAAAAGTGACTTCGCCTATGGTAACTGAACCTCTGACCACAAATTATCATTGAAATTTAATATGAACAAGTTTATATCTCATATTATTGATGTTATTGTGGTACTTTATTAACATTTGATTTCAAACCACCATTGACATTTGATAGGACATTTCAAAATCCGCAGCTTGAAGTTTCTGAACTATTTTACGGATTTCAGCAAAACCAACATTATTGTATGGTTTTGATTTTCAATTTAATTTTCATTGGTTTTCTTGCATCTAAGGTCATGCTTCATAATTGCATTCAGCAGAATTATGTGGACAAATCTTAAAAAATATTGCCTGTGTTATAATCTTCGTGGCTTGTTGTTGAAGAGAATAATCTTAATAATCCTGCCTGTTAGGTCAATCCTCAAACGTTTTTAAAATTTTCCAAACGTTCTTCGCATCAATGTTGGCAATTTGCCGCATCTTTAACAGCATCAATTAATCCAGGATTTTATAATATAAGAAGTTCGAGTAATTCTCGGCATTGCGAAGGTCATTTGGCCATGCATTTGCTGCTTTTTGGGTTAAATAGTTCAGAAAAATGTGCTTTCTGAGCCACATGGTTTAGAGCGCCGTTAAACTGTTTATGGCAAAAGCTGAATGCTTGTTAGAAAACTTTTAGATTTTTAGGAGTACCTGTACATTGCTATCGCTGCCTCTGGCTCTGATGAAAACAGACGATCTCGAAAAGGTATCCCTTCCGGGCCTGGTACCACCCAGAAATGGAGGCGGGAATGTTAGGAGGTACCATACAGTTTTCATACCCAAAAATGGCGGTGAAGTTTCAAAATTTTCCCCAAGAATGAGACTGAACAGGCAAATTCTTGTCATGTGAATGTGTAGAAGTCTATATTGTGCTAGTTAGAGTTCATGAAGATGTGCGTTGATCAGCAGATAATGCTGCTAGGGCATTAATAATTATGGTAATTAAGAAAATGCCAGAAAATGACTTATAGAAAAATTGGATAGGAACCACCCAAGAACAGATACCCAAGAATAAGAAGAAATTCTCGAAAAAAAAGCTAGGACGCCTAATGCCCCTGTCAGAATTCTTGGATACTGCCAGGCCCAGGGTATCCCTGTTAGTACACTCTGTTTTTTTATAAGAATATATTCTTTAAGAATAATGAGGCTCAAAATTGGTGAAATTTAAGAATATTTTAAGAATATATACAGGCTCAAGATCTTGTGAAACAATTATTTTTAGCGGGCGTTTTTTACTTCTGAATTTTTGTATGGCTTTTAATTACTCGTACCTCTTTACTCCTTCATCTTTGATATTCTGTAAGTCTTTTTTTTAGACATGATTTTGATGACTTGTTCTGTTTTGACATATTGGTAATAGGTGTGCATTTTTGGCATTGATGATAATAATAACAATTTATTGCAATAATAATAAGAATAATTTAAGAATATTGAGGCTCAACAAAAGATTAAGTAGTCTTATAAAAAAAGTGTAGCATAAAAGAGTAGTATAAACATTTACCCAAGGCCCCCGGGGGTCGATGCAGACCTTCAATAAGACAGAATATGCATATATTTGCTTCAAGATCATTTAAATTATGTCGAAATACCATTCAAAATTAATTGAAAACGACGTAAAAGCAAGCACTGTCTTCTTGGAAAATTCGGCACTGAGTGCCAGCAAAACATAGACTAGATTAACAGACTATAATGGTGAACATGACATCATATCTAAAAGGGAGTTGCTCTTATATGAAAAAAACACGTTTTCAATTATAGAACTATTATTGAATTCTACAAGAACTATTAACTAGACAAGGTCGCATACATTAATGTATTCAGTGGTGAAGCTAAGGTCATTCCCAGGGAGAGGGGCCAGAAAGCTGATGAAGCATGAGATGAACGGAATCATGAGGCTTGCCAATTAAGTTTTTTAGCACCTCTCAGATTTGTGCTGGTCTAAGAGACCAAACATTTTACCATGGATGAGGCGCCACCTCTCCTTGCCTCTCCCTGGCTGCTACTGATATATATAAAGATAATTTCTCGCAAAACTGAGATATTGCACGACAACGAACAGCCAAGATATTGCCTATGGCAAAGACCCAGATAAGCTAGACGACCTATCGAAGCATTTGTCGCCGAAATACGCGTCTTTAAGGTTAGGGGTTGTGGCTTAAACAAACTTAAACAAATCAGTCTCTAATAAACACATTAATGCAAATTTTATTTGCTACTGCTACAATTACGCTTAAGAGTCAAATAACGTAACCAATATTTCAGTCTAATGAATGATAGCACGCATGGAAGTGTTTTTTAATGACAATCAGTTGTTAGTTGCTGGCAAAGGATAGGCGCCAGTATTACTCTTCTCTGCAGCGCTGGTCTCCATTGGACTGATTCTTGAAGGGCAGCAGAAAAGGACCTTGAACGGAGTGTGAATGAGGCTTTGTCGGAACCTCTTATGCATGATAGTATAAATAACTGGGTTGAAAATCGTGGACGACTTTGCAATGAAAGCGCATACTGTGCCGAGGACGACTGGTGTTTGAGCGATATGTGTGAAGAAGCTTGCCCAGAATGAGAGAAAACTGTAGGGGAACCACATTGAGATGAACACCACGCACATGACAATAGCCAGCTTTGTGTGCTTTTTTTCAGCCCGGATGTTGTCCTTGGAAGCTTTCGACTCGCGGCCAAACAGATTCGCAGCTCGAAGTTGCATCTGACGAAGCTCCTTCTTGACACTTACGAAAGAGATTACCATAATGGTAACTGGCACTAAGAAGCAGAAGACGAACAGGAAAATGATGTACATCTGATCCTTTAACACTTGTGATGCCCAGCAGATAGAGCAGCGTAGTTGATCACTTTCTAGGTCGTAGGAAGACCAGCCAAGAAGAGGGAATGCAGCCCAAGCAAATGCATAAAACCAGCAGGAGGCGATCAGTAAAAAGCAGGAAATGAATGAACCATGCAGACGAGTGGCCTTGAACGGTTTGCAAATTGTTAGGTATCGATCAAAGGCTAATGCAGTTAAGTGTGCCGTGGAAGAGAGCGCCAGGAAAGTAACAAGGAACCCAGCAGCCTAAAAATAGAAAATCTATTATAAGATCTATGAAATGAGTATAATGCTTACAATGCTTTTAATTTTTCGAGATGATTACTTTGATTGCACTTGCCAAGATTATTTACTGGACGCTCATGTGACTAATTTGCTGGCTGCTTTGCACATCGTTTAAAAGCCTAGATTAGACAGGTGGATTACCAGGAAATCAAAGCCTCTAATAAACTGGAGATGTACAAAATAGTTTGCTTGTAGCGACAAAACATCATGGTCAACACATGTAAATACGTCTGGGTAGATAGCTATTGAAAGTTTAAATTCATATAACCAAATTTTATGATTGATTGAATGAAGTTTGTTATATACTTCAATTTAAGTTTGCAATGTTTTGTTTACCGCTGCAAAATGAGGCCTTTGTATGTGCAACTTCTCTCGATGATAAACAGAAGGGAAGCGAACAATTGGAGCGAAAACAAAGTATTTACTTAAGGCAAACAATCATTTGTAAGTGTTCTGTTAACAGCACCCTAATGAACAATATCATTATCAAAGTGTCACGATAGCACGTTACAATACCGAAACACGCTGTCCACAACGACATTCACCAAAACAGAATTGAAAACATGGTGTTTGTGACATTAGAAAGTTACAACATTTTCGGAAACACTCGGGAAAGCTCGCATTTTATAGGAAGATTTTAGGACACGAACTTTACGCCTTGTAACTTGTAAAAAATTGAATATGGAAATACAAAATGCACCACGAGTTTCTTCGCCCTAAGAACTCTGATCTTGGACTAAGTTGGTTTTTTCATTTCAGTTCACCTTTAAACTGAATCATTTGACTATAGTAGGCAGATGTTTACCGCGAAGCTAAATTGACGCCATTATTAGTGTCAGGTTGGTTTTTAGCAAGATAGCTCACTTGAGATATACTATTTTTGCAATATGTGTACCAATTATGGCCTGGCCTTCGATACAAATGTAGTATGGCTAAGAATGCTGTGACCAGTTCGACTGAGAGAAGCTTTAGGCCAATTGACATGTGGTTTCCTAAATTTTTTGCAATACTAAAAAGGTGTGGGAAAGTTATATTTTCCTGAACAATTCGACAACAGAATCATAGAGGTGCTTGAGCCTACAATATCAACAATGTTACCCAGTAATTACACTTAGCAGCTGGCTACCATTATTGGAAATTTTTTCATCTTAGAAATAACTATTATTGATAAAAGATTTCTTTGAGAAAGAATAGAAGATAAGCCAGAATATTGTATATCTTTGTTTGACAAACAGACTAAAACATTTTTAAAATTGGAAGCGCTCGTGTCTATGGTTGTAGACCACAACATAATATATGCTGCAGTTTTTTGAAACCATTACATCAATTAAAACAATAACTTCAAAACACACACTTTTTTACAGATATTTTATTTTAAGATCTAGTTCTGATGTTCTATGAATGATGACCAGAGGTGCTCAGAAGTCTTTATTACCTTGCAAATATGTCAATAATATAGCAGAAAACAACTCAGCAGAAACGTATATGATAGTCAACGCCGGGGGTGTAGGAACGTTTTGAAAAGTGGGGGCACAGCAAAAAAAGGGGCACTAAAGGGGCATCCAAATTTGGGCATTTTCACAAGAAAAGGCGGCATTTGCACGCTAAAAGGTACTTTCTTGGTGAAAAAGGGTATTGATAAACGATAACAAGAGGTACTTTCGTAACAAAATGGGTTCTTTCTGGATAAGAAGGGACATTTTGGTAATGTAAAGGGGCAAATTTTAGAATAAGAAGGATCAAATTTCAGAGAAAAAGGGGCATAGCGGTTGTATCTCGAAAGAATTGGTGGGATTCGTGCCCTCCTAGGCTCCCCCACCCCGGCTCAAATGTACTGATCAAGGCTTTTTGCACGTTTTCTATTAGAACTATGAGTGTAGACTCGACCTTTTGCTTTTGTAGAAAGTTCTGTTAGGTACTGCGGATTTTGTTGGCGAAATGTACAAAATTTCCGTTTTTATTGATTCTGTGGGCAGGATGAATTTCCGTTCAATTCCATGTAAAAATGGGTCGCAATAATGCCAATAGCTTAGAAAAGAAGATATTTAATGGCCAATACCAATTAATTAACCGATTAAATAACAATAATGAAGTTTCCAGGTTAATCTCATGCTATTGAGCTTTGGCAACCCTATGAAGAGGTCCCCAGCTTCAAATATTTTCAATAAAACCTAGTCAAATGTACCCTTCCTTGAATTAAAATGACAGTCTTTTCCCAGATAAAATGAGTTTTGTTAACACTTTAAGCTTCAATTATGATCGCTGATAAGTTTAAGAATTCACAAAAAAATTTAACAAAGGGTTTAACAAGCTGGGAATTTTCTTATGTTGGTTAATTAACTTAACTGGTAGCAAGACTTAGACACAAGTTACGTAGATGGTGAGTAAAAATGTGCATATAAATGTACACACGCGAAAATTAGAATCTTAGGATTCAAACAAGTCCTTGGATGATATACTTTCTCAGCCTTTTACATGATCGATTAGAAAGTGGCCAGATCTGTCCTTATTGAAAGCTTAGTTGACATCAAATTTATCATTAAATGTAGAGTACTGTGTATGTTAAAGAACCTAAAAGCGGAAGAAATGGCGTCAATTAATCCTGACTGCCCCTTTTAAAGAGACCAGTAAGTTTCGTATAAAATGAACGCTTCAAATACACACATAAAGACTTTAAAGACTTTGAAAGCATTGATTACCTTGCAGAAATTTATCCCAATCTCCGACTTTTTTTCACCGCCTTCCCTTTCACCCATTGAGTAAATCTCAAGTGAATACCCAAAAAGTGACTGAATCAAATCCCCCACCGTCATACTGACAATGAAAGCATCCTTGAATGCCAACTTCTTAACGCCGACTTTTGCAAACACGTACAGAACTATTGCATTTAGGCTTGTAGATGTTGCTGCACTGATGCCTAACACAATCGGAGCTGCTAACTGCATCGTGTTGCCGTGTCTGCTCTCGATGAAACTGGGACTGTTTTTCAGTCACAGTCGTTCTTTTATCAGCAATGACAGGTGTTTTCTGAGCAGGCAGGACGCTCATTCCCATATTCCGAAATGCAGCTGATATTTCATTCTATCCATAACAACACGGACGAAGAAAATTTTCAGGTCGTGGAATTATTTATTAGTAAGAAAGATCTATGTGTGTGCTATGATTACATAATGAATATATCGTTAATAAGAATGCAAAAGTTTGCTTTTGCTTAAGGCTGGCCAATCTGGCAACTCTTATAGTGAATAATGTAAAGAAGCGCAACTTTTTTTGCGTTACACAGGCAAGCAGGCGGTTTAATTGCAATCCAAATTTCAAGAAAGCAACTACAGTATGTCAAAAATTTGAATCTCGCTGCACTTTTTTGTACAATCAGCGTTGGTAACCGTATATTTTGCTAAAATGGTGGAAGATAACCAGTTTTCTTATACGAAAACTTACTTTTTTGACACCATTTGTTGATATGTTGCATGGTGAATGCGCACGATAATTTGTCAGATTTATTTCTGAATCTGAACAAGATCATTTCTCTTTGGTATTGCGAATGCACTGGAAGGGGGACTGGCATTCTTTCTCCGGGATGGCGTTTGGCTCAGCAAGGGCCTGCGGGGCGTACCCAGCTGACACTAGATGCGATTAGTTTGAAAATTCAAAGTTCATGTGCGCTCATAAAAGGCGACATGAAGTTTGCAGTGGACAGTCTGTTCATTAGCGAGGGTATTTTCAATGAGTTAAAAGCGCCCACAAGGCCAGAATAATTGATATTGTGAACTAGATGAATATTCATGCATTATGTCGCAAATACCATACGTATGACGTCATTTGGCAATAATACGCTTTCATAGAATTGGTCCTAAAAGCGCATTAAGATCAAGCGGGATTTCCCAATTGATTTTAGAAAAATAAATCCCTGAAAGAAACAAACCCAAATAATTAGTTATGCTATCCCTGTCGTTGTAAATTTTTCTGGGAATCCGAAATCATTGATATCTCAGAAACCATGCATCTGGTCATCTGGTCCCGAATTTATATAGTGCTTACTATTTAACATATTTACATCAAAATAAGTAAAGTTTATCTTGCATCATATGTCTCATAATAGTAAAACTTTACATAATACTTGAACGGTCTCAACGTTCTTACATGGGATTGCAATGGTGGGAGAAGATCTTCAATTGCAAAAAGAAGCCTTGAAATAATTTTGAATGTCCCCAAGGATATTTCTAGCCTGGATGTTGACAGGTTGTGCTATTTTTACATATGAATTCATATCTCGTCAATTTTGCAAATGCCAAAATCCAAAGTGTGCATACTATCTGCATATGTTCTAATGATTGGGAAATAACTAGGGCAAACATCCAACAAATCGATGCATGTTCCTTCTACAATACAAGTATCACTTACTCTATAATACATCTACATATGATGTAAACACCTTTGCTACTTAGAAGTAAAACTCATAGTACACTAGTTGTTACAAGTAAATTTGAGAACAAAGATATAAATATATAAATCGGAAATAAGGAACAACGCAAAGCGGCAGGAACACGAAACAAATATGACTGGGAAATAATTATGCATTCATATATTATATTACTAATTTTTCACCCTGGTAAATATGTAACACAAACTAGTTTTCTCTTAAAGTAGAAAGTTATGGTCTTCTGAATATAAGTTTACCTTATACCTGAAAAGGCACCCGGAAAATAGCGCACATAGTACGAGTATATGTGGTTGCTATCCTCCCCCCCCCCCAAATAAAAAGGCAGAGCAACCAATTTATACCTATATTTCATATAAATACAAGGTGAATTAGCGGAAATGAGTTTTCTCGAAAAAGCTGGCAATATAGTAGCCTGCGTCACAGACAGCGAATCGACGTTTCGCCGTATATGAGTACGGGCTATCACTTCTGCGGCATCTTAAATTTTGGTGGGGATTTTAAAGACACAGAAAGAGAACTAGTCTTGTAAATTCAAAAGCATGTTCCTAAATCGATTGTTTGTATTTTTTTAGAAACAATTTCGTCATTTCAAATAAAAGCGGGTAGTATTTTTAAAGAAAAGCAAAAATCATATCCTACGGATGAAACATTAATATTCTAGAGACTTCCTTTTTTTAAGAACCGCCTGAGGTCGAACAAATGGCCTAGATGATGAAAGTTTTCTCTAATTCCGACTTTATTTCACCTGCTAACGATGTAATATAATTTAGTAAGATTAGATGCACTAGAAAAAAATTGCAATGACTACTATATATATATATTCCTGTTTTCTTTGTCTTTATTTAATTTCATATGTTATCCATTGTACTATGTTTCACTTGTTCTCTGTTTTTATTGTTTTCTTCTAATTGTATATTGTTCTTTTGTATTATTGATTATATATGCGCTCTATGTATCTGGAATAGTTATTACTGATGAAGACGAAAGTCATATATATATATATAAATATATGAAATCAATTAGGCAATGGCTGACATGGAGTATAAATACTAACCATAAGGGTGTTACCCAATTGTAAATTTTAAGTCTCGACCTGGGGATCGAACCCGCGTTAACCACATTCGGAGTCACACGACCAATCCACTGCGCCAAACGCTAAAAGAAGAAAGATGGATTCAGCAACTCCTAAATGAACATATATTCGAAGGTCTGTAACGTGTTCTCGTTCATTTTTAGATTTCAGTGAGAAATAGCCAACATCTGTGGCAACATGAAGTCACACTTAATTTCTATGGTCTTTGTGATACTAATTTATATCACACACGAGGCTTCGTCGTCAAAGTTAGTTAAAGGAGGGTGAGTTTCAATCAATCAAATTTTTTTAACAGGCTTAAGCAGGACGTAGTGTGAAAATCAAATGTTACAATTGGTTCACATTCGCGTATACATGAAAGAAGAGTTTTTCAGCTCTTCAACTAGATGATTATATTTTGCAAACGAAAGGAATGGATCAGAGCACCTCCTATTATTTGACTAAATAAATATAATAGCCACATTACAGCTATATCAATAAGCTTTATCTAAGTAATAATATTTTTATTACCAGCCATTTAGCTATGCGGCTAAATAGATTTATTAAAAGGTACATATCTTACTAGCTGTATTAATGTTTCTTTGTCTAAAAGATCAGCTATATTTTACTTTGATATTTCTTTATTAATTTTCACATTGTTATCTTCAAATACTATCAGTTAGTTGTATGTAACATAGTTTGCTTGTATCTTTGTAATGAGCACTAGAGGCTAACAAATTTTTAGTTTAGATAGTAGACTCCGATTCTTAGCCATTCACTGATTCCCAGCTCAGTTTTACTAACCGGAAATAACCTGATTTCAACAGGTTTTTGGCATCAAGTGCTGTGAATAATGTTTACTCGATGAATACTCGAAGAAGCAATTTTTAGAAGCAATCATTTGTCATTTAATTTCAAATAGGCAATAGCCAGAATGTCTAATATGGTGAAATAAAAGAGGTAGGGAAGAGTGTTGTTGTTCATTTACTGGACATGGGCAAAAGCGACAAAGTTTTTTTTGAAAGCAAAATTCGCTTCTTCAAACAGGAAAAACGTGTGCACATTTCATCAGAGTGTTATTGTGTACTCAACGAGAAAAACAAAAGTGAGCACACTAGAAACCTACAGTGTATGTTGCAGTAAATTCCTGTTTTGCTGGAAAAAATGCAAACGGTCAAGGTTAGTTTATCAACTTTATTTATTTATTTCGATATACTCCCAAGGACATCATGCAGCTGAGAAATGAGCCAAAAAAACTGCTCATGAAAAAAGTAAATGTGGCTGTTTTAGTTGTAAAGATGGGCGTGGCGCATTCTTAAGAAGGGCAAAGGTACAGGTGTGGCGGTAAAGGTAGATTTTTAAGTTGTTGATGTAAACGAATGAACTTATATTATATCAAATCTCCTTCTAGCGATGGTGCTAGCGACATTTAGGTGGGGTTTTAACCACTGTTAGACCTCTAAAAAGGTACCAACAGGGTTTTGCATTTCTTCCCATTTTCCTGAAGATGCCTATCAACCCCAATAGAGCGCGTGCATAAAATAGATTCAGAAAATAACCAAATTTTACTAATAGATAAAAACGAGGTCAAAATAACATAACATTCAGGCTGGAATCCGCTAGAGGAAAAATTATTAAATCATATTAATCATATGAACCAAATTAATCTTATAGAGTTCGTGAAAAAACAATGACAATCACAGTGTCAGAACTGCGCCGCGAAGAAGTTTACCATTGCTGCAGAGGATATGCAGTTGATTCCAGCGGAAGCCATTGCTCAAAACGTGAGTAGATGTAATGATATTTCTCAAGTCTTTGGGGTCGCATAGAAATTTAGAAAAGAGAAAATGAATCTTAACTTCAAGTCATGGCCTAAATCTCTCTCTAACTCCTGATTTACAACAACAACCTTAACTCCTCCGCCGAACCACTTACTAACATTGCGAACATAAATCTATTTTATTTCGGAAATTTACAATATTATTGCATTGAGTAACTGTGATAAAAGCATGCATCCAAAGCAAAGGGGCAATCATTAACTTCAATTTGAACTTTCATTAATTTGAACCAAGCTCTCTCGTCCCTTCGATATAGCACCCTAATGAACGTCCATAAGTCCGAATTAGCGCTGACTGTGCCCTCGATGTTGGAAATCTTCACAAGTGTTTGGAAATTTGTATCACAAATCGGAATTCACTTGAATCATTAAAAATATGAAATACAATCTGCGTTTCCATTTAACCTGTCTTCACTTTGTATCTTATATGATGATTTAAGGCAGAATATTGATGCTGATTTTTTTGAAAATTGTTGTTATTTGATGATCACCAAGAATCTTCAAATATATGGCCGGTCAAACCATGGACCTAAGTGTTTTCTTAGATAGCATTGTTCGATGTATTTCATCGCAAGTAATTACGAACTTGATTGCAATTTTGATTGTTCAGTATCGTTGGGCCAGCCACCGTATTGTTTAGGTTGTAATAAGCCTAAAAAGAACTAGGAAAAAGCAGATATCCTTTGTTCTTGTAACGTGCCAAAACCGACGCTCAATAAATTCAAAAGTTCAATAGGAAGGGTTTTTTATCTAAATGAAATAGATAAGCCACTAATATGCAGGGAGGAATAAGGGTGAGTTCGAAAACCAGGGACATAACTTCGAAATCTTGTCGTAGCACTTACGGTTCATCACTTGTAATATTCGTGAAAGTTGTAACCATGTCAAAGGTGCTACGCAAAGAAGTTCTTATAGCTAAGGATACGATGCTAAAAATTTTGATGTAATACTTGTATGTTGATAAAATAGCAACTTCGTATATTGCATGTAACTTTGTCTTTTTTGTTGAAGCGATTTGCGATCCTCCTTGTGAAAATGGTGGAAAATGTATAAAGCCTGGCGTTTGTGAGTGCCAGTCTGGATTTGAAGGGATCCTTTGCCAAAACGGTAAGTGGCCATAAAGCACTTTCGTTAACATGACAACGATAGTGATTATATCACCAGTATAGAGACGTTTTGAATGAAACAATTGACAGTATTGGTATTAAATACTAATTAGTCGCAACGTAAGAACAAGTAGATGTAAAAAAAAAGTATGGTAAGCCTCGACACAGTGACGTAACGGAGCAGTGTGGGGCCCTTAGTCGAAGTAGGGGTTTGGGGCCCCTTTTTTTGCACATCAAGTTTACAGGCTAAGCCCAAAACTATCCTTAACTGCATAATTTTATACGTGCAATTTTTAAACAATATTAACTGACATCAACATAGCAATTATTAAGAAGCGCTTATATCCAAAAAAATTCACAAAATTTCTTGGGGCCCCCCTAAGGGCCTAATTGTGTGGGGCCCTTAGTTTTGCACATAAGGATGCACACCGTGCGTTACGCCACTGCCTCGACAACTATTGCTTTTAATTTCTAATTATCATGTAAATTTAGTTTTGGAAGAATTGAATGAAGGACCACTTAAAATCTGCAGTTCTATAGATTGTCCATTCTTAGATAAAACCAATGAATTAATAGAGACATGAATCGATCAGTTAATTCATCAATCAATCAAACAATCAACCAATCAATCAATCAATCAATCAGTCAATTAATCATTCAGTCAATCAATAAGTTAGTCAATCCATTTATCAGCCGAATCAAATGAGAAGGTAAGACCTTTGACACTTAAAACACTAGGGACGCTAGCAGACTCTCGGCTATCTTTCTTGTTTTTCGCAGGTAGTGTTTTGCTGATATAAATTTGTACTAAAAAGCAAGAAAGCATTTTTGCATGACCTTTGAAAATTCTACTGCCATCTATTTGGGAACATTATTCTATTTAAACACGCGGTGCTACCGCTTGGCTGATCAACTGTTCTAGCATTCGCTGTTCCCTAAAAACTTTGGTCCAAAGCTAGGAAAAGCAAATGGCTGCCGCCCAGTATTATAACGGAATGAAGCTTAATATTTTGCTGTAACTGAGTCTGCAAATGACAGTGTCTTAATTTTGTTAGCTCGCCAGCACTATGTTTAAAAACTTGAAGCATCTGTTTTTATTAGATTTTTCATATGCTCTATTTTCGAGGCAGGTAAATGTTTGCTTTGATTTAGAGCGACGTTAAGCGCGCTTATTTACGCGTAAACAGATTGTTCAAAGATTCATTATTCCAAGATTTCGAAGATATTTAATGATCCAGTAAACAGCAAAACGAGCAGCGAACAAGCCTTTTTGCCTATCACCCAAACTGTATTACTTTTTGCTTTGTTGTTTTCCCTTTCAAATTAGATTGTACTCACTTGCATGGTATCAGTTTTTTCATGTATAAATAACTTTCCACAGATCCTTTTTAATTCAATCCACTGGCTATGTGGTTTTTCCTATTATTTTTAAAGCAATATCTTTACTCATACTAATTATGACTGAAGTAAGAGTTGAGGCTAAGGTCATTTCATTCGGAGAAAAAATTAACTGAACCAGAGATTTCTTGATTTGTAATGGCAGCTATTCATAATAGTCAGCAGAAGATTGACATCATCGAAAACATTGAATAACCCACGAGGTTAATTTCATTAAGGTTTTAGAAGGTTCTTAACTGACATGATCTGTTCTGCGATGAGCTTAAAAAGCATCAATTTGACTACAAAAGCTTTGGCGACCATATTGCATCTGCATAAGTTTAATTTACATTCTTTGAAAACATATTGTAACACCCGCGTAGATCTAGGTAATAGCACAATATATACAGTCACTCTAGAAATGAAAGTGCGTTCGATTAAACGTTGGACATTATCTTATCTATGTTTAATATGTTCTTTTACGCATTGTTTGAATGTCCGGATAAGCACATATATTCAAAGCAAAATGCAACTATCAGTTATAAACTGACCTTTTTACGCTTGTTCACCTCTGTTACAAAAATGAATTGTTCTTTGAAGGGCGTGGAAGGATAATGGAAAGGCAAGGCAAGGCAAGGCAAATAGAAATCTTTTGCTCCGCTTGATTCGAATGCCTCGCTAAAAATACAAAAATTGAAACAATAACTCGCTAAAACACTTTGCAGAATGAAACTTTGGAAAACTGACTGACAGCAATGAGGAACAAAAAACATCACAAACTGCACATACTTGAAGGATATACTAGAACATATTAAACTTCCAGCAAACATATTAAGTAAAGTGGCGCATGCACTCTATTTTCTTTCCTCACATAACCCTCGATTTGCAACTAGTTATTTATCTTCATTTGTTCTGTGATCATTATCCGATATTTCATACTCTCAGGAGTGTGAGAAATATAATAATC
Source organism: Catostylus mosaicus (assembly GCA_964019065.1). Taxonomy (NCBI): domain Eukaryota; kingdom Metazoa; phylum Cnidaria; class Scyphozoa; order Rhizostomeae; family Catostylidae; genus Catostylus; species Catostylus mosaicus. The sequence continues at coordinate 11,527,346 of OZ025187.1, forward strand.
TTTAGGATGTTATTCTTGTGTTTTTCATTCAGACATCAATGAATGCAACAGCATTGGAGAACATGAATGCTCGCAAAGATGCATCAACATTCCAGGCAGCTACCTGTGCGCGTGTAACAGAGGATTTGTACCAGGTGATCCGAAGAGTAAAACCTGTAAAGGTGAGCTGTATGCAAAATAGTTTTATATACTGTTACTACTGATGCATGATATCTTTGCATGGTACAGGAGAGCCTTGATACGGCTGGCGACGTATCATGTACAATCTTGAACAAATCGTGCGAGAAAGAGTATCCCTCTAGGCTACTTCCACGACACCTCTCTTCTTCCACGCTCAGTGTTAAGATTAGCATTTGAAAGCTTCTGAAAATTTTTCTTTAATCCTTTCTCCGTACCTCTGCTTACGGCACTGAAAACTCTTTCGCCATTCGGCATCTTTGTCTTTATATAAAGTGTTACGTTTCCGATGCCTAGACCCAAACTAACAGGTACCTTTTTATAGAGAAATCTTTGTTAAGGCCCTATCTAATTGAATCAAGGCTCCATACAATACACTTAGTCTTCTTTCAGCTGTTCCCGATTTTACTAGGGCTCACCACATCAGGTTTTCATTTGCCATTTTCATTTTCCAGCTTCTGAGTCACTGTTCAAGATACTATTGTTTTAGAAGATATAATAACTTGGAGTTGATTAAAGATTTTTATTTATAGACATAGATGAATGTAAACAGCTGAGTATTTACGGCAAGAACGCTGGCCCATGTCGCTGTATTGGTGACAAGTGTGGGAATAGCTGCCAAAATACAATAGGAGGATACAGATGTACTTGCGGTGCTGGTTACAGGTTAACATTGTGGAATAACTGCGTAGGTATGCATTTCTACAGGCTCAAACTACAATTATTTTTAATGTGATCTTGCACAGTTTTAGATTAAAGAAAGTAGTTCTGTAAACGAGAAATTTTTGGGTATATAAATGATGCGTGAATGATTGACTGAATGATTAATTCAGCAAGTATTTCACGCTAGTAAATAAATGCTTAAAACACAATGAGAATGAAAGAGCAAATTTGCCAACGGATACCAAATGGTTAACTGGTTAGTTGGCATATCTTTCCCAAGAGTACTGTTCTCCAAAATTGTAGGCCTGTCCCATTATCATTACGAAACGGCTGTATCTTCGTGGATATACTGAACTATCAATTAAAATCGAAGTAAGCCGTCCAGAATCTTTCCAATCTTGTTTAGCTCGTGTATCGCAGATATTGTTGAGCACCGTCAGGATAACGCAAAAGAAGTAACTCGTTTTGACTTTAAAAATCTCTATGAGATTATTTATTCATGGTATTAATTGCTTAGGAAAGAAAAAGTTATAAGTAAGGCGGAGATGCTACAAGACCTCTTCCTCTGAGCAATATGGCCATATTCCTAGGTACACGATTTTTTACATATCGCCCATCTGCAATTCTAATGATCATTGTTTGAAGCCTGTCGACTGCATCAATATATCATAACTTTCTCACTTCTAAAATCTCTTCAATCGTGCCATTTCTCCCATAATTTAAACACTTGCTGTTTGCAGTGTGCTGTGCTTTGCTGCTGTTGCCGTTAAACAATTATAGAAATAAACAACTTTTTACATAATCGGTGGCAAATAAGATTTACGTGAAATACGAGTTGAGTCAAGTTATCAACTGTGTAACTTCATTTTTGACAGTTTTGACCTATTGCTGCATCCAAGGCTACCTAAGCTAGTTTTAGCTCACGCTGTCAACTCTGTCTTATGTAGATTGCCTGTTATGCCTGCCACAGCAAGTAATTTAGCAGTTAATAACTCACTTAGCCAACATTCAACTCAATTGAACATGTTTTGATCAATTGATTCTAATTTTCCCACTGAGTTGGAGTTTCTCTAAGAAGAACTAGAGCTTGTTACTATGTACAGTCAATAATAGATAAATAATGGCAGTTTTTATGCCCACCGGACTATTACGCACGTGTTTTTCTGCCATTTTTATATTTGTATCTATGGGTGACATGCGGTGTTGATGTAAACATGTAATCCATGAAATGAAAATAACAGCAGAGAGCCTCAAGCAAGCTTCCATTTGAATGAAACAATGAAACCAGGTAAATTGGCTGGTGAAACAGGCGTTTTACATCAAAAAAACTGATATACATGCTTTATTTTATTTTTGGAACTCTCATCTGTAAGCCAATCGCATGGTTAGTTACAAAATTATATGCAAAGCCCGAAACTTAATCTAGCATACTGATATGCACCTTTGTTGAAAACGCTTCATAATAACGGAAAAGTGAACAGAAGGAAATAGCCATTTGGCGATCAATAATCATGTGAGAAAATTAAACCATTAATGCTTACTTTTTACCATTGGCACACGCTCACAACTTTCCTGGTCGATTGACTCGATGAGAGTAATGATGATAAAATCTTTACTTTAAAGTTGGATTTTACCGTAACTAATATAAAGCTGATTCAGGCCAGCTATTAACAGAATTAATGCTATATATAGAGATAGAAATTAAATGGCATTTTTCGAACTTAAAGATCATTACGTACGCGTTTACTTAAGTCTAACAGTCAGCTTGTTTCAAATGACGTAACAGCCAGCTTGTTCAGTGTTTACAAATAATTATATCATCGCTCATACCCAAGCTTGTTCATGAATGATAATTATGAAAGCTCTAACCCATAAATTACAGTTTTGCAAAACCTTCAGTTGCAATGCTTACGTTTTAAACAATTTGAGTGTTTCTTAAAAATTCCCAAGAAGCTTGAACTTATAATTTCTGTTGCTAATTTTACCCATGAATGAATTTTACCCCATCTTTAACCCATGAACCTTGAGGTATTTGTTCTATTGAATGCGGCTCAAGCGAGAAAAACAAACTCTCTCTCTCCACTTCTCAGATTCCCATATTCTAGTTTGTATCTATTGTATTTGAGGCCCATCATCAATCACATTGTATTTAACTTCGGACAATGAAAAATACATCATTTTATGGAAACATCTAGTTCTGATTGCACATGATTTCCTCTTTTAGACCGCAATGAGTGCATTGAAACACCATATGTTTGCCCTGATAGATGCATCAACACACCAGGAAGTTACAAATGCGAGTGCTGGGAAGGTTTCAAATGGAACAGCCATACTAAAAAGTGTGAAGGTATCAATTTGTGCACTGAACAGTAGACCACTGTGACATATTCCTCCGCGATATTGGCTAATTTAAGAAATTAATTGATATCATATTTAAAATTGCTCTGTAAGTGTAAATTTTGTGAAAAAATACGAAAGGTCCATCTTCATCAGTATTGCTATTAAATTAATTTAGCAACCTTTGTTTGCTTTTTAGAAATAAATGAGTGCAGTATAGGAAATGGTGGATGTGAGCAAATGTGTCATAATGTTTATGGCGGCCATGTTTGCTCTTGTAAACCTGGGTTTTATCTTGCTGATAATCGTTTCTCCTGCATTGGTAAGTTGCCTCAAATCGAAATTAAGCCTCGCTCTCATTTATCATCAGCTTGAACGGACGTATGATGATCGATTAACCTGATCCGTCTTTTCTTGGCGCGATGTGTTAATTTTTTTTTATTATTTTCACAACTATACTTCATGGACAAGGTTTCATTAAATACTCACGATTCTTATGCAAATGTAAAAATGGCAACTGAATGAAATCTGCCTAAAATGAGTTTATTAAAAAGTTTTCGATTTAAATCTAAGATTTAAATTTCTTGAAAAGTTGATAGAAATTTTTGGCATTTTGTCAGATGCTATGCAGGGAATTTTATTATTTGACCATTGCCAAAGCCTTATTGGTATGAATAGCAGAATAACGGTATAGCCCTCCATCAGCATCAAATTCATAGCTTCTTGGTGAAGTAAAGAGATTTGTAAAATTAATCAATGTATACAATCCAAAGAATGCTATAAATCACTGGCAGCATTTAGTTTGCCCATGACTCGATGCTTAGCAAATAGAGATGTGTTGCAGAAACTTGACAAGCAGTCAGTGAGCATGAAGATCAGACCATTATGCGTTTTCACTTGAAAGTGCTTCTCTTTGAAAATAGCATCATCTTTTAAAAATTTACATATCTGAAAATCACTCTGAAATTTTGCTGTCATGCACTTAGTCCTTCACTGAAAGTGATTGCATTTCACCGCTGGATTTCAAGAAAGCTTTTTTTTCGTTTGATGAATACCTCATTGTAATATTTTTTAACCATATTTTGCAGCTTAAAGTTTTTCCACATTGTATTAGCTGTGTTAGCTTACCTGTGTTATGTAGAGAAATTGTAAAAAGTAACAGATCAAGCTATTGTTTTTTATTTTCATTGCAGATATAAATGAATGCAAATGGGCGACCCGCTGTGATCCTCGCCGAAGTGAATGCATTAACGTTCCTGGTAGTTACTACTGCAAATGCAAGACAGGCTTCAGGTTCCTTGAATCGCATGGGATTTGTCTGGGTAAGTCTTCAATAAGTTGTTATAAAATATGGAACATGGAAACTGGAAAGGATTTAATAGGGTTGTAAAGACTAAATCTGTTGGAGCAACAAATATTTAAGTAGGTTTATAGGAGCTGTACTGTCTTCTTGTCTACTGCATTGGGTTGCAGACTTAAATGATGCAATTTCAATTCTCTTCCAGCCTCCTCTGTTTCATAATTGCTGATACCTCTCTTTTTTAGGTTGGGGTTGTATGTTTATATAGCTCATATATCATAAAATCATACACATATTGATAGATATAATTTCACATCATTGAACGTTACAACTTTTGCTCAGTAATTACAAACCATGTTTATATACTTCAAATGTAATGTTTGATTCATATATGATCGATACATGTGTACGTAGACTGTGATAGATGTTGAGAGAAGCAGAAAGATAAAACTTTGAGTGTTATCTCTGCAAGCCTGTTCCATGGTTAAATCACTCTTCTACATATCATATATATTTACACAAGACTACCAATGACCGAAAAATTGAAACTTGTGGTTGAGGCAAACGTAGAAGAGAGATGATTTGTCCTAGCATTGTAAAAGGATTAACAGGAATAACAGAATTGTAACTTTCGGGAAAACATATTCTTTTTATGCATTTCTAGTAGACTTTATTGCTTTAGATATGAATATTGTAGGTCTGTTCAAATTTTGTTTTCGCATGGTTTAGGATCACACCAAAACTGGGATACGTAAATAAATGATTTACTTCAGGTTATGGCGAACCCTAGTCAGTGCCTAGTCTATGGATTTTGCAATTTTTGATGTTCAGTCAAGGGTCCACTGCTTCCTGTGGCGGCGCATCAACCATCTTCGGCTGCTTGAATAGCAGTTTTTCTGCGGTCATATTTTGTTTTACCGACTCTTTTGTAGTATTTTTCAAGATGTTTCCTGTCAATAATAATTGTCTTTTTCGCGCATGTAGATCGAGATGAATGTTTAGAGAAAACTGCACTTTGCAATCAAAAATGCTTCAATACCTTTGGCTCGTATAGATGTGGTTGTCATCCGGGGTATCACTTGGACAGTGATTTAAAAACATGCAAAGGTATGAAAGGCTAAAATTTGTCCGTTGAATCGGGTTAGCAGGTTATCGGCCTAACTTGAATCAAATGCGTAATCTGCAAAGTATAGCAAACATAGTCAAATGAAATAGTAAGGGAAAGTGGGTTTGTAATTGGCTGTTAATGAAAGATTTCTTCGATTCATAGATATAATGAATTATTTTACATACCGAATTACATATGCTCTACGTTTTACAGCCATAGACTATTCACTTTGTATCATGGTAAATATTTTTTTTATTATGACTATGATGGCATCGGGCACTATCATTAGCAGACTGGCACTTTTATTAAAAGTAATCGTCATTCATGCTACAACTATAATTCATGTAATTTTGATCTTTTTAAGATGAAATATATCTAAGTAATGTCAAAATATTCCTTCTGGTAACTTTCTCTCATCGAAAATGTAATAAATCTGAACAGTGTTGAAATCATAATTGTGGTTCTTTTGTTTCTTGTTTTTTCTAATTTCAAAGAAAAACCTTTGGATTTTTCAGATATTGACGAATGCAGTCAAAAACGCTGTGATCAAGTCTGTGTAAATACACCCGGGTCGTACAAATGCTTCTGTGATCAAGGTTATGAGCTCGATATTGATGACAGATCTTGCATCCGTGAGTTCACATTTTTGCTACGTGATATTTGATTGCTTTTTTGTTAATCCAAACAAAAATGATTGTTTTTTTGCAATTGTAGTATAATTTTAATATGATATTCTCAGAGAACCAATGCAAAGGAACCGGTTCCTGATGTATGAACACCGGTTCCTTGAACAGCTTTTGAATTGCAACTTTCGTAAAACCTTTTTGAAGAAGAAACGTTTTAATAAAAAATTTCAAACACCAATCAACGGAGTAAGCAACCAGAATTGGATCACCAAGGACACTCTACACGTAAATGGACATTCATTCTGCCTAGAAATCTCCAGTTATTTCACTGATTATTTTCACCACGTGATAAACGTGTAGAATTGGGGATTACGTGACAATAATTGCGCATACAAACTTTTTGTAATTTGAAATAAACATGCTTGGAATCCGTTAAACTCCTTAACAGCGAGGGAACATCCTCCAAAGTTCCCTTTAAACCTTTTCGTTATCTGCTACTTAAGCTTTCAAATATCAGCCTTGCTGAGAACATAAGTTGACGCCGATGTGTATCTACGTTTGTTTTACTTGCTTTCGCCTTTTTCTGTCCACTGGATGCCACGATAATCCAAACGATAATAATACAATATTTTCTTCTAGCAAAATACTGTGAGAAAATTCAAGGTCCTTTCTTTGGTAAAATCAGCTGCGAAGGTTACACAGTTGGAAAACGTTGCAGGTTCTTTTGTAATGAAGGCTACCATCTTGATCATGATATCACTAGGGAGTGTCTGCCTCATGGGAAATGGTCAAACGTGTCACCAAAATGCATTCGTAAGTCATTGTAAATAGTGTTTGCTATTTCATTGCCTTAATTTTTTTTTTCTACAGTACTTGCACGAGCATTAGTTCTTTTTGATGAAATTTCATTTGTTTCAATTTCATCGTGAAAACGTACAGTTCCAATTAAATTCATTTTTCTTTAACATTATTTTAGTCTTCTTTTATTTTTGTTTAACTAACCCCTCACCACATATTTCATCAATGTGTCTTGCCTACTTTACTTTACTTTACTTTACTTTACTTTACTTTACTTTACTTTACTTTACTTTACTTTACTTTACTTTACTTTACTTTACTTTACTTTACTTTACTTTACTTTACTTTACTTTACTTTACTTTACTTTACTTTACTTTACTTTACTTTACTTTACTTTACTCTTATATAGCAAATTCATGTAAGGACCCAAGGCCACCACCAAATGGAAAACTCTTGCTTCCGTGTGACGTAACGTTTGGATCCACTTGCCCTGTCATCTGTGTTGAGGGATATGTCCTTCGTGGACCAGATCTAATAAAATGCGAGATTAACCGCGGTGTTGTGAAGTGGGATGTGAAAAACATTAAATGTGAGGGTAAGTATTTGAAATGTTTTATTTAATCAAACAAATTTAAATTCAACTTTCTGGCAGAGCTTTAACCTTTCGCCATATAAAAAACTTTTTCAAAAAAAAGTAGTTTAATCGATGTTGAGTGCTAAATAGATATGACGAAAACTTAATGACAAACACCGATACCTATATGAATATTTTCTGTTTATTGACTATCAAAAGTGAGAACTTAGAGTTAATCATTATGACTGATGTTGTTGGTTGGCATGAATTAAATTGCCAAGAAACAAAATATCTGCAGTGATAGGCTGTTGCCGGATCAAAAGATTCTTGAGATTATCAAATCAACGAAATCTAGCTTTCTTTTTATTTCACAAAAGAAGCTTATCCAATCTTAGTTTAATCTAAACTATAGTAACACAGTAACAACAAAGGCAACGAATTATGACCAAACTGGGAGCGTGCAAAAAGTACCACATGAAAAGTGGAATGATGTCTATGAGGTCAATATTTAGGACATATCTCTCCCTCCGCAATTGGCTAAAGGGATCAAAGCGAGAAAGCAAACATATTCTGCCTCAAGATTTTACGTTTTCATATACAGATAGAGAAAAAAGGGTTGATTGGATGTCGATTGGCTTAAACAAGTAGCTAGCCACGCATGCTGTTTCCCTTTTTGCAACTATTAATTTGCAACTTGTTCATATTTGAAAACAGCACTTTATCATATTTAGATATGTTTCTGCCCTTTTGAACAAGTTTAAAGCTTTGCTATGCTCTCTGCTGTAGAAATCCTGGTATGCAAGCCAAATCCATGTCAACACGGTGGCGTTTGTAGCATTGTTACCGCAACGACTTATTCTTGCAACTGCACTGGCACAGGATATGAAGGAAAAAACTGCGACGTTGGTTTTATCACAACAGAGAAGCTTCCTAAGCTGGAGAAAAATGTAGTAGCAATAATGAAATTCAAAGCAAAACCAGAAGAGAAAATTGAATTGAAAATTTACCCAGAAGATGCCTCAATAATAATATCGAAAGATGTCGTCGAAATGACTAATTCTGTGCAATCAGCACAGATTGAAATCACTGGTAAAGAAATTGGACTGAAACTGCTCTCCTTTGAACTAACGAGTCAAGAGATATACGCGGCGCCTAGACCTTCTCTGCTTCTTGTTTATGATGAAATGAGTATTGACGACTCTCGCGTTGATAGCCTTTCAAGTCTTGCATCTGATTGCTTCACCATGACTGCGACAACTGAGGCGAAAAGTTGTCATGCTTTGAAGCTACTATCGACCGCACCATGGTTCAAACGATCCAGCTCCTTGCCTGCAACAAATGGCATCGCAATGTTGGATGTAGACGGAGCAAAATTTCCACTGCTTCTACCTGGTGCCGATCAGAGAGAAATATTCTATGAGTCTGATCTGTCATTTAGCCCGGTTCCGAAGCAAAAAACATGTCGTAAAAAGCCCTTAACAGAAGGTCAGCTTCAGTACATAGGGAGATATGACCTATTTTCTAGAGATTTCATCAAGGCATTTAATAAGTTGATGCCATCCTGGTTTCAAATAGAACTGCGTGAAAACATGAAGTACTTTTCTGAAGATATGGTGCGCTCTCTGCTTGTAACAGGTGACAAACTTAAAAGAAAGAAGTATTGTTCAGCATTGGCCATTGACGAAAATAGTAATTTTATTGTTCATGTTATTTACGAACAGTTAGTCTTAAAAGTTGGGACAGAAGAGCTTGCGATGACGACAAATAAAGCATTTTGCCTTGCTGTTGATTTGTGCAAGAAAGAAGCCCATATTCAGGTGCCAGAAAAATTCAGCCCTGATGTTGTTAATTTGCTGACACTCCAAGATATTTTATCATTCAAATGGAAAGTGCATTTCCGATCAGTAGGGTTTGCGGAGACAAGCCTTACTGACACGCGGAAATGCATGCAGAAAGCTGCAGGTGACAGAATGATGGTGTTTGGTGGCTCGCGAGTTAAATACTCGAATGAACATGGTGTCAATTCACTTTTAACCGGTATAATGGTTGCAGGATTCAAAACAACAGACAGCAAAACAGTAAGTGTCACCATAAAGTTATTTCACTTATTAATGGACCCTGGCACGCCGACACATTTCATTAGGGATTTCAACCATTAATACCATTGCAAATAAAATAATTTTACCAAAACAACAGAAATTTCCAAGAGAAACAGCAAACGTAAACATTCTGTATCAATGTTTTGATCGACAGATGGTTAATCCATTCTCATGTATGTTTTAAATCCACGTTAGGTAATGTGATGTTTCAATTTCATGCAATCTATTTTGTATAAGATGACGAGATTTCTTCTTTAGTTTTCCAAGATCATATTGATTTTGCAGAACAATATTCTAGTCTGTAATGTACTTTTTTATGCTACCAGACCATAGATTCATCTAAATTATGCATGGATGGAGAATCGCTCATGGAAAGCCCGTCATGGAAATCATCTACATTACCAGATCATGCATACAGAATGGATGATGATGATGATTCCTATGTTGTGAAGTTAACGACTTGTAAGTAAAGATTTCTATCCAGCAATACGTATTAAATCAATCAAATGAGGGACTTCTTTCAAGTGACAACAATTATGGAATGAAAAGTCACATCTAACGAAACGTGAGAAATAATGAAGATGGGATAATGTTTTTGAATAAAAACTATCGTTTATTTTTCAACCTAGAATACATAGAAAAAGATATAACATAAAATTAACAGTACAATCTCCGCCATCTGTCAGGAGGTTTCTAATGGCAACAGGACAGCACTGTTTCCTTCTCTGCTTTATTCCGTTCAATAATATGTTTAAGAGGCCTTTCACACCGCAATCCTCTTCGTGTTTATTGGGATATCTTATGTGTTTTGGGAAATTGAAGTGTCTGTAATTTTGTTGTATGCGATACGTCAGTGCATAGTGGTGCTTACTAGACGAGGTTTGAAACACCATATCTAAAGCTCATTAGAGTGGGCCTGATTGAAATAGTGCTTAAGTTATTGTAATTTTTTCATTAAAGCTCATTTTTTCATTATGACAAGTCCATATTTCAAAATTACATGGCCTTGATTTTAGATTTAGGCAAATATTATCAGACTCGGTGATTCAATCCATTTCTTAATACAGATTTTACACTATGTTTCTCATGTGATTTGCCTACAACCCTAAAACATGTTTCAGTTTGTTTAATAAGTCGTGATAGGTTAAAAATTTACTTCTCATAGGCTACAATATGAGTTACTTGATTCGTGTCTGCAACTTTTTAACCTGTATGCATTTTAAGAACAACGATGTGATAAGTTACGCGACAAAGTGAGGCTATTTTATGTGGCATTATAAAACATAGATTAACATAAAATAAGTTTGTGGTTTTCCTTCGATCTTAATATGATATGATAAACCATAATATGAAGCCTTCTGAGAAAGATAGAAGTCACCTCCACAGCATTTCTCCCTTAAATATGGGCTTGTATGGCAGCCAACTACACATTTCTAAACTTTATATTTTCATTTTTTCAGCCAATGTGAGCCCACAAAAAAGCATCTTTTCTCTGGAACAGCAAGATGGTACTAGATTCAAAATCAAATCTGGACTGAGGCCTTTAATTAAGAAGTCTTCCCGTGATATTCGATTTGACGTTAGCTACAAAGTTACGGAAAAGTCTAGTGAGTTGGCCACTGACAGTAACTTTAATAAATACACAAACATAGAGACCATCAGCTATTCTGTCGGTGATATCGATTTAGAATTAGAGCTCATGTTTCCACCAAGGTACCTCGTAGCTGGCATTAATAGTCTACGAACTGAATTGAAAACATGGCTGGATTCACTGAACGATGATATCAATGAGCTAATTATGGATATAGATAATACAAAGCTAATGAACGAGAAAGTCAAAATGCATTATGCCAAAGGGAAGCACATTGTTAAGCGTATAGAAGACTTGCTAAATCCTGCTAAAGCATCGATTGACCCAGATGCATTCGAGAGAATAGCAACCGCTCTTGCAAGCATAAAATCGCAGCTGGCTGCAATGGGTAAAGGTTTGAAGTCTGTGTTGACCATAAAAACGTTTGATAGTCTGTCCGCGCATTTTAACGGCAGTATGTGCCTCTTTCAACCGTGCATTGAAACAGTTTCTGTCAATCTGTACCCGCAGTCTATAGAGACGCCGTGGGAAGGATATTGCTATGACCCTTCAAAAGCCTCATTTCAAATGTGGGACACTAGGGGAACAGTTCACGTAAAGCAAGACCGCGGCAGCTTTTTTACCTTTGCTCCCGGGGATAAGTTTCACATGTGCCTATCTGTTTACGGTATAAAGAAGGGTGAGTTTGATGCACGGTTCAACCTTCTTGGCGGCAGCCACAAATTAAAGTTCAGGTACAGTAACAAGAAGATAACAGTACCTGGTTTTATTGCCAACATAAAAGGGAAATATAGATTCCATGTGAATGCAACAACGGAGACAGTCCTGAATAGATGGGATATGATGTCCACCAGTGTATACGGAAGAGCGGGTACAGGATCAAGGATAATTAAGGAACTGCAAAAAAGTATAGATTCAGTTGTATCACAGAATTATCACAGGCTGAAGCAACGAGAGCAGGCTAGCAGATCAAAACTGCAAGAGCTTGTTTATGAGAAAAGTTCTATTAGAGGTAGAATGAGTCACTATGAGCAGAAAGTAAAGGAGGCCAATGATGCTTTTGCCCGAGCTGAGGGAATTTATGCAAATAAACAGAGAGAGTACAACGCTACACTGAAGTTTTTTGTTTCGAAGCGTGGTGCATATGTCAATATGACACGCAGACTAGACACAATATGCGATATAAAGTCTTGTTTATTTCAGTGTCATAAAATAGATAACTGCACTGTGTGCCAGAAGGAGGTGACCGTACAAAAGTCAATACCAAATTGCCGAAGGGGATATGACAATAGGACGTATTCGTACAAAGACAGTGTTGATACGACATGTTCGCATTTTGTCGAGGATCGAAAATTGAAACACACAGGAAACTGCAAGAGGCGGCCACTTGAGAAACACCGTGCAGAACAAATAGTTAAAGAGCTTAAAAATAAGCAAGAGAAGAAGATACCATTTACGTTTGAAGATGCCTGGAACTTACAGTTGATCGATGAGAAAGAAGGGAAGAAATTGGAAGAAGCTGTTAAAGAACAAACGTTCTGGAGATCGTTTCCAGGGAAATTAAAGTCTGGATCTCTTATTGAGAAAGATTTTGAGAAGATCAAGAAGTATAAAAACAGCACATTCGCCGAGAAGATACGAAGAGAACAAAAACAAATCAAATTGAAAATACTTTGGGATGAGTTCTCGATTAAGATCAAAAACGGAGGAAGACTAAACGATGATGACATTGAACGCATCCGGAAACTTAACGAAACATTTGCAGCAAAACTGAAGATAAGTCTTGACATAAACGAGAAACTGGAAAGCGGAGAGCAACCAAGTAAGGAAGAACTGAAGGTTTTTGCGAAACTTGATCCGAAATCATATGATGCATTTATTAAGGCAAGAAAACAAGCAGAAGCTAGAAGAATCGTATTGGATCGTATTTCTAAAAAGATCCACCTAGGTACGCTTACTGCTGCCGATCTAAATGAACTGGCAAAAGTTGACGCGAAAGCAGCTAAGGCAATCGAAGACGGTTTGAAGGAGCAACTAAATAAAAAAGTCAGCGAGATGAAGTCGAAACTTGATAATGTCAGCAACGCAATATCTGACGGGGATGGTAATGACAGATTTGGAAAGTTGAATAAGAAGTTAAGTAGCATGACAAAGAATCTTAAGCCGTATGACAAAAACCAACTGAAGAATCTGCAAGACAGGATTAGAAATGCTGTAGCCACAAAAGGATCAGTTTTTGATAAAATGCTGGACAGATTTGATTTGGCTCTCGAACTTCACGTTATTACAGGGATGACATCAGAATTCTTTCGGAGCTTGAAAGCATTTTCTGCATCTTTAGAGAGATTTGACTTACAGAAAGTGTTCCTACAGAGAGAGAATCTAATTGTAAAACAGCTCGAAAATCTTCACCGATGGTTCGAAACGCTTGCTTCATTTTTGGATAAATTGTGTAGCAAATGTGGAAAGAGTTGCAACGCAGGAGGCATCATTATGAAAACTATAGAAGAGATAAGGTCATCCATTGCAAAATTTCGATCAAAAGTATGCAGTAAAAGTCGAATAGTGAATACTAAAAAATTGTGTTCATCTCTTGACAAAGTTCTTTCATTCACACAACGATATGATGTGCTGAAAAGCAGGGCATGTAATGAAATCAAGCAAAATATCTTGCCTTTTATTCAAAAGAGTGTAGAGGAGATAAAAGATCTTGGACGCGCTGATGCTGTCGTGTTTGAAGCCATCTGGAAGCAAAGCAAAGCAACAGTTTCCATAAGAAATGCCTACAATTCTGTTGTAAGTGGCTTAAAGGATACTTTGTTATCTAGCTCTGTGAAGGTCAACTTCCCGGCTCCTGAATTCAATGTTTTAACAGCCGAAGTTGGAAAGATTGCCAGGCCTGGTCTCTACAACATAAAAGAGATTGAATTTTTCATCGCGAAGGAGGCAGTAAAATCGTTTAATGATGCTCTCAAACTCCTCCCTATCAACACAAAACAAATGAGTTCAAAGGCCGTGCGTATCCCAGATAAAAAGAAGATAAGCCTTGTAGGAAAATTCCAAACACTTTTAGATCGTTTAACAGAATCTCTGCGTAACCTATGCTCAGCCGTTGTTGACAAGAGTGAAATTATTGCTGCCATTGACCGACGTGTTAAGCGTGTACTTGCTGTTAGCAAAACCCTTTTTCTCAAAATGTTAAACGAGAAAGACTTGCTTTCGCTTTTCAGGAGCTCTAAGAACGTGGCTGCTACTTTGGAGCATGCGATGAGAATGTCTGATAATGTGGCAGCTATGGCGCGAAAATGTTCGAATACAACAGATTCACCTTTCGCAGAATTGGAATCGTTTTTGCGAGATATCAAAGATTTTGGAGCTAAGACTGTACAGCAACTGTCCAGCGAAATTGAGAACAAGATAAGGAGTATAGGAGATGGTATCAAATCTCCAATAGGAAAGTTCGTTAATCTAGTTGAGCGACTAGCAACTAATATTCCTGAATTTGACTTTCCAGTCATTATGTCAATGGGTCATGATGAAGCAAAGCTTCTCTTGGAAGCATTCAAAAACTACTTAAGGATACTGGGAGACACTTTCAATAAGCTAGTGGAAGTCATTGGAAAATGCAAAAATTGCAAAATTGAAGAGGTATTTGGTGATTATAACTTGAAATCGATAGCTGAAAAGCTGGACAAAAAGCTAGGCCCAATTGCTTCAAAATTAGACAAATTTGTTTCTAATCTTGGTTTTGCTTTCCAAGGTGCTCCTCTTTTGTTCTCATCGTTGGAGCAAATTCGAACAGATTTGCAAAGCATTTATAGCAGTGGTGCTAGCTACAGTGAAAAGACGTTTCTAGACATCGTTCAAGGTGTGAAGTTTGCTACAGAGGCAGCAGATCTCTTAGAAAAGGGACATTTCGATTTTCAGGTCAAGATCACTGGTGACAAAGCCAATGATGTTGAAGGATTTGCCAAAGAGCTTATCAAGCTTAAGGGTTATATGTTTGATTTATACCAAAAAACTAAAGATCAAAGGATGGAGAAATCTATTGGAAGAATAAAGAAGGTTCTGTCTGATATTCCTGTTGCAACAAAGAAGGTGCAAAATATAGATAAGGGTACGGTGGATCAGTTGCTTGATACTATATATAGTATGGGAAGAATGGTTAAGGATGTGACAACCGACATTCAAGAACTCTACCGGTCGCCTGTATCAAGTTATATTGAGAATAATTGGATACCAAAAGTAGCTAAGAGTCTTGATGAGATAGAAACTGCCAAATACAATCTGGTAATGAAAGCTGAGAAACTCTTAACTGATTTGGGTGTATTAAAAGCAGGAAACGGTGCCCAGAAAGACATCCAGAGTCTACGAAAACGAAAGTTTTCGTCAATGTTTAAAGAGCTCAAAAATGCTCCAAAGAACAGAAAGGTGAGAAAAGCAGCAAGAATCGCACAGAAAGCTCAAGGTGATGAAACTGTTTTGAAACGGATCACTGTATACTGGCGTGGAGTTTACAAAAAAGTGGCAGGAACAATTGACGGTATAAAGTCACGTTTGTTGAAGTTAAGACAAAAGTTTGAAAAGTATATGATATTGTACAAAGACGTTAAAAATGCTGTTGAAGAAATCAAGAAAATACCTGTATCTGATATTGGCAAAGTAAAAGACAACCTAGAAGATTTGATAAGCTCCTTTAAAGATTATAATTTCAAGACACTTTTAGTCTCTAAGCCAGATATTTTCAAAAAGAAAATACAAGAGCTGAAACAATTGTTTCAAATTTCGGGTGCCGCGGTTAAACAAGTCGATGATATTCTACAGAAGTGCAAATCATGTTCAGTTGATAAGATCCTTGGATACAAATATATTAAAAGCCTTGCAGAGACTGTAGACAGAACAATGTCTTCATATTCTGAGTTTATCGAAGAGTTTGGTGACAAAATCACAGATGGTGTCACAGAAGTCCAAGGCATCAGCAAGGTGATTGGAACAGTCAGAGAGCGATTTAAAGGGATAGGTGGAAGCAAATCAATGGCATCTGCATCACTGACAGAATTGGGAAAGGCTCTAGCAGTTTCTGCTGACGATGTGGATAGCCTTCAAGGAAGTATCGAAAGATTCACTGAAATTTTTATTGGAAAGGATGTTAACCTACAGCTGTTGGGAAATGGCATTAAAAAAGTAGCCAATCTGTTGAGTGCCGCAGTTAATCAATCTGCTGAAGTAGCTGCCAACATAGAAGATACATATAAAGAAGTTAAAAAGATTGACAAAATATTTGAACAGTTATCCGAAAGTAGACGCAGTATACTAAAAGGCCCGGTGCAGACACGGATCGAAGCCGCTAAAGAGGCAACCAAAGGTATCAAAGCTGCTATTAACGCTCTCCCTAAGGTATTGAAACTGTCAAAGAAAGCGTTGGCATCTGCAGGCATTGACGGAGACTGGGTAGACGAGTTTGAGTCAGGCCTTAAAGGGGCTGCTACAAGCTTAGACAGAGTTCGGCTGAAGACAGATACAGTTTTGAAGGCTGCAGGGATCATCCTTGAAGGCAAAGAAAACATCACCATCAAATTGGACTCTGTAAAAGAGAGCCTCAAAGATTTAAAAGATGCCTCTTGGCAAGGAACAATAAAGGCCATCAAAGACGTGTCACGTGCATTTAACTCCTTCGTGGACTCCTCATTGGATGCAATAGCTTCATCTTCAACAGCGCTAGGAAAGAAACTGACAAAGGAAGGTCTAACTGAGTCTATTCTAGATGCATTTGGCAAACAAAGACTAGCAAATTTAACCAGAATTGGCAATCAACTTTCAAATGTTTTGGGTAAGTTACAAAAAGATTCGATACCGGAAATAGGAAAATTAACCGATGCAGTTGATGATTATTTCGATGGTTTGAAAGATTTTGACATCAAAAAGGCTTTGTTAAGTGATCCGTCTGTACTGAAAGAAAAGATTGGAGAATTCCAAGACTTGGCCGACAAAGGTGGTGACCTATTAATTGGTATAACTGACATAGCTGGTGGCTGCGGAAAATGCACCATGGAGAGTATACTTGGAAATACGTTTGTTAAAAAGGTTAGCCAGAACGTAGCAGAAACCTTTGATAAATTGTATGCTGGAGTTTTAGACATTTCGAGCCGTTTCAAGAAAGGTAAAGGCGGAATCCAACCTTTTGTAAATGCGGCTAAAGAAATCTCCAAGCGATTCAAGAACCTCGTAAAGAGTGGCAAAATATCATCAAATACGTTTAAAAATGCAGCAGGTGAATTGAAAAAGACCGCGCAGAATCTCCAGGCATTAAAAGGTGCTTCAAAAGATGTTTTTCTGGCTGTGTTTAACGACGACAACGACGTTTCGAAACTCCAAGAAAGCTTTAGTAAAATAATTGATACCGTCTCAGATAAGCTAGAGAAAGGGAGTGTTTTATCAGAAAAAGTCGAAAAGGCATACAAAACAGTAGAAGAAGTAAAAGAGACTGTGAAAGGCATATCATCGGATTTCGCAAAATTCAGTAAAAGCCCCCTCGAGTTGAAGACTAAGCTTGCACGCAAAATGATGACGGGTGTACAAGAGATCTTCAGAGCTGTCCCAGAATTTTTGCAGCATTCAGCTAATGTAAGTTCTTCTCTCGGGGGCAATTCAGCATGGCTAGACAGCTTAAGCAGTGAGCTTTTAAGCTTCAATAAAAAAGCTAATTCTTTCTATGAAAAGACCGATTCATTGCTGAAAAGTGCAGGCTTAATAGCCAAGGATGTAAGTAACATTGCTGCGACTTCAAGTGATATATATGAAGATGTAAAGCAAATGCGAGACTTATCACCAGAAGAAAAGTTTGCATCTTTCAAGAACATCGTGAAAAAAGTAGACAATGTCTTCAACACGAGCGTAGATGCTGCAGTAAAGTTTGAATCTGCTGTAAAAGACTTAACCGGTGCGCAACTTGACATTAGTGAAGGCATAAGTAAATTTGGAGACAGTCTTTCGGGGATTATGCAAAATGTTAGCACAGGAGTAAAATTTGCAGAGGGGATATACACAGATATAACAAACACTGTCAATACGATCAAGTCAGGACCCGTTGCTAAAGTTGGTGCCTTGAAAGACTCCATTGAGGATTTTGTTGGCTCTCTGAATAACTATGATTTAGCAGAGGTATTAGTGCAGGCACCAAACTTCGCAAAAGACAAAATCGGGGAGCTGAAAGCCATTATCAAAGACTCTGGAAAAATACTGAACAATGTAAACTCGCTCGTGACTAAATACTGTCCTAGTTGTGATATTGACGAAGTTTTTGGAAGTGAGTTTGCAAAAAAGATTGGCAGCGGAATAGCAAAAGGGTTTGATAGAATCACGGGCAATGTAACAAAATTCTTAGATAAAGTTGCAGAGAGTGGTGAAAATGTTCTCAGCATATCGAACTCGATTAAGGACATCACAACACAAGTAAAGAGTTTGGAGGGAATTAAATTTGATTCTAAAGGACTCAAGAAAGTTGCAAACGTTTTAGGTACAACTTCAGGCTTGATACAGGGAATTGGAGACAGCAGCACTCAGCTGGCCGGTGTCTTGTTTGAGAAAAACAAAGCATTAAACAGGTTAACTGGCAAGTTCGAAGGTCTAGTCAACTTTGTAGGAGGCTTCATGAACAGCACTGGTAAGGTCGTCAGTGGTGTCAGTGATGCTGTTGATAGGGTGGAGAAAATACGCGATTCTTTTCAAGAAGTACAAAGCAGTTTTAAAGCTGCAGGTAAAGGACCTTTAGAATCCCGTCTTAAAGCTGTCGAAAATATTGCAAATGGTCTTACAGAACTTTCATCTGGTATTCCCGATCTGATAGAATCGTTAGGCCCGGACAACAAATTTGGAACATTTGTGCGAGGGTTCGGAACAAAAGTAAGTGATATTGCCAATGGGATGGGGGACATAGTTAAAAAGACTCAAGAAATTGCTGGTGATGTGAGTCAAACGATCAAGGCTGTCGATAACATCGGGAAAATTTCAGGTAACATCGGTAACAGTTTTAATAAAATTCTGAGTAGCCCATTTGCTGGAAAGATTTCTGCTGTTAAAGACATGGTAAGCCAAATCAAATCACTGACAGGAGAGGTAAATTCAGCGACAGGGACAATATCAAGTGCTGTGAACAAACTCACTGGAAAATCGATTTTCAAGTCACCTATATTCGGTAAAACAACTGAGAAAGTATTGAGTGATATATCAGGTGCAGTAAATCTTGTTGCAGACAGGTACGAGAAATTCCAATCGCTCACAAAAACTGTTAACACTGCTTTTAAAAGTATTTCTTCTGACCCCGTTAACTTTGCACTCAACGATCTGCCAAAGTTGATAACACAAACTAATGGTTTAGTGTCAACATTACTGGATGACACAAAAGGAATTGCTGCTAAGCTCGGTATTCAGTTGGAAGGTTTAAATCTTAACCCAGAGCTGGTATCTGCATCAAAAGAGTTCTTCTCTTTTGCTAAAGGTACTCTCGGTACAATTCAATCTGGAAAAGAGCTGTTCGGAAATTTCAAAGATCTATTTACGAGCAAAGATTTCGAAAGTGGCATGAAAAACTTTCAAAGTGTAATCAAGAATGGCAAGAAGTTCATAGAAAATATTGACGGATTAGGACAGCAACTTTTTAAGAAAGATTGGAGCGGTATGAAAGGTGATTTTCAAAAGGCACTTAATAAAATAGGAGATTCCGTTGGAATAAATTTGCAGAAGACCGGTGAGATTTTTAGTAAAATTTCCGAATCTGTAACCGACGTTCTGTCTATAGCTACTGATTTTAAAAGTTTGCTGAACATGAAGGAGTTTAATTTAGAGACTACTATGCAAGCGGCGAAATCGGTGATGAACATTGCAAAAAGTACAACAAATATTCTGAACAGATTCGGTGCTAATATACAAACAAAGGTATTGGAGAAAATTGGAAGCTATGTCAACATTGCTATGTCTGTTTTCAATATTGCAAAAGGTGTTCTCGATTTTATAAAGTGGGTTAATGATGTATGCGACATTACCTTTGTTACTGATAGTTACAAGAAAGAACTAACTTACAAATGCCTGAAGGGGAAAATCTCTACAATGGTCATCAACATTCCTGTGGTTAATTGTGACTACATAACGAAGAACATTACCAGAGGCTTTGGAAATGCAAGCTTCTGTTGTAATGGCAAAAGATGCATATATATACAAAATCAGGCATGCCTTAATAAGAATGCAATTTGTGTCCAGAAGAGAATAAAGTTCACAAGAGAGAGCCCATCAGTTAGTAGAGAGCTTGCAGCAGCTTACTTGCAATACGAAAACGCAAAGCAAGCAATGGAGGTGGCTCAGATTGATATGAAAGCTGCTGAAACGCTGCGTGAGCGCCAGTCAATAGCTTACAATGTATCCTCCACCGCATATCAACTAAACACTTTGCAAACAGTAGAAACACAAAAGCATTTAGCATCAATCAGGCAAAATCTGGTGCGGCTTAAGAGGGTAATAAACGTACATGCAAATACATCAAAGATACGTTTTATCAAGGCAGAGTTTAATACCGTATTTTACTCTTCAGACTCGCATAGAATACCCTTGAAAGTGATAATACGCGACCAGACCAGGTTGCACAAGATTGTAAGGTTCATGATCGACTTTAAGAGAGACAAATTATCGATAAAGCAAGCGATAGAATATTTGCTGAGGACTATGACTGATTACACGTTTACACGTAAACGAAGAGCAGTGGGAGACAAAAACAAAGCAGAAGTACCAGCAAATGTTAACTCATGTGCTGCTCTCAAGACTAGTATATCATTGGTTGGAGGAATCGTTGAAAATCTTCGGGAAGCTGTCAATGAATTGCCAACTACTGACGGGCATTCTTTCATACGGAAGACTGCCAATGTGAGGATGTCATCATCCGCGTCATCGGCCAGTAGGCAGCTTTATCAAGAAATTCGCCAACTTGACAGAGAAGGGCACCCTTCCTTGAAGAATTTGCTTCTTAAATGGAATGGCAATACTCAACAGGTGATAAGGGAAGAGTACCAACAAGAGTGTTTCGATATAAAAGACTGCCTTAAGACATTTGTTGATGCAGTTAATAACCTTGTCGAATCAAACAGTGATATTAGCAGAAAATTGATGAGCGACTTAAAGCGTACCGTTTTTAAATTTAGCGATGTATTCATTCTTCCTACGAAGTCGTCGATACTGGCCAAACTAAACGAAGTCAAAGGCAGCTTGAACAAGATTGAACAAGAGGCTGTGTTCTGTCATGCGCCGCCAACTCTTGTAAAACAATTGCCCAAATCGTTAGTTGCATATTTAGGAGAAGAATTCACCCTTTCGTGTAAATTGAATTCCTTGGCCAATGCCCAGTATTTGTGGTATCTCAATAAAACTGCTCTTCCTGCATTCAACGAAGAGGTATTGCGAATTTCTAAGGCCACAACTGAGTATGAAGGATCGTATCATTGTAAAGCAACTACAGAAGCTGGTACCCTTGAAACTAATCATGTTTACGTGACTGTAAAGAGAAGACCTGTGTTTGCAGAGGAGCTACAAAGCGTTTCCGTTCCAAATACAAGCCCCCGTGATGTCCGCCTTATATGCAATACAACAGCAGAAGACGATGCAAGTTATTCATGGTGGTATCAATCCTTGACAGGAACCATAAGAAAGCTGCGACAAAGATCTGCTATATTGGACATAGGCAAAGCTAGAACCGGTAAAAGCGGCGTCTTCTGGTGTGAAGTTAGCGATGGTCATATGAAATTGCGTAGCAGGAAAGTTGTTGTTGCGCTGGTTAGCAGTAAAAGAAGAACACACAGTGCAAGGTTTGAAATGCAAAGTGTCTTCACAGGAAGTGACTGCCAGTTACCTTCCATTAAAGAGTCGTTAGAAGCAGCCATTAAGAGTCTGATTTTGAAGGAACGCGAGATTGATGGGTATATCACTAACGTTTTGTTGGAGAATGAATGGACCAGCATTACAAGACCAAAAAAACTCTCCATGCTATTAAAGTTTGAACCAAAGCATAATTATCAGGCTACAGATTTGGATCTGGTTTCTTCAGATGCTCAAATACAGTACCAAATTCAGAAGATTACAAGCAACTTTGTCGAGGACAAAAATACAATGAACATTAAATCAAGCAATTGTAGTTTATCACTCATCAGGTCAAATGTGCAAGTTGAGTTTGAACCGCCCGCCATGCAGTGCCCGTCTGGTATGGGATTAACAAAAAGCCGGTTAAGATGCGGTAAGTTTGCTTCTCTGGCCCTACTACTAGCTCTATTCTATTATAAGCTTACACAGGGGAGACGCTGTTTTTTAATGAAATAACATTTAGTGCTTTTCCATCGGGATCTTAGCATTATAGGGAAAAAATATGAGACAGCATGCGAATTGTCTGGAAGGCAGATAGACGCCGCCTAAATTCTACCAAAATAGTCCCGTAAATTTCCAAAAAAGAGCTTAATAGAGAAGTTAATGTGCCTGCAATGAGATATGCTGTGGATACCTGACTCTAGGCCCCATTGTCCTGGGGATATAGAATGAGATTTGATAAATTGTTGAACAAAATTGGCCTGTCCCCACTAGTTCCTCCAAAATGGTTTATAATTACCGGGGGTTTGAGTTGACTCCTAAAAGTATGCATCACTTAGTGGTCCCAGTAGACGTTGAAGGTTCAGTCGCTCACATTCTATGTAGTTGCCGATAAAAACATACGACACATCCAATGGAAAAATTAATACGAAAAGAATTCGCAAATATCAAGGGATGTTCTGCAAGAGAAGTACCTTTCAACACATGCAATAGCAGCTATTCAAGAAGAGAGGTGCTGCTTTAGGAATTGCTTGAACCCGCAAGGCAGATGGATATACCGAAGTGCCAAGGACACCATCCATATATGGAAAACTAGATTAAATTACTCGCCAATGATTGGTGGGCTACCAGAGTTTCTAGGGGAGGGTACCTTCACCAATTTTTGGAATAAATCAATCTCTTCTAAGGTGTAAAACCAAAAAGGAAACATTAAGTTTTTACTTTATCCATTTTTTTTAGAGACCTGCCTTCCTGGATTCTTTGAAAATGGCCTACGAAGCTGTTCAAAGTGCCCAATGGGAACATTCCAGCCGCGATTTGGTGCTCTATCTTGCACTCCTTGTGGTAATGGGTATTTGACACAATACCCAGGTAGCCTCGATCGCACAGCTTGCGTTTCTTCAGGTAAATGACTACATTTTTCTGATTATAATAATGGACTGGTAATGGGAAACGAGTCTAATAATGATGGAACTAAAATGCTTTGCCTGTTTTGTTCTCTGTTGACATTCGCTGTTGACATGAGTATAATTACTAACCATAAGGCTGCTACCCAATTGAAAGTTTTTAATCTCGACCTTGGGGATCGAACCCACGCTCACCACACATGATATATATGTATATAAAAGATAGTATATAAAAGTTGTACATATAAAATGTCATGATTTCTCGATGTTTAAAAGTTTTTCACCGACTATTGTTTGTTTTGTTTTAGAATTCCAGTGTTTTGATAAATTAAATCTGATGCTCGCAGTTGACACTTCAATTGGTGAAGGGTACAATCAAGTGAAGCCATTCTTGAAAAATCTAATGCGCCATTTTGATTCGAAATCTGCAAAGATAACAGTTGCATCATTTGGTAATGCTGCGCGCCTCTTACTCCCATGGGATGTCAACACATTGACAGCCGATGATGTCATTACAAACATCAAATTAGGAAGCGACGAAAGGCGAACAGATCTACTTTTGGATCTTGCCATTGGTTTGTTTGAGACACAATATTCTGGATACAGGAATGTCCTTTTCATAATCGCCCAAGGCCCTACAACTCAGAATGCAGCTAAAATGGGAGAAAAGGTTGCCAGATTGAAGGATCTTGGTACAGAAATCTTCTATATAAATGCAGGATCAAACGCCCTTACGAAGGAAGCAATGCTGGTGTCTTCATCGCTTAAAGAGAATCACGTTTTTGCGGCTGCTAATGATGAAGAACTGCTGAAAAGCTCGACATATATTGCTTATTCCCTATGCAATAGTGATGAAATAGACCAATGAGGGACATCACCAGGCTTTAAAACATTGGTATATTAGGCTCTATACTGACTTGTTAGTGAAACCATAGTAGATATTTTAAAATTGCAGGTTCTAAAAATCTAATGGAAATCATTTTATATTTACGACAAGACTTGATCCTTGCAAATGGTCTTGCACAGCTCACTTTTTACAAGCTTCATGGTAATTTTTTTACAAACATGCGAACAAAACTCAACTAAAGCTGTTAAGCATAGACTTTCTCCTTTGAAATTTCAGACCATTTGCAGCAAGATTTTGTTTGTTCGCTTTTTCTCACAAATTGAAGGTTACCCGTTTCTTCCCGCCTGAAGTGCTTTTCTCATTTTCTTAACTTTAGGTTGAAAATGAAGGTTTTCTCAAAGCATTTTACTATGCAGCTAATCGCATTTTCCGATGCCTTTTAGTTTATTAGAATTTGCTATGAAAGTGGCAATAGTTTATAAAATGTGCTAAAAGACCCGTTAGCCTGCATCAGAGAGGGTAAAACAAAATATCGATGTTTTTTAAAGCCGTGCTATTTTTCTAAAGTTATGCATTTACTGTTTGATTAGTTGTTGCCGTAGCTGAGAAGGGGCAATTAAACAAAAGCTACTAGAAGCGCTGCTTCGATTGCAATTATTTCAATAATGATTTTAGAGTTTTCAGATACGATATTTTTGACAAAACAACATACCATGATATACTAGCTTGCTTGGGCCGAAAACTCTAAGGAAATATAGGCGGATGCAAGTAGAAGTTCAAGTGTAAGCCCATAACTCTCATTGTCGGTGGATGATGCTTAATTTTAAAAAAATGCTCCTTCAGGAGCTCGTGACCAATTGGGAATCTGATTGAGTTTAGTTTTATCGGCTTCTGCAAAAAAATTAAAATTTTATTAAACCAGGTGCCCTGAAGACAGTCTTCAGTTGATCGATTGAAATCTGAAATTTTCCCATTAACCTTGAGTATCTAAGAGTAGTGTATCAATTTTGTGTTTGCTTATGATCAATTGAGCTTTAGAAGATCCTTAGCGTCATGAGTAACTTTTAAATGTATCATAACTTTTTAGCATAAATGATTTTATGCTTTTATGTCAAGTGTTCTTAATGTTATTTTAATATGGGGTTGAGCATCATTAACTTCGTATAATTTTTCTTAGTTACTCACTGTCTCACATTGCCACGTATTGTATGTAGGGTCAAGAACTCTAGAGGTGGGTAGTTCAGGGACAAGTTTCTCTCTTATCCAAAACAAATTCCAGCAAGGGACTTTATATTCAAAATAGCTATTTAGATATGTAAAAGGCAATAATATACTTAGCTACGGGAGGTTGGAGTTTTGATAGGCGTGGTCATAAACACGCAATATGGCTTATAACAATCAGAATTAACAACTTCGTCCATTGAATTGCTAATTGAAAGAACTCTTTCAGTGGATAACCAGATTGTGGAGAAAGCACCCACTGTACTTAAAACTGATCATCCTATACTAGAAGAAGTTTGAAATTCGAAATTGAAGTTTGAAGAAGGTGATTCACTTCAAGTTTGAAAAATCTTTCAGAGAGATCTTTTGGTTCGAAAACAGGAGGCTTCATTTGCCAAAAAATTCAAAACTGAAGGAGATTGTTTGATGATTTATGACCCAATATTTGGTACCTGCGTATCCGTTAGACCTTTCATAATATTACATCATAGCTTTAGGGATTATAAAAATATCACTTTTGGACACCTAACTATAGCGCTTAGGAAGTACACCTTCCGATCTCAACATTTAGGGGGGGATGAATTTAAAACTACGCCCCCGCAGAGACAGTACAAAGTTTTGGTCCGTACTCAATTACGATGACGAAATCAAGCAAAGATGGCTGAGGCGATAAGGCCCCAAAATAAAAAGAAGAAAGCCAGGGCTAAGAAAAACTTTGAAGAAGTAAGCTCGGCAGGATCAAATAAACTTCTTGCTGAAGATATTTCTGGTGAGTTTCACTAACCTAAAAACTTGCTTCTTTAAAACTTCTTCAGGCCACAAATCGGCCTAACCCTGCTTCCTAACCATGTAGGTCCAAGATTTATATAAGTCTTACTTCAGCCCGTTAACGAATGCTTTTGGCATAGTAATTAAAAACAGCTGTTATTTGTTACTTTTTTTGCGAGATTTTTTTGTTTCTTTAGTACCAGTCTCAAGATAAAAAGAAATAACAGTTAATAGGCCTAGCCAAAATAGTTGGCGCAAATAATCTACGATTTCTAGGAAGTGATTAATGCTCATCCCTTGATTGGAATTTATCACGCGATATGAATTTCAAATTGTAATTGCATTCCGTTTGCAAGGCTCAAAGCTTTTACGCACTACGGGGGGAATATCTCAATTATGTGGTATCTTAGATTATAACTTCAATGTTTTGCAAACGTAGGCCTAGTTAGTTTTTTTCTCATCCCACCGTTCCTAAAGTTTTTGCCAGGAGGGATATAAAACAGCAAAGTGTACAAGCCTCTATAATGTTTTCATCTTCTAAATTGCCTGAAAATGCACATTTGCCAATCATGTGACAAAACCTAGCGTAATGGGATTTATCAACAAAATGTAACCTTGCTAAAAACACCTCCCAGACAACCTGCAGGAATGGGCCTGTGTGCTATGATTATAAATAATTATAATGATGATGATGTCAAATGCATCCATGAAACTTTTTTTGGCTGTAGACTTGTTCGAAATATCATGGCAACGTTGATCCTTAATTGCACATTCAATGTACTCTTGGTATAACCTTGGTGTGAGCTTTTCGTTAAATACATCAAGGATTGACTTTATATGGTTGTTTCTATGTGTGTGTAAAAGTGCTTTGCAATTATAATTCCTCAACAGTTTTGCAAAATTTATTTAATGGATGTACTGTTGCGTTGATCTGGAATTTAAATTTTTTGAAAACTAAGTTTTTTTAATTGCTTCTTCAAGATGGAACATCTTTAAAGAAAGATGTATCACCTACAGAAACCATATCAAGAGAAGATGCTGAAAAACAAACCATTACAGAAACTAATCTTGATACAATCAACAAAAGCCATAATCAAGATAGTAGAGAAAATCTAAGCAATGCTCTAGGGCCAGAAAAAAGTGTTGTTGAAACTCAAGATGAAACATCTTTAAAGAAAGATTTATCACCTACAGAAACCATATCAAGAGAAGATGCTGAAAATCAAACTACTATAGAAACTGGACCTGGTACAATCAACGAAAGAAACAATCTAGATAGTACAGACAATCTGAGCAATGCTCTATACCCAAATAATAGTGCTGTTGAAACTCAAACACTGAAAGATGGAGGGACAAAAGCTGAAGATAGAAAAACACAGCCTGAAGTTGGAGTGGAGAATGAAACAACCACTGTAAATCAAGATGCTACTTCAGAACTCACAGATCAAACACAGAGTGGGAATCAGATAGTAGAAAGAGAAGCTGTTGAGACTAAAGAATGTATAACTGAAAAAGAATGCAACATTGAAGAAAATCAAAATAGCAGATCTTCCCAGTTGGACATCGAAAATAACTCAGAGGGCCAGTCTCCAGCTTTAGATGACCCTATTGAGCCAGTGACAATTTCCAGTTCTGAAGAACTTTTCAAGAACTTAGATATCAATATGGCATACAACACACTTATTTCAGAACCATCTACTCTCCAGACCACAGACTGGATGATTGCTACCACAGTTGCTAAAACTGAAGGAGACATCACAGATGGTGTTTTGAAGCAAACTAGATTTGTTACAGATGTATCTGATAACCAAACTTCTGAACTAGCAGTTGCAAAGACAGCTTGTAAGACCCAAAGTCAGTCACATTCCTTGGAGAATGCTAAAGCAGTACCCAATCAGGGTGTGAAATTAAGAATTGCTAGCCAGTTAGTGAATATGACAGTCTCAAGTATTGAACCATCAGTGCCAATTGTTAATGTTAGGGAGGAAACTCTGAGTCCTTTCACTGAAGAACAGTTGAAAACATTTTATTTAAATCAAGAATTACATCAAGTTCCAGTTTTCATTGACCAGTTTCTACAGGTATGACATGAACATTTTTTATACAGTAGCTTAAATTTCAAGTTTTCAAGAGTGCCATTTAATTACATTTGAATTTTAATCATTATAACGTAGACATTTATAGGATGAGAATGGCTATAGAATTATGACAGCCAGATGCCACCCCAAAAATGATTACTAATATCCTGTCTCTATCATAAATTATGGATAATTATCTATTTTTCAGGAAAATGATGTGCACTATACAACTGTGTTTTAGATATATATTTGGCATATTAGGCCTGAAATCCACTCCAGCTTTTGACCTATGAATAAATGTTATACAGATGCTTAGCTTTGCAGAGGAAGGTGCATAATAATGATTAGAATCATTGGTAGATTTTTGTGCTGCATTTGGATATAAATTGTCAAATAGAAATAAAAGCCAATAAATGCAATTTAATTGAATGTTAAGAATTTAAGGATTCAAAAAAAATCAATTTACAATAAGTTGAACCTGAAGTGCAAAAGCAAGAATGCAGTGACAAAAATCTTGGTCATGACACTACCTTATTACACCAGATATATTTGAAGATAACATTTTTTTTGCAAATCTTTGTAATACCTTGGCCATATGATATCAATTGATTGTCAGTGAATATAATACCAACTGAAAATCCTTTCAATTTGTACATTTGCCAACTTCAAGAGTTCAGATGTTCCTTTGTGAATTAAAAGGGTACTTAATTTTCCATAGTAGGTAGGTTTTAAACAGTAGAAAACTGAGAAAGCTGGGAATTTTGGCTCATAATCAAACTTGGGAGGAAATTTCTTGACTTAGTAGCTGAGAGAGTTTAAACTTATCTGCTGTAAGGTCAGCTGTCAAAGATTAGAATCTAGGAAGTATTTCAAATCTGTGATCCAAAATGAGGGTCCTAGGCTGCAAATCTCTGGATATTTGCAGCTGCTTCCTAGACTAAAAAGTGCTCAGTCTCTATTACAACAACTTCAGCAATTCTGATTGCGTCATTCTATCTAGAATTAAACAGATGAAGGTCATAACTGTGATGGTGCTGGGTCATCAATATTTTATTATGCTTGTAGTTTGAATGAGAGGATCTAACAGGAATTGCATAATAATATTCCTCAGCAAGATTGCTTATTGTGCTTCAAATAAAAAAACCCTTAACTGTCTATATCACATTTCATCTGCTTCTATGTTTTCAAAACTTCAAAACAAGTACTTTGCAAGTCCCAACGGACCAATTAAATTTCTTGTAGATTTGTAGCTATAAAGCCTATCTTAAAAAACTGGCTTTCTTTTCTAAACAAAAATGAATTCATATAGCAAGCTGTGATATTAAATTCAAACTTTATTAAATTAAAATTCAAACCATGTCCTCTTAACCAACTATGGAAATAGGTCAGTAATAGAATACCTGGTCTCCATGGTGGAGGTTGCTGGCTCAGTCAGCCCATACCAATGTCTTCCAAACTGCATATACTTTGCCTTGGCTTAAGCTTTGCCTTGCAGACAGCAATCCTTTTTTTGTGATGTATTCAAATTTCGTTTTCTTTATTTTCCCCTTAGAATATCAACAGAGATTCACATGAGTTTTATGAACTGTTGATCACTTACTACAAATCAAGGATGGCATTGGTTAAAGTTATACAACAAATTGAGGTTTGTTCCAAATTTCACCAAAATGCCATGCTAGAGAAGCTGCATTCATTGATTCATCATCTTTTATATTTAATCTTTGCTTGGTTTTATAAATGACTATTTAATGGCAGAATTGATCAAATAAACCATCCCTTCCTTCCTTCCTTCCTTCCTTCCTTCCTTCCTTCCTTCCTTCCTTCCTTCCTTCCTTCCTTCCTTCCTTCCTTCCTTCCTTCCTTCCTTCCTTCCTTCCTTCCTTCCTTCCTTCCTTCCTTCATTCATTCATTCATTCATTCATTCATTCATTCATTCATTCATTCATTCATTCACTCACTTTTTAATTTGTTTTCTGTCTGTCCAAACATTTTAAAATTCTGAAAGCAAATCCTATCCATTTCCTAGACTATGAAGAATGAAATACCTCAATGTATTGAAAAAGTGTGGATTGAACACAATTTGTCAGTTGCAAACACGGTAAGTCAACAATTTTTAGAAACTAGATGATCAGAGGTGCACTTTGGTTGTGTTTATGTAAACTGCCTTTTAGCAAAATTACTTCAATAAATTGCTTATTTAAACCACTAATGGAAACTGTTCACAAGAATTACATAATGCTTATGATATGATTGAATCCAAAACTGCTGACTGATTAAAAACATTTAAAATGCAAGGAAAGTAACAAGCATGGACAGATGATTTTCATGTGCTGAGGGCACCAACGTACATTGTCTTTTTCTAGATCAAAGTTCACAATTAGCAGATACAGTATAGTTAAGGATAAAAGATCATCACTGCATTCATTTTGTGGAGACTATTTTTAAGCTTTGAGCAAAATGAACATGCTGCTATTCACACTAGTGATTTTAGCAGGGGCTTGAATCAAAGGGGTCTATCTATTACTCCCTATTTCTCATCCATTCTGGTTTCTTATTAGCATTTGACCGCATACCTTGTATTTTTTCATTTGATGAACACTTACCGTATGATTTTAATTTTCCCATGCATTATAGGGCCAGTGTCAAGACAATTGCACTTTACAAGCAGGGATTGAGTACCGACAGGCAGAGTATGATGAAAATAAGGCTGCTGTGCTAAAGAGAGTACTTAAGAGTTTTAGAGAAAGTGTGCACGAGGTAAAATCTTATTGCAGAGTTGAATTCTATGGGTATTAACTTATCAATGAGTTTTGTTTTGGTCAAAAGAAAATAAATTTTACATATGCTCAAAATTATTTTTTTATTTGTTAATTTGTACATTATGCAAAAGCAGAAAAGCAAACGTAGCTAAATGAACGAATGATAAGCCTTACTTGATATAAGTTTTATGAGATTATTCTAATTGAAATAGGACAGGACGTTGTGACACACTCTTTTTGCTATGAAATTCATACATTAAAAACAGCAAATTTTTATTTATGGTTATTTACAAATTTTTACTAAAACCCCCCCCTAAAAATTTCACTTGTGTATTATCTTTGATCATTAAAAATTTTCAATTTATTACCACCACCTATTTAATACTTTTTTGCTTAAATTATGCAATCAAAGCTTTTAAGATGTTCAGGAAGCTAATAAAGGCCATTCAAAGCCATCATTTAATGTACAAGCACAACTGCTATGTACAATTTCTGGTCAATTTTTTTATTGCAAAGTAGGCAAGCACAGTGGAATTCTGACCAATATAAGAGGGAAGATTTTTCAATCCCTTCCTCGCCTTGACTTTTGTTGCTCTGCTATATTAAGATTTGCATTTCGAATTTTATTTCCAGGAATTCCAACTCAAATCGTACAATACTCAGTTAGCAAGGATCAGGATAGAATGCTTTATAGAAGAAATGCTAAAAATGTCATCTCTTTTAAGAGGAATCACTTCGGACAGACCACTATCAGGTATGCCCAATATTCTTCATTTTCGAGGTAACATAACTTGACAAGTAATTTTTCACTCTGTTTTAGGCATATTGTTGAAGATGTCATTTATTGCATGAAAGCTAAGCATCTTGGGAATAGTCTTTGCTATATGTTCATTGTTTGGATTTTTTCACACTCTAAGTAGTTTGAAACCAGATCATTGCTTTTCAACATGCTAAAATATATGTCTGCATTTATGAAAAATTTACAAGCTTTTGCATTGCAAAATTCCTTTTCATTGTTATCATGATTATGATTGGAGAACACTGTTGTGACTTCTTTAAATGTTGGTCCCTTCTCCATAGCTAAACTTCCGATGAACTTATCTCAAGATGATGTTATTGGCTTACGCAATCTTCAAGATGCAATCACAATACTATTCTCTTTCAAACGATTGGGGCAAGTAGAAGAAGAATTCTGTAAAGATGTTGACATATGGTTATCAACATTGGTAGGAACCCTATCATAGTTTCATTTGATGATTGATAATGAAAATACAATCTTAAAAAATAAATGATAGATTTTTAAACTATGAAGATTTGTTTTGCCTAGCATTGAAATGAGAAGCCATTTTCCTCTGGTCTATGTGTCCAAGAAGGTTGACAAGTTGGTGCATAATATGCGTAGCAATGAAATTAAACTAATCTATGTGTATCACTAGAATTTAATTGTTGACATAGGCCAATGAATGACAGCTACTGAGCTATATATCCCCCTTGTGTCATGTAGTATCATGAAGATACATATACGCTTTCAGCTTCAAAGCATATGTATCTATTTTTGCTAATAATTTTTAACTACGATGTAGTGCCTGATCTATACTGCTGTTTCAGGTCTCTATTTTACAAAGAGCTGGTGCACTTCCCGATTACTTCTTCATTCTCAACCATGTCTTACGATGCCCACCAGGCTCCATAGAAAGTTTGGCGAACAACATCCAGTTTCCATGTTTTACATCAATTCCTTGTGAAGACATCTGGAACTCTCCTCTTGTGCATCACTTTGTCGTAATGCTTGCTACAATTGCATTGCCCGTCAAGTGAGTGTATTTACCATTGATTTTATGTCATTTTATTTTGACATTGTTCTTTATGGCAATATGATGACAATGGTAGTTTTTGGTCCCCCAAAAGCAGGCTCATGCTTCTTGTCTTTGTACCCTGAATCATTAATGCCTCTGTTTAAAGAATATATGAACCTAGAAATGCTACACAGATTAATTTGAAATGGAAGAGGTAGAGAATAAACTTTTGAAAGCGAAGATGATCGTTTAAGATCATTTGAAAAAAGGAGTCGTTAAAAAAGCCCTTGAACAATTTTTTTAGATTAAGGTTTTTGAAAGTGGATTGGAGGTGCACTTTTCGCGTACTATAATGTTTGCTGTTAAATTAATTAAACAAGAAGTTAGTTCGGCATGATATTAGGTATATGATATTGAATTATGAATAATAGGATATTATATGGTATTGGATAGTAAATCTTGTTTTCATCACAGTTTAGACCCTTAATGATGTTTTATTTCTTTGAAATTTTGTGCGCAGTATCTTTGAAATACACATTTGGTCTAAAATTAACAGCAATAAGCATTGATGAAATTAAGTTGCTCCAGTGCATAATGAACCCATCTCTGCATGCTAGGATCAGGGTTTGCCTAGCCTTTACTGAACCCTAACCTTGTTTTTTGATGGAGGGTGATCAAAATTTAAACTTTTAACTCGGTGGAAAATGGATTATTTAGCACTTTTCCGAATTTTTACCAGCCATCTATTTTCACGGCTTCGAGAAACAAAAAGTTGAATATTAATTGATGAAATACATTATCATAATAATTTCTGCCATCTCAGGGAAAGAGCAAAACTTTTGATGCGCTACAAGCATGAAATGAAACCCACAACGGAAAGAAGCATCAGCTGGACGCTTGTGGATGAAAATCGAGAAGAGGTCTGTTGTTATCTTTATGTTTCTTTGGCTCGATTACAAGGACAGCAGTCATGGACTTTGCTCTTGTCGCTCTCCATATAGTAGATACTTTTGTTGCATTTGCCTTAGTGGAAGCAATGAATGCATGCATCTAATATAAAAGGAAAATCTCGAGTCCAGCCTGTAAATGTATTTGATAATTCGATACTAGATAAATACTAGATATTATTTGGCAAATCTTGATATTTATCAATCCATAAATTGATTGAACAAATAATTCTGGCGCCTTGTTTGTTTGAATGGCTATCCTATCTTATCAGGAGTTGATTACGTCAAACTCTATCGGAAAGTATGAAACCGATCGTATCTCCCTCGTTCTAAAATCTAGTTTTGTCGCCAAGATTTGCCTTCTGCTTTACTATTGATGTGATCATTTTTTGGTCATAATTAGATTGACAGTCTCCGTTTTGGTATTCATTTACTCTCATCATTAATTCTTTTTCAGGACGAAAATCCGGAAGACAGTTGGTTCTTGTTAATGGAGAATGATTTGGTGGCATTGGTTGATCAGTTTCCATTTGAAAGTCTTTTTCATTACCTGCTGAAGATGGAACATTTGGGAGGTATGCTGGGCTTATATCAGAGACCATTTCTTATCAATGATTATTCTATACTTACCTTCCATATGGTCATTGATCAGATAACTTCACCCATATCAGTTATGGACACCTTTTTTGTAAGTGTTTGCCTGGCTCTTCAGCATTGAACAGTTGTGGATTGATCATGATACGCAAAAACAACCTAATATTGAAAATACTTTGTTGCGTCCGACACTCGACCTGGAAAATGGCCCGCATTTTTTTAGCAGTTTAAGTATTTTTAGTATGAACCATTTAATCAGATTTAATATTATTTTTCATCAAAGGTAGCGTCAGTTACTCTGTGACTTTTTCAACAAGCAATGATATAATACGCCTGTTAGCATTTGCTTCATGCCTCGTACGAATTCTTGGACAAATTTTCGACACATACAATTTATTGCGATACCGTCAGTTTGTTAAAAGAATCAGCAGGACAATTAGGTATTAAAACTTTGCTTTACGAACTGTGTACTTCGAAAGCTGTCTACCATAAAAGATAAAGAATATGGGGTTTATACAATAACTGAAATGATGATTAAACATAGAGTAAAACATTTGTATTTGTAGCTTTGATTTTTTTGCTAAAATACCGGACACGGCTGCTAGAAATACCGCAAAGACCATATCAGTTGTGAGCTGGGGCCGTGGCAAAATCTTTCCAGTGCTAGCTAAGCTGAAAAAGTGTTATACATTTCAAGTAGCATTTGCAATATTACGCGAAAAATGTTAGCAACAAAGGATTGAACTGGCTGCTTTCAGAGCAGGCAAATGGAAAGGAGATTTTCTGTTGCCATTTTACATTTACATTTTGTTATAATCTTGAACTGTATTAATTTTTCTTGCTTGGCATTATGGCTACCAACCCTGACTTTTATTTCCTTAAAGAATAATTTGTACACGCATTTGTTATTTAAGGTGGATCGTACAGATTGTATCTGATCATTGGTGTGCATATAGGAGTTGGAGAATCGAGATATGCGGAGATTCAGATAGAGACGTGCCCAAGTTTTTCACAGTTTTTTTACAATTCAGCCTGGAAAGGTTGCAATTAGAGTTTGATCAATTCTTCACCAAAGCAACGGAGCAAATTTTGAATTGCCAAAGGTATATGGTATTTATGTATCTTATAATACTTTTTCTGTCTTTTTGTTTGTCGTTCTTTAACAAATGCATCACTCCTTCACAACCTTCACGGTGTCGATGACAAAGTGGATGACATAATGTTTCAATGGATAGGAATACATGGGTCAATGTATCATGAATGCATGAGACTATCTCAAGAATAGATCTTCATTAAAAGTTCATAAACTTTGAGCGTAAAGCTTA
Organism: Catostylus mosaicus; assembly: GCA_964019065.1. Taxonomy (NCBI): domain Eukaryota; kingdom Metazoa; phylum Cnidaria; class Scyphozoa; order Rhizostomeae; family Catostylidae; genus Catostylus; species Catostylus mosaicus. The sequence continues at coordinate 11,563,200 of OZ025187.1, forward strand.
ATTTCCAATGATGACGAATTGCTTTACTTATCTGTTCTGTTCATATCAAAACTCTTTGTTTACAACATACTTTAAGTTAGATTAGTGAAAAGAGACTTATTGCAAATTGAAAAGCAAATATAAAGTAAATTAAAGTATTTTTAACAAATTGAAGATACTCTGCGAGCAGATATAAGTTCTACTTGCAGGTTGTCATAGATGTGATTTTGAAGCTAGTAGGGAAAGGTGTTCGAACTCTTTATGTCATGATTATAACTGTAAGAAAAATCTGTTCATATGGATGACATTGAAAGATATGGATCAAACCTTGTTTGCAAGAGTGAAGCATTACTGCAAAAAGTTAAGTCATAGTTTGCTTGCAGTCTTCGTCGTTACCAGACTTTGTCATAGGAGACTTCGTTGCCTCGTCTTTAAGCAAAAGAAGGAAGTTTATGCGTCATTTCACAAAATGACTACTTTTTGGCCTTTTGACAGTAGGTAATTAAGAACAAAATTTCTCAAAATTTTGATAAATTTGTCAGACAATGACAAGCGCAAACAATGAACATGACACCGCGGAGGACTATGGATCGATGGTGCAGCAAAGTAGCAAGGCTGAGCTAGTTCTATGCCTCACAGGCATCTACAATAAAGCTATTTTACCGTGCATTATGTTGCCCGTAACTGTTTGTTATGCTTTTTCAGTACCGGCGCTTTGCAGTTCTTGGCATCAATGCCATTTGATGCTATATCTACTAATGCTGCATGGTCTTTGTTAAACCGCCTGATATATACACCAAGCAATGATAATGCAAATCAAGCCCAGGTGCCTAAAATGAAATATGCTGTTGGTGAAATGACGTCAACAGGGGAGATGATCTTTTTGTTCACCGCTTTGTCAAACATGGCAATATCAAGGTCTGCAGATGATCGAGAGTTCATAAATTGTGTTGCTAGTAGTATGCTAGAGGTAGGCACTCAAATATTTGCTGCAATGTAATGGAAACTTTGTGGGTTTCTAAACGGTTTTAAGCTTCGTTTGCTTACAATAATTGCCAAGAGATGTTCTGTATGATCAGGATGGTGATTTATTAGCAGCTTCCTTATCCTTTGATATCAGTTCAGAAAGGGTTGTTTTGATGTACGTCTAAATCAGGCAGTTTTATCATTAAAGAATGCAGTAATGCCGAAACAGACTAAAAACAAACAGTGTTATCAAACCGCTTTAAATTTATACCTTGCCTTGTTTAAAAAATTGCTTTTTCCAAATTAGATAAAACTGAGATTGCATCGAAACGAGACTAGTTTTTCTAACAATTTTAAAATTAATTGGGGGTCACACCCACTACATTCCCACATTTTTACTCCTGTCTGAGGTAACACACACTGCACTGCGCTGCACTACACTACACTACACTACACTGCACTACACTACACTACACTACACTACACTACACTACACTACACTACACTACACTACACTACACTACACTACACTAAACTACACTGCACTGCCCTAAACTACACTGTTTATGATTATGCAATGCTCACGTACATTTGCATATGATATGTTTGTATTTAAGATTTATTTATATTAATTCGTTGAATTATGAAACTGAATCTAGTCTTCCATTTATTTATATCTTTTAGTTTACATTCTCTGATGACGATGACAAATATCGTTGTCGCAGAGACTGCCGTGATTTGCTCACAGCCATATCAACTACTCATCCATTTGTAATGTCTAAACTTATTGGCAATGTCGCAAAGATGGATGATAAATATTTAGAGGTAAGCTGCTATTTGGTTACCTTTTCCCGATTGAGCTGATATTATGTTCAACTTTCCATGCACCCTGTTTTTTTGGAAAAGTATAATATTTCCAACACTACTACAATTCTTTTCTATATATAAGTGAATGTTAAAGCACGCCACTGTGGTTTAGCGTTAAGGACACTTGCCTGGAAGGCGTGAGACCCTGGTTCGTACCCAGGGGCGTAGTGAGTTATAATTCCACATAACTCTTGTCAGACTAACAGTTTTTTTTGCACTGAATTCTGATTGCTTTTGAATTCATAAACATGTATAAAAAGACACGTTATAACATTCAAAAAGTCTCATTTGTTTATGCTCATCTGTTTCATCTCTCATCTTATGCCAGGCGTGTGTATTATTTATTTTCTGTTTTAGGGTTGTTTATATCTAATACGAGCATTACCATTGGATCTGTGGTTCCCCGATGCCAAAGATTTGGAGCAGCTGAGGAGTTGGTTGCTAGGCCATCCACTTAATTCTGCTCAGCATCAACTGTCACGGATCATCATATCCAAGATGAATTTTGATACAAGACAGGTAAACCAATAAGCAAATTTCAACTGCATCCCAACGTTCTTCACCGTGTGTTGTATAATTTGTATTAACAAGCATTTGCTGCATTTCCGTACACTCTGTATCCTTATGGATATGAATACGTGTGCCATTACGTTTTTGCTTAGATATGCTTGAAATGAGATACCATTAATTCCGTAAAATAATCCTTTTTTAAGACAGAAACCTGGATCCTGCTGTTACTTACATTTTCTGCGATTGGCTACATTTGCAATTTTCTCATAAAATTTTATCTGCACGTGTTTACAAAACAAAAGAGTTTTTTCTGCTTCCAACACTTCCTAGAAGCAATGCTCTTGCTTATGACGTTTTCGCTGACCTTCTTCCCACGCCTTACCTCCATTTTCGATTTAACAACTTGTTCGTGTCTTCTTGATTCAGGACACTGGTGCGTTGTTCCTTCCAAGGAATTATCATTTCACAATGGCAGTCATGTTAGTCGAAGTCTATGGATCTTGTGTCCCGGATGGTCCGGGTGGTCTTAAGAAACTGGAATATGAAGACACCGGAATTCTCAGTCAGGTAAACAAATATTAATTTTTCTGTTCTTTTTTGGGGTATTGCAGTTTATGTAATTATAGCATGCCTTTGTTTGAAATGTCTTTTGATATGAAGTGAACTCAAATTGATTCTTTTGGCTGGATAAATGCTGTTTTGTGCAGATTGCTTGATTTTTTTCACACATCCTTTTTTACGGGTTCCTTGCTCAATTTTTTGGTCACTGCAAATATTGTTAAGTTAGGTTGCCTACTTTTGAAGTTCTTTTCACTTCAAGTGATATTTTTGCGTCCACTCACTGATAAAACCTTAAATTACATTTGTTCAGAAGTTATAGGCTAAAATCAATTGAAAGTTTTATATATTAAAATTTCAACAACAGAAATTTTCGTGTTGTCCACTGCCAAGCAATGTTGACAGCATTAGACAGTAAGATACTTGGTAGCAAACTATCTAGCTAACACATACGAACATATTTCACTTGTTTATCTCTTTACTTTTGAAATTATTTTCAATTTTTTCGAATTTCATCACGTTGTAAAAGTCATCTACTTATGTACAAATACCTTGTATCACGAGCATCTACTTTTAGAAACAATGTCACTCTTTACGTGATCTTTTTCGAGCTGCCGAATAGGGAGCGCTATCGACTATAAGGTGCCAGATGCTGCAACATCTATTCCTTTAACCATAAATTGGCGCCAGATGAAGACAATTTTTACAAAAGTGGGGTGTAAATGCGCCATATAAAAATCATCATAAGTAGAATTTCCCATTTTTATTTTAGAGAGAAGAAAGACTTTTGGTTGTTTTAGTTTTCATCACCATCTAGATTGATTTATTTGTATAGGATTTGTTCTAGTGGTTCTTTCACATGACTTCAAATGAAGAAGATACCCCCTCTTAAACATGGATTTAGGTAATCCTTTGTATTTCAAGACTTACAAGACAGCCGCCAGTATTATTAAAATAGCAATAGCAGTATGAGCTAAAAGAAACAGCATGATCTCAAGCATAAAAGTCGATTCAATTAAGATTATATATATATTTGTATGGTTACAGTTAAAGAATTTATATATATATGTCTCAAAAATTGTACCACATCATTAGTGAAGAAATTTTTACAAAAATGAATTGAATTTAGAAAATTTTGTCTCTATCTATTGGTACAACGCATTACTTAATGACTATGGGTCTTAGTTTACAAGATCCAGCTTGACTGCTAGAAGTTTTTTGTCCTCTTAAATGTCCATATCCATTCATAGATAGGTCTTCTCTGCCTCTTGTCCATCCAAACACGTTCGTCTTACTGTCGCTAATATTGGCAGTGCGACTGATCGGTGCATTGAAATTGCTTTGAGGATAGCTGTAAGCGGTGGGTGGTGAGCTGAAAGTGTGTCGCTCTTGCATTTCATTATCGCTTGGGTATGTTGGCGATTGGTTGCGTGAGTAGCTGTACCCTAATGGGTGATGCTGCGGATGATCACTTGACGGACTGTAGGCCCTCGGCCGCTGTTGGTGCGGGTCGCTAGCTGGGTTGTAGGCCACTGGTCTTTGGTATTGTGCTGGCATCAGTAACATAGGGCAGTATGAGCACTCTTGCCCTTCGCAGTAGCTTTCGGGAATATTCGTTGGACATGGCAGGCTACAAGGAACTGCAATAGTCGTAGGAAAGTATGTTTGGCTCATATAATTATTTCGGGCTTTCCAGTAGTTTCTCTTCATCTTCATTCGGCGATTTTGAAACCAAACTTTTACTTTGGTCTCGGAGAGGTCCAATGCGACGGCGATGTCATGTCTTTCAATAGGATCAGGATACTTCGTCTGTTGAAACCTCGCTTCAAGCTTTTGTAGCTGGTCGTCAGTGAATATTGTACGGAACCTTTTACTAGCTAGAATAAAATTGGAATCCATTAGAGCATGTAAATAACAAGAGAATGCAAGCAATAGAATATCATGTGGATTTAAGTTTAATTGCTCATAGTTTTCATACATATCTAAAGAACCACTGTCAGATTAGTCATCTCAATGTAAATATGTATGGATTTCTCAAGTTGGACGGAAAATTTCACGAAAATAATTGGAAAACGGCTAATGCAAGGAATCGCATATGAAAATTCAGTTAACATATATCATGAATTTGAATGTTCAATTCAAGATATATAAATGCCTCACCTTTTGTTTTAACATGTTCATCTTGATCAAAAGATACGTCAGTTTCTGGAGACTCTTCTTCGGAACTGGAGTTGCTCCTCTTTCGAATTCTTGCTTCACCGTTGACTGTCCGTTCAATATCAGATGATAAGATATATTGTATACTGTAAGTTATTCTCTGCTTTGCTTCCTGCTTTTCCATAATGATACGATGTGGTAGTGACATGTGTACTCTCTCAACAAAATTTTTGAACTGAGCCCACCAGTTCCCCTCTCTCCTATTATAGGGGTCTATGCGGCACCCACAAGCACGAGACCTTGCGACAAAGATGCGGCAGCCTATGATCAAACCAAACTGAAAGAAATGCCGCCTTTGTTTACCTGTCAGCGAAAGCAAAAAATCCTCTCCGTGATTGGAGGAGATTCGCCCGACAAAGAGGCTCAAAGGCTACCGCGCCCTTGGTGTTCGGAACGCTGCGTGTACTTGCTTCATACGAAGGCGCTACTTTGAAGGAATGCCGCGCTAGAAAGTTCGAATAGATCTAAGTGGAAATCACCCATTAGAAATAATTGGTGCCGAGAAATTCAAAGAAAATTTAGGGCAAGCGTGTGTCGGTGTAAATGTAAATACTTTTTCTTTAATTTGTACAGTTGCCGGGCGTTGTAGTGTGTCTTAAAGAACTTTGATGCGGACACCGAACTATCCTCAGCTCATCGTTACATTTATCGTACTATTCATCATGTTGACCATCACCCTTATCGCATCTTCAAGATCACGATCATCATCTTCATCGCCATCATCTTTCTCACGATCCCATTATTATCACCACATCACAAACATTTAACTTATAATCATCATCAAAAATATTTCTTAGGATAAGGGATCTTATGTTGAAAAATGATATAGTAAAAAAAACTATAATTTTCATTACATACATATATTCCAGAGAATAAGGCAAGTTTTTTTTTGCTTCACTGATAAGTGTTTAATATCGATTTTTTCATTGAGAAGATCGTGTCACTAATTATCCTTCAGTCAAAACTTCTAATTGCGAATAGCGAAATGGTGCTAATCAGTGCAATAACCGTTAAACAAGGGACATGGAGACATTACCGTAGTTTTGTAATAGGCACCTGTAGCTACCTATGAACGGCGTTTTGAGCAACATCTTTTCTATAAGCTGAGTATTTTGGTTTCAGATATAGATTATGTAGGTATCTAGTACTCCCATAATTAAGCAAAAATTCACTTTTGAAATATTTCAGTCGGTAAAGCAAAATTGATTAGGATGAATTATCTTAGACAATGTTGATGTTTGAGTAACTATCAAGCCTGCTCCCGTATTTTTGCATTATTTTCATCCTATAAGAAGTTTGATGGGGTAAATTGTAATAAACTAAGTGAAGTTTCTCAAAAGGATGGGCCTAAAGGTATTAACGGTGTCGACCATTTTACAACACGTCTGTATAATAGAGGAAATATTCGTGGATTTTTCTTGCAGAGTTGGATTGATTTTACTTTTAGAGATTTTCAGATCCCCTATTCTATTTGTTTGAAATAGACAGACTTGTATGGAAATTTTTTTATTTCTTTTTCAGGTTGGGACATTTGCATACCAATCTATCAACAAAATTCTCCAATCGCAAACACAGGAAGAATTCCTGCGGTGGTGTTGCAATGTTGTTTTATCGCTAAAGTTACATGCCAATGACGTCGAAACTGACGAAAGAAGCGAAGAGGAACGCAACATTTTGATTTCTTGTGAAGAAAGTCAAGCCCAAGGTATTATTAAGATCATCTTTTGAAGCAACCCTATTGCGCAAATTTACTAATTTGAATCAACTGAAGATCGCTCCTTTAAAATTTTCTTCAAGCCATTTCTTAATTATTGTATCTCTTTCATTGCTAATGCCTTCATTTTGCCAATCCAATATATTCATTTGATTAATTCCTGAATAAGAATCTAGATAAGAAGCCAGGACAAGAATTTCTGCTCTGTGTATGTGTTATATCCGCATATTGGCCAAAGTTTATTTCTCAAAATATGATATTTTTTTAATAAGCCTCTGCTTGGTTAATACCAGAATTTCAAATAAAATTCAAGAGCCCCTTTGTCCATTTATAAAATAAAATGCATTTCTACGAAAAACATTTAAATCGTTAAAGGTTCTTAATCGAGCTTTTTAAATTTTTTTGCTAATTAAGCCAAAATTTTGTGTATATTGTTCTAGTAGATATCAGGACAACCTTCACAATCGCAAAGCCACTTTCCAGTGAAAGTTCCGTTAGGCGCAACCTCGCAATCCACTTTTTTATCTCACGAGGTCTGCTCTCTTAGAAACTTTTCTTGGCCCTGAACTAAAAATCAAATGGAAAGTTTTCAATTATTTTCAATATTTATGAACAATACAAAAAGTATTGAACTTTTACCAATTTTTTCCTCACTTATCCTTAATGCTTTCTTAAAACATACATGACTTTTCATACCATACTTATCATAACTAGAATTTTCTTCTATGTTATTCTTTTCCGATGCATTGGCATGGGTCGAAAGGGGATAGAGGATAGGCCCGCGCAATGTACTTTATGTTACAAAGCTATCAGCTACAAAGCTAAGAATGTTCGCTGCTAATCGTAACATACTCGGGTTCGTTCCAATAAATCAAGCTTTACGACCAACATATATTGACAATACTGTTTCGAATTTCTAGGAAGTGGATCATGGTTCAGTACTATGTTGTCTACCTTCGAAAATTTCAACCCTGAAAAAACAGAGCTAGATCATTGCCCTGAACTGTTGAATTTGAAAAGAGCATTGAGTTCTGATGGCGCTCTTGCTTGTTACGTGGCACTGATGATGTCAAAAATGGGTCACAGGTAGTATGCCTCTTGTTCTATGTTTAATTGTTCATAATCATATGCTACAAAGTATCACACATGCTGCAATGTTTTCACTCGTTCATGGCATTTCATTAATTTCACCAGCTTCCATTTCATCACAAGTATGATCACATGCAAAGCCCATTCTACGCTTTTCTCGTACCAACGTCAACCTACTTCGTTGCACATATCCCAAATGTTTCAATGCTCATTAAATGAAGACCCACTAAATGCTTGACCTTTTTTTCTTTTCAATATAGGAGGTTCAAAAACAACATAACTTAACGAAAGGCTAGTATAAGAAGAAGCCTTTTATGTCTGGGCTAATTTTTTACTATTACAATGTTAACAGTAACAGATACCAATAACCTGCTTTCCACTATAGCTGAAAAACAGAGTATAATTGGCATCCCTGCTTAAACCTGATGCGTTATAACATACTTTCTTTTCTTTACTTTAGCCCCGAGATCTTTCTAACCCATGGTGTTCAAGTGTTGACAAAGGTCCAAGAGTTTGGATGGGCAAACGCAGTTTTAAGAGTAATAAGTGACGTAGTTCCACTTTTTGTAAAATGTCCAGACCTACTTCACTCAAACCCTGGGTAAGAAATGTTTGTTGCTTTGCAGAACCAATACAATAGATTTATCTGTTCTTCAATCATCATTAAGCATTTTCAAGTTGCATGTCGCAGTTGATTACATTAATATACTGTGAATTACCTTCACATCTCAACTAAAAACATGCAGCTCAGTGCAAAGCAGCAATTTTCTACAGAATTTACTTTGACTCTCTACATTTATGGTTTCGATCAGCTAAACAGCTACAGTTTGGTGTAACCTTGTATAGCATTAGTTCTAACACTCCACCCTAATTCTTTCCGTCTCATTGATCGATATTTTTGCTTTTCTTTTAAAGTCTCTTGCGCATCATCGAAAACCTAGTCCACTTGGATGCAAACAAAGCTGGATATACAGAGAAGATTCTTCAATATCCGGAACCTGGTTTATACAGTCAGATGCTCGCTTCCATCATCACTGTAAGTTTGTTTATTTTTACACCGTAGGAAAATGGTCCGATACAATTTCCTACAATTCTCAGCAGGTTTTATCCAGTTATTTTGTATAGGTATCTATGCTCAGATAGCAGTATCTCTGCTCCTTTGTTTTCCTTTTTATTTTTATTTTCATTAGTCATTTTGCTGGATTCGTTGCACTGCATAGCTAGTTAAGATTAAAGCGGTCATTTGTTTTTGCAAGAAATTCAAGAGCAGAGTTGATTCATTTTAAGGGCAGTTGTATTCGGAACGGCTTAGTGGAAAACTCCTAGGACTGAATACTGTTCTGATTTACAGTTTTATTTGTGTCAGCTATTGTAGTGTTGCGTTCCTTCGACTGGATCAGACAAGATATACAAGAAAATGAACTGACTTGTTTTCATTTTTGGTATGCGGAGAGTATAATGTCAGAGCTGATGCATTTATGCAAGGAAATGATAAATATACCAGAGAATGTGTTGTATTACCATAGGCGCCGACTTTTGATTTTAGCAGGGGGGGCTGAAACTAGAAATGAAAAACAATTACATACCAATTTCTTTAAATTATCAGTTATAAAGGCGCAGTTTGGTTCTTTGATTAACAATGTATTGTATCCTATTCATTAAAAATAGATGAAGATACTATGCCTATTCGGGAAATTAAGCTAAAAAGCGATAAAGAGCAAATTTTTGAACATTTCTCAGAGGGGGCTCAGCCCCCCCGTAGCAGTTTCCAGGGGTGGCTCGAGCCCCCAAGCCCCCACGTAGTCGGCGCCTATGTGTATTACTTTTGTTTCTGTATTGTGTAGTGCAGAACAGTTAATTTTGCAATGCATCTTATGTGTCGTGCGAATCTCTTAACACTTTTCTCGAAGTGTCATCCAAGACTTAATTTATGCAGTCCACAATTATGCAGTGTGAATTCAAAATTAGATATCGAACCAAAAATCGCATGGCAGTTAATCACAATGAGCAAATGCAACTCATTAAGTGTCCAATGTATTGGATTAATCGAAACATTTTGCAGAAAACAAGTATTTTGATATCCCTCCAATTTCAAATATGATAGCTTCACTCTGATGTGATATTGGTTCTACTAACTCTATTATGAAAACGTTTCTAATGACAGTGATGTTTCTTCGAATTAGTCCACAGTGACTTCGACTGCCAAAAGGTCTCCTGAATTGGGAAAAGTCATGATAACCTGTTGGTTCAAAATGCTTGCTCAGAAGTCAAACTGGCACAGGTGAGCTTACTGTATTTCAATGTTGCTGGAACATCTGTCATCTGTCTCCGGTAACATAAGTCCATTGTTACATGATGCTTGGTTTTTATGAGTGTCAGTTTGAACTCGGTGAAAGCCTGCTACCGTTACTTTTTGCGACAAATGAAGCTGGAAGTTCAGTTTCATTGTTCTAAAAGCGAACTTGGTTGTATCCTTCCCAGAGCTGGTGTTAAAATTGATTTAGAAGCTAATGCAATGCATGAACTATTTTATTAACATTATCAATAAGTAATCTTTTTTCTGTTTAGAAGAAGTAGATTCATTTATCAATTCCTAATTTATTTATCAGTACGTATATTTATATATATAATTCTATTTTATTTCAGGAAGGTCTAAAATTTTCATGTTCATTACCAAATGCAGTTTCAATCTTTTTAATGCTACATTTACATTTCTTTTTTATTGAGTTATAGGGATATTAATCTTTACAAAGATGTAGTAAGTGTATTTTAGGCCTCTTTCTCTGTCCTAAAATTTTTCCAACCAATTGTACGTTTTCAGAGATTACAGTGTGTTGTATCTAATGGATCAATTGTGCAAGGCTGTGTACATGGTTGAAGGAAACTTTCAAATTATGGTGGACCATTTTCTCGAGCAACATCAAGTAATACATGCTTAGTTATTTTGCTTTTTCTACAGATTCCTCTCTATTTAGCCTCCTTTAGAACCTCGAAAATTAAATAAGCCTCCAGGCTTAATTGAGCTTCAACGGTAATCAAAAAACCTGGAGCTTAATTGTCTTTAATTCCGTGAATGTGAAATCTTAAAGATTTAACTGCAATTATAAAAGATTTAAATCGCTATCGTGCCTAAATGTTAACAAATGAAATGAAAATAAAAATAAAAAATTGTAATGAATTAAATTTTTTTAATAGTCGCTGATACATGTTCAATCAAACCGTGGCTTATTTTCGTCTATGATGTCTTGGATGTCAGCCGGCTCACCAATCACGCTTTTGGAGATCAAGGTGATAATTAGATTCTTTAAAGATCTTTAATTTGATTTTTCCAATTTTAACAAACAGTGAAATCATCTTCATTTAGAAAATATCGCCCATTTTCCCGAATCGAATCTCCAATATCAAGATTATTGGCATGCAGTGTTTAAAGATCGCATCTTCAAAACTGCTCTATGATATTGCAACTTGAATGTGATTTGGAAAAAGCTGCCATAAGGCTGTGATTGTTGCTGTGCATTGGGAGGGGCATGAAAATTATTTTTCTTTTATTGGCATATAAAGATGGTGCATCAAGGTTAAAAATCTCCTTATTGTAGAAGCAGCCGGAGCATGCATATTTTGCTTATGCCGTTCTGTTGATGGAAAAGCAATACGAAAAGAATCTAGATATATGGCAGAAAATGACTGCGAAAATGGCATTAAAACCAAGTTTACAAGTTGATGCCGCATATAAGGTGCGTTGCTTTTACTTTATAAAGTAAAAATGAGAATATTCATACAGTAAAAAAACATTTCAGCAATCGTGCTTGATCGTTCAAATAAAATTGATTTAATAAAATTATTGAAAGACTCTTAGTTACAATTGTGCAATTAAATAAAAAGTTAAAAAGCTATCGTTGGTTTTCCCTAGCGTATTGTTAGACTGTTTTGTGAACAGTGGGAGTTTAAAAGTATTCTTTAAGGCATGCAATATAAATAACGTAATTTTATGGATCTTTTAGAAATTACATCAGCAGTTTCTGTTGGCGTGTTACCTATTTAACCTTGAATAGTGAATGTCGGACCATATAGGTATAATATTTGATCCCAGGAAGGTACCTTGAGGGAGTTATGACCTTCCTACAGGGCTAAAATGTCCACTACCGGGAGTTTTCTGCCTCTTTTTTCTTGGTAATCACACCCTTCCAGCAGAAGAAACGAAGTGACAACCCTGTCTGGTCCCTTGTGCGGCCCAAAAACTTTTTACATGCTAACAGTATATCTACGATCCATTGGGTCACTAATCCCTTCTGTAAAGACTATTCTGCTTCATAGATCGCGATATCGGGCTTACCCTAAACTTAAATCACTTATTACTTTTTAAGCATTGACAAAAAGGAGATAAATACAATTTTAATTGAGTGACAGAATTGCGGTCTCGCTTTGTCGGCTTTTAATATGTCTCTTCTTGTGGATTTAATGTTTTGTCCCTGGCTGTAGGAGTGCCGCAATTAAAAAGTCAAGCGGAGCAAGAGATGTTCTCGTAATCATAGTCGGCCCGTCTTTTTTGTTAGACCCGTAATCAGCCGGTGATGCCATTTCGCCGATTGAGTCGACTTTACCTGTATCGTTAACAGGCGCGCCTTTTGATCTGTTGCAGAGTTGCGCTTGAAATATAATTATCCTTTATTTTTAATTATCAATTACCTTTTTTTAAATTTGATCAAGGATAACATCCCAGTTGTATGAACGCTGAGCTTGCTGCTATAGGCTTTTACAGATCGCGAAGTCCCTGATTCCTCTGGCCTTTCAGCAAACTTGCTGTAAAAAGGAAATTTTGATTTGTTTTTTTAACCAGTTAGTGGTTGAGGCAGGCCCAAAACAGATTCATGGTCAAATGATACATTTTCAAATGGAGATCCATTGACTAAATTTGATTTTGCTTTTACAGAAAATAGCATCGCGTACAAAGGCCTCTTATTTGCCGCCATTTCACTATTTGAATATCTACAGATGGGTAGATCAAGGATTATCAACCAGCATTGGCCATCCTTTATTGCCTCTGATTTGGCAGCAATTTTTTATGTTGTATCTACAGAAACAAAACACTGCTGAAGGGTATGTGTTGATTTCACTTATCTTTTTTTATATTTGACACATTTCTGCTGTCATTTGCTGGACCAGCTAGTCCCATTAGAGCTAGAAAAATCAAACTTTGTATGGTCTGTAATTGGAAGAAGGGCAGCATATTACAATAGAAAGCATACCCATACTGTGCCGTACTGCAATATGACAATACCGATGAACGATTTGCTAAATACATGGAATAGACGATCCTGATAATGTAGTTTTATCCAATTTCATTTTAGTCGTTAGCTAGTCGTTGGAAGATGATTGCCACCATCTATAACTCGCCAATACTGTAACATTAATATGAACCCTAACCATGACAAAATAACCCTAAACGTAACTCTGACCCTAACCTTAACCTTTAACCTCAGTTGAATTCTTAATGAAATGATAAGACTATTGGACACGAGGCAAAGTAGCTTACGTTTTTTCAATTAGTTTTTTAAATTTTCATTCAAGTGTCTTGAGGAATGTAAAATTTTTTTGAGGTCTGCTTTGGCATTAGAGATTTTTAATAGCGATGATTTAGATGAGATTTCCCAAACCTTGCTTGCCGCTATATACTTTCAGACATGTTGAGAAATTTGTGCCATAATTTACTCTTATGCAAATTTATTGGTACGGAATTGGGTCATTTATTACTCTACAAGGTTCTGTTGCTTCAATGGCTGGAAATAAATTTTTCAACATGCTCTATCTTTTTAGGCTACCAAGTCGTATTGGTGTTGGTTATCGTTTCTTGGACAATCAGATCCAAGCTGCGCTGGCAAAAAAGATTCGCAGTCAGCTCCAATCTGCATCTTCGCATCACCAGCAAGAAACCCTGGCAAAAGAAGACGTTGAGAATGCAGAACCGTCTTCTCCTTCAAACATTAAGTCACACATTCACGATGAAACAATGCACGCTACTCTTGCAGGGTAAGCCCATGGCTTTAATATCTCCTGAATCCAGGTGTTTTACCGCCAGATGATGGGCAAGAATGGAAGAATGTCCAATTTATACCTGTCTACGCCATAAACTGTAAAGATTTTATTGTCTCTTAGTTCACTTCACATTCCTTGCATTAATACAAAATCGGACCTTTGTTTCAGATTTTTAGGATAATATCAGGTATGAGGCAAAAAGCTTTAGCCATCTTTTGAAGACCATTTTCCAGATCATTTCCTTAAATGTTCATAAAACCCATACGTTTGGAGGTAATGCTCCTATCCTGCCAGTCATTTCGGCAGTGTCAATAATACTGTAATATCCCCGTGTGGGTTTACCCCTATTTTATTCATCAAAATGACACAATTATTTTTTTACTAGCTTGTATCAAGCGATGGCACTTTGGATTGAAGAATCTCGTCTTCATGATCCAAACCTCTTTTTAGACGCATTGCCGGAAGTATATAAATCAACAGAGCTTACAAAAATCTTTCAAGGAGACGAGGTTGGCGATAAATCGATTTTATTTATTTAAAAAAGAATCCCTTGTTTTTTAAACAGACCAAATTCAAAATTTAACAGTCTGTATCTGCAGAGCATAGAACATCTTTTACAAGAAATATGAGACAGCGACAATAAATACATTAGCCAATATTTTGTTAGTTCAGTTCAATACAGTATGGTACAGTATAGTACAGTGCAGTACAGAACAGCGCAGTACAGTACAGTACAGTACAGTACAGTACAGTACAGTACAGTACAGTAAAGTACAGTACAGTACAGTACAGTACAGTACAGTAGAGTACAGTACAGTACAGTACAGTACAGTAGAGTACAGTACAGTACAGTACAGTACAGCACAGTAAAGTACAGTACAGTACAGGACAGTACAGTACTGTACAGTACAGTACAGTACAGTACAGTACAGTACAGTACAGTACAGTACAGTACAGTACAGTACAGTACAGTACAGAATTGTAGCTGGTGGAAAAGTATGTATTTGATTTATGCAGTTGAATATTTATTGTTTTCAATTCTGTCCTTAAGACAGCGTTTATCTAACTAACATTGCATGATACAGGGTGTATTGTTATGAATGGTTATCTTTTATGCTCAGGAGCCTTGGTTGCAATATGTAGATAAAACCTGCATGGAAAAGGAAATGGAGTCAATGGGATCACTGTGGACAATGTCTTTAAGCAAATCATCGAGAGCGAAGCATGTATCAAGGGAAGAAAACCAACAAACTAAAGCAACAGGTGTTCACATGTATAATTAGGTTTAATCGCATACACTTATTTGTTCAACAGCCGCCAAGGCGAGCAAATTAAGGCCATACTATGTTCTCTTATTTCTCATTTTTACAATATATAGACTCTTCGATATTCAAGTTTCAGTTTATTTTTTCCAATGATTCCACCACTCTTTCTTTGTGCTTGACTTTCTATTCAAGTATAATTAAATGTGTTTAGATAGTTGGCACAAATGACAGGTTTTTTTACGTAGATCATTTTGTAATGTATTTATAAACGGCTGCTATCTACAATACTAATGTAAATATACCAAATCTTATAGCTTCTCAGCGTTTGTTAAAACGGCTGAATAGAGAAACGAAGCCAAAATCGCCACCAGCACTTGAATTAGCCGAATCACCAATACCTGAGGTGTCCATGCAGTTATTGCTCACTCGGCCACGCCTCATCCAGGAGTTGAACGATGATTTGGAAAGAATAATTCTATTCGCAAAGAAATCGTGTGTAAATTTTGATGAGCACACGGCCTTGGATGGAGAATGTTTGGAGCTTCTTCGTGATCTTTTCGCAAACATTTCAAAACATGTTGTCCGCAACATACCATGCAATCGACCAAAGAACCCTTGTTCAGGCCCAGCCAAAATTATTCTCAGGGTAAGTGCTCTTTACAGCTTTTTTCACTTAATCATTTTAGAACGAAAACTTTCAAAAAAACCTGCCAGCCAGTATACCCACCAGAATTTTGTTCATTTTTGGCCGTTGTCCGTTTTTGAAGTTGTCCGTTTTTGGGGCTGTCCGTGGTTTGGAGAGGTCTGTTTCTCAAGATGTGCTTTGTTGGTAGAAATCTGTAGCCATGTCCCAAACCTGATTTCCAAAAGAAGGCAAATTCGGTCATAGTGTCTGGGGCACAGGCAAGGATTACATTGCCCAGGCGTGTCCGTTGTATGGAGTTGTCCTATTTGGATGCCCCCCCCCCGTCATTTCTGAGGGTCTTGTTGAGATATGCCGTTAATCGATGTTTTCTATCATTAACTGGGTTTACGTTTCCTATTTGTTTCCATTTCGCGAATGATGGCATTTTTGGAACGTTTCCGCTGCTTAGAAAAACCCGCTTTTAAATTGTTTTTCATTTCTGAGAAGTTTCTGCTCCTGTTTTATTTCCTCGACCACGTCAGTAGTTCTGAGGTTCACGTTTCTCAGAGAATTCTCAGATTTGATTATTTGTTGCTCGGAGATAATTGTTGTGGAAGCGCTCCGTTGTTTAGGACTCTTCGTTTTTCATAGATTTTCTAATGCTAATTGATTTTCGCTTTTTGTTCGTTTCTGAAATCGCCTGTCGTCCAGAGGCTTATCTAGAAAAGCTCATTTGTTGAAAGGTTGTGTTGCTCCAATACTTGATTGCCTTGTAGTGGCTCTTATTGGTAGAAGTCCTTCGAAAGATTTCTCATCGTACTAAATCTGATGCCTTTGTTTTCAAATGTTTCATTTCAGTATGAAGAGAGAGAAGTTAACGTGCAATGTCAGCGGAGGCTTGAGGAAAACCGGAGAGTATGGGAGAACGATGTTAAAACATTTTTAGAGCCACTGCCTCGCAGTTTGTTGGTTGGAGCTGTGTACGTTGAAAGTGTGATTTCGAAGTTGATGAAGACTTTGCAGTATGCAAATCCTGCGCAGAAAGCTGATCTGGAAAATGCTGGCGTCGGGCTGTTTTACCTTTTAGCTGATTTGATAAATGGCGATGTAAAAAGAAATTCACCCGCAATCCAATTTTTTTCCTCTAGTACAGAGGTCTTGGGAGAGGTGTGTATATCATTGCTGGGCATCAAAGCAGAGCCTATTACATGCGCTATTTTTAATGCTCAATTGTATATTTGGATGCTTGCATTCCAGTGAATCGGTGTTTATAAGAACATAATGTACCTAAAACATAGACATTAGCCATAGATGCTATGGCGTCCCGCCCTTCAATTCATTATATAATGTAGATTTATTAAATGCATTGATGCAAAGTAGTCAAACATTGTTATTGGTATCAATACGATAAAATCCCAGCTTTATGTGCAAGTTTATTTCATGTAATGCATATATTGCAAGATTTTGTGCATTCTAGTTACCGTACTGTAATCGCTGTAGACGGTACTTAGTCGCTTGTGGCGTAATAGGGTGTACTACGCATTGATGCAATGTGAAAAACAGGAGATAAATGAAAAAGAAAGTTGAATAAATTATGTGACGTCGAAAAGTACAAAATACAATTACTCACACCATTTTTCTCTGATCTGCTTTCAGGAGTTGATCGTCAATAATGAAAACGAGCAAGAACATCTGCTTAAGACAATCCTTGCAGAAGAAGCTTCTGTTAGCTTCTTGGCACCACATTTCAACCCATCGCCTAACTACAGATCATTTCTGCACCTTTACTCTGCAACAGCAGAGCTATTTTCCGAATCAAAATTGACTGCCCTTTTCGTGCTTGTCTCAAAGTTTGATGTACGCACGTGGCTAACATTAAACCCATCGGTATCTGAGAGCACTTTTATAGTGCGCACGATTGTTGCTACTATGGAAAAATTTGGTAAAGAACCAAGCGAGGATGTAGAAATGCTGTTCGGACTCTTTCGTTCTCACATGGAGCTTA
Organism: Catostylus mosaicus; assembly: GCA_964019065.1. NCBI lineage: Eukaryota > Metazoa > Cnidaria > Scyphozoa > Rhizostomeae > Catostylidae > Catostylus > Catostylus mosaicus. Next base: position 11,581,028 of record OZ025187.1, read on the forward strand.
TGCTAAGATATCGATTCCCGCAACAATTTCGCGAAGTTCTTACGCTTCTCTATGAATCATGTCAAAGAGGAACACTTCCTTTCATCTGTCTACAAGATTTTAATGCAACAATTGGTTGCGCCAATAGTGATAGATGCCAGTCTCCAGTATTAGCCCCTTGCCAGGTTGCCATGAATGAAGCCTATGATGCTATAGTATGGTTGTCAGGATTCTTTTCGGAGCTTCACAAGACGTATCATTACAGCACCTCTAAACTGTACACTGCATGGAAAGTCTACTTACCATATATTGCTCGCATGCTGCCTTTGCTGTTTTCAAAACTTCTGGAGCCATTCTCTTCAAGTGAATTCAGTGTCACTTTGGACAAAGACAGGTATCTTTGTGTCTCTCTTAATTCATTATAATCTAGGTTGCTATGGAACAGGAGCTTAAATGTACTAGATAATACAAGATCACGACCCTTGTTGTAAGTCTGAAATCTGTTTCGATTCTTTAATGGCTTTTGTTAGGTTGCTGTTCGGATAAGGTTTATTGAAAATTATTATAAGGATTAAGATTAGCGTTTGAGCTAGAGTTCAGATTATAGTTTAGCTTTGTGAGTATATAAATGTTATATACCTGTTGGTAAAAAAGTTCAACAGTTGTGGGAATCGCAGTTTAGTTAGACAGGACCAAGTGGACAAAAGAAACATCTCCATTTTGATGATTCCATATTGATGGCGAATCTTGTATCAATCGCTATAAATATTTCAAACATGATCAGTGGTTGACGTAAACAAAAAGAGCGACATAAACTTATAAACGTAAAGAATTAGACATTGTTAGTAGACAAAATTATAGTGCGACATTGACAGAAAGTTTCGACTCATTTTTTCACTCATCATCAGCTATGATCAGCGATGATTAGAAAGTAATAACACCTGCCTCCTCGCATGTTCTGAAACAGCCATTTATTTCCATTGGCTTATTTATCAAATTTGGCAGCCTTCATTGCTATAATTTCGATTTATTTGTGTTGGTTATGTTATCATCCTAATTGGTCCATCAAGTTAACCTGTAGGGTCACGTAGGGTTTAATGCAATCATAGCTGCTGATGCCACTAGCAAGAGAGCTGTATTATTCCAGTCCTATTGGTGCTATTCGCCACATTTATATATCTATGCTTTCTGAAATTGGCTTTCTGCTTGCTGCATAGCGGTTAATGAAGGCCTTTCCCTTTTTCATCTCTCTCTAATTTCAGGTATATGAGCAGAACATGGAATGACATCTTCGCAATTTATCGTCCATGGATTGTACCCCACCATACTGATGGCTCATGGCCCACGTTATTCGTTGAGGATTCCCTCCTTCTCATTCAATCATTCACAGAGAGTGCTCGCTTAGTCTCCGATCTCAATGTTTATGGCAACAGATTTAGTTTTGGATTGAATATGGTATGGGCGTTTTATTGCGCAGAGATCGCTGGTTGTTTACGCAAAGAGAATGCACTTGAGATTTATCATGGTCTGTTCATGACCTTATCCTGGGCGTCATTTTGCCCCTCTATTCAAGACCTCAATCGAATGTTAGAGGTTGGTTCTTATTGAAATCATACTATTTTCACAATTTAGTTTATAGGAAATTAGATTACCTAGATTACCAGGAAACCATGCTTTTAATTTCTTATCCAATTCAATTCACTTCAACTCATTTCAATTAAATACGAAGGCTGGCCCTATAGCTGGAATGATTTGCAAGGCGCTCTCCACAAAAAAACACTAATATTACAAAAACGTAATGTAAAAGTTAGAATAAAGTGACTACAAAAACCAAGTACAAAAGTTTAACTATAAAAACCTTACAAAAAGCAATTAATATAAGCAGAGAAAAACTTGATGTTTTGTGTCAAACAATACAAGGACGACGCCTGCTTAGTTATTCCTGAAAGGTCATGCCACAAATTGTATACTCCTCTACCATCCTAAATTAATATTATGATGTAATTTGATTTACCGTATAAACTAGAAGTAACCGTCATTATAACACCCATGCAGCTATGTGACAGAGCAAGGGTGAATAATGTTATCAGCCAATCAGCGGTTCTGTTTATATTTTGCATTAGCCAATCAAAGTGTTTAAAAGACAATAGAAACCTTCGTGCGAGCAGGTAATGGCGGCCATGGAGCCCTCGAGCTGCGATGAAGGTGCCGCGCCGTTACCGATTTGCTGCAAGCGGTACTTCGCCCTTTCAAGTAAAAACAATGATTTTTTCAAAGATTAAGGGTTATCCTAAATTTCTACCGTGGGCAACAACAACAACATATTTTGCTAAAACCTGTGCCCAAAGTTTACTTAGAACAGATGAGATAGAGAGACTTTCCATCGCAGGAGGATTTTTCCTCCTTCGCATAAGCTAATGATTCTTAATAAGACTTTGTTTTTTGTGTTACATAACGCTTGATAACCTTGTATATCTTTTTAATAGCTGTACGCCACGAATGTAGCGGCATTTCATTTCCTTGGTACCATCATATGCACTTTGGACTGGCCGTCGATTGTGGCTCAACGAACCAAATACGATGTTGAAAATCGACTGAGAGAGTATTTAATTGCTACGCTGAGGATCTTTATAATGCTTTCCACTAATAAACCATTCATGGCTAAAACTTTAACACAGTTTCACCAGCTTATAGAATCTGCAATGGTGTTTCCGTGGCACCACGTCAATGCGCAGAACATTGCAGCAGTATGCGGGTGGTATGCAGAAAACTGCGATCCCATCTCGATGTTTGAAGATGACAGTCATGAAAGAACGATTTTAAAATTGCTAAAGACAACTTGCTACATGGTGAGAGGAAGTACCGATTCACCTTCTGTTGGCGAACATACAAATGAAATCTACCAAAAACAGAATGCTTATGTAAGAATGATGGTTGCTATCATTACTCGAGCTGCTCAAAAAAGCCAAATTTCTTTGAAGAAGCTAGATAATATTGTATCAACGCTACTTTTCGACATCGAGAAAGTAGCAAGGTTATCGTCTGATACGCAATTTACAGAGCTTTACAGTGCAGTTTTACTCTTGTTAAATTTGGTTACCGAGGGACCAATGTTGGATTGTATTGAATACCGAATAAAATCCTATTTGTCAGAAAGCAATTCTGCGTCTGCGATTTTGTTCATTCTTTCGGCCGGCTGTCGTGTGCTGGCCGGCTTAGATCAACTAGTAACACTTTCCGAAGCTGCTATAGAGTGCTTGTTTAACCGCCAATCGGACGCTGATTACAGCAGCTGCTGGACTAAAGTGCTTGAAGTATTCCTGGTGCCGGAGTTGAATCAAGATCAATTTGTACGTAAAGCGTTGTCTAAGAATTGTTTGCTAACGCTCTATGCCTACAACCTTCATCGATTTTCATTATGCAGTGATTCTGCTGAAGAATTAAACATCTTAAAGGAAGCGTTCCATTGGTGCACTCAAGTAGTACCCTCTCCGAATATTTGCGAAAAGTACCTTCTTCTTTGGTGGCAAATCTTACATGCTGTGAAACGGCAAGCTTTTGCCTACACTTACGAATCGCAACACAAACAATTGAGCCAGTATTTGAGTAGGTTTGCCGCTTATTGCCATCAAATCAGTGAGGATAAAACGTATTCTGGCATTCTTGGTTCTATTGGATTTGGTAAGAAGAGCGCCTTCCCTGCACAGTAAGTCTCTCTGTTTTTTATATTGGTTGCGAATTTTTATCAAGCTTGCTGTCTTAATAAAAGTTGCAGTTTAATCAGAATATAGCTAACTCTATTCCTTAACCTTATTAAAGCTAATAGGCTAATCATGACAACCCTTCTGGCCTAAACCCTGAGCTTATCCGTGAAGAAAACCCTTTCTAAAACCATCGCCCATGTTGTAACATTAATCTGAACCCCAATAACATTAATCCTCAGCTCAGCCCTAATCCTAATCTTAGCCTTTACCTAATCGTACCCCTATCCTTAGAATCTGAGAGGTTGGGTTTGTGTAAGGGTTACGGGTTCGATTAGTATTAATATGTCTAGATATCTTAAGCCAAACACAGTGACTAAATTTCATGTTATTAACAACTATTAACGTACCACTCACTGATTATCTTTTGATACACACTCTAACAGATCCATGACGGGTAAACCTACACAGTCTTTTTCATATTGGTTATTTTTGCATTTCACTCAAATTTGTTCATTGGCCATGGTCAGTTTTAAACATTTAGTTTTAGCTGCCTTTGCGCAGTCAAGCAGCTGATATTGTAACATAAGGCTATTGGCTAAATAGCAATCATAATAAGTATCGTAGCTCCTTTTTGCAATAGTATAGGGCTGAATTGTTGTCAACTTTGCTTATTTTGGTTAACGAAGCAATCCTATTCAACGCCCCAAACTTTGGGATTCTCACTATACAATTATTTTGAACCCTTTCTATAACCTTTTTTTTAACAATCAGAGCTTTGACGAATCACTTCTTTGTTTTGACCAGGTTTCGTTTGGTCGCCCGTTCTCTATATACATTCATCCTCGCGCAGTTACCAAAGACAGCATCCCAGCTGCGCAGCTTTCCAGATGCTCCAGGACATGTCAAGGCAGGTAAAAGTGGTCCGGCCAATCCGGAAGCGAAAAATGCATTACAAGATTTATCGCATTTAAAGAAAAACAAATATTACACAAAAATGAAGGAGGACATTGTTTGGATATGTGATTTCATCTCAGACTCAAAGAAATGTATACTAGATGGGCCTGATCTCCTTGAATACCTGTGCATAAAACATTACTACAAAGTAAGTTACATTGCAGCCACTGTTCGCCTCGACAAGGCATAAGGTTAACTGTACCTGCACCTTTTTTAAAGAGTTGCGTTATAACATTACTGTGATTATAGGCATTACTGTGATCGGGAAGAATCAGTTTTTAAGCTTCAGTTACTTTTGAATATAAGTAGTATGCAGATCTTTCCAATTCCTGCTTCTAGATTTCGCAGCAAATTATTGTATTTTTGCAGAAGTGTATTATTGAGATAAGTCGCGTGGACTATTAATCTCCTTGGCAAATTATTTCTGAATTAAATCGTGATTATGGCATCATTTTATTTCAAGTCCCAAGTACGTTGAGCTTTTTATACCTATGGGTATCTATTTCTTATATCAGAATTCCTTATCCTTGGGGTTGCATTAACTGTGAGAGACTGCTGCATTCTGCTTTGATTTTTAAGAAACCTTCAGAACAATTTTCTCAAGAAAAAGGCTCTTAGAAAAATGTTTGCATTCTAGAATTACTCATTTAATCCGATGTTAGATACGAACAGATGCATCTAGAAACTTATAACGCATGCATGTTTATACTTATTATTGCTGATTTTGAATGTTCATATGAACGTAAGCCTTAGCTAGAAATGGATTCTGGGTATGGTAAGAGTACGACTAAGTATTAGCTTTCTAAATAGAGTAAGTTACTTTAAAAAGTATGAATCAACAACAAAACCTTTGCAAAGACAACAGTTGCAAGTTTCCCTGTTCCATTCTTTGACGTGTTTCTCGAATTGTATAAAATTTACAGGGCATAGCCAATAGGGGTATTGCACCCTTGCCCAATATTGATTTTTCCACAAGTTAATAAAATCTACAGGCAAATTCAGCAAATTTATATGGTTTTGTAAAGTGACTTGGAAGAATTCCAAGGGAAGCCCCATTGTCGGCAAATGAGGGGCTCAACACCCTCAACAATTTTATTCAGCTCCGAACCTGAAAATTATCAGTCTCTTTCTAAGCTGCCTCAGAAACGTCATAAATAGGTTCGCTTTGCATATTTACCAAGCGCATAGAAATCAATTTATGCAAAATAATTTATATTCGTATAGAGTTGGTTAGAATTTGCTATTCAATAGAATTGTCAGTGTAATTAATTATTATGTAAAATTGATTCATGAATTTATTTGTTGGAATTTACACATATGGATGATGTTTCTAATTACAAGTTTTTTGTCTATAAAAATTTCTTCTTGGCCGTCTTTCATAGTCCTTTTTCCATTGTCCAAGTTTTTTCTCTCAGTCTTCTTTTACGTCATAGTCCTTGTCAGCACCCAACACATCCTTGCGTAGACTCGTCATTTCGGCAGTAGCCAATGAAAATGCAGATTCCACCTGTTCTTGATGGTGCAAAAAGAATGGCTGAATGACTTTGTAATATACGAAATGGCTACCGTTTTCAGCATACGGTGACATGCACCAAAGTATGAAAAATATACGCAGTAGATAATAGGCTGGGATCAAGCTGAGAATTCGGCCAGCAAAGTACTCTGTCATAACTACGGAGCTATGCACAATCCAATATCTGAGCCAAATTTCTTTCTGTTCGTTCGATGTTGATTCTTGTGCTTTAATCGAGCAATATAAAGGGTATGCAAGGCTGATGAAATCACTAGATATGGACGCAAAGTAGGCCGTAATAATATACAAGACAACTAACAAGACAACGCCAAGAACCACTTGCTCTTTCCTGATTCCTGTTATTCCCTCGATATACCCCAGTCTTGTCGCCATTGCAGGGTATTTATCAAGGAATTGTTGGTCCATCATTTGCCAAAACTGTTGCCATCGCAGCCTCACTATCTTATGCATTTTGGCAAAGTTGCTGTTCTGTTTCCTGGCAGTGCACGCGTCTTTCTGCATCATATGCCAGGCCAAGCTGCGATTATTGTTGAGTGTGCGATAGTTCTTATAGCGGTTCATCGTGATTTGACGTAAGATTAATCAGTCGAAGTTTGCCTCAATTCTACGTTTTATCAAAATTTAGATTTGGTTCTACTGTATGAAGACTCAACAGAGCAAAAGCGGTTCTTTGGGCCTCAAGTTTCTATGTGATAATGTTGTTTACTACAAGCCATTTTCAGTCTAATAAGTAGCTTTGTTAACAGTCTTAATCACTTCAATGGTTTTATATCAAACCCCAAGTTCCTACTTCAGGGCATTAGTTTGACCTTTAATAAAAGGATGATTATTTCCTCCAAACATTACCATTCTTAAGTGTGGTTTTGAGACAAAGACACTACTTTACCGGTCATTGAGAACGTAAACCCGTTCCGTTTGATTATTTTCAATTTCATAAAGGATATTTTGCTCGCAAAATCTCGCTTGGCTTTTGAAGAGATAAACTTTTTTTCATATCACAGGATGTGATGTTAATAATGCCGAAAACATTTTATAGCACTATCTCTGCATGATAGTAATAATCATATTTTTACAACGCAATTCGATCGGCTATCCATTTAACTGCTATCAAGAGAAGACCTTTATCAAATTGAAGCAGTGTCATACTTAAAGAAAAAGATTCAAATAATCTATTTTAAAACGTTAAAAATTGCCAAATGAAGTGTCATTTCATCAAGAGTCTGTTTATTTGCGTACTAGCATAAATTCGAACTTTTTTATAAGAAATGTGTCATTTTTTGCGACCATGCAAAATAGCAGATTCATCAAGAAGATAATTATCTGCATAGCAAACTTTAGGCCCTGAAGTTCTTTTGTGTGAATTCATTTCATTCAACTTTCCTTCATAAAATTTTCCTTTATATGTGCACCATCTGTGACGCAGGCTAAATCAAATACGTTAAAATTTTTAAATTGAGAGAAGGTAAATCACATGGTCAATTTCTTTGCTAAGAGTTTGTGTTTGCTCTAAGTTCCATTCAAGTAGCAGGGGGCAAGGGAAGATGTGCTTACCTAATTTTTGCAAACGTTTTGAGGCACTACATGTCCCCCTCTGATTTTGAGGTGTTTTCGACGTCTCCAAAAAGTCTGGGCAGCGCACTTTAAAGACGCTTTTGCTCGTATCAGTCCAAACAGTTCCATCAAAATTTTTTTTCTGCGAGAAGTGGGCCCTCATGTGAAATATCTGACACATTTGTGTATAAGCAAAGAAATGTGGCGACAGCTAAAACTTAAGAGCAGTAACGAGATTAGCTGAAATGATTGGCCTAACTAAACAGAGGAAGACCTCTGTTGTAGAGGAAACGGAACATTAGCTTAAATGTAATATCTTTCTTTTCCTGTTATTTTTTAGATAAGCCTTCTTCAAGTCTTCCTTGTGATAACCTCGAGCGCCCCTGCGCGTTTCCCCGTGCACCGTCATTGCCGTTGCTGCACAGCGCTCCTCCGCAGTCAAAGGCCGCATCGCAGGCCAGTGCTGGTGTTGAAAATAAAGAAAGCCCTTGGTTAAAGACGTAGAATGGTAAGAATTAACGGATAATTTGTTATTAAAAGCAATTTAAAGCTTTCTTTATTGTTTAAAATTTATATCTACAGCATTGGTTGTGAAGTTGTAAGCAAGGGAGCATCACAAGGGAAAAAAATTCTTGGCGTTTTTTGGGCCTAAGCTAAAATGTCATTTGTGCTTTGTGGGGTTTATGGTGCTCGCCGCTTGCAGCAGTTGCAGCAGTTCTAACTGTGCTGTGTCCTAAAGACCCACTCAAGCCTTACTAGAGAACATATTCTGAATCGTTATAAAACCTAGGAAAGTCTGGTTATTGATCCTTCCATACAAGCTACCTTAAAACTTCACTCTGGGTGAAAAAGCTCTGGGACTTTTCAAGTTTGATTTGAAACAATGGATTCTCTATGTTTACAGTGCTCAACCTTTTTTCATGTGATACTTCATAACACCAAACAGCAAGCTACCATTTTGAAGTAAAATGAATCAGTGTTTTGAATAGGAAAACCTTAACATTCAAGCAATCTAAAGTATGAAGAGATTTAATACAATTAAAATTGAAATTTTAGGACAGCTTGGCACCACTTGAAGTGGATTTGATACAACAAGCAACAATTTCAGACTAATGTAGCTGGTTCCTTATGAAGTTTGTATTTGACATCATCTTTTGTTATTTTTAGGGTCAAAATCAATCTGGAGGTACAGGGGGTCATGGAGATGGAAAGAAAGGGGACAAGGTGACCATAATTACCAATTTTTAAATACTAAACATTCTCTGACATTCTCTGAGGCATTTTTGAAACAGATTGTTGTTTTGTATATTTTCTCTGTAACCTGACAAAGGAGTGTGCTCTCTATGTACATGGCATCAGACAAACTTGAGGAATTAAAGCACAGACATTGTCTCTTACATGGAAGTGTGATGCTTATGATTTCAATAAAAATTGTGAAAGACCGTGGAAAGTGAAAGACAAATCAATAAAAAAATAAGAAGTTGTTCAAAAAGATGTTTACACAGCTAGAATTTATATGAAGTAAATATTTTCTACAGGAATGATTAATTTTATATTATCTAAATTAAATTAATTAAATAAGTAGATTGTTAAAATAAATAACGCAAATCAAAAGTCTCTCATCTCACAATTCATCAGATCCAGCAAACAGCCTATTATACTGTACTGTAGCATTTTCCATGTAATTTATGTACCATTGAATATGGCTTGGTGGCTTGGAGAGGGTGTATCTGAAAGGGAACATCAAAGAGGAAATAGACAGAAGCTCAACCTTTTTTTCATGTGGTATTTCACAGCACTTTGAAAAATTTCAAACTAAAATAGCTGGTTCCTCGTTTTTCCAGCCTACCCTCCTGAAACAATCTTCTGCAATTTATGCTGCTGATGAATTATTGCAATAATGAATTAAAAATTACAAATTATTACTAATTTGGTATTACTTATGTTATTTGTGACTAATGCATGTTATTTATCAGCAATCTATGTTGTTTTTAGGAGAAGAAGAGAAAATATGAACCGCCAGTGCCAACAAGGATAGGCAAAAGAACCAGAAAAGGCAAAGGACCAGATACAGCCAATAAGCTGCCCCAAGGTTAGGCTCTCTGCAGTTGTTTTTAAATGAAAAATTAGAGATCTATTTAAGTGTATATTTCAACCAATTATCATTGTCAACAATCAAAACATGAGTCTTGTTTAGTCATATTCCTGTTTTATGCAATATTTTCTAATGAATTGCCAGCTTAACTTAAAGGCATACAAGCATAAACTTATTTGCTATATTTTATAAAGAAGTTAAAAAGGAGGTGTGATAAGTAGAAGTAGCATCATTTCAGAAGGAAGTTAACCCCAATCAGCATGTTATTTAGTTTAATGTTAGAATATACATGTTGGTAATAATCTTTATCATCAGGTACAAAGACATGCATCCCTATCTTTTCACTTTATACCTTGTTATATTTAGTTACACCAAGCAGAAATTGTCGTCTGAAACTGCTTAAGCTGGAAAGAATAAAGGACTATCTTCTCATGGAAGAAGAGTTTATTCAAAACCAGGAGCGCTTGAAGCCACAAGAAGAAAAACAAGAGGTATGATGTGTTTTTCTCTCTGAATTTATTTACTTGTGCCAAATGATTTCTTTCTTTAATATATCTTGGATTTGAATTTTCATAGAATCATGAAAATTTTACCATTTTTCTGCAGGAGGAGAGGAGTAAAGTTGATGATTTACGAGGAACACCCATGTCAGTTGGAAACTTAGAGGAAGTTATCAATGAGAATCATGCTATTGTATCAACATCTGTTGGCTCTGAACATTATGTCAGCATTCTGTCATTTGTTGACAAAGACATGCTTGAACCAGGATGTTCTGTGCTTCTCAACCATAAGGTATTCTATTATATATGCAGAACTTGTACATTGTCACACCTTTATAATTTATTTTTACTTGACGCATATCTTCTGCCAATTGCAAGACTACATATGTGGTGCTTAGGGCTACCTAAGCTATGTATGATCTAATGATTATTTGAATAAACTGTTTTCAATCCAAGGTACATGCAGTTGTTGGGGTTCTTGATGATGATACTGACCCAATGGTTTCTGTTATGAAACTAGAAAAGGCACCACAGGAGTCATATGCTGATATTGGAGGTCTGGAACAACAAATTCAAGAAATCAAGGTAAGATCTAGTATCTTTTTGTTTGAAGGGAAAATTGTTTTCTCTTGCACAGTATTGCATCAATCCCTCACTATTTTTGCAAAAACGTAGTATGACAAACTTTTTCTATCCTTTGGTGGCCATTCTTCTAAAAACATATTTGTGCTGGGGCAAGAAAAGAGTTTATGGAGTGCATGATTATAAAGTATATAGATATTTCATATCTCATTTTCTTTCCACACCTTTTTGTGGCCATTCTATTACCATTGCAGACACCTATGTGCGTAATTGCAGACACCTATGTAACTGAATAGCAGACTCCAGATCCTTTTCTTTTTTATTCCTGCTATGCATTCTCTTTTTATATGATTTTTAAGTTACTAACATGCCTTCAGTAATGGTACTTGCTCTGTTTGTTATGGCATACTGCACTAATTACTGTGAGTTAGAGAGACCCAATGGAATGTGTGCCTTTTTGAGTTGTAGGGTGCTTTGTCACACTAGTCTCTATTCAGTAATTGTTTGTCATTTTATCTGATACAAAATTATAAGCATCGTTTTCTTGCTGAATTTTGACAAAATTATGATCCTAGGAATCTGTTGAGCTGCCATTAACCCATCCAGAGCTTTATGAAGAAATGGGAATCAAACCTCCTAAGGGTGTCATCCTTTATGGAGTCCCTGGAACAGGTAAATCATTTTCTTGAATCAATCATTAATAATACTTTAGAGTGTGTCATCACCGTTGCGCAAATTTTCCAGTATTTCTTTACTTGCATGCTTGCCATTCTACTTAATAGCTATTTTCATGAAGAGGGTAATATGAAAACAAAACTTGCAACTTCACCATTTGTCTAAACATATGCTATAGTAGTCTTTAGTGCTCTCTCTTATATTTGATCTCAACACTAGTGCCTCATAAAGGTCAATAAACAATATTCCTTGAACTCTTTGTCTGCAGTGTATTTTACAGCAGCTGTTAACAGTTGTTTTATGTGGTATTCTATCAAAACAATGATTTGATGTTTTTTGCAGGAAAAACATTGCTTGCTAAAGCTGTAGCAAACCAAACATCAGCTACTTTTCTGAGAGTTGTTGGATCAGAGCTAATACAAAAATACCTGGTATGTATGTCATATATATAGACATATATATAATGTTTATGACAATAAGTTAAATGTTGATAACAACCGTTTTTAGGAGCAATTAAATAAGTTTGAAATAGCGTCCAGTCGATCAGATTTGAAAATTAGCTTTAGTGAATCTCTTTAGACTTTGGTAGAGGTTATATTTTATTGTTGTATTTTCTAAGGGTGATGGTCCAAAATTAGTCCGAGAGTTATTCCGAGTTGCAGAGGAGCACGCACCATCGATCGTTTTTATTGACGAAATAGATGCTGTTGGAACAAAAAGGTAAACTTTGCACCTTTTCAGTTAATGGCGATTTTTATGTTTTTCTTACAGAATTATGTTTACTCTGTATCCTCCTTTTCAAGTTACCTCTCTAATGTTCCTCAAAGTTGTATTGTATTTTCTGTTATTTCTTACTCCTTCAGTCCAGTTTATACAAACTATTACTCTCTCACATAAGCTAACTATGTCGTTTTTAATGTTGCATATATCATAGGCAAACTGGCTAATACCTCTTTTGTTTTTAAAATAGATACGAGTCCAACTCAGGCGGTGAAAGGGAGATTCAAAGAACTATGTTGGAACTTTTAAATCAATTGGATGGTTTCGATTCACGTGGTGATGTTAAAGTGAGTACCGTTAATAGATTCAGTCATATTCAATCAAAGAGTTTATTCTGTTTCAAAAACCTCGTTATGCTGAAACGATTATGCATAAGATAATGATCTCACGTTCATATTCTACTAGGTTATAATGGCAACCAACAGAATTGACTCCTTAGATCCTGCGTTAATTCGACCAGGTAGGTTGAAACTTTTCTATTTTATTTTGCTAATACATGGTGCAGGCGCAAAACTATTATACTGCACATGACCCATCATATTTCGTAACTTAGAATAGTAGTTTAATAGATTATCCGTCTACATTTTATAAGACGCTAATAGGTAAGACCCCATTAATGTCTTTGATCTGATCTGACTCAACAAAAAACTGCTTTTTATAGAGCTTTTCACATGTTAAAATATGTAAAAGAAGAACAGCATGCAATAATGATTTGATGTTTGTGACTTATTTTGATCGAATTTTTGGGTAGTTTTCAGTGAGAATCTTAGTGTGTAATAGTCAAATCTTCGCCACCACAAGTATAACAAATGCACTGTTTTCCTATGTATAATACGACCTCATTTGATCATTACTTGGTGCTTTTCCATGTTAACTGATAAGCGTTTAAGACCCTTGCCATTTACGTTTCGAATCAACCATTTTCAATTTTTGAGTTGATTAAGTAATTTTGAATGGTTGTAGTATCTAGCTATACTTGAATCCATGCCATACTTTAGTGTCGGTTTCGTTAACATCAACTTTTTTGCAGGGCGTATTGACAGGAAAATAGAATTTCCACTACCAGATGAAAAAACAAAACGTAGGATATTTGCTATCCACACAGGGCGGATGACCTTAGCTGATGATGTGGATCTAGAGGAATATATTATGGCCAAAGACGATCTCTCCGGCGCTGATGTCAAGGTAAGAAGTTGATGTTTCACATTATATGGTTTGAATTGTAATGAAATTTCAGTTTTAGTTCTACTCCTTTACTCAATTTTGTGTTTTATGAATTTCACTCAAATATGTGCAGTATATGCACATGTGATATAGACTCCATATATCCAATCTTTTTGAGTTCTATAGATATATAATTGTTTATGATTTAGAAGAAGGATTGGTAAATATTTGATAAGCTTGGATTTTTAACCGTAATTCTTTTTATCATCCTTATTTCTCAAACTTTGCAGGCCATTTGTACAGAGGCTGGATTGTTAGCTCTCCGGGAGCGTCGAATGAAGGTGACACATAGCGACTTTGGCAAAGCGAAAGAGAATGTGCTGTATCGTAAAAATGAGGGTACTCCTGAAGGACTGTACTTGTAATAAAAAAAACGGTAAAAAGTGCAATGCTTAGGCACTGTTATTTGTTAATGGATCGGTCAATACTTTTTTGGATGTTGGTGAGTTCATAGGACATAGACTATACCTTGGATTTGGCCGTAAAGGTTAAAATACGTTTCAATTATGCTACAATAACCAGACCATTTTGAGTTTCATCTTTTCTCTCTCTGTTAGTTTTACAAGAAATTTGCTGCTATTATTTTCCTTTAAAATTCACCAGAGCATCGTGGCAGGCATGGCTTAAATATGGCGCTTTGTTGCTGCAAATAAAACTGAAATTTATTAAACAACACAAACCGACTTAATTCCGCGTTGGAATACTAAACGTTGGAGCATGTAAGCAATGACAAAAAGTATTTTAAGCAGTTGTGTTTTAGACTCTAAGGTCAATCCAGCGATTTTACTAGCAGGCCTAAGGATTGTTCTTTCCCTCATTACAATAAAATTTTGTGGCCAGAATTTGTATCCAGCTCCATCATACTGGTTAGCATTTTGTAACAATGCTGTTATTACAACTAAGCTAAAGTGCCCTTTATAGGATTTGACCTTGAGAATTTATTGCAGCTGCATTAGAGATGGCTGGCCGCGAAGGTCCCCCCCCCCCCCTAAAGAATGAAAGTTCCTGTCTCATTGGTGTATCAAATGGAAATAACTGGGATGAGCATTGCGCAATGAATAACGGCCGGACGTGGTTGATAAAAGCTTTTTCAAGGTAAACTCCGAACGACATACAAATGCAGAAGTTTGAAGTCTGCCCGGACCGTATCAATAGCTTAAATTTATCCTCTTTCGCATATTTCTAAACCTCATACCTCTTAAAACATATGCCGTAGTCAACAACGAAATTGATGGTAAACAACAGATTTTGAGTCACATTAGAATCATCACTTTTGGTGTAAAATCCATTTTCACCTCTCGCAGGAATACTATTTAACCCCCCAGTGAATATGGTAAGTTCTTGAAAATAATGATTGTTTTTGCAATAGGCGTCAAGAAAACCAGATTTTCCCTCCCTTTGGGAATACAGTTTTGCTACATAATAAATTGAGTTTGGTCGCTTCTAGTAACATCGTTCCAAAACAGTTTTGCTGGTCAGAACTTAGAACATTCAACGATCAGACAATTTCACCAACAACCTGATTCCCCTAAATTGAATGGTAACAAGCTCAGGATACTGGTCAAAGCCTTGCAGAGAAGAAACAAATAAAGGTGAATTCCATTTTTCTTTCCTTGAAAAAGAATGGATGCGTTTTATACTCCGATGTGAAATACGCTGAGCAAGCGAGCATCGCTGCATGCTGCCCTTTTGGTATTGTTTGTGAATACAAATTCAATATTCAAGGTTCAATATCGATTTTAACGTCTAAATTTCGAAAAATGGACACTGAATTTTTTTTAGCTTTTTCCAATCAGAAAATGAGTGCAATGCTTCCTGAATTTTAGCCTTAAATGCAATTATTCATGATTAGGTTTATATATGAATAGACTTCCAGCGCGTTTGCGATTTACGGAAATACCAAAAGTTTTTGTGCAAGGCTCAACGCATATTTCCAGTATCTTAAAATCTAATAACCTTTACCACATCTCCAGGCAGCAGATTTTTTGCACAAGATTTGAGCGTAGAATGATCAGACATTTTACAGCTCTATATGCAGAATGTGCAGAACTGCGCGGACGTCGAGGTAAAATCAAAAGAAATACGTACAGTTATCGATTAAATACGATTAATGCAGTAGAATGCCTCAGTCTTATAACTGTTATGAAAGTGAACGGTAAAAAAAAGCAAATGATATAACTATGAAGGACAACACCGGTCTTCTAAGATGTGTGGTTTATTAAGGGTACTGCATTGTTAATTTTCTCATTGTCTGAAAGGTTTTCATTTCGTTTCACTTCTTTGCCTTGCGAATGAATCATCCCTTCTTTGGAAGTTGCTAAAAGGATTGTGATATTTGCAAACCGTTTTTCTTGCTTTTCACCTCTATTTAATTACTCCGTGTAGACTTTCGTTTAACCTCTTCACCTCTCGAAGGACCATATATGGCCAAATGATCTTCAGTAAGGATCGCTAAGTCCTCAAGGGGGCTGGTTTTTGCTTCCGATGTTTAGATACACGTGCATATAATGCATTCAAGGCTTCATTTATTTAAATTTATCAATTCAAGTTTCTCCGTGGAATCTGATGAAGCATATTAGTTACCATAATCACAATATACTAATGTTCAACCCCATTTACCCTTTTTAAGTCTGATAGATGGGCAAATCTAGTAATGAGAATGGACACCATATAAAAGGATAGAAAGGCAAGCCACCTAAAAGCAATTATGAGGGGGTGATTTGAAGGATAGAAGGAATAAACTAGATGAGAATTGTTCTGGATTGTGTGAGATGGAACATTAGAGTCTATCGGCCTGCAGTATAAATTGGCTTTAAAAACAAGAGCCTGAATTCTTTAGATTGATTTTAAGTGGCAGTTTATGTCCGGTTTATGATTGTCTTCAAATGATTGATGTTGTAAGAGTCAGACAGTGGCGAACATTTAGGATAATGAAGGGCTCTGTTCGGGAAAATCTAATAGATTGCTTTACAGATATCGAGATATGAAAGAATTCAACAAAGGTAAATGCATTATTGTATCTGAAGCAATAAACAATTCGGACTAACTATGAAAACTTTGAAGAAAGCGGGCAAAAGTCGTGTAAAGTTTTTCCCATACTGCAACGCGATTTATTGTTAAGCTTTTGTTTTTAAGGAATGGCACAATCAACAAGGGCAGACAAAAGTAAAATGTACTGAATGTGAGCGTAAAAAGGGATAGAAGCTGTGGACAGCGACTGGCTGCTGGTGCTGCTGGAATTTATATATTCCAATTGTTATCATATGCGAATCAGCTCTTAGGTTTCTTTGATCTTTCTGCCAAAAGTAAAGTTTTATTTCTTATTTCGCTTAATTCTATTTGCAGTTTTAGAAATCCGAAATCACTGTCAAAATGAGGCGAGAAATAATGCAGATCATAGCAGTCGTGATAATCTGGAAATCTTACTGGACTTCAGCAGATGATCAGCTACTACCAGATGCAGCTAACATGTTGGATAGAGCAGCTCTTGAAGCAATGGAAACTGATTTTCCCCATCACCGTGCTACGCGGAGCATTCGTGATAGGTTAGATGTTACAAGAGAAGCAATGAAAGGTTCGGGAGATCGCCAAAGTAAGTACTTTCTCATTTCAATTCTTAGAAGTTGTTTAAAACAAGGGGCCGTGTAATCATAAAGTTTGGACGCAAAAATTTTAACACGACTTCATTGTCTTCATTTCACAACAATATTCCTAATGCTTGCTCTATTACTGAAAGATCTTCACTGTAAAGGCATGACAGCATAAACGATGTTTTATTCAAAAAAATAATGAACTTTGATAACAGATAAAAATATAAATTATTATTCTGATAACTGTTTTTTTGCGCGTCCAACGAGGCAAGCAATATCAAGACTAAGCAAAATGTTTGGAGCTTGATGCTTATAGATTTGGTCTTTTTTCATTTTATTTTCAAGATTCTTGTTTTTAATTTGGCTGTAGGTAGCAAGATGTTTGTTTTCTTTCGCTCTCCTATCTAGAAGCTTTTGCATTTTGAAGATCTACAGTAGTACTTAAACATAATGCAAAACATACGAATTCCTTGCTCAATGATCGTTCTATACAAAGTGTTATATGAAAAGGAAGTGAATTTGACTTTGTTTCTTGTTTATTGGATGTGTTTCTATCACGTTAATCAATGTTCTCAGCTTGTTTAACATGTTATTCAATCGTTCACTCAGAAAACATGGGACAGATTTTTATGGTAATGGGCTACCTATCCTAAAAAGTTGAAAGATGATAATAATAAGCATTTAATGCATGGCAGGAATTCAAATGGAGGTATATTCAGGCTGGATTACTTAGCTCACAGAACTCGCTCATACCTTCATTTCATTTACCATTGCCATTTGATAATTATTTCATACACCGTTTTCCCTACTGCCCTGTAAGAATAAGAAAGTAAAATCTTACTAATAAGTGTCTTGAGTGAGGGGATGGAACCTGCAATACAGAAAAATGGAAATGCATTTCTCGCCTCCTAATTCTTAATTAAGGCAAAATTAATTCTAATTTATGCAGCTATTAATATAATCTCGATAGGTGTGAGTGGTAGGTAATACTCCATTCAATTATTTATCAGCTTTTTTGGCTTACGTTTGATTTTCATTCCTATTCCCACCTTTAACAAAGCATGCAGGTTATAATGTGGCTGCATACCTGGGTTATATTTGATGCTTAACTGGGTGGTGCTTCCGTCTATGTTGGCGAAACATTTGACTTGTGTTTTTAATCATTGAAACGCTTTTTCTACAACAGAACTGCTATTGGAGAAAGTCATCGAGGCACAAAAGATTGCAATGAATGACCCTACCGATATCTGCCTCTTTCAATTATCCAATCAAACGCCTTACAATCCAGATGCTCTGAGATTTGCAGTCGCTGAAAACTCGCAGGCACCTCAGAACTGGCATTCTTTTGTCAAAATATACAGACAGGATGACGCTGGTATGGTGCTAGATAGATCACTTGATGTTTATGCGCCGCACAGACTGGAGAAATTAGCGATGAAGATCAATGATAAGGTTGAAAGGTTCCTTGCAGTTGGAGGAATGGTTGTGGGCAAAGAGAACCTAGATCTGAATACAAAATTGACAATGTTCAAGGTAAATGATAACTACAAGAAAACATTTGAGATGCCAATGACGGTTTTAGCATTAACGTACATATCTACAGGTGATAACCATTTCCTAATCGTTGCAGATAAAATATCACAGTTCACGTCTTTCATAACAGTTGTAAAGTATGACGTCGCTTCCCAAAATTTCATACTTCACGAACGATTCCCTGTTGCTACTGTTAGTGACATCGAGGCAGTGACATTTGGTAGAGAGGTTTACCTAATAGTTGCTATATACATGAACTATTTCGGCAACTTGCAGGCAAAGTCGCTAGTCTTCAAGTATAATAGATATGTTCACTCCTTCAGGCCTCATACAGACTTTGAAACCACCGGTGCACGTGATATTGCTTTACTCAACAGCGGATTATCAAACTATGTAATTGTAGCAAATGAGGCTAGCGGTAGTAGAAATGATAAGAAATACGGTGTCTCGTCTTATATTTATCGAATTGAGGAAGGGTTTCGTTTGAAGCCAATCACATCCATTGCAACTATTGCTGCAAAACAGATTGCTGCTATTTCAATTCCATCCTGCAGTTCTAAAACGTTGATTATTGCATTGGATGCTAGTGATAGCATTGATCAAATGAGTGTGTATCTGTTTGACTCGGATCGTTTAACAGCTACCCATCAGCCTTTATCATTTTTCAGTCAAGCGTCTGTTTCGGGTGCGCCTAATCCACAGAGATTTGCCTCGTTCATTATAGACAAGGGACTGTATGTAGCAGTTGCAACAGCAAACAAGAACTTGTCTAATTTCCTCAGGATTAAGTATGAGGTGCAAGATGCCGTAAACCCGCTTCAGAAAATGGTTGAAAATGTAAAGCAAGATCTCGCAAAGACTCTTATTGAACTAATGTTAACCGAAATGCAAATTAGAAAGGCCAAAGATATATTATCTAGAGCTATGTTCAAAGCGAAAGAACAAAATGTTAAAGATGAGAAGCATTTTATAAGAGGAATTTCAGCGCGAAGCCTGCTAGTTAAATCAGTTTCTATTGAAAATGGGAGCATTTTATTTGAAGCAAATGGCAGTGTCACTAAGGCAGATCCAAATCAGTACGATACAGATTTCAAACCTCTACATTTTGGAAACTCTTTAATGAAGCAGAAAAAAACCTTGGATACTATCAAGTTACAAATGGAGAAGGCTACGTTTATAGACAAGCCAACTAATCTATCAAGCACCGTTCACTTTGAATCGGCTAAACTGCTTTCTTTGTCCAAAATGGATAGTCTTGAAATCTCTTCAGTTAATGGCATAAACACTAGTTTTCTAGTTAATGACATCGTTTTGAAAGAAACAAATGATATCATAACTGGCAAGAAGTCTTTCACTGCTAATGTGACTGCTGGAAGCATTGATCTGATAGGTAGGGTTAATTATATAGATCTTTCTAAAGACGCAGTGACAGTGTATGGTAAGCAGGTCATTACTTCATCTAAAGTTCAATTCGATGATTGGGGATTTAATGACACCCTGCAGATAAATGGCACAATCAATGACATTAACGTTAGCACAGATCTGTTAAGCTTATACAAAGATGAGGCAGTTTATGGACAAAAAAGTTTTGCTGCTAATGTGGCTTTTGGAAAGATCAATTTAGAAGGTGTGGTAGACGATATCAGTTTAACGGAATTTGCTGCAGATCTGCTAAGAAAAAACAGCGATCAAAACATTACTGGGAAGAAAATCTTTAATTCTAAAACGATGGTAGCTGATAATCTAAAAGTAAGAGGTCTAGTGAAGTATGTCGATCTCCAAAAACTTAGCGAAGAAGCGATACACTTCAATAAAAATTGGGCATTTGTGGGAAAGTCACAAGTCTTCTTGGGACCAGTGCATGTTCTTGGAAACATATCTGTATCCGGTAACGTCAATGGTCTTGTCGTCCCTGATGAATGCGTGTTGGTACACAAAAAGCAAACGATATCCGGTCATAAGACATTCAATCATGACTTACATATCAAGGGGGATCTGTTCGTATCTGGCCATATTGATGGAAAGAAAACGGATGACTTTGTGCTACTTTCCAAAGATCAAACTCTATCTGGGAGTAAGAGATTTTTGAAGGTCATGATACTTCAAGGCAGCATGGGGACTGTGAATGGAAGGACTGTAAATGGTGTCATATTGCACAAATTGAATGCAGATACAGTGAAGAAATCCGGACTACAAAACTTGAGCGGCAGGTATAGCTTCAGAAATCTAGAGTTTAATGTTGTTGATCCTACAATCAAAGGCCTTATGAACGGCATGAAACTTAAGTATTATGCTGAACTTTTTGCAAAAGCATTGCTGCTTGAAGGGGATCAACAAATCACAGGTGAATGTTCTATTGTTAAGGATGTTGCTGTGGAAGGGAATTTGACTGTATTGAAAATGATAAATGAACATAGTCTTCCAAAGGATTATTTGTATGCATTGAAAGAGCAAGAAGTCCCAGTTGAGTGTACCTTTAGCAAAGATGTTCATTTGAAAAGTGACGTAGTATCCGAAAGCAAGATATCAGGGGTTGATTTATCGGAATTTGCGACAAAGATTATTGGTACTGACACCAATGGCACCATCAATGGAAGAAAAGGTTTCCAGGATAATTTAACTGTATTTGGTGGTGTTCGGTGCCAAAACATTAATGGAGTAGATGTAAAAGAAGACATGATGAGGAAGGACACTCTGCAAAATGTAGGCCCACACGAGAAGTACTTCAAGAACATTGAAGTGTTTAATGATATTGATGTACATGGTGATGTAAAAGTGTCAAAAACCGTCGATGGAGTAGATTTATCTGAGTTTAAAAACAAATCTATGCTGATCAAAGAAGATATTGTCATAGTCCACAAGAGTTCTTTCACAGGGAATCTTAACATAAGTCACATGAAATTCCAATCCATAAATGATATTAATTTTGATGAATTTGTTAGGGATATTGTTTATACTGATGGTGACCAATTAATCCGAGCAGGACATTCATTTGAGCGGATCCAAGCTGAGAAAGATTTAAAAACCAACTCAACAATCGACGATATTCAGGTTCAAACTTTAAAAGAGAACTGTGCTACATTAAATAGTGATTTTTCCGTTGACGGAAGGATTTCATTTACAAACATTCTAGCACTCAGAAATTTAGAGATATCTGGGAAACTCCACGAAGAGTCTTTGGAAGAGCTCAATGAAAGCGTTGTTTTGAAGTACAGTGATTACAACTTTACCAGAGGATTTTCTTTCAATAAAAATTTAGAAATCAAGGGCAATATCAGGTGTAAGAAGATTAATGGGCTTAGTCCAAACTTGGATTTCGTACTTAGAACTGGACACCAAGCAATAATTGGGAAGAAATTGTTTGTAGAAGGCTTGGATGTAAGAGGTGGAATCAGCGCTAATGGAAGTATAAATGGTGCAGATATCAGACAGTTAAACAAAGAATCTGTGAAAAAGTCTGTTGAACAGGTATGTTCTTAATAAACAAACATTTATGTTTGGTTTTAGTTGATTCCTTGGTGCATATGTAAAGCAGACAGAAAAACCCTAGGAAACCTAGCAAAGCTTACCGGCGTAGCCTGAGTAAATTATCTTGTGATCAAACTTATCGCATATAATGATTAGGATGATTCTGCAACATTTTTGAGTAACTTATATATAAGAATCGAGTGAATCGCATTGCGACGATTCACATTTTATGTTTAGTTCAGGAGAAGCAGAGACATGGAGACATTTCAGATGATGTCTTGTGTTTAGAATCAAGTAACTAAAATCTAGACTATTTTTATTGTCGCGTTTGAAGTTTTGAACGTTTTGAAGCTTTATAAGTTAATATTGGACAGGGATTGGGAAATGAAGTCACATTGGTAATTGAAATTTCCAACTGAAAGACGAAGTTTAAATTAATTCTAGCATTTTTACATTTGCCTAGCAGATCATATCTGGCAAAAAGAGGGTCTTTGCATTAAATTCTTCGCAAAGTATAACCATGTCTGGCAATATCGATGGTGTCAAACTGAGCAAGTTAAAGAACAACGTTGTGTTTATCAATAGGTAAGTATATCCCCGACTATTCCGCTTATTTTTTGCATCATATCGTGCGTTAGAGGTTGATTCCTAGGGAAAATGTCTAGAAAGAGTTGAAGTAAATACAATTAAAAACAAAGAAAAAGGGTGAGAGAGATAGTTGCAGGAACCTGTGGGGCATAAATGGCACAGTTCGCAACGACTCGTAAAGACCTTCGAACTTGGTCAATGGCCGACAACGACCCTCAGAACCTATACAGAACTCATTGAGCACATCATTTTGGGATTTGTTAGCGACCGGATAGGACTGTTAATGATACCCAAGGACCCGCAAAGACCCTCAAAGATAAAATGAGCCCTGTCTTTCCTTTAGTTACATTGATAACGTTTTAATCTTTCTGTTTACAGAGACAGCAGCATTGCTGGACCAATCTCTTTTCAAACGTCCTCCATTCTCAAAGGATCTATGACGGTTTACGGTTTAATAAACCAAAGGAACTTAAGTTCAGTGATAAATGATGCTGTTTTGCAGTCAACGAAGCAAAACATTGCGGGACAAAAGCATTTTGCCAAAGGCTTATCAACTTATGGAGATGTCACAGTAGATGGTGATGTAGTCATAACCGGTCTTGTAAATGGTTATCAATGTAGTGTGCTCACTAACGATGTACTCCTGATAGATGGCAATCAGACACTCACAGGGAAAAAGGTGTTTAAAAGGAAAGTTACATCTGCTGATAGTCTCTCTGGAAAAGGAACTCTCAATGACATTGATCTGAAGAATAGTGTAGTTGTACAAGGAAGGAAACAGAATATATATGGTAAAATATTTGCTTCTTAAAAAATTTAACAACATTAGTCACTGCATATTGCAAATAATTTTGTGCCACTTTTAAAAAGGGAAAAACTTGATCATAAAAGAAGTCTGATTTGGTGAATTTATCATCAATTTGACCAGAGCGACTTAAATATTGGTAATATTGGTGATAGCAGTGGTTGTAATAAGGGTTGATTGAAGTCGTGATGATGATAATGTGGATGATGGTGATTATGATTATGATGGCATTTTCAATAAATACTGTTACGGTTATCCAGATGTGCAGGGATGCACATTAGAGGGAGCGTGAGGGAGAAAGAATGATACCCCTCTTTTTCTTAGTCGGACCAAAAATGTGTATATATAAATTGGTCTGCAAATCTACAAAGAAAACTTAAACAGAACACAACAGATGAAAAACATTGCTACTTGCTACTTTATTTTATTACAACCAGCCGGTCCCAATTAAAATAATGTAATGAAAACTGGTCTAGCTACAGTACACACCCACAAACAAAAAATTGAATTTGCGCTCCTTCAAATGCACTCAGATAAAGTAAATAATTTAATGGTCAAGCCAATAGAAAAAAAAATGGCTCAAGACTACAAACCTGCTGGGCAACTAAAAACTATGTTTGAAGCTATTTTTTTAATTACTACACAGTTGGAATGGCATTATTTATTATGCTGAATGAAAAAGATAAGAATATTGTTAGAACCCCCAAACCTTTTACATATCCATGCCTATGTGCGACCCATCTTCATATAAATGCCCTACCATTAAAGGTACTTTAAATCAGACCTGAAAGCTGATAACGGCTTTCAAGGAAAGCGCGATTATCATATTGCTTTTTGCTGTTTCTAAACAATGTTCTGTCCTACTGATATAGGTAAGATGTCTTTCATGAAGACCGTTCACGCTTCAGATGATGTAAAAGTTTATAACTTGGTTGATGGTCACGACTTATCGGCATTAAAAGATGATACATTAATATATAATGCCACATTGAGACAGGCAATAAATGGTACTAAAAGATTTATTAGAAAAGCAATACTTAAAAAAGGCTTGACGAACAAAGGAAAACTAGACGGAGAAACCATTTCTCAAGTGAGACTCGTCAACCTTCATGGAAATCAATCATTTCAATCTCGTGCAGTCTTTCTGAATGGACTCAATGTTGATTCTAATGTTATTAGCCACAATTCAAGCCTGGCTGTAGGTTTAGATGATGTAATGAGAAGACGGTTAACTCTTGGAACAAAACAAACTGTTCACAGCAATGTATTAATTGATAACAGCGTAGTGGTGCAAGGAAATCTTAGTGTTAAAGGCACAGTGAATGGTATTGACGTGGAAAAGAGAGCGGATATACTGCCATTGCGACAAAAGCTTCAAGCGCAAATAACGCAGATGGAAGGTCGGCAAAAATCATTTTGTAATGCAATGGATCATGTATATGCAACATTCAAAGGTATGAATGTTTCATTAATAAAGTGGAAATAGAAGCAGCTTAATTTTTTCATGAGTTATCCAAGTATTCAAGCCTTTTCAGCCGATAGAATTTTACAGTCGCGTTTAATGACATTTTAGGCCTATTGCTACAATAAAAATTCCTGGTTTGGGATAGTATGTGCTTGGAGCGGTTGTCTGAGATTAAGCCACATACGAATATGAGTGAAATAGCCAACCTTTATGGAATAATTCCATGATTATCTGCATACGCCGTTGAAAAATATTTTTGAGCTTTGCGGTTGTTGCAGTCGCTACTCTCCAATCCCTTGAAAGTTCTCGAAACTAGCAGGGAACTTATTGGACCTTCATATGCTTCAATTATCAACGATTGTGTGGTATTTCTCCTTTGCTTTTTGCGTTTCTTCATTCGATTTACCCATGCGTTCGATATGCAATTGCTATTGATAATAAGCTTTCTTTTATGTATAGCCTCTGTTACCAGCATCGATTACTTCGAAGCTCATCAGGTATTCAAAAACATTCAATCAGACGAGATGTACCACTTCACATTCAATTCTCAGCACTATATGGCCATATCAATAAAGGTTATGGTTGATGACCCCTGCACGGCTTCAAAGATATACAAGTGGAATTACACGACTGAAAGTTTCAATGAATACCAAAATCTGATGATTGTTGGTGCTAAAAAGTTTGCGCATTTCAACGAAGCTGGCCAGAATTATTTGTTTGTTGCAACGATGGCAATTTCCTGTCTAATAGCTAGTTAGTATGCGTAATATCGTATTCTCTTCTGCTATTCGATCCTCTTTTATGCAGCAGTTATTTTTATCCACTATTCGATCATTAATAGCATTTAATACCTTGAGGAGTGTCTGGGAAAATGGTACTTATTTAGGGTACATTATGTTTTTCACTTTGCAGTAGCTAAAACTTGCAATTTCCACGTAATTGACCGTATTTTACTCTACTACCCATATCACTCATTATCAGTAACAGTAGGTCTGTCCTGTCTTTTATGATAACAAGCAGTCCTCGTTGTCCCAAATATGTCATTGAAGTATCTGGTGGAAGTATAATAGCCTTTATTCAATTAAGAATATTTTTTTCCGTTTTAGGCCCAAGTGAACTTTTGAAATGGAATACCAGCAGCTTGCTTTTTGAGCCATACCAGGCATTGAACGCAGCTGATACTGTCGATGCGTTAGCGTATAATGACGGAAATGGCACACGATTGGTCATTGCAAATGTATTCGGCAACAATCTTAATAGAACGGGATATGTAAACATTTTGGTATGGTTTAATTTACGTTTGAATTTAGAATCTAAGATCATGACGAATGATATACGATGCATCAGATCCTTTAAACTTGGCAATAAGCGCTTTATTGCTGTTGCGGTTAATTATGACAGCATGACAGCCAGGGAAGATCAATACTCCACCTTATATACAATCAGCGCTTATGGTCCAGTTGTTTTTCAGAGAATCTACCAGTGCGGGGTAAAAGATATTGTCAAATTCGAAGCAAATGGGGAAACTTATTTGATAATCGCTTACTTCAAAGAAGCATTAAGTAAAAGGCTTAGAGGCGGCCAACTGTCAGTAAACAAATATTCCAAAACAGTAGGAAAATTCTTGGAGATTTACAGTGTGCCAACACCGGATCCATTCCAAGTACAGACTATTGAATTAAACGGACAAACCTTTTTGTCTTCTGTGAGTTGTTTTGCCAGCATGAGAGTAATGCAGCATCAAGTGGGATTGAGGTTCAAAGAATTGTTCAAACTTGATTACACTGGCCTTATCAAAGCCTCGTATTTTACTATTGGTCAACAAACATTTATCTCATTGGCTGCGTACATCCCAAGTGATTTAAATAACTACAGCAAAGAAAGAAATGCAGATTCAAGAATTCTTAAAGTGAATCTATCAGGTATAATCATCTTTTTATTATTCTTGAACCCACCAGAGTCAAAAATTTAGAGCAATGGAGTAGAGGATTAGGTTTTATGGAGGAGCTGGGCATCTATTTAGTTGAAAATCACCCAATATAAAATCTTGTTTAGCTGAAAAAATTGGATTGTCCATTGTTAATATTTATTATTCGTCAGTATTACCAAAAAAATATACATTTTATTTCAACTTTTCCTGACTTCGGTCCATCAAGGATGATGACGTATTTCCCTACCTAACACACACTTAACCCAGCCAAGAAAATCAAGTGATTTCCTAATTATGAACAGTAAGAAAAATCAGTTGGACAGATTCTTTCCGAGCTTACACCCTTATCGATCGACTTTAAACCATTGATTTATCTAACGCCAGACGATTCAACATGCTATTCCCTTGCTCAATGAAAAGAAATTGAATATATTGTACAAACAGATTTGGAAGATAAGGGTGACTTAATTTTGATTAAATAGTTACCATAGAGGACGAATGCATTCCTGGTTGAGGCCTTGAAGATTGTGGGTTTTTAATTTAGTTATCCAATAGTCTATAAATTTATTAAATTTTGTTTGTTCTTTTAGTTTGCAGAATTGATCAAATATAATGTAAATTCAATTTTCTTAGGTTTCCACCCAAGTTTCGAACGAGCTGAGGGGCTAGGATGCAAATGAAAGCTGGAAACAGACCAACATTAATCTGGTATAAATGATCGAGCAATTGGAAATATATTTTATCGTAATTTCAATGAACTAACGTAAAACTAACAAATTCATTTAATAATGTAAAATCATAAAAATTTTGAGACGTTTTATAATTTTATTTACTCATTTTCTCTTCATATGTGTAAATTCATGCATAGTCATTTCTTTTAAATTCGTTTTATGTCAGTAGGAAAAGAATTGAGAAAAAAATTTAATGCAAGTTTAAATTTGCCTACATTTCTATCGCGATTCTTTAAACTGTAGTAAAATACTTTGAAAGCATATAAGTAATGAAGAGGTCATTTTTTATAGTAAATGGTCACTTATAACGTGCTGGTAACATTAAGTGCGAACCAAACAGTACCTTGAAGATCTTATTCGTTTGATTTATCACTAAACTAGATTTCTCTAATAGATTCATTGGAATTTCTATGTACGGCACCTTAGAGGCACCCTCTGTAATTCTATCATTGTGTTCCAGCTTTAAAATTTCAGATCATTAAGAGAATTCATCAATTTCGCCGAGATTAGGTCATAACCAAAGTTATTTCCATATCGTGCATTCTGTATTTAGAATGCTCTGGAACTTGATCCATATATTCTTTCCCAAATGCTGCTTTCAGTCCATACTAGGGCAAAACAGACCTAGCAGTCATGATATGGTGGATACGACACGTCTCAAATTGGCATTAGGCAATTCTTCGTATACTAATTTCCCCGTTTTATTTTTGTTATTTACAACAGTTTTATAGCTGAGACTAAATTTTTGCAAGGAAGAATTGAAATACAGTTTGTCTACTCAATGGTCAATTTTTAAACAGCATATCAGAAAAACTCTGTCGCACGTTTTGGCAATCATCGCTCTTAGACCTAGAGTCTTTGCTAATTTCTAAGTTAGCAATAAATGTATGCAACCTTCTTTCTGCTTATTAACCATAGGAATGGGGAACTCTTTCTATCTCAAAAGAGACAGTGTACTTCAGTATAATTGCATGTGAATGTGTTTGGTACTATCCACTAAGTTTTTAATTCAACATGAATGCAGCTACAAGACGTCCAAAGTGAAGTTTACGAAAAGTAATGTTGTATGAATTCTTCAATGGGATAAAATGCTTCATTATTGTAATGAACGATGTCATTTTTGCTCGGTGATCGCCCTGCATGTGTTCCAGTGCCATGTGGGTATGATTCACTGATAAGATAAGCATCAATTACCGGGATACCATACTTGCACATAACATCCACTGCATAAGCGTTGTAAAGCTGGATTCTCTGCAATATGCAAACAAAAATTCTGGATTATCAATAACTAGGTTAGCTCTGCAGTTTAAGAAGCCCGCAGAAAAGGAACCACAAATTTTTTACAAGACATTCTATAAATGAATCAAACATGCACTGAGGCGGAAGAGACGGTAATGTAAGCCACGCTGGTTATCATGCTGGTGCTGGTAAATGCACAAATCTAGTGAAACATTAATTAGATTTATGGAATGTTTAAAGCGTGCACTTTACAAACATTTAAAGGTAAAAGCCAAATGGGTGCAGTTATTCTGCATTAAATATTATCTCTTTTTCTTATATGATGAAGTGATGGGAATTCGGTTTTTGCTTTGAGCACCTTGATATATACAACAAATAAACTGTGACAAACATGGTCAACAAGAAATCATAACTAGTTAATAAATTCTATCTTACAATGTCGTATTAGGGCTTATTTCAGTAATACCAAAAACTCAAAAACCGAGCAACACATCTTTGGCAGGCCCACTTCTATTTGTCTTTTTGCACTATATTTGTGTTTTTGCATTATGAGTCTTTTTTATGAGAAATTTTCGAGTTCTAAAACAGTTGATTACTTAGACTTTTTTTGAGAAAATATGCTTGTGTATGAAAACAACATACGTAATTTGTGAAGAATCTTCTCCAATGTAAATGAGGAAAATCAGCTCTTTCTTTATTGATTGCTGTAGTTGTTTTCCAGATCACTTTTCCACGAAACTTCTTTCCGCCGGCATCATCTTTTTCCGTAACAATCTTTGCAACATTCTCAACCAGTATTTGATAATTTGAGAAATTGGTGCTTTCAACGAAATGTAAGCCGAAGTTTACTATGACTACGCTTTGTTCATTATTATAATCACTTGTATTAACTGTATTTTCAAAGTCGTATAGTATCCTTGTTATGTTTATATCAAACTTGTCCTTTTGAGTTTTTGCTAACGAGACATTTTGTATTTGATAGACCCAGTTGTAGGAAAAGCTGCAAGATCTAAATATGCCTCCGCAAATGCTTTTTCTATGCTGTAAGGACTGTGCAAAAAACACATTCACTGAATCTCCGTATACTATCAAATTTCCTCGTTCTTTTTGTGGCATTTTCTTATGCCTCTGCATCCAACGATCATCTATAAGAAAGAAATATATATAAAAAGCATTGCCCACTTTTGTCGGCAATTTTGATGATTTTCAGTATTTGCTAGTTCTCTGAGTCTCTTTTGCACCAAGCCCTAAATATTTTGTCTTAGGCTGAAGAATTGACAGCCTTGATCTATAACTTCGCAAGATACTGTTCCATAAAAATATTTGTAATGAGAAATCAAATTTTATCATTCAACTATGATATAGCAACCAAATAGGAAGGAAATAGCAACAAGTCGTATCTGTTTTTGGTTCTGGAAACGCATCCAAGTTACATTATTTTTGGTTTTATTAACATCATACATCGAATCTTTAATCCATTTTATTCCAAAGCAATAATATTTTTCACTTTTATCGTCGTTTCATTTATTCACTATAATATTAGAATGATGTTATTTTCAAGTTTGTGCTTCTATGGAAAATAGCATTGATATTAATCACAGTATTTAAAATTAATTAGCGGTATTTAGGGTACATTGAAACCTTCAAATTGCTAAAAGCAGATATACCTTGAAAATTTGGAATCCATTTTGAATCTTTCCATCTCCCTTGACCATTCCACAATATTGTACTTGTGTGGTTGCAACTTGGTGCTGAAAATGATTGGAAATGTTTTCAAAAAAAACCATCTGGTTTTTATTCTTATACCTTAAAAATCTTCACCTTCTCATTTGTACCAGTCTCCCCTTGAATCTGTCCCACCTGGAACTAAAATTACACGTACTTCCTTACAGAATGGCCCCAATGTTCAAACGCTCTCAGAAATCGCTCTCAGAGTCCAGTACGGAAACTTTAGAAAAATTTGCATTTTATCCTTAGTAACTGTAACCTAATCCTAATGTATATATTTAAGACAAATGTATTAGCAACAACGGTATTTTATGCTTTAAGCTGGAAAAGAATACACGATTATTGAAACGAGTTACATCCATGATGGCACGCACTATAACAAGACCTTCTTGCTTCCGGCTAAAAAGAATTTTCCAAATAGAACTCAATAACGTGTAACGGGGCCGCTTTGATAATTTTATAGTTGTTGTGGCAGAAATTCAGGTAGTCAGACTAAATGCTTTTCTCTAATGCTCAAGGGAGGATCTCGAATAATTCCCAAAATTTGTTGAATATTTGACAATAGCAACAACATATAATCTTAAGACACCAGAGGCAAGCAAAAAAGCTCCAATTTTTCTTTACTTATGGAAACTTTGCCACTATTCTCGGAAATCTGTGTCGCTTTCTACCTCTCAAAATGTCTTCAATTTCCCTTCAGTTTTCCAGTCGTCTTGTAAAATAAGTCATTTTCCGTATTTAATCATCAATTTGTTGATTTGCTAAGCCACTGAGAGTGTTCTCTTAGGGGCCACAGACCTGGGGGATAGCTGCCCACTTGCCCCTTTCTCAGAGGTTTGTTTATTCGCTTGAAATCTCGGCCAAGCAATCCAGTACCGCATTTGATTTTACTCAATAACTAGGCTACGTCTGAATGCCCTTTGATGTTTAGGCCCAATTTCCTCCCAAACTCGTTGCTTACCAATCTCATCTAATGCTAATCGCCTTGGTTTTACATCAATCCTGATTGGTGTGCCTTTCAATAGATACATTAGCAGATCTTTTGGCTCTCCAACGACATTTACTCCTTGATATTTTCCTTGTGAATTACCTAGAAAGTATTAAAACAAGTTTTTGTGGCATCATTGAATGATGGTTGTTAATCGACGTTGCCAAACTCTTTTAATATACTGATTGAACCGGCTGCTTTACTTTAGTCTTATAAGTACCTATAACAGAAAAGTCACTCCTATGAATAGAACTTTGCCTATTTCAACTTTGAATTTAAATATTGACTACAACATGGGTTCATTCCATGTAATATCCACGATGGTTATTTCGCCGGGCAACAATAGGACAAGCACCGGACCAATCGTTTAAGTTCCACGCCGGAGAAGTCAGCATGGATAGCATGGAATACACCCTAAGAGCCTGAAGCTTACCTTTTTTGAACCAGTCTCTTGGAGGGTCTCTCAGGCCATTACATAGCGAATAATCCAAATAGATGTGCACAAAGTAAACTCCTTGATCCATGCATAGGAAGATTACATCGTACGTTCCGTTACTATGATCAATCACTTTCGCATTAAGGGACGCTGTACCATTAATTTTAATTCTCCATGAATCACCACCGATGGTCTTTGTAAGGCCCGTTCTTGCTTTCGTTACTATGGAAATGCGGCTGAATTCCCCCGCATGTCTTATGTCTGTATCAGCTATGAAGCTATTTAAGGGATCTGTTTCAAATAAGTCTGGCAATGATTCTTTCCTTTCCCATGTCAGTAATCCTAGGCAAGGGCGAATTATGGCCCTCCAGTTGCCAGTTTCTTTCCCACCTAGACACCACTGCTCAACGAATTTATTCTGGTATATATTATGATCGTAGGAAAGATCGTCTAATAATCCGGCAGGTTCTTTTCCAATAGGTAATATCTTGATGCTGGCATAGTGAATGGCATATAAAAGCACAAGAGAAACAACTAAGATGACAACTAAAAACCTTCTAAGAGAAACGTTGCTCGCAGCTGACATCCAAAACCTGAATTATAAAAGCTATTTGCAAGCAATATAATTGAAGCTGATCAGTTGGTGCTAGAGTGAAGAAAGATTACGAAGACCTGCTTTAGCATAACAGGTGAATAGTTTCAAAGCAAGGTTGCAGTGTGCTATAATAATCTTTGCAGGTAGGTAAAAATTGATAAATTTTTGATCTAAACATGGAAAAAGTAATTTGCCTTTTATTCTAAATCTAAATTTCCTACACATTCCCAATTTTTAATCCTTTATGGCTATAGGACTAAAAAATGAACGATGCATAGTTTTGAACGTGCTTCTTGGAACACAGTGTCTTATTTTTTACATCACTCTGAGCTTCCATTGTCAAAACTCCATTGCTTTAAAATTATTGGCCGTCCTTTGCGGTATCTGATAGGTTCTAAAAACTTGGTCGTTAACAATCTGCAATAGTGATAGCTAATGTAAAACGATAACCAAAGTCTTGTGGGTTAGGAAGTGAAAGGCGAGAATAGCCAATCAGATAAGAGGAACATGTTATAAATAAAACTAAAATAAGATTACACATTAAGTTTATGACCGATGAACGTGCTTTCAGCGTTGTCATCATAGAAGTAGCCTTCATTTTTATGGCAGCACAAATCGGCGTAGAGGAATGAGCTACAAAGCAATAATGGTAACACAAATTGAGTAGAATTCAAGCCCCTTGATTTCTATGTTATTTATGTTAATATTACTTGGGAAGTATTTTTAAAATGAGGGACACATTTTTTAAGGGACTCCCTCTCTAATTTTGTAAATATTCAAAATTTTAGAAAGGGCTGTTATCGACACTCGTGTGTGGCTGTGAAGGAGCAAAATGACGATTAATCTATGAAAATAGGTCAACGCTCTTCTGAAATATTAAAAAAAACCATAACACGTTTAACAGCAATTGTCTGTAAATATGTAACAGCAGTCTTCTTAATATTTTGCAAGGATTGCCAAGCAAGGTCCTGGTGAAGTGGTTGACCCAGGGAAATTACAAATGGACTCAACCAGGCTAGGCTACCACAAAACCAAGCAATCTTCCAATCTTGAATTTTCTCTGCCAACATAAACCACAAACGTCATGAGGAACTTACCTATATTTAATGAGTCAATATTGTGAAGCTGATGGGTAAATACTGTTAGGCCTAACAAGAGGTTATATTTGCAAATGATATTTGGAATGAAGGAAAAACGAATTTGACAGTGATGAGGATTTGCTTACATGGATTTATGCATCAGAAGTGTTTGCAATGATCCCAGCACTCCACCATAATTAGCAAGTGCAGGATTTTAGCATTGAAACTTTAGTGAAACTGTCTCAGTAAAGTTAGGTTTTTCTACCTTTAACGTTCAATCTTCTAAAGTACTACTACGCCGTTCTCTAAAGGATTAATGTTTCGATTAAATCTAGCCTTAAATTTCTTGTTGGTAATGATAATATAATTTTATAAAATGATACCATGGTGACCATTTAAGTAAGATTTGCTGCTGTAACTAAGGGTCCTGTGTGGATCAAAATATGCAATGTAAAAATTTGACCTGCAGAGGTAAAAAACAGTAGGAGCTTATCTTGTGAGACTTAGAAACCAAAAAATCTATTTTCCTTTTGAGAATAGCCAATATGGAGCTAATAAAATGATTTTCTTTTCTAAAGACACGTGTTTTGCCTGTTAAACAATGTAAAAGTTTTTGCAGGTACTCAGCATAGAATATTCTTGGAGTTTTGACATGCAGAAAAATACTTTTTTAAGCCATTCACTAATAAATTTCCATCTCCGCAAATTTTCAAGACAACACCTTTTCATTGTAATTTTGATAAAATTGAAAGAATGCTAAAATTTTAAAAAACACAGAAAACATTATTGTAAAAGAAAATGATGAAAGAAATGTAAATGTAAATGAAAGTTAGGAAAAGAGCTTCCAACAGGTTGATGTTTCCAACAGCATTCGATGATGTGTCAAAGGCATTACACGGTGAATAAACAATGTAAAGAGCAATCAATCATTCAATTGAATTGAATTCTTGTTGTTGATGAATCACGTGACATGGGTGGGTGTTCCATCGTACAGTTTGCGCTCATTCCTTTTCCGCAAAAATCAGCAGCAGGCCAAGTCCGCCTTGGTTCCAACGATTCCTTTCTTTTTTGTCAGTTGGTGATCCGAGGTTACCTAGAATTGCCTTGAAACATGGCAGAACAAGAAGAGGAGTATTATGGTTATTATTATGGTGACGATGAAGACAGGGGACTTCTAGATCCAGCATGGGAGCGCCAGCAAAAGAAGGTAAGTTGTCCTGTCTGCATGTAGACTTTCGTTTTCTCTCGGAAAAGTATATGATTTAACAAGCTAGACCGCCATTATATCGTCTGAATAATCCTTTTTGTATTTGTTATTGTATGCATTACCTACTTTAGCGTAATACCATGCTAATTTGCACTAAATCGTCCTAAAGAACGCTAGTCTTGTCTTAACTTTTTGTCGCCTCATCATTGTGTGTTTAGCACATCAGATGCTGGGGTTATCAAGGCGTTTAACTTGGCATACCCAAACATGGAAGCGAACATCAAATTTAATGCCAATTAATGGTCATATTTTATACCTGAGTATAATTTACTTTAGAAGGTAAAAATCTTGGAGGGATGGGGAGGTGTTTGCTTTCAAACTACACGGGGGTGTACACTCAAAATGGCTATTCCTATCTTAGGCCTATCCTACTCAAATCTCGTCGCGTGATGATTAATTTTTTACTTGTGAACCGCGTATTTGGATGCAAATCTAACGATTTGACCTGAAAAGAATTGTTACGGTTAATCGATGTTGTTTGACATCATCGTATTGATTTTTTAATTTTATTTTGGACAGACGTTCACGGCTTGGTGCAACTCTCACCTCAGAAAAGTAAATGTTCAAATCGAGGAAATTGATGTCGACTTTCGCGATGGCCTCAAACTTATGCTTCTGCTTGAAGTTATTTCAGGGGAAAAGTTCCCAAAAAGACCAGAAAGAGGAAAGCTTCGTTTTCATCAAATCTCAAATGTTAATAAAGCATTGGATTTCATCAGCTCGAAAGGCGTGAGACTTGCTGGAGTTGGGGCAGAAGGTAGGCAAAGATGCGAACGTTTATTCAGCAATATTTATTCGATTGAGTTGTTGAAAAGACATAGATCGTAAAGATCAATGCAATTAAATACAGTTTATTTCATCAGACGTGATGGATGTCGACGTCCTTATTAAAATGGGACTTTAATAATGATCTATATGGTTATGTTTACAAACAATGCTCAACAGGTTATGGTATTGGGTTACCCAGTTTGGTTTGGTAACCACTGGCATAAAGATGAACCTTGAACACTTCTTGACCTTCGTTATTCTTGAAATTGCAACCTGTTGCTAAAATAAGTAAGACTTCCTTGTTTACAGTTTCCTTGTCCGCTGAATATCCAGGAAAACTGATTTGTCAGCCAGAAGACTCAACAGCTCCTATCCTGTATTTGGAAATTCTCTCCAGAATGTACCTATTTTAACCATGATTTATAACTTTTAAAAATCCCTAAATATTTGCTGAATTTTCACCATGTAAGTAGGAAGCCCATAATGTTAAAAAATCAGTGGTTTAAGGGTGGTATTGAAACATTCAGACAAACATTATTTGTGCAACTTGAAATAAGATTATATTAATATATTAACTTTTTCAGTTACTTGTTGCCGGACTCAGTTTGGTCATCTAGAACACACTTACAAATGGATATTGTATATTTAAACATGGTTTCAAAAAAATTTTTTAGCACATAGTATAATAGAATGGTTATTATTATGAACCCATTTTATTTGGCATGAAATGAATTGACTCACACCTGGGGTACCTGTGTAATTAGATCAATTGTTGTACAAAAAGTTTCTAATTTTTTTTGTAAAATATTTAAAGTGTAATTGGTTGATTACACAATCTTTAAATTTTGCAAATGTTACATTCTTGTGGCTTTAACTGCTGCATCTTTGGAAAGTTACATTTAATAGTAAATGCCTTGATGAAAATCTTGCAACTTTTTAAAGTGCAATTAAATGTCAGTTTTGATTAATTTTATATTCACCTAAACTATTTGTTTTTGAACCACGTCTTGCATTCTTTGTGTTATTAGTTCTTATTGCCTCTTTTTGTAGAAATTGTGGATGGAAACTTGAAAATGACGCTAGGAATGATCTGGACCATCATTTTGAGATTTGCAATCCAAGATATCTCTGTTGAACGTAAGTAACCATCATTGAATCAAGTTGGGTTAAGAGTTAAATTTGATCTAGACTAAGGAACCATGGTGGCACTTTAGAATGCTTAACGTAGGAACAACAATGTTTAAACTGACATAGTTCCTAATAAGGCTGTCGATCAAAGCTGAAAACTGGAGTGGTGTTTGAAATTTTTTTGGGGGACATGCAGCCCTTTACCCTAAACATTAAATAATCATAATCATATGAAATATAGCCTAAAGCTATCCTGCATGCAATATGATCTATTCCAGTAGCTTTCATAGACAAAATCTTAGGCAGGCTCTCCTCTATCAGCTAAGGGATATTCTGTCTTGGAACAGGTGTGGATAATAGGTCAATTGGGGGAGTGTGCATGGATTTAAGAGTGATAATAATTTCTTTAAAATTCCGTAAAAAGCTGGTTCATGCTTCACTGTCTCTGTTACTGAATACTCACAAGCTTGGCTGCAAAAGGGCCACAGAATTTGGCAATCTGTAAATTTTTAATATATAATGCTTGGCTAGACCCAACAAGGATGAAAGGAATCCCTTTCTTGAGCCCTTGAGGGTTTTAGTCTTACACAGGATAAACAATACTGCAAAGTAAATGGCAGTTAATGATGGAAATCACCATATTTCATTCTCCATACCATTGTAACTATATATTGTATATAATCATTATCATTACCATCTATGGCAGTAAGGCAATCCTAGTGTACAATAATTTTAAAAGAGTAAAGCTTTTTTTATACTGGTTCAGTGCTTATAAGGATGCTTCCTCAGTTAATATTTCCTTAACAACATTCCAATATTTCCAATGAGCAGAGCTAGAATTACTCCTTTTTCCCTGTGCATATACTAAGACAATATACATTCTTGTGTTATTCTGGTAATGTATGCTCATTATTATGAAGAATTGTTATTTGATGACCAATTCTAAAGGTAATTAATTCAATTTTCCCACAGAGTTCTCATCAAAGGAAGGCCTATTGTTGTGGTGTCAAAGAAAGACAGCCCCATACAAGAATGTGAATGTTCAGAATTTCCATATGAGGTAATGCTCAACAGCTTCTGTAACTCTTATCAGCAGGAATTAAGGGTTTTCCACTTCACATGTAATCCTATCACAGTTTCCCTGTTGACTTTCTTTTGTTCTAAGCTTGTGTTTATCAGGTTAATAAAACACCAGCTGTGAATTAAACACTTAAATTCTGCTGAGCGATGAACTTTGTGGATATCTTTTTATCATTAAATATTAAATATATTGCATCTTGCTTGAGCTCATCAACAAACAATTCCTTGTTAGTTGACTGTTTAGAGAATAATTTTTGAAAACCTCTAATAATTAAAAGCAAACACCACTAAGCAAGCCTGGTGAAGAGACAATTTTGATATCTAGGTCAACTTTTTGCTTAATCTAATCACCTTATCAGCTTTGGTGACAACAACAGCAGCTTCCCTAATCACACATATGTTTCTAATAGCAAGTGTTGCAAGCTGTATATTTAAATATCTATATTTTATATTCTTCTAATTTGTAAAGACAAAGCATTTTAGTATCGAGTTTAATACACTGTTTCAAATTCATCTGAAAAATGAGAGAAATTTGGGAGTTTAGCTCTAAGGAAATTCATGACCACGCCCCTCAAACTATTGCTAAATGTAGTCTTTGCCCCTAGTGGCCTTCTGTAATTTTCTGTGGTTGCAATGGCTTACATTTTTTGACAGTGGGCTGGAAGATACCCTGGGCATTAACATCAATTAACAACATTGGCAAAAGTGTGTATTTGATGAAGTTATGAATCATGAGTAGTATAATGGTAGTCAGAATATGATTTCATTCCAATAACAGATTTTTGTTCTATTTGTTAAAGCTATTCTCTTTACTCATGAAACAATACTCCAAATATTTAAATTTTTCTCAACATTAGTTCTTTAAATATTCACTCCTTCCAGTAATTACAATGCCACTAGTCTATAGATTTTTCAATTTTCTGAACTGCAAGCAACTTCATAAATTTTAGTGCTAAACTCGCTTTTAAATGTGATTAACTAGTTCATCATTTATTTTATGATATATATACACTTTAGATGTTAGTTGGTTAAAGTAAAAAATGATTTTTAATCATTATGGTATGTTATAGTTTTAACTTTGAGAAGTTTGTTAGAAGCCTTAGATTGAAATAGGGAAATGATTAGGAAACCTTTATTACTAGACCTTGCCAAAGGTTTCTCATGGAATAAAATGTGATGTATATAGCATATAATTTTGGGTAAAATATTATAATTAATTTAAGAACATCCCCAGGGTAAAAAATATTGTTTTAAAAAACATGGTTTTGGGACCATGAAAAGTTGTTTTATTGCAAAAGTCTGCTGACTTGTAGAACAAGATCAAGAAAACCCCCCTGAAACAAGACATCTAACTCTATTCCTGATTATTAGCTTAATCTGTATAAATATAAAATACAATCTATACATTTTAGAGCTCTGAGTCCAATGGATTGGTAGATGAAATTGATCCTTTAAGATATAATTTTATAAATAGTCTGTACATTTTAATGCAGCACCTGCTAGTAGAAACCTATCTTTACTCTGTTGTCACCTGTAAAGTGATCAAATAAACGCTCTTATTGTTGTATATGGAAGTCAACAAGACTTTATCCCAATGCACCTCATTGTTTATAATGTAAATTGATCAACCATATTTATCTTTAATTTCTCCTCTTCCCCCTTTTCCCAATTTCCTTGTCCCTGCCCCTTCATTTGACATTCTATTTCCTTTTTCTACAATTTCTTGCCTTATTTTTGATCATACATCAATATCCTCTTAAATGCAGGAGATAATTTTCCCAGGCCTTGCAGCAGCAGTTTCCTTGCCTGTAGCAAATTTCTCAAAATTCCCTTTGGTTTATTTTTAATTCAAATTATTGGGCTCATTCATGCAGAGATTTGAAATTGCATTTAATATTGTTAATCACACTGCCATGTTTTCAATCCTACTTGATTGTTGGTGCTGTAAAAGGGAATTTAGGTTTTGAGTTGTTTTCCTCCTTCGATTTTAGGTTTTTGCTTTCCCTTGGTTAACCAATCACTTAAACAATCACTTCTTTACTTTTTGCAGCTTCAAAGATGGTCTTGCATTTTGTGCCTTGATTCATAGACACAGACCTGACCTGATTGATTATGACAGCCTCTCCAAGGTATCCATAAAACTTTTATTTTATGTATTGTAAAATAACAATTAAATTTACTCAGGAAATCTCTATTAATTTCAGTGACTTAAATCGTAAGAATTCAGAGGGCAAGGCTTGAATCTCATTGTTTTGGGAGTTTCTGTTGCTCTCTTGTATCCTTATTGCTTTCAACAGAGGCATTTTGCTTGTCTTGGATTGGCAGCAACATTTCTTCATGCCTCATGCACTTAGAATTGCAGAAAAAATAGGTCAATTTTAAAAGTTATGGTATCTCTCTTGCTCTCACTCTCGCTCTCTTTCTCTCTCAACAAATATGAATGAATGAAGTATTTCCTATGATTTTTCAAAAGATGTGTTTTCACATCTACACCTCTAAACAAACATCTCTAAACAATTCGTTTCTAAAGATCTTTACTTTTTCAGTACTATTTTGAATAGAAAGATGAAAATATTTTTAATGCACAACTGATTTCATTTTTTTTAAAAATGTATTGGTACATTTTTCTAAGAAAAGACTTTTGTTACTTTTCCTGAACATTTCACTTCTTCTAACAATATAGGTTTAATCCTTTTTATGTAGGTTGTAACACTGTAGCATTGAAGCAATTGCCAAACCTTAGTTACTATCATATTAAACATGTGCATAAATCATGCATGCATACATAACCACACATTCATTTCCAATATACATTCTGTAAATTTTTGCGGTCACCTTTTAATGCGGAAAATAGTTTATGGAATGTTGGAATGCTGCAAACCAGCCCCTCCAACTTCTTGAGCTATTCCAGTGAAAGAACGGCGTCAGTTTGACAGTTTTCATAAAAAAACCTTGAATCCTGTAAAGATAAAAATAAAGATAATACAGTGTGCTTTTTGATAATTAATCTTCTTTCCCCTCATTCGCTTTTGTTTTAAAACATCTTTGGGATGGTTTTGTTGTATTTTAATCCTATTATTGACATTGTCTACTAAGTTTTTAAACGCAGTTTTATGTAACTAGAAGGAAAGGAAAATTTTGTTGGCCTGCAGAGGATGATTCCTAAGGGCTGTTCAAAGGCAGCTAGGCTCTTTTTATTAGAAACCCATCCATAGGAAACCATTTGTAACAGGCTCCGGATACCTTTACTACTAAATTCACTAGTATCAGACCCTTTCTGATAGATGCCGTCTTACATTTTGCTCGTGACTGGTTTGAAGTCAAAATGCCAAACGCGATAAAAAACGGCCTTGGATTGGGTCGAAATGGTTCTCCGTCAATGAAGAATCGTGAACCTTGTTATCGATCTTGAACTGTAATTCTAGGTATACATAGAGCAATATAGCATCTTGCGCACAAATTTATTTGAATTTAAACCGACTTAGTAACAGATCTGGTCCGTGTTTTTTTCAGAGTTAGGAAAACTGTACGGTCACACGGTCACCAGCTGATGGAAGGTCCACGAAGAAAAATAGGAACTCCTATGCCACACCCAAGCCATGCCTATTTTCTATTGTCTTGTCTGGTTGTTTTTGCCTTGTCAAAAATATGTGTGTTGGATTTAGAAGATGGGATTCTTTTCAGACATGTCCTGTTGATTGCTGCGTTGTTCTTCCACAGCCGGCAACTATGAGTTTTACTAACAATAACATCACACCCAGACCATGCCTATAATCTCTGTTAATCAACGATCACTGTCAAAAATGAACTTCACGTGAACCTTTAGGGTTTGCTGCATAACAAGCCAGGGCCTGCTGCCTGGTTATTTTTCTCTCTTACCCAATACGATTTTGATATATCCATGTCTAGCCATCGCCAAACTTTGAATTATCTGTGGTGCAAGCAAGTTTAATCTTTGCATTAGACTTTTGTTGATTAAGGGCTTGAGTGCTCGGGGCTTCTTCTAATTCCTGAAATATATTGGGGGCTTTTTCCTTCGTCCATGACCAGGTTCTGTAACAAGTGCATATGTGAGATAAACATAGTGGATCCATTTATATTATAAACAATGAGGTGCATTGGGATAAAGTCTTTAAAACTTCACTATACAACTGCACAGTTGCGATGATATATATTATGTTTACTAAGGGAATCGACCACCATATAATATTTTAGGTGTACCGTAGTAGGGATGCCATGTTAAGAATTAGTATTGAGGGTGACCTTGGGAGCAGAAGAACATAGGATCGCGCCATTGCTCCAGCCCTCTACTCCACCTTGTTATCTCAAAGATCGCCTTTGCTTTTCTAACTTTTAGACATCTTTAAAACTTAGGATAGTTTCGTAAGCGATAAATCGCAGGATAAAAAATTGTGCAAGGTAGAAATATATAGTCTGCCAAATCGGGACACGTTCTAGCGAGCTGTGGTTTTGTGTTGTGTGGTAAACCATCGAGGCTAGACTCGCAATTCCCTTTTGGTTCAATAAGACTTTGGTATAGTTTGTTCAGCTTGGACCAACATCGGAACTATGACGATCTGTGAAGCACGCAAGGTTAATCTGGGATTAACTCTTTGGAATATTGACCTGCAAAGCCAAATTCCACAGGCGCAGGTTCAAGTCCTGGCCTGATCGACAGCTCTCATTTTGCCTTCCATCTGCGGGATATTATTGCCGTGTCAATCTGCAAAAGCAATCATTTACCTCGAAATCATGGTGTTGCGCTGGGGAATATTTCTGAAATTGTTGTCAGCAAGGACGTACTCTGTTTGCCCAACGTCTTCCTAAAAATTTATCAAAGTGTTGAGCTTGTGCAACTATACCTTATAACGAATAAGTACACTTAAAATCCTGACAGAAATTTACCTCAGACTTAAGCTTACCCCTACTACTCACCTGTTTTAATTTTGCTACTGCTACACAGACTATGATGAAACGATCTGATGTCTTTTCATGTTATGATGGGGCGGCATTTGTAATATGACTAACTTGATGATCGGACGAATTGGAATTATTTTTCTAGCCTAAGAGAATGTAGAGATGAGACCGCATTAACCGGCAGCATTTATTTTCTTATCTCATATAATCATATGATACATATACGATACCATGAACTTTTTTATATCCCGTAATTTTCCAAGTACTGCGTCTGATATTTAGATAGACTTTCTCCTCTGCTGTAAAGGCTTTTACGTCCCTTTATCGCAAACATAGCCTCGTTGTCCAGATCTTCTGCTTGAAAGGAAGAGGCTGGAAATATATACCTTTTATTGATCATAATTGGTTAATAGAAACACTTCTATTGACTACGATGGAAATATATGTTGTTGAAGATGTTGGAGGTTGGGGGGGGGGGGGGGAACTCATGCCTATGCCTCCAGTTTTGCTATAGAAATGAATCTGCACATTTAAATGGTTTAAGACCATACAACGTATCTGTATTTAATTCGGCATACCTGGGAACTGTTGAATGAATCTACTATTAAGCTGTTTGGTGGTGACTGTTCCCAGGAGAAATTGCAACTTGATCCCTCCTTTTTGCTTTTTGTCTCGTATTTGCTCATCCCGTATTGACAAAAAGGCTTTGGTTGAAATTTGTCGATAATAAAGTAATTTTCCTTGGTAAGTGATCGATCTTCTCCAGGAACATTGCAAGCATTACGAATTTTCAGGGAAACATAGATGGTTGCCCCCTTTGAATCGCACATGCCCCTAGTGCCCCACGTTCCAGAAAAAGTTTATATTGGCAATACTGACCTTAATGTCCTTGTGATTCTAATTTATAAAACAGAATTTCTTTCAGTCCCTAATGGTAAATGGATTTTCATCTTCCTACAGGACAACCCATCACGTAATCTTAATTATGCCTTCGAAGTTGCCGAGCAGCATTTGGATATACCAAAAATGCTGGACGCAGAAGGTAATACACAATTTCTTCGTTGTAACCATTTATCTACTACCCCTCTTAAAAAGCCCCGTATATTAGGGCGAAGTATTAATGTAGTTGTTTTTTTATTTGATAACTATTTGTTTGGTTATTTTGCGTTTATTATGTATTTGTTATTTATCGACTCTCGTTTAAAGAATCTTGGATGCAGCTACCGGCCTATTATTAAGTGGGCATTCCATATGACAACACAGAGTTTGCCTCACAAATTTTCTATCGGGCGACAACTACATCTGCAAATACCCCCCTCAAACCTTTTAACCCGGTTTGAAGGACTGTCTGCTGCACGAAAAAAGCGGAAACATGATTTACAATACTGAAAATGATTTCTTCGTCCGTACCAAAATTTATGCTGTATTTAGTGTAATTTGCGAAACTTCTGTTTCAGTTTATGAAAATCAGTTTGAACTATTTCGTTTGAATGTGGTTTTGTGGGTACCACCCAATAGGTGGATTCAGGATTCGATTTTTCTAAATTCTTTTGGAGCCAAGAGATCAGAATGAATTAGATTTCTAAAGAATACACAGTTTGTTATACTACGACCAAACCAAGCCTCGCATTATTAATTAGATCTTGGCTTTTACGTTCGATAAAGCAATGTCTAGGGTCAATTGCAGGCAGAAAATGGATAATAGAAATTCCTTGCGTTTTTGCCCCGACCAGTACT
This sequence comes from Catostylus mosaicus, assembly GCA_964019065.1. Taxonomy (NCBI): domain Eukaryota; kingdom Metazoa; phylum Cnidaria; class Scyphozoa; order Rhizostomeae; family Catostylidae; genus Catostylus; species Catostylus mosaicus. Next base: position 11,625,678 of record OZ025187.1, read on the forward strand.
GCATTCCTTAAAAAAAAGAATATGAGTATTCATCATTTTCTATTGTTAAATATGGGGCTGAAATGAATGTAGTCCTACCGCAGAGCCTTAGATTGATCAACGAGCTTATCAGATCTTTTCATAACGACAATATTCCTCAAACAAATATTTTCATTTAGTGACATGTTAAAGAATCACGCCTTATGCAAATACTCATTACAAAAGTTTCATGCCTCATCAAACAATCATGTCATGTCGTCACGTATCTCTTATCCTTTTCACATCTAGTTTAACAATCTTACTTAGATTTCACCTGTTTATTAGCACAGGTGCTCCCTTTTAAATGTACATTATATCTTTGATTCATTGCAAGGCAAACTCCAACGTCTATTTATCAATATAATGGTTGCATTCGGTGCTTTAATCATTTAGCAAACGCCCGCTCATTTTATTTACAATACTAGAAGGTATAAACGTAGTTATCTAGGCTACATTACAGTACCCCCGGCCCCACAACGACTGCAAGCAGCTATTGTGGCAAACAGTCAGATAAAAATCATCGTTGCAGTTTATGTAATTTAATGCCAATCTGAAGACTAATTTTAAAATTTTTACCAGCAACCATGTACAAACTCGCACAGAAATTGATATTTATTTAGCTAAATGCAAATCTATATCACGTGTGTAAGAATGTGACGTTGCGGATTCTTATTACACAAGGGTGATAATCTTAATATTGTGTGAAATGTTTTAGTCATTTGAAAGCTACTTACTTGACCACCAATAGTTAACCACTAAATTGACACTCGCGAAAGGAAGATTCTTCAACTCCAAAAACCTTGCAGAAGTCGTTTTCTCCAACGTAGTCCTTCCTTGAGTAAATTAATTTTGCATCGATCCCAACATTTTGTTCCTTCTTCTTTCTTTCTGTTGATGATAGATCCTCTCTTTCTGTTTCGTAAAGAAAACTTTAGCTTATAAACATCAAGGCAGACGAAATGGCAGGCAGATACATGGGCAGATAGACGAACTTTATTTGTGGAGAACAAGCCGAGTTAACCGAACAGCTACTCTCCCCATGGTCCTCTGTACTGACTATGACATAAGAATATGATACAATTGTTTAAAAATGTCCTTCAAGTTTCCAAAAGGCCCGGTTGCAATCTTATTAAGTAAAATTAAATAGCTTTCCGTTATAAACTTAAAATAAAATTGTTATTGCTTCTAGACATGGTTCAGAGTGTGAAGCCTGACGAACGAGCTGTGATGACCTATGTCTCTTGCTATTACCATGCATTCTCAAGCTCACAAGCAGTAAGATGATTTTCTTGATCTATAGATAAATTTGCAATTTATTTTAGGCAACCAAAGATGCTCCGTATCGGCCGAGAAGAAGTGGGGCCATTATTGCATTACTAGAAAGAAAGTTGGAGGGGAAGGGCCTATCGTTAGATATAAGGAAATGCTTGGAACAGATGTTTAGCAGAATATTGATGTTTTTAGTGCAACCCATTCTCCTATTACATGAAGCGTGTGTTTTCGCAAATAAACCTTTTATTAGTATTCTATTTGATTGCTGTGAAAGGTAAATTTTTAATGATGATATAATCCAGTTCTAACAATGTTTACAATCTTTGCGTTTCTCACACTCGGATTCAAAGGAATTTAAGATAACAACTCGTCGAAAGTCATGTATACTTTTGGCCTAACTTGTGCTTAGCTTTGCCTCACGCATATCACGTGTTGCACACCAAATGTATTTTGCGAAAAGATGTTATCCTTTGATATCTTAATGTGACATTTTTTCCCAATAGGCTGAAACTGCAGCAAAGCGTATTGTGAAAGTACTGAATGTCAATCAGGGCAATGAACAAGCCATGGATGAATACGAAAATCTGGCGTCAGATGTATGTAATTTTTATGTTCTGCTTTCTTTCCTGAAGTAGAATGACACTGGAAACTTCGTTCGTTGCAAAATAGAACTTAAGCTTTCAGTTAACTGAGTGCTGCAGAAGCCCAATTAGCTAAATTACTTGCAGAGGCGGATGAAGTAATACGGGTGCAATTTGTGCTTGAAAATACTTGGTTGAGAATATTCTTGGATCCACCAATCCCTTAATAGATGCCAACCGCAATCAAATATTTCTCTACAAGCAAATAGTATGTTGTAAATATGAACAATCCCTTTGCATGAGGTAGAAATCCATGCCCACCAATTCCTTTCTCATTTATTTCTTGTTTCAATCGTGACCCGTCCCCCGTCATTATCACTTTCCAATAAGATAAAACATTACCTAAAGAGGTCGTTAGCTGTTTCTTAATTGATATTAAATTATCTTTTGCCATCGCAATTAATATTTTCTTTAATCCTATTACAGTATTTAGTTTTTCTTGTGAAGAACAACAAATTTTGATATTAATTAATATAGTCTAACTGCGCACTGTTATATTCCGCAATGTGTGTTTTACATTTTTCTATCTATATCTTATATAACAGGAATACATTTAAATCTAATTTGATCAATTCACGCGCATATGCTAGGACTTTGTTGTCAAATTGATCTGTTTACTTCTTACAATTGCCAAATATTAACCCATTCCTTGATACAATCCATGACTAGTTTCGCTGGCTGGTGTTGACCTCTACGCTATACATTTTGTCTCTGAGCATAAATGATCGTTTTGCTCTGTCTACAGCTTTTGGACTGGATAAACAAAGTCGTCCCATGGTTGAACAATAGAGATTTAGATGACAATACTCTCAAAGGAGTCCAGGTAAAAGTTTTTTCATTATTATGAGTTTTCTTCTTCGTTTTTTAAATGCAAGCCTCAGGGTATGAATGCCTCAGATGTTGACAAGAAGTAGGGCTAATGGAAGTAAATGACAAGTTACTGACGGAAACCACATGAGGAAATGTAATAGCGCGCGTGATTGGTTGTTTGTTCTCTTGTCAAAGACGTTAAACTCGGAACGCCGTGTAATCCAGTATATATATATCATGTACAGTGTCATAATTTTTCTAATTTAAAATGAGAACAATTCGTCATTTTGTTTTGTTTAAGTTATGGTGGTCTTTAGTTCTTTTAGATAATAGAACACAATGTATTTTAGTGTAAGCTGTTGTATGCAATGAAGAAAAATCTCGTCAAATGATGTACTGGGAATTATGCATCATGGAGACCCAAGTGCATCATAATCTATTATTTTAGATTTTTCACAGATGAGCGTAAGAAAGCTGTTCTTATATCTACCATCATAGTACTTAATACCCCTACCCTACCTCTGTTAGTTAATAATGCCCCAACATTTCTAAAGGGATTTATCCTTAGAAACTACCCAGTAGATAAGAGATTTAAGCTTTTAATTGCTATTGAGGCATTAAAAGATTTGTTGCCTTCAATTTTAGGACAAACTTGAAGAGTTTAGAAACTACAACAGAAATGATAAGCCACCTAAAGTTCTTGAAAAGGCACAACTGGAGACTCTGTTTAACACACTGCAGACGAAATTGAGACTGAGCAACCGTCCTGCTTACCTTCCATCAGAGGGCAAAATGATTAACGTAAGATGATTGTTTTGTGTTGTATTTCATGGTCATCTCCATGCGAAATGTATTTATACTATTTCTACAAGACAGCTATTTAGCTACTTAACAAGGACTAAGAAGAACTTAGTAAACTATTTAGTTAAGATTTTTTACGAGCAGCAAAATGTTAAATAACTTGGCGTACTTTAAAATTTCCACATGCGAACACAGGGCCGTCTTGGTTAGAAAAGGACAAAATTTTGGCACCCTAGAAAGGCATAGGGAGTACCCTTATCTGAACCCGACGAAAAAATGTGCCCGCATAAACATCTGGTAATGCAAATTATAGGCAGCACTATTACATGTCACATTAAAGTTCATGTTGCTGGAATTCGCTGTATTCAGGTCTGCGATCATAATGATCTGCAAGATTTATGTCTGTGTCCACCATTATGCGTTTTCACCAATATTTTGCACTGCTGGAATATTCAATATGGAGAATCAAATACGCTTTTGTAGATGGGAAAAATTCCTGCAGCCCCTTACTGGCTATATCCACTTTCGTCACGCGCCGAACATGTTTGCATTATGATCTTATCGTTTCTTCACTATGCGAGTAATGCGCTGAGATACTATCAATCTACTTCATCCCTTTAGCCCGTTATCATTTCTAATCACAAGTACTTTCGTTGTTCTAATATCTCCGATTGGATTCTTCGGTTAGTGGTCGCCATCTATATTCCAATCTCTTTGTACTATTTCGAAAATCGTGTGATAATAGGGTCGGTAGAATCTTCAGCAATTAAATATTCAGCGTCTAGTTTCCCATCATTTTTACTCTTTAATTGACCTGCACTTACTCGTCGCACGCAAGGTATAAAGTAGACAGGTAAGCCTGGTAGGATTTTTCTATGAACCGATTAAGGTATAAGCTGCAAAAGTGAATATTTTGAAAGTATTACTTTGATGCGATAAATAATTCGAAAATGGTATTCGAGCATTTCTGTCATGGTCAAAAGGCTTGAATTGCTGGAGAATGAGTGAACAAATGACGGTTTGTGCTGTTGTCAGGTTAATGGCAACTCGATTAAATCTTGTATGCCTGCCCATAACATATATCATAATATTTTTCGCATTACTCCTCTGTGCGTATATTTCATTGACTTGTTACTGATTTATTATTCTTCAAGCGACGTTTATGTCATGCCACTTGGAGCATGATTCAAAACATTAACTTTCTCTTTATTGTTGACCCTGATTTTGCCGAAATGCCGCCTTGAAGATTTCTCAGGCCTGACCTTTACACTGTAAGAGAATCAATCCATACATCATTTTGAAAGGATGCAATTCCAAATGTATTTTTAAGTAACGATGCATTGTTTATACAACTCGTAGAATCACAAGTTTTAACATTTTTACAATTCTAATTCTCGAATGGTAGCCTGGAAAAAACAAGTAGACTCAATGCTTATATTCAAAGTACATTGATTCTCAATTTTAATTGTTGCTGAATTTGGTACATGGTACAATGACCCTTTTTTGAGGATATATCTTTGATAAGAAAACCATTCTGTCCATGGCAGAAGTATCCTGTGCGTTCAAGTAAATGTATTCGTTGACAAATCCAAATCATAATTTGATCTATTATTTTAATCTAAGGGTTTTAGCTAACTTTTTGGACAACCCTCTAATTAATAGGTTGGTCTTTTTGGAAAAAATTTGATGAACTGGCATGCAGGATGTCGTCCGCTGTTGATCATTTTCTATAGCTCAAAGCAAAACTGCCCTTTGCCAACTATTATTCTAATAAACTTTTGTACGTTGGTTTTGGCCCTAAGAAATTAAAACAAATCAAGTACGAATACAAGACATTTGATTGAGTAACCATCGTCCTGCATGTTGCATGCAAGAGTGCTTATCCCTGACTTGGTGATTATACGAGATTGAGAGCCATAGCCTTCTTATCGTAGATACTTGGGCTATACAATAGCATTAAGCACTAGCAATTCAAGTCTAAAGCGTGTTAATTCTGAACTAGCTTTTAAATACTGAATAGTAGGCCTAATTCACCGTTTACACGTAAGCCCACCGTTCCCTGTTTATGCAAATCTAAAATCCGTTTCTTGAAAATGTTGTGTTTCTTTACTCACTAATGTTTTGTATCTGCTCAATATGTGTTTTTGATTTTGCCGCTTTAGGACATTAATGGCGCATGGAAGGGTCTGGAAGATGCTGAAAAATCATTCCAAGAGTGGATTCTTGCTGAAATGAGACGGTATATTTCGAAGCTTAGTTTTGCTATTTAATCATTTCTCCCAGCATCGCTGATAGCTTTACAGTTGCGTGAAAAACCAGAATTTTGATGTTTCATATTTCCAGTGTTTGTTTGTCCGTTTGACTCGGAATGTTTAAAAAGACGAGGGGTGGCTGGGTAGACTGTAGAATATGACAGCAGCACACCCGCTCTTGAAAATTTTGCAAAATCCGGCACCATTTGGAAAAGGCCCCTGTATTTCTTTAAAGGTTAATAGCTTGACAACAAGCACGCTTGTTGTAGCCACAAATTTGTAGCTTTTTCCCATAATGTTGCTGATTAACATCTTCACATGACTTACTGAGTTCCCATTTAGATGTTAATTGGGCTATTTTGGGATGCATGGGCTGCCTAGTTATGCAATCTAGCTAATTCTCTCGAATCCCTGAGAATGTTGGCTGTTAAACTCGGGCAGTACTGTAAGTCCTCTAATAAGTCTTCAAACTCGTTTAAGCCGGCAGCCTCTCTTAAGCTTTCAAATGAAAATGGCAAATATTTTATAGCACTTATTTAAAGAAATCAGACCAAAATTGCATAGCCATCGTTTCAACGAATCTTTTTGTAAGAATGCTAATAGAGTTAAGCAGCATTGATTGCTAAGATCTCAGCAATGTTGGCTAATGCTAGGATAAAGCTGTTTATTTAGAAATGGGGGATATCGTTTGCCTTAACCCCTTCACCTCCGGACGGGCATATGGCCCACTGACAAAAATCGTAAAGGATAATTTTCAGGGAGTAAAGTACAAAATATTGTAATTGTTCTGATGGCAGTATTCTATAATAGTTTACGCTTCCACATAATTTGCTTGACTTTGCTACCCCTTGAAAAGTGTAGATTTATATGGGTTCCGACAGTTGAATGAAAATAAATCCGGGTGCGAAAGGGTTAAGCTGCTAATAATATTATTGCGGTATATTTTCAAATCTTACCTTGCTTTAAAAATTGGGCAAAGCTATGAATTCTATTTTGAATTCCCCCTTTATGTTTCATTACAGGCAAGATAAGGTAAATCTAATTAAACCCCAAAGAACATTTATAGATTTACAGTCAGGAGTTTGTGTGCTAAATATTTGGATTCGAGACTAACCTTTGATCTTAAGTCAATTGACAGGCAAAGGGTATTTTCGCAGATTCTGACTTGTTATGTCATTGCCTTTATCTTACTTGATGCCTTTATTTTAGCTTGGAACGATTAGATCATTTGGCTCTGAAGTTCAAGCACAAATGCGACATCCATGAGCACTGGACCGCTGGAAAAGATGAAGTTTTGCAAAAACCCGATTACCAGGATCAAGGATTATCAGCTTTGTTGGTATGTTGATGGACCGTGCCTCCTTAACGTATTGGGTAATGATGCAAGGAGAGGAACTACCCTGACCCGCAAATTCGCGAAATTTCTTGCCAAGTATTTATTGACCGGCATTGATGACAGGAATATTGCAGGAATCCGTAAGAAACTACTTGCAATGTTTATGATGCAAGGAGAGGGTGTGCCCAAATACATCTAGTCATGATGTTCCTTCATGATTTTATCTATAGAGCCTGCATTGATCATATGAAAATACCCATATTTCAGTAAGCAATGCTGTCTGCAACTACAGGCAGAATTTTGCTGTATTACCAGTCCTTATGATGATGTTTTCTTAACTGTTGACCGTTCGCTTCAAACAGGCTTTGAGGAAGAAACATGAAGCATTTGAGAGTGACCTGGCGGCTCAGCAAGACAGAGTTGAGCAGATAGTTGCCATCGCCCAAGAACTAAAGTAAGTCAGTGCATTTGCTGGTCCACTATTCCCTGTCTACTATGAAATCTTGATATTTTTTTCCCAATGATAACTTTATGTTAATCGTTTCAAAACGCATTAAAATATTACGTAATCTGAGTGCTTTTTGGCACCAGCTATGAAAGTCAGTAATAAATTAAAACACATGAGAAGTTAATATATATATACGATGTATATATATAGCTTATATATATATATATGAACCCATAAGCTAGCGAACAGCCAGGATTTCTCCTTTTGGGTCCAAACAAGAACATTTTAATTTTCAAATTAATCGAGAAAATTGAAATCTGTCGCCACCTGGACTCGAACCAGGGTCTCTCGCATTATTTTATTATAAATTATAATAATTGCTATGATATATATTTTCATTTCCAAATGATTTAAAAAGGGTGCCTTTCAGTAAATGTTGGCTTTAAAGGGAACTTCTATTTTCTTTACAATTTAACGATTAAAAGCAAACTTTTTCTTATATACCATTATCTTAAAAATATCACGCACGATATTTTGAAACACAAACATAAAAATGTTTTAAATGGTTCATAACTATAGTTTTTAGCTAACTTATACTGTCTTTAGGTTCTAGTTTCTTATTTGTGCAGAGGAGTGAGCTAGAACCCTGCAGATACTGCTATAGTCTAAAAGTTACATTTGGAGGAAATTGAATTGTGGTCTGTCTGTGTCTCATTACTTTGTGTCTTTTTTCAGTGCTTTAGAATACAGTAAAGTTGATGAAGTCAATGCCAGATGCCAGGTAAGGGTTAGGTAAACGTTTGAAAAAGGCCTGTTTCCTCCATTTATTAGATTCAGCTGTTCAAAGTTTTAGAAATACGAACCCTCAGTGAAGCAACGTTTCGAGTTGTACGTGCATCAGAGGCATAGTTAATTCCAGACATTAATACTTCTAGTTTGCGTGATTTTTTTGTTATCAAAAACCCAACAAGTATATATAGTAATTCACCTGTTAATGAGTAATGCAGTGGATTGGGAAACTTCCCATCATTTCTGTTTCTTACGAAAGCTTATCGTTTTCTCTTTTATTACATCATGATATTGCATTTCAAAGAATTTCATCGGGGGCCCAACTAATGCCATAGTCCTTTACCTGTTTTTGAAGCAGAGCTTATGGTATATGTTTTCATGAAAATGCTAAATGGATAGCAAAACTGAAGGAATGTGCTACGTTGCCCAAGAAAGGTATTTCAAGCATAAGTCGCATCTAATAACTGATATGAAATCACAAGTCATAAATAAAATAATGCATTGTCACTAAGTTATTTCTTTTGTCCTTGGAGTTCTTTGTAGATGGCGTACCCCAAGTAGATAAACGCGATTCTTGTTTATATTGTCCTATCTTTATTGCTTATAGAAAATTTGTGATGAATGGGATAATCTTGGTCAGCTCACCGGACAAAGACGTGAAGCCATTGAGGTGAGATCAAAGAAAATTTTGCCTTTGTTTAGGTTTGGGACGCATTTTTTCCGCTTTTCCGCGAAATTTTGGGATTTTCTGTTTGAGATCAAGTAAAGAATGCTGGAATTGTTATATTTTATACTATTCTGTTTCTGATATTCATTCTGATATTAAAGTAACATAGTTAATGCTCATCTGTCACATCTTTATGCTACATTATTGCGGCGGAATTTCACCTGGCACGCATTACGTTCCACGGTAATACTTTCCTTTCATCATCGCGTTTAGAAATTCGTAATTTTCATCTTCCTCCGCAGGCACACATTGTTGTACAAGAGAAGCTTGACAACATGTGGCTAGAATTTGCAAAGCGAGCAGCAGTGAGTTTGTTAATTTTTGTTTTCTTATGTTTCTCAGCCATCCCTTTCCTTTCTTGATACTCTGATGATTGCCTTTCTTATTCTCCTTGCTTATCAAAGCTTGTCCCATCCTTTGCTTTTAAAGAACGTATTTTCTTGCATCCATCAGCCCCCCATTACATATCCATTTAATCATTCTCACATTGTCCGAAAATGGCTTCCAACACCCAAGGATAGAACAGTTTCGTACAACTATTAACATTTGGTTGCGAGTTTTTGGACCAATGAAACTGACTTTTCATTTTTTTTCATCATCTGCCATCATCTATCATTAATCAAATCATTAAATTGTATTCCGGCTACTTTACAGTTTCTCTACGTGTATATCGATAACTTTATAGTCCAGAAGCGGTTTAGTTTTAATCATACCTATAACGAAAAGATTGAATGATATTGGATCAACTCATTCAACCAGTTCTATGATTCCTTCGTAAATGTGCGTAATATAAATGCACACTAATGGCAAATATGCTGCAGTGTACATAACAGATCATTAAGCTGTAGACCATATTTCCCTCGACGAATCCGATAAACATGATCTTGAACCAAACTATATTGTTACCATTGTATACTACACATTGATGCTGCTGTTCGTCAAAGAGTAGATAAATAGGCAATCATACTAATAATTTCCTTTTTAATCTTTTTCTAGCCATTTAATAATTGGATGGATGGTGCCAAAGAAGACTTGATGGACATGTTTAGGGTTCACAAACTTGAGGAAATTCAGGTAAAATTTAGCCCTATAAAAAGAATATGCTGGAAACGAAAGCAAAAAAACATATCCATATACAGTTGGATGTATCAAAATACACTTTCACATCAAATTTGTCATGCAATGCTATTTGTTGAGAATCGGTTCGTTCTTTTCTGCTTTGTTACAATAGCAAGAACGTATTTGAAAATTAAATTCTCGACGTACTCATTCTTTCATTCGGAAGCATTATTAATTTTAGTAGTTATTCTTGTTAGTAGGTACCATTGATGTTTTACAGGATCTTAAAGATGCTCAAGAAACATTTAAGCAGAATATGCCTGCTGCAGAGGAGGAATTCAATTCGATTATGAATCTTGGCAAAGAGGTTGCTGAGCTTGGAAAAGGGGTAGAGAATCCATACACCCTCATAACAATGGATGTACGTATTCATCGTCTTACATTTAACTGCTGTAGGAGCAGTAGATTTTAGGAATAGCTGGGGAATAGTGTCTCCAGGATAAGGCTCAAGAATTTTCGACTGCCTAGATATTAAGATGAAGGTCTTTTCGTAACAACTATGATAGACATTATTCTCCAGATCGTAGTACAGCATCATGGTCCACGTTTCTTTATATGCTCGTAAATGATTACCACTTTAGTAACAATAAAAACCACAAAGGTACCACTGGGAGCATGGAACTACATAATAATCCTGTGGCATTAGCAATGAAAGTCAGTTCAAAAAATCGATGTCAGGCGATGCAGGGTAATGATGATTTGTATGATTGTCCACGTTTAATTGATTGGAAACATTTAGAGCCAGATTGTTGTTCATATTTCAATGGAGTATTGGCATACTTTTATTAACAATACTATTGATAATTGTTTAGGCGTTACAGTCTAAATGGAGTCAAGTGTTGGAACTCGTGCCAAAGAGAGATCAGATGCTCGAGGATGAAATATCAAGACAACAAAGTATCCTTTACGATATAAAAAGTAATATTTATATATACTTAAAATATGAAGCTTCTAGGCTATGAGGACATTCTATAACCCTAAAAGCCTTGCATATAACAAGGATTCACTGCTAACTGTCGTTGACTGAATCAGGGACATTAACAGGGGGAAACAAAAAAACAGTTTTATGACGAAGATCAACCTTCTGTACATTTATCATGGCAATCAACCAGCCAATCAATCAATGGATCAATCAAATCAATCAATCAAATCAATCAAATCAATCAATCAAACCAATCAATTAGTCATCGTTCACGTGGTTTTTCTGTGGTCCAATTTTCCATTTGATTTTGGATTAAGAAACTTTTTGATTTTGAAACAAGCAGAGAAGAGATTGTTTTCTCACATCTAAACAGAAAAGCTTCTTAACTCTCGGCTTTCGAACGACACGAACTGAGCGAACGAACGACACGAACTGAGAGTTGCGAACTTCTATTTCTCACGTGGCCTACTTAATGCATGATATAACATTTCCGATTTTAAATAAAAATAGGTATACTTGCTGTTAAATCCTTAACCAAAAAACAGACAACGAAAAGCTTCGTTTACAGTTTGCAGACCAAGCAAACAGAGTGGGCGCTTGGGTTCAGGATAAGTCAAGCCAACTTATTGATATTAGTCTTGCTGGACAAGGAACTCTTGAGGTTTGTACACATGTATCTTCTGTATACTGACCTTGCTTCTAGTTTTATTTAGTTTTGTCGTTATCTGGATGTGGGTCTTTGCCATTGATAAATTTCAAGCTTTCTGTTATTTCCTTCGTGAGAATTTTCCCATTTTTACAGAGGTTGAAGAATTTTAGTATATATTATTTGAATTCTTTTTTATGAGTCATTGAAGATTATTAAGAGCTCTTGATATAAATGAGTTCACCCAGGTTTGCACTAGCAAAAACATTTTTAAAAGTATAGTTATAAAAGGATTTGAAGAATATGAAACGTTACCCATGATAGATCAGGAAAAGTCTTTGGCACAAGCTTTCACTGTTACCACGTTTCCAGTCTTCACTTTGTGAACATTTACCTTCTTTTCCCTTTCCCCTTTCTCTTGTATTATCAATCAATAGCTTTTCTTAATGAGTCTCCTGGCTGCCCCACAAAAATTTATGGTGATATTTTAAAAAACTTTATTTCTGTTATAAGAAAAATGAAGACTCTAAGTTACTATCAATTTGGACTAGATATTATCTTTTAAAATATAACTTGACTGTTATTGATTGCTTTATTTACTCTTTCAGACGCAACTTCAAATGCTGAAGGACATTGAACAAGATATTGCAAATTACAAGCCAAATATGGATGGTCTAGAGCATATCAACCAGGTAGGCTAATTTTTGTGGTTTCCAAATAGCAAAAGACTAAATTATATTGTCAAATTAAGATTATAAGCAGGTATCAACAGAAGGGGTTTTGAAGCTGTGGACCGGTTATCTTTTTAAGCTTTTTGAATTTTTATTCCCCATCCAACACTTTTTATTAGCTGCTTTTATTTCTATTTTCTAGCTTGCGCAAGAAGCCATGATTTTTGAAAACCCACACACACCATACTCCATGGAGGTGAGGATCATGGCTGTACTGCTTTGCCTTGTTGTTATTGGTAACCAAATATTTGCAGAACTGTATAATAGGCATTGTTTTGTGTTTCTTTGACAGCACACTTATCTGATGGCATAAATGTAATTGTTGCAGTGGTTAACTTAGTTAAGTGAGGGCTCCCACGATTTGAAGTTATCATGATTAATCGCAGCCTTACAAACCATCTACGACCTCAAAATGTTCGCCTCGAAGCGCGATCTTCTTAAAAGTTCTAGTAGCAATGTTAGCGAATCCTCTACAAATGCTTTAGTTACAAGCTTTCTTTAGACTCTTTGTTTGGTCCTTAACAGATATCATGGGCCAATCTTGCTACTTCTGTTTGTGCTAGGCCTAGCTCTGTTTTTGTAGCAGTAGACTCAATGATGCTAATTTTGTAAAAAAAAAGAAGCTAAGTAATATCACAGATTCTTTAAACACATTGTTTTTTTAGGCTCTGAGAATCAGCTGGGAACAACTCCTTACTGCCATTGCAAGAAACATCAATGAGATAGAGAACCAGGTACATTTTTTTGCTTCGCCATGGTTTATTCTAAATCCAGTTTAAATTTCTTTACATCAGAAATAGGGTGAAATTCTAGGATAATAGATTTCATACTGTAGCCCAAAGCAACCATGATTTTATCGAAATTCCAATTGCAAACATTGATAAAAATGTGTTAACAGACGGGGCTGTTGACTTTATAACAACCTATTTTCAGATGTTTCATTTTCACCATTTGAGATAAGAATAGAAAAAAAACGTAGCTTCTGTTTTGAATATAATTTGATATAGCCGGTTTAAGAAATAAAGTTTTCAACGAAACAGCTACATTTTTACGTGATATGTGAGTGTAAGATTCTGCTTAGATGAGCAATGACTTGATAAGGAAGCAATCTGCTCTGATCTTATGCATGTGGCGTATTATTTCTTTCAATCCAAACTTTTATTATGATAATGCTGAAGTTTTTATAACAGATGTTATCACGTCATCACCTAGTCACCTCCTAAGCTTCAGTACATTACATTTTTTAATTTCCGTTGGCTTCGTATGACAGGGGATTAACAGAACTTGCATCAGATAAAAAAGGTGTTATCTAGACAACATAAATCAAGAAAAATTTACATCGCTACTTGAAAATTTGCAATGAGAGGTTCAAGTTACTTTTGAACTTCATAAATATATATCCTGCATTGTCTGTTTTGCATAGATCTTGATGAGAGATTCAAAAGGAATAACTGAAGAACAGTTGAAAGAATTCAGGCAATCATTCAATCATTTTGACAAGGTACTTTCCTTAATCAATGCCAAACATTTGTTTCTTATTTTTCTTTGTATTTGGATGCTTGCTTTTTTCAAAAGTCAAGCCCAGCATTCTCTCGATTTTCTAATGTTGCGTTAATGTGTTGTTGTGTTGTTGTGTTGTTGCCGTATTTTTTGCTGTATATTAGTTAAGTTGAAATTCGCCTTAGAATCACGCCTCTTGTTCCCATTTTACTTGCAAAATCTCGATATTTAACAGGACCGAAGTGCAATGCTGGAACCACACGAATTCAGGCAGTGCCTTGTTAGTTTGGGCTCCAATGTTGGCCTTGATGAATCGGTTTGTAGACAATATTTACCTTTTAGTTATTTTCGTAAGCTTATCTAAAGTTGAGGTTTCCATCTCGATATAGGAACAAAGAGTATGCCTAACCTACCTCCTCTCAGATCGTCTTGTTACAGAAGCCACAAATACATTACGATCAGTTTGACAGGGTCTGGGAACAACGCAAATTTGTTCTAGCAGCCAATAAAGATCAAGATTGATCATCTTTAGCACTAAGCCCAGTGTTATTTTAATAGTTTTATGAATTTGATGTTTTGGTAGAATTTGAATCTTGTTTTCAAGCATTTTAAATTAGACTGCACTTTGTCTACTCCCGTTTAGACGCATTCATATACAAACAAATTAAACGTTTTGCTAAAGTTATCATTTGTTTTGTATCTAGGGTGATGCAGAATTCCAACGTATTATGATGCTGGTTGATCCAAATGACACCAAAAGAGTCACATTCCAAGCTTTCTTGGACTACATGACAAGGGAACAAGCAGATTCAGACACGGCTGAGCAGGTCATGGAATCCTTCAGAATTTTGGCTGGAGATAAGGTGAAGTTTTTTGCGAGAAATTAATGACCTAAGCTTAAGCAGCATATATTTGAATGGAACCACACCTGAACAGTTTTTCGTACAAATAAGCGCGGATGCAAGACAGAAATTGCGACACTTCTTCATTTTGACAATTTGTTTCAGCAGAGGGAGTTCACATAACCGTTCTGTTTTCTTATGAATTGATTATGCCCAATACCGATCACATCATAGTCAAAGTCTTATTACATCCCAGGACAAAAGATCTTTGGAGTTTGTGCTGGCCAGGAATTAGTATTTCAACTACTTGTGGCGTAGGCTACATCCACCGAGTCACAATATGCAATCCTCAAATTAGGTAAATCTTGTTTTGAACCCAATCTAATGAGCTTCTGTTCTCTTTACAGCCATTTATCACAGCTGATGAGCTGCGCAGAGAACTGCCTCCAGATCAAGCGGAATATTGTATTGCCAAAATGTCACCTTACGCTGGTCCGGATGCGGTTCCTGGAGCACTGGATTACCGCTCGTTCTCCAGCGCCTTGTATGGCGAAAGTGATCTGTAATGCCGAGTACAATCAACTACATTTAGAAATCTTCAAGAAGACATTCAAAGTTAGCCGCTTCTGCTATTTTTTTATGGAGACTCAGAAGGCAAAATAGGGAGTGACTAACTGACTTTTGTGAACTGCTTCCACGATTTAATTTCCATTTTTCTTAGATTTATCAGCAACTTCTCTTCAGAAAATATTAAGATTCCCAATCACCTCATCGCTATACAGCTGATTTTTTCTATTGTTTTTTATTTCAATCAAATAATAATCGTATTTTTGTGATTTTTTGGGATCAGTTTAAGCATAGTTAGGGATATGACGTGCTTTAATCAGTTGTATAATAACAGTCTTTTTCTCAAGTTACACTCTTGTTTTTTTCCCAAACCTGCTTTGAACTGTCAACTTCTCCTTCATATCGAACTAGAATTCCCTCGAAAATCCCTAATTTTTAATCTGGGTAATTCTACAAAGTTTCAGAAGCCTACCATATTGGGCCAAAAGTTCCAGATACCCAGCATTTTAGGCCGAGAAAGGAAATCTTGACCATTGGAGGCCAAAATGTGAGCTGTAGCTTGACTGCAGAGCTTTTGTAAATTTCTTGCATACTACCTGAGGCTATAAGCTTTTATGTTTTAGGTGCTTTTTATGAATACTACTAGATTTTTCAACTCAAACTGAGTAGCTTACAAATTATGTTGTAATTTCAACATGCTTTGATTAAAATTTAAAAAACTGCATTAAAGTTAATGCTGTAGATTATTGTTTTGTTTTGCTAAAGTTTCAGAGACATTTCAGAGATTCAACGGTTTCAATGTTAATTGTATGGATGCAACAGCCGAAATTTATCTTCCTAAAGTGTGTCCAATTTTTGCCTATATAGCAAGGCCGTTGCCTTGACATTTTGCCGGCAATTGATCGTCTAAGAATGTGCCTAATTTCAACCGAAAAGCAAGTTTGTATTCTTGGCTGTTGTCTCAAAAATTGGTTTTCTTTAAAATTTCCTAGTTTTGGGCAGACAGTAAGGCAATATGCTTGTTTTTTCTCCAAAACTGAAAATTTAGAAATGTGCACAGTTATTGATATTGATTCTCACAGTCTTCAGTTTCAGTTTTATAAATTAATCAAGTTTTTCAGTTTTAGGCCACGGTCTTTCTTTTCCTCATAATTTGAATAAACCAATTTTTTTTTAACAGTAGTATTGCTTTAGAAATGCCATTTTATCCAAAGTTCATTGTCTGACTAAATGCCAAATCTTAAGGAAATACTACGGCTATAGGCTTGG
Source organism: Catostylus mosaicus (assembly GCA_964019065.1). Lineage (NCBI taxonomy): Eukaryota > Metazoa > Cnidaria > Scyphozoa > Rhizostomeae > Catostylidae > Catostylus > Catostylus mosaicus. The sequence goes on from OZ025187.1 coordinate 11,642,368, forward strand.
CTTTTTTCTTTAAAATGTTTGCTTGAAAATATTTTCCATTTTGGCAGAAAGCAAGGCTATGGTCTATCCTCTTTTTGCCACAAAATTAATCGCCTAAGATTGTACCCAGTTTTGTCCAAAGAGTAAGGGTGTAGGCCTGCTTTACTTATTTAAAAATTGATAGTCTGATAAAGTGCCAGAATTCTAAGTGGCAAAATTCTGGCCAATAAGTGAGTTTATAGGCTTGCCTTTTCTAAAAAAATTGCCTTATATGCTAAATGTTGGCCAAGAAAAAAGGCGACATACGTGTCCTATCTTCCCAAAATTGATTGGGAAGAATTTTCATGGGCAAGAACGTATCCAAGCTGGATTTTGGTCAGAAAGTGACGCAGAGGGATTTCCATTTTTTTTTCTAAAACAAGGCACAAGGTTGGTCAGGGTCAATCAGCTAAACCGTGCCTTATTTGTATCAAAAGTAAGCCCATAAGGTATTTAAAAAAAATTAATTCCCTGCAACTAGTGAAGCTTTAGCTCTTTCCGCAGAAATTGATGGTCAAGAGGAATGCCAAATATTCGTCAAAAAGTAAGACTAAGACTTGCCCCTTTGCACCAATTTTAATGTCTAATAGGACTTCAAAATTAATTTATTATTATTACCGTTAACATTGCTGTTGTTGTCGTTGTCATTGCTGTAGTTGTTCTATATTTTAATCAATCATTACGTTAAAAATGGCGGCCTATAAATCAGAACCAAACTGCAAGTTGAAAATTTCAAGACGTTTCAGGACCTCACCTAAAGTAAGTTGAAAAATTGATTTTCCCTACTTTTAAAAAGTATGAGTTTGATGGCCTTTCTGCAATCTAACAAGAGATTAAATTAAGTTAAAGCGACGATTAGAGTCTGTCTAGGCCTAGCCCTATCGGGCGAACTGGATTTATTACTTGATGGTTTGTTGCTGTGGCAATAATTCAATTAAATTTATAATGAGGGAGAGTAACTTAAATGAAATTGTATATAGTATGTAAATCAAACAAAAAGTGTCACTTTTCGTTCATTTTTGGAATATTATCCATTGACAAACACAATATTGGGTACATTTAGTGAAGGATGAAGACATTATTCTTCCATCTAAATGTCTTGAAATATGAAGAATAGTATCACTGAGAATGCATAATTGATCCTTTTAATACTATTTCTGGTATTTTATTCAGTCAAAAAATGTCAATCTATCAATCAATGATGCATGCAGTTAGCCAGTCTGCAGAGCATGGCAGAACACGACAAGGCCTCGCACATGCAAGGAAAAATTCATGGGGTGCACTACATGCACACTTGATTCTCATTGGTGCACCAGGCAGCTTATTTCATGATTCCCCATGTTGATCATGTTGAGTTTTAGAAGGAAGACAGGTAGTGGACACTAAATGCGAACCTGCTTTGAGCTTATAACCATTCCATGTGTGTGTGTGCGAAGCCTAATTTTTGGGGTGCACTTTGGTCTGCTGCAAATTGTCTTATGGGTGCAGTTGCCACACTCTGGATACTGGGCCGTTTTTACTTCACAACACGCTTTACATGAATATGCCAGTTGTTCACATGCCAGCTCCTTTAATTTCTACAGAGTTTGGGTTTTTATAAAGAGATCCAGTTTAATTCTGATGCTGTTCAGATCTTGTCATGTCATTTGAATGCAGGTTTCCTTTGGTCTTACCTTTAGTCTTTCACTGTTCATAAATATTCCTTCTCGCTGGTGTTTCAGGATGCAGTTGAATCAGGTGCCCTAGCCAGTTAAGTCATGTGCAGTTTTTCTTCTTTCTTTTTTAGAACTACTGGTAATGTAAATTGTCTTTTTAATGCTGTTTCAATTGCTATAATGGAAAAAAAACCACTTCAAAATTTAATGAGCATGGAAGTAGATCTCTTGTCTATAAAACTGCAACTTTGAAAACCACACAATTTCGCTCATGTTTTGAAAATAAGACTACACCCATAAATCTCCAACTACGGGGAGCTCTTTCTGAACAAGTAGCCAAAAATAGGCAAAAAACCATACCAATCATTTAAGCTATAAAGCTCTTTGGGCATCAGAACATTGATTTTTGTGGCAACTGAGATAGTCCAAAGGATTGCATTGATCCTTCATATAATCCTGGGAATCTGTATGCTACTTTTGAGTTTCGATCAAAATTTGGCAACAATGGTCTCTTTCAAAAACATTGAAATAAACGAATAATGAGCTAATAGATATCAGTGGTGAAATCATCATTGAAAAACTAACAAACGAAATTTGTTCAGCGAAGTTCTTGCGGACGAAGCTGCAGTCATTAACAACATTGAATAGATGGCTTTGGTCATAAGATATGTTGACTCTGGCTCTATTATAAGAGAAAAATTTCTTAGTTTCACACCTTGTCATGGAGGTTTATCAAGAGAAGCCATTGCCAGTTAGATAAATGAGAAAGTAAAAAACCTTGTTCTTAATATTGGTTATCATTTAGTCAAGACTATGATGATACAGGGAATATAGTTGGTGCAGAGGCTGCTTTCAGGATACAGAACATATACCTGGGCAGTACCTATAAGCATTGCAGATCTCACATCTTGGATCTGTGAAACGCATCTTCTCGTGGAATGCAAATGGTCAAAAATTTGATGGACCAGGTTCAAATGGCTTTGCATGTCTTTAATGGGCACCCAAAGAGGCGTCAAATCTTGAAAGATGCATCGTGAAGTAGACCATCATCATCTATCCTGGTACAAGGAAGCTGTGACTGAAAAAATAGGATCTCGGAAAGAAAAACCAAAAACCGCTTTGATTCAACAAAACTGGGATAATGTACCATCTATCCATCTATTCCTGGATCATCTTAATTACGAAATATTTATGAAGTCTTTGTGTTTTTCTAATAGCAACATGTCTCCCTTTAATGCATTCCATGGTCTTCCTTCTCGTGTTTTACCGGAAAGGGACTGGAGACGTAAGTTCATGATTTTCTTGTCTCTGCATTCTGATGATCTTGATTCTGCAGAATCAATACATCCCTCCTGCCAAACTGGCAATGTGAGAAGAGATCTGCATGGCATCTTCACTCTACATCTCAGCTGCAGAAGATCCTATAAATTGTGGAATCCCTGTTCATTTACCTCTATCTGAATGATGTAATACACACCAAAATTGAAATACTAGATGCTTGAATTTTAAACACCCCATAGAATTTTCATGGGATTTTTTCCACGGGTAATTCTTTGTATCTTTATATCAGTTCAAGAAATATATGCTGTGTTGTCATAACAAGGATGCAACCCACAATTCATTGTTGAAATAGACTCTAAAAACAGTACATCTGCAAAGCTTTCTTCTGCAATTTGTGATTACGAGATTGACATGGTGTGTTCTTCAGAAATTTTCAGGAAACCTTTAGTACTAAAATCAACCAAAAACTTAAGAAACTGAGTACTAAGTCATAGTTTAGTTTTTCATAAGGAAATATGCGTGTATATATGGCCAAACAGCTTCCATCTTTTTTTGGCGATTTCTATAAACAATGGCCTGGTTTCTGTGATTTCTTACTGTTTTTTGTTTGTTATCTTATTAGGGCATTGAATGCCAATGACTCTTCTCATCAGGGCAAATTTGTTTAGCTCATTTTGATCTATCTGAGATAATTCCCAAGTTCCACAGTTTAAAAGTTTAAATATGCTTTTTAACTTTCTGATCATCTTTTTATTGATTAAGCAGTTAATTTAAATCAGATGAAAGGGAAGAATTAATTTGGAAAGTAATTTATCTTTTTCTTTTGGATTATTTTAATGACAGATCTAAAGATGTGTCTGAGATATTCTGGAGAAATCAGGTCAGGTGTTACAAGAGTGAATTCCCAATACTAGAAGAAATGATACAGAGCACAGAGCTCAAAAACTTTGAAAGAAAGATCATTGAACATTGATTTGTTATATGTAAGTGACTTTTTTATAATGTTCCTAGACTGTTATGAATAGCAGCATGCAATGGGAAGCAGCAAGAAACAAAGTTTTATATTGACATAGACATCATGTGAAGGTGGTTCTCACACTTAACTAATTATGAATTTTTTTAAACTGTTTTGAAAATAGTCACAAAAATTAGATATAGCTTTTTCAATTGGTCCTGTCTCTTGTGTATAAGCTTCAAGTATAAACAAGGTATGAGGTTACTAGGCGCTAAGAAAAAGTCAAAAAGTAATTAGATCATAAATTTCATATAACGCACTGTTGTTTGTAACGAAGAAAATACAGAAAGCCTAAGTTTAGCATCATGAAAATCACTTTTATCTTGACACTCCCCAGAGTATGAAACAATTGGATAATCAGAAAATAGCCAACAGTAATAACAGATAGAAGGAGTTGCGTGAGAAGAAGGACTGGCATGAACAAAATGCTTTAACAAAATCAAATAAAACAAAAGTTTTGGAGAAGAAAATTCGAATCTTGAAACTGAATAACATTTAGTATGATAACATTGGTGATAAAGAAACACTAGGTTGTTTATTCCAAATTTAAAATATTTTTCTGGAATGCCAAAGTAATAATGTTATAGTGCATAAAATAAAGATAGAAATATAAATGGAAATGTATATTTAATCCCCTATGATTTTGAATTCTATTACTTATAATTAAGTAATATGTCTATTGCTACTTGGGTAATGCGACGTAAGAGTAGTCAAGTTAAGTTAAGACTTATTTTTACCACTCCTACATCGATTAAGCCATTACAAAAACCTAAGAGAATATTTGATAAAGTGCAGGATGGCTTAATTTAACGTGGTGTTTCAATCAAAGGTCAACTAGAAAATCTTATTTACTTTGAAGAGAACAGGGCATTAAGACTAAGACATACTAGATAAACTATCAAAGGCCTATTACTAGAAATCATAGCCAAAGGTAAGAGCAAAAATTGGGTATAATTACATTAAATTTTATTTGGTTGAGTTGCCATATATTTCAGGAAGCAACTAGAAAATATGCCAACTTTTTTCGAAGCAATAAGCCAAGTTAGGACAATACTTTTTGCCTAATTGTCAGAAGGAATAAGCCAAATTTCGTAGCGGAATTTTCGAGAAAAAGCAAAATGGTCAGCTCAAACATCCTACTTTCTCTCATAATTCATTTGTAAATTTCAGTGGGAAAATATTTATAGAAACCACCTTCTAAGCGATTAATTTTTACCCTAAGCAATGGCCATATTAATGGGCAAATCAATGAATTTGAATGTTCATTGAATGCCAAATAATTCCTTAGTTTTTTAAAGGTTGTAGTTCATCTCTCTATCTTCATTATCCTTTGACACATTTTTTCGTCTTTTTCATTCGGCTTTATCGGAAGGTTGCCATAACTGTCTATAACAAAACGGAATAAAGATAAAAACAAGGCCATTGATTTACATCCTCTGGTTTTAATGACTGCATAAGATGAAAAGTGCCCTAATTCTAAACTGCTACTCCTTTTACATATCGAACACACCAACTACATTCCACAACCTAACCAGAATCCATCACACCCACCACCTCATCTTTCTCATCACACAACCAACTTTAGTAAACTTCATGCAACATAATTCATCGTTTGTTAATCAATATTTTATTATCAATCAATATTTTTCAAATATTTTTTCAGAAATTGTCATCATTCCAGGGATCAAGGTAACACAACAACAAATTGCAATTTTTCTTTTTTATTTTTGTTGCTTATTTTCATTGAAATGACAAAATTCATCATGGTTTCAATTCCTTATGCCTTTAGCTTTTGATTTAAGTGAAGATGCTCATAAATTGAGATCTATATTTTTAAACATGAACCGCCTTAAGCTGCCCGCAATGAAGATATTTTCCAGGTGGTAGTCCAATAACAGACACGATAAAGATAGAGAACAGTTCGAGGGAAAATAGTTTCACCAAATCAATATTTCAACCAAACCTTTTCGAAGCTCTTTCTGCAATGCTTATCAGTTGTATTTTTTAGAGATTTGCCATTTTACAGTAAATAATATCAAATAGAATATAACATATAAAATAGATTAAATAATAGTGATCACTTCTTGGGTATGCCTCGTTAACAGTTTCTCTTTCCCCCATTCTTCTAGTCCTTTTTTATTTCGATCGTGATATGTTATTTGCCATCTTGATACTGGTTTTGTCATAAAATCAATATAATCAAATTGTAAAGCAATCCTTTTCAGTTCTCTGCTTTGATGTCCATTTTTTCTTCCGCCATTTCCATTTTGTTTAACCATAGTAACTACTCCATGTTTACTATAATATAGAAATTATTTCCAATTTTTTTCTTCTTCATAAACATCCATGCACAAAATAATCAATGAAGTAAATAATAATAGCTAATACCTCCAGGAAGCTTTCTTTTTCTCTTCCATTGTGCCAACTCGAATCATTGCCATCTCCATTTTATTTTCCATTTTGCATTTTCCATTACATTAAAGAGACAAAATAATTGATTAGAGAAACAGATATAAACTATATTCATTCAATCTTTATCTCGCCTTTAATTCTGCCACCGTCCTTCTTTGCAATCTTCATTCTTCTTTTCTCAGGTTTCATTCCTTCACTATTGTAATAGATTCATTGAATAAGTGAATGAATAAATGGATACAATTCATACCTAGTCGATGCGCTGCTTTTAATCTGTTTCTTTTTCCCTTTATTTGCCAACTTGGAATAAACGAAAATTGAATAAAATTACTCAATCAATAATTAGATAATAATTTTATGGTATTTGTGCTCCATTTCAGTTGCCAAGTTTCAATTTCTATCCCAATTTATTTTCCAATTTGTCAATGATTTAAAGACTTACACACTCTTCCTTTAAGCTTTAGAAAATTAAGCAATTGATGATAATAAACGAACCTTGATTTTCCTCGAGTCTTAGTATTATTTGTTTCTATGAGGTTTGTGACTCATCCAATTACACTTCCATTCATTCTTTTTTATTACCTATAAATGATATGATAAATTATATACGATGAAGTACAAATTGCAATGAAAGATCAAATTGACCAATCGTAGTGAAATGCTTCGCCTTATTTGTTTTTAGTGCTGGTAGAATTTGATTAACCAGTTTTCTATTCCATTTTATATAGGAGATGAAATTTCCAAATGTCCCAAAGAGAAATTATAAATGTGAGTATGTTTGTTTTTTAACCAAATTATTTAATCTTGAAGTTCACAAATGTCTTTTTTTAGAGAAATTAGAAAAAACGACTCTTTTTCCATATAGTTTAAGAAAGAGGACTAACTAAGTGCCTAGGAAGTTTTGAAATATTTCAAATGGAAAGTATTTTTCAATGGTATGCTTATTTCGAATCAATCTTTTTAATTAAATTGATGTTATTTGTCGAATAAATAAGGAATGTAACATACTAAATGTAAAATCTTATTGAGTCTCAAAGGGAATTTATTTTATAATTTGGGTTTGTTTTCACGGATTTGATAAAAATCTCCAATATTCACGAGCGATTTCTGCATTTTTCTGTTAAGATAATCATTGAAGGGGCGTTATTTGAAAGGACAATCTCTATAGAGATGCATGATTTGAAATCCAACCAATAAAAGTAACTTACGTTTAGAGGCTTAGAAAGTATATTCTGAGTTGAAATAGTTTTATTGGATTGCGGCATGGGTGCTGAAAGTAACGTACGGCAAACTTGCAAATTCTCTATCTGATTAATCAAATCAAATCAAAATGGAAATGTCTCAGTTACTTTAAGAGTGTGTACTTTAGTTTCAGAGGCAAGGAATTCTTCTTCCCCTACACCTTACCCCTACCCCTGATCTAGAAAAACTGTTGCATCGCGACTTCAAGTTTTTAGTGATTGAAAGAATTGACAAGCTATGCGTTTCAGAAACGTTTTCTTAAATTTAGCATCGAGTTTCTTATATAAAACCTGTCAAAATTCTATAGATTGGTCCTATTCAAAAGAGAGAGGTCCAAATGGAAAGGCGATTTTGTCATTTTCTCTTCCTTCAATTGAATTCTTATGAAAGTCACGTTTGCCATACCAAAAGGATTAGCTTCCTATTCGTTTTGTTCTTTGGCAGCATAGTCCATTTGTACCTTAAGAAATTTTGCAAAATAGATCAATATTTTACGGAAATTTCCATTAACATTGCCAAGCACATTTTGCTCCCAGATTTATTTTCGTTGAGTGCAGCGAAATTCCAACGTACTTTGTATTTTTCTGCAATAAAACCATGAAATTTGCACGATGCCATTTTACTTTTTTAAATGTTTTCTGTAAGTGGTGCTTATAATTATGAGATATTTTTGTTATTTTTGGACATAAATTGACGAGAGTCCCTGTTTTAATTTGATTTTTGATGGGATAGAGGTATTTTTACGACCTCAAGCCAAGTGTAACAAATGGTCTGAGGGCAAATCGACTTATTTGAGAAGAAATTATTTGATTCTTTAAATTCCAATAAAAAAAATGAAGAAATAAACGTATCAATATTTTCAGGAATCTTTTTGGATCGTGTCTTGGAAAGGAAACAAAATGCCTTATCTTCGCAAGTCTTGCACGTGCTGAATGCAAATCTTGAAATTTTGACCTGAAATGCAAGAAAATTCGGTAAACATTTTGCAATATTTCGACAGAAGTCAGTTGTATAGTGAAGAAACTGCTAGTTATAAGAAGTTTTGTAGAATAATTAAAGTTGTCACTTACCTATAATCGCTCGTTAGCACCGAAGCATGCCTAGTTGAATTTATAGAATGACAACCAAGAAAATCAGCATAAATCACAGCCCTGATACCTTGAAGAAATAGAGAATTTAATTAAATAAAACCTATAGGTCTATTGTTGTAGCACTGCATCAACTATAAATCGATTTTCAAGTACATTTATCTTCTCAAATTTCCACTAGTTTTGCTTTAAACGCATTTTTCATAGCTGCAACTATTTATACTACCCTTGCATGTATTTAAGTGAATTTGCAGATTGATTTCTTTCCTTCATTCAGATACACCATGGCTTATGCTGATAAATACAAATGATCTTGATTTATGCCTGAAAATTAGAAATAATTGGATTAGCTGGTTACCAGTGTATAATTTTTTTTATTTTTCAGGTGTGTTTGATGTCTTTGAAAACCACATAAATTTGCAGCTTGGACTTGCTCATTTGTAACATTTTGAATCAAATGTGTACTTTATTTAATCAATAATTGCTGTATTTTAGCAAGAGAGATCTTGCAAATTAAATCAGCGGTTTTTCTGTTGTTTTACTTCTCTACTCCCGGGCTTTCCTCAGGGGTAATCATTAAACACGTAGGCACGCTCTCCAATTCGTTAGCAATCAAATTCAGTGCAGTTGTGGACCTCAATACCCATGAGAATCTTTTTTCGATAATTTCTGGCTGATGGCCGTAATGCAGGAATCTTGTGTATGTTTGGTAATTATTAGGACTATGTATCCGTCAGCCTTGCTTAAATCGATGAAAGTGCTGTGATAAAGATTGCAAACACTGCTTCAGAAGGAATCGTTAGTTTTTCTCATTTGCTTACTTGTTCCAGGATCTCAATCTTTCATCTTGAATTGATCTCCAATCCTTCTAACAAACATAAACATTTTAATCAATCAAAAGGAAGTGTTTATGGCAAAACTGCTATGTATTTCGAGTCAAGAAGAGGTTTTCCGGTACAAATAATTTCAAAATTACACCCCATGCAAAAACTAACTTTTAATCAAACTTAAGCGGCGAAGTGCATCATCTTAAACCTTCCATGCAATATAGATAGATCAAAATGAATTCAATATCGAGAAATCGTTTAAATATCTGCAAAAGCATGTCTATCGGAAAAAGCTCTTATGATTTAGTATATTTACTCGGTTTCCCGATGTTTTTGTTGACTTTTTAAACAAGAAAACCAATGCAAAAAGCCAAGTAATCTAGAGCGCCACCGCATCCTGCTCGATTCTAGGCCGGTCGCTGCGACGCATTTTGAAAAAAAATTTTTACGAATTCTTTTGTTCTCCGCCATTATGGATAAAAGAAGAAAATATTTTTTTACTCTGTCGTTAAAGCAAAAATCTATCCGTATTATACATCAAACGATGCAGAATCTAATGGCTCATCTAATAAGATACTAAAATTGGGTATGTCTTTTGAAAAATGCGGAATTAACTGCAAAAAACCGATTTTCTTTTGTCTTTTCAGAACGAGGTTGCCATTGTCATTTTTGAATCTCTTTGTGTAAAACGGGACTTTTGAGAAGCTGGCGGGGAAAATGTAGCATAACTTCGCTAAAAATCGTCTGAAAAAAATAAAAAAAATATCACAGGGTAGGGAAAAGCACTCTGTATCTTGTGATGTAAAAATCTAGAATATTGGTTGTAAAACGAAGTTAAAAATCCAGTTTTTCTGTTTTAATGAGTCTTTTGTTGATGAAACAAAGAGGGTCTTTGTGTAAACTGGGATCTCTTGGAGGTCGGGTTGGAAAATTGTGAATAACTTTATTAAAAATCAATGTGGAATTATGAAAAAATTCCACAATATGCAGATAAATAGTCTGAAATCGGTACATTAATTTCATTAAATTCAATGGTGTTATGCGTCCAGGAAAAATCGAGCAGTTACTCATACCCTTAATAAAAAGAATTCACACCTTCACATAGATAAATTGAATGGGGTAACAAAAGACTTTCAGAGGGTCTCAAATGACTTTCCAAATAGACTTGTTTACAGTTGTGTATTGCTAGGCCAATGTTTTGGCCTACGAAGGGAAGAAACCGAAATTTGAAGCGGCATGGATAGGGAATAATGGAAAAGGATTTCTTTTTTAAACCTTAGCAAATTTGTTTGGTATCGCATCTATTTGCTACACTGGTTAAACAAATAAATATCTCGACGAAATGTCCATATCAATGCACAATGATTAGATGCGAGGTGGAAATCATTTTGGGTGAAAGCGTACGAGATTTTCGGGGTAAAAATTGCCAATAAAGATTTTCAGAAATTTATCAAAGAAGTTGAGGGGGGTTCAAAGTTAAGAAACTGGATTGCTATTCGATTGAATGTAATCATCTGATGAATTCATGGCAAGCCAAACTTAAAACATAAAAGAGTGGTTAGAGTGTATCTGAGGGATCCTTTCGATGAAGGTAGTTAAGATTCCTATGTAACAAAATTAACATCATTACATAAATAATTCTACTTTCATAGCAAACCTTTTTTCTCTTGATAGGTGGTTTTTCTTGAAAATAAGATATTGCATATTCTTTGTACAGCTTCAAATGCTTACGTATTGCATGGAAGAAAATGGAATAAACATGGTGACGAGTTCAATGTTTAATAGAATCATGATGCATTTAACGATCTTAACCCTTTTATCCACAGAGAAACAATTGGTCCAATAACCTTGAACGACAATTGGTTATCTCTGAAAACAAAACTTCTTTCTTCAATATTTAGATATATGCTCCTAAACAATCTTTGCTCCAATGTCATCAATTCTAGAACCCCTTCGAAATCTGAGCTGATGCCTTTGAGATCACTGTAAACTACCTGGGGTGACAGGGTTAGTTGCAATATTACTTGGCAATGCATTGGGAAGGCATCCAAAAAACTCAGAAAAAATGTATTCTCATCTATCTGGAGTTATTGAACACAGCACATGTCGGGGAAATAGAATTCTGTTTATTTCATAGGGTTAAGTCAAGACTTATTTTGCAACAAGATTAAATCACTTTTGTACAAGGAATAAACTCAACCATTGCCAGTTTATACTGACCATTTCTTACAATATATAATAAATTTTTAAGAGTAAGACATTTCTAACGTTGAACAGAATTAAAATACTTATTTCTTATTTTAATGCTTTCTCTTGTCCATAGATGCCTTGTGTATTCCGGGACAAGGGAGACAAACCACGAATAATTGAGACGAAACAATAGCAATATTACAGAGGGGCTTTCCCTTTGAGGGCAGGTGGTGCAATCACCCTCATTGATCCCCTGCCCTTGGCACCCTGCACATTTCTAACAAATATTCGGTCGGATACGGTGTAGAGGTCTCGAGTTGCTGGATCGCGACATTAGACGAGTCGGACTGAGGCTAGCGTCAAGGTGTTTTGATGATTCATTCGTTAGTGATTTGAGCCAATAGGGGAGCGGTTGTCTATGGCTTTTCATTCGGTATTAATGCATACTTTTACTTTTTCTTTAATGAAAATCTGTTAAGAAGGTCAAGCATTGTAGTGAGCCCTTGATGAATTGATCTGACTGCAGGAAAGAGGTGATGGTATTTCTCAAATCTGACATTGTTATGTGGCGTTTGACAAAGTCTTTAGCGTTGATAACGGGCGTTGCAAGGGCGAAGGGGCCCTTAAAGTGGAAAAGAGTAGTGATACGAGATGTTTGAATGGCATATATGCTCTGACAAGAGCCGCATGGTAATATGTGAACTGCAGATAACAGGGGTGCCAGTCCTTACTTACAATACAATACAACAATACAATCTGCGTTTATTTTTTTTTCAGTTGCAGTTCTATAACAAATAATGATTCTAAGAGATATTAGATGATTCATACCAGTTCTCTGGCTGAATAGAAGATCTTGAGATGCATGTTCATAAACGACAGTAGATGAACGGGGACGTCGGCCTAAATATCTAAAAATGATAGTCATCGATCGGTATTGAATTGTATTCAACTTGACATTAGCAATCTTGATTCATTAAGTATCAATATCAATTTGTCCTACAGCCAAGCCAGAATGCAAAGCATGGCAATGGTGCACCCAAGGAAATTCTTAAATGCATAAGATAGCGCACCTGGGTGCCCCTCTGATTTTAGAGTTTTCACGTTTGTGCAGTGGTACCCAAAGTGTAGTGGCGCACCTTACGATTTCTGTATGGTTTTTGCGCACCCGCACATAAGGTGCGGTACTGTTGCCGCACCCAAGATCTTGTCAAGATCTGCCATACTCTGCAAACTGGCAGCAAAATATTACTTGGGCCGAAGATTGCAAGAAGTATTTCGTTTATTTTGCAGTTGACAAGTATTACATGTGAAAAAAGCTAAACGGAGGCTCATGGCACAAGTGTAGAGAGGGGTACTTATAAGGTGTTTTCATCTATGGTTAGATCTGCTTAGATTGCAGATGCTTTTCCTTTGCCATAAATTGTCTACTAGCAGCTGCCTTAACAATTTCAGTAGCTATTGAATAGATTTTTTAAGTTATTGAGCACTGTATAAGAAACACTACCCAGTCATTGAATAACACATCTATTAACGACACATTTTGTCCGATATCTCAGCTGCTTCAGTCCTTTATGATTTGAATCTAACTTCAAGCCAAAGTCACATAATCTCAACACTTCTTTATATCTCTCTCGTACAAAAGCGCCGTTTGCAGCTATACAAAACAAGCACAGTACATGCTTCATGATCGCTTGGTCGTTGAGCAACGTGATAGTTCTTTCTTCATCCAATTCCATAGCTTTTATATAGTCATTCCACGCTAACTTCTCCTTGCTTAAGCTTGTGTGAATCTTGGCTCTTATACAGTAGTCTTCGTACGACGGTTTGGCCTCAATTATTGAAGTTATATCACTAAGGCTCTCTTCAAGCTGTCCATCATCCACAAAAGCGTCAAACCGTCCTCTTAATATTTCTATATCCTTTCTTCCTGCGATCATCAAAGCCAGATTATAGCATCGAATTGCACCTGGATTATCTTTAGCCTCCTTTTTCTCTCTAGCCTCTTTCAGGACCATGCTGCGTAGTTCATTTATTTCACGTATGCTGAGGAGACGAATGTATTTTTCAAGCACATCGGCATTTGTGTCAGCTAATGTTTTCATGATGAATAAGCATTCTCGCATATTCGATGTTTTAGCCAGTAAAAAGGCTTTCTGCGACAAAGCTATTTGGTTGTCTGGTTCCGACCTCAACGCAACCTCGACTTCAGTCTTTGCATCATCGTATTTCCTTCGATGCAACAGATACTTCGCGTAGAAACATCGATATTGCGGCGTTTTGAATATAGAAGAAAGAAATTCTGCATAGATTCCCGCTGTCTCTATTGCACTTTCGTCTTTTGTATTAACCTCATCGAGCACCTTATTTACATAATTTTTAAGCAGTGTTGCAAAAACCAAAACACAGCTAATTGGAATTTTCCGCAGCACGCTAGCAGCTACCTCTTTGTTTGCCTGAAGTATAACACCGAGTCCCTTCAGAGTTTCTTCTTCGTAATCAAGTACTGAATAGATGACCGATTTGCTCACAATTGCAGCCGTGTTGTTCGGTTCTCGCTCTAATACAGACAGGAAATCGTTCAAAGCCAACTCATAATCACCAAGATTAGCATAACAAAATCCTCTAACGAGAATAAGTCCCGTTGCCGTACCACATAACGCTATGATTGATATGTTAAAACATTCTATTGCGTCTGGGTACGATTTTTCACTATGTAGGTATCGAAATCCATGCTGGCGATGAACTCGCGCGATTTCTTGTCGTTCCGCGGCTGATAGTCGGTATAGATATTCCGCAAATCTTGCACTGCCTATTGCTAACATGATGACACGAAAGTCCTGAACTGCGGCAACATACGCGCCAAGTTGCATCCTGAGATTCGCAAGATGAATCATGGGAAATGGATCATCCGGGTATCTCTGAATATAGCGGACCAAAATCTCCTGTGCAGCTTCGCAGCGTTGCAGCTTTACTAGGACCTTAACATGAAGGAGATGAATAGCTAAATCCCTTTGATAAAATTTAGACAAGAATTCACATTGGCATCTTAACTGGTGAAGTTTGTTTTCGAAATCATGCTGTGGTTGACCAGAAGCAAGGTCTTCACGGTTTTCTTTTCTGTCGTTCTCTTTGAAGGGATCAAGTTCCATACAGCCTTTGACATATTGACTAATTCGATCTCTGATCTTTTCTTGATCCAAAAGTTTTAAATTTCTGAACCTGTAGACAGCAATTGAGATCTCATTCTTACAGGCTGATGTAATGTCAGCTACTCCTTTACTCAAATTACCGGTAAGGACGTTAGCGAACCCACGTAAAGACATGAGGTCTGGAGTTTCGGAGGACGACGACGTTACAGCTTTGTTGATGTCTTCAATTGCACAAATATACTTCCCTTGATGAATTTGGCTGTTAGCAATTGCACTCACAACATCTGTACTCTGCTCGCCTTTCTCGCGAAGTTCGTTACCAAGTGCTAAGGCAGCATCAGTTTTACCGTTTTGGTTCAAACAATCAATGTAAAGTAGGCCCATTTCCACATCGCTTATGTCAAATGATTTTGCAATTTCACAATAAGCAAGTGCCCTTTTATTTAATGAACCTAATGTCTTACTGCACGAATTTTCGTAACTTTTCTCAGTATTGAAGCTTTCATTAAGTCCTTTTATAATTTGGATCAATGGTTCGTGTAGGCATAAGGTTGTCGCTGAATCTAAATCAGGCAGATTATTGTCATTTTTATCATAATATTCCCGCAGTATCCATACAGCATGGTATGTTCTTCCAGCATTCAAATGTATATCAACAATACTACCAAAATATTTATCGATGTCAAGCATACGTGATAATGTATTAACTACCTCATTAAGGAAGAAACCTGTTGTTTTGTCGTCATCTTGAAAAGATGTCTCCATGATCTGCGTCGAATGTAGATCCACAGCACTAGTCAAAATTATCTCATTACTCGCATAACTTGTACCTTCTCTGCTCAAAGCCTCTTCCTTCGTATAGCCACCATTGCTGATGCCAGTAGGTGACGGCTGTTTCTGCATGTCATGGCTCTGCATCACAAGTTTTAATAGTTCTAAATCGACGTTGCTAGTTAAATGAAGCCTTGAGCGAAGGGACATAAGATCTTTTATACTTGATAACCTTTTGCATTGGTTTATACATTCCTCATCTTTCCCAATTCTAGCGTATATAATAGCGGTTAATATCAAAACTGTTTCATTTTGTTTACATTTGAGCAAATTCTGCAAACTGTTGTTCAAATTTTTCAATGGCGCCTTTTGGTTTTTCAAAACATTTGTAGCTCTCGAGATCACAAGTGTGTCTTGCATTTTCCGAGACAGTAGTTCGAACGTAAATGAATACAATTGTTCATAGTTTAGTGGGATGATAAAGTCGATGAGTGCATCTTCGTTCTCTGCTGCGTACATGCACCAATCTTGTAACAGCCGTGATAGTCCGTTTATAAGCGTTTGTGAAAGTTCTCTGTAAATACACGTGAGTGCCAAGGCAGGCTGCATCTTGTACAGCAAACAATATTTCCTTGCTTTCTCCTCCATTATGTTTACTTTGGGTATTATAGCCTTTCTCTTCCAGCCATTTCTACTATTCAAACATGACAACTTTACTATCGCTGTTAACCTTTTCTCACCTCTGACTCATACTGGTGTCTGCAGTAGAAAAACATGGATTTACAGTCGATCAAAAACGAAATGAGTTTGACGAGATGTTTTTCGACTTCATTCATATGAAAATGTCTATCAAACATTTCCTAGCCATACAAAATGTGCCTAAATAGGGTGAAACCGTCATGCTGGGTGGGATATTATATTATGACAATTTCCACAAAAATTCTTGACAGGAAACTCATCAAACTAAATAAATAACTACGTAAAAGATTAGTGACCAGTTTCATGTATTTCCGGAGATTACTGGAACCATATATTTCTTTCGAGTTTCTTAAGTCCTCTACCATTTAAATAGAAAAATAGATTTAATCTTGTAAATGCGTCATATGATACCTTGTAGTGACCGAAAGGGGATCATTTGCGGTTATCAGAAGGCAAGAGAAAAGAGATGGTGCATTCATCCCTTGAATAAAAAATAAGCACTTTTTTTCAAAACTCAGCAACAAATTTAAATTTAAGTCATTGAAGGAGATATCTGGAAATACGCTTCAGATCAGTTTTTGAATAATAGCATAAAACGATTTTTCCCTTGTTCCCCATAACCCAAGGGGGGGGGGGCTAAATTTTGTCATTTTTCAGCTACTACTAAATCAGTACCATTTCATTGACTTAGTACATTGTCATATTCTTGCTGGTACAAAATAATTCTTCCAATCCTCTATGTGTAAGCAGTAGTAGAAATCTTTAATCTTCTTAACTTGTTCTCAATAAAATTGTTAAGGAACTGTTAAGAAATATCGAGTGTCCGAAATTTGACCGTCACTTCAAAGCTTCATGTAATGGGGGAACGTTATTGCGAGTCTTGAAAATGCTACACTGCTAACACAAAATAACTGTACTGAATAGAATATATTGTTAAGAACTAGTAAAATTGTTCCAATACTTTTTATCCTAATTTTCGGCAATTGAATGCCAAAGTTGTAAAGATTCTGTTCCTATTAAAAACGTGATTCAGTCGGGGTAACTTAATGTCTTAGATTCTATTTTATATTACTTCTCATGTAAATATACCCAATCATTCTGTAAACGCTAAGATTGAAGTGCGCTTAGAGAATTTTGTACCTCGAAAGAAATGATGTTGAAAAATTTCAAAGCTTTTTTATTCTCAAAGCTTGATAACTCCCGTGTTATGCTTTCTCACGCTTAGCCTCAATGCACTTTTTAGGGGCAAATTTTACAAAATAAAGCGTATCAATGAATAAAATTTGAAAGGAAAAAACCTAAAAATTCCAATGAATTCCCCAGCAGTTCCAAGTGTCAAAACAGTGATGCTTGATACCAATAAATCAAAATGACCAATTTCAAACCAAACTTGGTTGCAGGTATCCAAATCAATTAGATTCTTTCATTTCCCACATCTGAGCTCTCTGTTTCTCACAGAAATCTTCCATGTAATGAGGTGACTTTAATTAACGTCCTCAACCCTAGAGTATCGTTATGGTTACATGAATACTAGCGTCTGTTGATTTCAAAGCTCATTTGAAACTCGAATCTAACGCATATTTCCTGGATAACGTAATGTCTGCGTCTAAGTGACAGGTTAGGGAATTCTTCGCTCTTAATGAATTGGCTACTAGAAGTTGTTGTTAGAACCCTTACTTGCAAAAAGTTATGAATAATCTATTCCAACTTCCAATCTAATTTCCAGTGTCCTTCTTTCACGTACATTTTTTTATTTGCATTATATGTATATCCCCTCCTACTAAGACCATATGTTGTAAGATAATTGATGTTAGAGGTGTTCTGAAGCAATTCAGTTACTTAGAAGTTTTAACTTTCAAAACGTCTCAGCATTTATTAGTCCAGTTCTTAAATTCCTAAAGCTCCTGCCAGCCTTATAGTAATACTAGTATCAATGTAAACCAACTGTTGTAAAATACTACTATACTACTTACATTTATGCATGTCCAGCTGACAACTGGAGCATCCAATTTGCCAGAAACGACGAATTCATTATTGCTCTGCCTTTAAGGAGTATGGTCTCTGTGTAAGCTTTGTGGAATACTCTGTGGTGATTTCTTTGTGCAGTGGTGTCTTGCTGCTATGTGCTTCCTTCTACCTCGCCTTCTTGCAGTATATTCTATTACCTTCTCTGTGTTGAGGATTCGTAAGCGTCTTGCTTCTGAGCAGTGCTCCCTATCTGAGTGCTTCATATATGTTGCCAAACTATGAGAATCCTGATGATCGAAGAGATTTGTGTGGAATTAGGAAGGCGTTTCTCTGCTAATCCTTTAGACTAAAATTTACTCTATTGGGAAAATTTACTCTGCATGGTTCTAGAACGCCTTGAATACAGAAAGAATTAAAATCCATGCTATCTGTCACTGACAGTAATGTAATACATAACCTGTCCTTTGCGAAGGCTGAATAATTTAAAAGACAGATATAATGTACACGATACTGAGTTATTTTATTAATAAACGCCAAGGTGCTTTAAGATCAAATTTCTGTGATGAAACAAGTTACAGGTAAAAACCTAAGATACCGTAGTTTGTTTAATTAGCGACCAGGAGCTTGTAATTTTTTCTTTTTCGTCTATCTGGATACTTTTAACAGACATATTGTTAACAATGCTTCCTTTTTCATCTTGTGAGAATTGTCTATTTTGTTGAAGTTTAGTTGTACGTTCTTTAGGTTAAGTACTAGAGGTAGTGGTTGCAAATTGCAGAGTAATAGCAAAAATGTGAAATAAAACATAAAATCTAAAAGAATTATGTAGCGTTGTAAAAGATTTCACTTGGTGTGTAAAAGCAATATGTCTTCTTTATCGAATAAAGAGGACTATGGCCGCAAGCCCATGATTTTCCCAGAAGTAGAACATAAACATTGTTGTTAGTAATAGAGCAAGATTTCAAATCATCTGTGTGGTGTTTCAGTACTTCATCATCAACCCTCCTTGCTTCTCTAAACTGCGAGTAGCTGCACAAGGAGACAAGAAAGGGGTAAATATCAAGTGACGTCCAACTGCAGGCAAAACGATATGGTGCCTCTAATAGTACCTGGCCTTTGAGGGCCTCAAGTTAGTTTTTCTAGCCATCAAATTAAATCACATGCAAAAAGCAACATAATTCAATTTCCTACATAGTCAAAGCGTAACCTAGAGATACAAAAAAGCACTCTCAGCCAATCTGTCTTAACATGAAATGGATCAAGAATCCACGATAGTTCCTGAAAATATATCACGTTAAAGGGCTGGTTTTTGAAAAATTGCGCTATATCCATAAGGTGCTTTTATCTAGAGAAAGGCTGGCATCTGTTGAATTTCAGAACAGTGAGTATGCTTGCTGTTCAATTTTCCCAAAGGCTTTGTATACTGCTGTAATACCATATTAAATATTTATACAACAACATATCAATATTGATAATTTGTACAGATAAATAGCTGAAAAACATCACTGGCACCACCAGTTATCTTCTTTTACGTGGCTTTTCCTACCCAGAACGACTCGACTTCTCTAGTCAATTAATCATTAGCATGCTTTTATTTGACAGTCTGTCACAAGCTACACGCACTTAATTTGATCAAAACTGCTCTCTCTATAGCCTGGGTAAAACTAACCAAAAACAATTTGGAAAATACTTATCAAATGTAGAATCCTTCACTGATGAAGTGGTCGATTTTTAGTTTGCAATGCCCCAGAAATATGAGTTAGAAAAATGTGTAATTCATTTAACAGTTACTACAAATGGTTGAGGATACGTGGCCATTATAAAAACATAGGATAGTTACTTAGAGGCTTATAGAAAGAAAAAACAATTTACGGATAGAAAACCACTTGGGATGAAATGATACGCATGATTGGCTATGTGTTTTGACCAATCGGCGTCTTCTTTCCCCCCTCTTGATTCGCTTTTTGTCTTGAGCTATCGACGCCTTATCTCCCTTCTCTTGATTGTTGCCTTTTTTGTAAGTATCCGTCTCATTTATATTCCTAGGATTGTCGGGCGAATTAAGTGATTCTTAAGATGCTAAACTATGTTTTTAGTGCAAAAATTCTTGCGAAGTTATTAAGGAAGGAATGTTCGTCCAAGAAAGAGAGCATCGATTATAGGCTAGATTAACAAAGGAAAGATGTTTGATTGTTCCCAGATCCCTTCTAACTAATCGCATTGTAAAAAGCTAGGCCTCGATGAGTCAACGAAAGCTACTTGCAGTAAACTATATTTGAATAGTTGAAGTTCAATAACAATGATACTGATATTTTTGTTGATGACAGTTATCGATCGAAAAAGACCAGTATGAATACTGTGGCAACCCTCAAGTGAACAAAAGGTCATGAACTGGACATTACAAGAAAAGTATCAGTGTCACTATTACGTAACTACTTTATCATAATATTACATCCCTTGCTTCACGATTAGTTATCAGGTTAGCTACAACATCCTACGACCACTGAATCTCGTTACTTCTGGCATGTCTGAAATAGTTAGCAAATATAACAGAGAAGTGGGACTCTTTTCTCGTTACCCAATTCGCATAAAGATTGCCTTCTTTAAACGTTTTGCTTCGACTTCATGCACGTTTTGTGTTTACTAACCTTTGAGTTCCATGTGAAAAAAGTTGAAGTTTCAAATTGAACCGAATTGAAGTGAATTTGAATAAAAGTGGTATTGATGATGTTCTTCTCTAACGGGTAGCGGAAGTAAAATGCAGAAAGCAACCTCTTTCCCATGAGCAATTTTGTTAAGAAGTTTGATAACGTGACCATTCATTAATATTCCATGTTATTGCTTTCAGTTGGATTTCTAAATTGTTCGTTGTCAAAAGTCGTTTAGAAATTCAAATTCTGTCCTTCTTGTCTGATTGGCTGGCTTGAAACTTATGTATAAATCCTTTTGGTTCCTGATGTCACAACATTTACATATTAATCTTTGCTTGAAAACTCCTAAACACAGGATTCAGACTAACTTACACTTGGATTATACTCTAAGATTGCAAATTGTTACTTTCTTCATTGTCGATTAGTCTGGATTCATATATGTTTGTTTCAGGATTGCCTTGAGCCTAGCTTTGTTTCGAAAGGAACAATGATCAAGAGATTAATTGTATCACCTTCTTTAATTTCACTGGTTTTTTGCTATGACATTGTCGGTCCCTAAAAGAAATGCACGGGTTTGCAACAGGATAAAAAACGCTCCTTGAAGTGTGTCTAGAATTACCTATGCTATAAAGAATGGTTACTGAATAATATCTTCATTTGCAAAGACGACATATATTCAACGTGTTCCTAAATCGAAGTTTTATACAATTCATGTTTTACTCAGAAGACACTTTTACTTCAGAATAGTTCTAAATCATCCCATTAGTCAAACGTTCTCAGCAATCGCAGGAATTCAATACTGTAACCTCTATTGTGCTTTCTTAACAAAAATAAGTAATTTTACGCCTCCGCTTTCGGTATCGAGAAAGCACTATGCATGTCTCTGACAAAATTGACCAAATTGAGCATTAAAAAATCGTTTCACTTGTTTGGAAATGAAATATTTAAATACTGTTGCTTTTCTAAGGAGTTCTGGGGTTTCTCTGTCCAATACGATTAGAGAGCCTGAATTTGTCTCAACTGTTGGTCTTGTTTCCCAAAAGCTATGCCAGTTTTGTCACAAAAACAGCTTTCTCTGCGTTTGTCTTAATTTTTCCTCTTCGAATGATTGTTTTAAAACTGTTTCTTTTTTATTTTGTCAAACGGTTATGTACCATTTGTCCCAAAATCCTGACATATTTGTAAATTCTCTTTTGAATATAATTTTTCCATCAGTTTTGCCTGCTTGGGCCCACTGAACAATGATATGGTCAGGTAATGTTCAGGTCTGATTGCCTTAAGGAATAGAAAGCAATTTATGGAACCCTTTCTGCCCTTAGAGAAAGCCTACCCCTTTTACGTTCCCGTTGTTTTGAGAGTACAATTTTCATTCCTTTGCCACTATGCACTGTAGTGCTAAAATTTTTTCGAGCTCAAAGCTTTCAGCAAAAACACAAGATTTGGATAGATGTGCCGCAAATGCGTTGGTGTACTTCTTCAAGGTACAATTAACAAGAACTGATTATGTAACAGCTTAAATTAATACCATTATTTTTATTGGAATCAAAATATCAAAGATTCTTCTGATGCCAATTTTTCTCTATGTCAATTGATCTTTGATCAACAAAAGAAGATTATCTGTATATGGCCTTAGGCATGTCAAAAGCTTTGCACCGCTACAATCAATTTATTCCTATAAGAAACCGATCGAGTCTGCTAATAAGAATATACGGCTTTCTAGATGACCTGTCCTGGATATTGCTATGAATTTTTCGGGATTCTGTGGTGTACATATCATGGATCTGGTATTAATGCACTAAAAATAGCTTCCTAAGGAATGCTGTTTCGGCGTGTTTATTGAAAATAGTAAAGGTCACTGCTAATAGTTGCGATTTTGATAACCCAAGTAATTGATTATGCACATTGACGTAGCCAAAGAAACCAAGAGGCGGAAAGTGACAAAAAGTTGTAGCCTGAGATCTGCAAGGTCCTAAAAAGTTCCCTACTGTTAACTCAAAGGGCTCTTGCTCTTTTGGCACTTTGCCCCCCTTTCAAAAGAGATGACCTTGGGCACGACACTGGGTATGCAGATCTAGGGACTCTTACATCAACAGCCTACACATTATCCATTACTTTTTGATCATTCAGTTTTGCCATAGTCAATGACTATGGAAGATCGTGATGTCATGAGGTAAGGGATTTGTCATTTTTAATCTTGGGTACCGAAAATATCATTAATCATAATCTGAAATAAAGCAACAGCATTTTATACTTGGTTCACAGCATGCACTCAGAACCAGTTTTCAAATACTGTTAATTTTTGTTTGTAAAGAAAGATGTAAGTAAGGTTTTTTGCTGCCATTAATTTACAAGTACATCACTTTTATGGCATGGAACACTTGGAACAACTGGTATTTGTGCAAATGTATGTATAGACTTGGATGGGGGACCAAACTGTCTCACTGAAAGATAGTGGGGGTATGAAGACTTTTCAATATTCAAAGTGGGGCTATGAAATTATTTTGATTTATGTACAATCATCTTCCGCTTTGGTACCCAGAAATAAAAATGACCATTCCCTAAGGTGGATTTGTCTCCGTAAAAATTATCCCTTTTCAAAACAAAAATCAATCCAAGATCCTCGAATAACCCCCAGCTCCGCATAAGCCCCCCTCTAATAAGCCCCAACCTAAAAATTCATTTTTGTAAATAAGCCCCCATTTGGGCCTATTCGAGGGAAGCTTTATGGCAAAATAATATCTTATTTCAAGAAAGTCTCCACAAGACTATAGCTACACAAGTGATGCCGATGATGAAATCGTTATTGACTGTTAAGTTTCGTTTGCAAAAAGCCTTTGTTTTTTTCAATTTAGTTTATGGAGAAAATTATGTCGTTTTTTATGTCACAATTAGAAAAAAATACAAAAGTGAGCTCTCCCCTCGAATAAGCTCCCATCAAAAAAATTATTTTTGCGAATAAGCCCCGAGAATATACGGTATATGACAGAAATATGTCTTGGCACACTGTGAATATCTTGGAGTATCACAGATGGGATTATAATTAAAACATGAATGGAATAACAGAACTGAAATGAGTGATGAAAACGGAAATCAAAACTGCGAGGAATGCCAGGCTAAAATAACAGGCAATCAGTGTGTTATGTTATATATCTGTATTCCCTTCAATTTTGAAACTTTGCAGCACAAAAAGGTATTCATCTGAATAAATTTTAATTGACCAAATTCAATAAAGAACACCTTGCGTATACATTACGTTTTACAAAAAGACATTTATTAAGAGCATAGAAGCCAACATCGGGGTAAATTTGAGAACTAAATAAATTATTTGCCATTCTAAACTTTAATGAGACATGAGAAAGTTTTCGAGTAAAAATTCTCAATTTTTTCATCTCCCATCCCCTAGCAAGATAATCGAGTGGCGGCAGATTTTAGGTAGCATCATGCAGGTGAACCAGGCAACACAGGATAAATTTACAGAGATCACACCCCCCCCCCAAGCTGTCCTCCTAACAAGAATAATTTCGCAGCACCTTTGTAGCTATATCTAAACAGAAGATTCTCTTGTACAATATTTATGAATCCAAGACAAACTCACCGATATCGATGATCGCTAGGAATGTATCCGATGTACAGAGCCTCACAAATGACTTTCAAGGAAGTTGCAGCTACCTGAGGGTTAGAAATAACACAGTATAATTGCACACTTGCTCAAGTCTTACAAAATCCTATTTCAACAGGCACCCAAGGTAGAATTCGGCATAATTCATGAATGACCACATAAATTATCTCTAAACAGAACCAGTAGGTAGAAACAATATCTGATTTAAAGACAGATGAATGAAGTAAAGTAATCTGTTAATACTTTTGGGCTTATAATGTTAGCATTCTAAATCTGGTTATTCTTAACACGGAAGGGCAAGTATTTCCAGCTTCTTTTCTCACAGTGAATTACGACATATTTCTACCAATTACTTTTAGCTCCATCTTCCTCTATCTTATGAGTCAGTGATGTCTTACCTGGAAGGTCTAATAATAACTAAGAAAACTACTAATATTTGCACTTTATTTCATTGCAGTTGGTACTCTCGCATGTCTACAGTAAATGGACCCGTGTAAGGCAGTGTCATGATCTTTAAAACAGGCGAAAAAAGGGTAAAAGAGGAGTTATTCAAAGAAATAAGAAGTGCAACTTTTGCAAATCATAATTTCTTTCTCAATTCTTTGCCGAATAGCACGGTCATCTCACTTTAGAGTTAGAAATAGGGGAATTCTATGACGAAGAAAATATTACAGTCTCAAAGTGAATGAGAAAACAATATTGCGGTCTCAATACTCCACTCACTATGAACCGTCTAAGCCATTGGCTCAATGTTAAGTGCCTTTCTTTCTTTATTCAGTGAGTAATAAATATATCAAGAGTAAATATAACGAAACTACAGGGGTGCTACAATGAAGATGTATTCCCAGCCTCGATACCATGACATCAAAAAACAAGCAAAAAAAATTAAATTGACAAGTGCCATTAAAGAGATACAAATCGTGAAATACTGGAATCTTTTTTATGCTGAATGATAACCAAGCAGGGTCGAACATCATAACAAAATGCAGAACTTAAGAATGAGCAAACAACAACGAGAGCAGCAACAACAACAACCATCTCTGCCGCCCTGCCTATCCCTACATCAAAAGTCGTGTTGGGTACTGGACATCAGGTTTTATATTTGAAATTTTCTTGCTGAGAAAGAGGCCATAGTCGTCGATTCATCTTTAGTCCACAAACGTCATAATGTGCTAATCGTTCTGCCAGATGTTTTAGCTTAGCACGTTCCCATGGCTTCTTTTTCAGTGCTTCTGTTCTTAGTGGCACCGCTAAGCTTTCATATGCTCATTTACCAACCTACTCATACTCAACTTAAAAGGTATATATTAGGAACATATTAGAAATTATGGTTATCTTTAGGCTTGATTACATTATAAGTGGAACCCACAGTCCATGTGATTAAACCTTGCTGTTAAATGCAAAACGATAGAACAAAAAGTTGCACTGTTCTTTGTATTCCAACGCCCGACTGAACTAAATAGTTTATTTCAGATTAATGCTGAAAAAGAGTTTCCTGCGCTCAGTTCTGAAATATTGGGATGCTATCTCCCTGATAGCATTTGAAACAAATTCAAAAAATACTTCAAGACTAGTTGAAGAAAATGCATTGCACGAAGAAACAGCTTAAGACTCCATGAAAAAACAGCCATTTTGCATTTCAGCTTAATATTAAATTAGACAACATGCAAGAACTACATGAATAAATGCTTTATACACAGCATACCATATGCTAGTTGCTGTGTGCATTGTATTACATTTTTGATGCTATATCCTGAAGGAATTTATTGGTGTAGAAATACTTATAAATAATAAACAAATGTCAAAAATAGCGCCTTTCCCAGGAGAACTGGTAGACTCACTATGTTGAAAAGGGTTAGGCATTGGTAATAAAAAAAACACTACGTCCAAGCATCTTCCAGGTGTGGTCACTGTTGTAGCAATGCTGTCGAATGGGTGTCTCCTGTGGTGTCCCTTTGTATTCGGCTGTTTGTGTGCGTGCGCACCTGATGTAAAAATTCTTAATGCTCAAAGAGTTAGCCACAAAGCTATGGCTAATAACACAACATGGTTTATTTCATACAGCTTAAAGTTTCTTTTGCATCAAATTCTGAATAAATGAGGTGATGCAATCTATCAAGATTGGTTTTCGTTCTGTATTTGTTGCCTTAGGCAGCAAAATTAACGACTTGATTGTTCTCTTTCAGAGGGCGTGGCGTTTCCCCCCTCCAAAACATTCTCTGCGGTAATGATATTTCTGCAACTGTAGGAAAAAGACTGTTTCTTCTGTGTAATCGAATAGTTCAGCAAAAAATTCAAGTTGATTAAAGGCGATGACGGTCATTGTCCAGCCAAAATCAATCAATCTTCTTCTTCGAACGAAATCTATAAGGCGTGGGTGAGGTATTCGATATTCAATTGTATTCAGCAACCTTCTCTAGAAATGTCGCGGAATTGCAATGTTGTTCGGATTCTCGCATTTTGTTACGTCTCTATAACGATTGACATTATTATTCATAACGTCATATTACGATATGTTTCGATATCTATGAGCATTGTTGCGTCGTGTTACATTAAATTTTGCCATACTTTCGGTCAAAAGCACCGCATCCTGACATGAAATACGATAAAGTGAAATCCTGCTACCCCTCAAAAGTCTCATCATAAATGTTAACATTGACCAGTTCTTTAAATCGTATTCAGCTATATTACTTTACAATGTAAATGACACCTCTATAAATGGATCTTGTCTTTCAGTATCGTATTCAACAGAGCACGCCTCTTATAACCCACTACATGAAGTCGATGGTTAACGCCACGATAAAGTTAGTTATGGCCTAGATCAGTGGAGATCTTAAAATCTACGCTTATGATTCATGGGAAAATGACTAGTTGGACGGTGCACAAATGGTTGAAATTTCTTACTTCCTATTTTCCAAGAAAAAGAGTTTTAAACAAAAGATACTTCCGACTGAAAGCTTGAATTTCTGAATATCTGTTATTAATTGGACATTTGTTACAGGACTGCTGATGTTTTAAAGGTTGATAGCGGCAACATTACAAATAAAAAAAATTCACAACGCAAATGGCGTCACCAAAACTTCCTAATGTAACCAATCGCACATAATTTACCTAGCAAGAAAAAACTGACCTTCCCTGCAAAACATTTTACCTGCTAAACATTTTATGGCTGCTCTTTTGCTTAGGTAGGGGGGTCAAGTCCTAGAGGGCTTTTTATACAGGAGGCACAAGCCGTTATTTATTTATAGAGTTATTGAAGAGAGCAGTTTTTAAAGGAGCAAAGATTTTGGGAAAACTTTTTATTGGGGCTTTCGCATGTAAAATGAAAACCAGTTTTTAAGAAAACTTTTTCAAAGAGTGAAAATTTAACATTTTCCAATAGTTCCTCCGCATTTCCAACATAAACAGCAGGGAAAAGAAGAAAGGACAACTTGAGGGGACTATTTTCAGCTGGTTTTGACAATTGGGAGAGAATTTCAGGAAAGGATTTTTGCCAATCTTTGCAACGGAAAATGACAACTTCTCTTCTTACTTCTCGTGGCACTCTCTGCAATGGAATGAAAGCCAATTGCTTTTTGAAATTCTTTGTGGCAGTCTTTGCAACACTCTGTCGACACTCTGCAACCCTCTACCAACTAAACATGTGGAAACCCTTCTTAAGGTGGTACCGTAGCCATCCTGGTGCAAATGCTGTTGCAGCATTATTATGCAAGTATAAACACTGGGTTCAAAGGGCCCATATTGAGATAGAAATGTAGCAGAATACCTCCGAAAAAGACTTCTTGATCTTTTCTGTTGCACTATAAGCAATTTTTAATAAGAAAAACAGTACTCGGATGGATAGAAAGGCAAGGAAATTCTAGAATTCAATGTAATTTGCACGATTGGGTAACATTCTAACCATGCCTTCACAAGGTTTGAACTATTTTATGGTCGGATGTATTAAATTTACTATTCCTCCCATTTTAGAGACAAGCTATTAATTTCTGATTCTGCGTGCGAAAGAGCAACCTTAATAATGCAGCTCGCAAGTTCTATTACATCATCGCTTCGCTTCATGGGCTTGCGCAAGTGCTTTATAATGAGTAGGAAATGACCTTCACCATAAAACTGTGCGTATTTTAGATCGATGATTACGTTGCTGGTCATCGTTTTAATATCCTGCTCAACGTTTTTTGTTGCAGTTCAGCCAAATTTCTCTAAAGCGGAAATCGCTGTGACCAATAAGACTGGATGTGATATTGCAAGTACCAGTTGTACCACTGTTGATGGCAAACACAGATACAAATATTGATGCAGCCTAGAGAATGCCTCAAGATCGTGACTGTGAATCCAGTAATATTCTAATTAGGATTGACACACTAGGACCGATGTTTAGATCAGTCTCGCACTTGAGCTGAATTTTGCCGGGCCAGGCTTTAATTGATACGGTGCATGAGAGTAGTGTTGTATAAACTGAGTCTGACTGGTGATTTTTAAAGCCAAATAAATGATAATCCTAGTCATTTTCTTAATGATCCAACCGTTTCGTTAAAGTTCAAAAGCAATCTGACACACAAACATGATAGCTTTATTGAATAACTGACCAGATGCAAAGATCCAATAGCCCAAAATGTCTTGAATGAATTTAGGATAATCGAAGTTGTAATGCGAATGAGCAGAAAGTCCCTTCAAGAATTCTGAAGCAAACTCATGAAATTGAGGCTACAGTATCGAGCAGGAAAATTATCGACCTCACCAAACCTTTGAAACCAATCGCCCACTAAGCGTAATGAAAACTCAAACTGGCTGGTAACCGTGGAGGATGTTACTGAGGATACTAAAGACAATACACCTGACAGCACTTCACAAAGAAGATTCTTAATTTTGTTCAATCTAAGGTCCATCACATTTGAAAGCTTAGGCCAGTGCCAGGCAGAACCCATTCCTCAACTCTGTGGCCTCATATACGTCATTTGCCTCCAGGCTGTCATGTATATTTGAAATTGCGCAATTTTGTCCTAATCTGATGTCAGATGATCCTTTGATATGGAAAACAAACGTAGAGGGAGAAATTAAAACTTCATTACATGATCGGCTGGGTGTCAGGCAAATTAGAAAAGAAATGGGGGAAATCCAAGCAGTTTCAGGTAATAAGAAAAAGTAAACAAGCGGCGCAAATGATCTATTTTTAAGATGTTACTGCATTATCAAAATATACAGGAGCAAATAATTGACAAAGAACAATGACATCAATATTATTTGTCATGATTCTGGAAGATCTTAAGTGATCCAGTCTTATCCAATGAAAACAAAGAGCTAGATCTTTTTCAGTGCAGGTCATACCGCGTAATCATGGGAAGATCAATGAAAACAGGCGGAGAATTCCATGTACTTCAGATGGAATGCAAGCAGAAAGCGATATCTTAATACCTAAACTCGTGATAAGTATCGTTAAAGAAAGACTGCATCGAGCGTTTTAAGTCTTCATAAAATGGATGAAACCTATAGCCATAGCAAGTGAGCAATCTGTGGCAAACTATCCTGCTTGCAGACAGGACTGCACATTAAATTGAATTGTTTTTGAAGGAATGGAATTAAATTTGTACAGTTGCAAACTCAAAAGGTTTTGGTTGCAGTTCGCTTAAAACACGACAGTAGCTCAAATTTTCAGCCAGCTTTTAGTCATTATCACGTTTCAACTCAAAGGCTTTTGGTTCTGTTCTGATCCAAACCTACAGGCAACAAAACCGTAGAAAAATCAACATACAGTTTTCAACTGTAACTCTAAAAAGATTAAAGTTGTGTTATGAAAACACGATTACTGATTATTTGCAAAAACAGCTGCTGCACAAAAAACTTTCATGGATATTTTCGCGATAGTCCTTTTTCCAAACTCTTTTCTCGTTCACAAGAGTAAAGGAAAAACAGCTTCATCGCTATTGCTCGTAATTTTGGGGGACCATTTAGTTTGCCTAGTGAGCAGTACAAAATGCTTATTCTATCAAGTAAAATTAAGCTTTAATATCTTTAAGTGAACGTGACGCCCTCGCACTACCCCGTAGTACCGCTCCTGCCTGTCTATTGCCAAGTAAATAACATTCTAAGTTACTATGGTCACGACTCTGAAACCATGGCCTCATTTCTATAGTTTAGCACTTTAGCGTAGCCAGTTGTTAAGTCACCAAGCTTCATGTTTCTTCCCAGCCGCAAAGAATCATGTAACTAGGATTTGCCAAGACATCTCCTCAGGATAGTGCCGTAATTAACTGTAAACATAGTAATAGTTCCAAGGGAGTGCTGCCATTTCAACAGGGTGCTTGACTCATACAGCTGTTACTGTATAAATATTCGTTAACCAGACACATCAGACCATCGCCTGTTATCATCAAAACTGACTTGACGGTGTAAAGGTCACCATCGCCTTCCGATACAGTTTTTCCAAATTCAGATCCACTGCCTATCCTGTCGTCCACCAATATAGAAAGTTGTAAACAAAACTCCATTCTGGGCTATAACAAGGCCAATATCCAGAAATTGGTTATTTGATTCGGTGGATCGATTAGGGATAGTAGGCGACAGGAGAAATCCACGGGGCGCAGGCCATAGTGACCCAGGCCTACTTTAGCATGAAGGCCTCCACAATGTCAATATGGGTTAACAAATAAATTGGCTAGCTCACATGCTTGCTCAATATGCTCAATTTATGCAAAAAGCTCAGAAATTTTGGCCCCTCTTTCCGATTTCCGGTTGGCCTCGCTATGAGATTCGTACATATAACAGTATTGGTGTTAGGAAAAAACGGTATGATTGCGAGGCATTCGCAGAATTAAACGTAATTAGTATCCAACTCAAAATTATCATCCTTTTATATGCTTTGATAAGTTTCTTAACGCGGACATTAGTAGACTTTTGGAAACCAAAAGCACACCCCTTTACGCAAGGCGCGGCAATGAAAATCTTTTAACTGCCAAACTGTCATTACTGAAAATTTCTTGATATTTTCTTGTCATTTTACTCAGAGATCGAATATATAGTTTTCATAATAATGAGGAAAGCCACATAAACATGATGAAATAGATCCCAGGAGGGGAAGTGACCACCTTTTCATACAGGGTTGTGCGCATTGCGGGTCAAGTTCTAACCCCGAAAAATGAACCAGTAAAAACTTTGCACCCAAAAATATTGGTGTCATGCATATGTTCTACCCAAAGATATAGGATCGCAATTCTTATGAAGAGATGGTCCAGCGTTGTTGCCCTGTTTGTTTCACAAGGTAGATTACCCTTGATGTAAAAAGTAGCAGGGCAGGGAATTTCTTACCCAAAAAAGGGGAAGTTCTAGCTGTAAATCCTATACCCAAAAAATGGCTATCAGGCAAAACTGCAGACCCAAAAATGGCACGCACATCCCTTAGTGAAAATGTGGTCACTTCCCCCATCCCCTAGTGCTCATAATGATGGGTAAAGCTAATGAAAATGAGAGGAATTCATAGATCTGCCTGGGTATTAGCACTTGTAACATTTTTCTAAGGTTCAATGCAGTTATTCTTTTGCTTGTACAATTACCATTGCTTTTTATATTGTTGTCGTTTATGCATCCAAACGTTATGAAATATCAGGCTAGATACATAATACGCTTTTTTATGAGAAAGTTCAATACTGGAATCTCAAACTAACAGGGTTAGTCATTACTCAAACGCCTGAATTGAAAAGATTCATTGCCGATCAGGTGAATCAATAACGGTCACATAGATCTGTAGTGCTTTAAATGTTGGAGATATTATTGGTATAAACAGTTAATTTTGTTAAGAAAGTTATAAGAAAGTTTCAGTGCTGAGTTTTGGGCACATTCCAGAACTTTTCTAAGAAAAACGTTTATCTCATTTTTAAACTTCCAGCAATTGCATCTATGTAAATTACCAGTTTAAGATACGACGAGATCTGGAGTGGAGTCGCTCTCATTCAGCAGCTTATTGTGGTACAACTTAAATGCTCAGATACAGGAGCTACCAACAGTCGCAAATTTACAAGAAAGATCAAAACAAGCGAAGAGTGTAATTGTAGAATTTGTTAGTAGCCTCTCCACTATGTTAGGTGGCTTGTAAATATTTCTTTTTCTTTTTAAATACACTTGTAAGTTATATTGTAAATAGTTGGTATTGATTAGTTAGTATTTTCCATAACATATAAAAACACCAACTGTTAATTAAGATTATGAAGCGAAATGAAATAAATAAAATGAAATGAAATAAAATGAAATGAAATAAAATGAAATGAAATGAAATAAAATGAAATGAACCAGGGGTGTATCCAACAGAGACAGGGAGAAATTTTTCGTGTGGCACCTGAAAATATTCGAAACATGGGCCCGAAGCGTTTAGCCTGGTTCAAGGCCGAAGCGAGATAGCAAATTTTTTTTTTGGGGGGGGGGGGGTACTAAATTCAAAAAAATATGACAAAATGTGCTATTTTTCAATTATTTCTTTTGTTTTATCATTCCGTTTAGGGGGGCTAAGCCCCCTAACCCCTTCAGTTCTTGGACCTGGATTGTTTCCAAGTTGCAACCTCAATGTCCTTGAATTAGGTACAAAGCGTGCTTCCATAGCAGATGAGGTTCTAGCCTGTGATTGAAATAAACAGTTGAATATTGCTGATAAGAGTAAGGTTGGCTACTTCCTGTTCAAAAAGTTCAAATTGAACTTGACAATGTCCTTAGCCCTTAGCAATCACTTGTTTGACTCGAAACGTCTTGATAAGATTTTGCCTGTTGTGTGGCTCATTTTCTAACAAGCACGCCCTCTCAAGAAAATGCGCGCATGACGCTCTCATTACAAACTTGCAGTTTATAAATCTGTGTTTATAAATCTACAGTTTTAAAACAGCTCTGCAACGATTTGTTTTATTGGTTGCTATCAAATTTTGTGGACTTTAATTGTCGTTTTGGAAACCCGACAAGACATCATAGTGTAAAAGTTAGTGAGAATATCCGCGGGACGCCCGAGTTGATCAGCCCTAAAGGAGGCAAAAGTATGGAAAATAAGGACAAAACAATTGCAAACGTATAGAATTTGGCTTTAACTCCCAAGGCAAACTGGGAAATGGGGCCCGTTGCCCTGATGTAGACGCCCCTGGAGCACTTTTTATCGAAACGAGACATTTCTTATTTGTGTTTCGAATCCGAAGATGATTTGCTCTATCGCATTAAACGGTTAAATGGTGCAAAACAAATCGAGATAACGAACTGATATAAAATGCGCAAAGATTAACACTTACTCTA
Source organism: Catostylus mosaicus (assembly GCA_964019065.1). Classification (NCBI taxonomy): domain Eukaryota; kingdom Metazoa; phylum Cnidaria; class Scyphozoa; order Rhizostomeae; family Catostylidae; genus Catostylus; species Catostylus mosaicus. The sequence continues at coordinate 11,676,211 of OZ025187.1, forward strand.
TAAGAAAACCTCGTGTACTCCCCAAACATTCAGCTGTTTTTCATAACAGATCGAAAACTTTCATTAGCTTTGTTTTGGATGAAGCATTCATCAGCTGACGCTCATGTTTGCAGGAAGAAACACTGACGTTTTGATGGTCCAAGGTTTCCCTTTCTGCATACGTACTAGCGTAACTATGCGAGAAATCCAAACAGTGTTAGTTTGAAGCCATCTTTAATAAAGGTGATGAAACACCTTAAGCCACAGGAAACCGCATCTCATCCTCAGTATAAAACACTGATTTTGATGAACTCGCCGACCATTCACGTGTCGATTTTGTACCACATAAGCATGCTATATACCTTTTAATTGCCAAGTTGTTTACTTTTGGCTCTCCATCTTGAAGTGGTTCTTACAGTGCTTTGTTGTCTTTTATCTATTGAATGCTGCTCCAAGGCAGCCTGTTTGCATTGCTCCCGAGGGCTTTTGTAGTGATCACAGGGTAGGTTGGTAGCGATATTTTGAGATAATTAACAGATTTCTAGTTGCATGTGTCGCAAAGGAACATGGTTTATTTTGAAAGAGGGTTGATTTTCTCGATTTTTTTCGTCTGTGATGCAGGTTAGCTTCCTCCTCTCAGTCTAAATGGGGGCTTATGCCAGCTGATGCTGCTAAAAATTGCATGTTCAATTTTCCTTTCCGGTAATACTTTTGTTTTTCAACAGTTTTAAAGCAAGGCAATTCCAATAATTGATGCAGTAAACAAGCTGTTACTTTCCCTCAAGTATAATCGTATTCGTGGAGATTGCTATAAAATTCAGAATAGGGTAAGAGGATCTGCATCTGTTTCACAACTTCATACGCGCTCAAGACTACTTGGTTTTCGGCTAACCTCTATTTCTGTAGGTCATGGTACTATTGAAATTAAATGTAGAAATAAAAAAAATGCTTTTTTGACCAGATGTGGGTAGTGAATTAGCATGTCCATATTTAACAACCCATGAATGTATTAGTTGAGTCTACAAAGGGTATTGAAATTGAGAGTGTAGAGGTATGATTTATAGGATTTAAGAGGGAATCTACAAGGTTTACATGACAATGGCTGGTGGAAATCTTGCTTCCCAGTTGGAAAATTCTCGATTATTACCCTCTCTATTTTAACTGTCGATTTTTGCCACAGGGGACTCGACAAGGGACTCAATCCTTGAATGTTTGGAGAGCAAACCATTGCCTGAATTTTCCCAGCCAATTAATGCACTATTTGCATACTGATATTTAATTTCGGCCAATAAATTGCTTCGGCATAGAAACTGCCCCAGACAATCACATATCAAAGATTTTCCAGGAATCAAGGGCGTTTGTCCTCGTATCTTTAAGCAAACTATCAGTACTATCAATCCTATGTTATAAAATATTACCCTTAAAAGCTTTTGATTCCTTGGTAAATATTTGAAAATGTGATCTAATTCACAATTCGTCTCAATTAGAGACCAGATATGAACCAGAAATTTTTGTCATTGATATGGTGAGACTAGGCACATAGTAACTTGATATTGGAATGCAGGGGCGGTCATGTCTTAGATATATCCTGACTACCTTTGTCCAGTGATTACAAACAGACCAACCAGATCTTAACAGTAATTCGAAATAGGCAAAATTTGCAAATATTCCAAGATTTTGGGACAAACGCCGGTGCAAATGGTGACTGAATGAGGTTATAGAAAAGCTTTCATGGTGACCATCTGAATGTTTCAACGGGGACTTTTTTGAGATTCATGTGACTATTAAAAGAGGCAAGCCTTTTTCGTCAGTATTCACAATTGCTATAGCAAAACTAAAGAATTGATGACCCAATGAGCCCCTATTCCCCTCCTTTTATGTATGCATGCTCATTAGACACGACAGTATTTCATAGGCCAAAGAGTTAGTCACGTGATCAATGTTGTTATTAATACGAAGGCGCCTCTGCGTACCCAACAAAAAGTATAAGAGCATCAATATATGGTTTATGTTGAAGGGAAACTCTACTTCATCCAGCCTGAATTTGAAAAAAAGTGTACAAAAAAGTACCTGAGAGTTTCCATTAGTGCTAACTCATAGTCAGGGGGAGGTGAACCACCTCTACTCCTCTTTGAGTAATGCCTCTGTCTGTGTATATCTTCTGTCCAGACAACCCAATAACCTGGCTGGGAAGACCAAAAGCTTTTAAACCCTACGCTTCTCGTGCCTACGCGTGCAAGTGTTGGATTAATATTTTCTATGATGTGCTTAACCGCCATCCCATGCAGGAGCGTTGAATGCGGGTGCAGTAAATTCCTGTCACTCTACAAGTACGCCAAGAGCGTGCAATGAAGTGTAAGGATTGCTTTTATCAGGAAATGACCAAAATGTATTTTGTTATTTTCAACCCGATGCGAAATAAAACGAGGCTGAACTTTCCTTAACTCTTTCGTTAATATGGCGGTTAAAGTTTTTGGGCAAATAGCAAGACTTTTAGTGGAATGAATCGGAGGTGGTGTGGCCCAGTGGAACACAGGGGAATCGCTCTAATGGCCCACATATAGTTCACAAAAATGGTTTAAAAATGACCCCTAGGAATTTTAGATTTACTTGGATTTTCGAATTTTCAATGCGGTAATTCGAATCCTCAGAAAGTGGGTCAGATTAGACTGGGCCCCATTTTTTATGCTTATCTAGTTCCTGAAGTCTGGATGCCTTATAATCAATTGGTAATTTTATCATTTTAACTTTAACTCGATAAACGGGTGGTCCATTTTTCTTAAAAACAAGTATTTTGCAGTAAAAATTTCATGTTATGACTCGCACCAATAAAATCTTGATTTTACGTCATCACATTCCTTTATGCTAGTTAAGTTAATGCCGCTGCGATGCCAATGAAGGTTTTATCAAAACTTAAAGGAGGGAAGCAAGCAATTGAGCAAGCACATTAGCAAGCACATAGGGAAGCAAGCACATAGGGAAGCAAGCAAAATGGCACAATAGCAAACAGTCTTATTTGGTTGGCACAAGTTTCGAAACAAGGAAGGGGAAAAGGGCCGAGTGAGGCATGATTCCCAAACATTTGTTGGGCACACACTTTGTAAAAGGCGCAAGCTCTTGCTTTGCTTTTGACCGCTGTGATAGCTTTGCCCCGCAAGAATCACTTCTAGCTTAGCCTGCGTCACAGACCAGTGGTCTGTGGTCGGTGAATCAAGCTACCTCTAGCCCTGCTAAAACACGAAGGAATTTGCAGATCTTTTTTTGGCAAAACGTGAAAAATAATGACGTCAATATTTGGCTTGATCAGACAGTCAACTAAAGAAGGATGCAGTTATCCATGGTCTAAAGTTTTAAGCAAAATAATCGAACTTTAAAAGGCAGGAACCTCCAGTCTTGAGCAATTTCCAGGCTGATTCCCGAGTTAAGTATCTCAAGATGTTTGTGTTGAGACAATCCCCCAACACCCAAATGATCCAGACCATTTAGAAAGTTTTCTTAATAACGTTGTGCATAAAATGGATTGTACTTTGAAACGTTTTGCTTAATTATTTTGAGATAACTGTTATATGAATGATTATGATAACGATCAAGGACAGGAGTTTAACATCATATTTTGTATTGGGAGGGTGTGTTGCCTTTACGGCCAATGTATAATCAAAGCAATATCATGCCCCATATAGTCTCAAATAGCCACCCCTCCTCTTTGATAGCAGTAGTTTTCGCAGTTTCTTGAGTCAGCCGCCGTTTGTTGACGGTGTTTACTGACGAGAAAAGGTATCTGTAAGACACGGCATCCAACTTTGTTTATCCGCGAATACAAAAGGCGAAAGGGGTTTTCAATAACATCATCGTGGAATTAAACTCCAGAACAAACTTCGCTGATGCTTAAGAAGAGAAAGAAAGTATGAAGGTGCATATTGTCAATTACTCACCCGTTCTCGTTTACATGCCACTAAATCTTAAACTTTGAGAAGAAGCACCATGCGCTAAAATACTCTTCAGTCTTTGCTGACGATAAAACACCGTTCGTGACAAATGCCATTGATAAAAGCATCTAGTGTGAAAGATTTTGTCAAGACACAGCGAGGAAAGGTGGTAAATTCCTGTTGCATTTCTTGTCAATGTGATGAAAATCTTTTCAATGAAAGATTGAATATCGATTTCTTTGCATTTAATTAGGATCTGTTTTCCATGGACCAATTCATTTGCATGTATACGAGTAGTCATGAGACAGGTGACTTCTTAAGTCAATTTTCCAATCAAATTTCATCACTCCCATTGGAATAAAAGGCAAGATATTAGGCTCACATATCATTGTAAATGCTTTATCCATCATGGTAGGAAAGGGGTAAATCCATGATTTTGGGAAAATAATCTTGATTTCACTCTATCATCACGAACTCAAAGTTTCAAATCCACTCTTTTGTGCAACGTTAGCCAGCCTCCCCTCCCCTTCCGTACCCACTAAAAACCCCTTCCGAAAGAAACCTGAATGTAACCCAAAAAGAAACATATGTTGTCGATCAATTTTTAGATAAAGAATTACGCATTAGCAATAGGAATATAATACAAGCCATGGATAGAGGAATGTTACATGTTCAACATAGAGACTGCTTGAACAAAGCAAATCTACCCAAGTGGTTAATGGAATAAGGTGATTTTCATGCTTATGGGCGCTAGATATATCCAAGTACTACGTTTTCTATTCTCATCATGTACAACATTATTACATCCTTATACAAATTTGCAGTTTGGTTAACCAAGGATATTAGAAGAATATTGTCTGGTACAAAACTAAAATTTGCTAAAAACATTGCTCCGCAAAAAATTAACTTTTCCCATAAAAACGTTATTTATCCCATTTCTACTCATTTGGGACAAACTTTTTGGGGCACCGGGAAATTTCATGTTGAATTGAGCGTGACAAAGGAGTTTCTGCAATTCTCAATTTATCGTGTTGATCAAACGTTTGAACAAAAAGAGTAAAAGATTAAATTTCTTTTGCTTAGAGAAACTTTTTAGCATTGAAAAGCCGCAAAAAATGTATTTAAGACAAGTAAAGACAAGTTGAAACCTAAACTCCTCACGCTTTTCAAGATCATAATTTATTCATTCACTCACTCACTTTAATACTTTTGCTTCAAATACGTTCACTGCAATAAGACCACCTTAACAAAAGTTTCTGTATAATAATCATCTCCATTTAATTTTTTAATACATCCAAACCAGTACAATACATTCTAATTGATATTTGCATCATTCCTTGAATTTCAATAAAAATCTTCATTCCATTCTCCCTAAATAGGCATGCATTATTCACCGTAAAAGGAAAAAAAACGATATTGAACAAGTAATTAAATCTCCTACACTTAAAAAAAACCCCTGCTAGAGGCCAAATCAGATGTGCGAAGGAGCCAGTTTGCAGAGTATGGCCAATCTTGAAAAGATCTTGGGTGCGCCAACAGTCCCGCACCTCAGGTGCGGGCGCGCTAAAACCGTACAAAAATCGTAAGGTGCGCCACTGCACTATTGGTGCCACTGCACAAACATACAAAACTCCAAAATCTGAGGGGCGCCCAGGTGCGCTCCATTAGGCGTTTAAGAATTATCTTGGGTTCGCTAGTGCCATACTCTGCATTCTGGCGAAGGAGAATGGCTTCGGCGAAAATGACAACCAGATGCCTCTTTTATTAGCCACCGTGTTTTGAAAAAGGTGCGTTAAAAGAATACAATATTGAGTTACAAACAGATAATCATCAACAGAAGCAGAGAAGCATGAGGTATCGCAAGGTTCGCTTTTTGGGCCTAGGTTTTTCTCCCCCTATGTATATGACTTGCTAGATATCCCAAATCAAGTATAATTGAATTTGATTAATTAAAAGCCGGCTTTGGTAAATATAATGAAAAGTAGAGATTAAACAAGTCAGAGGGCGCTAGAGAAAAAAAACTCCTTGATTTGATGTTGTTATAAAATAACTAAGAATTGAAAAGTTATTTGTTGTATGACAGGTTAGCGCCATTCCTTTCCAGAATGTTTTTAATGAACCATTACCACTACTCTAAAGATTACTTTTAGAGAATGATCTAACAAAAGTTAGCATAGAAATGTTAATTCGAAGATCATTTACAGGCATCAGCATGAGCATTAGGAATGACGTAGAAACCATAACTTACGGGAGGTAAAATGAATGGCTGTTGAACAATCATTGGCTCAAATGTAGGCATTGTTATATCATCTACTAGATCAAGGACTTTCCCATTCAGTGCTATGTATCTGGAAGAGAAAACCATGAAATGCAGACCTTAAGGATATATTACTTTTTACAGTATAGATGAAAGCGCTATGCCAAACCAGCAAACATTTTTTTTAAACAGGAGGAATAATATACAATATATACATCGTATCAGTATATCTTAATGCAGGATATGATGTGCCTCAGTTAATAGTACTACTTTTCCACTTACGATGTATCCTACTTTAGTGGTATAATGGCGAAAAAAATATCACTCGCGACAGAAGTATAAAACCTAGAAATTGAAAGTATCATATGTTTACAAATAAAATTTTTTCAAATACAGTTTCTATTGTATACAATCTGTATTAGTCAAATCCACACTCAAAGTTAGGTGCTCTATTGCGGAGAAAGACAACTTGTTGCAAACACGTGCATTATACTGTAATAGCACAAAGATTCCAGCTTGTATTCCATATGAGATTGGCAATGTGAGTACCATGCAAATGCCAATGAAAGTAGACAGGGCGTAATGTGGATAAAAGGAGTTTAAATGGTAACTGGAATTATTATCAACTATCTGAAGGAGGCAGTTAGAAGTGACATTGAGGGAGAAAATTCGAACAAAGATCATGCTTGAGATTGAAGACAACTAAGATACCAGACGACAAATAACAACAAGGTACCAAGTAATTATGCCTAAAGGTTGAATGTTCATTCATAAATTCAGTGTATCTTAGCTCTATACGTAATCTGTGAAATAACTTAATGGGAATCTTAACTTCTTTCATGTCATTAAAAGCCAAATTTTAGCGACCATTTTGTAAAATCATGGTCACACCTAAGATGAAGTATGCTCGCCTTACGTCAATGGGTTTATTAGGTCAAGATCAAACTCCACGATAAACATTGTCATGACATTAGCAATGCTATGCCACTAGCCTATACACTTGTTAGCAAGTGGTTGCCTAGAGAAGCTGTGTTCTTTTTTCTTCCATATTTAAAAGGGTTTTACGTCACCCTGCGACTGATGCAAATAATGGGTTTGTTGTGTTGTTTTGTTGTAATTGACAAGCAGCTGCATGATATTCATTTGATAGGTTATAATTAATAGCATCCTACCGTTAAGTTGTACCTAACATGTGTTCCTATAATTTTGAGAGAATCTGGAGAAGTATTAGATAGCGTTTTACAGGGAATGTCTAGATGATGTCTTAATAGCGTTTGTATTATTATTACGTCTTATTAAGTATTCATTAAGTATCATCATTAAGTATTGCTGCATTAATTTGTATACATTTGAATGAAACAATGGCGTTTCTACTCAGATCCAGCCTACCAAAAAAGACACACAAATGCATTAAATAAAAACAAAACAGAAACCTAACACCTGTCACAGATTATTGCAGAGATAGAACATCTACTTACCGCAAAAATCTGCAACAATGCATTCTACTTTTCTTAATTATTCTTAGTGATTCTTAGAAAGAAGAGACACTGTAAAACTCTGCGTTACCCTATAGCCATATAGAAACTATGCTTGATATACAGACACTGATACAGATACAGATAACAACAACATTGAATCATGGCAATTATCAACGGATTAATAAGCTACTTACCATCCTCCCTTAAGCTTTAACGTCATAAGTATGAAGTCAAATGTTACTTACTTGCTTAGCAGATCTTGGTCTGGCGGCTCAAGCAGATACTGGTGAATGTCATATTGTTGTAAATAACCATCAAACTGAATAGAAGCACTCTTAGACTTGTCAAGATTGACCGCTAAAGCAACAATAGCTCCGCTTTCGTATTGATGTCTGCAGAATAATTGGGAACATGCTTATGGTGCTGTTTCGAATTAAGGTAAGCTTTTGACCGTCCAACAGATCTATCCAAAGGCAATTATATTATGAAAATCGGAACGTTTCAAAAACTGCCTCTTTAAATTCGCAACTTCACTTCTGATTATTAGATCTGCATTTGTTATTGCAAAATCCATAACGTGCCTGAAAATTCAAAACATATTGGCAACCCTAATTCAAAACAGCACCTTAAAACAACAAAACAACAGCATGTTAAAACAGAAAGTAAAAATGAACTATGCTACCATATAATATCGAAATCAAACAAAAAGGAAGAAATATAATGTGATTTAATGTGAAGACACTTTTGAGAAGATCTCACATCGGATGATGACACGGGGACGTTTGAGCTATCACGGGGCAAGGGCATAATCAAAACCTAAAGCGAAAAAGCGCAATTTTATGAGGGGATTTTTGTTGCAAATTTAAAACGCAAGGCAGATGTGGGTAAGAAGAATTAGAAAGGCTGATGGACTGAAGAAATGATGACACGGTTACCGTTAAATCCATAACATTATGAATTACATGTTTTCTTTTGATAAACAGGGCATGATTGCTCCTTTCTCCTTTAATAAAAAATGCGATAGGATTATACAGCGGATACAAATAATGATTCAAGGCCTCGAATTAGTTTTGTTTCTTAAGAAAGGAATATGTTGTATATACAAAATATCCCATACTATATGATAATAATGATATCATCAAGATGCAACGAACCTTCCGTCTTCATTTATGCAATGTGCATATAGCCTTACACGTCTTCTGAGTTGCAATGACCCCTTCACGTCCAGGACCTTATTGCCAACAAGAAGTTTATGCAATGCTGAAATCCAGTAACACTGGAAAATCAAATTAGTAACAGTACATCAGGAGATAAAGAGGGTAACAAATAAAAACAATGCCTTTAACCCTTTCCAACCCGGATTTATTTTCATTCAACTGTCGGAACCCATATAAATCTACACTTTTCAGGGGTAGTAAAGTCAAGCAAATTAGGTGAAAGCATAAACTCTTATAGAATACTGCCATCAGAACAATTTCAATATTTTGTACTTTACCCCCTGAAAAATGTTTATACAATTAACCGTTTCTGATGGTCAATACTCTACAAAATGAAATTTAGCGTTACCGGTTGTGGAAAATCATTGTTGTTGTGATCAATGAGTGCATATGCCATGCCAATAATTGCCTGCCGCACCATCACACTGACATTCAATCTGGCAGCTAGCCCAAGCTTGTCCATAAATCTGCGTGTGAGCAAACGGAAAGATTTTACTACGCCGCAAATTTAGTTGATAGACAAGCAGATGGGTGGCGATTAGGTAAAGCCTGGTTTCTATATAGCCGTCGGGTGTCGTAGGGTTGCCAGCGACAGTGTGCTGTGATCTTTCATTTGCAATGCCCCAGGTACCGCAGTCAAACGTTTTAAATAGGAACGTCTGAACATTTCATCACAACCATGGTGGCAGAGGTGCCGTAAGGATCGAGACAGGTTTAAATGAGCGGCGGTACCTGGAGAAGTGATTCCCATACAAGTTGAAACGGTTGTGGCATGCCGGCGGCACCGGTACAGCCTTACGGCATCTTACGGCTATATGGAAACCAGGTTTAATCATCTAGCTATGCTGAGTCGTCGATCAACAGGACATCTCACCAGGGGGTGCTGCCCTGCATCACTCAGCCCATCATCTTAGGCGTACTCGTAGTTTTTATGGCAGCGCATACAAATAACCTTTATTACAGACAGTGGGAGGAGATAAACTTTTGTGACCAATTAAACGGTTATTTTCTTGGCACTGTCTATAAATTTGGTTAAACATCGTTAAAAATCTCATTGCGGTCGGCTAGGCTCCATATTGAAGGTACTCGACAGAAAAAAAATTTCATACTTTATACGATGCCCAAACTAAATAGCGTCTGCAGTGAAAACATACATGACTTAAGAAACAGAGTGTGATGCATATTCAGCAATATTTCTACGACAAAAAGGAGCTTCCGTATTGCAGTAAACGCGAATGCTTGACCTCGAAAGAGAAGTGGACCAATGAATGATCCTTTCGTAACGCCAAACGTTTTGAATAAAGACACAAGTTAGTGGGAGAGTGTCCTGGATCTCAGATTATACCAAATAAGGCGTAAGCTTACAAAAATCCAGCAGCAAATGTATCAGACAATCCCTTGGCACCACCGCCATATGTATCCGCAGTTTCACCAATCCAAGTTTTACTAATGTTGGTTGCAGGATCAGCTTTGATAAATTCGGGAACTTTTGAAACTATTCGAATGAATTGGTCTAAATAGTTAGGATCGAGAAAGTCATCAAGTGTGGCATTGAAACCAGCACCGTAATAGCTAAAAGAAAAGAACAAAACGACGTTAGGCTGCTTTCATTATGTGTTACTTGGGGGGGATAAAGATTTTATGGGGGATACAAAAAAGTGAAGTGACTTTAAGGTAGGATATCAAATTTCCAGTGCATGCATGACCATGTGATTCTACACATAAAAGATTTCCAGATTTTTTAAAACTTCAGTTTTTTTGGCCTTATTTCCACGAATCCACAGAAGAAATATATAATTTCTTTGCTAGTAAGGTAAATTGAACTTGGTAGTTCAACGTAGCAGTTGAAAAATTTTTAAATTTTCAAGGTCAAGAGTCCCGAAGGGGAATCGTTTAAGCTTTATTATTTTGTGAAATGCTTTTTGCCTAGGTCTCTCGTCACTTTTTGTGAATGTTTTATTGGTATATTTCTATTGACGAGGAACACTATTTAATGGATTTAACAGCTTAAAGGTTACTCTTCACAGCATTTTTCGATAAATTAAGGAACAAAAATTTGCAATGGCCTAATGAGTCATTGCATGAAAATAAACGTTTCCACCGATGCTTTTGCTGGTCACTAGAAAGGACATTGGATTGCAATTTGCGATAATCAATAATCAAACAGTCAATCACTCAATCGCCCAATATAATGATTAATCAGTCTAACAGTTACATTGTTAAATCCATTGTCCAATCATTTTACAATCATTCAATCAATTAATCAACCAATCAATTAATCAACTAATCAAGAAAGATAATCAACACTTCAATGAACTTGATTATCAATGAATCATTTGTATAATAAACCAATCATTTAATCAGTAAATCACTTTATCAATAAATCAATAAATCAATAATTCAATAAATCAACCAATCACTATCAATTATTGAGTTGATCGATCAATCAATCATATAATCAATCATTCAATTTTCAACTCATCATGAAGCTGGAATAAAGATCTACTTACAAGTGCAATGAAAAGGCATTGAGTACATTTGGCTTCAGCACCTTTAAAAATCTGCAAAGAGAAGAAATAAGATTGTGGTTTGATAAATAAGATTGACTATAGAATATAGAAAATTAAAGATCAATGTGACCTTGTTGTCAAGTTTTGACCAAAGATGTAGTAGATCTTTGAGTTACCATCTTTTGTCAGTGTAGCCGATAGAGGCCTATTAACTTTGTCTGCAGCTGGTTAGTGCAGAAACGCTGGAAAAATATTGAAGGGCATTTTTGAAAGGAGATACAACAAAACTAAGGGCCCGTTCGCACTACGATTTAACAAAAGTTTGTCAGAGTTGATAATCTCACGGTGATTAACTTAAAATTGTCAGGTTTGACAAACTTCGTTAGAGTTTCGTTCGCACTTGCAAGTGTTTTCCAATATATGAGACCTATCATATTGTCAAGTCGGATTAGTCTTCTGCCTCCATCGCCCGCGATATTGCGCGCCTTGTGAATGCTCGAGAAATATTTAGTACAAAAACCGCTAGCATTCGTTCCCAGAACTGGGGAGGGGAGCAGCATTTCTAGAAAAAATGTGGCCTAAAACTTTTGCCCCGCAAAATTAAATAATTATCATGGTGAAACTTGCAAACAGGCCAGTAGGAAAAACTGCGGCCAGTTTTTATCTTCAAGGATAATGTTTTGGTTGTTGGGCAGGGGAACCGCCGGTGAAACTAGCTCGAGTGATGCCCCTGTTCAGCCACCGCTATTATCATCATATTTTTATCGATATGCACATTTTTGTTGTATTTCGTAGCAATAATATCAAGAAATAGTTTCTTATCACTGCCAATGCTGGTCCCTTGCATTTGGCTGCTTGGCAGGCATTTCCCGTATCATGCTGGTTAATCCCGATTTTCATGTAAAAGTGCTATTCCGAGGCTCTACGACGGAGCCTTTGAGGGATGCCGAACGGGCCCTAACTTCCTAGGCAGTGGCGTCGCCAAGGGGTGGACTGGGGTGGTATGGTATTCTGAGTCATGCCAACAACGGCAGAAAAATGAAACATTGTGTGACGTCACAAGGCTATGTGGCAGTCATTATGACGTCATTTGAGCTTCTAAAGGGCGTTGCCGTGTAAATTTCTTCTGAAGGGCGTGGCCCCAAACCTTCTTACATACTTGTCCACCCCAGTCTATTTTGTCTGGCGACGCCACTGTTCCTAGGTTCAACTTGGCAAAAGTCTCAAGTCTGAAATAGAATATGTTTTAATAGTGTAACAAATGTCACAAAAAGATACCTACCTTTGGGAATACTGACTGTCATGAGTATGGGACACATCCGGTCCAATGAGCTTTGAATGTGGCAATTGTTTCGACAATTTCCTTTTTAATGTATAAAAATCATTCGCAATTTGCTTGACAGTCAACGATACGTTCCCTTTTTTATAAAGATCAGGCTCTTGAAAAATAAAGGAGACATGAAATTAACAAAATTTAAATAATTAAAATCATCACTAAAAAAGATGAACAATTCAGGAGGCAGGGGTTGCCTTAGACACATAGGTATTGGTAAAAACCTGCATGTAATATGACATTGAAATACTACAAAGATAGTGTACCAGGAACAATTGTTAGCCCCATTTATATCGTTATACGTCACCATTTACAGCTTCCCCTATTCTATCACAAAGCATTATCTTACCCTGCACAACTAATGCAAATTTACTGCAAATCAAAAATTTGCTATTTTGTCAACATGTTTCTTTACAAGTATTTGAAATGTTCTTGAGTTTTTAACTTCGCACACGCCAGTTTCTTAATGACTTGTAGAATGGTTATACTTACCATTGCCCAGCTCGAAATCTACCTTATCCCCGCGAAGTTTTATATATTCAACAATTTCCAACGGATTACTGGAATTCCAGGAACCATCTTCATTCCTTAACAAAGCGTTTAATCCGAAAACTAGCTTCCATCCAAGTTTACTAATAAATTCGTACAACTTGTCCCAGCGATGTGGAGTCATATAAAACCACTTATGATACATAAAGTTTGTTTTCTTCTTGTCATTTTGGAATATAAGTTTATTTGCTGGCTGTCCCGCAACTCTTAAATACAGGTTGGAGTCTTTTCCCTTCTGTTGCGACAAGCCACTGCACAGTGTCATAAATTTCGGACTGATAAATTTGAGATTTTTCCTTGCAAATCGCTTAGCGTTAATGGCAAAGGATAGGTACTCTTTCTCAACGGTAGCCCAAAGGTTTTCACAATCTATCTCAAATGTTTGATGTTGCACCTGTGTCCTACAATCCAGGTTGATGTATGGCTCATTGCTCTCAACCATTTCAATGTTCTTGCAGGAAGCACGAAAAAGGCAAATTAGCATCAGCACAATAATTGCGGTCAACATTCTGGCCTCAACTAAAAATTCAAAAATTCAGAAACAGTGTCTTTCCTAGACTAGTTCTGATGCGATGAGGCAAGCTGAGCAAACAGGAAGTGATTAACGTCAACAATAATCATCACTTTTATATTGTCCACACAAAGCCGAGCCGCGAAAAGCAACCAGGGGGGGGGGCACTTGTAAAAAATATGGATGCTCGTGACATTTTTTTGTGTTTCAAATGTACGAAAATGTAATTTTGTTGGGTTTCTCTAAATTGGCATCATTTTTTGGGTTCATTGAAAATCTCCGGCCTTTTTTGTGTGCCAAAGTAGAAATTCCTTGTTGAGGCTATGTGCAGGCGAACCTAACATAATCATTACGAAATAAACAGGATAAATACACGTGACACAATATATGATGAAATCTTTTTGCTTGAACTCTATTGGTTGGATCCCCGTGTCGTAACATTTGGGACAAATCACAGGAGTTGCTGTGATTGTCTCTAAATTCAATATCGTTTTTTCTATCTTGTGCAATTTTCTGATCTTAATTCGTTGAGCAAATAGGACAGTTGTGGAGGCTAAAAAAAATTATTTCCTTTTTTTTGGATTTCAAATTGTTGCCCGTCATTTCTTTGGGTAGACAAAATCTGCACAAATGGTCATCCCTATCTTCAATTTTATTGAGTGCCCCCTTGGGGATCATTACCAAACTAAACATCCTTTAGGCTGCACCAAGTCGCCCTTTTCGTTTTCCAATCAATTAATCTCTCCCATTTCTGCTCTCGAAATCAATAATTCTAGACTTGGATGGCACTGATAATTTACAAAGTAAAGATGCCCCGTCACCAGAAAGTTATCCAAAATCTTACATCCTCCCGTCCTCTACCCCAGAGATAGTAAAGTAAAAAGTGAAATGGAGAAGAAAATGATCGTAAGGTACCCGCTGGGATTGATAACTACCATCTTTCATTGGGGCTATTTGCCCCAAGAATGGGGAAGAAAAGGCAAGTTCCTGTCATGTGAATGTGTTGTTGACCTCAGTAAGTAAATACCATGTGTCGAATGCAATTATCTTATTCATAAGCGCTGTTCCCGCCACCAGTTTTTGCAGTTTCAGAAAACCTCAAATATATTAAAAGAATGGTGCTGTCCAACCTGTTGGCAACATAGATTTCCGTTTTCACAAATTGACAGTAAATCCCTGGCTGAGTTATTTTTTAATTCAAATTATTCATTTAAGTGTCAGTCACCTGATATTGACACTTTTGCTAACTCCATTCAAATTTTGATTACTACACTAGCCATGATTTTCACAAACTAACAAATAATCTTGACACGATTACTTCACTCAGCTTACTCCATACTTATATTCAATCTTTACTTGCAAATAAAGAAAATCTCGAAATTCTTCTCTATAACCTTAACTTTAACTTTGATATAAATAATTGCTCTATCGGAAACTTGGCATACCAAGGGGAATACGGTTCAGCTATCTGCCCTTTCTTTACCAGGATATCATCCCTACAAGGGGAAAGCAGGTAACAGCAAAAATGGCGGTTGTGGGCTTTACATATTAAAGAAAATATTTAATTTGAAATAAGGAAAGACCTTAATAAAATACTAAAAAGCGATAACTCAGAGTTCGAAGCTTTCTGGATTGAAAGCAGATATAACCATGGGAGTAATTTATAACCACCCCCCAAAAAATCCCATTAGACTTTTTAAATTATCTAGACGGTACCCTGAAAAAATTGTCTAAAAGAAAACAAAGAAATCTTTCTACTAGGTGACTTCAATCTTGACTTGCTTAATGTCGATAAAGTAAATATTATAGAGCATTTTGTAATTGTTATGTTCTGTTATTACTTTCAACCGTCAATTTTACAGCCCACAAGATATAAAGATAAAATTAGACCATCATTAATTAGCAATATTTTTGTAAACTCGCTCGACTTAAAGGCTATGAGTGGTAACCTCATCAGCAGGATCTCAGATCATATGCCAAATTTTATCATATTAGAAAAAAACATATCTGAAAGTAAAAAATTAAACATCATAAAACGAAATTTTAGAAATTTCAATGAAACTTTCTTTATTAATGAAGTTAAACATGTAAACTTTGATAATCTTTATGATGCCCAAAATAATATCCATACAAAATATGACATTTTCCAGAATAAAATTTCCAGAATGAAATTATTGAAAAACATGCACCTTTACATTAACAAGAAAAAACATAGTGTCTTATGCATTGTTTCTTCAACAGGCAAATCTGAGGATAACCAATAAAGTGGCCAGGGAGCTTGTTGCGAAGACCCTCAAGGTGGGAAAAATATGGGAGTGACAAACTGAGTCTGTAAAATCAACTTATCAAAGCATTCTATGAAAAACTCCCATTTCACAATTTCCGTTTGTTTAGCTGAGCTAAGGACCAACGAAGAAGTCCTGGTGAAGAAGGGATCAATTTATGCATTTTGTCTGGAATTGGAGGGCTCTGTATTGTCAAGAATTTAGGCTTTAAAAATTTACTACAAGCTTTGCGTTACAACGTTGTTTTGATACCAGGTGCTGTAATGAATGAGTTTGACCATGCTGTGATTTTGGCCAAAATTGAAGAGAGGCAGTACCTTGTTGATATTGGTTGTGGCTACCCGAAATTGCAGGCTATTCCCCTTGACTTTGACGAAGAGTCCAAGGTTTATAAATTCTCGTTTGTAAAGTTTTATTTTGTTCGTAAAGGTGATGTAATCGAACGCTTTCAGAGCCACTCCAGGCTCGTTCCGCCCGAATTTGGCGAATTCAATGAAAGTACACCAATTGGGTAAAATTCTATCATATCAAAGTAAATCCAGTCAAAATTTCATTCGTTAATGAGGTTAATTAGTCTTTAATTAGTCATACATGCTATTTACACCGTTCCTGGGACAAGTCCGTTTTTGATAAGCATATTTAGCTGCCTAAATGGGGAGACAGTAACCGTGTACAACAACCGCCTTCTGACAGAGGATGATAAAAGGCTCTTGTTGAAACAAAGCTGCAAAGTCTGGAGGAATTTAAGGCGAATATGCAGAGATACTTTCCAATGTTGAATGCAGATTTGATTAAGTTAGATTTGAAAATATGGCAGGATTTAAAAATGAAAATTTAAAAACGGGACAAAAGGAATGGGAAGCTGCTGTTGAGAAAGTTGGTAATCATGAAGCGAATTACTCCAACAAGTTCTGCTTGATCACTTGTGATTGTGTTATTACTTGGGAAATCATTTAGCTGTTAATTGTGTTTTAAATAACTGACCCAGTGGCGGCGCCAGCCTCCACGAAGTGGGAAGATAAGATGATGATGGGGTCCGGCCACGCCCTTCTCATTCTATGAAGCGCTTTTTAAAAGTTTAGACAGGTCAAATCTTGTTTGCGATATCTTTAGAAGTCAGTATTGGTATTTTAAACAAAACTTAATAAGAGCTTATACCCCTACCCCAACTTTTTGACGAATCTACATTACCATATTTACAGAAAAGTGGGTAATTATCCCACACCCAAACGACCCCCGTGAAGCCACCACTGAACTAAGCAACCCTCATTAGAAATACTGTGCTAATTGTCCTTCATTCTTTTCTATTGCGACCCTCCCGTCCCTACTTCAATACAGAATTCGGCCATTTAAAGAATCACTTGGTTTCATGGGGTTGGAGTGATTCTTTGGCTAAAATGTTTCCAAACTGGATGGTGCCTTCAAGTATGTAAAATGCAAAATAGAAAGGGATGTAGCACAGAAAAGGCGGAGCAACTCATAGAGATACATTATCTTGATACTTATCCTCTAAACAACGCCTTTATTCTGTTCTACTGATTAAAAAATTTGAGCGGGTGAACTAGAGTCCAAACGCACTTAACAAGGGTTCGTTTTCTCTGTTGGATGTTCAAAGTAAGTTTAAATTACCGCGGTTCTGATCGAAGAAACTTGAGCAACTACAACAAAACGTACAAAAATTTTGATACCTGTGGACGAGTAAGCTGCAGTTTGAAATAAATCTGCACGTTGCTGTGTTTCGGCAGTTGAAAATACAAGCATATTATCGAGCAGTGTCCTTGTTATTGGGCTTTGAGATTCTTCAAACATTTAAGAAAATGCCTGTCATTTTGCGAATGTACAGTTTTACAGACCATTAGGCTTGCCTCACTTAATTTCATGCAACACAAGCTCTGAAATTTCGTTTGTTTCACTCGAAAGTTTGGAAACAAAGAGAAAGTGTGAAACAATTTTTGCGCTTTTGAATCAATGTCCCAAAAGAATCCAAATGCAATCAAATTTAACAATGACTTTGCACCCAAGAGAGAAAGCACCAAAACAGAGTTCCAATTCTATGAAACGCAATTGTAACAGCCTCGACATTTTCAACATCAATTACTTTCCATGTTTTAAGAAGAAAATCGCTTATTCAGAGCCTTTTATGTTTTGTTTCTATTAGTAACGGTATTACGTAGTTTTATCTGATTCCATTTTAAATTTAATTCTATGATTTCAGGATGATTTAATTTGCTTGTTCTATTTGTATTTCATAATGGAGTATAAGTAAAGAGACCCCGACAAGCCATGGGTATAAAACGTTAGAAAAATGTGTTGGTCAAAACTGTATAGAAACCTCATTAGGTCAATTTCCTTTCCAAAGAGTCTTATGCACATTTTTGCAGAGAGACCTTGTAGATGCAACCTTTCTTTAAACAGGAAATAAAATAAAAAATCAGAAAGTTCCGGTAAATAACCAGCACATTCTCATTGTTACGTATAAAATTGCACAAAATAACTTTAAAAATTGTATGAACTTGACATGAATTACTATAATACATCATGAAAACTCTACAAAGATTATTCATTCGTAAGACGAATACGAGAGGATCACGTGAAACCCATTGCAATGCTTACACTAAGTACCCCAGCATCATGCTGATACCAGTTATCGGTCTTATACAAAAGTTGCACAAAGAATGGACATTGTAACATTCACCTTCTGTACTTGCTAGCGACTTCAATAAAAAGTTCAAGTTAAAGATCTTCCTGCTAGAAAACACGCAAAATTTCCCACTCCAAAAGGAATGCATCACTCCTTGCTTAAAATGGCATGAAGAATTTGATGTACGTAGTTTATTGCCAGGGCCAATAACTGAGCCAAAATTAGGTCTAAATATGCCTTATTTCAAAATATCAAAATGGAATTCTGCGGTACATTAAGTGGCCACGCTCTCTAATGGAACCGTAGGAGAGCACTGGAAAACTTTTCGATAGAGGAATGAAGAAGCGCATTTCAATCAAAAACAACTTGAATCCCCGAAGTATGTGAAGCGAATTCCGTGTCAAGTGAAGCCCCCCCCCCCCTCCACCTGCACGGTCCCTTACAAGTCCTTTCTGTGCCGTAGCAGGTTTGGATATCATTTATATTTAAGAAAAAGGTTGCGTCGTCAATTTTTTCCCATACTGGTTTCGTGTCACTCTAGCTCTATCAACTCATAGGTTGACGACTTGCATTGAAGATTTACTCGGCAAAGATTCAGAGGGAAGGTCCTTACCCGGACCAGATCTCACGGACCGAATTTATCAAAGCCAGCTAAAAATGCTATCAATTTTACATATAATAATGTGCTAAAATCGTGGATTAAAACAATTTAATAAATGCAATTAAACGTGCTCTACTCACACGAAAACGAGAACAAATTTACTGTAATGATTTCCACTGCACAATAGATTACGAATTGGTAATGATCTTAACAAAGTTTCAACGAATTTATTAACTACTCTTGACAATTATATATGGTCAAAAATTATGCTTAAGCAAATACAAAAATATTACATCCGTTATCTAAGCGGTTACCCTGGTCATTCATGTGGAATATACCATCAAAGATCAGTCACATGGCAACTAAGTCTGATCACATGGACAACGAGCCACGTGATCATTACAGCTAGATCACGAGCTCATAACAAAGTGTCGGGGATTGGTTGGGGAAAACGGCCAGGTGTAGCAGGAAAGTGTGTTATAAATACCAAAGAGCGGTGTATAAATGGGGTATATTGCCTTAAACTATGCGAAATGTTTACATGTGGGTTAGGGTGTCCTACAGGCGTTGTGAAAGATTAATCGGAATTGAAAGATTATGAGCGACAAATTCATTTGACATAGTTGTGATCGATATTGGCGATCCTGGCTAATAAAGTCTTGTTGGGTGAAAGGAAGTCTACTGGATGTGTTTTTAACAGATAGGCCATGGCTGACTCTTTGACCAATGAGAGACTTGCGTATTTTGTGAGCATACGCATCAACAAGAAAAAATGTTGAGTTCACGGGGTAAAACTTTTTGCCAGTCCAATGCAACTGCTAATGATTGATGAGGTAATAGGTTGATTGTTCTTGACGCCCTCACTCGACCAATTGCAGAAGGGTGAGTCCTATTGTCATGTGCCACATCATTGACGATATATATTCAAAAATGACCATACGACTAATATACAGATAATATATACATACAGCCTTACGTCTGGTGATCTGATTGAAATGGAAATTAACATTAACACCTACATCAATCATAAATAAAAACGAAAGTAACATACTTTTCAAAAGCATTCAACTGTACGCCGAATCAAATTGTATCCTAAAACAAGACCCATTGACAAGTGTATACATGGGATAATTTCCCATTAATTTTGCGAGCGCTTTTAATTAGGCACACGTCTTATGTTTACCACAGTTCTAGATAGAAGATAGCTGGACTAATGCCTTAAGACCAATGGGCCTTGCTTGCGCAACTTTTTAATTTGAATACGTATAACAATCAAATGAAGTAATACAAAATCCTTCGCTATAAGCCTAAATACTTTAACAGCTATATACCTTGCTTACAAAAGACGAGACTCGTAAAAAGGCTTACTCTCGCCGCAAAGATCTCGATATGATATTCTCGATACATTTTTTCCTTACGTTTCCTGCCCTCCTTAGACAATGTGATTAATAAAATTAAAAACAACTCGATGTCAACGAAATACATAACCATTTCATCAGAGTCTATGGCAGAGGATTACTTGATAAAATTTGATAGGTCAATAATAATCCCTGGTTAAGAAACCGATTTTCAGTCTATCCCAGAGAGGTTCTTACGTACATAGCACTGAGAGCTACCTAGTACATGCACTAAACGTACTGTAGTACTGTGCCTAAACGTAAAGGGAATGCCACACTATACCTAGTTACTTTTGACTAGACGATCAACTTAACTGAATGGTTTCTAGTTACACATTTTCACAGCAATTCCATTGAAACAATCCTGATTGCGGGCTATCACTGTTCTTGACACAGATTGAGACAGATGTGGGATACAGGTTATTAGCAGTTTTTTATGTTAGTGAAGTTTGACAAATAAGATAAAATTTTATATTAGATTGTATTAGAGAACCTTTTTGATGAGTCTTTCAATAAAATATTTTCTTTTTTAATAATATCATTGAGACTTCTAAATAATATTTTCAATGTTTATCTGTTTAGCTAGGAGCTATTCTTGCCAATGATAAATGAGGATATTTTTTACGCCCCGCAAAGCGTGGCCCATTCCTAGCATCGGCATACAGAAAGCAAAGAGGAGGAGGAAACAAGAAAATAAGAAGGAATCGAGAAAAAAATGAAGGAAAAGTAAGACACTAATGATCTTTCGCGAAAAGATCGCTTTTAAATTGCATTATATGAGGCTGCTGCTTGGTTGCGATTCTAGCTTTATACGGATTTATAATAACAATACTCTTGAAAATCAAGATACGGGCAACGAATTTGCACGACTATCTCCTCAACAAGATACCAACCTTGGAATACAACAAATCTTGATGCTGCTCTGCTGCGTTATATGATCTTTTATAGCGTATATCCGTATTGGTTGTGTGATATAATGAAAGGCATTAATTGGACCAAGCCACTGGTACCCACTGTGGCTGAGTCTCAATAAAATTTGCCACCTGCAAAAGTTCTTCGAAAGCTTTTTCAATGTTTTGGTTCACTATCTGATGGTCAAAATAGTGACCGTAATTGATGTCCATTTCTCTGGCTCTCTCGATCAAGTCCATGAGCTCATCATCCTGCGCCAATCAACAAAAACAGTTCATAACAATCATTGTAGAAATCAAACGATTTGAAAACATAACTTAAATTCTTGTTCCATAGCTAGCTTATACTGGGAACAGTATCTACAGAGAATTAAATAGTATTGTCACGAAAACAACATTTTATCAAAACCTCTGTAAAAAAATTATAATCCGTTAACCAAAAGTTTATAAAGGAGATTTTTGTGGTCACAATCTTAATAAATTAGACTATTCTATCTCATCACTGATTTCAGGCTCATCAGGTAAATACTGTTGTGCAGTAACAGACTAGCGATGTGTGTAGGCTACGAACCATCCTCTGTGTCTATCTATCAGAGCCAAAAGACAGCAAGTAATCTACACTTCACTTCATTTAACTTGAAGATGTAATCTAAGTAATCTACACTTCATTGGGCACAGCCGAGCAAAAATTCAATTTCTAATTCTCTCTTCTCTCTATTCAATCGAATTAAGTTCTTTTCAGTGTATTTCGAAATTTTTGTATGAGAAAAGTTGTACCTTTCTTGAATAACAAACATTGCGCTTTCTTTCCTTAGATACTTAACCTTGCTTTTCCCTGTATTAGATTACAGGACACATACAAATGTTTCCCCCTATAAAGATATGTTCTGAGTACTTTGTCATCTCTCGTTAAAACATCCTCGAGGTGCCAATGTTACCCCCGCCAATAAATTTCAATCGAAATAAAACTTAAAACACACAAAAGTCCTGTTTATATGAAAATATCACTTTAGAATCCTGCTCAATGTTCCCGCTTATTCATACAGTGAAAAAAATTAAGGAATAGTTCTGTAATAGTTTAGTAATTTGATGATCTTTTTATCCGTATAAAAATATAAATACCCACCTTCAACCTCACATTTGGATTAAAAGGTTCTCCGGTAGTTCCTCGCAATCTTCTTAATTGATCAAATGACGGTAGTGTTATGAAGACGACGTAAGGCTGCAGGTCCGTGTTCTTCAATACTGGCAATGCCTAAAAATTCAAAACAATCTTAACAGCTCCTTCTAAGTGGTTCAATTTGTTTGAATAGTTCGCCAAAAGTCCTTCTAAACAAGGAACTAATCATTATCAAACAAAGTGTTTTTTACTTTAAAGGCCTTCTTTTCACGAGGCTCCCGATAATTTCTCCGCTAATATTGCCAGTAAGTAAATATATACAAAAGAAAGAGAAATTTACCTGGCAATGTAAATTTAGGACACACACTCTATTTTTCTTTATAACGTTTCGTATTGAATCAATACTTGTTC
This sequence comes from Catostylus mosaicus, assembly GCA_964019065.1. Classification (NCBI taxonomy): domain Eukaryota; kingdom Metazoa; phylum Cnidaria; class Scyphozoa; order Rhizostomeae; family Catostylidae; genus Catostylus; species Catostylus mosaicus. The sequence continues at coordinate 11,699,337 of OZ025187.1, forward strand.
CAAAAAATTCGTCTTGGTATTGGCCATATTCCACAAACTTGTGCGCATTCATATCGCTTTTAAATTCAACTTGTGATATAAAGAAGAAGTCTTTTCCATCTACTTCGCCAACCTTCGGAGGCCGGCTTGTGTCTAGAATAAAATGGAAGAGTAAAGAGTAATTAATAATTGTAACAGTAGGATGTAGGGATTAACATGTATTGAAAAATTTTTAAGCGATAAATATATATTTATATATTGAATTAATTAGGCAATGGCTGACATGGAGTATAAATAAATATGGAGTATAATTATATGGAGCATAATATATCTATATATTTATATAAAAAGTTAATTGGCTCTTTAATAAGCAGGAGCTCCGATCTACATAATGTACACACGTGCTAGTTGGAGGGCACCTTTTATAGTTTGATACCTACAGTTCGTTTGGATTTACATAAGCCAAGCACATCTATTACGGGAGGGATAGCCAATACCCCCTTGCTTTCAGTCGAACGCACTCACGCAAGTACAGACACGTAGGCAAATATAGGCTGGCATACGCGATCCCAAATATACAAAAGTTCTCTGCCTGTCAAGGGGTGCACTCATACGTATTAAGATTTTAGGATAGAGGCTTTAGCTATGTGAGGGTGAAATTACTTCTAAAACATTCGGTCCTCAAATGAAATAAGAACATATATCTTGTAGCAGCAAAATGTTTGGTAGCAACTCACGTTGGCAATAGTGCAAATACAGTTTACTTGTTTGAAATTCGTTTGAAACTCCACGACCATGCTGTACAAGAAGTATTCTGTAAATCTTGCGTACAATACCAAGAGTAGGCTTGTAAGATAGCCGGCAAACATATGCAAGAATGGAAAGATACTTACGAGGGATTGCAGGAGCAAATCGGTTTGGTTCGATGTTGATGAGCTTTTGTCTTATCTCTCGGCGCCCAACTTTCGGAGGACCTTGATATTTAATTCGGAAGTTAATGAAGACGACAAAGACAACAACAAAATGTCAAGAAAACATGCAAAAACTAACATTAACAGAGTACAGATATAAGCCTCGCCTAAAATTGGATAACAAAGAATTAGCCTTAATTCAAGTTGTTTGAAATCAATATTTACCAAACTCGTTTATTAGACATAAATCTAAGTTACGGAATAAGTGATATTTTCATTGACTCGAGAGGAGACCTGAAAACTATATATAGTATACCAGTTTTGTATTATTATAGTGATCATCTTCCGCAAAACCTCGTACACCTGGTGCATGCGAATAAAGCAAAATTAGCCCATAGATCCTCCGTTAAAAAATGCCATTGATGCACAGATTCAAACATTTAAAAATGAAAATCATGATAATAATGCAACGCTGAATACAAGAACTTAGCAATGCGAGCCTAGAGAAAGCAAAATCAACCTTGCAGTGGGATGTGCATTTTTAGAGTCAATGATGAGGGTGTTTAATGAGTGGTATACTAGCTGTCTATATCCTGATGTTAATTAAAAGAGAGCGCAAAAATGGTTTAACGGAAGAATTTGAATAATATCAAAGGCGCTTGTTATGTACGAAATAAGTACAAAAAGAGTGGTTTTGAACAGTGCCCTAGAATCAAATATATAGTACAAGAATGCATAGATAATCATACCAACAAGAACAATTGGCCTTTTCTTATCTGCATCTGGTTGAACCTGGATCATCTGTTCATATGTTAGGATTTCATCGATGGAGAAATCTGCAACAACAAATAAATATAAAAGTAATAGCAAAACAAAACAACAACACTTGGTAACTAGACTGCCGTTAATATCTGTATTCGTGGGAAACTTTAAGAGCCTGTGTTTTTTCCTTTCTGTAATAAATGCAGATGGAAACAATTGTATTGATTCAAATGCCATGAGTCAAATAACTATTGTTTTTCTGCAATATTATCCACCCATTCATTTTTGCTTCTTTACACGTATTATTTATTACAGTAGGGTGGTTAACTGGTTGATTAACTAGGGCAAACAGTGGTGAATCAGGGAGCCTTCATATATAAAGATCAATGAGATTTCTTTAAAAAACCACAAGGCTACCTCTAACCTAACAAAAAGAGACTTTCTAATAGGAAGACTTTCCTGCTATTCTATGGCTTCGCGCAAATTTCCCCTTCTGAACAAATGTCCTATGTAAAACTGGTTTTCAATAATCAAACTTACCGTTTTCCTTGCTGTTTTCAATGGTCTTTGCTTTCTTCTTTTTTCCAGGTAGACAGAAGCATCGCTTTTCTACAAGAAAAATACGTTTACAGATGAGTAGATAAGCAAAAATAGCTTATCTTAAAAAACAGCTAACAAAGTCTTCTGAGGTTAGAAAGGTAATTTGTGTAGAAAATAAGCTTGTAATGTAATTTGAGCAGTTATGAAAGTTAAGCCTTCGGTTTGTTGAGCCTCAGTTTTTCAGCTTCAGTTATGGTTGGATGGCCAGCTAAAATTGATTTAAATTGAGTAAAGCGTCCTCAAAGTTATTTCTATGGCCGCTTTATCAAACATCGACTGTAACAGATTGCATTAAGCAACAGAACGCCAATTGCTGTATTTTCTGGTAGACTTGATGTTTAATAAAGAAGGAGCGTAAACTTCATTCCCTGCAATTGCTTAGGTCTACGACAAGGAAAAGACTATCTCAGCATTTTCTATTGAAAGAAGCAAGGCTAGCTTGCGTATCTGACCATCAAACCAAATAACAAAGGCTTCTTGCTTCATATATATCTACAGCACAAAAATAATGGCAAAGTTCAATAGTCACTCACTATTTTTTGTAGTTTCCGGTTCTTTAACTTCTCTTGCAGTTACTCGCGTAGATTCTCGTCTACCAAAAAAAACATCGAATTTTCAATAGAATGGATTAAATTATTCAGAGTGCACTACTGTTTGAGAATGATAGCAACAAACAGTATCGTTCACCGCAAACAATAGATTTTGATAATTATCTCCAAGAGATATCATGATGATATCCTAAGTCTCCAGAGCCAAATATCGAGCCATAAGCCAAAAATAATTGTGTTCTTCTTAGAAATCTACGTGGCCCGAAATTTACATCCTTGAAAAAATATCAAGGAAACTTCGTTAAATCGATCTAAAATGGTGATTTGGATGGTGTCATAAAATGAAAAGCATCTTAAGTTGGAGAATGAAATGCACGGTTATCCCCAATTTCTCCCGTTTTGTGTTATCTTCCGATAGCTTAGCGGAAGGAACATTATCGAATTTTGAGGCAACGATTTTGCACATCCCTTCCTAAATATTAATCTTGCGTGATCAAGATCGAAGGAGTTACAGAGCTTTACTATAATCTGCCATCAAACGGTATGAGTATTTAACATATTTAATGGATCACCACAATCACAGCTTTTGCCTTCGTATGTTCAACATGAAACTTCGCGAAAAATTAATGGATAATCCATAATCTGAACAAACGTACTGTTGTTGGAATGTTTTACTTGGTATCAAGCCTGCTAATCCTCTGGAATCGGCGTCAACTTTTCTCGCCTACAAAAAAAAAACGACATGAGTAAAGTATAACCAAAAAGCCATTATTGATAGTCAAGACATAGTTGACGCTAAATATGAAAATCCATTACCTCTCTTAAGTAATGACTAATGCAATGAGAGACAACTACCCTTAGAAGCAATGATACTGAAAAGAACAAGTGCTAATTACATTCAATGGTAACCGGAAGAAATTCCATCAAGGGTGTCAGATAATTAACTTTACCCTAACGTTGTAGAAGGAAGCATAAAGCGTTCTTTAGTTTTTTCCAAAAGCATTACCTGCCACCAATTTGGATCATCTTGATTCAAAACTTCTAGTATCTCGCCTTTCCTAAATGCAAGACCTATTTCCCGGCATGGTATATGATTGTCATCTTGTGGCTCGTAGTCAAACTGCGCGCGGAAGAAAATGCTGTTTTCTCGAGTAGGAGTTCGTCTGTACGTTTCACCAGGAACAAGAAGAAATTCCAAGGTGCCTTCAATTTCTTTCAGAATCTCGACTACTTCATTCACCGTTTTGCCTTTGACTGGATTTCCATTGATCTCCAGAATTTCGTCTCCTTCATGCAATAAACCTGTAAAATTCAATGCACGTCAAACAATATAGTAAATCCTGTCTCATTCGACCTTGCGCAATTGGAGGATTTCAGACTTCAAACGAAACTTTCGGTTCCCTTGAAACAAATTTCCTAACATATCTAACTATTTCAAGCCCAAATAATTCAAAGATCACTGAAATGATTTTGTTTCCTTCCACATATACTCGTATCAGGGATTTTGCGGTGGATATTCCAAAGTCCCAGCCTACAGCTTAAAGTTTCCTCTGGAAAAAGGAATTTCTAGCATCAGAAAATTGCTGCGACCTGCTCTTCTAGTATCATATGGGTTTATCTTCCCTCTCCCCCCTAACACCAGCCTCTAATATAAACTGTCTCCTCTAATATCATCCCAATGCAATTCAGTCCACAGCACACCTTTGAATCATCAAAACTTACCACTTTTCTCTGCAGCTCCGCCTTTAACTATCCTACTGATAATGACGGCATCCCCTTCGTTCTTTACAGTAGCTCCCAAGGGGTCATTTGTCTTGTCAATTTGCACAATTTTTACTGTCTCTTCATCGTAGCCTTGATAATCATCAAACGAATCTTCGGAGGCGTTACTTTCACTGTCTTCGCCGTCGGAAACCGAGTTAAGTGATTCACGCATAGCCAAGCGATCGTGAGCCAATAAGAAGCTCTGGAAATTGGATCACAACAGATATCATAACCCATGATAAGAAAATTTTACAAACAAATGTCATATTCTGCCTAAACACAGCACTTACAATCAGTCGAGAATTGTAATTCACGTGCATGAAAAAGAAGCCAAAAGACTCAAAAAGCAAAACAAAGGAAAGAAAGAAGACAAAGGATTCAATTTAACGTAATAAAACCAAATCTAAGAAACTTTCAAATCACCCTACCTCAGATACCAAGCTTACCAAAGTAGAACGGCCCAACTCATGCACGTAATATCTAATAGTTATCAATTACAGTCATTTTTTAATAAGATATTAAACAAGCCTAAATAAGAAATTATTCCTTACTATTGCAGGAAATTCGTGAAATCGATGAGGCGCACATACCTGCATTGTTGGCTTGTTGACAATACTTAGTAACTCTTCAGCATCTAGGCTCCCTGACAAGCCTAGTAATATATGTCGAACCTACAGAGGGATTCGAGAGCAAAGAAGGATAAAACTAAGTAACCTTGAACCTGTATAGTACATTAACTGCAGCAACAACCGTGATAAAAGTTTAAACAGATGCGAAATCGTCTTCGACGAAAAAACGGAAAAAGCATCGGATTCGTTTTACACATTATGTATATCACTATTCTTTGGCAGTCTAAACACTAGCCTACGTCACAGTCCACGAAAGTACCAAAACATGGTCAGGAAAACTCGTCAGGTTTTTTTTGCTTCATCAACTAGCCCGTTGCCAGAATTCTGGTGCTGAATTCCATTGGTCAGTTTCATGGTTGCCACAAGAATACAAGCACAAAATAATCTAGGGGGAACTTACTTACAAGTGAGGGTGTAGATAGATAGTATTACTTGTACAAACTCAATTTTGAGTTAGTTAAAAGAATTTGTCATGACGAGAATCTGTTTGCTAAAAAATTATACTAGGTCTTAAGTAGTTGACGTAGTTCTCATTTGAAAGCAATGTGCTATTAGATAAAAAACATCCAAAAACAAGTTCTAGATTTACAGCTAAATGAAAGCAAATCAAAAAAGGTTGGAAAAAACGTTGAACCATTGACACAATAAGAAGTGTAGAAAAAGAACAAATCAGATGGAACCGCACCTCCGATAATAGGAATTGTGAATTGGTAGCAACTGGCCTGAACTTCTTTGAACCTCTTTGACTTTCCTGTATCCGTGTCATTTTGTTATGAGCCTGAAAAAATCATATTCTGCTTATACACAAATATAAATGTACATATTAAAAAAAATAAATTCAAAAGCTCATTGAATTCAAAGACCAGGCAACGTCGCATGATGTGTGAATGGCCATAATTGTACAGAAGCCCTGATCAAATTACAGCACAGGTGCAATGGCTTGACGCCCTAAGAGCGCCAATGTGATTTATAGATATTATTAGAGCACTAGCTCAAAGAGAAATCCAAATCCAAACTCAAGGAAAAATAATCCTTATTTATATCTTGAGATGTATTGTTGTTAATTCATTCATCTTTGATTTAGCCATATTCCACTCTTTTATTGTAAATTTTACAGTATATAACTTTTTAATTTTATATGTGTTATTTGCGGGGGCAATTACTAAAATAGTGTTTAGAAGAAGTCTGTACCATGGGGAAATAATTTTAAAATGAATAAAATGAAAAAATGTTTAACTATTTTCGTGTTGCAGTTACTTCATGATAAAGATGTTCGAGGCTCTAATTGGCTCACAAGTATTAACCTTTTTTATCACTGATCATTTGTGAATACAATTGTAAATTGCGCATACGTTTCAAATACATTTATTTAGCTTTTTAATCATAATCATAATTCTATTTCATGCGAGGGCCCCAAGGATATCCTACCCATAGTAAAAACAGAGGTAAACAAATACTTCGTGGCTATCCTCTTGAATTAAGAAAATATCATTTTCGTGCAGATTTTGCTCGATCAGTGGCGGTTTTAAGGGGCCATGGCCCCAGGCCCCGCACTTTTGGTCGCCAAGAAGGAGCCCCGGTCCCAAGAAATTTGTAAAAATTGCTTATCAAGTCGCTTTTATATGGAAAAAACAAGGCAAGATCATGAAGCATAACAAGTTTAGGAGAAAATAACTTGAAGATTAATCTTGGTAAATAAAAAATGTTCAAACCAGGGCCCTGCAGAAAAGTTCGGCCCAGGGCCAGACAGTCCCCAAAACTGCCACTGTGCCCAATGCTTTAGGGCCAGACAATAGCCTGAGCAAAAATGAGTTTTTGACAGGTGAATATGCCCTACCCTCGAAAATCTTTATATTTAGGAGCACTATGAACAGAAAAATACTGAGAGTGACAAGGCACCCGCCAACAAATCACAATCCACAGGTTATTTTTAAAGGAGAAACTTACTTTGATTGCCCATTGGTATTCCTCGCTATTAAAAAGACTACGTAGCATTTTTACGTCATTTTGCTCCGCAGAGTTTAACATCTTATTCTTCAAATGCTCAACCAATGCTATGAAGGATGGTATGGCTGAAAGAAAGCAAAATCAATTAAGTATTGCGTGATCTTTCCTTCTGCTTTATTTACACATTTCAATCACAGAGTCCGAATACATGTTACAAAACAACTCTAATTAAGGACTCAGTAAATTCACTTCAAAATGTAAACGGCATTGTGTTTGCAAACCAAGTCAAATCACTTGAATTCCAATAAGTCTCTTCTTCACATCATAGACTGTGTCTCATCCATACTTTCACCAAAATAAAAACGATACGGCAACATGTTGTAAAACTGATAGGTTATCGTGCACCTTAAAAAACAAAGAACAACTACTCACGCAAAGTTCCTGGCCTTTTCGCATTAGGTTTGGCCAAATAACTTTCAAGATGCTCATCTGCAATATCATCTTTGTCAAAGGCCGGATTGACAAACGAAGCAAATGAGGGATCTTCAATCGTCCCGTTACGAGATCTATTCGCTGAAGCAACTGTGGAGCCTACAATCATCCTTCTGTTATGAGATCTATTCGCTGAAGCAACTGCGGAGCCTCCAATCATCCCTCTATTATGAGATCTTTTTCCTGAAGCAACTGTGGAGCCTACAATCATCTCTCTGTTATAAGATCCATTCCCTTGTCCTACGTCTATACTTCTTTCACGGGTGAAGCCTTCATTTGTCACAGAATCTACGCCGTTGATTGCTGCTATTAAGATGATTTATGTGTATGTAAGCAACGTAAAAATATCCACGGATTTTATTACAAGAGAATTTAGCAGCTGCTACTAAAAGCTGATTTACAGGAAGCAACCTGGAAAGGGCATGAAAGAGAGAAAGAGAAGAAAAGTAGCCAGAGGTAGTGATCAATAGTTTGTGAAAGAAAGAAAGAAAGAAAGCTATGCAAGCTTACTTACGCAATGCGTTGTCGGTGAGGTCTCCATCGAAAAACCTTCTGATTTTGAGTATTATTGCCCTTTTCTGCAAACACTAAAAAAGGAACATCATTCAATATGTATATACATTTAATGTAAAACATTCAAATAATGTAGTATATGTTTTTAAACTTATTCTCCTGAAGAGGTCTCGATTGCCGAAACGCGTCGAGAATATAAAATTATCCGAATCGTCTTTCTTCTTTGTTCCTTTATACATATAATATATGATATATTCCACCAGAGATATCTACTTTGCACCAATAATCACCGGTGCTCAAAAAAGCAATACTAAATTCAAGCCTAATTTCTTAAAAAGGATACCTTGCTCTAGTATCTTCAAGATTATCTTCATAATTATCTTCAAAACAATCAAAATGGCTTTAAAGTGACAGAAACGTTTCTGCTTAGTTTGCTGTCGTTAAGAATATGGAGGTTTGTGCCAAAGGCATGGAGAAAAATGGGAAAGCAGTTAGTTTTCATCCGCTACCAGCCTAGTTCTGAGGTGCTCGAGTTTCAACTTAGATGTTAGTCTTACTTTTTATTGTATTTTCGGGCTTTGTTTCAAGATAAAAGTGGTAGACCCTGGGGCATTTGTTGCTGAAGAATGAGGAAAATTCCATGTGTGATATAAGCAAATGATAAAGTTACTTTGACTGAACTTAATTCATGGAACGAACCCGATATTCTGATACTTTTGATGTTTTGTTTAGGCCCAGTAACAATGCTTGGAGCATTTGGCTTTTATCCAACATTATGGAAAAAATCAAAAAGAGTGAAGATTCAATTACTTTATGTATTTGTATGATGACATCGCCGTGCTCTGCACCAGTAACAGGTGTGCCATCGACTTCGAGGATTTCATCATTAATTTGCAGCTCGCTTCTATCAGCTGGAGAGTCTAAAAAGTTTATTTGATAGCAATCAGACAAAAAAAATGCATAAGATAATTAATGGACACAGCTACAAAGATATGGGTTGCAGCGCAATTGCTGTCACACATCCGATTCTTAAAAAATAATCTCGAGCACAAATTACATCCTTCAAGCATTACAGTCTAAAAAGTGCTTAAAATCGACAAACTTTATCAAAACTAAAGCAATGATTTTGCGAAACCGTAAGCAAACATCAGTAATAAATGATGAAATCTCCAAGTCCTATGTTTCAAATTATCATTATAATTACCGGAGAAATTAAAATTGCAAGATTGACAAAACCCGTGCTTTTGTTAACCTAGAGTTCGATCAAGAAAGCTTGGTTTACAAACATGTCTTACCTAAGACGGATGTTAAGTAAACGATGTAAGGTTGAAAGTATTCAATACTCCTGAATTCCTTCTCATAAGAGCTTCCTATAACTTTTATTTGCTTAATACTTGTGCCATGCAAATTAAAGAGATTTCTTGTCACAATCTACAATTTACACCCTTTTTATAATTTAAAAACGGGAAATGATTGAATCGAACAAACAAAGAGAAAAATTGAAAGAAACATGGAAGATATTATTACCCACTCTTTTCTTTTCTTAATACCTAATTCTTTTGCATAGCGAAGTATATTCCTACCTATGTTCAAAAAAACAAATTTGAGATTACCTTCCGATATTTCATCAATTCTGGGATGGAAGCCAGCATCATATCCTCCGACAACAGAGAAGCCAAATCGCACATCATCAGGATCTAGTTCGATGGTAACAGTCTTGATTTCGACCTTCAACAATAAGGGATAACTCCGTTATTTAAAAACTTTATGTCAAAGTTTTGTTACCTGCAAAAATAAAAATTACAGAATGCCGGATGTCTCTAAAGGGATGCAAGGAACACGGCAAAAAAGAAAATGGATCAAATTTTTAACACAAGATTGAATTTCTAATGGCAAGCAAATCAATATAACAGAAAAACACATAAACAGTTAGCAAGTTAATTATCACTTTTGTAGTGTTGCTAAGAAGCTTAGTATCCCATTCAGCTTTGATAGGAATCTGTTTTAACAATTCGACCATATAACCATGTGTATTGAACATTCCAAAAAGCATAATAAATCTAAAAATACGACAATCCGACCATTTGGCTGAACAATTAAAAAAAGTTAACAAAATTAACAAAATAAATCTAAAAAGAGAGTCTGTAATGGCAAGGGCTGCTCGAAGAAGGGATGAGTAGCTGCCACAAGATCAAAGCATGGAGTAGACTCATCTTTCCTTTTCTTCCATTTTGTAGTATGCTTTATTCCCTTCTCCCTTGCCATTCTTTTCCGTCTCTTTTAGGTCCATCTTATTGCTACTTAAAGTGCATATAAGCTCCCAAACAATAGCAGTTAAAATGACTAACACAAACTGAACATATCAATCGTTGCTAACGTATAAAGATATTCACCTCTGTCATTGATTCCGTTGATGTAAACCCATTTATATGTATTTTCTCCAATGATCCATTCGAGTGCAAAGATGTTTTTGATGAGTTCAGCTTTCCAGTGCTGCCGATTAATCTTAAATTCCCATTGACTTGCCCAATGTATGGGCCATCCTTTAAACGAAAATGGTATTATAAGCACAAACACCTAACTTTATCCTGCACCAACAAAGTACTGGTTATGACAAGTAGCTCAAATTGCCGGGTAAGAGGGTTTTGGTAGACATATTTCAAAATAATAATATTTACCATGCTGGACATCTTATGTCTTTATCCACATATGGTGCACTCTGTGGTATAATCGCAGCGGCGTTCAACCCCTTCATTAATATTAACTTCTAATACGCCAATTTTTACGATAGAACCCTTTGTAAAAGCAAAATGTATTCACAAAAGCTTTACTTCTCTGTACCTTGAGCATAAATGACCTCATGGTCCGTAGTTATGTGTCACCGGTCCATAAATCATACGTTTTTAGTGTAAATACTGATGACATAACGCCGTTACTACTAATTGGTTGGTTCCGTCACCCTTTCGGCAAAATAGCTTGGGCCACGCCCCTATTATAATTTCACCATTCGATATTTATGTGTTATTTTGCAACAACAACAATATGTAACTGATGCTAGGACCCTGGAGGTATAATGCTTTTTACCGCTCTTGACAAGCATGCTATCAATAATCACAATTAACACTTTTTTGACAAACTTTAAAACGTGCTGCTTCGAGGAAAGTCCAGTTTCACCCATTTCTTACAGCTGATTTTTTGTAAAAGTTTAAGTTCTAGACGGCCAATCATTGAGGTCAAGTAAGATTTCCTCGCGGGATTTTTTATTAGCGAGATCATGGCTGTTCCACTAGTAGCTAGATGCTAATAAAAAAGCTATCAAAAACTATACCTTCAATCTTTAACGCGCAAAAAACAAAAAGGCGCCACCTTACTTAAAATACAGCAAAATATTGCAATGCATTCATAACTTTCATATACCAATAAGGTTCAATGCATTTACTAAAATCCAGTATATTTGAAACAATCTCTTATCAAAACCATTGTGACAAATCACCATGATTGTCCTATACAATCCTTGCAAGATGCATAATATTCTGAATAATTAACAAGTGCTATTGGAAGCATACACGTGAAGATGGATTTTGAAGTCTTTTATGGTTATCATTACATTAAAAATTGATTATTAGGAAAATCTTTGAAGACATGTGAATTAAAGTAAGTCCAAACAAAGCAAGAGTGTGAGGAGAATTACTTCTAAGAACCCTCTGATTGTTTGTTTCTAACTATGTAGCCTTTTATTTTGTAAAATTGAAACATGCATATTGTTTAATGGATTGTTTAGATGTTTGTATGGACAAAAAAAATATTATGTGACTGAAAACGAAAATTTTCTGCTAAATTATACCTGCCAGTATTGAAGAAAAAGCAAAATTCAGTTTAAACCAAACATTTTCCTCAACCATCATTTTAAAACTCGTATACAGAGTACAACATGTGCATATTATTTTTTGCCACTCGATTAAAACCTTTTTCCATCCTAGGCAGATAACTTACATAATACATTAATCCTATATTCAAGTGAGAACCTGAAAGCTTGAAATAATTGGACAAATTATTTGATGAATCTTAAAACAGGGATTGTTTTGTTCATGAATAGTTACTGAAAGACACCTCCTTAAGACTCTCCTCTACACAGAAATTTCTTACATTTTTCATATATATAGTTTATTTTAACCATTTTTAAAATTTTGTGGCTAAGGCATTTAAATATTGAATGGAATTGCCCCTCACTTTTAGAAATAACCATGGTGAAGACCATTTGGGGAAAATTTTTCTAATGCCACTGAAAAGGTTTAGAATTTTATTTGGATGCTGAATGGTTATCTTAAAACTTCTTACTGAATGTGAGGCAGAGTAGGAGAAAATCCATACTTCCTGTGCAAACTTAAATGATTCCTTTGAATGTTTTGTTTTCAATTATTGCGTAAATCATTTCTTCAATTAATACATTTTTATCATTAAGCACGGTCAAACAATTTCTAATACACGTTGTCAAACTCTAAACCTAAAGTCTAATATTTACCTTATCCACCCAGTCATTGAATTTATCTGTCACTTTACATTGTCCATACTTTTTACATTTTTGTTCAATCAATTTTTTCATTAAAAATTCAATTAACATTATTGGTTAACCTGGAGTTGATTCTTTAAAAAAATAAAGCATGAAAGTAAACAAGCTTCTTAATATCAAACATACCTTGGCTAGTTTGCCTCCTTCAACTTTGTGGACTGTCATCATTTTATCTAGTCCAATGTGATCAGTCCATCCTGAAAATAATAAGTTATAGTCTTCAGGGTCTGGCAAAATGCAGTCTTGGCATACACATAGCAGGAGATTGGGACATTTAAAATGGCTGGCAGCACATTAAGTTTTGGCAGAAATTAACAAGTAAATAGAGGCAATGCAAAGTTGCAAAAACATAAAACAAAACCCAAATAATTATCACAGGTATCAAACGGTTTTCCAGAGCTTTTTGTTTGATAAGACCTGTGCACAGAGATTTTCCTAAATGGCAGTCTTAATTTTGATGAAGACTGATGCTAAAACATGTATAAAAATTGGCTGTATAGCAACATAGAAGCATTCTTGATAAACACAAATATTTATAAATAAATTTGAAAATCAGGAGATAGTGCTTGGTTTGTCAATGATCTCATAGAGGCATGTGTTGCTCCATCCTCATTGTCAAATTTGAATCTCAAACTTTTAAAACTTTGATGAATTAAGGAATGTCCCCTAAAATAGGCTTTTTGCAAGATCTGACAATGTTTACAATGATACTTGGTGTACAAGCAGCTGCAAGAATTGTGTAATTGCAGCTTCACATTGTTTCTATATATATTTCTCAATTGTTTTAATCTCAGTCTAAAATATGTTTTCTGTCTGTCTATTTTTGTGTGTGCTTACTCTTAACAGTTTAAAAGCTTCATAAACTTTAAAGTTGCAAAAATAATTAAGAACAAGGCCAAGTAAACAGAATATACTTACAAATCATAACACAGCACTTTTGAAAATAACAAACAAAGGGCAAATATCTGCAATGCAAAATAGCTACTGATAATTTATTGGTTTAACAAGAATTTCCCTAGGTTCCAAAAATTAGCAGAGCCTGTTAGGTATGAAGAAACCTAACAGAACTGAAATAAAGAAGCTCTGCTAAACTAACTGTAAAACTAATAGGCAAACTATTTTGCAATCTCATAACATCATTGAATTTCTCTTAATAACTATCTTTTAAAAATAATCGAGCGAGACAGATCCAAAGGTTTGTTGACATTATATTGGGTGTCAAAGGAGGGGCATAATTATAAAAAATTGTCATGTAGCAGAAAAAAATGTAATCAATGGGGTTACAGAAAAATTTAAAATTTGGGCTAGTGGTCTCAATTTGGCAGGTTTAAATCCTCACCTTAACCACTGGTGAGGATAGCACTCTTGGGCAATGTGCAGGAGTATGAGTTAGGGCCCAGTACAGATGTATGGGTGCTGTCTGTGGCTGCACCCTGCTATATGCGATTCTGCAGAGCAAGCAGAAGAAAGTGTAGAGTAGCCTTAGGCTAATTACAGACTATAAACCACATATAGACTAACCTTATTTAAACTAAACTAAGCTAAGCTAAGCTATGAAACTAAACTAAATTGAACTAAACTAAACTATAGGATACCAAACTAAACAAAACTTACTGAACCAAACCAGAGTATGCTAGATGAGACTAAACCAAACTAATATAGAGCAAAAGTTCAGTAACTTTTACATTTTGCAGCTATTCAAATATTCAACACAAAATGATTACCATTTTGAATTATCTCAAAAGGGTAATGGTTGTGGTTCATTAATTTGCTGATGAATTGCATAGCACATGTCCCTAAGATACTTTTTAAAACTATAACAATTGGCCAACCTGCTGTATTCAAATCAACATATTCATATCACTTAACTTGACAAAACTGTGTATTGACAGCATTTAAATTAAGTATGAGTTATGTCTTATTGCAGAAACCTCTTAGGTTTCAAAGATTGCTTGACTTGTTAGATGACGTAGAGAAGTAAAAATATCAAATCTTTTAAGTTCTAGTTATAACTATATGAATTTCACCTTGAAAAGAAAAATATAAAAACTTATTTTGTATTTTACCCCCTAGGTCATAAATGTTTGGTTAAATTGAAAATCATTCAATATTTTTATATACATGAAAATATTTGGCTACATTTTATTGAGTTTTTTTTGCAATAGAGTATTATTTATTAAACTGATAAAACCATCAACCATTTTAATCAACATTATGGAGTATATATATTATCAATATGAATCTGATACCAAACTAAGATTCTGAAAACAACAAGGGCTTTTATTATTTGCAAAGTTCCTACAACCTATCTTAAGTAAATCTACACCTTTAACCTTATCAAAAACTTCAAGAAAAAGAAACAAAACTATTCAAAAAGAAAAACAAACCACCAGTCCATTGAGTTCACAATGCACAGCTAGGCAAATAGGCTCAACAAATTCTTAAACAAAAGTAGATACTTAAATGTTACTGTGATCAAATTACCAGGAGAAAGGCATTGTGGATAATATTAAATGACACCAACATTGGAAACTACTACACACAAGGAGTAACTATGGGCAAATGATAAAAAAATATAAAAGCAGCATAATGGAATAGCCAAAATAAAACTCAGTTTCCTTTTCTGACTTTTTAAGTACTAGTGTTAATATTGTCATTGCAGGGATTTCTAAACTTCTCTTGAAACTATAAATCCAACAAAGGTCTAACAGTGACTTCAAATCTAACCACTTCCTTCACCTTCAGATCTTTGGGTTGATATTCAATACAATGCTGAAATGTGCTTGCCCACAATTTGTAACTAATATCGCATTTCATCTTTCAGCAGGTACAAATTTTATGTGTCCACAGAATGATACGGGGCTCCAACACTAAAATGTAATAGGTATGAGAAGGCCCTTTTCTGAGATCTTTTGAAATTTTGGCAGATTTAATATCCTCAAAATTTATATAATAACATTCATACAGACTAATTAATAAAACATCCATTATTTTAATCTAAAGAGAAAGTGTTTCCTGGTTTCCTGAATGGAAGAAGATGCTTTGTAAATGCTTTTTTTATCTTATTTCATATCTTTGTTATGGCTATAATCTTCATTCTATCAACCATTTGCTGTGACCAGGGGCATGCCTCCATAAGGAGATGGGGGTGGGGGCAAGACAATCCAACATTTTCATGAGCTTTTTAAAAACATAGAACTAGTTGGTAATATGGTCATTAGTTTTGAGAAAGATCCAGTCCTTGGTAAATTGCACTATGAATAGTCAACTGTGACTAAGATACTAATGTTGGTAAAGTTATAGTTAATATTATATGTTTTTGGTAAATTCTAAGCAACACTCCCACTCAAAAAGGTAAAGGTGTCAAGGTCAAGTTGTCCTGGATAAACTTCTGTGTTATCCAATTAACATGCTTAAACTAATGGTTATGAGGCAAAGTAGCAGGGAAATGATTGATATTTCCAGATTGACTGCATATTGCAAATGTTGTATATCAACATAATAAGCATAAAGGTAAGCAGAGTACCATGACAAAGTGGTACAATCTTGGCAAAAGTAACCAAATATAATCAATGAGCAAATACTTTTTCTTCATTGTATAAGTTTTTGTCACAGCTTGTTACTGAAAACTATCACATATATACTTTACGGTATGATGGTGTAAAAACACATACCTATTCTATCCAGATTCAAGCAGCTTATGTGAATTGTGGTGCTCTTTCAAGAGTGGGAATAGGCAAGCTGCTATCAACCCTGGAAGTCAAGACAAAAATATGTCATTAGCAAACATAATCTAGCAACGGTTATGGACAAACATGCATTGTGCATCTGATTTTGAAATTGAATCAATTTTCATCAACTGTTGAAAACTCCAGATCTAAAAGCCCCCTGTATTACTTCATGCAAAATTAAAAAAATCAGGATTCTTAGAGACCAATATCTAGGGATAGGATAAGCCTGCAAATGGTGTTACATAAAGGGTTCTGGCCATATTATAACAGAGTTGGGGAATTAGTTAAACATGATAAAATAATTTTAAAAATTATATGAATTCTGATGGCACTCAGAATAAACATAATACATGTTCTTATCTTTAAAAACATTGTTCACTGAATCTGTATAATTTCATCAAAATAAGAACATATAGATATAATACGCCAGAAATAAGAGTAAAGTTATTTTCAACCTTTAAATGGCATTAGGCTGTAGCAGACACCGAAGTTAGGGAAGTGACACTTATTTCATTACCTAAGGGATGTAGATAAGATCCAAATGAGCCCCTTATAATACACATGGCATCTGAAGATATAATAAACTTGAACATCTTTTCAATGCCAAAGTACCTTTAGATACCAAGTTTCACATGGTTAATTTGTTGAGGTTAAACAACAAAAATGTCCTGAGTAAAATTACAGTTAGGGTGAAAAAATTCTAGGATCTTCTGAAAGAAACGAACTTTTTCTAATGTGACAATACAATAATTGAAAAAACTCCAACTGTCTTTTACTTTTCATGGAAATGTTTCTGTAAGTAGTGCATTATAATAGATGAAATGAGCTGAACTGAAGTTAAAACTCAGTAAGTTGACAAAGAAAACTATGTAAATAATACATTTTCTATGTTATTCCCAAGGTGAGACATTTATATCCCGCAAAAACGTAAATAAATGCATGTACTGATTCGCTTGAATGATCCTCTATTCATACAAAACAAACAGACCGTCCAACTATCTTGATGGCGATTAGCAAAATGTACACTTGCCTGAACGACTGAAATTTGATAGCCGAAATGAAACCCGGGTTATATTTGTCAGAAAAATCACAATAATATGTTCACTTTTTACTAAATACAAAATTATCGAATCGATACAGATCTAAGCTGATAAGCCTAATGTCTCACGGAAGCGAAAATAGTAGGTATCTGCAGATGATGATATTTATGTAGCTTCGGCCTACCCACATGCCTAATCCTCACCCATTCCCGTCTAAGCTGCATACTCTGTTTTTAAGTTGACTTTCGTGACATTATAACTATGATCTTGATTCCCTGATCAATCAAAACAATTTGATGCGTGTAGATATTTAAAAATTGCCCGTGAAAGTTTTTGGCCCGGAACGACAAACAATTTAAATCAAAGATGTCATCGTTCTCGAGATGTGTACGGAAGGAGGACTAAATTTTCGGTTTCATTTTTTAAGAAATTGTTTTTAGAAAAGAAATTTAACAAGTGGATAATTAATAGCACGAAAAGCTTTAAAATCAATGAAAATGTTTGAAAGTTCAAGTTAATCGTCCTTGTTGATAATTTTTGTGTTTCTTTGGAAAACAAAGCATCATGATATTATCCTCACGAATTTCAAGAAATATAAGAGAGTTGCATGATACTGCATGGAAGTGGGCCTAACTTGAACTTTGACATGGATTTAACAAGTGCAATTAGCACTTTTGTATTATAATGCATTAAATAAGTTCATGACAACAAAACTACACTGCGAAAATTTCATTCGAGGTGAGGGGCGGGATTTCTTCGACGAGTGTAGTATGACTTGCAGAACAAACAATTTCCTATCATTTAGGCCCGACTTATCGAGTTACTCTTATCAGTCTATGGAAACTCAAAACTGATTAAAATTGAGCAAAACTAAGATTTAACGCATTGAATGACAAAAATCTAAATCTCAAGAAAGTTGGCCTTGAATGTTTACAATGAAATAGTCCGTGAGAGCTTCTTAACTTTGTCACAATCGACCTTCTTCTAGGGCGCCCGTCCTCGTCTTACAAAAACCATTCATCAGCAAACTTCAGGACCTATCTGAAGTGCTTAAAGTCATTTCAAAGAATTTACTCACCCAACTGAGCTATAACGACATTAGTGAGGGCGCTTTGAACTAAACATTAGCTAAATTAAATAACTTTTCCATATCTTCAAATTGTTGTTCGGACGATAAGCTCCTTCTTCTTTGGCATTTCGAGAATTCGTAATGAATCATATACTCACCGACTCACCGTCAGCATAATCGCATAAAAGACCATCCTTCTCAGCGACTGTAAGGCACAAAAGAAAATCATAAGACATGACGTCACAAGATGCTAAGTAAAAAGTTTTATTTTTTGCTACACACTTTTCTATTTTCTACAAAGTTTCT
Organism: Catostylus mosaicus; assembly: GCA_964019065.1. Classification (NCBI taxonomy): domain Eukaryota; kingdom Metazoa; phylum Cnidaria; class Scyphozoa; order Rhizostomeae; family Catostylidae; genus Catostylus; species Catostylus mosaicus. The sequence goes on from OZ025187.1 coordinate 11,718,198, forward strand.
ATGTTCTTAAAAATATTGATATTAGTAATAGTAATTATGATAAAATGATAATATGGCATATCCGGCTTGCAGTGCATGCACTGTTTGGCTCATGCAACGCTGCATATAGAAAATTCTTTCCACCTGTCCCTGTCTCCAGCTATTTTTCTCAATATTTCCAAATCGTCCTTAGTTTTAAGCTGTGTAACTTCTAGATCATTTATCATGTTTCTTTCAATAATATTAGTGTGTAATTTCACTGATAATGTTATTCTTTGTTTTCCTCTGTATTTCTTAGTATTAGTTGTGGTAATTCAAAGTACCAATTCATGGCTTGCTGGCATGGTGCTTCCAATCCAAATCTTCTTTGTTTAACTCTCTTTCTTCACATTCTTCATACAATTGTCTGTTTTATAGCCTTCGGTATCTTGAAATTATTGATAAATATTAATAAATATTGATATTAAACCTTGAATTATTCTTAAATCTTTTTAAAAACCCAAAAGTGTAAAGTTTACTTGTAAAAGTCTCTTTTTTACGTAAATAACACGGCTGAGTAGTATTACTTGTTTTCAGCCTGGTTTACAACGGAAATAAAAAACAAAGAAAAAGAATATTTTTGATAGATTAAAAAATTGCTAGGATGTCTAAATCTCCACAGTATAAATTGTCTAAAACAAAGTCCATCCATACTCAGTAAAATTTTCGGTAATGTTTATTAGGCTTGAGAAAAAAGGTAAGATCTGTGATACAATTTACTAAAATTAATTTCCTGGATAAATCCGGTAACTATTCTTTTTAAAAAATACACAAGCACAATAAAAGCTGAATTTGACTTAACTAAATTTTTTAAATTTATTCATTCCAGTTCCCTATGGTTAGGCTTTAAGTCATATTCATTATCCAGTCATTAAATGTCCCATTATCCTATAGAGCTTATTGCCTATATTGATGCCTAAAATAGGCAATTAGCTCTATTGGATAATGGGAAATTTATTGACTGGATTGTGAATATGCTAAGTAATATATCATTTGTTAATGTATATCTACAACAAATGTCCGGCAATCATTACAAATGATGGGAAATTATGGGACATCTACTGGAGGGAGGTTTTCATAAACAATTTTTAATCATAAAACATTTTACCCTCGAAGCGAAGTTGCTGTCAAACACAAACGAAAAATTGCAGTTTGCATTATCCAATATTGCCTTTTCTCTCGCCAGATAACTTGACAGCAGCAGCTCTTTAGGATGGTTAGAAAAAAGAGACAAAAATAGAGGGAAAAGATGTGATTAAAAATCATCTTTGCACATTTGCACAGGTTGATTTATTCAGTTAGTAGGCCTTACTGTAATTGATCCAAGACCTGTATATTAGAAATAATGCACTTTAATGTTTGCGAAGATAAAACTATAGCAAAAAATTCCAAGTATAAAAATTTGATTTACAAGAAAGAAAAAGAGAAGGAAACTGCAAAACTTTAGCTAGAAAATGACCTTAAAGAAATAGGAATAAAATATTCTTGTTTCGTCCCGAGAAGATTATTTTCCGCCACTGACGATGACGATGACTTGAGTACCTGAACACAAGGCATGAACACATATTTATATGACGTCATTTTAGGATCATTGCTTACAAAATCTGCATAGCTATATTGTAATTGAAATAAAGCTTTATGCACCAGATTTGGGACAAGCAACAGCTAAGTGCATACAGACCATGAATTACCACTTTCACCGTCACCGACTCAAGTTGATATGCGTCAAGAAGCTCTCAGCAAGGGTAAACCGGGAAATGTGAGTGTGGTGATGCCTGCGATGATGTACGAGCTGGAGACAGGGAAGTGACGGGAAGGCAGACGAAGAAGATGGAAATGCCAGAACTGAAGATGGTGAGGTGGACGCTGGGTGTAACAAAGAAGAACGTGATAAGGAATAGATTCATCAGACGGGACAGTGAAGATTGCGAAGCTAGGGGACAAGCTGAGGAGTAGGAGATTGATTTAGTATGGGCACGTGAAGAGAAGAGAAGTGGAGTATGTTGGGAGAAGAACGCTGGAGATGGCGGTACCGGAGAGAAAACAAGCAAGGGAGACCGAATAGGAGGCGGATGGACGCTGTGAAGGAGGAAATGCGAGAGGCTAAGTAGAGGAGGAGGACACGGGGCACCGGAAAAGATGGTGGGAGAGTACGCGATGTGACGACCCTGAATAGGGATAAGCCGAAATAAATTAAAGAAGAAGAAGAACCTCACTGACTCGATGTACACTGTCCCTTCATGTATTATGCTATACAATGGACATGACACCCAGCAGGATAGAAAATAAGGCCCATCAAAGGGTGGATGAGCTCAGCGTGAGTCAACGGCCATCATGCATTGAACCTATGTTCATCTGCGGTTCTGATAGGTCAACGAGGCGTCTGTTCTGGCACAAAGCAGCGACTAGCTCCAGCGGCCATCTCAGCAATTCTGTGTCACCGATCAACAGGACTCCTCGCCAAGGGTCACTGCCCTTCGACGCTCAGCGTCGTCATCATGGGCATAGCCTTGTTTAATATGACTACACATAGGCTAATGACCGAGCCTACTCGAAACATGGATTCGTGTTATGATAAGGATGACAAGCTGATGGTATGTCAGTATCTCGTTGCGTCAGTTTTTTAACCCCATCCCTACAGATAAATGCTCCCAATTCCCTGTTTATTCTAAAGCTCCCTTTCTTTAAATGTGGTGTCGCTTATATCACTCAAGTCTTGCACCTGGTGATCCCAAATTTGTTGTCATTTTGTTAGCAGTGTTGATGAATTCCTTTGCATTTTACTGCAAATTGTAATAACAAATGGTTTTTTCAAGTTTTGTGGCATAAGTTTGGAAACATGAATCTTTAATTTTGCAAATTTATAGGATCTGTTTGAAGCACGTGTATTTTTATTCGAACTTTTGCCCTGCAATTGTGTTACAAGTATGCGTTTCCAACTTACGCGACACGTGGTTGATTGTCTGTGAATTCTTTTATAAATTGGATGTTTTACTTTGACAAGCGTCAGCTTGGTCAATCCCCGACCTAATTATGCTAAATAAAAAATTCTTATGTAATTAAACTTTTAAAAAATTATGCATGTAATTAAAAATTTATTCAAAGCACAAACTAATGTAATGGAAATTGAATTTCGTAGAGAAATTCTTAATTAGTCTTCCTTAGTTATTTAATAGTTGATTAGGTCTTAACATTATAATTATCCAGAATATCGTACTTAAAAAAGTAACACTATCGCCATGTTCGAAGAATTTTGGTACGGTTTTATGCCGTGGCTCGACGAATGTGGCGCGAGATGAATTAGATTGAAATCTTTCCTATGAGTGTTTTATGGGTGAATCTAGCCATTAATCGATGTTTCTGAAAAGGACCGTAGCAATTCCCTTTTTAAAACACCCTTTGCACCAAGATATTTGTTTAGTTTATTATTTTGCTTATGTGTTTGTTTCTGTATTTCATTAATTTGTTTCTATAAATGTATTTGGTATGTATTTGCATGTAGTGGAATTGTAATTATATGAACAGGACTAATTAAAGATATTCTCAACGTAGGCAAGGTTTGAAATTATCGGAATTTTGAATGGGTAGTCTTAAAAGTTTTAATTTACCTTTTTTAGATAAACTTTAGGGGCAGATGCAACGAATTAATGATTCTCATTCTTAAAATTCTCAGCGCCAAAGATCGTTGTAGTACCAAAAGACGGTTAGATATGAAAAACTCTACATTTTTCTTGTTCTGAGAAATCTCCTAGTGCCATAAGACTGGTATTGAATTTGTTTGGTCAATTTCAAAGTCACCTTTTGGCTGGCATTTACTGGAGTGGCAGTACGTCTTCAAAGTAGAAATGTAAAGATGTTGCCATTCTTCTTGGTGGTTCTTTGGTTGCAATAAAATTTTCAGGAGCATCCAAAGTAAAGTCAATTACCTTCCGCTTATTGCAAGAGTGATGGAAGTGGAACTGTGAATAGGCTAAGGAAACAAAGCCAAAAAGTACGCAAAATCGAAAAACACGATGTAAGGTTGAACTAGAACTACAATTTAAACTAGAATTTAAATCTATATTTCTATTCATTTCGATGTATTTAAATATATACATTTTTACTATATCTATATTAATATGATGGTTACATTCTAATTTACATTATTTACTTATATTTTTACAAGTAATATTTAAATTTATATTCAAGTTTATATATTTCTAATTATATATCTTTGATATCTACACTTATATTTCAACCACTTATCGTTTTATTAAATTTTTCCTGATAGTTTCGTTATTAACTTTCACCGCAAAAAGCATTCACTCTGGTGAGAAGTCTATTACAAAGCAGATTTCTTCTTCAAAGAAAATGTAGCAATTATGCAGAGATAATGCTTTATCTAGCCATTATATGACAAAGTCATCATAAATTAAAGTCAGCACATGGGTTAATTAAATGCCACAATCTTAAGACTGAAAAATCAAATAAATCGACGATGCGTTTATTCCATGCAATAACTTGTTCTCTCACTTGCATTACATTGATTTATTTACTGCAGTATACCCTAACACCCTTTTGGCCTTTTTTCTATCAGCCAATCATCCCTGTAAAGATATTGCTGAACGCTAATACCGCCTTGAGGTGCTGACATTGTAACACCACAAAATTCAATCGTTGGCAGTGGGCCTTCTATATACTTGGATGGGAAACTATGAAAGTTCCTGTGATTGACGAAAAACACATAAGATTCGATGCCTGTCCTTCGTATGACCCCAGAGAAGTTTTTGAACAGGAACATATCTACTTGCGATTTCCTGTTGAAGATTTTATACGAGCCAGCCCATGGTCTGTAAATAATTCGAATTCCTTTCTTCTTAAATTGATTAACAAACGCTTCTTCATCTGTTCTGTCCATCTCCTCTCTTCGCAGTAATAGATCGACGTCCTGATCCCAAGGTAAAGGATTCTTATATCTGTATGCACCAAACAGGCTAAAACGGAATGAAAACTGCTTGTTAGAAATTTCTGACAGTGCAGTGACAAGAGAGGTCAAAAAGTACCAAAAATTCAATACGTAAAGTGTGGACGACCCTTTGCTAAAAAGAGAAAGAAGTGGACGGAAATAGCATTCTGGGAACCTGCCAGGAGTATAGAAATTAATAATCTATTGTTTTGGTGGTTAACTTGAGGAACCAAGGCATTATACAAGTGTATGCCAACATCTAGCGAGAAGAAAACACACATGGATCCATCCAAGAGATAATTAAGGACCTAAAACTAATTACATCGCTATCAGGAATAGAAACAGAAATTCGGCGCAGCTAGCTAACACTATCCCAGAGAATACACTAAAAGTGTTAGTTGTAATACTTATCGAAATCATGGGTGTATAAGGCAAAAGCAAAGTTCTTAAGCTGGAGCGCTTTAAACGAGGTTTATCAATTAGGAAATATTGCTACAATTATTGACAATTGTACATCAATAAAGTCTTTTACGGAAACCAAAGAAGCCCAGCGGGGGCGCCAGCCTCCGAAAAGTTGAAGTGTAACATGGTGATGGTATTCTGGCCACGCCCATTAGATTTTGGGAAATGCCCTTTTTAAAAAAGTGCTACTGTTTTAGATAAGTTTAAAATTTCCAATTTTTTTTGCTATCAATTTCGAAGACAGTTTGTGACTAAGAAACGGCACGTAATAAAGACCCAACCCAAAACTTGATTTTTGACAATTCTTTATCACCATATTTTCAGAAAAGTGTGAGGTAATTACACCACCCCCAACCACCCAAACAACCTCCGCCACTGAAGAAGCCTGCTGCGGGTAAGTGAGAACTTGACAGGACGATCAGCAACATATGTAGCTATTAAAGTATTAATAAGAGTATCTATGTTGGGAGCAAGAAACCGTAGTCCTGAAAATCAAATGTACACACAAAATAAAATATCCTTTAAAAAAATGCGATCAGAGAGTCTCGATGAAAATGAAAAAGAACCTCTTGCACTTCATAGGATAAAAAACCTGCCCCTAGGTGTGTCATTTAAGAGTTAAAGGGATCTATGAGAACAATTGTTTTTTGCAGGAGAAATTTGTGTGTTAATATAATGCTTTTCATGTCAAATTTTGATTCGATTTCTACATAGCTATCAAAAATCTCAAACTAAACGCATTAAGTTGGCTGATACAAATTGAAAGGAATTAAAATGTCTAACAACTTAAAGAGTAGACATAACATGTTTGATCGAATTGAATTATTGGAAGCACTTCATGCGCATTAAAGGCCATTCCATTGCTTTATTTAAGGTTCAAAGGTTTGCTTCAGCTGATAAAAATTTGATATGTAACTAATTGACTATCTAACAACCAAAAATTAAGTCTTCAGAACTTCCGAGTGCAACAACCGTATTTCTTGACGAATGGTGTTTTTCTTGAAGCTTTTATCTGTTGGCAGATCTTTTGGCAAATTTGTAAAGTTGAGGCTTATTTTTTTTTAAAGAAGTGCCATTGAGTTACATTTTTCCAGAATGTTTGCAATCATTACATTTTACGGGGATCTGTAGGGTGCAAAATTCAAAATTTTCCAAGAACCGCGCCCATTCCGGTCTTGGACAAGACCAGGTAATCGGCAATTGATGCTTTACACTCTTCCCAGCAAATAATTCTAAGGCATTGCATGTAAAGAGACACAGAATAGCAAAACCGGGGAGGGAATCAACATTCAAACTTATTAAGAGGGGCTTCCGATGGCAGAGGGGGGGGGGCCGCTTTTAATTCAGCATTTGTTGGAAGCGCCATCTGTAAACTGCTGAGATACTTTTTAATTGCTTGATAATGAACTCAAACACAATTTTATGAAACAATAATTTTCATATAAGTTCTGAAAGGCAACTCATCATGCTATGCCGTGGTGAATTTTTTATCAACGTTTAGCCCCCTCCCACTTTTCTTGTCTTGTCAGAGGCTCTGGAAAGCATTGATAAGCATAGGCCAGTCGCCTGTCTGATACGGTGGGTTCCACAACAACAGCATTTCATTTTCCAATCGGTCTTACAAAAGAAAAAAGGCTTATAAAGAGCTTTCCACAACTAATCGCGTAAATCAGGAGGCAGACCATCCCACAAAGCATGATTCACTATATTAAGACTGCGATTAACAAAGATACTATTGTTGGGATCCACGGTAGAATACCTTTTATAAAACAGATGTTAAAATTAGGCAAAAGATAGCTAGCTAGATTTTCAAAACTCAATGCAACTTAAGTTTTTAATACCTTGTTTTAAACGCAAATAATAGTAACTTATCGCAGACTCTTCTAATGGAGTTTCCTATAATAGGGAACAACCTTATAAGCACCTAACACAGTTTCAAAATGGATTTTGTAGAAATGCAACCCACCCCCAGCCCCCCCCCCCATCAATTAATAATGCTATTTTGTTGATGCGGAAAGCTTCTTCTTGTTAAAAATTACGGCAATGAATCACGCTAACATATATTTTGTTCTAATGGGTCGAGAAAATGACGATACTCTTCAACTGCTCAAAACAGAGGCAACATTTGAAGGTGTTTGTAGAGGATAAGTCAACCTCCCAATAAAAGAAGAACTCTCTTTTGCAAGACTTTTTCGACGCAAGTGTTCTTTATTACCTTGACCAGTCTTTATAAGGACAGGGTACAAATTGAGGCCCCGTTCACACTAATCCGTTTTTGCATGAAAACGGATATGTTTAGCTCCGTTTTTGGTATTGCGTTCACATTAATCCACCCTAAAAAGGGAGCTAAATGAATACGTTGAGAAAAACGGGGCTGAACAAAAACGCATATTTGTAATGTGAACATCAAAAACGGAGGAATTCGAATACGCTCACAACAACAGCAACTTCTTTTTTCATGTTTTGGCGCCATCCTTAAAATTGGTGACGATCGTGGCTGCCACAACAGCTGACATTAATATCATTATTGCTCTCCTCCAAATTTTGTTTGCTGTAGGTAGTTTTCAAAGCCTTTGTGGAATTGTTTCTTTCGTAAATCAAATGTATTTACAAAGTTGGTTTTAAAATCCACAGCTAATTTCAGGAAGAGAAGCACTTCATCATTTCAGCTGCAGATTTACGAGGCATGAATTCTATTTCCCCCGCTATTTTCTGTCTGTCAAGCCGTTAAGAACGCTTACCTATACTTATTGATTTTAGGCAATCAGGTCCCTTTTTGAGAATAAATGTGAATACCAATTGAAAGGTATTCGTTTTTATCTGAAAACGGAGCAGTGTGAACGGGGAGGAAAAAGCCCCGTTTTTACAAGTAAAAATGAATCAAAATGAAATCGGATTAGTGTGAACGGGGCCTGAATAATAAGGTGTCACCAGCAATTTGCAATTAAAACTGAAAAAGTGAAGGCTCTGATTCATTTACAGAGGGCCATTTGGGGTCTGGTAACTATATGATATATATTATATATTGCGCTATCTTACTAATGAAGAAACTTTCGATTCATAAAAAGTTTTAATCGTTTCCATCACACTGTACATTGAAGTTTCATGACGTCATTGTACAAACGATGCCAGACTCTGCACTTATTATCGACATTCTTTAAAATAACTCGGTTTAAGGAGGAAATGGCGTGTGTTGTTTCAAATGTATAAATACGGGGGTACACTCTGATAAGAATTACAATCGAGAAGTGGAAAGAAACCACAAGGAATGCTCTGTGGTGAAAAGTGAAACATGCTTGGCAGATTAATTATGAATAAGAAAATGTGATAAATACATGCATTTCATGTAAGCTACATGTAAGAAACCTAGCGAGGGCCTAGCTAGATATGAGGTTCTCACCTTTAAAGGTAGATGGCTTAACTCAACTCTTAGCGTTGCTAAAGCTTAAGCTTCTTAAAAATTCTTCGAAATTTCTCATTCACCGGATTCTTATAAAAAGTGTAAATTTTATAGATAATAAAACTCACTCATATTTTCATTAATGGTTCAATGGTCAGGCTTTTAAGGCTTATGAGAATTGAAGTACTTAGTGCTTCTTATACTCGAGGTTATAATTAATTTCATTAGTACATATTAACAAGCTTATTTTTGAGCAGGTACGTGCAGTACTTTGCAACCAGTGCCGTAGTGTGAATATTTAAGCAGGGTATTCTCTTTTGCATCAAGGATGTGATTGGGCGTGGCTGGAATGACAGAGGAAAAAATTTAAATTAATGGTACAGGCTTTATGGTGAAATTGTCAAACTCGGGTCGGCGAAACTGTAGTTATAGGACATAAACATTCTTTTTTTAAAAGAACACACTTTTAAGGACACTGAGGCTCGATTTTCTGAATAATTAAGAAGAAATTTAGAACATCCCCAGCCTCGGATGAGAAATTAAAAAAGAAAAAAGAAAATAACAAAGTTATTTTTGAATTTTTTCTCTTCAACAAAACAAAACCATGCAATTCCTAAACAAAAGTCATTCATAAGACAACGTGTTATGCCTTGCTAAAGTAGCTGAGTACATGTATTGAATGTAATGTAAATGTAATGCATTAAGCTATACTGTACTGTACGGTTTATTGTACATGTAGTCTCCAATAAATTTTTGGAAAAAAATCGCTCCTGAAATAAGAACACTTCTAAGAACATTCGAGCCTCAAATTATGAAAAAATTTAAGAACAACGAGCTTCGGCAAAAATTATTTGGTTCTTATAAAAAAAGAACGTAACATTCAAATACACTCTTTTCTTTTATGAGAATAATTAAATCTTTGCCGAGCCTCAATGTTCTTAAATTTTTGCTATTTTGAGCCTCGGAATATTCTTAAATTATTCTTAGCGCGGCAAAAAATACGGATATGGCAAAAAATTGTTATTATTATCATCAATGCCAAAAACGCACACCTATAACAAATATGGTGGCTAACAGAACAAGTCATCATAATAAAATCTAAAAAATAGACTTTCAGAATATCAAAACAGAAGGAGTAAAGAAGTACGAGTAATTAAATGTCATCAAAAATTTAGAAGTAAAAAACACCCGCTAAAAATAATTGTTTCACAAGATCTTGAGCCTGACACTATACTTAAAATATTCTTAAATTTCACCGATTTTGAGCCACATTATTCCTATAAAATTTATTGTTATAAAAAAAGAGTGTACCCTAAGAAGTCTCACTAAATAATAGTTGACTTTCCAAATTTATGGTGAGATGTAAAAACGGTTTAAACACGCATAAAATCTTGACAGATATAAGCAAAGTGTAATCAAGGCAAATCAGTCATTTACTGCAGAAAACGTCAACTTCCGGGGTCTTGGGGTCTTGGGTCCTGGGGTCTTGAGGTCCAGCGAATAGAACATAAATTTACTGAAAGAAATTTTTTTGACAAATGAAACATTTTTGCTCCGTTGAATACCTTGCATACCCGAACGCTACGCCACAGTTTGCAACAAACGGATAGTGAGGTTAATGAAATCTCCTAGTCTCATCAAATTATCATGTTATGACAAGGTTCATAACTTATTCTCCGTGTCTATTTTACTTTACGTTTCATGCAAAAGTGACTGTGGCCCCGTTTACACGATGCCGGTACGACGCCGGCTCGATATGACAACGGTGTCAAACCATGCCGGTGTGTGATTTTTTGAGTCCCGTTTACACGATGACGGTGCGATATCATTTCGGTTAGAAAAAACAATCGTTATGACATCACACAAATATCTTATTCTGCGCTTGCGCATTAGCCATAAAAAAGCGAAAAAAAATGCCACCAAAAAAGAAGAGGAAGACAGGTGAAAGACAGGAAAAGTCTACCTTATTCATTTGGAGTGAAGAGGAGCTAGAATTACTATTAAATGTTATTCAACACTACATTGTCGTGTCTGATTTTGTTAAAAAGGGCCGCATTTCGTCACAAAGCTCAGTAAAAGTGTCCTTTGACAATCTAAAATTTTCAATCCATTCTTCCAATTTCACAACATTGTCTAGAAAATTCTGCCACCTATTACCAGTTTTCCCCGGCCTTGTCCAAAATCGCTTCAGTTGCGTTTCTTCCTCATCTTCTTTGCCCCTTTCTGAGGGCTCGTCACGGAAAACGAAGCAAGGAAATTCATTAATTCATTTGTTCTTCTTTTATGCAGGAGCGGATCCAGACCGGGTTTAGAGGTTTCAGAAACCCGGTCAGATAATTTAAGAAGTAGACCCCCTTTCCTTAAATGTATGTAGCCTTTTTCTCTCCAACGATTCCTTGGTTAGTTTGATGGCGCATTAAGCACATACTGTCAACGGGGAAGCAAATATCTCTTTTCATGTTGAACGACTCCCTGCCAACGAAGTATTGTTTTGCCCTTTCGCTTGTTACGCGAAACAAAAGGAGTCGGATGAGATCAGTTCTCTCTTGAACAATGGAAAATTTATCTATTTGCGTCATTATCTGTTGGGTTGCACAATTATATCTTTTAAGAAAAAGTCTGAAACCTCTCATCGACGAGTCCGAAACCGGTCACTTCATTTTTCTCCGTGTCGTAAGGGAGTCTGAAACCTGTCTCAAAAGTCCGAAAACAGTCAGAAAAAGTCGAAAACCTGTTTAAGTTGCGCAATACTCATAACGCTGCTCATAACTGCTTGACAGTGCTGTATGATAGGCGATAAATTTGATCCTTTTGGAGGGAATAAAATGGAGGGTGAAGAAAGGCTATCTTGCATCGGACGCTAGAAGTTGTTGAAAAGAGAAACAGAGTGTAATGTAATTTATAGCCTAAGTCCAAGGGTTTTATAATTTCCTATCAAAATTCTCTCTCTCCTTCCATCCAATAAGCTTTCTGAGCCAAGTAAAACTCAATAAAATTTTTAGACTGTTTCTTGAGGATGGAGATGAGAGATATCCTAAAGTTTGTTGAAAGGGAACGATCTGAAACAACGCAGACTTGACGCTGATTTTATCCCACCAATTTCTCACACTTCATATAGTGAATAAAGGCTGTGACCACTCGAAGAAGGGCACTTCCAAAAGAAAAAGGGCGTCGCCCAAACGGGAGAAGGGCGTGGTCCAAGAAATTTTAAGATCCCCAAGAAACCCGGTCACCAAAAGTTCTGGATCCGCGCCTGTTTATGATGTGCAATCGTTTGCAAAATAAGTACAATATTGGCTTGTAACAGTGCAGCAATGGTTTGGATAAAACTGTGATCGAGTGCCATTTTGAAAATCGTATAAAATTCGCGGTATTTCTGGTGGGAAACAAAGGAACCATAAACAAAAGAAGATTATGCAAATACCGTATTTCCTCGCGGGGCGCTCATTAAATTTTCGTCATTTAAGGGGGGGGGGGCGCTCATTAGAGGGGGCACTCATTAAATTTTTCAGATTTTCTTCAGGTAGCTAATCGAAAAATAGGGATAATTTGTCAAACCTTTTTTGCATATAAAATATAAAAATAGGATACAAGATAAGAATATAAAAACAGTTAAATGCTTTAAATGTCTATGTCCTCATCATCATACAGTAATCACTATTCTCGACAATGGTAAAAGCTGGTGCTGATGTCAGAGTCTGTTGTTTCATACTCAAATGGGTTGAAATCTGGCTCAGACGGCATTTTCTGTTAGGACCTTGACATTTCGGCAGCGTTTTCACATGGTTGGCCTGATTGAAGGAGTGAATGTCATCATCTTCACTCCCATCAGATTTAGGACAAAAGATTTTCGACAAGCGAAAATATTAAACGATGAACTTGAGAGAACATCATTGAGAGACACACATTTTGATTTCATAAAACTTTACAGAAACAACCACATTTTATGACATAAATAATGAGGGTTTTCTACTTAATGCCTGATTTATGATTTTGAGGGGGGCGTTCATTAGAGGGGTGCGCTCATTAAATTTTTGATGGATTTAGGGGGCACTCATTAGAGGGGGCGCTCATTGGAGGAGGGGCGCTCCTTAGAGGAAATAAGGTAACCCTCGATTTGATTGTTTTTGCCCTTGAGATGAAAGTGAAATAAAATCGTTTCGGTGCGACGCCGGTTTGGGCCGTTTACACGACGCCGCTACCACGCTACCTGTGGCTACCGAACTGGGTTTTCACACCTTTTATGCCGGCGTCGTACCGAACTCGTGTAAACGGGTGGTCAAAAAACAAAAGATTCCACACCGGTGTCAAATCGAACCTGCACGGCACCGGCATCGTGTAAACGGGGCCTGTATCTATGGACTTGCAACCCTTTCCTCTAGCTGGTCGTCCAGGTAAAAGCAAGTAAAATTTCTATGATATCATGATAGTGTTATAAAAGATATTAGAAAAAAATAATCATATCTTTTGACAATAATAACAATTGTTTTTCTTTAATTTTTCAAATTTATTCAACTATTAGTCATTAATTTGCGGAGTTTAACGTAACTTTGCCGTCAATTTTTTGTCAACAAAATGTCTTTTGTTTTTCTACACATTTTTTTTATGAGTTATCTGCCCCTCAAAAAGTAGAGAGAGAGTTCAGGATTAAAATTCTCCAACCTAGGAAACTATGCAACTTCGTTTCCCTTAAAAATATGCTTTCCACTTTGTAGTGAACTTAGTAGAAAAACAGTTGTATTGATAAATTTTATTTCACAGCGAGTAAAATAGGGTCAATAATCAATAATTTCGTAAAAGACTTTCTTGAAAGACCTGCGTTATTCGGTCAACAAATATAATGATCAATGAGATTAGTTTTACCGCTTCTACTGTGAAAGTTGCCAGGTTTTATTCAAATGCAGTAGCTTTCACAGAAAAAGTATAGATTAGGCTCAGAAACCGCATAAGAAATAAGTTTAATTTACAAACAATATTCCCGTTGAAAGATTAGGACTGAAAACAAGATATATACTACAAATCTGAGCTAAAAAGACATTAGAAAGTGCAATCACAATGAAAGTTTAAAATAATTAAAAATTACATAATGAATTCAATCATATTAAATTAAAACCCACTCTAAAGTGATGCGAGAAGAATTATGAGGCAATTATTGTTCAGAATTTACGACTTTGCTGTGTTTGCCATCGTTAAGTTTTCAATATTGGAGTCGTGACTATTGTTGTTCGGTTAAGAGTGAGAGCTACACACTGTATCAAAAAGAAATCCGGCTAAAAAGATGTTTTTACTACAATAGCTATATCAAACCACAATAAAACTGTAAATAAGCCTTACCTTCCGTAAAACGGCATATGTGTTAAGTTAAACATGGTCAACACTGAATGTGCAGTTCTTGTGAGATCGACCATGTCTTTCATTTCATTTTCAGGAAGGATGCATATCGACTTGCTCACTTTGTTGTGAAGATACCATGTCCACTGTGTGTTGTTCAATGTGTAATAAATGTAACAGCAAATTATAACAAGTGAAAGCGACAAAACTTTGCGAATATGCCGACGACTGGTACACATTATTGCCAGACCATCTACAAGCACATCACATCCATCCTATCACATGTTATTTGCTAATCCAAATGTTTCGCCAGGGGGTTACATCGATAACAACAATCGAATGATGTTTTTATTCTATAAAACTTCAAAATATCACGTAAACATTATTTGGTATACTGACAATAACTTGTTATCTGACATTTATCAGAGTATACAAATTAAAGAAGATAGCCGAAAAGCCAACAAAAGTAAATACCTGAATAACCCGTCACCAACCGGAGCAATGCGTCATTTGCAATTTCGAAATCGGCCACAGGGCTACAGACACTAATTTTCAATACCTTTTCTTGTTGGGTTAACTACGTGGACTATTGTTTCCTAAATCCTCTTATCTTCATTCAAATTTTGAAATGGCAGTCAAAAGTTGCGGAGGAAACCTTGATATTGTGGATAAATCGCCCATTCACTTTTATTATGCTAATGAGAGAGTGACGAGTTATAGTTTTCTGTATGGCCAAATTTACTGCGGGCACCGAAGGCGAGCCGACACCTTGTAAAAGGACAGACCCGCCGGTTCCTAGCACCTTAAGCTCTGCGGCCAGGGCCACAGCCTTTTTTAAGCAACTCAGTCTGGTGGGCCATTTTGCCGTAAGGGGCAGGCATGTTATGATGACCAAAAAGCTCTGCAAAGGGCCAATTTTGTGGTGAGGGGAGGCTTTTGTAAAATACCGAATTGAAAAGTAAAGTCCCAGCAGAAAACATCACATATTCTTTTCAAATTAAGTTCAAGTCAAATTAAATGTCTTTTGAGTCAACAAATTGAAGTCCAAAACGATTCCTTGACATATTTGACTGAGAACTCTCTTCTGGCATAAACTTCAACGTCGGACTCCCGGAAAAATATTTGCTGATCTGGCATGCAAATTTTTTAAGAAATTTATTTTCAAAAGAGGGCATTCTGGCCCACCAGTGAATTTTTCAAAAGGTAGTGGGCCAAGACGAGGGGCTGATGGGCCATTTGGCCCACCAGTACACATGTAAAAAAAGGCCTGCAGGGCCGTCGTGACTCAATGTCATTGGGAGGGATGCAAGCTTAAGGATTGGCTCAAAAAGTGGGCGTGGCATAATCTATAAGGTGTGGCCCTAGACACAACAAAGGTTTTGTTCACAGATCGTAATTTGGCTTAATATTTGCCGAGACAAACCCAAGCAATATTGAATTAGCAGGATAACAGAACAGTGAACTTTACCGAAAAAACTGCTTACAGCCGAAGATTTGCCGACGGAGCCTTTTTCTGGGGAATGTGAAATCTCCGACCCTCCCCACAACGATGGCCCTGTCTACCAAGTGAGCACTGTTGTTATGTTTTGTGACTTTGTGGAATTCAGCAGGCTATTGTTCAGGTAAACGCTCTTTGTTGTTCCATTCCTGTTTCGTATAATTGCGTCATCCCATATTAAATAATAATAATAATAATAATAATAATAATCGAATGTTTTAACAGGATGACCTATCAGTACATTACATACTGTTATCATTAGGGTCCTGATACTTAATAAATTAATGGCAAAAAAAAGAAAAAAAAAAAAAAAATTGGTTGATGGTTGCTGTGTCATTATGATAGCTTTAGCCAACCACATTACTGTTTTTAGAAATCGGAGTATTGGCAGGAAATCGAAGTTTCACCAAAAAACTGATTATCGTTGCAGTTTTTCTATTACTTTTTTAGGTATTATTTTTCACTGTTCCCTCAGCAACTACCAGGGCAACCGAGAGGGGGGGGGGGCAGAGCTTGCCCCAGGATTCAGGGGCCCTCACCAACTGATATCAAAATTTCATTTGCAGCCTCTTTTTTAGACGTATTCAAGGAACCTCCCAATAGGAGCAGCCTATAAGGTACTAAGAGTACCTCCAGATTCAGTTCAAAATCAGAGAAAAGGGTCAATTTTATAGAACCTCAGACGTGGGTGCTAACACTCGACAATAAGAGTTGACGTTGGAATAAATTAGCTACTTTTTATTTAGCTTCTGTATTTTTTTATCCAACAATAGATAAATTGATATAAAAAACCCCATCGGAGATCACAGACACAATGGGCCTCATTTTGCAAACCTCGAAAACCTCTCGGCGTCCCTGGTAACTAATTTGGTCCTGAAGGAATTTGACTTACTGGTGACCAACAGGTTCCTATATTGCTTGACTTAATGATTAACGGTACCCCCCCCCCTTCCACACCCTCTATAACCGTTTCTAATTCGTCCAGCAAAATCATTATGTTTAGTTTTGTTAGTTTTGTCAGTTTGATATTGAGGTACGCTTTCAGCCTCCAGCTGACCAGTCATGGAAACTAGATTAAGAGCTAAAGGAAACACAAGGTTTTCATTCGTAAATGATTTGAACTTGTTACACGTCAATGAAATTATTTTTCAAAAATTACGCATTATACATAGAACATAATGTCATTTACTCGCTGAAAGTCAATATTTTCTAGTGCTGCCATATTTTGTGAATATTGTTTAACATAATTTACATTGCATCTTCAGATGCTTTTTGTCAAGTGTTCTGATGACGTCAGTTGGCACATGATGCAAAATCATGACAATCATGTGATTTTTCTTCAGATTCAAGTTTCTAGGCCGAGATGGCCCTTAACTGCATACAATTAAAACAACGAAGTTATCAAAGATTAATTTGAAATGCTACAGGGTTGCTTAAGAATTTAGTTCTTCTTTGAAATAACTTTTTGTAAAATTCCCCAAACGTTGTGTTGTAGAGTAATCCTCTTGGCTCAATAGCAAAAGGAACATATTGAATTAATTTGGCAGTACAGCCAAACTCGCATAAGCCGGACTCGCATAAGTCGGATATTTCTTATCTCGGATAAAAATGCTTGGTCCCAGCCCATTTGGTATAAATGCTATGAATTTCCATTGGATAAGTCGGATTTTAAAAGTCGGATATTTGCGTAAGTCGGATCTTTTTTGAAGCCCCTTTGGCAATAAGCATCAAATAAGTCGGATTTTTGAAATGGACCTCTGTATAGACTCTTGAGGAACACTTCTCCAAGAGACGCACATCAGAAAACAACTGAAGTGTAATTTTGGATAGGGACGGCACTTACGATTTCCGAGACCACCTGTGCAGACAAAGAGGCGGCAATGTTCATAAATTTTGCGGTCTGTTATTCTGTTTTTCCGCAATCAGTACCTTCATTCAGTTGCGGATGCAAACTTTAAGTTACATACAAGATGGAAAAACGCACATTGAGCATCAGAACATATGAAAAAAAGTATCAGATTTTGAAATACGTTGGAGAGCATCCCGGAAAGAGGAAGAAAGATGTCGTAGAAAAACTTCACCCAAGACGCTTTCTGATCTGATCAAACCAATAGAAAACATTATGAAAGCCATGGAAGATCCTGACCGTTCAGTCAAGTTTACCAAGCGCTTGAAATCCATAACTTTTAAAATGGTAGACAAAGCTTTGCTGGTTTTGTTTCGATAAAAAATTTCGTTACCCAATGTTCGTATTAATGGTGATATGCTTCTTATCCAAGCAAATCAATGTATGCCCTGAAGGGGGGTAGGGGGTACTCAAAAACGTTCAAAGGAGGAGTGGGTCCCAAAATTGACACATATCGAGCGTACTTACTATTTCAAATTCTCCAGTTTTTCTTAAGTCAGAACTATCCGACCACGCGTAAGTCGGACTTCGCATAAGTCGGACGATATTGTCTGGTCCGAAGAGATCCGATTTATGCGAGTTTGACTGTATTAGGGAAAGTCCTGTAGATTTCTTCTAGAAATCTATGTCTTTCTTCATCAAAATTAAAGGAAGCAAATGCTTGCGAATGACATGCCTTTTCAAATAAATCATTTTCTCAGAAGGGATTTTAAGTGAGCTTTGGCCAATGTCAACGAATTGTGACACGACAGGGCATTTGATGTGATTCATGCAGGTTTGGTCATGTTGATTGAAAACAGTTGAAAAGATATCCAAAGCGGACAAGAAGACGCTTCAAGTTTCCGGTTAGGTAAGGTAAGATAGCATTTTATTTCGCAATTATGACTGATTTTGAGTGCGATACATTGTGGATAGTATAGATTTTGTTTTTGGTAGCGTAAGTTCTTAAAATATTTCGGCCTTTTACATGTATAAAGTGGTTCCTTATAAAAAAGCGTGTAAATGTAAAGTGTAATACGGAAATATGAAAAAATGAGAAAAAACTGAGGCTGAAATTACATGGAAGATTTTATAAAGGCCAGTCGAAACTTTATTGGTTTTCACAAGACAAGAGTCTGTACAAGAGCCTCTGCCAGAAACATTTTCCGTCTTCATTTGGAACCCATGAATGGTTAACACGATAAACGACAAGAAACAGTTAAAAGAAGGGTAACAAAACTTGTACCTGGCATCAACCAGCTGAAATGAAAGATTACAAGCTTTAAAGCTGCCAAGAAGACATCACAAACCACTCGCTTACCCTGCTAATTGAATTTGCTATACCAGTTAGTCGCAAGTAAAAGAATATAATGAGAGTCAGTTTTGGTAGCAGGGCCCCCGACGAGATTTGAAAATTTGAGGGGGGGCAAACTTTGGTGGTAGAAATTTTCTACGGCACGACATGATATACTTGGGCCCATCGTCGGATGTAGATATGCATTTGATGTACATCCCTTCCTCCAGCATAGGAGAAAGCGTGTGGAAGTGATCACAACTTACAAAATATTTCATGACTTGACGTTGATGCCATTGTCAATACTGGGCCTAACTGCTGTCGGTATCTTGTTTATAAAAAAAATTCGGAATTCCAGTCAAACTTTATAGCATAAACTGAAAGATCTATGGTGTTTCTTGGGATAGGTGAATTTCAGAGACACACATACACTTGTAATTTTTTCAACACAACATCAAATAACTCAATTCTGTATAACCTGTATATATATTATTCCAGTAGCATGCTGGTCTCAACAGAAGGATTGAATAAAACGAAAGATTATAAAATCAACATAAACAATGACGTCATTACAGGATCAATGGGTCATTTTCCCCCTTTACTCCCCCCTCCCCCAATCTGGTAGATATACAGTGGTCAGGAAGCATCTGATTAACTTAAGCATCTGATTAGTTTCTTCCTGAATATGTTGATACTCAAATATATCTTTTAATTTTTGTCATATTTTATAAAATGTCTTCCCTAGGCTTCATAATGGCAAAGAGTATTTGGAAGCTTTTGATGCTTCTTCTTTTCAAAAGTTGTTCACTTATAAACTGTCAAGAAAGAAACCTGGGTTTGCAAGAAAGAAAGGTTGAGAAAATTCCAAGCAATCCTGGAGCCTTTGATCTGAAAGGCTGCGAAGAAGGGTTAACTCACCTCTTTACGGTCACCTGCAACAGAGAAAACGTCACAGAAGACATCGTTGAGATTAGATTTGTGAAGATTGACTCAGAACCAGAATTTTCACCTGGAAACAAATTCTTCATATGCGAGGAATTCAAATCAATTGGCGGAAGCAAAAAAGTTCGAAAAATTATGGAAATTAAACACGTGAATGTGTCGATATGTATTTGGGTAATACAACATAGGCTCCTGAACTCCAGTTGCAGTTGTGGAGAGCGATCTCGTTCATGTATACAAAGACTTTCCCGTCTTTCCACGAACTACAGCAATTCCCCATTCCTGGAAATGCAACAATGCCGAAGACTGTTTTCATGTGTTTGCATTGGTGACGGTTTCAAACAAGTGTCAAATCACTCGACTGACAGTGTTTCACAGTGTCAAAAATATCCAACAACAGAAGTTGCATATGCTGTGTGCGGATTTCTACTTGTCATGGCTCTTTTTGCATTGCATTATGATTCTGCTATTGTTCGTTTGCTTCTTGTCATCACTTTGGTTACACTTGCACTCGTCCTCCATGCCAAATCATGGATGTATTTCTTTTTCCTTTTAGTATTTACCTTGCTTTTTATATTTACTGGTTCACACATGGATTCAGGAATTTCCAAAGGCTTTTTGTTTTATTTCCAAACGCTTTCAGCTATGTTTCCTATAGATTTAGATATTGGTGCTTTAGCTACTCTGCTAGGCTTTAATAACTCCCAATTTCTAACTCTAGATTGTGTTTTTCCAGATGTCCTTATTTACTCAGAAAATAAAGATCTGCACAGGTTCATTTTTTCCGTATGCTCTCCTTTTGTCCTGCTAATTGTAATCCTGTTCTTCATCCTTTTTAAGACATTTGTCAGATGTTGGTTTGGGTATCCTCAAGATGAAACACCTATAAAATGCCAGTTTGCCTTTGTTTTCATCTTTATCGCGTACTTTTCGTTTTTTAATGCTTCATCATTGGTCTTCTCTGCACTCATTTCCTCATCCGGCGAAACGAAATTCCTACTAGCAACTGTTTTCTGTTCCTTGTTTGTCGTTTTTCTTCCTCTTGTTGTTTTTGCATTGCTTCTTCATCGCCACCGAGACACCCTAAACAATCCATCAGTACGATCATGGCTAGGCTACCTATACGCCTCATACCAACTACCTGAAAATCAGACTCCAAGATTGAGATACTGGTATCTTTTAGAGATCCCTTTCATGCTCTTTCGATTTTTGCTAGGGCATGTATGATTCTTCTTGCATCTAACCTGAACTGGAAAACTTTCGCCACGATTCTCCTTTTATTCCTTATGGGTTTTTATATCATTAAAGTGAAACCATTCACAAACAATGTGGCAAACAGGTGCATTTTCATAGTAATTTGTTCTTTAACATTGATCAATATAACCATCTACCTATTCGTTAACTTGATTCCGCCAGAATATTCTTCGTATGGATACAATATAATAATGGGTATAAATGCGTCTAATGCACAGCTATTAGGAAGGATGGTTCTTGGACCATGTTGCCGTCAACGATTGCGAAGATGCTGCACCAGAGTCAGGAGATGTGTTGCTGGTTTTTGCCAAAGAATTCGGAGAGGTGGTGGGGAAGGTCACGACGAGCCTTTGCTGCAAACACCTGCTGTCCGGTACAGTGTTGATGGCATTTCAACTATCCCTAACTGCCAACTGAAAAATGTTGCAGAGGAGCCATCAGCCAACGTAGCAGACTAAAAACATGCAAATTGAAAAACACAATGATAATAAACTTGGCTAAGCCAACATGATTGATGTTAGCAAATTAATTCTATCAATTGAACGTAAGATCGTCGGTGCTAGCCCTGACAATCATTTTCATCCTTCTTTTGGATTTTCTCTAATTTTGACTTCCTTCAGAAATATTCTTCGAAGACAGTGTTGTATATGTATGATACCTCTTATAATCTCAATAGAATGGCATTAAAGATTATAGTTTGCTATAAACAAAGTAACAATGAAACGAACTTACCAAACCAGACTCATAACTTTGAAAACTCGCAATTCGTGACAGTCCTTACTAAAGAGCTTTCGTCTTCCAACAGATTTTGGAATTATAGATAATGTTATTTCTTCGGTTTTATTTGACATCAACTAATATAAATAATATAAACGTCGTATTGATTACGGGTAACAGTGCAAGGGGGCATTGCCTCATGGCACAGACCCACCCTGTTTCTTAGTTGCCTTTGGTTTTTTATCACCTCGTTTTGATATATTTTTGTCAAGGTGAGGCTAATACAATACGGGACTAAAAACACATGATATCTAATTTTGCATCGAACACCTTTTAAATTTCAAGACGAAGATCAACTGGGTACATTGGGTAATTATTGTTACTGATACCCTTGAAATTATTGATTTCTTGATACTTTCTGCCGTAGAATACATTAAGTGAACCCTGGACCTTCTGTGAACCCTGATATATTGTCCAAAAAGGTTCCAGGCTTTCCCCGAACGAGTTTGACATGTACACGGTTAGTGGCACAACTATCCCCAAGTTGTTTTGTTATCTTTGCAATATTGTTGAAAGAAATCGACAGTTAAATGAAATTCTTCAAAAAGTAACGGTGCTTTAGCCATGGTTCGTCTAACAATATCTTCCTCTTGCTGTGCCAGTTTTGTATCTCTAAAAAACTCACATTTTTGTGAGCGTAGGGTAGATTCGTGCAGTAAATTTTTGCATACCTACAAGCATCGGAGCAATTGCAGAATACAGGGCCACAGACTGAGGCTGCGTTCATACTGCACAACGCTTTTAAGCGCGTTCACACCTTTTCAGGAATGCGCAGTACAAAGCCCTTGAAGTGTTCACACTGGTTAAAAGTATTTAAGCTAACACGCGCTTGTTGACTTGTCAGTTCCCGACAGATTTGTTGCACGCTTACAAGCGCTTGTAGGAAATACAGTTTTTGAAGATTTATCCAAAGAAATCGAGAATCGATCTGCTATTTGGAACCTATGGACCCAAAACATTGCAAAAAGGACTTCATAAGCAAATGTTGGCTAGTAATACAGTATTTTACTATGATACAGCTACCTTTGAGTAATTACGAGTCCTTCCTCTTGCAATATCGGTCGTTTGAAATTGGTTGTTGAAATATGCGGGCCAATTGCATCTAATATTAAATAAAATTTTCTCTTCCACTTTCGGATACTAGGGTAAAACTTTTCTTCATCAATCTTAATTTCCTGAAAAAGGTGGTGTTATTCACCAAACGTTTCTCTACCCTGGTTAATTGGGTGCACGTCAATTTCTCTTACTCTTCTGTTTCTTAATCTGGGATAAAGATTGCTCTGCAAATCTAAAGGGTTCTCTGCAAGGCCAAAACGATACATTTTCCTTGCTATTTTGAAGTGTGAGAAAAGGTCTCAGCTGGATATTTACAAGCGTTTAGTATGAACAGGAAATTTGGTTTTACTGACGTCGCCAACAAGCGCTTAGCAGCTTTGTGCAGTATGAACGCAACCTGAGTCTTGACAGAAGAATAGCAAAGTGGCCGTTTCTATATGTGAATTGCTAATGTGCAGGGGGTAATGTCAGAGTACATGTAAGCAATACATGGTCAAGTAAAAGAGCATGGTATGTGTGAGAAACACTTAGACTTTTGTGATAAAAACTAACAGTTATTGGTTAGACGTATTAAGGTGTTAGTTATTTTAAAGGAAGGAATATACAACAGCAAGTAACTAAGAGAGCATAGTTACATAGCTCGCTAATGATTTTAATATTTTTTCAACCTACAACCTACAGGATATACAAGTAGCGATTGGCCCATAAGAAGCATGTGACTGAGTTTACTATGACAATAAGTAACTAAGAGAGTATGGTTACAAAGGGAAAATATTTCATCTTTATTAAAAGTTTCTTTGAAAATGAAGAGTTTTTGGCTCTTGCGGGATAATAAACTCCCTTGTTGTTTTTCTTGAATTTGAATCTGTATTAATTTTTTATGTCTTTGTCAGGAAAAAAAATTAGTGAATATGGCGTGGATGAAACTTGTCAGACAAGCATTTGATATTTTGGGAATAGATGAAGTATTCAAGTCACATAAAGGTACATCTTAGATAACTCTGTTATTCAAACATCTTTTGTGGATCTTAACTGTTGTTTTAAAAGCAAAACAGTAGTTATTTAAACCCCTTGGATTGCAAAGCAAAGATTCAATGTAGCCATACCTTGTAAAATGCAACAGTATGCCGGCACTCAAGCAGAAAGGCACATTTAATAAAAAGTTGTGCATAACAACATCAATTTTTGACAA
This sequence comes from Catostylus mosaicus, assembly GCA_964019065.1. NCBI lineage: Eukaryota > Metazoa > Cnidaria > Scyphozoa > Rhizostomeae > Catostylidae > Catostylus > Catostylus mosaicus. The sequence goes on from OZ025187.1 coordinate 11,742,252, forward strand.
AAAAAGTCAAAACTTCTTGATGTGCCAAAAATAGCTGAGGAGTTTTGATTATTTCAAAGCATGATTTGAACTTGCCATATATATAACAATTTCCAAGTTGAAACATTTGTTTGAAAAATCAGTTGAGAAAGTTGAAGGATAAAGAAAAAAAGTGTTTGAAAAATTATCTTCTTGCATTGTGAAGGTGGATGAAAACTTTGATTTTTGCAATTTAGGAAAGATATACACACATAATGTTTGACATTAGTTATGTTGAAAATTTTCAAAATCTAATTCTCTTTAATTTCTTGCCATTCTAGATACCTTAGCTGAGCTAAATAAGAAAATTACAACTTACATTGATTCGCCTGATTTTGATGATCGTAGCAACAAAAGGTTTGTTAGTTAGTTACAATAGGTGCAAATTTGAACAGTTGCCAGACCACTTCTCTACCAACCATTGCATTTGTTAATTGCTAGGTTGGTTGAAATCCTACAAACCTGTTCCATTTCAGTTGCAGAATTTCAGCATTATACTCTGAGGGATTCTAACTGTTTTCATGGCTTGTTCTCAATTTTATGAAAAAAGTGCATCAGTTTTTTTCTTTGTTCCCAGTTTTTGTTTTCCTGCTCTTAGAGAGTTGCCTTTTGCCTCCATTATTGGTTGAAAATCATACTGAATATTTTATGGCAACTGCCGATTTCACTGTGTTTTTATCAAGGTATATCACAACTTTTGACACTTTGCTTTTCAATGCAGTTTTTTGTTGGAATTGGCAATTGCTTGCTTGAAGATTTTTCTATCGGAGAACTGGACAGGTCCCTTCTTACAAGAGGAAGATATTCCAGACTGTGTCAAGCCACTTTGTACAGAGGTATATCTCCAACTCATTTAGTGCTGCAGATCAGATTTATTGTTGTTTCCATTAGGTAATGCGATTTGTGGTCAACCTGCCTGTAATGCCTGCATGTGCCAAATATCACTTCAATACATTTGATGTCCTAAAATGCATTTTAGCAATTGCAGGCACTCTCATGATATGAATTATGCTATTCAATATATGAAAAAGTATATATCTGATACTGTAAATATCTTTTAAGTCTGGTAATGTTGCATTTGTTCAAAGGTTGTGGCCAATTCATGTTGATATATGGTGTTATCTGTTTAGGAATTTGATGAAAAAGTCATGAGAGAATTTTGTTGTATCAATGGTGAGGTATGTAATTAGATAGTTGTGGCATTTTAACTATTGTGTAAATGTTTAAATTTTAATTGTTTGCCAGTCTGAATAGCTGAAATGTTCTGAAAATATATGTAGCAAAACTTTCATTGAGGTGTGTTTGCATCAATTTATGGATAAGGAATGTCCACCCACCACAGATTTTCTCTGGTTGGTCTCGTTAGTTTTAATTTAAAAAAAGATAGCAACATATAGAAATTCTGATGTGTCTGAATTATTGTCCAACAACATTAGGAAAATCACTGCACCAACATTAGGAAGCCGTCCTATAAGTAAGAAATTATGAATTGTTTGATGACACTCTGTAAGCTCTTTAAACTTTAGTTCTTGTTTTCAGACTGCTCCTAAAGCTGATTCATTACTTATGTTTTAGTGTTGATGGAAAAATTATTTTCAACATTTTTGACGGTGCAGCATAATGTTACTCTTAAACATTACCTAGATGTTCTATCAAGTATGGATGTTCTAGAAAGACCAAACGTTGCAAAACTGTGTCATAGTGCCTGCAACTCAGCAATTGAATCTAGAAGATTTGGAAAAAATCCTATTCCTAAGGCTGTTGTCTATATTGCCAATCTTTAGATAATAACTGATACTGAAGATGAAATACATTTTTTATTGGATTAGTCTTTCCCCTATATAAGAATGCTAGGTCCTCATTGCTATCTACAATTTACTCAAAATTTCTCAAAGTTTCATGCCTTGATCTTTGTGACAAATTTATCTGACTGTTGTTTGAAGAAGATATGAATATTTTTTTATATCAATAGCAAATTTTTTCACCCTGGAATTGGAATTGTGGGAATCTTTGGGAAGATCTCTGTGGGGGCATCAATAATAAGATTCAAACTATTTTTGCATTTGCAAAAATGTTCTGTCATCCAAATACCATGCTTCCAGACTGACTGACAACTTTGTAAGAAATAAGTCCTCCCATACTGTATAAGATGCTTGTGACAAATAATGCATTACAGAAGTAGGAATGCAAGATTGTGAGAAGACATCAACCATTCCTTTATGAAACAAAAAGCATCGAACAACAGTTGATCCACATTTGTACCAGAATTGGCACAATGCTGCCTGACATATGAATCAGGCTCTAATATTTGACAGGCTAGAGAGTCATTCCACATTTAAACTTGATAAGACATGAAAATTGTATGATTTATCATTTGTTCTCTCTTAGGGAATTCACAGTCTTTCTAGGAAACCAGGGTTCTTCTATATATCATACATTCTTTTCACTAACATGTCAGATGCAGTACAGTCAACAGTAAGTCAATTATTCCCTTTTGCATTCTCACCTTACAAAAACGTTTTGTTTGTTTCGTTTATTTGGTTTTGACTTGTTTGGTTGTGCGGTGGCCTCTTCCTAAACATAAATTTACCTTGTTGAAATGTTCGATTAAAAGCCTCTCAGCAATTAGGATTATTAAAATCAAGTTTTGTAAACTGTATGTCACTTTCAGGTAGTGCAAGGCGGGAGAAGTGAAATGTAATGTCATTTTAATTTTAAAACCCAGTGGCTATAAAAACTGTTTGATGTATATTGCTGTTTCGATTTTAACAGCTATACATCTATAAAACATAGAAAACTTAGAGATAGTTTGACATCAGATTTCACAAAGCATATAAATCCATTAAGGACAAAATTAAACTATGAAATTTCATGGAATTGTCCTTGGCTGATTTAGAAGTACTGAGTTTCTTTAACTTACATGCTACAATTTACATGTAGTTATTGTTGTAATTGACTTTGAGAGTTTGAACAATGTTCACATGGTATATTGAAGCAAACAGTCCATTAGTACATTTGTGATGAAAAGGTATTGATTAAATGCATCCTTAAAGCTGGATTAATTTAAAGTCAAGATGTTGGAGGCAATGTTTGTGAAAATTGATATGGATGTAAGAACGTACTTTGTTATTATGGCTGGTCCTTCAAAAAGTTGTCAAAGTCTATTTACAGTAGGGGTGTAGAACACAACATGGCACCTTCTTGTTTTTTGTCTTTCTTGATGTGATTTTCACTGCACTAAAATAGATTGACTTTAAAGGAATGGCAGTGCTCTAAATACATAGTGCACTGGATGAATCTTTAAAATTATTGAAAGGAACGCTCTAAAAATGTGTCTGTTTTTAGGTCTCAAGGTTGTGGAAACTTCGATTTTTAGCTGTTTATCAAAGTATTTTAGAAGAAAACTCTCATTTTATCAATGAAGAATTTCTCTCCATAGCTGAAATCGGTAAGGATCTATGCTATTTGACACATTTGTTTTAAATTGAAGTGTGTTGATTACGGTTAGATTTTTTTGAGTAAGAGCTGTCTCATCCAAATTATCTTGCATTTTTCGAAGATCTAGGGTTTCTATACGCATTGAATGGACAATCTGCGCTGCATTGAAACAATTATGTATGATCTACGAGAATATAAACAGCACGTTACAAAATTTGTTAGCTTCTATGATCCAACCAAGTTTTTAAAAAGTGAGCCAAATGCTTGTGGCAAAATTGGTTCCACTATTTTTTTGTCCTTAAAAGTATCTAATTGTATCCTATCTTTAAAGAATTGTTTTCCTTTGACACGCATACTTTGAGAGATGTTTTCCCCATCATCAGTTTTACTTACTCTTGAATATGAAGAAGGTCAAGCCTTGACATGTTGCATAAAGAAAGAACTGTTTTGTGGCATTATAAGAACTGCCCTTTTTGGAACATTTAAATTGGCTATTAACGCACTGCCGATAACCTACAGGATACTATCATCATTTTTTATTATAGACATTATAAAGTTTAGAGTCCTAGTATAGTCTTTTTTGTGTATATATTCTACCAAAAAGATCATGTCAAGATCATCCTTATATTGAATTGCTCACATATCTATCAGCGAGCTCTTATGAATTATGCTAAACAGTTGTTAGAACTGCTAGGGATTGATTGCAAAACACTCGTGTTTAGGAATGCTAAGATGTCACAAAATTGTAATGAACAAAGCTATGATTGAATAGTACATAATATATATTGATTATGATTTACAATTCTATACGCTGTAGGAACACAGGAAGACAATGGTTTTGTTATGGAGAGGTAACTTCTAATACTATTTACACTTGATCTTACATTAATGAGTTTTAGACAATCGTTTTTCGAATTATTTTTCGAATTATCTTTATGAGCTCTAAGAAGTGCCAGACATTTTGGTAATTGTACGTAATTTTGAACTATTTACATGAAGTTCATTCGAGGTGCCGCAGATAGATTTACACATATTGTATGCGGACATTGCATTCATTTGTTTTGTGCTTTGCAGTGAGACAAGAGTACAGTTTCACCTTGAGTGTGCTCATATGTACTTGAAGTATTATGGATACCAAAAAGCCAAGGTAAGCTGCAATATGTTGCAAAACTGTCAAACCCCCTAGTGAAGAAACGAAAATTTCAGCCCCTTCCCTAGTGTCTCTGTTGAATCGAACGACCTGCATATTTTTTTATATGTCTCTTTAGAAGCAATATGTTTTTATACGATCAACATTGATAGAGATAGGGGGGGGGGGAAGAGAAGGTTTTGCCCATGGTCCTTTTTTTGCTTGAGTTTAAACAAGTTTGTTGCTGAATGTTATTGCCTGCTACGTCACATATGGTTTTTCGACCTTTCAAAGTGGTTCTTTGGATTTACGTAGTTAAATAGATGCTCATGTATTAGGTAGATGTGTGTTTTGTTTTCAGCTTTATACCGTATATATTCACGTATCAACCCTGGGTACGGCTGAATTTCCACCTCACACGAAATAGCAAGAAAGTACCCCACAGAGGAGTATTGGAGAATGACCGCTATTTGAAAGAAATCTGAAATTCTGCATGGTTGCTACGGTCATGACTACCTGGAGTGCATTCGTCTCTCGCTTTGTCAAAGAGCTGACATGAGAACATGAATTACTTCTGTCTAATTTCCTCAATAAAGAGACGATATTATACTTATCATCATGTTATGTTCTGTGGCACTTTTTTTTCGGTCTATTGCAAATCACTATGCAATTCCACCTTGGAATTTGCACGTGCAATATTGAAGCCATGCGTTATCTGTTAATGCCAACATTTGAAAGCCTCAACTGGCTGAAGAGTTAATAAATTTTACATTTTTAAATTTTTAAAAGAACTTTCAGGCACTCGCCCTTTTGTTTATTGGCTGTATAGTCAATATTTAGCCGTTTTGTTAATCAGTTACTGACCACTTAAGCGCCTATTATATATTTTTCAAGTAGCTGTTCTCGTTTTTACTTAATTTCTTCATAAAATAATGATTGTAGTACCTGGAGATCGTAGCTTTTTTCCTATTTTGTGTGTCCAAGTCGATTTTTTATGACAGCTTCTTGAGGCAGATCCTCGTGAATCATGTAAATTGATAGCATTGTGCTTAAAGACAATGATTCATGGTAAATAAACTTAAGTATACCCAAATTGCAAAAATTGCCGAGTCGTTATGATAGCTTCAGCCAATCACATTTCTGTGACGCAAACGGCACACGTGGTCTTCTACCTCACCATGGGAGCCTCATTTCTGTTTACCTGCTTCCTGATCACATGGATCCAGACCGATCGCATACCCCTAGTAGAGAATGGCTTTTTATCATGACTGAATGCCTTTAAAAAGGATCAAAAGTTAATATATGATGTAAGAACCGTTCCTTTAATAATATTGCGAAATATGTATTCCCAGGATCATTTGGACAAAGCAGGAAAAATTCTAGGCATTGATGTCAATTTGTCAGGTAGGTTTTTGAGTTTGATACGCTCACTGAGCTTGGGTATTGTAGATTTGTTAAATTAACACCGCATGTAATTTTCAAAGATGTGATCTATGAACTCAAAAGAAAAATAATCAACAGAATAATCTCTTGTCAGCTACAAAGGGGCTAATATTTCAAGAGAAGAGAAGGCAGTTTAATAATATTACAGTTTAGGTTACCTAAACGAATGATTTAACGGGGAAGTCAACGACTTGTCTTAATGAACAGCCTGTCACAGTGGATAGGAGTGTCCACAGGTTCTTCAGGCCTCAACCGTATTTATTGGAGACTATGGTTTTTCGAGGATCGTAGTGAGCATGCCCCAGTAGAAGGTTTTATAAGAAATGCTTCAAAATCATCACATTTTTTTGTCTTGTAATAGTGATATCTTTGACTCACAAAGCTAATTTATTGAAGTTTGTTGTTTTAGTAAAATGCTCGAAAGTGAATTTGCTATTGCAGGAGCTCCAGGAAAAAGAACGAAATTCCAAGAAAAAGAGCTTGCTCAACTTAGACTTGAAGTAAAATTGACAGACGATCGAGGTAAAGAAATGTACTAGACTAAAGTGTTGCCCGTAATTGTTGACTCTGGTTGGTCGTCATCATATGAGACAAGTTGGATTTTTACTCTTGTTTTGGCATTGCTAAACTAAACGTTTCAGGCTTTGTAACCCTAGGACTTTGACAAAGATGTTGCTGTCACATTGGAATAATGTGTATTTTCTTTCCCTGCAAAACATCACAGTAGAACTATCTAGCTCTCTCCCTTCAATTTTCTTTTATTAACCGACATCTTTCGAGACCATTCAAATATCTTTCTCTCAATGTTTTACATTAAGTATCGCAATTGGAAAGATATTGACATTTGTTCCAAGAAACTCTGTCTAAAGATATACCGGCTAATACCAAGTATATTTTGGTTTCCTTTTTGCAATTTAAATTGGGGGTACCTTCAACACCAATTAACTGCTTAGTCAAGAGCTGTATTAAGCTTTTTCGAATGAATCCTGGTTTGACATGTTTGAAACGAAAATTTCTAATTACATGAAACGTTCAATTATAAATGAGCACATTGAGAATGATTTTGTCGAAAAAAGGGACTGGTACTTTTCATATCTATCTCTGTAATATCATGAAGCATAACCAATTACGTCGGCTTTTTCTTTTCTTTGTCATATTTATTTCCTCTGTTCTATTTAACCTTGTTGGTTTGTTGTCTCTTTGACTTCCTTCGAGTTAAATCTTTTGCATCTTGCAGTTCAACGCGTTATCCCACGCACTGATCATGGACTGGTATTAAACGTCTATTTCATGAAGTAATGTATATCCAGCTTTGTAGCATATGATAGCATCTATTAGTTTTATTAAGCATCCTATTTGCGATAGATTTGGATTAGCTTTTTCGGGATTTGTTTTCAGCTGTGAATGTTGAAGAATCAATCGAAGATCAGAAAGTAAAGCTTCCAACCGTAAGAGCATGTGCTTATCATATTTGTTGGTCTACTGTTGTTTCAGAGTCTGTTGAGGAAGACACAGATGAATTTGGCTTCTTTATGTTTTAATTGTTCTGCCTCGTTAGAATGTTGTTTAGAAGAATTTAGTGCGGTTTTTCTTAAATAGGGTTGGAGAATGTAAGCGTTTCGGTTTCGATAATGTAAATGTTGGTTTTGCAGGTTTAGCTGCACAATGACAACCCAGTTTAATTTTAAGGTAGCTACATTAGTTATACATTAGAACTGATGTAGCAGACCGCACCGAAATCATTTCCTTCCAGTTTGGTTTGAAAATCTATGATTCCTAGGCATACTTTCACCAAATGTACACAGGGCTCAAGTATTCTGCTGCAACTAGAATTTTTTACATTGTGGACAAGATTGCATTCTTTCGGCATCCACGTCAAAAGTCCTGGGGATCAGATAAAGAAGCCGAATAGAAAATTATCTCACTACAAGGGAAGCGTCAAAAAGAACCAATTTATTGAATTTAAAGACAGGGGGAAGTACCACGTCTAGACCGAATATCAAAACTCTATGATGCGATTTTCAGTCAAGAATCTCACGGTCAATATAACTAAATTTCAAGATGCTATGAAAACTTGTTGCTCTCAACTGGTTGAAGGGCATGAAAATTTTTTAAAAGCACACTAGCGTATAAGCTAAAGGTAGAAAAAATTGCTATATATGACAATCGTAATCAAACAATGATTGATGCAATAAAAGTAATCTAAGCAAAAATGAAAGGCACTGCCTCAAAAATGTCAAAAGTGATCTGTCACCATTCCAGTTTAAATCAATCACTTCGTTCTTTTATTTCCAGGATATTCTTCTTGATGACGATACACTTTTACCCCAAGTAAAATTTGCAACAGACGAAGAAATTCCTCACCTAAAGCCAACTGAGCAAGCTTACATTCTCTCGCTATGGTATTTTTATTCGAAATTTAAAAAAAAATCTAATTCCATTCAGAGACCTATGCCACCAGCATTATAAGTTTACTGCCGTAAGTGTTAGATAAAACTCGATGATAATGTTGTTGCATTTTTTAGAGATCAAGAATTTGAAATAGATGTTTTCATATTGATTTATGTTGCTTAAATGTTGGTCTTTATTTGTTTATCTCGGTAAATTAGGTGTCTTTAGAGCCCCGCTTTACCGATGAAGAATATTAAATTGCTTTGTGTATGGAAAAATTGATATGGCATCAAAATAAGATATACAATTTGAGAGTCAGTTTTTAGGTGCCTTTTCGTTAGTTATAGTTATAAGTTTTCAAAACAATGAATATGCCGATTACCCACAAAAGGGCGCCTTCCGTTCAGGATACCAAAGGCTAGATTCAGAATATCACCGATCTCCTCTGAAATAGCCTGTCTAAAGGTTCCAGGAAAATATTTATAGCATTACCAGATACTTTTTGGATATCGTAATAATGCATTCTTGATGTATGATGTATGCATCCTTGTTGTAGGTTGTAAATAATGTAACGTGTTAAACTTTCTTTTTAGTATGTACCTGCAGAAGTCTAAACCGAAGGATAATCTACTGGTCGAAGAGCTTCTTCCATATGTCCAGGTATCACTGTGAAACAGCTTTAGCAACGATTTCCTTTTGCGTACTGTTAGTCATTGTTTACGCCCTTTATTTAAAGAGAAGAATAAAGGATTTGAAGCGGATCGCAAAATCAAATCACGTATATCTTATATGATCATAATAAATATGCCCCTCATGAAGCAACAAAGGTATTTGTCTCAATATTTAGATTACTGTGACATTCTCCTAACTGTCGTACTTGAGTCTGAAGATTTTCTTGATTGCAGGTTGTATTGAAAAATCCACAGTCATGGTCGGTTCAAGCCAAAGCACTCCATTTACGTTCGCTGCTTGAATCTCAAAAACGTAGGACTGTAGAAAGATCAATGATGCAAATGGAGGTAAGATCAACACTGCTTATATTGTGTAAAGAGCATCTATTAATCTAAAGTATGTGATTTGTCATTTCTCGAGGGTTATGACCTTATCGTTTAGGGGTAATGACTTTGAAGACTGGTTTAGACAAGTCTACAAACCTATGCGTTCAGAGCCTCTCTCAAAAGATGTTCAGCAATGCGAGTTGTGCATTCTTTCGAGCACTTTTAACTGGTACTCATGAAGGATCCTGTGGGTGCAAGCCTTAGTGCCCAAGGCCCTCTTCACTTTGACAGCTGCAAGAACTCACGCGTGGGTAAAGAGATAAACTACGTTCTTGCTTGCTGGCGGATCCGATTGTAGCTATAGCGTTTCGATGTCTTGCTGAATCCAACCTCCTTTTTCCATATAAGATGATGCTCGCTGATCTCCCTTTTTCATAGCAATCTGGACCTTTGCTAAAATCGGAATTTTCTTGATCCAATATACGTATTAAAGCAAATTCAAAATCCCTTTTCTTTTATTGCTTCAAGTTTTTGTAATGCTATACCAAAATCAGCCTCTGCTTTACTTAAATGAACGTATTTTTACAAAGTTACTTTTCAGCGATATTTTTAACAACACTAGCATGGTTATAGTTGTTTCAATAACTGTTTCGTATTGCAAACTTAAATATTGCAAGAAACGATGTAAGCAGAGAGCACATTGTTTGGAATACTGTATTTATGCTAAACTGTGTTTCTGCTTTTTTGCAATTTTATAATCATAATTTTTCATTTTAGATGTTAATTGAAGAGTATCGTAAAGGTACACCACAGGTATGCCTAAAATTTGTAAATGATTTTGACTAAAGAAGCGAGACATTGGGAAGGACTATTGTCTTGCAATGTTGTTTCGCTGATAAAGAAAGCATTTTAAGCTAACAGGTGTCTCTATGAGTGATACACTGCCATTGAAAGAAAATTTTTCCAGAGAGCATCCACATTTGCAGAGTTGTTCTTCAATGACTTCATTTATTGCCAGATTCCTCAATTGATTCTATCAAAAGGTTGTGAATTTCCACAGCTCCCTGAGACTGCTCTAGACAAAGGCCAATACAGAAAGTTCTTTCTTAAAAATCAAAATTCGTACTTTTTTTTAAAGTTTCATAAACCTGATATATTCCAACACTTACTTTAATCTGAAGTTTTCTTTTACTTCATTTTAGGGAGTTTCAAACCTGTCTTCCCATCAAAGCATTGTGTATCTTGCTTTCCCATTTTAACCCCACATTGTAGAAATTTCAATGTCAGTTTAGCTGTTATTGAAAACCTTACTTGTTCCTAGGATGAAAGCAAATTGTATTTGCTGCATTCCGTTGATATTGCCCCACGGTGGATAAATGAGGTACGTGTTGCTTATATATGACCATAATTGGACCCTAATATTATAGAATATCAGACACAATATTTAAACTACAATGCATGATGTTTACGCCTTAAATTTGATCATTAAACACATTTTTTGTATCCCTGAAAGCTATTGACGGCCAAGGAAACCTTTTGTTTTGTTTCTATAACAAGATCTGGTTAATCTTAGTTGCCTAGGATTCCTTTTTTAAGCTTTCAGGTTAATGGTTGAATGTTTCACTGGTTTTGATCTAGTCGTTATAAGTCAAGATCTGAATAACTGGCTCATGCTACGAAATTTAGAAACTGCGCGAAAATGCGGAAGCAAGGGTTTTATATTTGAAGCACTTTTTATCTTATAAAGTTTTAAATATTAGTAAATGTCCAAAAGGCGAACAAAAATAAATGAACAGTTTCATTGCATTACTGTACGGTACATTACAGTCTAGTCAAAACCTCTTAAAATATAGAATACTAGTAAATGCCCAGAAGACAAACGTAAATATGTGTCCAGTTGTATCTCAATAACGACATGGTAAGATGATTTGTTTGGCTCCTTTAGTGACCAATGGGCTGCCATTCCTCTGACTTAAGAACCAACCCTGTCTTGCTACACAAATCTAAATATCTTTTGTTTGGATTTTGTTGCTTCAGGCATGTTTTGGTCGTATTTTGATACTTCTTGGTTGCACCAAAGCAGCTCTCGAGATCTTCGAGAGAATTGAATCATGGGATGACGTCATTGATTGTTATCAAAAGCTTGGCAGACTGGAAAAGGTAAACTTTGTAATCTTCTATGAAGAATTTCTAAATATCTGGCTGTTTTTGTTTTCATTCATAAAATCTAACAAAAATGGAAAACCTAGTATTGTATACTGAAGTTATATTTTCTAGTTATAATTTTCAGTCTTCGAAAATGGTATAATGTCGAAGAATTTATCGCTAAATAGGCATTTTTTCTCTGTTTAAAAAAACCAAAGCTTCTTTACTGGAGCACAGTGCTTGCAAGCAGTATCAACCAGCTGACTTTTTTATCCTATTCATCTACAAGATTTCTTAAAATATCATTCTTTAAACGTTTGTTCATTCATAAACTTCATTTTAATTTTTTTGGATAGAATTATCAGCAATGTATCCCAGATGGAAGTAATTTTGCATAAAGCGTCAAAATTGAGCGACAACATAGATAACGACAAAATTTTTATATGAGATATTACAAATTTAGCCAATATCATTTTCTCAAGATGTAGGGGAGTTGCCATTAAATGAGGCATGAAGTGGGCAAATAAAAATTATTTATAAAATTAGCAGTAGAAACTGCATTTTGTTAAAGGCAAAGCTTTTCTGCTATGACTATACAAACGAATTGATTTTATAAAACAATGATTTCAATTGCAAGTTTTGTATGTATGCCTCAAATTGGAGATTTTTTAAACTTACTTTTCTGGCGATAAGTAAACAAATATTATCCATTTATGTATCATGTTATCTATTATTATTTTGTATCGTGGAAAATGTGAAAATAGTAATATCTTTATAAGAACGATAAGCAGACAAAATCGAATCCATTGCCAAGGCAAGCTTGATTTCATTTTACTTTTACGAATGCTCAAGTGCATGTCAATTCCAATTTAATATTCTCCTTTACTCATTGGATGCCCCTATTTTCTCCCTCTTATAGTATTTATACCCCAATCATTTTCATTTAGGTTTACATCCCCATGCCATTCCGTGCTTAAATGACAGATTCCTAATGACTACTTCTTTTCATAGGCTGAGAATATTATCAGAAAAGAACTGGAGAAAAATGAAACTTCAAAGCTATGGTGTTTGTTAGGTGATGTAACGGGGGTATGTCTTATTGCGACTTATCTTTTTTTCTGTTGCTGAATTATTAAAACGTCTCGCAAGAATTGTTTTATCAACAAATATGGGCTGTTCCTTTTAATTTTGAAAGAACACATTTCATCTCATTCCGCCAATTTATTAATAAGTGCAACGGGCAGATGCTCTGCCATTACACACAAATAAGAATGCATGTTTGTCTTTACAAATAATATTATTGAATTATTAATATTGGCGTAGTTATATCGTTCTTGCAGTGGAAATTAGTTCTTTTTACCAGAATGATATATTGTTTGGAAAATATCTTTCATTTTTCAGGTGGTTTTGCTTTGGTAAACTTTCTTCAATATTCAAAAAACGAGTAAAATTAGTCATTCCAAATTATTATCCTGTCGTATCCTGTCCTATCCTATTCTGTCCTGTCCTGTCCTGTCCTGTCCTGACCTGTCCTGTCCGCGGTCCTTCCTGCCATGTGCTCTCCTGTTCTCTTAAGTCTTGTCCTGTACTGTGCTGTGCTGTCTTGTCTTGTCTTATCCTGTTTTTTTATCGTATCTTGTCTTGACGTGGTCTGTGTTGTCCTGTCCTTTGTACGCCTTTAACGATATGAAACAATTTGTATTTATAGAAAATTGAGTATTATGAAAAAGCATGGCAGTTCTCAAATCATCGAAGTGCCAGGTCTCAAAGATCTCTTGGATTCCATTATTTAAGATCTGGCAAAGTAAGAAATTTGTTGCTTAATAACATCTGGATCATCTATTTCCATCTGGCTCTTTTCCCTTTTCAGTATGTTTCGAATTCAGCAAGAATAAGTAGTGCATTTTTCAGCTAAAAGTTCTTTTTAGATATTCATTATTTTTTTCCAAAAATGTAAATTTAGTAAGGTATTGTATTTACTGGTTCCCTTCCTAATTGATACGATCATAAAAAAAGGTCCCTTTTTAAAAGATTGTACCTTAAGGCAAACTTTAACTTTAGCTTCGGATCCTGTCTTACCCATAGAAATGATGCTAAGTTTCCTTTTTTGAAAGCCTCATTTCTTCACAAAACAATTGAGCACAGCGAAAAAATTAATTGCTCATTTGTATAAGGAAGTATAAAATGGAAAGCATATAATGCTCTGACTTTGCTTGTAGTATTTATATCTTATATATAGAATTAAAGAATTTTGGTATTTGCTTTTTTAAGTTGCAAGATTGTATCCCATGCTTTCAAGCATCCTTGGAAGTCAGTTCATTGCAGGTATGCTCAAAGATTTTTGTTATTTCTAATTCAGCCGCTGGCTTCACTTCAAATCCCCCCACCGTTGCTCTTCGTGCCATGTAGCTCAGGGTGCTATGTTGTGCAGTATTGCTTTTATGTAACAGACCCTTATATTCTAATTACAGAATCAGTCACAGGTTAAGACAGCTAGAAAATTAGTTTGACTCTCGAAGTAATATGAAACCAACAAACCAATAACATTTCCTTAAAGCAATAGCCTTCTATATGCATTGCTGTTTTAAGCTTAAAAAAGGAACCGAAAGAGAAAAAAGCTTGAATATTAGTTTCGAACAAAGAATATTACCCGCTAAATTTAGTAACGATTGATTATGACACATGAATTGCAATATATAAAGAAACACTGTATATGCAAAACAGGAGATTGTGTGTTTTAAAAAAGTTACTATGAAATATATGTTTATATATATGTTCTCTAAGCATGTTGCATCGTTTTAAACTATTCATATACTATAGATCATAGTTATAGTCCCTCTACAGTTTATGACGCTTCCTTTGCCTGTTTACATGCTCCGCTTCCATTTTATAACCGGCATTTACTCATAGTTTGTCTCATTTTGTGTTAATCACCTGCACAGCCTCAAGTTTGGTTTTCACTTGGATGTGCCTCTATGGCAACTGGACAACTTGAACTAGCGCAAACTGCATTTCAACGTTTTGTCACCATCGAACCAGATGTAAGTGTCATATTTTTCATTTTATTTGTTGTCATATTCCCCATTTCATCTGTAAACGAATAAGCAAAGGGGTTATTCAAGACCCCTTTGGGGGCAAAAAACCATCTACGTTTTTTCATTCAGTCGGTAAGAACAGTGCTAGATTGGTACATTTTTCATGCATCCGTAGTTGTCTTTCTAATTTGGATTGATTTCAAAGCTAAACAAGATCCTTTAATCTCAGATAAATAGCAGACTCTGCTTGTATCTCAAGAAACCAACTCAATACGTTGATGAGTGGAAGACGCGCGCAATATGTATCTACATATATATAGATAGAAATATAGCTGCGGTATCAGTGTGAAAAAATATAATGACATTTTTTGTAGGTTAGGATGACCTATTCAGATATTGTGATTTCATGTCATTTTGTCGTATATTTGATTCCTATTCCCAATATTTGTGTATTGTCAAATGAAGAAACACTTTAGAATGAGTTCGTTCATCGTTTTTTTCGTACATATAAATGTTAGTTTTTCTTATTCACAGAGCTATGAAGCCTGGACAAACCTCGCAAATGTGTTTATCAGGACAAATCAGAAGTATGAATCCTATTTCCTATTGATTTTTTTAGTAAGACACATCTGATTTAAGAATGTTGATTTGTTCAGTGTTGTCGTAAATTTTTGCCATTTTCTCATCGTGCCAATAAACTATTAGTCATAGCATTTTATCGATAATGTAAATGTCCCAATAAAGTATTCATCTTTCCCATCACATTTGCATACATTGTAGGTGAGCATTTTGTGTTTTTTGAATACCTTTGGAAGCGGTTCTTATCCATAGCATGTGAATAGTTTAGAAAGACATGCTTTGGCGCTCCCTAAAAGCTCCTTGGCATAGAGAGGGAGGCAATTAAAGGAGTCTATTTGCTTGGAATTAAGGAGCATTATGTTTTATGTTCATGTTCTGTATTATACATTTATACACGTTTTATCTCTGATATTAAAGAAACTTGTTTGAGGCGAAATGCTTTCATTGTTACGTTTTGTTTCCTTGCTGTGAAGTATACTATACTTTTAACTATAGTAGTAAATTTTTTTCACAAATTTTTTTGCGCCTCTGTAAAGAGAAGAAGGGCGTAAAGGAAACCTTTTCTTGTGTTAAAGGAACGTTATGTTTTGTTGTTGTTAAGCAACCATTTATGATTTGTTTCAGGCAAAAAGCGTTCAAAGCTCTCAAAGAAGCATTGAAATCCAATCATGGAAGCTGGCAGGTTTGGGAGAATTATCTTTTGGTGAGCTCCATAAAACAATTTTGCATTTAGTTTAACCATTAAGTGTCAAACAGCCTGGTTCACTAACGATGAACTTACCAAAACACCGCGTCTGTTCTTACTCGGTCAACTTTTTTGCCTTGTCACCTTTTTGTCTTTTTGACCAGCCCATTTCATAGTTGTCAGGAAAAAAAATGACATCCACCCTTGATCGTTCCTGTCCAACTAAAAGAGTTGGGTAGCAAATGAGTATCGCTGCAAAACAACCAATAGACAGGGCACCTAGAGTGATCTCTATGGCGTCTATTAACCTAAACCTTGAAGTACTTTACCAACTTAAACCACCTCTGACAGAAGACCAAGGAAATTTACATCTGCATCTATACGGTTATGAGTAAAACCCTTGCGGGGCAGAACCGATTATCTAGAGTATAAATTTGAAGTTTGAGTATGAGCTGCGCGAAAATATAAGGCTTTAAACTATTTGTCCTGTTTATAATGGTAATTTTAAAGGAGGCAAATGCTAGATAGATGCATTTATTCGGCTGTATCATCTCTTCTTCTGCGTATTTTAGGATACGTTCCTTGTGGAATAAATTGAGCCTTCAGGAAACGGACAAAGCATCTATAGAGCAAGTTCATTCATAGGCTTCAAAACCGTAACTTCTAGTTTGCACTGAATTGGTTCTTCGATGTATTTTCCATACCAAAAACTTAAACCTTAAGAATTTAATGAAATTGTGATTTAAACTTTGACTTCTTATAAATTGGGTTAATAACGGTGAATAGCATTTGCTGATGTTTTGCCCACAAAATATATTTCAAACCTGAAATAGAAAGAAAAGCTGGGATAATTCAATGACCAGCACTTCCATTTTCTAGTGTAAAACTGAATTGATTGTTTGTAGTTTGATACTTGAATGAAATACGTTTCTGTTTTAGGTAACAGTGGATATCGGTGAATTCAAAGAAACAATTAGATCATTTCATAATCTTTTGGACCTTAAAAGAAAAGAAATTGATGTTGAGGTTTGTTGGATGAATATTAAATACAACTGTTGTATTGTGCATTGAATTTTATACATTGCTTTGTATTTCATGTATTGTATCGTATTGCACTTTATTTTACTTGATTGTACTGTTTTGTATTGTATTGAATTGTATTAAATTGTATTGTATTGCATGTATTGTATTGTATTGTATTGTATTGTATTGTATTGTATTGTATTGTATTGTATTGTATTGTATTGTATTGTACTGTATTGCATGTATTGCATTGTATTGTATTGTATTGAATTGTATTGTATTTTATTGTATTTTATTGTATTGTACTGTATTGTATTGTATTGTATTGTATTGCATTGTATTATATTATATTGTATTGTTTTGTGTTGTATTGTATTGTTTTGTATTGTATTGTCTTAGGTCTTCGGTTTTCCGTGAGACCAATCATTTTTTGTTGGTTACAGGCCATTGCAATCACATTAATTTAGACAACAATGTATAACAGTTCTAACGTAAGAAGAACGAACTCCTTTTTCCTTGGAATACTAATTTTCGGCTGCAAAATTTACAGAGTTTGATGAACGTAGTGATTAAATAAAAAAATTGAGATGTTTGTTTTTTTAATTGAACAAATATTACCATTACAAGATTTGCAAAAAATTAAAGCATCTTTTACTAAGTGGGAGATACCATGATAAATGAAATTTGTCAAATCATCATTCAAAGAAATAAACCAATCACTATATTCATTTTCATATTCCATGAATGAAATTGTTTTTGTAGGTTTTAAGGATTTTGGTTAGTGCTGTGATTGGAGACACGCCTGATGCAAATGGAGTTCCTGGTATTTGCCATTAAAAGTTGTTCATATGTTAATATTACATTTGCAGTTAATTTAGATTAAATGTTATTTCATACCATATGGATTCTAAAAAACTACACGAACAAAATCCCTGCAGTATGCTTGCCCTTTATTTATGTCAAGTGTTTTTAAAAATTTTTGCCAATTAAAGAAGATAGTGAGTGTAAAGCTTTCATCCTGTTTATTGCATTTTAGCATCATCTTTGATAACAAAGTTGAAGGAACTTTTCGGAAGGATGTGTTCCCAGGTTTGTAGGAATTTGCAGTCATTCTTATTCTCTTGAGCATGGTTTTTTGGTCCTTCAGATCCTTCATACACACAATTGCTATTTAGAATTTAACTTTACATATTCATATTCATATTTACTCATTGCCATTGGTCTAAAGATGCCGCCACAAAAATATGCTATTTGGTGAAAGCTAACACAGGACCGTGGAAATATCATCGAAGTTGCTTCTTGAAAGCAGTTTCTCCCCTGTTTTTGTAGGAGAGTAGGTTGCTGAACTCTCGAACTCCCGGTGGTTCGGTATGTTTTATAGGCTAGAGTATCAGGGGTCTGCGAGGCACAGTTATATCTAACTTATGGTTTAGATTTTTTAATTTTTTATTGATAGAAATATATATGTTTCTTGGGAAACCACAGCCTGATAAGAACTCATAGTATGATAACGATGACAAATTATATCATTTTGAATTTTCCAAAAACACCATTGAAAGACAAATGCCCTATAATTCCATGACTAGAGTAAATATTTAAAGTAGATATGCTTCATTCTATAAATGCTGTTTCAGCATGTCTGCAGTACGTTTTCAAAAATCTCCAGATTTGATTGGGTATGAGACTAACCTTTTTCCAAGCGTGGGCTTCATCTGAATAGATTGTACTAATTCGATTCTTAGGATTTCGATTTTATCTTGTCTGTTCGTGTTGCAAATGATAAAAATAAAGTTTTAAATTTTATGATGCAATTGTAGATTGTGTAATAATTTTGATTGTAAATTTTAAGCCACATTTGAATTTATTATTGTTGTATTCTCAATGTTAATGATAATGATTGGCAAAAATAGTCCTGTACTATTATACCACCGCAAACCTTGAAGTAAAAGATTATTATTATTATTATATTATATTGTTTAAATAATTGAGGAAAAAGCTGCAAATATATCTTTAGTCCTATTCACATGTTTTAGATTACAAACAATGCTGATGTTTGGCTGCTTTATGGCGATCTTTGTATCTTTAGAGCAGAAAAAGAAGAAAATGAAAAGGTACGCTACTTCATCTAACCGATAATATCATTGGTCTTATGTACTTGCTATTTTTGCCTGTGTAAAACTCTAGGACTTACAGTGAAAATACGAATTGAAAGTGTACAGTTACTCCAAGGGTTAAGTGATTGGCGAATCTCTTGAATCAGTCGCTTTTTGGGAGGTTTCTTTGTACAGGACAGCAATTAAAAAGGGGATACCATCTTAAAGAAACCACCTTGGGACTAGTTAGCATGGTGACCATAGCGAGTATGGAGTTGACAACTCAGATTCATTAGCCTCTTTGCAAATAGTCACGTGCGTGAGCAAGAAAACTATCAGCTGTCCACAGGCAGTAATTTCCGGTTTAATTTCTGTGAACTAAGATTTGCAGCACCTTATATTTTGATAAAAGAATCAGCACAAAACGACAAGAACAGAACGATGTATGATTGAAAATAATTGAATATTCTATCTGTTGTTATTTTATGGTTATTATTTTCAATCAAATATATCTCGCTTGTTACCGTTTGTTTCTTTCTGTATTTGTTTATCCAACTGCTCTCAATGCAAGGAGCTTTAAAGCTATACCTATTGCAGCAGGCATTCCTTTTTTCGCACATCTCTTAGCCTAATTATAACAATTAACGAAAAAAATTTACTGTAATTAATTTTTTCTTTTATTGTAATGCGAGTAATTATAAGTGCAAGTGATGAATTTTCAATCGTCGCTTTGATCAAATCAACGCCATAACTTAACTGAACATTTTGTTGACTTAATTATGGTGGTGACGTATGATAGCGTGTGTGTTATTCAAAGTGGGAAATGTTTTCTGATAAATGCGGATGTTCTTTGTTAAAAAAAGTTATTGTCTCTTTTGAAAATATTTTTTTTGAATCCAGAATGCTCGTCTGAAACTGAAATATGTTATCAAACATTTAAATGTGCCTTTTTAATTGAGATGTGTCTTATCTTAACATTGAAATTTTCTTGTTTGAGATTCAAATCCTTTTTTCTGAAATTGGAAGGTTTTCTCAGCCGCTCATCGATTGAAGATCAGCTTCATAACTGATTTTTTACTTTAAATGGCTATTGTTGGGAAAAGGCTTGGAGCAACTTATACTCTTTGTATAATTATATTTGAACTCCATATTCTTCGGCTTATTGCATATGGAGTAGTAAATCCTCCACTTAAGTTTCATTTATCATTTAAATGCGTAACGTCTGTTGTAGGCACTTAATAATTATTTGAAAGCAAACAGAAGCATGATACAAAATGCTGTTTGGGAAAGAGATGAATCAAAATTGAAGATTGCATTGGAAATATGCAATAAATTATCAAATGGTTAGTTGCAGTATAAGTTCACTTGTAAGAAAGGTTTATAAAGTAGCATAATGGTTTTAAGTGTTAGATACATTTGGAATTATTTCATCTTGAAATGGCCCAAGGAAAGGGTTTCAATGAAAAATGGACATTTTAGGCTTATAAAGTGGCATAATGATTTAATGTGTTTAGAACATTATATTTTGATTCAGGAACGATGAAAAACAGCAAAAAAAATCGAAAGATATGTGGTTGAAAATAATTAGATATACAAACACTATCTTGTTTCTGTTTTCACTGTTAAAAAAGCCTCCAATGCCGGGCCAGATTGATAATATATTCCGTTCAATCTTGAAATTATTCTCAATCACATGTAATCTTGCTATTCGCCGTTTCGCGTTTTTCTTGTTTATCCATCGGCTCTCAGCCCAAGAAGCGTTAGATTGGGCTTGCGTCCTATCAATGCGGGCATTTCTTTTTTCACCCTTATAATGGGAAAAGGTGAAAGCTATGCATAGGAACACTGCGACACTCCTACTCTGAATACTTGCAAATGTAGTACCTAAACCCAATATGTATATCACGTAACCTTTTCATTTGAGATTTCTCGTTCACACGAAGCAATAAATAATAACATCCTGATTGTGGGATTTCTGATTGCTTTTCTTGTCTCTGATCGAAATGTTGACAAAAAGAGCGGCAGCAGATTTCACAAAGAAGTCACCTTACTAAAATGAAATTAATCTGAAGGAATTTTAAACCCTATCCTCTTAGTCACCTTTGATGTCATTTCCACCGGAGCACTAGAAGCCAGAGATGTACAGTTTTTGTCTTCTACGAAAATGGCAGTTTCTAACTTCCTGAGAAGATTTGATGTAAGTTAACCTTGTTTTTTTAATATCTAATCTAATTTTTTTCAAACGCCCTTGAATAAAAATTCGATAATTTAGCAATGACGCACAATTTTGAACTTGAATTGTGGGAATAGAATGATTTTAGCACGTTCACGCTGTGTAACGTGTTTAGAAGCAGGCAACAGGGGCCAAAATTTGCTCAAATATCTTTGAAGTGCCTGGCGTCGGGGGTCTAACGCCTTCCGTCTCCTTCAAATTCGAGGATCAGATGCCACTCATGTCCAAGTACTATGTAAAAGAAATAGAGACGTGGTTACTTATTTTTCAAATTAATTTACTGTGATTCTTTCATCCACGTAAGAGCCATTTGAAACAATAACAATCAGCGAAAATTGGTTATTTTTAGAAGGGAGAGACTAATTCCTTCAGTACCCGGATACACCTGCTTCTGAACATTTGTAATGGTTGTTCACTCAAACATTATCAATCGCTGTACCCCCTTGCAGCCTGAACGGGCCCTTTTAATGGTACTTTCAAGCTGTATGATCACCAGGGGTGAAAAGGTTGAAAAGATTGTCGCTAGACGTTTGGTTTATACTGGAATTTCCACTTGTTGTAGAATATTTGTTAAAGATTTGGCTTATTTGTCAAGGATTTTCAACCTTTTATTTTGCTTCAGCGTTTGAATGTTTGTGGCGTTCTATTGACATTTAATGTTAACACTCTGGTTAGCTGTATGCGCAATTTCCTCTTTAAATCAATAATCAACCTGTTTTATTATTTTTCTATTTATCTGATCGCAAATAATCATTTTACTTATTGTGATAAAGCACCTGTCACGATAAGAAAGTTGGATTTTATTCGATGACGCTTTATTTTAAAATTACCGCAGATTGCGCTTTTACAAATCCTTAATTAAAGTCAAGGTCTAATCAGCAGTGACGTATGGGAGTCTTTGTTGTCATCTGTTGAGGCTGCCTTCCAATATGGGAGAATGTGTGCACGGCTAGCATACGCACAGACTGGTTCTGAATCTGATTGGTCAATGTCATAGTAACCACTGAGATCAACCGTGGGGTTCCTCAGTCGGTTGTTTCACGGGATAATTCCCCTTTCTATCCATTGTTTACTCATGAAGGAGCTAACCAAAAGTGGTTATTCCTATTTCTATGGCTAATATAAACTTAACCAATGAGATTGAATTCACAGGATTCCGGTGAATTAAAACTTGGAACAAGTAACTGTTTAGTAAACAGAGACCGTATTTCGATATTTCCAGATCCCGATGTCTGTTATTGATCGCATCAGAACCTTTATCATAATTTTTATTTTATACAAACAACCTACACTGTAATAATTATAGGACTCTCATCACATCAATCTTCTGATGTAAAGCCCAGCAAAGTGTCCTTGCCTCTATAAAGGAACAAGCTCATTTTACTTGAGAAAGAATATGCATTAAATATAAGGGATAGAGCACCTGTCGACCGGCGTTGGATTGACTCTAAGGATTAGCAGAACCTTCTGAAAGATCTACTAATGAATTACAAATAAACTATTTAGTAAACTTAACCAGTGCATAGGGTTGATTTTCACTATTTTGTTAACTAGTTAGATGATAGAGTGATTAGCAGTTGTATTAAAGTGAAGGGGAATGATTTTAGATAAATTGTCGAGATATTCTGTGGCAATCATTTAATACTGTAACTTCAATAAACTAATTAAAGGGATGTCATTTAGGATGTACATCACCAATTGAACATTGGTGAAAGCTATGGATGCACCTGCATTCAGAAAAGTAAGTCGAAAGTCTAAGAAAAGAATCCGCGACCAAGAAGGAACGCCACGTTTTTTAATTAAACGAGATTGGTTTCGCTTACGAAGGCAAGTTAATCGTGTCATGCCACGGGGCATGTGCGTTTGCTAACAAATCATGAGTTTAACACCATACAACCGAAAGCAATCGATGCCTTGACGAATACTTCAAAAATCTTTTTCAATCGTAATTACCAAATAACCGCAAAATAAACGCGAACTTTTGCGCAAACATTGTTTTCTTTAAATGACCCAGATTTTGCGAATTAAAGAAATGACCATTGATTCTTTTAGATCGCGTATCCTGAAGGACTTTCGGACGATGCTGATACCGAAGTAAGGGACAGTCTAGACACGCTGAAGAGGAACTTCGAGCGATTTTCCGAGATGCTGCAAAAATGATGACAATTGTTTCAAAGTAAGTCATGCGAATCGTAAAAATTAAATTTATAACGCGAAATTAGGAATATTTATACAGGGAATTCTACCCATTTATGTTTTTATAGCCTAAAAAAGAGTAAGTTTTCGTTCCAATATACGTAGTTCATTTTCTTTTCAATTATATTGTCGATGTAGTTTCCATGCCTTCCTGCGTGACAGTTTTCTGCCTCATGATTTCCCTCACATTTGTTCTTTTGCGCATTAAGTGTATTGCACTTGTTTGAGTAACATAACCACTTAAAATATTTAAGAATTCAAATAGAACAGCGAGCAATCCAAACATGATAAATCTTGGCAAAATCAAGAACCTAGATGTCTCTCACGTGGAATGACTGAATTAAAGCGAGTGGAAATGTAGAAACAGGGAAATTCACAAATTCCCTGCTTCCAGATAATGCAACGTGTTTCCATGTGAGTCGAGTTTCTTAAAGGAAATGATTCCTAATCATATTGGGCCAAAATTTCTCACACTATGATTTGCTCTGTAACCTGTCAACCTGCTAAGCCAATAGTTACCAGCGATTACATGTCTTTCTATGACTGATATTTGATTGGAATCACTATTGGCTGTCAACTGCCAACAAGATAGAAATTAACAAGATATGACTTGAGCAATGTTAGCTGCTTCTGGATATTGATTGAGTTTTTTTATTTTCGTTCTACAAAAGGTAATTAGTATATAAAAAGTACCTTTAAGATGATTTCCATATCTTTTCTCGCACAGCTACAGGTCTCAAAGATTATTTGCCATTTTTGTATTCTACTTATCTTTGTATAATTATCCGCATGTTTAAAGTTTATTAAAGTCGCAGCGCTAGGAAGAATAGGATCAATGGAAATCAAAATACATGCTTAATGATACCTTAAGTGCATATGCCCCTAGGTTTGGGAATTTTAAGTGATATTCAAATAGATACATGGAGGTATTATAAATTGTGGTGTTATCATCATAATATGAAATTATTACTTACTGTTACTGCATGTTATTCGACGTGTGAAAATATGAATTATAGTGCAAGTTATGAAAGTACAGCATTACTGCAAGAAAAGAGTATTTAAGACCATGAAGGTGCTTCTATCTAGATCACATTGATTCAAAATCTCTTGACTTTGTTTTTTCTCCCTCTCAGTATTTCGTTGAAAGGGATTAATTGCCATTGCTTCCTACCTAAATACACCTCAGCAAAAAGGAAAGATCTCTTTAGGAGAGGAAAAAGTTGGTAAACACCTAAGAATTAAGAAAAATGTATGATGCTCAGTTTGGAGACAAAACTCACTTGTTTATATTTCATATTCACTATTTATAAAAGTACTTTTATTACTTTGAATCAACTTTTAAACCCTCTCTGCCCTTCATAACTGGATTAGAATTAGGTGACAGGGTGTTAATGTCAACAATTTTGCTTAATAAACGGGTAAATATCTTATGGTCTATTGCGGCGTTACAATTTTTACTGTTTTTAGCACTTTGTCATGTTTGCTGGCCATTTTGAATCGTTGTGTTTCCGAGACTTTGCAGTTCTCTAACTTAAATTCCCACAACAATTCCTCCTTGTATATTCAGCCAAGATAATCGCTGAATTGTGATGTCATTTATCTCGAGCATTGTCTTGAATTACATTTTTGTTCACGCTGATTTTGACCTGAGAAAATTTTATGATTGATTCGTCATTGGGATCTATTGGGACTTTCATTTGATCCAACAGAGCCACCCGCTTTGTTTTTACCTTTTTTGTTGACCATTTTCTCAACTAGATTTTTTTTATTGTCATGTTCATCAATTTTATTCTGTTATATGTTCATAGGATAGCCGTCAATCCACAATTGTGCCCATATCCCAGACAGCCCGATGAAATGGTTTATACCTGTAAAATGAAATGCGTTTATGAGGTGTTTATACCCTGCTTATAAAAAAGTTTCAACAACGTTTCTTGATTTTCTGCTTTCTCATAAACAAAGTTGCTACTTTTTCTTTCTCGGTGCACATTCGTCCTTTTTATAGCTTCACATAACCATCATGGAAGTGTTGCATTTCATTTTAATTCCAAAATGCTCCTGATATCTGACATTGCAGGCCTTTCTCCAATGTATCACGTCATCAACATATAAGAGATATCTCAACCATTCTTAAATATTGATTCAAAATTATATTTGAAATCAATATTTACGCTTTTCAACTGCATTCTTTTCCTTTCTGTTGGCCGTTTTATTCTTGCGAGATGAGCATAACCTCCAGCGTGGAGTTATGGAAATTGTAAAGGCGGTAATTTGTAAAGCATAATTCTTGTACTCGCGCCTTTGCCGTATATGCCGTATATTTCAGGCAAATAAACCTTTTGCCGAACCTTAAATACAGTAAGGGGTTAGCAAGAAAAAGTTAAATGAGCAATAATGTTGTTATCTACATTTGCAATCCATAGTACTATCTTGCACATGTTGTAAACGTATTTCTTTGAAAAAGTATCTTTGTTACCTGTAACTTCTCTCAAGATAATTTTCAGACCCAAATCGCTTCGCCTTGCTGTTAGCTACCTTTCTTCTTTGCCGTAAACTGAATTCAAACTTTGATCCTTTTAAAGGGTGTTTTCCAATGCACAGACTCATGTTTGCTTTTGAACTTTGGGGGCAATTGCTGGCGTATCGCATTTCAATACAGCGCACTTAAGCACGAGTTAACGCAAGCACAAATTAGCTCGTAGTGTGCGCTTTGCTTACTGGACTCATTAGCCTAATTTTGTTTACTGAACGTATTTTCTATAATATCTACATGTCACATTGGCCCTTTTTCGATAGATTGTACTATATGGATACCTACCCAAAATACCCTGACCATTGTAGAAGCAGACAGGCATTTAACTGCTAGGGGGAGGCATTTTCATCCTCCATCGTTTCCCCTTAGCATTGGCAGGAGCCTGTCAGACACATTTAGCAGGAGAGACACGGAATGTTTTCTGTTAGACATTGAAAATGTTTGGATTCAGAAGCAATAATTGTTTATTTTGAAGGACACGAAGAGAATAGTGTGTGAAGATAACACTTTTTTAAATAAGATTACAAAGGTACTTGAATACCAGCTCTGTACTGCGAAACTTAAAAACTGCGCAAAAGGAAGCGCAAATTTTTGGTGGGAAGTTTTTTCCATTGGAAACTTCTCTGACTTTAAGCGTCGGTTTCCAACTCCAGCTGAGTATTCATTTCCCTTTGTATTTTTATGATTATCTGGCAAGACTCTGAATAGTGTTTAAGGATACCAGTACTTTTTAGTTTGCTGAATTATTTTTCCGCCTTTTTCCTGCATTATTAAAGAGCAATATTTGCAGAATAACTAATTAAGTACCGCTAGGATAACATGGAAGTTTTAAGAACTTACTTTTTTTTAATCTTTTAATCCTTCAACTTTGACCGTAATTTGAAATCTTGACTGTGCAAGTGCCGGTCCAAGCATAGACTGTTATACAAGTCAATTCTCAGTAAAACGTATTTTGTAAACAAGTTCTGTAAATACAGTATTTTTTGAACCAGCAACTGTGCGGACGGAGCAAACGTTTACTTTTGTTAGCAATAAGTTGACCGCGACTCATCAAAATTTTGAAGATTTCTGCATAAAACCTATTGTTTTAATTTTTAATACAATCAATGATTTTTTAAATGTTAAGAACAATGACAATTCTATTTTAAACCCTTGGTGAAAATAAAGTTCGGCATTGACTTTCAGTGAGAAATTTCTATTGAGCCTCCTTATTTACGTGCCACAACCTTGTTCTGATAACATTAAACTACATATAAGCAGTTCCCAAAGGTTTATAAACGGCATTGTAATTGAATGGAGTTTTGACAGGTGCCTGTTTTGAAAAATCATTGCTCTTATCTATCATATATTTTAAGTCAAACGGGTATGACCTGTAATTCATTTGGACACTCTTAGCCGAGGAGATTATTCTAAACTTCTTTTGCGGTTATTCTAAGTATTAAAATCGCAACAAGGTAAGTTCGATTGATAAAAAAGCATATTTCTTTAGTAAGCAGCTGCTCCTAAGCTTTGTGACGCCTAAACAAAACTCTATAGCTACAACTCAATTGGGGACAAGAGATGAACAAAGTGCAATATTAATTATTTTGTTTTCTTTGATGTTGGATTTATGCTTAGTGTTGTACTGCGTTTTCTACTATGTTATTTTGTTTTTTATAAATAATTTGTTTCTGCTGTAACAGAGATAATTAATCAGTTGCGTTTCGAATATCTTGACCCACCACAAGATTATTTGTAATGATATTGAACATGAACAACGTACTGAGGTTGCAATCTATGTGAGATGTTCAGGATTGGGAATATTGGAAACGATTTCCCTCTATATTTTTCTAGATAGCTCATTGTTTCTTTCTTTAATAATCTGATCAATGCAGAAAATACAAATCATCTCACTTCACCGATTTATATATCAATTATTCATGTATAAGGAATGGAGTGCAACCTTATTTTATACGAAAATAATCATTAAGACGTAGTAGTCACCTCCCCAAATGGTTACGAAAGTTCAGTAAGAAAAGTTCTCCTACATAAGTAAGTATGTAACCTTGTTATAAGAAATTACTTTCTATCTCTTAAAATGACAGCTGCATTGAAAATTTTCATTGCTTAGCAGGAATTTAAAGTCGATTTTTTTTCTAAAATGTTCAGTGTTCAAAGAACTGTGTTTTACTTTGTATTAAACTTGAGTAATGATTAGTTCGGGTATCAATTATTTTTGTTAGGAAAGCTTAAAGAGATTTTTAGCCTTGTTGATGCATCGGTCACATTTAAACAGACTCGTTACATCAGCTACGCAATGAAATATTCGATTACAGGTGTGTTTCTACGTGATTGAAGGTAATTCCTGTAAGCCAAAAATGATTATATACTTTCTTAGGTTTGATAACTTAAGAGTTGTGTAATTTTCTTGTTTAGCAGCTAAACAATACTATTTTATAAACCTTATGAACGGAAAAGCGTTAATTTGTTACTACTATCGAAAATCAAGTCTTAGCTTAAGGTGAACAGAGGTGTAAGAAGATTCCTAAGTAATAGATTTATTGATGATCATTTCATCAAATATTTTAAACAATTTTTCGATCCACAATGCGTCAAACATGCACTAATTCTAGTTGTTTCTTTCTCATGTTTTTCCTGTCGCTCATAATCTCCACGCGACCCACAGTTCAGTTGTTGTCCCGCAATGTCTTTAAATAACTTCAATTTATCGATTTTACAAACACCTACTTAACTGTAGCAGATGAATTCACTTGAATAAATGAATAGCTTGTTTACTTCTTGTTTGGCAGCTTATAGAAACAGGTTTTTCATCCTCGTCTATTTTTGTTCTGACTTGAATGAAGGACATCGTCCTATTCTGTTATGAAGCGTGTCACACTTGCCTGGCACTTTGCAGTTAACATTAGACTCTTAATCAAAATAGTAACACAATTTGTGCCTCCCTCTTCCCAGGAGTATAATGGGTACTTAGTCCATATTAAAGAGCGCTGAAACCTGCTATATTCAATTACACGCAGAGACCGATAGGAAGTGTGAAGTCGGTAGAGTAGTCTCTGGCTACAACAGACTTAAAACACCGCATTTTGCACATGCAATGCCATGCTAAATGAAATATTTGAGGCAGATGGAACTAACTTTATTTATATATTGTTAAGGATATTTTCAGTGCCTTTTTGAAGGTTGTGTTGATTTCTATTTGAATTGATGTAATTTTAAAGTCCAAAACTGTAGCTGATCACGCCAAAGCGGACACGTCAATATCCTAAATTATCTCCTAGAGGCCCCTTTTGCAAAATTGATGCCATCTTGTCCTTGCTTTTGTCATTATGTTTTGTATTTGAAAATTTCCTGCAAGTTAGTTTTGTTACTGAGAGGAGATATTGGCAATATCTATGATAATGTTGTTGAACACAAGTCTAAAAACAGAAAACTAAGAACAGGAAAAAGCCGTTTTTAAAGCCAATGCTTACGGTTGTAAAACGTTTGATGGTCTTTGTCTGCAGTATCAAAAACTTGGGCTTTTTCACTGGAATGGAACTAAGGGTATTTCTTTTATAGTTCAGGGCCGATGTTTTGATATATGTGGAGCTATTTATTGTATTGCACAAAATGGAAGAATTGTATCAGCCTGTTGAACTTGTGAAAACTCGATCGCTTAGCCTTGATAGGTTCGAGCACAGAGAGGCTAGGCCGCAAGAGAATTGATGGTCCCGTCTTGAGCTTTCATCTACTCACAAATCCATTTATAGGTGCTTCTTATGGCTGTATATCCTCTGATCGCGAGCTGATTTTATCGCTGATTGGAGCTGACCACCCCTCGCGGTCGGTAAATCGATACTGAGGAGAAACCCTAAGGGCACAGGTCTTAGTGTCATTAGCCCACATCAGCTAGGAGCTGTTAGACTCCATGGTTGAGTTAGAAATAAGATAACATGCTTGCATTGAAAAGGAAGGTTAGCATTGTATTAAGAAGGTGTTTGAAATACCGTTTTTGGGCTCTTTAAAATATGATTTTGATGTAAGAGGTTGCTTGTGTAAGAATGTGAAGACGGTAACGTTATGAATCGAAGAACAAACCATAGAATGAATGAACATGAGGAAGAAAACAATGAATGGTAAAACAAAGGCGCTGCAGTTAATTTGCTATTGTTGGTTTTGTCAGTTGTACACATGTATCTTTGATATGATTGTCAATCAACAAATTATACTTTGCAAAATAGAAGAATCACACCACGCGGGAGGCTGAATTTATTGTACCTCGCAGCCATTACATAAAGCACACAACTAACTGACAGAAAACAGGTCCAAGAGAAATTTAAAAAGTTGGGCTAACTGCAAAGTTCATAGGTAAACAGAACCTATTTTTGCGATGAAAGCTCTAGCTAAATAATGTATATTTGATTTGGATAGTAAATCCGGGGGCCTGTGCCACTGCATCTTCCTAAAGCGCCTATGGCAAGCGGATGTCACCATAGTCAGAAAAACCCACTTTTTCTCAGATAAACTGGGTTTCTCTGTAGAAAAACCTACTTTTTCTTGACAAAATTACTTTTTCTAGAGAAAAACCGCTTGCCATACGTGCCTTATTGGTCTTATTAATCATATTGTTAGCCTTTGCTCCATTCATCAGATTTCGTTGCTTAGCAAGGGTAATACAACAATGGATATAAAAATTATTTGCTCGCTTTTAGACCACACGGTTTTCAGATCATTTGATAATTCAGTGCACTTAAAATAGGATTACCAAGATTTATGGTATTATGGCATTGATATGATAATACTCCGATAAGACTTTTAAACGATAAGATTCCGAATCCATCAAAATCGGGCATTTTCATAAAAATAAATTAAAATAAATGTTTGTTGCTAAATATTTTGAAATATTATCAGCTGTCCGGTGATTTAAATTAGTGCATTTTGTAGATGTCTGTTAAAGTACTAGGACTGCAGACATAGGATTTAAATAATTCTCTAGTCATAAATGACCAGCTTTCTTCTGTAAGGAAAGAAGATTGGACGTTTTCTCTAAAGCATTGCAGTTACTATTGCTTTCAACAGCCATCCTTGTGGCAGCGTGGCTTGGAGCTTTGACGCTTTCTGGCCTTTGCACTGTAGCTGTAATGGTTTTCCATGCAGCAAAGACGTTATCTAATGTTATGTTCCTAAGATATTTTGACACAGTACTTTGAAAAGACCAATAACTAAGCAGGGGGTAAGTGATAACTGGTGGTCTAATATCGTCTAATTATGCAACATTGGCTGTAGTCATTGACTTGAAGAATGGGTGGGAAACATTAGTCAGGCTCATATCAACGTCAATTCTCGGAGGTGGCGGTCTATATTAATGGCTCTTTTATCTTTTCGTATCAAGTCACACAATTATGCGCGATCATTTGTTATATAACGGAGTGTGGGTGACAACATAACAAGACAATATATCTTTTTGGATAGAATATTTAGGTAAGCAAACATTTTTAGCACTGGCATGCAAGGATTTTCAAAGTGAAAGGAAACAACATGAAGAAGGACATAAACATTGAACAGTGCAGCCTATCGAGTTGCTTTGTTATAATTTGTTAAGAATTGTAGCTAAAGAACTTATCCATAGAATCAAAATATTCAGAGAATAACCATATGTTTAAAACCGAATTATAGCTGTTAAAACTTAAGTTTAAATCTAAGAAAGCATTTCTAATGTCAATTGAGCAATCCATCAGCTTGTTTATCGTTTTGTTAGTCGGTCTTTCGCTTGTTCATTTGGTTTGCTGGTCCTTGGTAAGAAAATTCAAAGAAATATGGTATAAGCGATTTTCGAATGATTGCATGGTTCAGTTCGTGTAGCTTTGAGATCGTGTATAGGCATTTACCTACAGTTTGCACAAGCTAGACAAGCTACAACTATGCTTTATGAAATCACCACTGCGTTTTACGCTGCATGCTGTTAGATTTAACCCGTGCAAATAAACAAAACTAAATGGAAAAGTAGATTTCTTCATTGCTGCTAAACATTAATTTTGATTGCTAAGTCGCTAATACAATTATTATTTCCGAGCTTAGAACCCTAGGTTAACATGCAGAGGGCTGCAGGCTCGAGCTTTTCTCGTTCAAGACCAAGGAAAAATGGTCCCCGCTGATCTTCTACAAAGAACCCAGCCTCAGAGGGTTGTGTATGGCTCTTAGTCATATGGTGCTACTATCAGGCTAACAATGACCTTTTGAATGTTGGCACACGAAAGTGAAGTCAGTTTTAGAACGTTATTTTGTATTTTCGAACCTTATTCATACTTTGAAGTGCCTTTAAATCTGTTTTTGAAAGCATACAGAGGAGGAACAGAGTCTCCCATTTCAAATATTTCTGAACTCCAAGCTGGAGAGTTGCTGCAATCTTGAGTGCTACACTTAAAACGAGATGTGACCTTCTTAAGCTGTCATTTTTGATATTTTTAAACTAATCTAGTACTGACTGGCTAAGAATGTCTAAGGAAATATACCTTCCCCTTATCTGACCAACGTAAATTTTAGAAAGATTTACAAGAAGTACTTTCAGTGTGCCAGTTTATCCTTCAATTTCGTTCGATTTTCCTTGTGTTTCCTGGGTTATGAAGTCACGTTTTTAATATAGATCCATGGTGAATCGCTTATATTGCTAAGTCAATATAAAGTGATATAATGTTATCGATCCTTATCTTTAGGTCGCACACCTGCTTGACACAAAAAAATTACAACGATGTCCAATCGAACATACGAAACATGCCTGTTTTTAACAATCGAAGACGTGTCAGGAAAACCGCTGATTAAATTTACAGCAATTGCAACCTCTGTAATTGGACTTCTCTCATCTTTTGGCTCCATTTTTGGCAATGCCCTTGTCATATATGTCATCGCTAAATTCAGCCGCTTGCAGAACCCTTCCAACATACTGATTGCTAACCTATGTATAACCGACTTCATGACAGGATTTATAGTCGTGCCGACAATTTCAATACGACGAATCACTGAGGCGTACGGCAACGGGATTTGTGCTGTACGGATAATTTGTGCATATTTTGCTTATCTTACCGTAATCGTGTCGATTGTAACTGTTTGCATGATAAGCGTTGACCGGTATTTCGCTATCATGAGACCCTTTCTATACCAAAGAACCATTTCAATTTCTAGATATCTTATCATCGTTAGTTTCCTTTGGCTTGTTCAGGGCATCTACTCTGGTTTACCTTTTCTTCGTGTATTAAGTGGAAGTACCTACTTCAAGATCGCATTTATGTTGATGACTGCAACAATTGTGGTTTTTCTTATTTCTTATGTTAGAATTTCCATAGTTGCGAGATACCATCGACGTAGGCTTCAGCCTTCTATCAACAGTTCTCAGAAAAATGTGACACTACCTCCTACAATGAGACAAGGAGACGAACATGGACCAGCCATGGAGGTCTCAAGTTGGACCAAAGTAGGAGCGTCAAATGTAGGAGAGTGCATGGCTCGTCTCGATGCCATTGGCACTTCTGAAACCAAACCATTTGACGGTGCAAGGGCCAAGACATTTCACGCGCAAGAGCTGCTCGAGAAATCTCCTCATTACTCGGAGCTGAAATTCGGATCTACTGCGGAATGTAAAGATTTTAGGAGGCATGATGCGTGCAATGACGCTGCGAATCCATCATCAAGGGATCGAAACTGTTTAGAGACGATGCAAGCACCAGATCAAAAAACCGAATCATCAAAGCACAAATTGACTGGGCATGTTGCCGCGTCTTTACAGTATAAAAAATCTGACAAGTTGTCTTTGAATCATATTATGGTCAACGACAATGCTTCAGAACAAAAAAATGAAATGAAAATTCGGAGGGGCTGCAAAATTTCACCAGCCGAAGAATTCGAAGGTGAAATAATTTACAAAGCCCCTGAAAATCACAAAGCACACACAAACTGTACTGGTAGCTGTAGAGACTGCCAAGGCTATGAACCCAAACATCAGACTGACAATGAACTAGATTCCATTGTTGTCAATGAAAAACGACTGTCAACTATCAACCCAACCATCAAAAGAGCAACTAGGCAAAGAGCGGTCAATGCTGCAAGCAAAAGCAAATATAACATCAATAGAGGGGAGCAGAAACGGGCAAACACAATCGCGATTTTGGTTTTTGTTGCAGTAATCTGTTATGGACCTTTAGCAATAATATATGTACTGCGTGCTATATATGGCGATACGTTCGAACTTATCTATATAGCCGATCCATGGGCCGATCTCATTCTTTATATTAACAGTGCAATAAACCCTATCATATACTGCCTACGGGGCAAGGAATTCCGAGATGCTGTCAAGAAGGTACTTCCAAATGGCTTGCTGAAACTCTTTGGATGTGGAAGACCTGGTGGAGAGGTCTGATTTGAATAAGTTAAATTCAACGGTTGCGTAATCGTGTTGTAACAGGCAATATTACTTTTAGAAAACCCAGATTTCTCGCAGCAAATTCCAAATATCAACAAGGAAGCAAAGCGGTCACCAAGCGAAATTTTTTGCGTGATTTATTTGTTTACAATGACGTGGCGCAAGATATTACTCGTATCTCAACTTTCGTGCCTAATATAACAGCCTTAGAAGGAATTTTTCTCGGTTTCCCTCGCGGGTGTAGCATCTCATATAAATCTCAAAGATGTGTTGCTTAATCATTTTGATTTGTATATTTGAAATGATAAAGGAAATATCTAGTACATTTACTTCTTCGTCAGGCGAAACAAAAAGTAACAAAATTTCAGCACTCTTAAGTATAACATCCTGGCAGAATAGAACCATTTCTTCTTATTTTCTTTTCGTAGGACTATCACCCTTGGCAGCATCAGTAATTATTTAATTGATATTTTATTTTCAAGTATCGGATGGTATATCATATATAAAGGATATTTAATATGTAAGATAAAGTGCAGTGATTAACACAATTAATATAGCAAAATTTCTAGAATATGACGAATCATTGTATATTGATAATGGAAGTTAGGGATATTATATGATAGTCTCAACACAGTAAAAATTAAATTTTTTTCTTTTGCAAAGTCTTACTTGAAAAGGTCTTTTTTTGTATTAAGCTTTGAGAGTGCAAAGGTGCAAAATGCTTCAAATACACAAACCAATCGGTCCTTGCGATCAAGCTAGCTTAATCGTAGCTCCATAGCTTTCTGATTTTTGTCTTTTCTTGAATAAATCGCTCAAAATACCGTTATAGATTATTAAGGGTTCTTGTTATTTTGTTCAAAGAAATCGAGTCATGTCGCTAATATTTTGTGAAGCATACTATTTTATATTTCACTTTTAATATATGTCCGTAAGAACCAAATAAATTTCAATTTTAAGACAGATATGCTAGAGATCCTGCTTTGAAATACATATATTACATAGAATTATTGTGTAAAATCATAAATTGATAAAAAATATTTGCAATGTTTCTGAAAGTAAGATGGATATTAAGCCGGATTGCTTCATACTCTGATGAACGGTCGACGAATTAAGCGCGTTTGTTATGTGTAAACATTGTGAAACCGCCCTTACAGTTGTGAAAAAATGATTCATAACAAATTTTAATGTTTGGAAATGCTACCTTTTTTCAAGAATGTGAATTTCAAGGGAGCAAGCCTATTTATTCTATGTATTATCCTGTGAGGTATTCAAAACGTAAGAGAAAATTTTCTTTTCACATCTAAGAGAAAAACCTCCCCAATCAGGGCAGATATACAAAACCAAAACTGGATGTAAAGTGAATTCGTCTCTGTGATGCATATCTCACCTTTAATATCCCCCATTAGAATTGGATCAATTATTCTTTATGCTTTTTCTCAATTCTCATGCAATGTCAATAATTGCTCATTTTATGCAACCATTTGCCTCTATTTTTCATGCCGAACAGGCTTTTTGGGCCTTGTTGACTGTCAGTACGAAAACTTTTCAAATTTTGTTTGAGAATAGCATTTGATTTCATTGCAAAATGCAGCTTTGTAGTAAAAAGTCATAATTTGATTGTAAGGTGTTTTGCAGTCGTTCAAATCCGTTCAAATTATTTGCGGCTTTGAAGTTGGATGTCGCAAGTGAGTATAACATTTATTGCTGTTTATACATGTTTGAAATAGTTTTAAATGTAAAACTGCGAAACACAAATTTTAAAAATCAATGGATTAGATTTTAATTTGAACAGGATATGAAATAGTAGAATGAAATACAACAGAACAGGATGAAGCAAAGTAAAGAAAGCAAGATAGAATAGAATTGAAGCGATTAGAAAAGAAAAAAATGAAGTAGAGCGACGTGGAATGAGATGAGAATGGACAATGTGGAAAGAAAATGTAAAATCTAAACAAACAGAACAAGAATTAAATCGAACCGAATACGGTATTATGTTAATTGGATTATTATCAAAATAGCTGGTTGAAACTTTCCTGGTTTCAGGACGAGGATTTCACACCAAGTAGTAGGAGCAGATTGTACAGGTACCTGGCTAGCAAAATCGCCGTTGCTGGATTACAGCTTGCGAAATTTTGTATTAAGTGTTTTGTATTGCATATTGTGCTAGTTCTGCCAGTTCTAGGAACTCTTTGACAAGACCATCACCATCAAAAGCTGACATTATTATCCGTCCTGCACCTTCTTTAGGATAGCTTTATTTCCTGCAAGTATTTTTCCTCCAGGTTTTGAGCATGTTGTATCATTAAACACATGACGATGAACAATACAAGCACAGCAGAATTTTGTTTATTTTCAGTAATCAAGGATTCTCCTCATACTTTTGGTATTCAGTTTACCGCAATTGCAACGTCAGTTATTGGTATATTGTCCTCTTTTGGTTCGATTCTTGGCAATGCTCTTGTTCTATTTGTACTTATGAAACACGCACGATTGCAGATCCCATCAAATCTTCTTCTCGGAAATCTTTGCATAACAGATTTCATTACTGGACTAATTGTTGTCCCAACGATCTCAGCACGAAGGATAACTGAAGCATACGGCAAAGGAATATGCATACTTCGTGTAACATGTGCATATTTTTCATACCTGACTATCATGGTATCAGTGTTTACCGTGGGGGTGATAAGCATTGATCGATACTACGCTATAATGAAGCCATTTCATTATCAACGAATTATCAACAACAAGCAGTATATCATAATACTCACTTGCTTGTGGCTTTTCCTCGGTGCTTATTCCATTTTGCCCATACTAGGCATCCTATCTGGTTCACACTTCTTCAGAATCGCCTGTGCGTTGATGACTCTAGCAATCCTTGTGTTTGCAGTCTGCTATGCAAGAATATCTAAAGTTGTTGCAACGCATCGTCGCAAAGTATGTCCTGCCGAACAACGCTCACGGCCAAGGCCTCATATCGGCGAGAAGATAACAATTATGCAACGATTCTCACATCGCACTACAAACTCTCAGATTTCCGATCAGTTCCAAAATCAGCTAAGAGAGCGCCAAAAGGCAAACACGGTGGCATTGGTTGTATGTTTTGCTATGCTGTGTTACGGGCCTTTGGGAGTAGTTTTTGTCCTCCGTGGTATAATGGGCGACACATATGAGTTAGTTTATTTGGCTGACCCATGGGCAGATTTGATCATGTTCCTTAACAGCGTTATAAATCCTCTGTTATACTGTCTAAGAGCGAAGGATATTCGCCATTACATCATCAGAATCTTGCCAGCAAGAATAAAGAAGTTTTTTTCATCAAACTATTGCGGATAAATTATACGCTAGTGGACTTTGGTGCTGTCTCGAACTTAACGATTTGGTATTTGAATCAGTTAATCTTTGTGACTCATAGAGTTGGAAACTTTTATCGAAAACTGTTCTAGTATTAATAACCTTATTGCGTTTTGAGACTTCCGTATTATGTAGATTTAAAACTATAGCTAGCATGTTAAACAAACTTTCTGTTCAACTACTTCACAATATGTGTAATTCACCATTGTTTGTTTCTCTCATGGACCTATTGCCAAGCAATTGATGAGTGGGTACCGACCCATTCATGCATGGCTTTTCACTTGCATCAAGTTATATACTGCCTTTCATTTTTCATTCATTGTGTATCTCTTCATACTTTTAGAAGAATCGGACGATTCGCAAAAATTCAAAAATTCGTTTGCATTCCCTGTAAATTTAAAGTAAACCCGCCAATATTGATATCTAAATGTTTTTAGACTCGTAGGCTAGTGATCTGCTTGAAATGAAAATGAAATTTGGTTTTTTGTGGGTGACAAGATGTTGCTTCAATCTCGCATCTGTTTTTGTACTGCTTTAAGTTAACAAGAGAATCCTTGCATACACTACCAACTAGTTATTCTACGAAGCACGGTAAAGACAATGATACGTCAGGAAGCAATATGTTATGATAACATTGTAACAATTAATAATATCAAAGAAATAAACCAGCAATGCATAACTTTGCAACAAGATGATTTACTAAGGACGCACTGCATGGTGTCATTGGGGTAGAACCAAATACAATGTAACCCTAATCAAATTTACCCATTTTATTTCATGAAGTCTATAGTAATTTCTAGATTAGCTCATACATCTCTCTGCAATTGTAACAACATCGCAAACAATCTCTTGTTGAACCAATTAAATCATCTAAAAGGTTGCTGCAATTAGCAGTGGTCACAACTGCAGGCAAGGTAGCAGGTATAATATCTAGACTGCTTTTCAGGTATGGAAAAGCAGCTTTGCAACTTATTTGATACTTGGCGGAGAATTTTTTGCTTTTTAACTTGAAGTCATACATTTAGCTTCGTTATGACGCCTTTGGAGACCTTTATTTGTTTACAATTACAAAATTGATAGATGGTCAATCTTTGAATTAAAACAGTTCTGAACACAGCCAGCCAAAGTCTTGTTGGAAAAGGATGTTGCACCAGATACTGCTTCTTCTTCTCAGGTGATAGATAAATTAATATTTTGCTCAACTTATAAAGCCTAAACTTTCAAAGGATTC
Source organism: Catostylus mosaicus (assembly GCA_964019065.1). Taxonomy (NCBI): domain Eukaryota; kingdom Metazoa; phylum Cnidaria; class Scyphozoa; order Rhizostomeae; family Catostylidae; genus Catostylus; species Catostylus mosaicus. Next base: position 11,781,168 of record OZ025187.1, read on the forward strand.
TGATGATGAAGCAGTTTGCCATGGTTGTTGCGATAGAATTAGAAACACCATGTTTTATAAAGGTTCTTTTGTAGAAGTCACAGTCTTCACTACACGGCTAGGTCTTATCCATCCTCCCAACTTGTGACAACAAGATTCTTTTTTTCTTTTTTACACCTTTCATGCCTAGAGGCTCTTGGTTTTTTGCATCCAATAAGCATTTATTCTTTTTTTTTTTGTTTCCTTGTGTCGTACTTTTTTATGGCTGTAACTCCCTGCACCAACCCTTGCCCCTTGTTCTAATGTGACTTTATGGAAAGCCCCTTTTGCATGTACCGATTCTCGTGAAACTAGGCCTGGGGTACATTCTCCATTCTTCTCGCGCAATTTTGTGTACCTGCTTGCTTTTTGACATTTAGGACTCTATTTAGATTGCTTTTGACTCGAGGTTCCCACCCAAAAGCGCAGATATCCTTCCTAAATCTTACTTCCCTTGACCAACCCATTGAACCAGAGTCATCAAGGTCGTCATTACCTCTTGATGCACCCTTTTCACGGTGTCAACAAGCTCCTAAGGTTACCAATAGATCGCAAGAACCGTTTCCTTGAAATTTTAAGGTCAAGTAATGCAAGTTAGACGTAACACAAATGATGTCAGTCCATTCTATATCTCCAATCTATGCAAAATCATGTTCTGCCCTCCAAAACTACTTTAAGTCCTATAAAAGCCACGTTTTACGCTTTAACAGCTTTTGTTATCCCCATAAAGGCCCCGCTTTCGTTAGAGAGAATAAAGCAAGACTTACTGAAAAATGTTTCTCTACAAAAGTAGACTATGTTCCAGCTATCATTTTAATAAGGGGCCTCTTCCACCGTACCACCACACAAGTTTTAAGACTTGTTTGGATAATAAATTTATCTGATAATTTATTTGATAATATTCGATGATTTACGACCTGCACTATAACCCTAAATTCCGTATTCAAGAAAGGGACAATGACTATGCCTGAACTCGCTAGATGAAAACATAGCAATAGATCCCTTTGAGTCTTTGGATGCCTTAATTTCGTTCCCTAAGAATCTCATAAAATTTTCTTCGTAGTGATTTACCTCTCTACTCGAACCACTAGTGTTGGCTAGGTATTTCCTTCTTAGTACATTGCAGCAAATCGATGTGATAAAAAGTCTTTTCTTTATCATTTTCAAAAGGTATGACAATAATCCAATTCTATATTTATCAAGCTGTACTACTTCGACTAAACATAGGTTCTTCCCGTGAAGTCGAAAACATTAGGCCTATCAGTAAAAACTTTAAACAAGTCCATTTTGCAAGTCATTTGAGACCCTTTGAAAGTCTTTTGTTACCCTATTCAAATATTCTTTGTGAAAGTGTGAACCCTTTTGATTCAAGGATAGAGTAACTTCTCGATTTTTCCTGAACCCAAAACATCGTCAAACCTGATGAATTTTATTGATTGATTGCAAGTCATTTTGTTGTATGTTGTGGAATTTTTTAAATAAATTTCACTTTTTTCGTCAAATGCTATTCGCAATATTACTGCCTGACCTCCAAGAAATCCCAGTTTACACAAAACCTCTCCTTTGTTTCATAAACAAAAGAGACATTAACACAGAAAAACTGGATATATGGCTTCGTTTTACACCTGATATCCAATAATTTGATGTAGAAAGATGCAGCATACTCTTTTCTACCAAGTGATATTTTTGTTATTTTTTTCAGACCGTTTTTCGCAAAGTTATTCCATTTTTTCTCCGCCAACTTCTTGAAAGTCCCGTTTTACACAAAGAGATTCAAAAATGACAATGGCAACCTCGTTCTGAAAAGACAAAAGAAAATGGGTTTTTCGCAGTTAATTCCGAATTTTCCAAAAGACATACCCAGTTTTACTATCTCATAAGATGGGCCATTTGTTTCTACATCGTTTAATATATGATGCGCATAGTTTTTTGCTGGAACGACGGAATTAAAAAATATTTTCTACTATTATCTATAATGGCGGAGAACAAAAGAATTAGTAAAAATTTTTTTCCAAAATGCGTCGCAGCGTCCAACGTCAGAATCGAGGTGGATGCGGTGGCGCTTTGGATGTCTCAGCTTTTCGGATTGATTATCACGGTTAAAAATCAACAAAAACATCGGGGAAACCCAGAAATATAATAGAATGGATTGTCTTTTTCCGATAGGTTTGCTTTAAGAAAGATCTAAGAGATTTTTTCAAACTGAATTTATTCTCATGGATCTACATATTCGATGTTTAAAATAATTTCATGGGTAGATAAATTCTCGACGCAATAATATCAGTTTGGACCTCAATGCTGAATAATAGCGATTTTTCAAAAATGTCGCTAGCTGTTTGATTTAGATTTTGCTTCTCATCTATTTAGCAGTTTTTATCACTGAGAAAAAAAGCTTATCTAGTTTGTCCTGTATTTATGCAGTTGGCAACTTCAATCACGTATAAAATTAGTTTCTATGGTGAAGTTTTAAAACCATTTGTCGATTAGAATTTATAACAAAACCTGGTATATTTATTGTTAACATTCTTTACTGTTTCTTTACCGATGGGAATTTTTTTTGTTTATTTCTTAAGAATTTTTCTGCTTCCCTCTTTGCATGAAAACAAAACTGAGTCAGGTTTTGGAAGGGTTTTAAAAATGAAGACCTGTAATCCAAATTAAACTGCAAGTTTGAGTATGGAGAAGAGGGCCATATATTGACCTGGCAAGTGACTTTTTTAGCCATAGATTTTGAATTTGCTCCACGGCTCATTAAGAGGGAAGCGACTAAATACAAATGCTCCAATGATCATCCAAATTCCTCCAAAAAAGCCCGGAACAGAGAATTAAAGCAACAGAGAAACAGCTGATTTGATAGACAAACTCACTCTTGATAAAATAAACAAATTAAAGATTAAATAGAGCACAAGGTTTATTCAAAAATGTGACCAATGAACAATTCCAAACTGCAAAGCTATGGGGTCCTCGATGACATCAAATGCCCTGAAAAGTTAATAGAATATCGTTAAAATGTTGCCGGCCTAATTTGAGTTTACAGTAGAGATCGGCTAATCCTTTATAACATTATTTGCAGGTATAGAAAATCTAGAATTGCGGCTTTGCCACTGTGTATTACATCAAAGAAAGAAAACCAGCAATTTACATTGAAATCGTACTGCAAATTCTGTAACTTAAACGCATGTGTAATATAAATGATTGCTGCTAAAAATTATGTTGTTAAAGCAAAGAATTCAGAGAAATTTAAAAAAATAAATTTACTTTAAACGGGCAACTGCAGTGATACAAACAAAAGACCCATAGGTGGGAGCAAGCAGGGGTATAAAAAGTGCCCCCCCCCCCGCACTTTGCATCAGAGACACTAGTCTAAGGAAGCTAAGCAAATTTCTCAATTTTACCAGGTTAGTGGGAGCCAAGCATGGAGAGAGATTTAATTGACAATAATTCCTGCAATAGATCTTATTAACAACTGATTTTTCAAGGCATCTGAGCTGTAAATTTTGGTGATTTTCTTGGCTTTCATTGTAAAAACGTAAGCTGGCATACTTGGGCAACAACATGCAATTTCAGGTCAGTTAAACCTTAGAATATTATACAGAATTTTTTGACATTGTACTTTCTCTATATTACAACTTCATTCTGTCAAAATTTTACAAAATATTTATAAAATTATGTTGTTAAAGCAAAGAATTCAGAGAAATTTAAAAAAATAAATTTACTTTAAACGGGCAACTGCAGTGATACAAACAAAAGACCCATAGGTGGGAGCAAGCAGGGGTATAAAAAGTGCCCCCCCCCCCCGCACTTTGCATCAGAGACACTAGTCTAAGGAAGCTAAGCAAATTTCTCAATTTTACCAGGTTAGTGGGAGCCAAGCATGGAGAGAGATTTAATTGACAATAATTCCTGCAATAGATCTTATTAACAACTGATTTTTCAAGGCATCTGAGCTGTAAATTTTGGTGATTTTCTTGGCTTTCATTGTAAAAACGTAAGCTGGCATACTTGGGCAACAACATGCAATTTCAGGTCAGTTAAACCTTAGAATATTATACAGAATTTTTTGACATTGTACTTTCTCTATATTACAACTTCATTCTGTCAAAATTTTACAAAATATTTACCAAATTTTTTTGCATTCCAGACCAAACTTCCACGGTTTGCCTTCTGCAGGTGCATGACTTGTTTGCTGCGGGTGACGAGACCTTTCATTTCCAACGCGAAGCTGCTGTCTCCAAAGATACCTGAAATCAAAATAGATTTATTTATCTGTTCTGTTGCATAAAAAATAGGTCTTGCCGTATTTGATCAATTTGCATCGAAATTATTCTTTATACTCAGCTTGAGAACGTAAAAACCACCCCATTTCAATGAAAATCAGATCCTCAGGCTGCCTGAAACACTAAATCAAGGCAAAAACAGCAAAAACTGATCCACGAAGAAAAGGATCATCTTATAGACTTAACATTTGATACATTGGCGTCCCGTTAATGTAGCTGAACGTAAACCAGGAAAGAAAATTAGCTTTAACGTTACAGGAAATTTCTCCACTATCTCAACCTGCAAATCGCCAATGCTGCCAAAGAACAAAACGCGTAGGTAGGCAAACTCCTCTGGGAAGGCAAACACGACTTGTTTACAAATTCAACTTGCTTACAAATTCAATCAAATAAAGGAAAAACAATAAGAACCCCTTCAAAATTGCAACTCTCTCTTTTCAAAAGGGTATAATCTTTAGAATTTCTACAGGCTCAAACAAAAAGTTTTATATAAGAAACTAAGTAAAGTTTGGTATGAATATTCGAAAATCTTATATTCGACAATTCATTGAACAGTAACATACGCAATATTTTGCAAAAAATTTTAAACTTACTGTACATTATTTTCATTAGATGATTTGTAGGAGGACAGTTTTCCTGCGATTTTTAAAATCTTTTAGAGAAGGGAAAGGGGTAGGGGAAATCCTCAATGCGAATCCAAAAATTCCCATTTCTAAAGAAACTGGTTTTGACCTTTGGATTTAATTCCATTGATCAAATAGGCTAGCGATCATTTGTTTTGTTAATGTTGGTTAGAGGTTTAGAGAGGTGTGTTGTTGCCGTTGTTAGTCAAAGTGGATCTGCTGCAAAATATGGTCAAAATGTAAAAGAGCTTTGAAGATCACTCTGCAGTTGGAGTTTAAAAACACTTTGCAAAATAAGCGTAGTGCAAAACATTGCCTGACTAATTTACAAGGCAGACATGGAAATTAACCCTTTAAAAATTTTAGTCTCTTATCGTAAAATTATTTGCCACTTTCTATGAAGACTGTCTCCTGTTTGTACGTTTTTTGCGCGAACAGAATTGGCATTTGTCCTTTATTTGACTGGATTCCACATCATAAAGAATACTTACCGTAGAGAAAGAAACTTTAGAGAAAAAAAGAAAAATTAGAAAGCTCGTAAAGCAGAGAGATTTCCATCAAACTCTTGTGAATGCACCTATATCTAAAAGACGGTAATATCCCTCAAGATTTATAAGTTTGAGATTTTAGTATTTAGGGAAAAGGCTGTTTTCATTACCTTTTTGAAATTCGCAATCATAAAATTCAAATAGAGTTTAAACTAATCTAAAACAGGCATACCCTCAAAAAACAGGTCCCCTCTGAATCTTTGAAAGCATGTACATCTTATCTTTTGTTGGAGATAAAGTTGATAACTGCACGTATCACCTTTTGCAACTTCTTCTAAAATAGATGATTTACTTGTTCATGAGAAATATGAAAGGGAATATAATTAGAAAAATTATGAGTGTCAAAGATTAAAAGGAAAAGTAAGAAGCATATAAAGATTTAATTTGATCTATTTTAATTGTTTGATCGTATTCATATATATATATGTGTCATAATAAATGTCTTAAACCAATCTTTCTTAAAAGAAAAGCTATTGGAAAATAATTAAAAAATTGTAAAATAAATGGGAATAGCAAATTAAACAATAATAGCTCAAAAGAGAAAAAGACAAACTATTTTACATCAAGTTATTTTGGAGAAAATTTCATTGAATTTTCGTTTATTTAAATTTGGCACAATCAGGGTTATGCAAATAAACTGAAAGAAAGATGGGAAAAACGATTGTGGCAGAATGGAAGGAAATCAACGCATCTGAAAAATTTTGTTTTTTTTTTATATTTCATCGATTATTTGACACAATCATTTTATGCGTTCCTTATCATGAAGAAGAAATTATACCTGGAAAATAAAATGGAGCTGGAGAAGTCAGGTGGCGATAGAAATGAAAAATAAAAGTATCAAAAAGGTTGGTGTTTTAGCCATCGTTCTCATCAAAAGAATTGTACATTTGTCATCACAGTGGAATGGAAATATGGAAAACAGAATGGCATTTGATAATATGTAATAAGAGAAGAATGAAATAAGGAAGGGATCGACAAAAAATGGGACAGGGAAACAGAAAATGGATAATGTATTGTTTGAGTTTAAGTTCTTTTTATATTGTGAAATATGCGCTATCAAGATAGTGAGGATACAATATCATTAGCAACTGGTAACGCGGAAAAAATTGGTGAAAAGTCTTGAAGCAATGACCGTTATGCATTGATATTCACTATTAGTTACGATATATTTAATTATTTACTGTTAAAATTGCACTTACTTGGACCAGAATATTGATAAGCACATGTGACGAGAGAATTTCATTGGATACAAAGTCTTTTATCAAGTGATGGATGAAAGATAAAAATAAGTTGAATATGGAATGGAAATAAAAATTAATGAATGCGTAAAATAAAAGCAATAAATCATGAAATAAAATATTGGAAACTTATGTCACTAATCTTATTCCTAAATGAATGGTTATAACGGGTGTGAACGAAACTGAGAAGCATTGTGGAAGAAAAAATTGATCATTATCAAAATATTGATAATTTTGAGAAACGGGCGCGGTAAACAGAGTTTCTTCAAAACTTCCCCAAGGGTTACAGTAACCTTAAGAAAAGACAAGAAATGGTAAGCAATGCAAGTGGATTTTCTAAGAATAGGTGCATTCAATAAAAAGGGGAAAGAGGGCAAATAAAGCTAGAGAACAACATTCACCTTTCCAAACTTCATTTCTTTTCATACTTCATTAGGCCAGTTCTTTTGAATATCGAAAACTCCTAGGGTTGAAAAAAAAGTATTTAAATAACACATAACTCCAATAACTAGAGGTGGAAAGAGGTGCGGAAAATTTATCCTTTATGAGAACTAGCCTTGAAAATCAAACTTAATGCAACTGAAACGAATGATATGGTTGGATAGAAAAGTTGGAAGCAAACTAACTCAATTGACCTTCGGGTTTCAAACGGAACGTTATTCACTTGATGGTAACAAATATCAGTAGATATATAATTCTTAATACAGGATGTGTGCAGTGGAATGTAAAAAAAATTAAACTGAAACTTAACCGAACAATGAAAATAACCTCATTCAGAAAAAAAAATCATCGAAGCAGGAATCATTTCAGAGAAATCAAACGGTCCAAGGAAAACAGGAATTTCTCAGCGACTCTTTATCAATAAGTTTTCTATCTTTGCTATCTGGTTTAAACAAAATAACAACATGAAAAATCACTTACATGATAATATCAATGTTTCGATTTGCTTTTTTTCAAACGGTTTTTGCTGCTTTTAGTTCTTTATCATTTCTTATTGAATTAAAATCAACTCTTGTAACATATGATATGCCTTGTGCAATTTGAAGAGCGGTTTAAGCTGTAAGTAGAAAAATATCACAGGTGGATCTGTTACATTATCTAAAAGTTAAAGATCAAGATGAATAACATAACATAAGATAACATAACATAACATAATGTAAAATAAGAGAACAAAGCATAACATAACATAAACATAACGAAACACACAATTTCCTCGCTGGAAATTGAGATTTGGAGGAGCTCAATCGCTCAAATTCCTGACAAGAATATACTTAGGTAACAAATTGCATATATCCCTTCTATTTCTGTTCCTAGCTCTTGCATTCCTGCCTTTAGAAAACACCTTTAAAGGATGGCATTTCACTTCTACTCTAGCTAATGGAGTCTAAACATTCGTTTTCTATAGGTAGCCCTCAATTAACCATGTCATAATAATGACTTAGAATAATCTAAGAGGCAAACATGTCTTTAATGAAGATGTCTACTCAGTTGATTTTAACAATAATATCAGCAGCCATCAATTTCCATATGTGGTTTGTGTGTGATGCCATATTGTCAATTGTCAATAACCTCTTGGTTGCAAGCAGGGCAAAAAGTTGTTAACATATACCTTGCGCCTGCCAGCCATCAGCTTAGGCAATTAGTTTGCCACAACAAAAAACATAGTTTTGGTTATTTTTGCTTTACTTACGCCATAACATGTTTTAATTATTCTCTACTGTCAACCAAGATTAGGATGATCGACTCGGCTTTTCTACGGCATGTTTATCAACACAAAATCCTTGTCAATTCATTACGGAATAGACAGCATTTTCAAGCTCAAACCTGACATTAGTTATGTAATTATGAGACATAGCAAGTCATTCATCTTCATAAGGAAACTGGCTAATTAACTATTAAGATTAGCAGTTAGTTGTTCTTAATTAAGACTAGTAGTTAGATGTGCTAGGTTTGAGGACACAAAGAAATTTCACGTTTCATTCGCAGAGAAAAAATCTTGACTAATGTCCTCTCAGAATTGGTTACGTTTGTCTAATTTTCTTTGTTTTTGTGTACAGGAAAAATGCATTATCTCTCCTATTGTGCAAAAACCTTACAGAAGATCAATTTTAATATAAACAATTAAAATTGTAACCTTTTTACAATTTTGTTGCGTTATAATAACTGATGATGATTGGTCATTTACGAATAGAATGAAAAGAAAGGCCCCAATACAGAGCCTTAAATATATTACTACATATAATTAAGAGGTTCGACATATTCTAGTATGGATTGGGGCCTTTAGAACCAGTACTTTCTTTGAAGAAACGAAGCGACTATTTGGGAACTATCTCTCGTGACATATTTGACCGGCAGACGGCAACCTTGAAGAGACTATCGCTTAGACCATTTTGGCCTGCAGAACCATGTAAAGCCCCAAAGCTCATGAATTTAACCGGATAAGAGCAAATATACCTTGGTTGTCATTTGTTAGCCGCCATTACGAACCATCCATATGAAAACGGGTCTTGCAGAAGTTTAACAAGGTCTATTATGATTGGCTCTATTCGAATTATCTGATTTGCATAGCAATAAGAGCTATTTTGTTTAAAACTGTTTAAATATTTGCCAGGATTGTGCTAGAAAAGTGGTCTTTGTCTTTAAGACAATAGTGGGAATACCAATCCAAGCCCTACTGACCTACAGTATGCTTGCATTCCCTCATAAAATGAATCGACCAATCAACGATGATCTTGTTAAACTTCTGTAGTACTGTATAATTTAAAATTGGATACAAATTCTAGCTAAATCATCAAAGTTACAATAAGCTAATTAATACCAACTAACACAACAATGCCAGCTAATATAATATGCTTCCAAGATGCTGACCAATCAAATTTCTGTAAGGATCCAGGTAATGGGAAATACCTCAGAACCAAAATAGGTCCATCAAATGTAATTTCAAAGAAAGCTTATCAGCTAAAAATGGCTACTTTTTTGGGGACCTTGGTAATACTTATGTACACAGTTGATTTGAAAATAAGACCCTTCAAAACATGTATTAGAATGTAATTAAAATTAGAATTAAAAATATTTTTTGTTCTATGTAGGTATCTATGTACTTTTAAAAATTCAGCAAGGAATGGGCTGGCTCTGTCTCGTATTCGAAAAGATCGTTGCTCAAACGAACGACATAATGCTTGTCAAGTGCAGGATAGATAGCAATACTTATTCTTGAAAAGAGTAAGTAAACCTGAGCATTTCTTAACTAAACAATCTTTCAACTTTGAAATCATGAGGTAAGTATCCTCAGTTAGAAAAATTCCTCTCTTCATCCCTTGGATCAAAGGTATCAATTGCTGCCTTGAAGGGAAGAGGTACCGCGACGAATTTCCTTGATCTTTAAGCCTGGCATCTTTAAAATACCAATAAAGGTAGAAAACCTCCTACAAAATATCCCAAAAAGGCCCAAAAAATACTCATCTTCGAAGGTCCCTTATTGCTATGACCTTGCTATGTTCTCTTCGTTTATCAATCTATTCCTATTTGACGAGAGGTTGCCCTTTTATCCCTGGAGGGACTACTTGACATTTTGATCTTCAGCGTGAACTACACACTTCTAAGGGGGCGGGTTAATGCTTCAATAGGTTGATTCCTCCGTGATTCAACAGTGTTAAGATTTATTTACTTCAACATTTTCAATTATAGTATCCCCTTGCAATCTGACCGAGCACAATAATTGCTTCTGTAAAAGGATATGAATGAATGGATTATAGTCAAGGAAATTAATAAACCTCCCCCTCATGTGTACCCTTAATTAAACTCAGAGACTACGAAGAGAAGCTTAATAGCAATCTTCAACAGAGTTGCCAATTCTAGCTGTGTCTCTTTTACAACGTCTGTTGATTTGCCAACAGCAACAGTACAACATTACCACCATGCAAAGCAATACTAAGATCACTGTCCAGCAGCCGTACCATTGACTGTCTTTGCAAATCAGATCCAGGCCCCTATTTTTACTGAACAATACAGAATTGTTACTTTTAAACGCTTGGCCAATTGTTGGTAAGTATGTCTTTTTGCGAGTATTCCTCTTCCTTAAATCAATCCCTGAAAAATAAAGAATCGACTTATAATATCCATTGTCGATCAAAGCTATGCAATTCTGAATGCTTCATCAACACTTCGTTAACGCTTGAATTGCAAGCATCTATGAGACATTCCGTGCAAAACAAACAATATTGTTAGGAATACGGACATCTCAACAATGACATTTAGGCCTGGTGTCGTTGAGTCATGATAAAAGGAGAAGTTATCCTTTTATACGCGAAATGATTATGCTCGTAAAATACTAAGGTTGGACGTTACAAAAATGACATGAATATTAGCTTGTATTGAATTTGAAGGCAGGTTATAAATCTAGCTTAGTTTCTTTCGAGAAATATCCACTTGTTCGTCAAATAAATATAGGGATAAAAGGCTGACAACCGAAGACTCAATGGCCATTAATTATAAAACAAGTAAAACTTTGCAACAGATGTCGTTGCATTTATGATTAAAGCTTGGAATGTAGACATCATTGATAAGACATTTATTAGATTAGTAAGTTCATTGATTCATGACGTTGCAGCTTATCACTACCTATCAGGGGCGTAGGAGCCGGGGAAGCCTTGGGGACACGTGCCCTCAGTTTTCTAGCCACAACCGGTGTGTTCCTTTATCTCTTGAAAGCGTGCATTTTATCTAAGGAAAATTGCCCCTTTTTATTAAACTGTTGTCCTTTTTATGTCATTAAAGTGTCTCATTGTTAAAGTACCTATTTCATCGTGAAAATGCCCCTTTTTAACATGAAAGTACCCTAATTTGGATGCTACCGCAGCTATTAGGCTTCCACCGCAGCGCATGCAAAGTCTGTGGTGCCAGTTCCTTGAAAACAGGTAAGATTGGATGAAGGCATAAGCTGGGGAAATTCTGAAGACAGTAGCTTGCAGTGACCTGTAATTAAATTTTTCAATAGTATTGCAACCATGTTTAGAGCGGCTGAAAGACTTTTAATTTCGATTAATTTATTAGATTCTCATTTACTTAAAATTATGAGCTTTTGGCCAAGTAAAATTATGATGCGTCTAGTCATCGAATAAAATTGGTTTCATTGATAAAAATTTAATCAACCACAGGCCTGGCAACTTGGATGGACAAATAAAGCAGAAATAGGGCTCTAACGAACTTTGCATAACGAACTAAGCACAACTAACTTTGCATAACGAACTTCGATATGAATACAAATTTAGGTTCGGCTTGGCTTTCAAGATGATTTGCTAGCAAAGGTTTCAATGGAATATCGCCAATTAGGGTCGTGAGCTTGCTTAAAAACATGATTGTATACATAAATTTATTATAACATCTGATAACTTGAGCATGAATTTTTAGAACATGTGCCATGTGTATTTAATTCATACATGCGTTGGGGTAAATAGATACTTATCATTTAGCAATGACGTCATCAACGGTTGGTTTCTCTTCGAACTTTTCCAGTTACACGAAGTGAAAAGTATTGTAACATACAAGAAAACAAAAATGAGATACTTAAATTCCAACCATTGGTGCGTAATACGACTTAAGTTGACGTGAATCAATTTTTGTCAGTATTTTCCTTTTTCTAGAGATTTAAAAGACAGGGCTAGTTGCCCAATGCAGCCCTTTGTGTGCTTAAATTAAAGGACAATAACATTAAAAACATACATAACATAACATAACATAACATAACATAACATAACATAACATAACATAACATAACATAACATAACATAACATAGCATAACATAACGTAACAGAACATAACATAACATAACATTACATAACATAACATAACATAACATGACATAACATAACATAACATAACATAACATAACACAACATAACAAAACAGCATACCGTATTATAATCCATTACAATATATTTCTCTATATAAACAAACATATGTAACGTATTTTCATGATGATAATTGTAAAGATTAAAACCAACCTCCAATTATTGTAGAAGCACACACAGCTATAATGTCAAAAATAAAGATCATTCTCGCCAAGGTAAATAAACGATTTGAAAATATCCCTCTCATCATATCCTATAGTATTTTCTTCCGATGCGCTGATCAAAACTTTATACGTGATCTACCTTGCCAGCCACGTTTTTAGTTACTTGCCCGCTGCTAAAGTAACTGAAATGAGCTAAAATAACAGTCAGTCTCATTAAATAACGCTTAGAGCCAGATGTTTGATGTTGCTCAGCTCATTTTCGCTCCAACCTTGAAATGAAATTAAGTCACAACTCTTGATTCACAGCAAATGGTTTTAAAATGAGATAGAATAGCTTCGCGTAAGGACCTATGCGCCGGGGGTTGCGTCATCTACATGAAAATCTAATTTTCTAAAGACAGCTGATGTATCACAGGACGTCCAATTCATGTATGAAAAAGAACTCATTATGCACATTAATTATGCATATTATGTCAGCCTCGTTTGCATCTATTCAAATACTGTATCTCTAACCATTTAATTTGTATTCTCAATGCGAGGCGAGTGCCACTCCAAAATGAACAGGCAGTATATAAGCTGAGATAGCGAGTTGAGTACTTTTTATTACTTAGGGATACTATAAAGTCGCAGTCGATTTTTGTAATGAAGAAGGCGGTTTTAATAAGAAACGCCTGCCCAGGATAGTAAGCCCAGTCCTTCAGAGTGTAACATGACAATGATCACTGTAGACAACAGCGTACATCATCAAAGTTTTCATGCATACCCAGCGCCACTGGCATGCAACCAAAAACGTGGATCTCCACATTTTGTTGTCATTGTACAACAAACATGGCAAAAATTGCTTGATAAAGGGATTATCGGAGAAAGCAAGTTGATAATTTAGACTAACTAAGATTTACAAGACTAACAAGGAAACCGTTTAGACACAATATATCCTGCTTTTGATGACCAAGGGATTAATGACAGAGCCAATTAAGCACGAATCGTCTTAAGGGCTTAAAGGACTTAAATAAATTGAGGTGAACAGCTAAATAACTATGGCATTTTTGGGGCGTGCTTAAAACCTTGCTTTTGGTTAAATCGATTTGTGTTGTTTTGCCTGTCCGTAACAACGGACAGCTTGTATAGGTGTTTTCACTACCACCTTCTTCCCTTGTTTATGGTCCTGAGGAGGAAGTGAAGCAACTCTAATAATTTAAGATCATAAGGTAAATCGGGGTGGTTGGCAGAGAAATTGAAATCTAAATTCACAGCTGCAATACATATAATTTCATAAATTCAAAAAATATATAGTACAACTAGAAACTAGGAGTGATCGATTGGAGTCTGAAATAACGAACAAATCTAACAAATTAATTTGAGATAAACTTATTGAACCTTCATAACAACAAGACGAAATCCAACGTATCTAACCAAAAGGAAATCAATTTTTAACGCATTGCAATAGGTAACCTGCGTTTAAATTATCTCTCCATGCTAGCCTATTGTTTCTTAGTGTTATCAAAGTTGCTTCGTTACAAGGCCTCCGACGAGACCAAAAAAGTGGGGAAGCCAAGCTTCGATGCCAAAAAATCGCCACTGCAAAAGATAATGAGCTGCCTTTTAAAGGTATAATTTGCAAAAAAGTGGGGGCCCCCCGTCACCGGAGGCCTTGTGTAAGTTTGCTCCGTTGAATATTGCTGAATAATGCATTGAACAGTTCAACGAAAATGTTTGGCTATGATTCTTGTGAATAGATATAGCCTTTAGATATATGTGGCTTTTGCAATGGTCCTACAGCTGAGGTTCGATGGCCATAATTCATGCAGCCAATTGGGCGAAAATTAAAAATGCAGGCGGCAGATTATGCGTAAATTATTAAGCATGAGTGGCCAAAAGTCTTTTTAATAGTTAATAAACGCAATTTTGCAGATGGCCTTTAACAAAGCCAGGAAGTTAATATGCATGCAGCCCGGTGGATCCTACTTCTAAGGAGCGCGGTTTCTACATACTTTTTCAAGGTTGTCCTTAGCCGCTGAAGAATAGGGAAAACTCCAAACGACCAGTGATTACTGAGAAAGGTGACTTTTATCTGAGCGATCTAGCAAGTATGACAAATAACTTCAACAAAAGCCTGAGATTTTGCAAGTTGGACAAATACCAACAACCAAACAGCACTTCTAAGCTACGAAGGACTGCAGCAGACTGCAAAGCATTTGGCATGTAAGCAAAAACAGTTATTGACTATGGTGAAAATGAGAGAATTCGGATGACGAGAGAGAACCTTGAACGACCCGGGTAATGAACCACAACGAATCTCAACTATTTTATGGAATCCAAAATTTATGCTTGCATTATATCAATAGGCTCATTCATGGAATCTACGTCAGTGGAAATTACTCAATAAAAAACGAGTTAAGAATTGTTCTGCTGGAATTTTGATTACAAGTTTAAAAATTCTTTGAGAATATAATATTTTGTTCAGCAAAATTTGAAACCTTGGCGATGTAAATAAACAACCGTCCATTAAAAACAGGAATCCAAAAAAGTTCAGAACACGCTAAGACAGCAACATTTCTTCTTTGGTGTGCAGTTTCTCATTACAATCCAATATCCAAGTACATGATATAGGACCGGCATTTGCTTTATAGCGTCTGAATACAAATCCAACAATGATTTGATGCAAAACTCGTTTAGAAAAGCTTGACATTTTCGTGCACTTGCAGAAAGGGAATGCTGGCAACACACGCTTCTGAGTCGCAAGAAAATTTAAAAGCTCCGTACGACAAAGCTTGTTCAGTAGTTGCATGCAGTTGGTCACGAGCGATTCTCATGGAGTGATGTCTCTATCCGATATTTCTTCATTTTCTTCTAGTTCATCAACATGATCTAAAATGTCTCTCACGCGGTTGGACGCAAAAGGCCTTCGAGCTCTCGTAGAAGGGGATCTTTGCTCTTCGTTCGATTTATTCGACTTATTTTTACCATCACTGGCTTTTGGTGACGAGCTTGAGCTTGCAAAACACATTTTTATAGTCTTTGAAGGAGGATTCTCCTTGTCTTCACTAACGAGTTTCCGCTTTGTGGATGACCGTGTTAAGTGCAGAGATGAACCTTTCTGTTCTTTCCGCTTCAGGCCTTTGGGCTCTGATGACGGTCGAACGCAAAGTACTATTTTTCTCTTAGGGGTATTTTCCTTTAACGTTTTTCGGTTATTCTTATGTTCAGACAGCGCATTACGCTGAGCTAAGTTGGATTCGGGCGAGCTTGATGCCACCGAACCTGGACTTGGGGTGGATTTCAGCCATTTCTCTAAGATGAAGCGTGAATTTTTAGGAGTTGCAGATATATTTCTAGCTTTAGGCGACTCACCTAAAGGTCTTGGTGTAGAGAAACCTCCGATAAGTGATCGATTCTTTATGTCCGGACTATGAACGCTTGAAGCAGATGTGCAAGATAATGAATCTGAAATGAAGAAAACAATACATTCAATTGGTTGATTAGGAAGACTAAAAACTGCAAAAAAGCGGCTACGAAAATTGGCAAAGCTTGTTTTTCGAGACTTATTTAAATATGAAAGTGTCAGACTTTGGCAAGGCTGTCAGACATTGGCCAAAGCTGTCAGATAGCCTTTTCCGGGTGAAAAGCTACGCGATGAGAGGAGATAGCGCAAGATTTTCGCTTCCCCTCGTTCGCTTACAAGGTTAAGTAAAGAAAACTGTCAGCACTCTAAAACTGCTAGGAATCTTAAAAATAGCTTAGGAGGTTATTTATCTGCCTTGAAATACTACTGCTATTTCTAGTTCCAAGAAAGGATAAATGTTTCATGTTTAAAATGCCATATGAAATCTCTAAAAATGTTTGAAAAGATAAACCATGCAGGCAATTTAGAAATAAATGACTCTTAAAAGTGATCAATGCCTTCAGCGATAATTGCTGTAGACTAGTCTAAGTAATATGGAGCTTCACTTTTGCAAAGTACCTTATATTTTCCTTACCATCTTTTCTACCATTCAAATTTAAAACAATTTTTCTAAACATAAATGGGTACATTCTTTATCTTGCACCTTAGCTCAGCATTGCATAAAAGCGTTTTCACCAAGTTTAATATGTTTTAATAAGCTCTAATGTTATTACAGCTGCGGACCATAAATAAATTATATTGTTTTCATTCTAATAACTGATATCTAAGGATCCATAAAATTGTTCAGCCTTGAGCACCTGGCCCCTTCAAGAAGCACCACAAGTGTTTGTTACAAAAACGGCTTATGAAAGGTCGATTTATGAAAATCTACCAGCGCCATTTAACAGCAAGGAATCGTGATTAGAGCAATTAAATGTTGATTTTTTCACAATTCATGACATGCTACTTTGCCAAAGTGAGGAAATATGTACGAGAGCCTGTGAACAACTGACAAACGAAACATAACCAATGAGGCAATATTTCAGCTTTAATTGGGGAAGACGTACGGAACAGGCCAGGGTGCGTAAGAAGCCTGCAACACATTCTGCAGAAACAACCAGCGGTAAAGCGTAAAGATTAGGTAGTAGGCTCTGGCTAATACCTAACAATGAATCGCCACCAATTACTTGAAACAATCGATATAAATAAAGAAGTAAATTAGTTAGCAGATCAGTCAAAATGTGGATTTTGGTATGCTTGAGGCTTAAGGTATGCTGCGTAAACAGAGCTAGCTAACATTAGCATTGATGGTAAACCAAAGTTTAGCTCGAAATCTACTATCAAGCATTTCCGTACCAAAAATTGCGAAAGTTTTCAATTACGAAGTCGTTAATACCTCAGAAACACATCAGGGGGTTCTTGATCATTTAGGTAATAGAAAAATAAGTATCTCTAATGAATAATAAGTAATTTTAATGAAGATCATGTCCCAAACACTTGTTTTTTCACTGGAGGTAGCCTGCTTTTCACCTCCATCAAAACATGAAACATGAAAAATCAAGCATGGATATATCGGAAGTACACAAGAGCAGGTTCTCTTAATTTGAATTACTGTTTGGCAGTAATTCGATACTTTGCCAGCCGCATAATGGCAATTGTGATTGTGTTATGTTCATAATGATGTTATATTTCAGTCAACCTTATATGTGTGCTCGTGTTTTGTCGCAGTTCCGTTTAACGTTCTAGTTATGTCTTTATGTTAGATTGCACATTCAATTTACGTGAGCAGCGCATTGTTTTAACTCGTGACCGTTATCATATTTATAAATTGTTTTGCTGCGCAATAGTTTAGCTTTACTTTCTGCTTTGAATTATAAGTACGCTTTGCTGACATTACGGCTGTCGTCTCTCCGAGTTAACTCTATCGGACAAAGATACGCTACAAAAGGGTTCTTTGCCCATAAGTCGCTCGTCTTGGATTGCTTCCACTTCACAATCATAATTTAATTACTCCTATATGATGTGATTAGTTCAACCTAGAGCAATTTTTAAAGAGGGGTAGATTGACAAGAAGAGATGCCGATCTCACACCAATCTTCAGGTGAAGTAAGTATAGAACGTGAAAAATATTCTAGGAGTCAAATAGTCATCCCTTTGCATAAGTCTTTATAAACTGTTAGCTATATAAAATTCTTGCAACGAAAAGTGTAAGTTATAAAACGCTCAGGAAAACATGCTCTTTGTTATTTAATATTTTTAAGGCTTGAAAATTTAGAAACTGGAAGAAACAGGACATAGAGAAGCATCAGAAAAATTTAATAATATGGCTCTCAGCCCCCTTCCAGCAGTTGTTTCTTACAAAGCTTGAGTTTTCTCATAACATCATAACATAAACGCAATTTGCAACCATTCACGCGCTCTATCTCATATTCATTGGGCCCCTGCGAGGAAATGTGGCTTTGGTAATAAAACTATAAAAAAGCGCCCGTGAAAGGGAAAACATCGATCATCTTTAGTAAATGATTAAATTGCTAAAAATGTATCATTCATCTTCCCGTCAAAGTCATTTTGAGAGTCCAAATTCTACAATGCCATTCAAGCAAGTTTCCCTTTCATGATGAATTTTGCAAAATAATTTCAAGTATTTCTTGAAAAACCAATGCTCTTTTGCACGAACCTGCCCATTATATACTCTCTTCAAAGAAAACAACTAAAAGATCCTTCTCTCAATTAAGCGTATTGCGAGTTCAGGATCAAAGGTCATCTGAACCACGGAACAAGGTATTGAATCCAATACTCTTTTTGATAGCATATCATATAGATCGAAACTGAAACCAACCAATTAACCTACCGTCAAATATAGATGATCCTGGAGTCTGCGGTGTCTTGGGTATATCGCTTTTGTTTTTCTTGATTGTTGGCGAGACATTCATAAAAGGAGCATGCACCCTTTGGTTGGAGTAATATCGACGAGTTGTTTCTGCGGTACATGCTTGAGATTCTGAAAGAAAATAACAAAGTAAGCACAACTACAAACATCTAATTATAATGAAACAATGTTTGCAATCAATACAGGATTGTAAGGCCTTTCGAAGGAATGATCAATATTAAACCATATATCTCTGATGAACATCTTTAACACATTAATGTAGTGAAATAACCACTGTCTTCCAACTATCCTGCTGGGTCATTGGTAGGGACATGCTAACAGCAAGGGTTGAATTACGGCGCAGTTATATAGCCAAATCTGTGTAGAGGCTAGTCAATATTGAGATATGATCTTTTAGACACTCTACGTTGTGGCGTATAGTAGGGCACAAGCAAATACGACAATCTTTACTACGGATTGTAACCCATCGATGCTTCTGACTTGAAAAACATAATTTTTGTTTAAGACCACACTGGGTAACGCTGATCAAAGAGGGATTTCGTATCAACGTCAAAAGGTCGGAATACAGCTTGAGGTAGAGTGTATGGTTACGTTCAGCGTCGAGAGTGGGCTAATTTGAGGACGATGTTTTGATAAGGGTAAATGTGAGGGCTAAAGTCAGGTCTGCGAGAAATGAAGGAAGAAAGAAGCGTGTGAACTATCACATGTGAGATAGCCATCAGGAGATTAAAATTTAAAAGAACAAACCCTTCCTGTCACAAGTACCGATCTGGGTATTTGCACCATCAGTTGGGATTCTAACGTTACCAAAGGATCTCCTGAAAATAAAAAAAAAAGTTCAACATTATTATGCATCTGAAAAGTTATTCTTCAATGAGTTGCAATAATTAGTAATTAAGATACAATATCTATAGCTTGGCCAAATAAAGATTATTTTGGGTACTCTTAAGTCCGACATTGTAAAGGGAGGAGATAAATTTGCGATTGGAGAAAAATCTTTTCCTTTTGAATTGTAAATCCTGTCCAAGCAACTATTCTTTTGCCTGTCGATCCAGCCCCAAATTAAATCAACCTCTCTTGAAAATAAGCTAAAATCCCAAACAAAAGCCATAAGAAATGCGCTGTTGAGCACGATACAATAAAAAGAATAATGAATAATATTTGTTGAGACCTCAAGCACGGCCACGTTTAAGCCGGCGCAAGCAGCGTTTTCAAACGGCAATAAATCACAACTCATTCAATCAGAGAAAATAACTAAACAACACTTTGAGTATTAGATAATGCCTCCATTACTCACATAATCTAACTAACCCAATTGATGGGAGTTGCTTGTGTACCTATGCCGTTGGTACTGGTAATGCAAAGGGCTTAATCAAATACAGATTTTACAAAAATTACTCACCAGATTCTAAAAGTATTGTCGTCAGAGCAAGTAGCTATCTAAAAATTGAATAGAACATGGTATGTAAAATAAACTGAAAACCCTAAAATAATAAGACATAATTTCACGAATGGATAGAATTTGAACCATGCAATATCAGAATTATCGCTCAAAGAGATTAAGTAAAGCTTACAATTGCAACAAGCAAAATATCATAGTAAAGTTCAAGAGCATCATCCATCCCCAACGTTGAATATATTAGGTATCGCTGTTCACTTCTTCTTCCGTAGATTTACTTCATCATGAACATCCTGAAGCTTCAGTTATTCATAATGCAGGTTCTTTAAGATTCTTCAAGATAGTATTTTCTAAAGGTCCAGTTTGCTTATTTATGTAAATCATCTTACATCTGATGTGAGATGAACTTTCCTTACTTTGATGTAAAGGTGTTAAGTAATAAGCATCACATAAAGTTGGGAAGAGATGTGTCTCATTGTGCTTTTCCGTCGTATATGGTACAAAAAAATTACGTTGTTATCTTTTTTTTACTTAAATTTTCAATTGATATGAAAAAGGATGCTTTCTGTCCAGTAATAGATTTCTAGGAACCTTGGTCCGTATTTCTAGTAACCTACCTTGGTTATGTCAGATGGACACCATGCAACGCTTGTTACTTCACCAACATGTCCTTTGAGAACCCAAGGAGCTTGAGTTGGATCATGCACGTTAAAAACATAGCAATTGTCATCCCCTGAACCAGACAGTAGAAACCTATTCAAGATATGATGTTGATCAATCAATCACTTAATGAAACAATGAATCACTCTATAAAACATTCAACCTATCACAAAATCGGTTAATGAATAACATGAAAAAATAGCAAATCAAGCAATCGATCAATCAATCTTTGAGTCAGTCAATGAACCAATGATCTAATCAATCGATAGATAACTTTATTAACCTATCGAGGAAAAAGGATCATGTATAAATGTATGAAGTAGCTATTGATGAAAGTTTCTGTATATTGATATTCCGATTAAAATAAACCCCATGAAGATGTTGATTTTTGCCGCTTTAGTTCGAAGTATGTTTTCGTCGTTCATTAGAATTTTTTCATATTCTTCTCTCATATCCTTTTTGCGCAGTTTTAAACATTTTTAAACACGTTTTAAAATGAATTAGACATCATTATTTTTTGACTCCTCAGAGTTTCAAAGTTGACAAATCTGTGTTAAAATAAAAAGTTTTTATCATGATCGGTAGGCTTAAAGTGAAAATTACTCTGCAATAAATTCTGCTTTGCAATCAGAGAGCAGCAATAGCTAGAAAAAGCGAATCTAATGTCATTTTCAGCAATCTGTTGTTCGTCGCCTGTTGCTTCTGTTCTCCAGCATACTTCTCATATTATGAGCTGTAATCCAGTGTGAAACGGGTCCTCGTAGTTATCAGTAATAAATAGTATTTGTAGGTTTCTGTAATTGTTTCAGTTAGCTGTTACCTGGTATCTGTTTTTTATGCTAATGGCAACAAGGTAGTCATTGCCTTTTGCTTCTTGTGGGTCTGTCCCTGTAGTGTTGTTACTTTATTAAGTAATTAGGAAATTTGTAGGATTTTGAGGTAAACATGAATTAAAAAACTTTCATATGATATAAGAGAAAATAAAAAAATCTAACGTTTTAAATCCGTACCTGTCATCTGGACTTAACGACGATTTGATGTAAAAAGTTGATGACTGATGACCATAGAAACTGGCAAACGGTTGAGTTGCTAGATTCGATGAATGGAACGCATAAATTACATCGTTTATGCATGTAGCATAAAGTCTGGAAGACGTCGAATCTAATACCAATGAACTGTATCCTGGAAGTAAATATTTGATATAATTATTTATCCACACCATGTAGATGTGTAATTTAACGCAAGGTAGTGACTGGTATGGAGATCAACTCCTTGCTTTGCTTTTAAGTATTAGGCAAGCATTTTTTGTCCTAAATGGCACGTATATAGTGCAAAAAGGCTACTGACGTAAAAAGTCTTTCAAAAACAGTAAGAGTTAAGCTGGAGATGAACCGGGTAGTTTTATTTCAGTTTTATTTAAACCTAAACTAATTATCCTTAGGATTTGACACTGTCGCCATGAATTAATTTCATTGAGTTTTGTACAATGCAGCCAGGCTATGGACGTTAAAAACCTTTCAAAGCAAAGCAAACTGTAAGGTTGGGTCAATTTGCCGGTAACATAATTTTCTTATCAAAAACATAATTATCAATAAGGAGGGCTTGACACTGTCTCTACTAGTTAGTTTTTTTGGGTTTTTATTGAAACAAAATAAACTGTTGTAGCCTTTTTCTAAGTTCAAGATCAGGTCAGTGGTGACCATCGACAGGTACAACTCCTATTATTTGCGGTCCTTGCGAGTGCAGGGCAAGTAGACTATTGACGCACCATCAAATTAGGAGAATGAATGAAAAGTTGAATCCTCTAGATTTGTCTCAGTCTCGCTCTCTATCTAGATACACAAATGGGAGCAAAAACAAATGGGAGGGCAAGCAGGAGGGGAATTTCTTTCATTGAACGAAAAAAGTGCCTTTCACTATGCAAGGTTATATTTTGCTAACTATCGTGAAATTTCCAATTTAGATTTCTTTATACACAAAAACGTAAAAAATGAAGGTTCGTGAATTAAATTGCACTGAATTGTACCGTGTTTTCGCGTGGCTCTTTGATCAGGGTACGGGATCATGTGATATGGAATTGGAGCTTCTTTGAAACAACTGTAGTTTTTGCGAATATCCCACATTTTGATGGTACCATCACAAGCGCCTGATGAGATGAGTATGTTCTCATCTTGGAAAACAACAGCAGTGACACTTTGCTTTGAATCCTAAAAAAATGAAATAGAGAATATTAAATCAGGGTAGCATCGAGGCAGGAAAAACAAAATCATTTTAAAGTAATTGTAGGTAAGCGTCTACATTCTATCTAAAGATCAATTGACCAGGTATATATACAATTAACAAGACTAGAGAAAACATTTGAAGTGCTTAAATTACTTTACAGTAATACGACGACCATAGGGGCGATGAAACGAATATGCCAATCTAATGAGCATTCATAGGAAAATAGATATATCTAAAGTAAAATTCATTCAACTAACAAGCATTTCAGAAGTGAATAGCATATATTGATGGAAACAAAAACACTTGTAAGCTGCGCAGCGTTCAGAAAAGAGTGAGTGGTAGGTAAAGGAAGTGATGAGTCCTACGGAAATTTTACTCTTGGATATGCAATCTATTAGTATGTAAATAAGCATAATGTTTAAAAGTCGCCGACCCTATTGCTCTGTTTCCGCCTGCACGTATTATATATTTTACATTACACATTATATATTATATATCAAATGTTACATATTACATACTATGTATCATATTACATATTATATATTAAACAGTACATATCATGTATCATATATTGTAATTAATATAAGCGATTTATCTACGTTGTATAGCAATAGCCTTTTATTATAGTTTATTAGTAGTAAACGTATAACTTCAAGGAACGCTCGTATATCTCATTTATACTGTAAAATAACTATATTACTGCACAACGTAACGGAACAGCAACAAAACAATGCACTTAACAATGCCTTTAGCACCAATCAAAGAATACATAAACAAAGAGAAAAAAAAAGAAAAAAAACAAAAACAAAAGCAAAATTTAAGCACTCTGCGGACCATGACCCGATTTGACAGGCGCCAGAATGCGCCACTTACTTTCAATGATATCATTGATTAAAGTGGATCCAACGAGATAAAATGTGTGGCTAACGAGAGAGCGGACAGTAAATAGAAGTATTTTAATTACTCACGGAGGACAGTACAGACGGTCTCCTTGGTTTTCTCTTTCTGTTATTAATATGCATCGAGTTTCGATCAATGCGAACATGTGCGCCGTGAATCATGTTTGTCGGGCCGTAAAATCCATTTTTCATGTGACAGCGAGTATCCCATATCATGATCTTACCATCACGAGCACCCGTCGCAAAGACAAAAGAACTTTTAAACTGAACATTTATTGACTTGAGGCTGCAAGTGTGTCCACGGAAAATTCCCAACGTTTCTGCCTTTTCTACATCCCAAAGACGAGCTGTTTGATCGCCGGAGGCTGTGAGCTGCAATAATAAAGATAACGATTTTGATATCTAATACGATATTAGTATCCATATATTAGTATTAGGAATATCAATTAGCTACAACATAATACTGTAAATCTATGTATGAAGTATAGGATATCAACAATAATTTCAATTACAACAGTACTTTGAATAGTGTAAAGATCTATGGTCTAGGGCACTGATATAAATCTTAGCGAATTTCGGGCCAAGTGCCCTAAGGTACGTCGTAACTAAACATGATAATGTAAACAACATCTGAAGACTAAGAGGAATGGGAATGAATGTCTGTCAGCTTTGCATCCAAGATGATAATCATGGAATTAAATTTGAGATGGTAAAGACCACAGTGCGAATGTGAGACTGTGATAAACCGATACAGAGCAATATTTCTAGCTAGCCTGAGTGTCTTCGACACTTTTGGTCACACTGTGTATTTTCTGATTATATTTATTAATCAATTTCATCGGTAGCTTAAGAAAGAGAACTAATGGGCAATGCTGTTATTTTTGTTCTTCTCTTAAGTTACCGATTTATACTTATTCATCTAATTAATTATGTTTCATGTTTAAATAACATGTCTAATAGGTGATGACAAACATCACTAAGTGTTTCTCGCAACAACAAAAGTAATAGAACCAGGGATTCTACTAGGCTTTGAACAATATAACGGTTCATGATGCAGAGTATTCTGAAACTGCCTGAAAAAAGAAGAGTGACATCGGCGTCTAGAAAAGACTTCTATTCACCTGTTTGGCCAACCATATTGTTATGTAACAAAATTTCTGCGATTCTTTGATATTAAATCTAAGCGCTTTAGGCTCTTACATCTAAGCATTTTTGTAGCACCTTCTCTAATCCCCTCCCCCCTCCATTATGAACACATAAACAAATACAAATATCAAATATAGAAAGAGGATACGTGCATGTTAGAATTAATCGTTTGTGATTGGCTAGGTATAAATGATTGGGTTAGGAATACCGTCTTTATATAAAATGGCAAAATCTTGTTTTGTAAAAACAGATGGGGTTCGTTTCCTCGCTCCAACTCTTAAATCAAGAGAAGGTGACTGGATGGTGGCTATTTGTATCACATGAAAAAGAAACTTTCAGTAAAAAATTTCGCTCCATTCTCCAATATCTAGGTCTCGTGGAACAAAAAGGCTATTAAGTACAGTAAAATTAATGGATTACTTACAAGCTTTGGTTGATCTTGAATCCAAGCAACGTCAAATACCGCATTCGAATGTGCAGACCATCCTAACAACATAATCATTATGTGAAATTTCAAACACAAATCTCAAAACAAATTTCTAGTAATATTTGCTGGAATCAGGATATGATCTAAGCATGGCCGTGCATGACTTTGAATTTGCTGATACATTTTCTCAAGAGGATTCTTTTTCTTTAAAGTTAAATTAAAAGTTTTTCAACAAATCCTTAGTGGGCAATTACGCTCTGCGAGTAGCTTAATGACTTCCATTAAACGAATATTTGATATATCACCCATTAAATTTTGAGGTTTTTTATATTCCTATTCATACCGATAAGAAAACCACGATCTTTAAATCAATTAAGAGTAAGTCTAAGGGACTATTCTACCCAGCTACAATAGTAAATCTGAGAGGTGCATCTAGAATTCACAAACCAAATCCACTTGAAATTTCGAGTTTTGCCGATTGTGACGCAGTCTATGCGCTCGTTGCTAAAAAGATGATTCCTTTGGCTATATCAGAATCACTCATTCAGAAACTTATTAATATCGGGTGAAATAGAAAATATCGAAACCGACAGGAACTACTTCATCAAAAAAGTGGTTTTCAAAATTGGGCATTATTATCGAAGCTAGTACATATAACAACACATGTTTTAAGGCGTGTATTTTATTACGAAACTGAGACCATAAGCAATAAAATCAATTTTTATTTGGCTCTTGAGTAAGAGCTATCGTTTTTGGCAATTCAGCATGATTTTCATCAGTCCTTTTAATTACCTACGGCCCATAAGTTCGCTCAAAGTTGGGCACCTGCACCTCCAAATTTGAGGCCATTTTGCGATATTAATATTAATTATCGGTCTTCGGTTTTTAGAAAAGAATCAAAACCAGGATTATCCACATCCAAAAACGTCATTTCAGGTTGGGGTTATTCTTAGGTCGTTGTCGGCTTTTACAGCAAACAAGAATCCAGAAGAACAATAATGAACATTGTTCTGGCCACAGACATAAATTTGATCAAGCTACCGCATGTAAACAAAGAAATAGAGCAACAAATGGGCAACGTCTTCTTATTTACTTTGTTTTCTGCAACCTCTTTTGATTTAGTCAGTCTTGGAATTGCAATGGACTCTTAGCAGCACCAATCATCTTAAACATACCACTGAGCATAAAAAATATTGGCCTCTGAATTTACTTTCAATTAATTCATTTCACTATAGTTTAGTCCAGTTGAATTCACTACTTTCATCTTACAATTTGACTGCTTTATCCAATTTCCTTTTAAAAACAACAATTAACTAAAACTGTTACAGAATTTAAAGAGACAATGATAATTGAACATCAGAAGGTGAATCAATCAGCAATAGAGCAACCCTTGTTGTGACATTGCACCATTCATCGAGAGAGAATCAAATTGGAGAATTCAATTTACAAAAGCCAATCACAGAAAGGGGCTATTGAAAGTTGAATGGAATGCAGTTTAATTGCTTAAGAAGCATGCAATTTCAGAACATGTCAAAAAACCAAGATGTCACCTTACCTTTGATAAGGGAATTGCATTTTGATTTCCTAGAATCCACTAGCTGGATGTTGCCATCTTCATCTGCAACACCAAGAAGGTGTCCAGAGAGTAGCCCTAGTGGTAGATGAAATGATATTATTCTGAAATAGGGGCTTAACTAGAACACACTTCTAGAAACGTGGAAAATGTGTTTAGCAAACAGTAATGCTTTCACCACATCTACATATATCTATGTATTCCTTATGTAATTTAAGCATTTTTAAATTAAAGGGTGCAGTAGTCATAAAATACACATTGGCAGTTAGTTGAGAAAATTGGCAAAGTAATTAACTGTTTCTTCACCATGCTTGAGTTTTGACCATGTAAGTGCTACAACCTTAAACTAACTAGGGAGAGGGGCTTTGCATATACAACCTAGATAAACCTTATTGGGCAATTGGCTCCCATGTTGAGTCAAAGTTGAGCCAAAGTATAAAAGGTCTTGGGTAAAGGGTAGAGGGATCAAGGTCTTGCAGGATTTCTGTCAAAAATTTTATTGCCCAAAAATATAAATTCCAACGTAATAAAATATGGTAAGTATAATAAAATACGTCAGGGTTATGGTATCAATTACAATTCTTTGGTGTTACCTTTGCTAAACTTTGCTGTGAATGGTGGTAGTGCCATCTATAAGAGAATTTAATTGAAATTTAATATAAACCTTGAAATGAAGGAATACCTAACTTTTCAAATCTCACAAAAAGGAGGACACATATAATTTAATTACGGCATATTGATGCAAGAACAATGAGATCTGTGAGCCACCTTGACACATACCCTTGTCACTGGGATGACAAAATTGTAACAAAATTTTGTTAACAGAAGTGTGCATGAAAAGTGCACTTTGGTTAGCATTCATTTTTGTTTCAATTAAAGGACAAATAAATGATTAAGTGAACTTCAATTTGATTCAATAAAATTGCATTCAAACAGACAAGTGAAAAACTTAAAAAAGTATGCCATAAAGAAAGCTAAAATACATTTTGACAAATCTACTAAATAAAAAATATTAGTGTAACTTTAGAAATATTTCAATTATCAACTGTCACTATCAAAGCTATGAACAGAGACAGGGGGAATGACAGTGAAATTCAAAGTTTTAGTCCAAGACATTAACAGGGGAAAATGTGCTTTAATGAAGCTAAAAGAAATTGAAAAGAGGATAAGCAGAGGGATAAACAGAGACAACAACAACATAGTTTAAAAATGATAATCTTATGCAATTTTAGATCTATATTTTAATAACATTCCTTGATTTAACTTCGCTTTTGCAAGGATAATATGATATCAACAACTCTTACTCAGGACAAAAAATATGAAAACTGCAGGTTGATACTCAAGGGAATAAAAGATCACCTAAGGGTCATCATATCAATAACACTATCAATATTACTACCCACCCCCATTTCTCCATGAATTTGGTACTCATCTTGAACATGGCATTGGAATCCATTGATAATTTTCTCAAGACATTTACCTAAAATGTAATATTTTGAAAATGACATGGGTTTTACTGACACAAAAGAAATAACAATTCTGACATGAACTTTGGCATTCAAAATTTTAACGACAAGTCTTTTTTAGGTCCAGCTCAAGATATGGCTTCATGGCAACTGCACTTGAAAGTTGCAAATTGTGCAACCAGCCTTTGTCCCAAGTTTTTTATGCACATTGAGGAATTTCATTTGTGCCATTGTCTTAATTTTTCATTTCACATTGTGCGTCTTTACTCAAAATGACTTTGTGCGTTGAGGAATGAGATACAAACTATTTCTTATAGTTAGGAAACATTAACCAACAATCTTTATTGGCTTTTGGAAAAAGGGGAAAGACAAATAGAAGTCTAAACTTGAGGCTTTGGATACTTGGCTGAAATGTAACAAACTTTCTTTGAACATGGCCAAAACGCAGTCAATGGTTATTTCCACAAAGCAAAAACAGGCTGCCTTAAACCACCAAAAGACCAACCAAATCTGCATATATTTCATAACACATTGGGGGTTGTTCTAAGTAGGAAGTACCTAGGGATTCGTATTGATAATTCCCTTAATTGGAAGAAACAGATCGAAGAAATTTCTAAAAAAATCTTGCGTTCAATTTGACTCCTGAAGTATGCAAAAAGATTTTTACCTCTTGAGTCCCTCAAAAACAATCATTCTTATATATTGTCGATCCATGATTTCACTATGTTGCTCAGTCTGGGGCGTATGTGGATTAACTGAAATCCATCAATAAACCCCTAATTGAAGAGCGAATTCAGTACAAAACACATATTATGGTTTTCAAATCTGCAAATGAGCTTGACCCTAAATATCTCTCTGATTTTTTTGCTGCAAACTCAAATAACTCCTCGTACAATCTAAAGCTGACTGTTATGGATTTTGGGTTGCCAGAGAGAACGTCCTTAAATGGGCAAAAAAGTTTCTCCTATAGGGGTGTGGCAACTTGAAACAGCTTACCATTAGAATCAAAGAAGGCATCCAACCTTGTGAATAGTAGTATTTTTTAGCATCAGCGTTTTTTAGTATTTTTTTAGTAGTTAGCTTGGTGCAGATTTGCGCACAAACCATTCCATTTTGAGGACATAAATTTCAAACTGCGGGTAGAATACACATGTTCCAATACAGTGCACACGTTGTCGCACAGGGACTGACGGTTATCCAAAACTGAGTGCCGAATATTAGGGGCATTTGTACTCTCGCATCCATGATATTGGCTTGTTAACTCTCGAGATTTTTTTCGAATTCGTCAACCCGTAGAGTGGACCCACCTTGTTATTAGGCCTTCCGCCCTAGATCGCCTCCTTATACATCACAATATGAAGCTTGAAAATCAAAATTTAAGGCTGAACAAACCTTTTCCTGATACAATACTCGGAAAATGCTCTCTCGCTAACAACCAAGCCGTAGCGGACATTTTTGAAACGATATCAACTTTCAGAAGATATTGTATTTACAAGGGTAAATTCATCACATTTCACGCGCCAAATTCTGAAAGAGACCTCTATTTCGATTACAGCTTTTCTTAAACGAGGCTTACTTAAAATTTTCCGGATCATCCACGCAGATGGCACTTTTTTTGCAGCTGCAAATTTGGTGGCCCAAAGCTTGCCCTCCTGGAAAAATTGGAATTTTCCAATGTTATGACCATAACATTATCATATAGGTATTAACAATGTTTACTGCTGTTTCCTCAAATGTCCTGCAGATTACGATGTTCAGAGGGAAACCATAATTTACTATCTGGAAAAAGGACAAGGAAAAAACACATTCCAATCCCATTGCGATACTAATTAAATAACTTCTAAGATTCTTGGGGCAGTAGAACAAACATATTCTCGGTGTTTAACTTAACTTGATGCATATCTATCTTCGAAGCGACAAATGGTTTTCATAATTATTTCTTCATACCATTAGTCCCTGGGATTGGCCATTTCTATCTGTTACACTACAGCAATAAAATTAAGTGCATAGAATGCAAAAGATGCCAACTATGTGCAATTGAAATCACTTATCAATTTATTTCAGCCATGTGGGAGACAATAAAAACCTTTTATGTGATGGGGGTGACAGCTTCATTGTGCAACAACATCAAAGAATGATAATGACAGGGCTAAAAATTTTTTTACCCAAAAAAATTCTAACTAAAGTAAAGTTCTAACTGAAATCTCTAGATCTAACAAATGGTTATCAGGCGAGAATTCAGATCCAAAAAAATGTGGTCACTACCCCCCAACCGCGATGCTTCTGAAGTTGCCAGTTGAAAACTTCTAAGATTTTGCTGCTTTGTGCTTAGCACAGACACTCACATTTTCCCATTTACGCTTGCCCCCCCCTTGCTACGCCACTGGTAAGAAAAATCTTAATCATATTGGAATTCAAGTCCTATAGGTTTAAAGTACTTTTCGATAGCTTCATCCATACGCTTATTCATCTCATCTGTGAAGTAATTCTTCCAATCTCCCACTTCTCCCTCCCTCATGAAATCGCTATCATTCTTGTAAACGCCCACTGTGTTTGCATCTTTTTTATTGACAGCTGGGTTATTTTTCATATTCTTGAAACTAAGATGTTCTACAAGTTGGTCTATTTGCGATTCTATCAAATCTTTCCCCAAAAACTTTGCTACTTTTTTAACACTTGATGCCTGGTCTTTCTTCATATCCTCATAATATAATATGCAAACATTGGGATGATGCCTTCTTTCCCAGGCTTGGCAAATGTAATCAAAATAAGAACTCCAGATGACAAGGTTGTCCATGAATAGGTCGAAATAAGTTTGGAAATCTCCCACATAGCTTCTGTAATTTGTACGCTTCTCATGATGGAAATATGAAACGACAGTGTCCTTAGGATTTCTCATGCATATTACGACTTTGCACTTATCAAGCAAATTGTCTGGAAGTAGACAAAATCTTAGATGACTTTTCAGTATTCTAGGCGATGGAAGTTGCTCGATTTCTCGGATGGAATTTGGGCATGATGGGGGCAGATGACCTTTGATAACATCACTGACTATTTGGAACTCGATGAAAGGTGACCTCCTTTCTAATTCAACAGTCTTTGCCTGGTGAAAATCACTGTCATGTTGTATCAGCCAAACGAGCTCTTGCGTCCATGTTGTTCCACTCTTTGGGAAAGTACAGATATAAACATCGTCGTTTCGAATCTGCAAATTTTTAAAATAGACCTTATGCTTGTTATATGATATTGGTAAGACAAGGTTTCCTGGTACTGTTCTTATATACCTTTCCCCAAGTTTTCTAACTGTTTCGTAAGCATCTTTGAGCCGTTTATTTTCCTCGTCTAAAAATGGGTGGCACTCAATGAAGGAAGACATTTTGATTGTTTTGCAGCTTCTCGCAAAGGTTCACTTCAACAACAGAGTATAGATTGTGGCATCTCTATCCTGTGCTTCAACGGCGTCAAAACAAAGGCATTAACACAAAAACATTAATACAAACGATTATACAAAAGACTGAAGACAATAATTTCTGCGTGAATACACCCGCTTATTTTTGATATTCAAGCACTCAATTGTTATCTTAGTCAAAAGGGACAATAGGTCTATCGTTTGAATGAAATAACAATGACACTAAGGAGAGGCTGAAGGGCAACTGCCCATTCAATTAGTATGTTAAAAAAGGTTCTGTAAGCCTGCGCGGACAGGCACTCTTTTTATTGGGTGGCGCAATGGGTCAGCAAGGACCCGTAGGGTGTGGCCAGACCGCAGTTGGGTGTGGCCACTTTGAAAAACGAAATTTCAATGCTATGGTAGTAGGTGATATGATGTTTCAATCTCTACAATTAATCAATCCGTTTGTTGAAAATGCATCATTGCAAAGTTCACTATGCTCAAGGCTTGAATCGGTTGACAATATCTATCACAACCACGGAAAGGGGCTAGGAGGGTTTAGCCCCCCACCCAAACGAGTCATGGTATCAGCCCCTCGTTAAAGCTTAGGCCCTCCCAATAGATTATGTAGAATTTTGAGCCACTTGAATAGAAAAAAGAAGTAACAACACGACGAAGAGAGTATCGATCTGATACTATCTCTTCAGTTCAAACTAGCTCTAATTCATTTTGCCTGTTATGAGTTTTTTTTGTTCGTGAGGAAGGCTAGCCTCCCGGTATGTTTTTGTAGGGAGGAAGGTAAATAACTTTTCTGGACTTTGTTCTAGTTGTGTCTTAATCTGCAGTCAAAGATCCCGGGTTAGAACGTAACATATTCATCCTTAAAATCCTAAAAGGTTACCGACAAACATTCAAGTTCTTCGACAAACAGTCTTCTGGGGCGGCTCTGGTGATCTTCGATAGGTTTTGGTGGTCGTGATAAACAATACACTCTCAGACCCGCATCACCATCTAATCCAATTTTTATGAATAATTATCCTCCATATTGACTTGTAAAATCTCGTGCCTTAGGTGCACTCAGTATGATTATCCAAAAGAAACATAGCTTCCAAAATTTTTGTTGTTAAGAAAACAATAAATTACAATAATACAAAGAAACAGAAGTGCATTCAACTACTGAAACCCAACTATTGCATTGGTGCCCTAATGATGTCCTACATGTCAATTGAATCTGCTTGCCACCAAAGCATTGTCGTTGACACAGTATTAACATCCAACACCATCTTCTTAGCTATGGGATCCTATTACATCTTAGGGTCTCTGACGTGGCCGGAAATTGGGTTCGGGGCTAATCTTTCATACAAATGGGGTACCACGGCAAAACATGATGAACTGCGTTACAACTTAACATTATCCTTGGCTTAACAAAAATTCCTAACCTTAATACTGATATTTACACCAGTTCTAACGTTAATCTCATCCTTAACTATACCTCTTGCAGGTTGACTCATAATTAAGGACGTTTTCTCTTGTACAGGCAGCAGTACCCTCTCCGGTCCAGCCAGTGGTACCGAGCTGGAACACCGGGAGAGGAACATTTGCATCATGCACTTCCCCAATTCAATAATTATACAAAGTACCTACATTCCTTTAAATGACCCTAATAACGAGTCTACATTTATACAATTATTCCATGTGTATCTTTAATAATATTTCATTGATCTTTAGCATCTGCAAAAAATTCCTTTAAAAGTATTTTATAAAGCTCCCATACAT
Source organism: Catostylus mosaicus (assembly GCA_964019065.1). Lineage (NCBI taxonomy): Eukaryota > Metazoa > Cnidaria > Scyphozoa > Rhizostomeae > Catostylidae > Catostylus > Catostylus mosaicus. The sequence continues at coordinate 11,815,118 of OZ025187.1, forward strand.
ACTCTAAATTCAGCTAATATGGAGTATAATTCTCTATTTTGGAGCTATTAAGTTCCAAAGTTTTGACCGTTTCTTCTTTCCTTGATTACCTTTTCCAATTACGTCAAGGAGAAATAATCTATATTTTCCAGAGCATTCCTTCTCTACCATGTTGTATAAAGATCTGCCGTAAGTTCGACGGAAAGTTGCTTTGATATCGTTAAGATCAATCTAGAAAAGAATTAATCAAATTGATCCGTCAAATGCACTCATTTTTCAAAGTGGATACCTTAAAAAGCGATGACTAATAAAACTCCTTAAGTTCATTGGAATTGAACGCTCAAAGTTTTTGCAAAATTTTGTGAGTTTAGAAGCTATAATGAGATCAAGCAACAATGAAATAAAAAATGAAATAGCAAGCAATGGCTTCGAAATCAGATAGGTTAGTCATGTAAAGCAATAACATATCAACATTTAAATTTGTTTTGCTAGATATTTAGTTAGAGTGGATGAACCTAAAAACCGTATTTAAATATAACCTGATGTGAAGCAGTTCTTGATTTTGAGCAAGTAATGAGAGTTTCTGAACTACTCATCTTTCTAATACTGAATTTATTATAAAAAGCTCCTTACGGAAAGTTTGCGTTGTTAGAATGAGTTGTTAGATGTTCAAAATGATTTGCAGCGATGCCTGCAAAGGGCTAGTAAGACTTTGTTTATATCTAGCATCTGTCCTTTAAGGCAAAGATGTGAAAGTGTTAAACAGATGGCAAAATTGCATCACCTTATCACTTTTCTTGGAAGAGGTGTTCAAGATGATCTTGAATCAGTTACTTCTGGTTGGCTGCGAATTCTATTTCATAGAGTTTTGAAGGTCCGTGCTTTTGAACGGCATTACCCAAGTTTTAGAGAAATTCTTCCTACTTATATAGGTTTCCTCTGAGAGAAACAGTATGCTACTCAAATGAATGAGCCCCTAAATGCCACTCTTTTTTAAGCAATACGTCTCTAAAGGTCCTACTTCATCACTGATTTGTTATGAAGCTTATGCCCCTTGCCCTGCGGGCCTGATAACACTATAGATTTTTACACATGAATCAACATTTTCGAAGCGACAATTACTATAAGAGAGTAACGGCTTACCTCAGCTCTTGTAAGAATGCATCGAACAAGGGATTTATCATCCATAGGATGCAGAGCCATTGCCTGGTAGATTCTTTCACAGAAATACATTGATGCATCACGGCTATTGCAAACTGAAAGATTACAAGTTGAATCAATTAGTCCGACAAGAACATGTGTGTTTGTGAATGTAGAATGATGAACAAATTTATTCAAAGAACAAGAGAGAGAATTGGCTCCATATATAAACAGTGCTGTATAAAGCAGCATCTTTCTTCTAAATCTTTATTCAGGAGGCATCTTGCCTGACGACGATGCTTTAGGAATGCCTGCTTATATTATAAAGCATAAAGAGATGGTGTTTCGTAGAACTAAGTTTGCAGGAAATTCAAAAGTATTTACATACAATTTGATAAATTTGATTTTCTTTTACATATTGTTAACAATTCAATATAAATTGCTGCTACGCGCAGTTGACAAAGAGTTATAGAAAAGAGCTTTTCATACACAATATTTGGAACAAATGGGAAACTTCAAGTATTGATTCAGAATAGTTTAACCTGACTGTGCAAAGAGAATGGTGCAATTGGCAAAAGAAGATTGGGACGGCCAAAATTAATTATGCACAGCAAATCCTTTGATAAACAATAAGGTATACTACTCACTAATTGCAGTTAACGCTTCCAAAAAGTCTCCGCTCATATCTTCCTCCAGGTATTCCAAAATATCACTGCCAGTAATCTAAATTGCAATGATTAGTGTGGTGATATGCATAAAACCTCATATATAATTAATTGTGCATTCAATAACAGACTAGCTCATATGGAGAACTTGTTTCTAGCTACAAATATATTTATTTAAGAACTGCAAATGACCAACTGCTAGCAAAAGAAAGTTTATTTAAACTATGTCGTGAAGCATGTCATCTTTAGTTAATAAAAATCTGAGAGATTATCGAATCATCTGGATATTTATCTTGTAATGTAAAAAAAGCAATATATTACCCCCTATGAGCAAATCAGAAGCCTAGCTAAGCTCCATAGTTTTGTGCTCATTTTACAAGGTAAGTGGCTGTTAACAATTATAAGGAAAATAAACATCCCTGCTGGAATGACAAATTTGTTGAAAAATTTACTCTGTAAATGCATTTCCACATCTTCTTGATTGCGACTATAGCAGTCAAACCTCTCCTGTTCCATTGGTGTTTTACATACATCAGTCGCAGTGACATTTTTTAAGAGAGGAACCTATTTTACACTGTTGTATGTTAGGTGAAAGTGTATCATTGCAATTAATGATATAGCCATTAAAATCAAGCATCAATCAAACTGGTTAAGTTGTTCATGTTATGGTGTATACATTTTATTGTATGTTTCTTCTTATTTCATTAGCAATTTGTCAATTGTAAATTACCATAGTGTTGTGAGATGTGTAATTATGGTTTTAAATACTTATATTTGATGATTGACTACTGTTATCATCAGTGAAGAGCTACTTTCAGTCTTCTATCAAAAAGAGTAAAGTTTGTAAATATAACGGGTGTAGGTGCTAATAAAAAGAATGTACACAAATGTTGAATTTATACTTACTGCAGCGAAGTGTTTGAATACGACATTCAGATGTGATTGGCTGCGTGACGTCAGTATATCTATATATACATCATAATCATGAGACTTTCGTGAGTGCGCCTAGAAATATAAATGTCACTTTCATTGATTGATACAATCTCTGTCAAAAGTTTTGGAAATTTGACCAAAATTTTTGTCTTCTGTCTGCAGCTTACCCCATTCCCCCTTAAAAAAAGTTGTTTAATCCACTTTTTATAGCTACCATTTGATCGAAATCAATCGTAAAAAAGGTAAACTACCATCGCTGATGGACCGCAAAGCGCAAAGAAATCAGAAATACATCATTTTTCATAGGTGATTCAACAGGGTGTATGGGTAATCATGCTTAAACTAAACCATACTTAAGCTAGAATGCATCAGGGGGAAGAAATGTAAGAAATCATTTTCTTCGGCATATAAATTATTTGACAAGCAATTTAGAAACGAGGCTTCATAAAATGATTTGCCATAAATATAGAAACCCACTAGGTTTGTTTCTGTGAATAAAACGAATCACCGTCAAATAAGCATACCTCAAACAACTTGTTTGCATCTTTTTGAGCCAATTTATCATCAACCACGTCGCCCTCGTCTCGGTCACACTAAAAGAATGGAAAGCGATATTTGAAATTTTATGATAGGAAGAGGAATCTTATCTTTATCATGCATATGCACCCACCAACTAAGGTGTGACAAATATTGCATCAAATGCTATTAAAGCAATACGTTAGAGGAAGAATTTCTCTAAAACATTGGCAATGCCGTTCAAAAGCACGTACCTTCAAAACTCTATTAAATAGAATTCGCAGCCAACCAGAAGTAACTGATTCAAGATCATCTTGAACATCCCTTCCAAAAACTAAATCAATAAAAGTTATCAATAAATGCAACTAGGAAATTAAGTATATTTGTCATTTCACTCAAGCAGCAACTCTAAAGTTCATTAATCAACTACGCTATCTATCACCTGCAGCCAAAAGGGATCCTTGCACCACTTTTGTCACATTCCGACATGGGCTCCTGTCTGAAGGATTTCTTTTGAATTTTTCCCTGATGTTTTTGTGTAGTGGTCTTTTAGTTTCCCTCTCTTTTTCCCCACAACCTGAAGCCTTATACATTGAACATTATTGGAAGAGTTTCTTATAGTAGAATTCTCTCCAATGTTAAGCGCATTTTTTAAGTTATGAAGGATTGAAACAATTCTTTTTTGTCAACAATGATATTAGGTAGACTGTTTGATTGCATGCAAGCAGCTTCTTCTATCTTCTTTCTTCAGCGATGCTCGTTGCTACCTATATACTTTGCATGACCTGTATGATAAAAACAGTGTCAGGAATACTATCAACTTTCTTGCGTACAAAGCTTTGGTACTGCGGATGCTGATATGGAGTGGTACCTTTTAAGTCTCAATCTTAGCAATAATACAGCTCATGAGTATCAAAAGCGTATTGAGCTTTTGGCAATCCTTAGGCTTCGTTCTGCACGAAATGATGATGCATATTTTATATAAATATAGTGAAAACAAAAATAAGCATTTTTCATACTTCCTTGATATGCTCTTTTAATGACATTTATTTCCTACAAGTATGATTGAGAAAAAAGATTAAGATTAGAGATGTTAGGAGAAATGACTGGTTCCATTTACAAATTGTAGGAGAGAATATTATGATGCCAAATGTTAGGATTGTGCGTGGTATATGCAGTTTTTCAGAAGCTTTTGGAATTTGCTGGGAAAATACCTAGTTTGCAATTGATAAAAATAACTGTACATTCGTTTCTTTCTCTCAAAAGAAAGTCGTGCTGTTGTGCTATTATGCAATGCAAATTAATACAATCTAATGACACATATTTGCAATATAGCAAAACCTTTCGTCTTGGTTAAGTATTTCACCAAAATAGGGCCTTTCGTCTGTCTGCGTTTAAATATAACCGATATTAAGATATAACCGATATAAGATATAACCGTGCTGCATTCTAATGCAGCGATTTGTGTTTAGTATCATAAAAATATCTTGAAAAGCATTAAAGGAACTTACATCGTTTCCTCTCGTGCAGAGAATCTCAGTTATTGTGTCATTTTGTTCTTCTGAATTTTCGTCTTCTTCCCCAGCTTGCTTCTTTGCCTGCAATAAAGTATCTTAACTTGTCAACGTTGATAACATGTGTGTGCAATTGATGTCACTCGCTAATCAAATACTAGTACGTTCTTAGATAGTTGGTGGAAGTAGCTAGAAGTTAAGTGTGGTTCTTCACTTCAGTGGTGTCTTTTGGCCGCAACACCAATGAAAATCGGTCCAATATTATTCTTGCCCTGCTGAAGATCAACATACACGGGAGTCATTTTTGGCAGGTATAGAAAGCAATCAATTCATGACTTTTATATCTACGTTCAGTGGGATAGATAATAAAGCTGAGATGGCTATAGACTTGAAGGAAGTTGTTTTTAACAATCTCTACTTGTTTAACGTAATTGTAAAATTGCAAATGCATATTTTGAATCTCAGCTAACAGAGAAGAGAGCATGCTTTAGGTTTCATTATGCAAAAACTCTACTCTACTATCTTTCTGCTGAATTCGCCTTCGTCATTAAAATTGTTGTAAACTTACACTCCAAACTTCAAATATTCCAGATGAATCATAAACCTCTGGTGCTAACATTAATCCAAGGATAAAATCTTCCATTTCAGGACCAGTAAGGTAGCGCAAATCATCTACAAGATCCTAAAAATAATTCAAAAGTTATTCAAACTGTTTCGGAGAACCGAATTCATGTAAGCATCTTAAAAATTGAACTGAATTTATCAAACTGATAATCCTATTTATCAAACCTAAGATTGGCATAAAATGCGCCAAAGTAAAAGGAGATGATGGTGTAAAAATAGTTTTTATGGATAACAAGGGACAGCAGGTCTTCGCAAAATTAAAAGAAGATTGGTTTTTAATGTACATGGTAATTTGGGAAGTAAAATAGCAAAAAGGTGCAAGATTGTATAAAATTGTGTTGGTAAGAAGCACCTGGGTCGTGATGGTAACACCAGTAAGACTGTTCGTTGCTCAATTTATCAAATAATCATCATTAATTTTTTTGATCACTCACTGATTACTTGAATCACTTTTTATATAATCATTCATTAATCACTCTATCATTTGATCAATCATCTATTTATATATTTTCTCTTTTATCTACTTGTCCATTTATGAACGAATTCATTCATTCAACCTTCCTCTCCTGTAATAGTCCATTATTACCAAAGTTACAATTTCCCTTTTGTCAAAGAAAACAAGAAAAACTTGATGCAAATATAGAAACTCGACTGAAATAACAATTTCTAATGAAGACTATAATACCGACGGCCGACAAACGCTGATTGCAAATGGCAGAAAAAATAATATAAAAAAGCAACGCACTCTTCTATATCTTCTGAAAAACTCCCTCACAATCAACTGCCTTTGAGCGTTATTTCTTGATATTATGAACTTTATTATTCCCTCGATGTTACGATCTGCAATTAAAAAAAGACATATGCTATCACGACAAAAATGAGTAAAGAATTTATGCCTTCTAAACTTTACCTTATTAACTTTTACCTTTTTACCTTTTTTTATTAGTTGAAACGCTATTCTTTTAGCTTGTGACAATTCTAAGTTAAAGAGTAGCGGTTTGGGTAAAATCAAAGGACCATGCATATTGAAGAAGGTTGGTCGATATTACTGACTCTAGTCGAAAAAAAACAACCATTTAAAGCTAATGCCAAATTTGCTTGTTCATATTTATCGTCGACTGTCTTAGATCTAACGAGTTAACCATGCAGCTTAAAAGATAACATGCAAATCTACCATAAACATACATAGAATAGAAACTTAGTTTTGTGATGTTGATTCTCGTTTTCTAGCGTGAAACTTTCATTTGTCTGAGCAACTTATTGTTCGAAATAGCGGATGTCGACATTTATAACGAAGAAAATAACATTGTAAAAAATTCTTAACAATTTGATCAGCAATTTGAAGTCTGATCCGGCAAGATTAGAAACACGACTAAAAAATTCGCAATCCTGATACATTTTGCGTCCAATTCCAAAAAGAGAATTGGTGTATTTATTTCTCTCCTTCACTTACTTTTTTGTAGAAGTGCTCTTCCAACCGTCTGTGCATCTTTAAGGGCGTTAAAATCTTCCATTGGAATCCCTTTGATTGTTCCACGATAATACTGAAAACAAATAAATTAGTTAGTATTGGTTCAATATGATTCAAACTGGTGAGTTTCAAATGATGCATACCTAGTATTATGATGCTGCTAACAATGACAACATTAGAAACCACGACATACTTGATCTAATTTGCATAAATATTTCGGGTTTATTAGAAAGGTAAAATGCTGGATTTTGTTAAACTAGCTGCCTTGTTGATACGAAATTTTGACATTTTAAAAAAGTGTGAAACTTTGAATTCATTCCGATAAAAAGTTGTTGATTAGTTTTGCAATGTCATCAACCATTCTCTGTCCCAATGCTCCCCATCCTTCCCCTAGCAATCATTACCTTTTTAGGCGGAAAATAAAATTGTAAAAATATTTACCTTCTTTCTTCTGCCTTTGATAAATGGTACGACTTTCTCGAAGAAGTTACTGTCTCTTCTTCCAAGAAAAGAAGGATCTTGTACAGGGGCAGGTAAAGCTGCCTGAACACTTCCCCGACGATTTGACCCAGAGGCCGATCCACTTTCATTTTCACTGCCATCTTCGTCTGTTTTAAACTTAACACGATTCTCTTGCTTATTCATCCCCCTTGCAGCAGTTGAAAAAGACACTGAAGCTAGAGCTGACCGCTTTTTGCCATCTTCCCCATCACCTGCAGCATCTTTGAAATCTAGGTTCTTTAAATTATTTCTTAGCTCTTCTTGAGCCTCTTTTCCACCTCCTTCTCCATCAGAGTTTTCATTCCCAGGGTCCCTTTCTTTTGGCTCCTCGATTTCTTCCTCCTCTTCATAATCAAGTTCAAGCTCAACGACCGATTCCTCTTCCAGCTTAGCAATTCTCTAGAATATTTGAAAGGAAACCAAATAAAAATCTATTTTTTTCGAAAGACCTTATCATTTCTTGCTCATTTTGGACCTTTTTCTGCTGCTTTTGCTCAACATTAGAATTGAAAAGAATAGTAGGGAGATTGTGGTTGGTAGAAATCAATAAATGTGATTAACATTCTATAAAAGTACGAGTAAGGATAGACAATTGGTTTGAAAAATGGTCAGACATGTGCAAGGTCAAGGCAATGGATAAATTTGTAGGCAGATACGTGGACGGTTGAAAGAAGGGATGTTTTGGAAAACATTACAAATTATGTTTCGAAAAATGCGTGGAAAAAAGGTGTCAAGATTAATGCTCAGATGCTTCGTATGCAATGCAACTACCTCAAATTTTGAAAAGGAAGCCTTGAGTTTATCGAGACGCTTAATTGCAGCCATGCACTAAATAGAACCAAAATTTACATACCTCTCTTCTCACATTGAGAACCTTGACCAATGTGCTTGAAACTTGGATTTTTCTTAGAATGATTGTAATAGCGTCATTGAGTGAAAGCCTCTTGTTGAATGACACAAGCTCTGATGGAACAACCAGTTTTGGTAACTTAGCCTGTAATTTGAACAAAACGAAATGCAGCATAAACATAAGACTTCTACAAAAAATGATGAAGCAAGAAGGAAGATGTTCTTGTAAATAGTAATTTTGCTCGAATTAGGGTTGGTGGAAAGAGGGTGCAGGAAAATATCAAGGGGCAAACTAACTAGGTATTAGACAGATCTTACTGTTATACATGGAAGTCTCACAAGCTTAATTTTAGAGCCATTCTTAAGCAAACTTCCTTGGACTACAAACTGCAGCAGTAGTAGTTTCATAATTTTTCCCAGGTGCAGTAGTTGGTTTCTCGCGAACAGGTTTCTTAGAAATAAAAATGCGTTTAGGGAGAAGAATGGCAAAGATGATATTATTCGTTTCTGTTTCAGACTACCCATGAAATAAATTTTTGAGGTCTTTGATCAGCAAGGCAAGATACGCTATGACATGAGGATAGACCTTTCTAAGTTCAAAGTATCTGAGGAAATTTACCATCGATTGTTTTGCAATAATCTATCTGTTTAACTACATGATAAACCTCACCTGATCAATACATATTTACACTGCGTCATACCAACCCTATAACAAACATATATTTCATCTTTCTACAATAGATCAATACTTAACTAGCTTTTTAAGCTAGTTTGCAAGTCTCCTTGAATAATGAGATTGATAAAAGGATATTAAAACTTACAACCAGCTGTCTTCTGATTTCACCTGGCAGTTGTCCTGTTAAGGATTGAAAGTTATGCTACATTGGTAGGGTAAACTAATTTAGCGATAAATAGTAAGACCATGCAAATGAGCTTCAAGAGAAAATTTATCATGAGAAGTTAATAACAAAGATTCTCCAATTTAGTAATGTTGAATCAAGATTATATATGTCATAAAAAGTTTTGACATAAGTTTTATTATAAGTTGACCAATATTTCCCAGATGACCTTAACCGAAGTATAATTTTGACTAAGGTCACCGTCACTTTGACTACTAAGTCCATTTCAAGTTCTTTGCAGCACAGCTCCATTTTATGAGTTATATTTGAATCATTAATTGTAATTCGGTATATATTCAATATCAGTAGGGGTCATGAAATGTTGCTCCTCCTGGTACCGTCTATCTAGTGTAGTATAGTAGTTCGTAAATACTACGCTAGGTTACATGTTACTGTAAGTCTTTGGATTGATTAGAAAAACAAAAATATGTCTTTATGTCTTGGTAGCTACTACCAAGTAGATACCATATTTTAATTTAATCTTCAATTGGCTTCAATCATGCATGAAACTTAGCATCAGGTGCTCTAGATATCTGCTGGATTTGCTATATTTTCTGTGTACATACCTGCTATTAATCTTAATACTAATCCACGCTCAGTCGAATGACAAGTATTCTTGATGTAATCGAAGAGCTCCATGTCATATCTCAATTTAAATAGTTCTTTTATCATCTTGTAGTCTCGCTAGAATTTCAAAGAAATGATTGGAACTTGGTATGCAGATTTGAAAGCGATACATATGAGACAAAATAGACAGGATAAGGATGTGTAACATTCGAGATATACTGCTGCAGAATTATATATGAACTCACGTTAGTGATTGGAAAATAGGAAGAGAAAAGGGAATTCTCGAATAATGAACTTGCTAATCTTGATATTTGGTCAGTAGTTATACAGCAGACAGCGGATTTCAATAGCAGCCAAGGGTAAAGAAAAGGCAGTCAGTACCGTCAAATGATTTAATGTAAAGAGGAAGTGCAGCTTTATATCATAGACATTGATCATCGTCTTTTTTTTAATTTCATGATGGTAAATAACTGGTAGCTGCAACATTGAGTTCAAAGAAAAGAAATTGATTGTATGGTCCCTACAAACAGACAACATCTTTATCGATTGTGATGATAACTTTGACTTACATCTTGCCTGCTGATTATTATCCTTGATAGCGTCTTATCGTCATCTAGGCCACCATAATGAGTGGCATGCAGTTTTTCAACGAAGTATCCAGGAGGGTTTTGTATATATTGTACTGAAATGGAAGACGATGAGTTTGAAACAGCAGAACTTTTAAAAAAGCAAAAAACATGGTTCGATTGAAACTTTCTATTCGAAATTTTCTCTCTTTTATGGAATTTTGATGGAGTTAATTTTGCGTCAAAAAGCTTGCCATTTCTGTTGCATTATGTTTTGTGTGAATATGTCCTATTTTCATTCACGGTTTGAAAATGTAAGGAAATTTGTTAATTTCAATAATTCTATTCCAACCCAATGAAAACTAATGCAAGTTTGGAGTAAAGTTTATTTTGAAAATGAATGCTATTAGAAATCGTATCTGCATATCTACCATCTGCTATTGACACTTCTATTTTGAAACTTACCAATTGTCAACAAACATCTCCTCAGATTTCCTGTGAAGTTATTTATTATTTCATTTTCAATGTCATGGTGTTTGATCTAGAAATACAGAGTATAACCTCAATTAGGTCCATTGAAGATAATTCCCGTTATCAATTTTGATCATGAGAAGACTAGGTTGGCAGTAAGGTCAGGATTAATAAGATTGAAGTCAATTACATTGGATAAATGAGTAGCTTGATAGAAATTAAATGGCTGTGTTATCTTTTGCTCTCAGTTTGGGGTATCCAGCTTTGTACAGGTTGCATTGGGTGTTGCATGTCCTGCGTATAAATCATGCATCACGTTCGTGACTATTCGCATAAAATAAGCTATAATAATCCAATTTGTTAAGTCAGAACATTTCGCAAAAATGGTAAGAAACCTCGAGCCTCGATACTAAAAGTTAACATGGTTTATATTCGAAAAAGGTCAGAAGTGCCCCAAGCAATTGCCATGGAAATTAACTTACATACTGATTACACTCAAATGCTTTATTTATAGGAAAAAGTACCTTTCTATATTCTGAAAGAACTTTTCGCAACGTTGGGAAACCAAGCTTTCCAAAAACATCTGTGAACTTTCTGTCCATTTGATCTCCTCCAACTGCCAGTATCTAAGCAAATTATATGTCTTAATTAATGATAGCAGGTGCATGAATTTATGCCGATAAAATCACTGATGAAATGGTTCGAAAATGGCCAGTGACCCTCGCCCCCTCCCTAGGCTTTGACGCCACGGTATACTGATAAGTGCTTTCTGTGACTGACCCTCCTCGGAGTGTGAAAACAGTGGTTAATAACAAAGAGGTGAGCAAATGTATGCTGCCATTTGAAAATATTTTGCGAAATATCCATTAGAAGCAGATTTTACATCAATGAGTACATTTTATGTCAATTAAATTTTAGTAGGCATAACTGGCGTACTTCTTTTTAAACAAGGGATCTCCAGAAAATTTTTGTCTTACCAACGTTGATGTAATTCAATTCGCTATGGCGATAAAACGCAGTTTATATTATAAAATCTATGAAACTTACAGCAATAAGAGCCTTTGCAATCGCATTGGCAGCCTCTCTGTCAGGTTCACCTTCATCTTTTCCTCTTTTTCCCTGAAAAAGACAAGGTATTTATATGGAAGCAAACTTCTGCAATGGAGAAGTGCAATTATCATCAGTCTGGATCTTATAACTCAATCTACCTCAACCAAAACAATGATTGAAAAAATTGAACAAACAATAGGAAATAGTGCTAATACATTTTGTCTTATTTCTTTCGACACTTGTCATAGCCTGAGAAAAATGTCAGTAACCAGACTGTTAAAAGAATAAGGTATACATTTTTTGTTTCACATCTCTAGAGAAGTGGAAGGTAGCATTTGAATTGCGGATTTTTAGGACCTACAGGCATACATTCAATCAAAATCAATCCAGTGACATCATCAATTTTTTTGGCGTTCTAGCTGAAATAGCGTCACATTAGGCATAAGGCTGTTAAATGCAAAATGCAAACGCATTATGAATATATGCACTCATCAAATTTAGTTATGTGCTATGTCAGAGAGGATTTACTTACTAATGACATTTCATATGGATTTTGCGAAATAAATCCAATCTTGTTATGCGGTTTGGATTGATGATATACTTACAACGGCAAGTGTTAGCAACATTCTTTGAAATGAGCCTGTAGTTTCATCTTCAAGATCATCCAAAAGATCTTCAGCATAACCTATAAAGTGTTTGAGAGTAATAGAAGTAATAAAGATAGCTATGTAACTGCTATTACAGCAAATAATGTTGCCATGGGCACAAGCTTCGGTAATTGATTTGCACCTAAGTTCCCAACAAGGCTGCTTATGGCCTGGGTTTAAAGGTTCATACGACAAATCTGCATTAAATATACATTTCCATTGTGAAAACCAACGAGAATGAACTTTTCATTTATTAACTTTTTAGAACTTTGAATCCCTGAAATCACAATAAGTGACAACAACAGTAAGATACTATAAGGACTATGACAAGGCATCAAATAATTATGATCATTTTTATCATAAATCAATTCGTTTTTGTAGTTAATTTTCGGGATCAGGCAGCGATTTCTTAATATGTAGTTTTGTGCTATGACTGACAGCGATATCTTTGATGCAGTCTTCAAGCAACTTCGGTTATTAACTTACGCATGCAATAAAGAACTTTTAAACAAAAGTACTTACGCCGTCTGTAATATGATTTAATTCCTTCAATTTCCTACGGCAGCAAGAAAAATATCATAAATTTCATATCACAGTTATGTTATCTCCTATTCCCAGAGAGATTGGTGAACACGTTAAAAGTTTGTAACCATTCTCATGTGAAAACTTCCTTTCGGCCTCAACGTCATAGAAAAGCTTGAAATAACAATCTTAATGTATTTAGCAATGACATAATAAATATAGAGAGTTTCCAACCTCATTATCTCTTGTACAAAGTATTTCAATAAGGACTTCCGGTTCTTTTTGCAATCCCTGGAGACACAAAAAAGCAATTTTCAAAAAATATTATCTAAAAGACTTAACTGGATATTGAAATAGCTTATCATTATTTGATGATTTGCTGTACTAAAAGCACCCAAAATCAAGATTATGTTTGACAATTGACATAATGATATGATTTTGTGAAATATCTCCTGGAAAAAATAGAGAAACATTTAATACTTGATATGAATATTTACCTCCTGTTTACACGCAAATACGAAGATGAGCAATCCCAAACATACTCTACACAAGAATTACAGCTTAAGAAAGACAGTCTGAAGCACATGAAAATGCATATCTAATACTATAATTCATCCTTTCTGCCAAGCATATTAAAGTTTGATATAGCATAGCATGCTTATCTATTTGCAGTCAGTTAGTGGTAGTTCTAAAAGGTTGATGTTGCAAAGATGATTGGGGTTCGATTTTAGCTTGGAATGGTCCACTGGATAAGGTACTTACGTGCCAAGTCATTTAGCTCTACACCAATTTTAATGCCCGTGTTAGATGGAAAGCCACTAGCAAATATAACAGGATTATAAATGAATTTTACTTGCCTTCATAGAGTCGTGTAAGCACATTGCATCGTATTCAGCAGGAGGAAGCATCATATACGATACAACACTAGCAATATCTGCTGGCAGTAGCTTCCTGACTTGTGTCATCAAACTCTGTAAAAAGTAGTAGTTCAAAGTGAATAACTATTGCGCTCTAAGGAATACAAGCAGCTATAATCGAATTGACATTGGACTGTATACACCAGATGGTTTGGTTTGGTAAAGACAGCTGAAGATGTTTTGTCTAATCGAATTGACATTGGACTGTATACACCAGATGGTTTGATTTGGTAAAGACAGCTCAAGATGTTTTGTCTAATGGTTATCAAGTCCTGCTGCTTGCTCCCTCGCTTGTATCTCTTTAACTGTCTGCAGTGACAATTTTATTTTAACTGTATATACAGATGCAATTTATATATATCTCGTGGGATTTTATGGCCAATATTCTACGAAAATTTGCTGACGAAAATCAGATATGATTATAATTGAATTTAACGACAATTGGATTAAATGATAATTGAATATAATAAAACTATATAACAGTATATGATGATAGAAATAAGCATTACTTCTTTACCTCCAGGTATTCTTGACGATATAGCTTTCTTATCCACCTTCTGTTTGTATTGTTATGGCCAATTATTGTGTCCACAACGAGTTCAAGATCTGGGCCTACAAATAAGATAACAAATCACTATCGTGTAAAATGCAAGCATTTGTACAATTTGGTTCAAACACTTGCTATAACTGCAAAAGGCCTGCCATATGACTATGCTCGATAGTCCGTATGTTCTTTCGATATATCTGGTATAGTTAACAGAGGCTTAATCAATGAAAAATTCTTTACGCTGTGCTTGAATATGATTTTGTATATTTTATATGATTTTGAATATCATTAATTTTTAACTTCTGATCACAACTTTCAATCACAACTATAATGTTTTAAGGTTCGATCGAATCACGTAGGGAAGGAAAGGTGATGGAAAAAGCAGCACAAACCACTCGGTACATGGCCCGCTACACTGAATGATAAATCCAGTGCGTTTAAAGCATAGGCCAATGCATAAGCTCATCTACACTTACAAATGCACAAGCAAGCACAAAATCGACACCATCATGTACTGTCATGGATACTGACCGGTGAAAATCTTATCAAGGGCTAGATAGCTACGGATCTGTTCCGCTATTATTTGCTCATATTATGGAACTGTATTTATTTTAGAGTCAAAAAGCACTGTCAAATGCATACCAGTCCACAGATCGTAACATAGAGGCTGTATACCAGCCTACTGATAGCTACAGATAGTAAAATTCACCTCAAAATTAAACACCAATAAGTAAATGTAAAAACTAGAACAACAGATCTTATACCTTCCTCCTTAACAAGCTCTTCCCTAATTACAAGAGTGTCTTTCTGTAGCCTTGCTTTGGTCACATTTACATCCCCAAAATCTGAAGGGTCCATCACCATCGGTGGGAGTATTTCCTCAACAGCGGACTCAGGTCGTTTGTACCTCTTCCTTAGACGACCGAATTCATCATAATTTTCACTTGATGACTGGTCATCTTTTGCATCCATCAGAGCATCTGGCGTTTCTGGTTTCTTCAGGTATTGATTTGTCAAAACCATGTCGTCATCTGAGCTGGATTCACTTCCTTCAAAATCACTACTCGATCTTCTGTGCTTTTTCTTGCCACGGAGAACGTACCTTTGACCTGGCTTTCCGTCTCGCAAGATCAATTGCGGGCCTCCTTCGGAGTCGGAATCATCCCAGGAAGAGTCACTGCTGGGTTCAGCATCTCGAACAATCTTCAGAATTCGTGAAGGCGGAATGAAGTTTTTGCTATTAATGGACGATCTAGGTCGGATTAATACCGGAGTTTTGCTTCGTCGTGCCTAGCACAAAAAGAAAATATTTGCAAGCAATTGCACTGAATATGAAATGGAAAAACAGCTATTCGTGGAAAATAAATGAGTCAGCAAAGAAGAACAAGAATACTTCCGCATGGAAAAGAAACTAAAACATTCGAGACTTGCATCTAATTACTTCAATAGCATATGAAGAAAAAGAGAGCAATACACTTAATGAATTTGAGCAAAACGAAAATACATTTTATAAGAAAAACCCAACTTCCTGTTAATTGGGTCTTTCAATAGTTACCTCTGCATCTTCATCTTCACTAAGTTCCATTGTGTCATCTGGTTCCGGTGTAGGCTCTTTTTTGGGCGGATCTGGCGGTGAAGCAGAATGCGGAATCGAAGGGTCGTTTGGTGTGTCTCCCTAGAATCAACAATTTTCAATTTGCAAATGACCTCTCTTGTATACGTGGCAATGGCAAATTTCCTCACAAAATTCTAAAGGTGTAGGTGATTTAAGATAGTGCACGATCAAAATACATTTGTTAAAGAACTTTCTAGTATAATATTCTTGGGTGGTTTTCATCTTTTCCTTTCTCTTGATGTTGACAAGAAGTTGCCTATTCTTGCCAACTACCAACAAATAATCACTAATCATGCCCCCTTCTGGGGAGAAGATAGCTTCTTGCTGATTTTACTTCTGAAATGAAGCATCATATGTAGAATTGATTAATTTATCGCAATAAAATTCAAATATAAACCATACCTCTTCCTCGATTTCTTCTTCACTGCTTGAACTCTCTGGCTCAGGCTCTGGGGTCTGGAAAAGAAAATTAATCTCACTTATTATTTTAGATTCAATATACTATGAAAAGCTCAAACATAACACTTCCAGTTAGAAAACTCCTTGTCCAATACCAACAAATGGCTCCTTCATACAGTTTCTTAGCTCTTTCCTGGTTTCATGCCACCAAAGTTGTACACTCATCTTTGCTTGTACATTCACCGTTGCCATCTCATCTTTGCGCAACTCTTTATATTGAATTTTTTTATTGTTTTTTATGCGTTTTGAGGGGTTTTCAGGGACGTAGCCAGGGTAGGGGGCCATGTGATCCAACTTCCCCTCCCTTTTGAAAGAGGAGAATATAATATCCGTTACTATACCAACAGTTAAGAGCACTAAAAACAGATACAATAGTTAAAAAACGTATTCATCGCCACTGCACCGTTCCCAAAACCACTTCATTCAGTTGATTACAGTCTTAACCAATGTATTCGTTCGGTCGGTAGAAATAGAATTTTTTTAACCTCAACCTACCAATATTTGCTACCCCCATGAAAAATCCTGGCTACTGCTGATTTATGCTTCTAAAAATATAAATGATATTCACACCTTGATTTTCCTTGGACTTTTCTTAACTCTTCTTCCAAGAATAACATTTCGATAATATAGATGTCTTTTCCAATGATCATTCTATATGCAGAAAATAATATTGATGGTTATGGATGAAAAGAATGATAAGAATTTATAACGTATGGAACCATTTTATTGTTTGTTGAAACATCTGCACAGTTTTCAGTAATAAACTAGCACTTGGTGCATCAAACTCAGCAAACTTTAGCGAATACATTTTTATTGCTGCTGCAAAAACATGAAAATTTGGATTTGCCAACAGGCATTGGCTCCATGGACGTAGAAAACATATTAAAAGAGGGGGGCACAAGTTTTGAGAAGTGTCAGGATGGCGGTGAATGAGTGGGAGATTCGTTAATGTGACTGCTTTACTAATTTTAGCAACAGAATTTGAAGGCACATGGTTGGCAAAAAAAGGCAACACTGTAAGCCTCAAAGGGGCATTCTACCCAAATTTTTCAAAAGTGGAGGGGGCACGTGCCCCCTGTGCCCCACGGCTCCTCCGTCTATGATTAATTCTGCTCTCTCATTTTGTGATTAAGGCTTCTAAATGATTTGCTATAGCAAAATACGGATAAAATAATGAAGTAAGTTATGTTTACCTGGGCAGATAAGCTGTAATCTGATCTTCTTGTAGTTGGTTGTACCCACTAAAAGACAAACCATTTGGATAAGAGATTTTCATGCCTTATTTCTTTCATTCATTTCATTTCATTCTGGCTTTTACTCTGGTAAATATGATTGAATGATAAATTGTAAAAATTGAAATAGTTGAAAGTAAATTGACTGTTAGAAATTGTTTGATAAATAATTGTTCAATAAATAAATAAATAAATAAGGAACTTAATGGCTAAAGATTGAATAAATAAAGAAATGAAAGGGGTGATAAAATAAATGGGAAGATCAATAATCAATTATAAGGAAGAAAGAATTTGCAAAAATATAAGCAAATCACTGTGTGAATGAGTGATTAGCATAAGTTAGTGTTATAGTACCATTTATTGTCAAAGTTTTCCCCTTAGCCCCTTACTGTCATTTTATTTACCTTATTTCTCTGTGGAGGCGATAGCTCTCTTCTTCCAGGTGTAGACATTGCATTACTTCGAGCAGTTGTTATTGGTGTCTTTATATTGCTTTGTGGTCGAGACTTGGTTCCACTGAAGGCTGAACCAGTTGGACGAACATACACATCAATACGACGTCTCTCAGTTTTCGCAGATTTCGTATGCCTTTCAACTGTCATTTTCGGTGCTTTTTCTGGAGGTGGATTATACTTTGCTGCCTGCTCTAGTCTTCTTGCTGAGCGTGGACTCAAGGCCCTATATGTTTGTGAAATAAGAATCAAAATCTTAATCAGTCATTGGTATCTTCTTTAATACATGAAATCTCGTAGCATACAATTCAAGTAACTAGACCCAGATGGCTCTAAACCGTATACAGAAAAACCTAATCAAGGCATTCTACTTCATTAAACATTCGCATTCTCATCTAATGAAAAACACTAATCTATGAGTAAGTATGGCATACGATTGGCAATATAGTCTAGCAAAGATTGGTTGAACAAATATTATTTGATGCAAAAACATTAAAAGCAGTGTTACACAAGCTTTCTCGTGTACTTACGGATATTTTGGGAAAGAAGCATTTTGACCTTGTAATGTCTTCAACTGCAAATAAATATATTATCATTGAGACTTTTTGATTGATGCAGGTTGCATTAATGCTCAATATATATATAAAGATATAAAGATGTAAATATATCTGAATATTTATTAAACTTAAAGTGTCCGCAAAAATATCGGTGCGTGGTCATGAAGAGTTGTGTAAAAAAGGTCATAAGTTTATATGATCATAGGTAGACTACATTGTTTTTGTGCTATTTCAATATTTACCTAGACATTTTTTTCTATTGATTAATGATTTTGAAACCACAAATAGATAGATAAACTTATCATGGCTATTCTCCGTTAACTGCAGGGCTGTTTTAAGAAGCAATAGCTGGGGCAAGATCAATTCTTGATCTAAACAGGCAATAAGCCCGTAATATGTAAATGTAGAAACAGCGAAATTTATGAAGAGCTGATGGAGCATGCCTCAGTTAATTAGTTAAAATAAGTCTTGGATTAATGAATGTTGTCTATGATGCTTTGAAAAGACTCTTCGACTAACGCAATATATTGGATCTTATTGATGCCTTAAGATGAGACCAGTAAGGCAAGCAAACCCTTATTGTGACCCAAACCAAATCAAACCAAAACAAATTTGTACAGATTTATCAGGTATGATATTGCGCTTTTCACTAGATTTATCTGCTGCTGACAAAAAAAGAATAGTACTATGTAGGTAATTACTGGCAAAGGAGATTCAAAGCGGCTGCCTTGTATATAGTGACTATATTGATGATAAGAAACGATATAGTGCAGCATGAGCACAAATAGCGGCAAATGATTATCAAGTAATTTTTTCCGAAATTTCCCATCACTTTAACAGGCCCTTTTAGGTAAATTATCTCAAATTCACTGGATGGCTTATGTTATCACTCTATTTACTCAGCTCATTGATGTAAACAACAAATGAGGCACCTTTTATTTGGTAGCAAGTTTCACCCAGATAAAACGACATTATATTCTGAATCTATAACATTTAAAATTCCAAACTGTGTCATATTGTTAACATTTTTAGCGAATAGAATTGCAAATGGCTTGCGTAATCAAAATTTTCCTTAGTTACTAGAGGCGGCTAACAGATCCATACTCACTCGATATGTATGCAGTTGATAGTCATGATCCTTCCAACGCCTATCAAGAAGTATGCTACTTGGAACAAATTTCGGAGCAGATTTTTGCCTTAGAGATGACATTTTGTGTAGTGTGCTTACGAAGTGATGCTCATGTTTCTTCCCTCTACAAATGTACAATGTTCTTGTCTCGATAGTATTGTCTAAAACTGAAGAGCTTTAGAAGTATGTTTAAAATGCTCCAAAACACAACCAGAGTTTTGTTGCTATGGAATTAACCACGAACGACAGGTTACGTATAATTCAGTGCCTGTATTTACTGTTTAAGCTCCTATCATCATTTAGCCAACCATATTCGCAGATAGTATGGTGGTCGGATTCAGCACCCAGATTATACAACTGGTTGTTAAATATTGATGAAGTACTGTTGTGCAAGCATGTCCTACATTCTGCTCATTTTACAATCTCGTTTCTGTTACAAAAAAAATCAAACAGACTTTTTATATAAGCACAATGCCTAGCCAGAATGCTATTTGCTACGAAATTCATATCAAATTTTCCAGTATATTACCACTTTCTGAGATCAGCAATATTCTGCAATAATGCAATATTTCACGATCCATAACTGCCTTATTTCGACTCACGGTTAAATAATTAAAGAGCATGATTCATTTATGAGGTTCTGCTATGGAAGATGCTATTTTGGTAATTTTTCAGCACTGAAACTTCTGCTTGATATTTACAATGCCTTTTTGCTGCCCTGGATGATAAACAAACTCTAAAAATAAAACAAACAACAAAATTTAGACAGAGTCAAAAGAAGGAAGTTGATAATAATAAATTTTAGTCATGCAATTCCTAAAACATATCATCCGCAAGAGATCAAAGCTGCTATTGTTGCGATTCTATTTCAGCGATTATTATCAAAAACGAGTTGAAATCTTGTAGGTAGTCTATTTATTCCTAGCAATCTTGAAAATCTCAGTGTTTTTCGTTCTTTCTACTATTTTTTATTTTTATTCTATTTTTTGTTTTTCTTTTTTTTCGCTAGATGTTTGTTGTTATCTTACTGTTGTTGTTGTTATTCAAACTTAAAATGTATGTAACACGTCAATTTGGACACATGGCCCGATAGCTGCCTTAAGTTCTTACCATGTGTCCATCAGCTTAAAATTTCAATATTTCTTAGTAATTAAAAATGTATAATTGTAATTGATAATATTTTGCTGAAAAAATATTTTGAAGTTTACTCTCCTTTTTAGCAAACGTGATAAGGTCTCTTAGGTTTCTAGTGGTAATGATGCATAGTGTATTTACCATTCACTTTGTTAAACAATTTGATTTACAGATAAGAACACATCAGAATGCTAGTTGCTTAGTTGCATACTGTTTACGGCATAACGATTTTTGAAAAATCGGCCTTTTAGTATCACTTTTACAAGACGTTTGATAAATCAGTGGAGAAAAAGGAAACAGTCAAGCTCTAGGCAATGTCATCTTGCTGCAAAATTTTTTTTTATTTTCAGCGGGTCAAAGATGGATTTATGGTTTCTGTGAGATCCTAGAAGATTCTTTGCTGTTTCTATTCCGAATAAACTTTTATCTTCATGTTTACTGTAGAACTAAATAAAGTAAGAACACGATTAGGTGGCAAGGGTCGATAAATGTACCTTTTTCGGTCCTTATTCCTCTTTGGTAACACATCATTTAAAATGATGTAACTCTCTAGCCATCATCCAGTAGCAAGGTTAGGTCATCTCTCTAACTATTTTATCTAGTGTTTTCTCATTATCTCATGATAGCATAAATATGGATCAATAATTTGCAAAGGGTTTCCTCAATGTCATAGAGAAATATAGAGCTATGATGTGGTGCAGTGGAGTAAAATATAGGGACCGATTATGATGTTTGCGGAGAAATTCAGCGCCAGAAATCGGCTTCTTTGCATAATAATGTCGAGTTAACTTTTAAAAAGGCTCTAAATGAAGAAAATAAGAAAGGAAATAGGGAGGAGTTCATGCGATCGCTATCATAAATGTCGACAGTACATCTTACGTTCATATTCTATTGATCCGTTTCTAAATGTTTTATTTGTTATGCCTAGGTAGTTTTGTTCCTTAGCAATAACTTTTTCTCATTTCTTCAGAATGCCTTATCCACAAAATTCATTGACAAAAAGAGAGAAAGAATACTGCCTATAGTATCTTATTGTTACAGAATATCCCTGCGACCCATAATCCTATAATATGAATTCATATTGGTGTGCCTAATGCAATCAATTTCATTTCTTATCTACTAAATAAAAATGATTTGCGAGTTATGGAATGTTCAAAATGAAAAAAAAAACAATTGTTACATACATATCCTCAAATTTACGAGAAGAGTATATCTGCAACATTACATGGATGTCTTTTTCATCCATTCCTCGTACATGTAGTCCTAATTTAAGAGATAACTTTGCTCCTTTGATAGTAAAGAAGAATTGTTACTTGGCTTCATACTCTGTCACAGATACTCAATGAAACTAAACCACCAACAAACTTTTGCAAAAACCTTAAACTAGTAATTGAATATCACTACAAAATTATAATATCATGTTTATGTAGAAGAAGAGAGTACTCTCGCCTCCCATCGACAATTAATATGACTGGGCCTAACTTTATAGAATGAAATTGCGATGTGTGTGCTTACATGCATCCTTCCTAAAAAAATCTTTCTTCAACAATAGCAATTGTCATCTAAACGTGCATTGGGAATTCACAAGGGCGAAGAAATCAAAAGCAAAGACAATAGATCAATCTATATCTATAATGGAAGGCAGCTGTCTTGGGAGTTTCAAGGATGATCGTTGCAAATTTAATGGTCTCTAAAGATGTTCCTGAATTAGAATCAGAAAGTCGTAATTAGTAGTTAGAAGCAGTTAGTAATAACTAAGATTTCTCTTGCGAGCCTGATTCAAGAACCAGGCATCTTAATCCTTCCAGTGAAATGCAACTAAAAAAGACGGTTATGGATTACTTATAAGCTCTTCCTTTATCAAACTGACTTCAAAAAAGAATTTAACTTTGCTTGAAACCTTAAACATTCCAGAGCAGTGGTGCTATGGTCTTCGTGAAAAATTTCATCATTTCCAAAATTCTTACATCAATGTAGTCTCTACTCTATTACCGTCTTCTCGCAATAAAGGTTGTCTATTTGTCTAGTAAAAGCGTTGGCAGATATTTCAGAACCAGAGCCATGGAAAATTATACCAACAGGTCAAGAAAAAGATAAAAAATTATGTCAGTATTTTTGGCCTTTATCTTGGATATTGCATGCAGCCTATCATTCACAGCTTAGACCTCTAAACTGAAATTTTTTGAGACGCTGAAACTCAATGCAGTATATTGTAAATAGAATAGCAACCAGTGCATCTTTCACCTTTATTTATGTTTGCCACTCATTCTATTAAATTGTTTGTTGACCCTCGCTTGAATCATTCCATTCTTCGTTCATGATAATGATATATTGCTATTCATAATGAATTACCCCAATTTTCCGAGTTTTCCTCTTTTTAATTTAGCTTCTGTCTATGCCTTTCAGTTTACTATTCCCTATAAGGTGGTTTACAATAAAAATACGCTAAATTCTATTACATTCAAATGTATATATACATTTATACTAACCATAAGGGGATTCGGGGTTCGATTCCCAGGTAGAGAATCTTTATTTATAATTGGGTAGCACCCTTATGGTTAGTATTTATACTCCATGTCAGCCATTGCCTATTTGAATTTATATATATATTTATATATTTATATATTTATATGAATATACGAATCTATATACAAATCAATATGTATTATAAAGGCAAATTTGTTGTTTTTCTACTAGTATACAGGTCTTTTTTCAACTGTTCAATATATATATATATAATTTATTAAATTAAAAAGGCAATGGCTGACATGGAGTAAATATACTAAACATAAGTTTACCCAATTGTAATTTTTAGTATTTTTTTAATCTCGACCGTAGGTGTCACACGACCAATCCACTGCGCCAAACAGGTGCAATGTAACAGTCGTGAAACTCCGATGTAGTTTGACGCAGTTCGATCACCCAGGGAAAATCATTTTTTTCATGTTTCGGCTTAATGCCTTCGTCATTATAGATATTTGTTGATTTGCATTGTATTGCTCTGCAAGGAGAAATATAGCACACAAGAATGTTACACCAAGAAGAACAAAAGAGGCTAAGAGCTCATATTATTTCTCAAATGAAGTGCTAGATTATAACAGAAATAAGTGTCATTATGTATTCTCTTGTGGATTAAGGCATTCAAGCTTTTCAAAATTTTTACGCAAATGGGCATTTTTCCCCAACTTTAATTTGTGTATATGTGAGCTGATAGTTGCTTTTCGTTGCTCTTGCAATCGATGCGTCTGCAATCAACACTTTGTTGGAAGCAGTGGTTACTTTAACTTGGAACGGCTTTGTTTCCATCTTGCTGTCGTATTTCACAAAAACACAAGCACATTTGTTTTTATCAATGTCGAACTTCCCTGTTTCTTCATTCGATACCATTGTCGTCTGTGACTCCGACTCTGTCTTTGTTTGTGTTACAGATATACCGGCTTGCAGTGCAAACGAAGCGCTTCCAACTATAAGTAGAAATTAACGGTTTGAGAGTTAAAAGAAATATTTAAAGACCTAGTGTGTCGATCTGAAAAAGTTTCTGCAAAATCTAATTTCTTCCATTATCTATATTGAAAGACAGTTATCTGCAACAATGGTTATAACAATCTTAATTTGTTATAATTAAATTGGATTAACTTTTATTGATAGAATGACATCATTTATCTTGGGTCTATTTGTTCCCCTCGACATTTTGATCTTATGTTTATACTTTCCAAATTTCCAAATTCGTCGTCAAAACTCGAATTCAAAGGAGGTTGCTGACAGCAAATTTACCAAATATTTGATCTACGATTTTTGCTCTATTACAGGCCTGTCGGAACGAAATATATATTAGAGAAGGAGGGTTATGGGAACGTTCTTCTATATAAGACGCCCTTGAGATCACTGGAAAACGCCCCTGCTGCAAAAAATTGCACTAGTCATATGATAAGCGAATGATAATATTTAGATTTCTAATTTACGAGAAACAATACTTTCGTTTTTGACAGCTTAAAAGTTGCACTTTACAGAATTGTTCAGAAAATAAAGGAACGAACAGCCGCAAATTATTGGACTCCGAGCCTGTATTAGCACTGACATTAATTATGATAAAAAAATATGCTTTGGTTTCTACTTGCAATGCAATTAAGAAGTTCCTCTTAAAATGTTTATAGAAGTTTCATCCCAGATCTTTTTTTTACTTCAAATTACTGTTTTTATCAACTGCTGTTGTTAGATCACGTGGTTCAATCAATACTGTTTTGGTACCAGTAGGAATAAGTAGGATCATTATTTTTATATTTTCAATTGTCATATAATAGCACAACCACATTATTTCTACCCGAGAAACAAGCAAGTCCATTCTATTGTTCACATTTGTGTTACACACGATCCTTCTTCAATGTGCACATTACGCGTATATGCATTGTACTCTAGTCCACACGAAATTAATTGTACACCGTAAATTTAGACTTGAAGACTTCCGTTGCCTTCCACGAAATCGAGACAGGATAGATAAGTAATAATTGTGAGCGACTTAAAATTCTTTTAGCTGTTATGAAATACTGTAGGGCTGGAACCAAAAATATCTTGCTGCAGCCTGCAGGGTAAAAAATATGATTTGCATCAGTGGTACGTAGCATCTGGGCACGGTCGTATGCAGCTTCTGGGTAGGAAGTATTGCGCCTCCTGGACCCCCTCGAAGCGAAGCACTTTTGAAGTGTCCACAACAATTTTGTTTCAACAAGTCCCCTGTTGTCTGACACAATATTATCTTCTCTACATGATCAAATTTAAACTCCGTCAAATAGGACAACAACATGATAAAATACATTAATACCTTTAATATTTCCATTCAAATTGAAAGCATTTGCCAGCGTGAACGTGTATTGCTCTGTTTGATCAACTTTGTGTTTTGTCTCGTAAGACATTTTGCCTTGCCCTTTGTCGTTGCACACCATTTTGCATTGCCCGTGTTCAAGAAGGCTTGCTTTGGTGTCGACAATTTCTTTGCCACTGGAGCCACTAATTTCTACAGCTTCAATACTTTTTGGAGCCTGCAATCGAGCGAGAAAATTATTTTATTCATCGTGGGATCTTGAATAGATTCTCTGCTATAGATCCATGAATTAGTTCCCCGATTTTAAGCTAAAAAAGTTTTTATCGTATTTTTATTGAATTAATTACATTTACTTTATTTATTTGCTTAAATTCTGTTACCAAAAACAACAACACAACAATCAGTTAAATATATTAAATAAAAATTGCATGATAAGATATAACTTCATAGTGAGAAATTTTTACTTCAATACCAATGTGAGCTTAAATGAACGTATACGCAAAAAAGAAAGAAGCTATTTGATTCTGATTCTGAGTATTCAAACACAAATATGGCGGTCTTTTAACCAGTCCATGCTTAATCTTGACTCAAGGAAATTCTAATGTCTCATGTCCAATCGCACCGGACCGTAGGCAGCCTGATACGTAGCTGGTTTGTCACCTACTTGCCAAAGGTATAGATGAAGATAAGATCATTGTCACAATTATGAATTTCAACTATGAATGATTACTTTTATTCAGTTAAGTTAGTTTTTCTTACTGATTGTAAGGAAGGAATTACTTCGAAAATAACCAATAAGTGAAACGTACTGCCGTGATATCTTCGATGGTCTTTCAATAACATTACAGGTTCATAAGAGCGCCCTTACCTTAGGCAGAAAGAATTTAAAACTCGTTTCTCTGACTACCAGTTTTGAACTGTCTTTATTTGCAACTTTCACCATTCTTTTATTCAGGCGCGCTTTTGATGGATCCGAGATGAAGAACTGTAGATCATTATTGTAAATTTGGAAACCATTGTCACTGCCACGGTCGAAAGTGAAGAGGTAGTTTTCGAAATCGGGGAGACTTGGGTCGGGCTTCTTGGGGCTGGATTTTGCCACCACTAATCGAAAACCGTTGACCATTTGAGCTGACACGTAGAGGTATCTTTCAACGTCTGGATTGTATATGAAATATTTCTCTTGAGAATTTGGATCGTTATCTACATGCTGCACCTTAAACAAAAACTTTTCTTTGGCATCTTTCTTTGAAGCTTTAACTTCAACTTCATCTCCTTTAGTATTTGATGCATAAATACACACATCTTGCTTTTTATCACATATCAAACCAAAATCTTGAGCATCGGCAAGTGCATCAGGGTGCACTGACAGCACAGAGACGTCTTTGCCTATGGAGCCTTTGAAATCCCAAAGCATACGTTTTTGTCCAATGGCGGATTTCTTCGATTTTTTGACGTCTGTCAATGAAGTTGTTGCTTTCTCTGAAATGCAGAAGGACAGCTTGCTATATTTTGAGCTTTTTTATAGAAACTATGAGAAAGAGCCTGACCTTCTGGAATTAACGTCCAAATTGATTCCAAACCGTAAGTAGATGCATGCCTACGTATATCATTCATTTTGTATTGCAAGTTAAAACAATGGCAGACCGAAGAGGTTTTAGCGTAAAACCTCCCTAAACAAATTTTTAAACCACTTTTTAGTTATTATAAAGTATGAAGTTTCCTTTTCTTTTTCCTATTTAACTTAATCGATATTTCATTGCAATTGGATAGCGTTGATCTTATAGCTTTCCTTTAAAGATTAGAGCTTGATTTAAAGCTAGAAAGCATGAAAATCTTGGAGAAGACAGGTCAAATCCACTGAACATGCACAATGTAGCAATAAAACACGGCAATAATAGGAGGCAAGATCAAAATACTTTTGCCTTCAATACTTTAAAAAGGTTCTCAATATATCTTTGGTAGCAGAGAAATAGAATAATCTATCAGGAAATCAAAGTGTTATGAAACACAAACACAACTTACCTTCGCAAAATTCTCCCATATATGGGATAGCACAATAACATTCTCCGGCGTCAGAGCTTTTTTGTGGTTCACATTTGCCATTGTTCAAGCATTCAGCATCACCATTGCATGGTCCTTTGCCAGCTAAAAGGTAATGTAAATTAATCATGCAAAAATGATCCTGTAGAAAGCTATAAATGGTCTGGCAAGTATATTTGAAAGTCGCTTAAATCTCCTAGGTTTTGTAAATGTATTTACAATCTACATTCACCATCAATGTCACTGCATTGTCATGCAATATTGATGCAATGCAAGCAATTCAATTCAATGCAATTTAATGCAATTTAATGCAATGCAATTTAATGCAATTTAATGCAATTTAATGCAATGCACTTTCATGCAATGCAATTTAATGCAATTTAATGCAATGTACTTGCATGCAATGCAATGCAATGCAATTTAATGCAGTTCAATGCAATTTAATGCAGATCAATGCAATTCAATTCATATCAATGCAATTCAATGCAATATAATAAAATACAATGACTTATAAAATAAGTGTTAATGATGCATACATTTAACATCCAGGGGTTTCTCCGTTAGTTTTGCATTGCTAATCTGTGCTAATGCTGCAAAAAGCGCAAATGCCAGCAGACACCAATGACCTGAAACAAATTAACCTCATTATCATTATGATTTCAATGAGATGGCATTAAAGCTTGGCTTGAAATGGGAAATCTATGAGGCATCGTTTTTGGTGGTTGTAAATTTTTAGTTATCGCCGAGATTATGTCTGGCATTTGAAGCTTACAGTCTCTACCATGTGAGTCCATTTTTAACTATAGGGAATTGATAGTGAATACATTTGCGTGATAAATGATGTGAGAGATGTTATGTCAGAGAAGAATTAGATAAAGAAAATCTGGCCCCGGGTCTGTTTGGATGCCGTCCTCACTTTTACCTAGACAGATCAAAAAGGCTTGTCAAAAATCTGAGAGCCATCATCATAATACTTTTCAGCACAGTCCGGATTTAGCTAAAGAATGCATACTCAATGGAGTGTGTTAATTTTACATGTTGCTTGCGCTTTTCATGTGTGGTTTTGCTATACCAAACAGATATTTATTAGCAAGTTGTCAGGACCGAAAAGCTTTCCCACATCCACAGACTTTTTATCTATTTTTTTTTCTGTCGATGATACACGGTGGCATTATTTTGCTTAGTATACATGACTACAACGCAATGATGGCACCAAAAAGGCAAGAACCGGTACACGAAAGATTACTGATTGTTAAATGCTGGTGGAAGATATTCTTTTGATCTATCGTTGGCTATTGATGTCAAGAATGTAATATTTTGCTCGTTTTGATAACTATGAACGTGCAAATAGGAGAGAAGTGTTGCCAAAAGCATTAGCAATGCCTCTATGTTTAGGTGGGGGGGGGGGGATAAACTACTGTTTGGTACTGCGCTGTGCAGCCCCCCTATCGACAATCAAAAAGCATTGGCATGCAATTGTTGCAGTGCAATGCAATGCAATTCAATGCAATTCAATGCATTTCAAGGCAATTCAAAGATATTAATCATTTGATGCATTTTCGCAAAAATTCTTCGATTTTTCACGACCAAAGTTCATAACCAATTTTTATTTACTTATCTTTAAGATGTGATTCCTGATAAGTAAAAATTATTTTTATGGTGTGTTAGATTTTTCAGGTAAGTCACCATAAGAAACTCTGAAATTTTACCATGAACGCTGTTAGCTAGATTTGAAGCTTTGAAGCTCATTTTTCATTTTGTCCCACGCTACACAACCGCTAGGTTGGTTTGTTATTTTATTCTCATGTTTTTAATGGTTTATCGTCTACATGGGTCTTGCCTTTGTAGTATTGTCGTATAATATTGGGAGAAGTTTGTGATATTCTTCGTAAATGCACAATTTCTAAGGAGCCAAGAATTCTTTTCCCTTCCTTTTCCTTAAAAGAAGTGTTTCAAATAATGAAATACGGGGTTGCATGGCAAGATTAAAAGAGTAAGAAATAGCAAGAGAGCAAGAGTATCTACTCTAGTAATGTTCGAATGGCTTTGAATTCTGCTGGATTTTTCCGTTTTTAATGTTTCAAATTCTTCAAAAGTGATTTTTATGAGAAAGCACCCCAATTTCGTTTCTGGTCCACTGATAGTTTATTGTTATTGATTGCTATTTTCCACTAGTTAAAAGGTTCGCATTACAAATTTGCATAATATAACAAAGAAATCACATTGTGCCCACATGATTTGTTGCAATGCGATAGAATCACAACATAATGCACTACATTAAAAGTAAGGAAATGCATAATTTTTATTTTCCTTGTCACTTTGCAAATGAAAATGCAACCTTTTAATCGCAGCACTGTGTTGCAAATAGATTTCGCACACTAACTAAGTGTTGGTTCTAGCAATTGCAACATTTATGCACGCAATTGATATTGTCCTATAACACTATGTCCTTAAGTGATACAAGCCTTTTCGGAAAAATCGCTTGAATTATTCGACAGGTGTATCGATGTTATTTTAAATATTTGGGGAATTCACCAGTTACCTGCCTACTTATCTGTTTAGTTTGTTTTTGTTAATTTTTTATATTTACTTTGCGTTAAATCATCTTGAAAACAAACATTAATATGCCAAACTTGTATTTTCTTGTGTAACTAACAACTTATAACAGTTGAATTTAATTAGTCGTTTGAAGCTGAAAAGGTTTGCTAAAAAATCACTTAAAGCTGATCCATGTAGATTATTGCTTAGAATATTAGAAATAAATTCAATAATTCGAATATTATTTTAAACTAATAGATTCTTAATCTCACCGTTTCTTGAAGCAGCAAAAGCAACCATGGCTAGTCTACAAAAAGGGAAAATTGGTAAAGACAAAAGTTTTCATTCACCCCCATTTAAGAATTGAAAAATGCTTTCTATAGAATGCAAAAATTCAACAAAAGTATTCGGAATTTCGAAAGCCTTGATTTACTTCATTTATTATTTTGTATCTATTATATCTTTATCATATCTTTCTACTCTTTTAAGCTCTTCTTACTGAAAGTGTAAATGTAATCGAAAAGTCTGGTAAACACATTAACCGTTGGAACCTTAAAATGGAATCGTAAATCCCTCAAGTCCTTCCTAGTAGAGTATGATTAACTTTTACCTAACAGAATAGGCCGCAATGCATTATATTTGATAGAAAACTGATGAAATGAATTCCTCAGCAAGTAGACAAGATATATGTCCTTTCATTTTATGCTAGATTTGCTGGACTGATAAAAATTTTTATATCAAGATGCAGATGAATGGTCTTATGGAAAATTGATATTTGATTCATAACTATATCAAGGGGAAGCTAGAGTTTTGAACTCGAAGTTTTGAAACTATTTCGTGGGATGCCCATTGCTTTCGAATTGTTCAATTTTCTTCTCATATTAAACTTTATTACGATGCGAATTGAAGATTTTAGTAGCATTCGACACGGAAAGTCCCCTTCTAGGTCAAGGATCGCAAAAATTAAACAAAGAAGTTGGTTAACTGAATGACGAAAGTTTAATGGCATTTTGGAAGAGATATAAGCATTTGATACATTTACATAAAAGCTGTAATGAATATTTCTGTTTATTTGCTGATATTGACAATGTTAGATTTCATAAAGACAAATTGCTTGTAAAGTTAGATTATTTGCCATTGAGAATTTTCACGCATTTTCACGTATCACCAAACAACACGAGACGGTACGTTCAAATTCTAAATATATCGTGCAATGATCTCATCAAAAGATGCAATAAACCTTTGAATTTGTGTATATCAAGCAAAACTGAAGTTACAGATTATGAAACACAGAGGAACATTTGCTTAGCTAATAGTGTTGAAACAAAACCGTCTATATTCGAACGGCTATCCATATTCATAGTTACACTAGCCCTTGCTGATATTCAACATTTAAAATAGTTAGTAAGGAACTGTTAATTAGCAGAGTTCACAAATTGACAATTTCTCGGTTAAAACATTATTGGGATAAATTAGCATCCTTGGCGGAAAGGTCTTTCTTTGAATTATTTATGAAGAGGTACCAATTTTGGACGAGAAATCCGAGAATTCAGGTTAATTATAGCAGCATCTAATTTCCTTTCACTTAATTTCAAAGCGCCTTGCTAAGAATTTGGAAAAAAGTCTTACCTTCACTAGTTGAACGCAGCAGTCTAGATTTAAACCTTTAGCTGAGAAAAAGACTGACAAAATACCAATGGATGTCTCTTTTTATTGCACCTGTCAGACATATTATTACGCTTGATCAATCAAGTATAATTAGCTAAAATATTGACACGAAACAAAATTACTGCACGATTTTGCAAAACCATTGGAAAATGAAAGGGTTCGAAGATTTTTTACAGCATTGTACACGATAAAATCAGCAAAAAAATTTTTTCTATATGATAAGTAAAAAAATTATTACGTAAGACACCAAGATAAAGACAGGTGAAAAAACGTGATGCAAGATCAACGTAATGTCTTGCAACTGATATGAAACACTATATTATCATAAGATTATAGAGGCATAATTGTCGAGATTAAGAAAAGGCCATAGGGTTAAGTGCTAAGGGGTACTTTTCATACTTAGAATGGTTAATTATTTCAAGTGATGCTATATATTGGGAGAATGATTGAACTTCTGTACCTGCAAAACTAATGCGAAATGATGAGATACACGGTTTTTAAATCCACTGTAAATATTCATAAAAAATATTTCTTCAGCTCTAGAATTTTGATGTAAAAATGCATCTTGCAGTGGTAAAGTATGTTTCAAGTACAATCATCTCTGATTAACATAACTGTTACCGCTGCAAAGCTAGGCTCGATCAAGCATAACACATATGCTTTTCAAGTTTGTAGCTGCAAATTAAATGTAGTGTTTTCCATGAGTCATTTGCGAGGTCGCATCTTTGTCAAGGATTTATTGATGAAGATGTAAGCTTGCTTACAGTTTACAAAGATTTTGGATTATTGAAAGATTTGAATTTCCTCTTATTTACACTAGATGCTACAATGCGCGTACATGCTAATACAAGAGTATGTTTTTACAATATTCTTGAACGTTATGAGAATTTTGAGGTTCAAAATAAAGAATCTATTTGGTATAACTCAAAGTTTGGGTTATGTCAAGAAGCTTTAATGCTTTTCTTAATACATGTAACGTTAAATGCCTTTAATATATAAGATTAAAAATTCCTTGTATTTTTATAAGATTTTCACATTGCCCAATTCAAAATGTTCGACCAATTGAAAATGCTTAACAAAGTAATCCAGGTTCAAAGTTAGAATGTTGAAATTTTCAAAAAGATGTGTAGGGCTCCTAGTGCTCGCTGTTATTCTAAGTATTACTCAAAAAAGGCATTGTATTTACGTGACCATCGTTGAGTTAAGTTTTTTGGGTCCAAAATATAGCAGAGCGGAGCATTTATGATTTATATTTACGTTTATCAAGATTGTGCCGTGAGCTTAAAAGTCATTCATGAATACCGCATTGATAGCACCATGTGATGATTAAGACTATGACCATTTAGGGCAACTTGTTCAATTCAGGTTGTGAAACTTAAACTTGTAACACAGGTATCTTCTTGAAGTGTGAAAAAACAGGTATCCACTAACGAAGTAGATTTTACACCGGACCGATTATAAATAGTTTTAATGGTTTTAATGACTGTGCAAAGTTGTTATTGGCAGGGATAAATATTTTTGTCCAAAATAACTGTAATTAGAAACACTCGCCCCAATTTTTAGCTTAATCTTGTCATGGTTCATCTACATAAAACCGTCCCACAAAAAAATTAAAAGGTGCAAGTGATTCCATGCATTGCTTGATAGCTGGTAAACTTGCTTACTCGGTCTATCGCCTGCAGTACTATGAGGGTACCAGTAACTGTTTACAAACAAGCAGAATTTCACACTTGAATTTGTTGCAAAGGCAAGCCAATTGCAATCGGTATGGTACCCGCGTTAGCGTGCATTAATCCGATGAATTAATGCCAATGTTTTTCCAAGGGAGGTGCTTGCATAACTTTTGGATAAGGGTGTTTAGGTTACTTTTTTTGGTCTAAAATTTGAGCAGACATTCTGATTACCTTTTCTGGGTTTTTCATTTACTGATTTACTGCTTACTGATCTGACACTGACTCAGCAGTTACTTATATTTATGACTAGTTTATCTTGTATAACATCAACCCAGGGAATCCGAACTGAACAAATTCTTTCGTTAGCCGCAAAGGTTTGTGACAGACAAGCATTTTTGGCTAATATGGCAAAGGAGAAGAGAGTGATGACTTTATTCAAATATTCATTTCCAGGAAGTTTAAGTTTGATACGTCCGTTGCATATGTGTGCATGTAGAACGCAATACGTGTTGAGAAGTGGAGAAAGATTTAACTACATTTGCGGTCTTTAAAGCCTGTTTCGTGATTAAATCACTATTCAGAACATCAAGAAACAGACTTGTAGAGACTAAAAATCTAGTCGAGTCTGTGTGACGCAGTGGATTAGTCGAATGTGGCGGTACACAGTTCTGTTCGGCTAAGGCTTTTTACCATTGGGCAGCATCCTCTGAATAGATTTTACTCAATGTCAGGCAATACCTTGTTGATATTATATATGCGTATATATTTATATGCATGACAGTGATGAGGAAAAAAGTGAAAGAAAAGATAATAAGATGACTGTAGTAGAACAAAATAAAGCCAAAAAAAGACCATACAGTTTCAGTGCAACGAATCAAATAGTCTACATTCTCAATATCAGTGAGTATACTAGAAACTGCAAATGAGTGCAATATAAAATAAAACTACGATTTGTAACAGCAAGCGGTGACATACTTTCAAATAAATTTTCGTGCAAAAATACTGTGCAATAAATACTTTTATGGCAGTATAGCAAAAGAACGTGAAACTAATATAAATATTCTGATAATACAGTGAATAAATTTTCAATACAATTGCCATAAATAGTGTTCTTAATGATATTCGTGCATTTAAAATGCTTCAAGTGATAAGCGAATATAAATGACCTTAAATTTCTGTCTCATCTACTGAAAACAGCTATTTTTTACGCGCAAATGAAAATCAAGGGAATACAGTGATAACAATGTCAGGCAAGTACAAAGCAGTTCCGACAACCATTCATCTAAATCCTCAATGTGCCCGTTCAGACAGAATAGCATTTACTCTTCAAAGCAAGCTAACAAGAGACGTTTTTGCTAAAAAAAAGGTTAAAAGCTACTCGCCTATTTGCAAGCCTTCACAAAGTAGGTTAGTTCCATTGATGACCACGATAAGTAATTCTTGTCAAAAAACCATGATTAGCTTTAAACGTTAATATTCAAGAAATATTCGGTTCTTTCCAGAATATTACTTTATCCTTATTAGGTTACAAGGATCATGAATTATAACGATAGAGAATATGTACTGTTCTTGCAGATCCTACTTCTTCATTTGCTTTTTTTTAGTAGAATTGCACTATCACACATCAATTTCTCTAACGAACATTAATATTTAGCTTGAACTTAATACAGTTGGTCTACGTTAATTCCCTGCCTCCACTGCAAGGTATAGTATACTATGATAGGATTCAACTCTTTTCGATCGATTTGAGTAATCATCGATCGTTGATAGTGATTAATTAGTGGAATTCGATTTATAGTTATCTTAACTTTAAATTATTAGTCAATTCCTGAACTCATTAGTTTATTGCAATGTCTTTTCGATTATGTTAATAAAATAGTTTATTTCTGGCAGGAGAGTACTCTGTATTATGAGTTAATCATGAGTAAATCTGGGGCGAATTTGATAATTAGTAGCTAGAATTTTTCAATATTTCCTAGAATGCTTTCGGCAAAGCCATAGGAGGTAAAAAAGCCAAATCGAAACTGTTCTATGATAAAGATTGTGGCAAGAAAATTGCCAAATCAGAAGCACTTTTTAAGCTAGTTGATGAAGTTGAATTCGCAAAACCTTATTTGAAAATGCTCTTATGCTATGCGGATTATCCTTCCATTGAATTCCCCATGGATTTTCATAAAGTCATTACTTGTACACTCTATAAGAAAAACCAAAAGTATTGTTAAAGTCCCTGTTTTTGAACTAGCACACCCTAAACTAAGCGACTCTATGTTTCACAAGAGCTCTCTAGATTAGATCGAGCTTCTATTGCGAGCCTATTTTCTAGTTTAGAGAAAAGTATCATTTCAAAATAGGACAAAGACATGCATCAAGACAGACGTGTCAAAATCGTGTCTTGACATGCGTCAAAAGACGTGACCTCTTCTGATATCAAAATGTGTCTCTGAAGACAGAGAAACATTTTCACTTTCTTTTTAAATAGCAGGGTATCCTTAGAAATACATTTTGATATCAGGAAGATATTAAATTCGTTGGAATGGTGAAAAGTTGACTTAATCTATCTGCCTTAAATTTTGAATTAGCTCCTAAAAATAACCTTCAATTCTCAAAGAGGTCATTCAAACAAGCACCTGTTACGATGCTTAAAACAAATATAAACCCCTCAGTGCTTAATCGGTGCTTTGTGCTCGAACGAATCTTATTCTCTCATTTGCTTTGTCTATAAATAGCCATTACCTCATCATCAGTGAGAACAGCTTGCCACACTGCAAAGTCGTCAAAGAAAAAGGAAGACGGGGGATCATGATAAAATGCTCCACCAATCTTTAATTCTACGTTCTCGTTGGCTGTCAACGAAGTTGATTGTGAGGTTGTTCTACATAGTCTCTTTCTGCCATTTACAAATGCACACACTCCAACCGAGTCATCCACGGTAAAAGTGAATTGATTCCATTTTGTTCTGTCAACGTCGCCACCAAAATAACTGGTATACCAACGTTTGGTTGTATTTAATGCAATGTTGAAATAAAAACCGAAGTATTGGTCAAAAAAGAAGAGCATCCCTTGATGACCATCCGTGTTTTTTAAAATGCATGCTACATTTCCAACCATTGCTTTTTGAATCTTTGCCCACATGCTGTATGTTACTTTACTTCCACAGACTCCGAAATTGCTGCAATTAAAATTGAGCATACTCAGACATGCAATGATAGTAAAACTTTTACCAAATCTTTAGCGGTCTGTCAAAATTGGGCAATCATTATAGTTATGACCGCAAATGCCGCCCGTTTGAAATCTAAACCCAATGCACTTCGTTGTTGCATGCACCTCTAGAATCCCCTCAACGCCCTCATTGTAGCTTTGTGTTATTTTTCTCGTCTTATTACTTACTTGATGCAAGGTATTGACTTCCAAATGCTGACACATGTTGAGGAGTTTCCTCTGCAAACGCCAACGTGGCCATGTCGTCCAGGCTCAGATATACCTTCCCATGTTATCCCATAAGCAGATGTGTCATTCTTGGTACTTGTAGCAGGCGTTGTCTTCTGCATATCCTCGAAAGACCAATGAAAGATGGCAGATGCAAGCCCACCTAGAACAAAGTTAATTAACTTATGTGTATAATGCAGCCTAAATAATAGCAAACTAGGGTAAAGGGAATGGTGTGCTCCTCTAAATAATAAATGGGGCTTTGTAAGTCATGGATTTTTTTTATAGACAATCCTACAACATAAATGAAATATTTTTGGCCCAAGAAGCCTAAAGATGGTTGGCATTTCATTGCCAAACTCTCTTTGATAGCAACCTTAAAATTAAACGATTTTTGCCCTAAAAAGTAGCACCAATACTTTCTGCACTCTTTCAAGAGTTATAATTGGCAAGCAAGCGCTAATCAACACATAAATATTAAAATTTTTATGATCAAAGCACAATATTCTTTATAGGAAAAGTGCTTTTACTAAAACTTAACACTGCAATGTGTATTTTAAGCAATTAAATTTTCAAAGAGAAAAGTTAATGTTTCGTCGTTTCTCCGCTACTTAACCACTCCAAAGCTTTGAAAAGTAGACCATGTGTTTGCTTCTCTCCAAACTTTTTTCTTAAGCCATCCACCTGAATATTACGATCATTCTACAGTTGTGGAATATGATAATTAACTTACTCAAGATAGTTTCACAGTGTTTTCCTCTGGAGATCCAGGTTGCGTTTGCTTTGCACTCACAATGATACGAATCATTCGTATATATAGGAACACAAATGCCTCCATTCTTGCAAGGATTCTTGCTGCATTTGCTCTACAAGTGAAACAAGCTTTATAGGAACAATACAGATCTATTAAACTTAGTAGGAGCGCATTAAAAGGCTGCTCAAATTGGATTGTGTAAAATGTGCGACCTGCTACCATGGAGAGGGGCAAACATTTCCCGGTCTTATTACTATCTGTCAGGGTAAAACGCAGCACTGATTATGTGTAGGTTTTTATGCAAAATGCTAATAGATTCCTTTAAAATTTGTGTTTCCGTTAAAACTTGCGGCAGCTTTGAGCCCCTAGACAGTTAATTAATGCTTTTATTTTCGGGTTCAAGAACTTTGTGACCATTTCTGCTTGTGTTTTTGCAAGATGGGTTTGATACTTGTTAGGACTTTCAACTGAGAAGGTAGGCACAGATTGGCCAAAAAATAGTTAATCAGGTTCCTCTTTCTTCTAGATCATTCACGTTATGCATGTTCCATGTCATTTTTCTTGGGTTATTCAAACGTCCATATTCTAATACGGTTGTGCAACGTAAAGTTTCTGGTCTGTTTACTTTTGACAGTGATCTACATTTCTGAAAAAATACCCTTTGCGTGCGAATTGAAAAACTTAGGTTATAATCATTCAAAGTATCACTCTAGAAACGCAGGAGCCTGATGCTTTTCCTTTTTCCCATGGGCTGTTAAAAAATTCATAAAGTGTTGTTATTCTGGTGGCGATATTGCAATAATTAAGAAATTTCCTCCCCGGCTGAATGTAATACTCAGCTACCTTTTCGCTGTGGATGCGAGTACCGTGAACATGAATTAACACCATTGAAAGTCACTATAGCATCTAATTAAATGTTGAAAAGTTTAAAACTTCAGAACTCAATGCAATTCAAATAATTCTGAAATTTTGATTTGCTTGCTAGCGCGTCTAGCGTGTTTGCATGACTCGCATGTATGCCAACATTTTTCACTTGAGTAATCAGGAAATACCACTTATTTTAATGAAACGCAGATAGCGGTATGTGTTTCAAAATGCGAGAAAAATTGATATTGATAAACTCAGATGAATAAAGCAAAGCAGCGTTTTTGCTTGAAAAGTTATCGCTGAATGCAACGTTTCTCCAAATTACCACACATTTGAACATTTGAATATAGCAGTAAATGCGCTAATATTAAGCCGCAGCCTGCCGGGCCTCTTGAGATTAAAACAAATACTCTCTTTTTTATAAGAATACTTCATTCTTTGCTGAGCCTCAATCTTTTTAATATTTTGCTATTTCGAGCCTCGGAATATTCTTAAATTTTTCTTAGCGCGGCAGAAAATTGCCAAAAATGCACACCTATAACAAATTTGATGGGCAACAGAACAAGTCATCAAAATAAAATCTCAAAAATAGACTTACATAATATCAAAGAAGAAGGAGTAAAGAAGTACAAGTAATTGAATGTCATAAAAAATTCAAAAGTAAAAAAACACCCGCCACAAATAATTGTTTCACAAGATCTTGAGTCACCAATTTTGAGCCTCAATATTCTTATAGAATTTATTCTTATAGAAAAAGAGTATAACAGATGGAGCCTGTTCTTCTAATAGCTATGATGTCATGTGCAGCAAAGTTTAACGGAAGGCGTAAAGAAAATATCTTGCAACGGCAAAGTTTTTAAGGGAAAGCAACTGCAAAGTTCAATAAAAAATCAAAATCAAATTCCTGTGATGCCCTGTGAACCTTTACGAAAGAATCATCCTTGGTGCCATTTAGTGAATCTTACCAACTATATTGGAACGATCATCGCATTGTCACTGCTTCTTTATGTGGGATTCTCTAACACCCGGCGACCATATTAAACAAGGCGTGGCTGTGTTTCCAGAGCTTTGTTACAATGTTTGCATTCAATCATTATTTGTCTTAACAAAGTGTGATGAAACAAGTCAAAAATGAAAAGAACTGCTCAATGCTTACCGGAATAAATAAATGGGTGAAGTTGTCATTTGTGAGGAGGAGGGATGAATTGCTGTAGATGTTGGCATCAAGAATTTGACATTCGTACTCTTTCGTCTTGCTCATGTTCAGATTCAAAGATTGGCATTTCTCTGCTCTGATGCAGAATTGTTGGCAAGCGCTCATTTCTTTTACAGTATATTTCTTCAAGACAGTTGCATTTAGGTATGTCTTCGGAATTTGATTCATGGATATATAC
The DNA here is from genome assembly GCA_964019065.1 of Catostylus mosaicus. Classification (NCBI taxonomy): domain Eukaryota; kingdom Metazoa; phylum Cnidaria; class Scyphozoa; order Rhizostomeae; family Catostylidae; genus Catostylus; species Catostylus mosaicus. The sequence goes on from OZ025187.1 coordinate 11,855,256, forward strand.
TTGGCTTCATCTGTCTTGCAATAGAACCTGGAGTCGCATGATATAGCAAGCGTAGCACATGGAAATGCAAGCAAAGCAAGTAAGTGATACATGGCTGTACTTCTGCTGATGATACTAAAGTAACCTACCCTCGCCTTAAATAAAATAAAACTATTACGTTTGGGAAAAAAGCTTTCTTTCAAAGAACGCAAACAAATCAGTTCTATGGCAACCTTATCTTTTCCATATATGGGAATGGCTATTGTCCCGCTCTCAATCATCAAACATCCCTTGAAGGTTGCATAATATTTTGACAAACTTTGCCAAAAGGTTCCGACCTCAATGTCATCCATATTTGCAGGTAAGCCTATTGGCGCAATAGTGAAATGATTACCATAGCAAATCCAGAGAATGCTTTAAGTTGTGGTTGCGGGATCCAGTTACTATTGAAAATGGTTAAAATCAAAGTTAAGAATAACTCATGAGAAACTCACAACAGAATCTAAGCCCACCCTAGCAAATGAACCACTATGATTGCTAAATGAACTTTCTTGTAAAAATCACGTTGTTGATTAAGCACTATAGGCCTTTACGTCCTAAGTTTTGCTTCTTAATATCTATTGTTTAAGCATTTTCTAATATTATGTATCTAATGCTAGCCGTACACGAAAGGATTTTGCTTAAGCAAAGTGTTATTCGTGGCACTTTGCTTAAGGAAATTTCTCCTGTGTGCTGTGGTAGACCTGTATAGAAATTTCCTTTTTAGACTGGAAGTATAATATCTAAGACGTTTGATATTTTTTGCCACTCGTGTCGTTTTGCTTACCGTGTGCGGTGTTTAAAGTAAGGAGTTTAATCCTTTGTAAATCGGATGAAGCTCAAAAGATGCTTTCCAAAAGTAAATGAAGTTAGATATAAATTAATTTCTACGATTTCCTCTTGCCTGTTGTAATCAAGTATCATTGCGGTTAGCTAGTTTATTGTTCTGGTCAGGCAGGTAGTGGAAGGGCACTGGTTCGATCCAGGATATGAAGCTGTAATATGCAGTGTAATAACTGTAATGTAAATATGTCTTAGATGTGATAATATGGCATTAATTAACAGAGGAATGATTTGGAAATTATAACTGTAGAGTTAAATAATACTCAATGCCATAGAAACACAAGAGCTTATTGATATAGTACGACACAACACAACACTAGCAGGGAAAGTGGTTGTACTTTATTGCAGGTTAATACTAAATTAATATCGCAGGAATCATGCTTGAGGAATAGGTGAATATCGTTAAATCTAACAATGAAAAATTTTGCCACTAATGCAATCCAGCTCACTTCTGTGCATAATACTGTACATTGCAATAAATCTCAAAATCATTTCTAATATTTCGATGAAAAGACAACGAATTGAATTTCCGTTGATCATATAATTTTGGTTACATGTTGCTGTGTTCTAGGTTATAAAAAAAATGTTTAGGCACACTGCTTTGCGTTTCGCCTTATAGGCGACTGGCTAATTCTGTAATACCTTCATACTTTATACTCCAACCTAACTATCAACTTGAATATCTCCCCAAAGTAAAATCTTACATGTCCCCAAAACACCATTTTTTCGTGTGAAAGCTGCATTCAAAAGACCCGTTAAATTTAACAGTCTTGAGCTGCAATCTATAGTGAACAATAGTGAACAAAGATTTTTTGACACTGCGTGCAACATTTTGGGCTTCAATGCAATAATCAATCCCCTAGATGATTCAAGCTTGCCCTAAATTCTATTGCTATCAATTCAAGCTTAGTGAAAAAGAAGCAGTGAGTACTAACAGCTATGATTTGATAATGTTCAACATAACGATCATTCTAGTTATAAAATCATAAATTTGTTCACGATTTTGTTAAGTAAGCATTCTAAGTATTTTCCCCTAAGTTTTACGTATTAAACTACTTAAATGAAAGATTATAAAGAATATAATAAAGTGAAAGCTGATGTAAAGCTAAAAAAATCCACATAGGGAATGGGTGAAACAGTGTAACATGCGTCGTTTGAGCCGCTGAATATAAACAGTTCTAACATAGGCATATTGTGTGCGTATTGTGTGCATTGTGGTCTAACGAATCTCAGTGTTTCATTTGCTTTGTCCATAAATAGCCATTACCTCATCATCAGTTAGGACAGCTTGCCATACTGCAAAGTCGTCAAAGAAGAGGAAAGGCTCGGAATAAGAATTCCATGCTCCACCAATCTTTAATTCTACGTTCTCTTTGGCTGTCAATGAAGCAGATACTGAAGTTGTTTGACATTTATTCTTTCTGCCATTTACAAATGCACACACTCCAGCAGAGTCATCCACGGTAAAAGTGAACTGATTCCATCTTGTCCTGTCAATATCGTCACCAAAATAGGCAATATTCCATCGTTTGGAGGTGATTAAAGAGATCTCGAAACGAAAAGCGACTTTATCTAAAGCAAAGAAGTACAATCCTTGATGGTTGTCCAAGTTCTTTAGAATGTTTGCTCGCTTTCCATTCTGTGCTTTCGGAACCTTTGCCCATATGCTGTAGGTTACTTTACTCCCACAAAGTTGATAATTTCTGTAACGATATCAACGATAATATAGCGCAAATGACGTGTAACAGCAGTTAACATTCGAGTGTTCAAGGCAAGAATCAGAAGGGAGAAGCAAAAACTAACAGGAATCCCTAAACTCTTTTGCGGAAAGGCTTCTCATTTTAAATTTCCTCGCTAAAGCGAATAGAAAAATACTATTTGAAGTTTAAACAAGACCCCTTTACTGCGCCATTATGATAGCAGTACTTGCAGGATAAGTAAATTTATAACCTTCATAAAATGGTGTCAAAGCACATCTTTTTATGTTTTCTTGGTGCCAATATTTTTCAGAAGTGTCAGGCAAATAATTTTCACGGGCAACAAGTGATGGTGTTTATATTGACCTTTCTATGCCATGTTATTGCTCTTCTGTCTGTTTGTAACATAAGTTTGTTTGCGTCAATTTCCTACTAAGTACTGCGTCATCTTTTTTATGCAATGTGACATTCTACTAGCTTTCACGTATCTAGCTTACGTTGAAAGTAGTTTACGAAATTGAGCTATATATGGCATGGCAGCTGAGTTTGAATATGTCCGTTATGTCCCCGTTTCTTGCATCGAAAGCATCGATCCCCTCCTCAAGCCTTTCCCTACCTCACCTATCATCACGAAGTTCCAAATCTTACAGTTATGCTTTTCATTTTACTTACGTTATGCAAGGGACCGCTAGATTTGAGGAAATGCTGACACATGTTGATGATTGGGCTCTGCAGACACCAACATGACCATGTCTTCCAGGCTCTGAAATACCTTCCCATGTGATCGCAAATTTCGATGCATCAATTGTGCTACTGGTTGACGGTGTCTTCTTCTGCATGTTTTCAAAAGACCAATAAATGAAGGCTGTCGCAAACCCACCTGCAACAATTACGATTAATGATTAGCGTAACAAGGGCCAAAACTCTAGGGGTAAGAAGGCCAAGGACACCCTAAAAATCTGTTGGTATCCTTCAATCAATTGGTAAGAGATTTGATATGATTGCGCACACAAAGAGAGTGAATTTTGGTTTCGATAGCATTCTAACACATTTTGGAAATGAGAAAATACACATTGCTGGTATAAACAGCTTATAAACAGTTTTTCGTCCGCAGTTCAATTCTTGTTTTTAGAGACTTGTACAATATCTGCATCACCATTTTAAATATGTTCATCTACTTCCATTCTTGCCAAAGTTATTCATTTTAAAAATATTTTAAATACAGCAGATATACGCATATTGTATAATAGAAATAAAATGAGATGACTGCTCATAAGCCTCTTTCAAGCCTCTTTTTAGTCTTATTTGACCCTTTAGTAAGCCTATCCTAGACAACTTTAAAGCCTCTCATACTCGAATCTGTCCAATCCTGATGAAAAATGTTTTAATGATTAATCGATCAATTAGCCCTTCTTAACAAAAAATTGAATTTCCTTGGATAAAAAGAATAAGACAGTGATGTGCGATCATCTATGAGCAACTGATAATATGCTGGTGTCTATATATAGCATTATGAATCCTCGGGAGACAAATATATATCATTTGCTACCTACTAATTTATATAAACGTTATCCATGAATAATACTTTAAGGTAGAAATGCTGCCCATGAAGCAAATATAAAATGATTTTCTAATCCTTCCTTGGACTTAAAATCTCCACCACCCTTTTCTGAAACTATATTAAGGGCCAAAAACAATGAACATACTCAAGATGGCTTCACAGTGTTTCCCTTTCGAGATCCAGGTTGCGTTTGCATGGCATTCACAATGATACGAATCATTAGCATATATAGGAACACATATTCCTCCATTCTTGCAAGGATTCTTGCTGCATTTGTTCTATAATTGATTAAAGTTTTCAAAAAATAAAAAACATTATACATATTGTTCAGGTCGTTTTTTAGCGTTGGTTTCCAACAATTTTTAATTTCAGAAATCTCAAGAACGGTCTTTGAAGTCTAGAAACGTGCATGGGATTTTATCTCATGTGAGTCCTAATTATGCTAGTTTGAAAATGCATTACGTAGAGTACTCCTGGTGGCTGCATTAAGACAGTTGCTCTTGTTTATGTGCATAACTTGCTCCTTTCCGCATTTACCTAAATACCATAAATAGCAAGTTGAATAATTCAAGATTGACATTAATTAACTGTGCAAAGCTGCAAAGCTTCCACGAGACGCTTAAACATTGCTTTGAATAAAATATCATATCTGGGCATTTTAAGATTCTGTTAAACTAATTGATTTTGCAAGCTTTGAAATGGAGGGTCCCTTGTAATTTACCCTCCATTTCAAATTAGATATTCCTTAAAGAAATGATACTAAAATGATATTTTTCCACAAATGGAGATTACGATGGAAATAGATAACCGATTCCGCATCGAAGAGGATATTAGAGAGAATTAGTCAGAAACTGTTCAGTGCAATGCGGAAAAGTGACATGCATACACATTGACAACCAATCCTGTTGGCCGGTGGGTCAACTCCCACTGTCAAGTGTAAGCACTCGTGTCTTTAAAATCTCTGAGAATGGGGCTCAATCTCATCTCAAACCAAAGACATAGAAATCTGAAAAAGGGCCGTTTTTTGAAAAAATCTTAGTAAAGAGTCAATTTTCTAGAACCTCAGACGTGGATGCTTACACTTGACAATGAGAGTTAACCCAACGGGTCCTCTTGCCAAGGAGTGATGCTTCTCCTTGATGAATCAATGGTATACCACTACTATTGGCCCATTTTTAAAGCAAGTAGGCAAGTGTTTATCAGCTAGTCTGCTTAGCTGTGCATTCGCCTTTTCTTGCAATTCTATTGTGATCTTTATTTTACTAACCCATGCTTAATCTTTCTTAAATTAAGCAATTTTTGAGAATTAAAAGATCAGTGTAATCAAAAATAATGCACAATGCTCGATATTGCTCACTGCTTATGTTAATATATTATCTGGATTTGAACCGTAATTTTTTCGATGCTACAAAGGAGAGATCAAGGTTTGACACGGGGTATCTGATGCACATATTAGTAGCATGACAAAGATTCACATGTTTGAGCTGAGGAAATGATCTCATTACGCGAATGATGTCTTTCGCTTGAAAAAACTACTACGTCTAACTACCAATGTTCGAAGTTTGGAACAATTTCCATTAACTTTTACAAAATATTACTTAGTTCACAGTGATCCTTCATTCTAAGGATAGCTTTACATACATCGACGTGTCTAACATGGCAATTTCAGCATTGACGATAGTTGAACTTAACTTGCATTATAACATGCAGCCAATCGATGCAAATGAAGAGAATGCTTCGATTATTAACTAACTTGGACAGGCCTCGATTTTGACTTTCAAGATCCATTCATTTCTGAAAAGCTGTGGTTACTTTTAAAAGTTATGCAAAGAGGCCTAGGTTGCTTTGAACACAATAAAATTGGCAATACATGGTTCCTACATAGTAAAAGAAAGATTTCCACAAGTTGTGCTTGTCATGAATATGACAAAATCAAAAGAGATTCAATTCAAACAATTCTGATGCACAATTTCACTGTTAATCTGCATGTATAAAGTGATATGGAAATGAATACAAAATTGCTTAGTACTTACTAGAATAAATAAATGTGTGAAGTTGTCATTTGTGAGAAGGAGGGATGAATTACTGTAGATGTTGGCATCAAGGATTTGACATTCGAATTCTTTCGTCTTGCTCATGTTCAGATTCAAAGATTGGCATTTCTCTGCTCTGATGCAGAATTGTTGGCAAGCGCTCATTTCTTTTACAGTGTATTTCTTCAAGACAGTTGCATTTAGGTATGTCTTCGGAATTTGATTCATGGATACATACTTGGCTTCATCTGTCTTGCAATAGAACCTGGAGTCGCATGATATAGCAAGCGTAGCACATGGAAATACAATCAAAGCAAATAAATGATACATGGCTGTACCTATGCCGAAGATGTACAGAAAGCACACACTGACCAGACTTCACTTCTTGATGATTGAACTAAGCTGCAGTGCTTTAAGTAAAGCAATTTCTTCAATCGAATTCTTTCAATGGCAACGTCCATATATGGCAATACTAATGGTCTGACTGTCAATCATTCTTTGGAAATGTGTTCAAAATCGTAAAAGTCCTCAGAAGAACTGGTAGCTAATTAAGAATTTTTGCAACAGGTTAAGCTATTGAAGCAATGGTTGTCATAGCATATTCTGAAAAGAATGTTTGTTATCGAATAAACAGGTTGTTCTTCCATAACAATGACGCATCAGGTGCAAATTACTGTTAGAGTGATCTCATTGTTACATGCAAATGTTTCTCAACTGCTGCACTTAAGGGTCGCTCAATCTAAAGTAACGTCTTTGACCAGTATTTCGAAGAGTTTTAAAACAATTCCGCAGTTAGTTTAATCGTGCAGATTACTGTCTTGAACTATGGCCCTTGTGCCTCCGCCAATAGCTCGCAGCTATTTGAAAACAACTAATTCGTAGGCAAACAGATTTCGCCAAGAAGTTGAACGGGTTTATCAAACCTAATATAATGTCAAACTGGTTAAACTAAGAGGCAGTGGCATAACGGAGCAGTGTGGGGTCCTTAGTCAAAGTAGTGGTTTGGGGCCCCTACTTTTTAAATAAAGTTTACAGGCTAAACCCGAAATTACCCTTAAGTGCAAAAACTTTTTACATGGAATTTTCAAACAACATTGACTAACATAAATATAACAATTATCAAGAAGCGCTTATATCCAGAAAAAATTTCAGGGGGCCCAATTGTGTGGGGCCTTTAGTTTTGCTATTTAAGGTGCACACCGTGCGTTACACTACTGCTCAGAGGGCTTTCACCAACAATGAATTCCACAGATAGGAGTTGTGTCATTTATGAACGTGTGGCAAAACCACTTCCTCTCAATTCTTGCCAATTAGCAGTGGAAATGTTCGTTCTTTCATTTCCTTGCTACCTAGCTTCAAAGCAACTTCTGCCTTGTGCACAGCTCCGTGACAATCAAGATTTATTTTCTCCCGCTATTGTTATTATCAAACTTATATTTTCTTAAAGCCATTAAAATAGCATTAAAGGCAGTTAAAATTTTAAAGACGTACGTAAAAAACTCTGTAATCACTAATTTATGAAAATAACCAGTCAAAACATACTATAACCAATAGGTTATATCTATTAAATAAGATTAATTTAAAGTGCTTAATGGAAAACCTCAAGATAACCAGAGTGGAAGATCAAAAGTATCTATTGCATTTTGAATTCCCATTAATTGAGCAATATTGATGCTGTAGAGGTAGAAAGGCCAGTTTATGATTTGTACCCTGACAATCGTTTACTAATAGATAATTTACGGCCTGTTTTTCACAAATCACGCCCATTAATCGTGGTGACTTGAGGGTTGATGTTTAAGCAAAGAAAAGTTGGCCAAAAATCTTCCCAAGGAGTGTTAACAAATTAACATTTCCATGTTATGAGTTTTGGTATTGCAGTATAGGCAAGCTAATGAGATCTTTGAAAGCAAATGATTCTATATTGAAACTATACTAAGAAAAAGGATTTTGTGAACGTTTGGAGGTCAATACCATCAAAGCGTTAATGTAAGTCGAGAAATTCTCCTCGATCAAAGTTTAAACACCTTCAAGAGTTTTATGTTGATGAATTTTCCGGCTTTAAGGGCTGTCGCAAAATTAACCCTCTCTTACAAATAGAAGCAAAATCGTGGTCCTGGAAGCAGCTTCTATTGCTATTAGCAAAGCAACTTCCTACAATGATATATGAACCCAGCTAATACACCAAACCAGGTCTATGGACCCATCTGATTACCATTTCTCTATTGAAGGATTTATACCACTTTTTGCATTTATACATTGCATAATGCACCATGAAGTGATCATATCAATTTTTTCTGCCTGAACTACACAAGAGGCATTGTGTTGCAATATGTAGCAAAATGTTGCGAACTTCTAACCGCTAATAACACATTACAAAGCAATGTGAAAATTATAACTTTGCAACAGCACTAAAGTAATTTATCTCTTCTTAATTTTAGTCAGCCGGTGATTTTAGCTGTTTTGGTTCAGCAGACATATTTACCTACACTCCATACATTCATTATTAATTGAATTAATTTTTCAACAGTATCAAGACAAAACATCGTAACATGAAAGGTACCACCTTCATTAAATGAAAATGAGTTGCCTTCAATTCGCAATGAAATAGCTAGGAATAGTAAATAAAAGAACATGAATTATACATTTTGTATTTTGTATTCCTATTTGAGTCAAAACGTTTGATAAACATCGAAGTTTGTTAATTTGAGTCATGAAAATTGGTTTTACGAATTACAAACTTGTGGCTGTAAACGAATTACAAACGGCAATCGAATATAACATCTTATAAATATCACATCAAATTTACGTCATAAAATCCACGCTATAGATCTCCTGGATGCGTTATATGAGAGAGACTCTGTGATTTGGCACAGAAGAAGCCAGTACTTGGTATTGGACCATTTGTTAACACCAGCTCTAGCAGTTCCAAGAGACGCATTCTTAATTTGAGTCATAAAACCACAGTTTCAAATATATAAGTCATATTTCTGTAGACGGTGGGACAATTTGCACTGATTCCATTTTTAGCAAGATTAACAGTCAAAACATAAAGAAACCATGTTACGGAACAAAATAAAAATCAAAAAAGAATCGATGTGAATTTAATTTTGACAGATGTTTAACAAATTAGAGATTGTTACTATTCTATTCGCTAAATCGAGGTAAAGTAGTCAAAACTGAGCTTTTTTGATGGCCAAATTTCATGATTTCAGTGACACCGAAGTTTCATCTCATATGTTTTATAGAAACGCACCTCTAGGGATCATTTAAACTATTCGTTGCAGCATTGACCTCTGCGGGGCCAGAACGAACGAGGTATGCTTCTTGGGACTGGAATGGATCCGTTAGTATTATCAAGTATTGATATTGTGGCTATTTTCAATGTAGTCACTTCATTTTACATTTTCGGGCGCCCCATACATAATTAAACAACCCCCCCCCCCTCCTAAGACACTGGTTTCTACAAGTCCTCTTTAACGACATTACGACACTACTATATGAAGGAAAATGCGAGCCACTGCCCTGTTCTTTGCTATTGATTTTGCGACAAAATTAACATAGCTTGTAACCTGAAGCCGGAAACCTTGAAAAGCCTGAAGAATAAAATTTATGAAGCTTCTTACCTGTTGCACAAAAACCAGCTGATGAAAAGTTCTGTCTAAAGACCAAATGCAATAGGATCAGAAACACATGGCCTATTCAACCTTTCAGCTATCAGGAATTTCTACATGGCCTATACATCGTTTGTGCGCCGCAGTTGCTGAGGAAGACCCTTGAAATTTTATATGAATGCTTACTTTACTTGAAAGCATCATATTTACGACAATGTATACGACACTGATGCGATATAAATCACAGCTCAAAAAATTCAGCAGTTTTCAGTAGTAATTACGATCGCCTAGCATTTTGCTTCAATTCCGTTATTGCCTTCCAACATCCCTGACCTCTAAAGTCTTCCTTTTCTTTTAACCACTTGCCTTTTCCCTTGGGGCTATTTTTTATTCTCCTTAGTTCATCGTTATTGTTCTTACGTACTTCGATGCCTAACGCAACTGACTCGCACTACTAATGTTGGTTAATAAAAGCTCGGCCAACAATTTCATAAGCAAATTTCGCTTTCACTTTGGTTTTCCAGTCACAGAAAACAATTTGATCTCCAGAGGCTTGATTCTTTTATTCAGCAGGGAATTCTTTCTCTTTGTCCCTATTATCTTATATTTTGAATATTCAGAACGAAGGAAAAATTATCACGAAGGGTATAACTGTTAGCATAACATGTCCATTACTTATAGAGGAGTGCAAGCCTCCTTAGAGTAATAGCAGGTATTGACCTCTCACCCAAAAGTGTCATTAGCATTGTTCATCGAGTCCATAGTGATCATATATTCTCAGGAAAACTTATGATATTATGATGACAGTGGATATTCAAGTCTTCAGCAGCCTTTTTGCGTGTAATTTAATTCAAAACAATATAATGCAAAGAAATGTAATGTAGTGTAATATCATGTGTTGTAACGTTATGTAATGTAATGTAATGTAATGTAATTTAATGTAATGTAATGTATTGTTATGTAATGTAATTTAATGTAAAGTAATGTAATGTAATGCAATGCAACGTAACGTAATTGAATGCAATGTAACGTAACGGAAGGTAACGTAACTTAATGTAATATAATCAAAAGTAATGTAAAATTATGTGATATCGTAAAAGGTTTTTTTAAAAAAAGCAAAGTTGCATCAAGGAAAATGGATTTAAAAGGAAAAATGCTTAATTTGCTCATAGTTACAAATATCTTGCTTAGGGTTTCACTGACCAGAAACACTAAAACAAGTTGCAACTCTTAGAAATATTATTGATTCGTTTTATTTTCGGTATCTACGAGGGTTGATAATGTTTTGAATTCTTTGACGGTTTCCATGTCAATGCTTATTAGAGTTGAAGCCTGAAAAAGAAGAAGGCATCATCAAGTCATTTTAGGCATTAGATTACAATAATGCAGTTCGCATCTAATCACAAAATAACAGGTGATAATTGTTTTGATAATTACAATTTATAACAACCCTATTCTATTAGCCTGCATTCATCAAAGGAAATAAACTAATTTTTTTAAGCAAATTTCAACATAAGATAATATCTCCAAAGTAAATGTAAATCTTTATATACATAGACGACACCATTTCTGCTAGGATTACATATTTATAGGCATGGAAATTATCAAATTTAAAGTCCTGATACAAGATTTATAGAGCTAAAGCAGAACATTTTATTCTTCTAATTGAAAGGTTAAAAAGACAGAAGCTTACTGTTATTGTCTGAAAATTTTTTGATACGCAAGAAAAAAAAATTCCATAGCAGTATAAAAGAAATCGTTCGACACATAGTGTTCAGAATGTCCTTACTTAATCTAAAATGAGACTGACCTCTTTCCCAAATTGTTTGACATCAAGAAATAGCTGTTTCCTGATCTTCGCTTCATCTGTGACGTCATTTGAAGTGGAGGGCAGTGAAGCAGCATCAGCTCCTTTGCGGAGGCGTTTTAATCGCTGAAGGCTCTCTTCTGTTTTCTTTATCGACGTCACAAGCTCATCAACAATCACTAGGTATCTAAATGAAATTCGAGGGACAAAGTGTGAGGGTTTCACAATGGGACTGATGAAGTTATGGAAGCAAAATAAATTTGCCATTGGCAAGCGGTCAGAAAAGAAATCTCCGAGAAACCAATGGCATATGGTACTTTTCTTAATTTAACGTTCAACGTTAATAGTTCAAATGCCACATTAAATGCGGGCAGAGGAATAGAGCTTATTCTGAACCTGGTATTAGGAAAAGAATGGTGAAAATAAAAATACTTTGACGTCATCAAGGCCACGGCTTCTTTTAGTATTCCCATAAGTTGTTCTTTATCCAGTTCTGTACTGTCATCCTCATTGAAACTTTTCAACGGCCCTAAAGCCAATGTTACGTAAGCCGATGCTTGTGATGGTGGCTGAAATATAATAGAAATCCTGGTTAAGATGGGATTTATCATTGAATTCCTATTTCAAAACTGCAAACTTTAAAAAGTGCGCGAGAAAGAGGTTCTGTAACTTTATATTACGAAGAAAATCCGTTGCAATCACTTCAGGATACAAAACGTCGTAACATAATAGAAAGGTATTCAAAAATTTGCTGGGTTGAAGAAAAAAGTGTGTTCAGTATCTTCAGTGTTGCTTTGCTTGTTCATGGAATCTTAACTCTCTCACCCCGGTGACTATACAACTGCACACTTACTCTCAAATGTAGTAATTAGCGTCCACTCAGATTGCAAGGGGGTACAAAAGTTGATGGCGTTGAAGTGAAATGTTTATAGATATGCATCCAGATATTTAGAAGCAAATGCATCCAGATATTAAAAGGATTAGACTCCCTTTCAAGGGTAACCAAATCTCGCTGGAACTCAGTAAGCTAAATGGTTACTTTGTGAATGAAAGGATTAAAGCATCTTTCTTCAACACAAGCAAACACATAAAACAGTGCTGGCACTTCCAGCTAATCGCTAGACGAGACACCAAAGTATAATTTCATCACAAAAGAACTTCCAAAGCCCCAGTTTCTTGAAATAGGAATGAACTTGAATGACTCAAGTGACCGTAAATAATAAATGCATTTAAACAACTCACATCTCGATTTGTTCGTCTATAAAGCCTTGGTATATTCTTTGTGTTTTCAAGCTGGTGGGATCCTTCATCCGAGATATATTTAACAAAATAATTTGATAAAACACCCAAATGCGATTTGAAAGTATCTATGCTCTGGTTGAAAGCATCTAAAACAGAAAAATGACTCGACGATAATATGTATAGTGAATTTACAAATAACAAGCATCTATTTAATAAAATGATAGGCTGCGCAAAACAACGAAAAATTTGTTATCTTTTATAACTTGTATTTATATCTGTTTTCTCTAATGCTGTTCTCCTTTGAGTCTTATCAAAATTTCTTTAAATTTTTATAAAATTAATAAAATTCATTTCTGAACATTCTGACAATCGATCAAATGCATGTTGTTTTAAAGTCAATTTCTATCGACATTTTCTTTCAACTCGCACAACATCATTGTTTTGTTTAATGTAGTCTCACGTATAAGACAGATTGCGTCTGTTCATAAGGCTACAATTTGTTAAGGGCGTGATTACGGGACCTTTAATCAACTTGTAGAAAAGGCAGCAAAAATATGTGTTTTGAAGCCTCAAACTGTACAGATTGGCCCATAAAAGTACCGTATTGCCTACACCGTTTCCTAAATAACTTTATAGAAATACATAATAAGAATACTAATTTCTATACAAAATTAACACTTCAACGTTACAGCTGTCATCAATGAGTGTCCTGATAAACGTAAAAAGGAAAAAGAAAGTTATAACTCTGCTAGAATCTTAGTTTCAAAATTAGAAAGCATAGAATTTAAACTATAATTACTTTAATTTGTTTTATAGATAGCTCTGCCAATCAGATTGTTCAATTTTAAAAGATCTTTTAGAATTTTTTGTCCTGTGATTAATTGGTTCTACCAACTTAGGAATTGTGAAAATGGAAAAGGAAATTTTACAATGACATTTGTCCAACACGTATGAATTAACGCCATGGCGCAAAAGAGAAAATAATAGAAGTCGTATATTAATAGGCAAAAAGACAATAACTAAAAACACTTAGAATTTATACCCTCAGTTAAACCGAGGAAAAGCTACTTGATAGAGACTTCAATTTAGTCCCATTAAAGCCATTAATGGTGCATTACTACAATTCTTTGAAGCAACTCAACCACTCACGTTTTGTTCGATGATGTTGCAATCGAGTGCACATTATTATACTGGATACTTGGCAAAATTTCTGCTTGCCATGGATAAAATTCAAAGATCTTTTTCTTTCCCCCTGATTATCAAAGGCAAAGTATCTGCTTGCTGGGACATCACTTGAATTTCCTACTGAAACACAGCTCAAAGCAGTGGCAATAATTTGCAAGTCATTGTTTGTCTAAAGATGAGGGGCATATATTTGAAGACGATCATAATACACACTTGCGTTACTCTTACAATCCTTGCACTCATTTCCATTTCAGATCAAAATAGAATAGTTCCATTGATATATCCCTGGTTTGAACATGAAATGGAATTGGGTTGTTGGGTAAGTAGGTTGTCATAGTCTGTAAACACAAAACATCTCAGAACCGCACACGAGAGATAAAAGGTACGGCATATGAATACTTTGTATGGATTTTGGGAAATAATTGAGAGTACACTTTGCAAAAGGTCTATCTCACCATTGTGTTGTTCGAATGTAGATTCGCATATTAGCTGGAACCGTGGCTTGATTTTATTTCTGTAAAGTTCTTGAACCTAGTTAATGAAACAAAAAATATTTTAGTTTATAAACCATAAATTTTTTCCTTTAATTTTCATCAAAAAAGTCATCTTGGCTGTCATTTCGTCTACCTTTTTTCATTTGCTTTGAATTTCTTTGTTTTGCTTCACTTCGCTTTAACTTCCCTTGTCCTTATTTTCAATGCTTCATTTTCTTCGTTCTAATTTTTTTAGCTTGCATTTCATTGCATTGTTTTTAAATTACAAATGTTTTAGGCAATTCATGTAAGCAACTTTAATAGTTGGGTGGAAAACAGAAGTTCTGATCCGAGACAAAATAAACTTAGACGAACAACAATTAAAACAAGAATACAATACCTTACAGTTGAGCTTGTATATATCTCCAAAAAGCTTTCTGAGATCAGAAAGATCATATTTCGACACAATTTTTGAATCAATTTTTTCATCAGATTCGGAATTTATGTCTTTATGGGTGGACTAAAACATAAAAGCATAATGATACTAAAGCTAATTTGCTCTCAATTATCAATGTCATCTGCCAACCTTCAGTCTACTAATCAAACAGGCAATCCACCAATAAAGAATGCAGAAACTATGTAAGAATGAATGAATTAATTAATTAATCAATTAATTAATAATTAATTAATGAGTGAGTTGAAGAATGAATTACTTAAGAAATCAATTAATTAATAAATTAATTAATTACAATCTATATTTGAGATCAAAGAAAAGTTCAAATCATTTCCACGCACTCGTTTGTAGCTACAAGTTTTTCTCCTTTGTGACAATATCAATTATAAATGCAGTTAATGCAAAGCCCATTCAAAACCTATCTTCTGGTTCAAAATTTCAAACTATTTAAAAAATGAAATGAAATGCAAGAGGTCACTCAAAAAGAAGATTCACAGTTTACCTACCAGTTCGTCTGAAATGCTGCATAATACTACCGATAGTCTGCTAAGGATCTAGAAAACAATATGATATTTTAGAAGTATCATCAACTATAAGATGAATCAAAAAAATTAATGGAATGTATACAAAGCTAAGAGCAAACGCTTATAGTAATAATGCAATAAAAGCTTATTCGCATAAATGATATGGTGAACAGCAATTGAAACAGCATTTATGTGATGATTGTCATGGTCACGGTTCGTTAGGGGCTAACTTCTTTACGCTTTAGTTTCACAAAGAACATTGTGGGATACATTTATCAGCTGCGTGGAATCATTTCATCGTTACATGAAGCCTCTTTGGGAGGGTAAAAAGGCAACGAATTGGCGCAAAATACTAAGGATTGTATTGTTTACAAAATTATCAACTGGCAACATCGCCAAAATGGTTTTCTGTCATAGTTCTAGCATTTATTGCTGACGTTTATTCCAAGCATTAACACTTTCTTTCTTACGTCATCTTATTTTAGTGACGATATGCTCTAAATGAGAATTTATGTTTTGTCTTCGGTGGGGGAGAAATAAAGAAATATTTAGATAAACAAAAAGTGGTGGAAGGCGACAGTTACCTGTAAGAATAATTTCCAAAATCTGTTGAATAAAGGTTGAAGGAATATTTTATCGTTCCAGCAGTCATTTAGTGCATTCCAGACAGCTTCTACCAAATTCGTTGAGAACGAATCTCCTGATAAGGGAAAAAACTCATGGTGCAAGAAACTAAAGATGTTCAGAGGATTATATCAATATTTGTCTTGTTAACTTTCTGACCTGCACCCTAGCAACGTTTTCGCAGCTAAAAACTCACAGGTAGATTAACTGCATCATCGCATCAACCGTATCGTAATCATCAAAATGGAAATCACCTGGCAATGACTAGCTTAGGAATACGTTTAGCCATTTGCGGACAACGGGACAACGATAAATAGCAACAAAAATATTTGGATATAATCTTTTGCCATTTGTGGATTTGGCAACGGCGCCAATCACGTATGACCAACTGATATCGTCATTTGATTGCATGTAAAGCATTAATAGATTTTTGTGAGCCGAGACGAGCAACTTGATGAGTGCTCGAATCATAGTCAAATCGGATTTATTGAATTATCATTGGGAGGTATCGAACAAAGGTAATATGGGATCAAATCAAGATGGCTTTCCATCCAAACTGACAAAGATATACTTCACGTTTACTTGGAGAAGGTTGGATGTAATTTTTTAAGGTTGATCTTTTTGAAAATTTCACCTCAATCCAATAATAACACGTCCTGGTCAGATTGTATCAAATTTTGTTAAGCATACTAGTAATGATAATGAACGGATGTTTCATAAAATAAACGGATATACTGTTGTCATTAATCAAAAAAAGCATTGATTGAATCTTTATGGCATTGAGTTTTAAGTTATTCAATTCTTTTCCCGCCTGATGATAAACCTCCTTTGACCAAAATCTGTTTATGTTTGAGGCAATTGTACTATACGTTCATGAAATGCTGTCCACTATGATTGAGATAATTCCAAAAAAGCAAAACTTTGTGGATTTGGTCCTGAGAAAATGGGGCTTTCATGCGCTACTTTCAATTACTGACACGTCCCCCCATAACGTATTGCTATTGTTAATTCTTCCTATGTTGTTCCATTGCATTTTATTACATATATTTGATCCATGGTAATTCCAATATTTAAGAAAGACTGCTTCGCAAAGTATTATTTCAGTATCTTGCAGATTCAATGTTCAGACGAATTGGTGATAATGATCCCAACTACAATTATAACTTACTCCAATTAAAATTTTAAGAATATAAAAGCTAACGAATACTCTTCCAGATACTCAAGAAGTTCTAAACTGTAGCATCAGGTGAAAAAAAGCAACTGCAAATGGAAACCAAACAGTACTAATTAAGATAAATTATTAGCATAATTTATTTGAACCAAAAAGATAGAACAAATAATTACCATTTTGTGGCTTTTCCAAGGGATGGTCAATCGCTAATTCGACTTTACCAGCTATTTCTTGCAGCCTTAAATAAGATTAAAGTCAAATCAAATCATTTTCTTTTTTTCCAATTATAGGTTAATTACCATAATCAAGTGCAGTAAATGGTTGAAAAGCCCTCGTGGCCAATGTCCGAAACCCGTTGCATTGCCAAATCTAGCAAGCATAAGGAGCTTTTTGTCTAGCAGTTTTTAGCAAATAAAACGTTTCAACATTCATAGCAAGTGACCAATAGCTCGAAAGCAGTTCAAAAACCATACAAGTAACTAATGTATGGGGTAGCTTAAACCCTAAAATTGCTGACGACACAGATTTACACGCTTCATCTCTTCAGTACTTACCTTATTTGAAAGTATACGGGTAGACTCCATTTTGTCATGAATGCTTGGTAATTATGATGATTTCGCAGACGCTGAAAGCTTTCAAATGATGTGCAACACTCTTCGAAACTGTCTACAAACTTCATCATTATGCAATATCTCTGCAACACGAATGCATCTGGTTCAAGTTGCAAAATGAAACAAAAATTAAGATTGTTTTTTACTTTATATAGCATTTCATTCGATTTCATTGTATTTAATGGGATTCAATGGATTTCTATCTTACATTTTACGAAACCTGCGTTTCTTGGTCCTGAAAATTCATCTTCTTTGACCATATTTCCTATTTCCATGTATCCTATATGATCGTAGTTAAATCCCCAATAACAATGTTTAGCTTGGGATGAAATCCGACGAGTAAAGGTCCAGATACACTGTTAGATATTCTATTAGAAATTCTACAAAAAGACCGTCTAAAACGGGAAAGGAAATTTAAAAGTGTAACTGGCAGTGTAACATTACCGTTAGCCAAGTCATTACTGAAACATGAGAGGTTGTTGGGCTTGAGGAGCCTTTTGTTTGCATAATTCTTGCATGTTCGAGTGTTATCCATGCAAAATCTGTTCGAAGAGTGGATTTAAGGATTTTTTGTGAACTATTTCTGCGGGTTTAAAGCAGCAGGTTTTCATGCAGCGTAATTGACGATGGGCCAATAATGAAGACAAAACTGCATCAAGCGGACGAAAAGCAATACACGAGCTTTTCCACATTTTCCAAATTTTCATATCCAGATACTAGTAATGATCATGATAAAAGAATAGCACTACCCACCTCAAAGAATAAATCTGGATTTCCTGGTGAAAAGATAAAAGATAATTTTGTTTCAAAAGCGGCATCAACTTCCGGCCAGACTGAGTTGGCAAGAAAGTCAAATCCTTTTACAAAATCCTCTCTTTCGTCTTTTGCAGAATCATTCCTCTTTTCATTTGTTAGATCCAACAGCAATCGACAATCTGACCTGACAAATTCAATAACACTATCGCACACCATTTGCAGGTCATCGTTGCTTCGAGAATTCTCACTAACCAACTGGTCTATTCGAGGCTTCACAAAGTTGTGTCGAAATAAATCCTCGGCGTGCCCGATTTTATCTATCAATGCATATGTTCTTAGACATCGTAAGGCAAGGTCTGATTGACTAGATGACAATCCTTCCAGAAATGACGTCTCCAAGCTTTCTTGCAGTTTTGAAGTTATAAGTGATACACGCTATTGAATGCAATAAGTATTTGATAAATCGAAAATACATTAATGCATTATCAGATCTTTGAAACTCCCTTGAAAGAGACCTACGGATTATAATTTTTCAGTAGAATATGCCAATCAATGGTAACGATACAATATCCTAGGAAGTTTACATCCAGTATTGAATGAAAAAGTAAAGATATTGAAGGAAGGCAATTTTCCGTCAATTTCTAAGCTATTGAACGATTGCTCATAGCAAAAGTGGAGCAGATTATTCTGCATGTTCTAACAAAAAACTTGGGTCAAAACATCAATAAATAACGAGTAATAACACAACTTGTTGTTTGCGAAAAATTATTGTCGTGATTTGAGCCAACGAAACGGTCTGATCATCACGTACTTGCATAATTATCATCATAAGGAGACAAATGATCATTGACAGTCATGGGATAAAATCCGTACCATTATCCACAATTAAATACAAGTTTCTACATTGTCTAGCAAACAAACCCAAAGCTAATTCTACATCAGATAGTATGCCCGAGATAAATTCGTTCGAGCAATTCGTGTTATACACTTGACAACCTGTTGAGTAATTTTCATTTTTCAGTAAGCAATGCAAAAGATTGGTCTTCGAAAATCAATGGATTTCGCATTGTTGAAACTCCAGATACCCCTGTCGAAGATTTGACGGTTTCGTCGGTTTAATATCGCTATTAAGTTCACCCTAACTATCCACTGGTATTTTGTTTCCAATGCGCATTTAATTTCCAATCGATTTCCGTTAAATTCTAAGAAACCAACAAAATAGTAATGAAAAAATTGACAGACTGAAACGGCAATTGAAAATTCTCCGTTATTGGTCATACGTCAAAAACAAAAGAGCTGATTTTGAAAGAAGAAGTAAGAATAAAACTATTGAAATGATAATCATGAGCAAGTTTTACAAAACAATAACGTCTTCATACCGCCTTGATTTGGTCTATAATTGGATGTCCCTTACTCTGATTGACATGGAACTGGAGTTGGTTGAATTCACCTGCAACTCGCTCTAAGAAATGTCCAACTGACTCTCTGATTTAAAAAACACAAGTTTCCAAAGCCATTTAAAAACATTGCATATAGATAATTAACCAGATGATTTAAGAATAATGATGGAAAATCTTATAATTCCTTGCAAAATTTGCACACTTATGAATTGGATCCATTCTTTGAACCAACCAAAATACAGCAATGGAATTTCAGGGTTTTGTAATCTCTATACTTGGCATGGGTACAGAATCAAAACTTACTCTGTTGATGGGTGAAACCCCCCCCCCCCCCCACCTATACATGGAATAACTCAAATGGCAGCTACAATTCAGCCAAAAATTCAGATAGGCAGTTCAGCTAAGCACACAGAGTGGCCACTTTACCATTTGCTATTTATATCATCATCAAACTTATATCCAATACTTTCCAAATATAATCCAGTTGTATGGCCTCAAAGCACTCAATAAGAAATATAAAAAAGTAAATCCTCCTGACCAAAGCTATTGGCAAAGGAAATGCTAGATTTTCTTTGGAAACTTTACCCTACAGAGGGCCGATTACTGATTCATTCTGAAGACTATGTCAATGCAAAGACCTAAAAGTTGGGGCATATTGCTGCTTGAGTAGCATTCAACACATGGTGGGGACACCTATGACAGTCAAATTCATGGTGCTACAAGTGGACTGACAAACAGTCACATCATTTTAAACTTCAATGTTTTCAAGATATAAGGAAGTTTTGCAAAATATCTCATATGCTTTTTCTTTACTCTTATTAAGTGACTACTTTCAGTTTTTGAAGCAAATACTTGAACTAGAAAGCATTTATGTATTGAAAACACACCTGCTACCTTCCATGTAGATTTCCATGTCAGTGGAGCCTGGTTCAGCAAAAAGAATTTTCTCGATTTTCTCAACAGAATGAACAACATTTATAAGGTGTTGAAGCTTTGCCTGAATCACAATAAAACCCAAAACAAATTGCAAAACAAGAGACATGGAAATATATAACATTCTGAAATAAGCCTTTTCTCTTTAACATTCTACAGATTATTCGAGATGTGGCATAATATCAGAATATTTAGCCAAAATAACTTATTATGGATTCATAAATCTTAAAATCTGTCTTCATAAAACTGAAAAACATTTTTGCAGAGGCAGAGAAAGTTAAATGACCAAGAGAGATGTGTGAATATGCCTAATAGACAAAGCAAATAGCCAAGCAAGTGTCCTATTCCTATCAACATGTAATATATTTAATTGGGAGCTGGTTACCTATTGACTTTCCCTATTATTACTTGCTATCTGACATTTTCATACTCTAAGGAGTATCAGACAAATTCATCAAATTTCATACTCTCACAATGCATAAACCAGAATGACTGAGTAATAAAGAAAACTAACAACAATATTTTATCAATGTTAACTACAAACTAACAGCCATGTATGCTTGCAATTATCCATTAGCAAGGTATCCTGTCTTCAAGAGGGATTTGTTGAAAAAATATCAAATCAATATCTTTTGAATTAGTATTCAACATTAAAATAAAAATAGCATAATCCAGACTCACCTTTTTCTCTCTTACTTTCTTCCTTTGATTCAATTTATCTTCAATCAGAGCTAGCTCACCACCTAGTCCAATTTTGCTTACCTAAGCAAAACATTAGCAGAGTTTAACCTTTGCAGAAGTAAAAAATAATGAATGGTTGTTAATCTTATCAGTTTTTTTCAGCAAAAAATATTGGCCAGCTATGCATCAAAATAACAGTACATGTGCCGCACACTTATGGTTACTTCTTACCAAGTCAATTCAAAATATGCTTATGGTTGTCCTCAATACAATATTCAGGATGTGGGGCATTATGTTAAAATGAATGAAAATAAATGAAAATTACACGAATAGCTCATAATTCCTCTTTGAATTAAATGATCCTCTTTCTGATAAACTTGCAGTGGCAAAAACATATCAAACAAAGTTCCTACACCATTATACTAGAGTAAAAGCATGTGGATCTGTGCCAAAATGCTTCAAAAAGTCTACATCACCCAATGCTTGCATTATAGGTACCAAGGCTTGTACTTACTAGCATTATATGTATACACCCTTTAAAGCAAATCAGATACAAACCATTTAATTCAAATGGACATACCCCAATTTCCTCTTTCAACTGGCCTAATGGCTGCCTCAGGTGCTCAATGCTTTTCTCCATACCAACCTGGAGACACATTGGAACAAAATATGTTGTTTGTAAAAACTAAGGCATGTATGGTTACATAAGGTCATAAATAAATTTTTTAAGTGCCAATCATCATTAGCGCTTTCATATCATTGAGGCTTAAAAATGAACAACAATTGTTTCTTTTCTGTGGCTTGACAAAAACATTCTGTGAACATGAAAAGTTCTATCACATGGAAAAAATAAGTCTTGAATTAAAAGTGAAATCATACTGACCCAACAGCATACTTACCAAATTGGAAGAAAGACTAACAAAATCTGCATAATCTTGATTTATAAGATCAATAAGTGCAACTCTAATGTTTTTGTAGTGTGTTTCTAGGTCCTCACGAAGCATGTGAAGTGACACTCTATCTTTGCATTCTGATACAAACTGGTCAACATAAAATTCTGCATCAACAAATTTATCAACATTGAAACATAGATCATCTGTTTTTGTTAGCAGAGCTTGAGTATCTGATATCCCAACCTCTCTTTGAAGCTGCTTATCATTTCCATCTACCTCTGCTTTATAGCTCTCCATATCCTACAATATACTAGAATTAATTAGAATCATCAATGATAGAGCTTCTATTGGAAGCGCCTAAAGGAATGATTTTTTCCAGGTCCTTCCTCTGTAGTTTTCTAGCCCGTTTTTAGAAACTTATGGGAATCATTGTGGGTAAAAAGCTTTTATATCATATAAGCAAAGGAAAATCCCTGTCTAGATATAAAATTGGACTGAGGGAACGAAAATATTGAAAAGCAAGAAAAGAAGTAAGAGGAATAGTAGGAAAATACTAAAAAGGTAATTGGACATCAAAGAGTCAGCAAAATCATAATTGATTAAATATTAACAAGAGGCTACCGCCAAGGGACACAAGAGATAATGTGAAAACAGGATCTCAGACTGCTAGACATAAGTTTGATGCGAACGATGTCTACCGGTACAAACTAGGAGATTAAACGCAGTTACTCCATGCAGGCTTTGGGGCAGCATTAGTGGGTATACAATTAGATTAATTATTTAAATTTTGCTCCCTTGCTCCAAAGTTTTCTCGGTGTCCCTGAAAACTACCTACCTACCCTACCCCATCTTGAGTCACCCCAAGTTGAGGCTTTAACAACAGCTTCGCAAGAGCATGAAGCCAAACAAGAAATAGCAGAAACATTTTATGTAGTCTTACCCGAATTTTAATATTAATCAAAATTCTAAATTCGTTGATGATGGCGCTCGATGTTTCTAAATTTTTCGTCTGTTTCAAAGTTTAACACCTTCCTCATTCCACGTAAACACTGCCGCCATCATGCCTCGTTATCATGCATGATGCGAGACAGTAGCGGATCGTCACTTTGGATCCTCATAAAAGAAAACGCAACTTTTGTGATCGCTTTCAGCGTTTTAATTTGTCTATATAAAGATAAATAATTCTAACAAACTCAAAACCAAATTTTGGTTTCTTTTGCCCAAATAAAGTCATGAATCTTCAAACTCGGTTCATTGTCAGCGCCGGTGAGCCCCTTGAAAATTCTTCCGAAAGGGCACCTTTTTGACGAAAATGGGCACATTGGAAATCGCTCTCCACATTCGGAGAAAATTATTAAAGCCTCTTGCAAGGGAAGGAAATTGGAAAGGTTATCGAGGAACAGGTTTGGACAAAATAGTTACACTTTAAGTAAGATTAGTTTGTCATAATGTTAAAGGCAATGGCATATGGGAGAGAGACCAAGAAGCTCAGTGACTCTAACGACCAAGTCCCAACTTCAAGCCACACCTAAAAGAGCCCAAGTAAGTTCTCAATTGCCACTGAACAATTCTAAGCCAGTCCTCCACTGTCCACCAAACGATTTATTGTGGACCTTAGAGCTGGACCATGGATTTTCAACTTTTTAATCGTTTAAACGCAAATTGAAAATTCTTAAATTCTTAAGCATGGCTTTCATCTATTAATGGTAAATTTTAAAGATCGTATGAAATGTTTATTAGGAAACCAAATATTGGCGACATGGCATTCAGTCCTGATGGTTTTCGTCTCATCTGGTGTAAGGGTCTTTTTTTAACACACTGTCAAATTGACGGTTGTGAAGTTTTCGATGCAGGCTTTGCCTCGTTGGAAAGCCGAAAACGTAAAAGTTTCATTTAGGGGAAGTTTTGTCCGTGCTTTAGGTGTTGCCCTGTAATTAGCCCAAAAACAATTGCTTGCAAATTCGTGGAAGTATAGTCCACGGTTTAGGTTTTTGCTTTTGTGAAAACCTAAAACGCGGATCAAGGACCAATGGGATAGAGCTCCGTTTAATCAAGATCAAAATAGACAAACCTGCACAAATAAATTCAGGCGATTAACAAAGATTCAATATAGTTTTTTCGCCCTTGAATTTCAAGTAATAGGTATAAATCCTGACGATCAAATTTTTTTCTATACTCGCAATTTCCCATTGCAATCTTGTATATTTTTGTTGGTTTCATCGTTTGATTAATGAAATTTTTCCGGGTAGATGTCTTATTCATCAATTTTTCCACTAAATTTTTCATTGCAGTGAAGGCATAAGAACTGGACAGACTTTTTTTTAAAGACTACACAAAAAGCTTTAAGAACTGCATATTTTGCGTTGAACTTCACGCTAAAAAATCCCTGATAGGCATTTGTTCAAAACAAGCCTGAGCAATTTTCTTAGAGATCCAAAGAGCATGCTTGATCCAAGTTGGAAAAGCAGAAAAAAGTCCACATTTTATAGATTGGGATTGAACGCATTTCAGGCAGGCAGGCGGGATGCCATCAGCATAGCCCACAATTCCATATTATATCCTAGGCTGGTGATGTCATGAATAAGCTTCCTGTTTCTTAGAAAGCATCGAGCGTTTGAGAGCAGGCCTATTTGACCGCAAAGGTTTGAAGACTGTCGGACCAAGCCATTAGTTGGCAAAATTTCCCTATTTGTCATTTTGAGACTACCATGGAGTCGAAAACTAAGAACGAACTGAAGGAAACGCAAATGGAGGCCAAAGATGAAAGCAAAGTCGAGGCCAAGGAGGATTCTCTCAATAAAAAAGACGATGATGTTATGCGAAAGTCTGTTGACTTGCAACTCGAGAAGACTCGCCAGTTGTTCGAAAGCATCGGTGAAAAATCAAAGGCGGCGTACAAAATAATGAAAGAAGACTATGAAATGGTAAAGAAGAAAGAAGAAAACTACAAAGGAATGACCAAGAAGCTTGACGATGTTCATTTTACTGATGTTATTAAACTCAACGTTGGAGGTCAAGTCTTTGAGACAGGATTTAAAACATTGCTTAAACATCAAAATAGCTTATTTGCCACGCAGTTCTCCCGAAGTCTAAAGCTGAAACAAAAGGCTAACGAGCCATTTTTCATTGACAGAGACGGAGAGTACTTCAAGTACGTATCTAAAAAGCTTTAAAGAGAAGATTCTGTGGGTGGGGGTTTTGCAGAAGTTTTACAAGGTCTATTATGGTTGGCTGATTTCGAATTATCTGACTTGCATAACAATAGGAACTTCTTTGTTTAAAACCAAATATTTGCCATTATTGTGCTAGAAAAGTGGTCTTTGTCTTTAAGACGAGGGGGAATACCAAGCCAAACCCTACAGACCAATAGTATGCTTGCATTCCCTCAAAACATGATTTAACCAGTCAACGATGATCTTGCAAAACTTCTGCAATACTGGGGAAGTGGGGGCTGTTAAGCCATAAAAAATAGGCGGTTTGTGCACTTCGTAATTCCAGCCTGAAAATTGGTAGAGATGGGCACTGATTAAGATAGGTTGCAGAGACCAAATGAAAAGTCACTCCTTGTACTATTTTAAGACTGGGGTACAGGACCCCAGGCCATTAAACCTCATACTGTTAAGGAAAGTTCAGTTAGTGCATAACGCTAAAAATCGCCATTTTAACCCCCTGCCCAAGCGCGGATCCAGAAATGGGGAACGGGTTTTTGGGGATCTGAACATTTTTTGGACCACGCTTTTTTCACGTTTGGGCGACGCCCTTTTTCTTGAGGAAGTGCCCTTCTTCATGTGGTCACAGCCTTATTCACTATATGAAATGTGAGAAATTAGTGGGATAAAATCAGCATCAAGTCTGCGTTGTTTCAGATCTTTCCCTATCAACAAACTTTAGGAAATCTCTCATCTCAATCATCCTGGGGTATTTCAAAGCTTACAAAATTGAATTTGTTTGCATTTAGCATTTTATAGAGACTGTCTAAAAATTTTAGTGAGTTTTACTTGGCCCAGAAAGCTTATTGGATGAAGGGAGAGAGAGAATTTTGATAGGAACTTATAAAACCCTTGGACTTAGGCTATAAGTTACATTAGTCCCATACCTTTAAGCTGTAAGAGAGACTTGGTAAGATCGTTCTCTAGGACTGCTAGCTTCGCCTGTACATCTTTTTGTCTCCCTCCAAAATTAAGTCAAAAACTTCTCTGTTTCTCTTTTCAACAACCTCTACCTACCGATGCAAGATACCCTTTCTTCACCCTCCATTTTGTTCTCTCCAAAAGGATCAAAGTTATCCCCTATCATAATAACAGCACTGTCAAGCAGTTATGAGCAGTGTTATAAGTATTGCGCAACTTAAACAGGTTTCCGACTTTTTCTGACTGGTTTCCGACTTTTGAGACAGGTTTCAGACTCCCTTACGACACGGAGAACAATGAAGTGACTGGTTTTGGACTCGTCGATGAGAGGTTGCAGACTTTTTCTGAAGAGATGTCATTTTGCAATCCACCAGATAATGACGCACATAGAAAAATTTTCCATTGTTCAAGCCACGTAACGTTTCGGTTTGACACCTTTGCGTTACGTAAAGCATTAAGTTCGAAACCCCCCTAACATACAAACATGCACCCACACACAGACATACACACTCACATAGATAGACCCGCTTGATAAACTTTCAGGAATAATGGATAACAGTAAGCCATGGAAAACAGCAGTGCAGTCTGGCTTAGAACTGTTCGCCGAGCATGGAACTTAGTCAGGCTCTTTTCAAAACTGGAAACATGGATCCTGTCGGTTTGGTACACGTAGCTCTACTCTGGCTCTAATCATATGTGGCTTCAGTAGTTCTTTTGCAGTATCGACAAAACTTGGTTTTGGTTGAACAACAACAGGAGAACACCATGTAATAATTTCATTCTCTTGCACTTTCTCAAACGTGTCTTCTTCGCACCCCATCTATTTATTTCTTGAATGGTTCTTGTAAATAAAAAGGCACTTGTGGTATCTGCGCTATGGGAGCTGCATTTGGTCTCATGTTGAACTTTCAAGATATTTTTTTAAATTTCTCTTGTCGCGAATTTTCCCAATGCCATCAGCAACAATGTTTTAGTTTTCAAAAATTTTCCTCATTTCATGCTCTTCTTTACTTTGTTTCGCCTAATAAAAAATATCCTCTTACAATTATTAAAGCCTATATCACATGGTTGTGCCGTAAAAGGCTCTTGTAGTGTGCTTTTGCTTACCAAAGGAGGATAGTTTATACATCTGCATGCAACAACAAAAATTGTATGTTTTCCACATGTCGGATTTCTGATGATAGTTTAAAAATCA
This sequence comes from Catostylus mosaicus, assembly GCA_964019065.1. Lineage (NCBI taxonomy): Eukaryota > Metazoa > Cnidaria > Scyphozoa > Rhizostomeae > Catostylidae > Catostylus > Catostylus mosaicus. Next base: position 11,883,098 of record OZ025187.1, read on the forward strand.
TCTTTCACATCAAGCTGGTGGTGTGTTGTGTTAAGTTTTACTTTGCTAGGTGATAATGTTAACTTACTCTTGCTTCGATTGCTCAGGGCTTTGAACTGGTGTTCACCCATTATGTTTACATTTGATCCACTATCTGGTTCTATTTCTATATCAACAACATCCAGTTGAACAATCATTGTCTTCTTGGTACTGGGAAATTTTTAGATTTTTTGGCATGGAATTCTGTTTTGACAGCTTTCTAAGACCTCATCTGAACTTGTAGATGCTTCCTGTTCTGTTTTCCTAATTTTTCTTGAACGAATCTTTCTTTGGTAGTTAGGTTTTGTTTATGGCAATTTTATGACTGATGCAAAGTGGTCCCATTTGCTACACATGCTACATTGTTTTTCCATCTGATGGATATCTATCTATTGTTTCCTTTATCACAGCATCCACATTTACTGCAAAGTTGTTCTGTTTTACGTTTCTGTGATTGATTTTGATTCCGATATGGGGTTCTGCTATCCTTCATTCTGCTACTGGTTGATCCTTATACTTCTACTCTGGCAACATTTTTGTCTTCGTCGTTATGTGTTTTCATTTCAGCAACTTGTTGGTTGACATCTTTGATTTAGCTTACTTCTTGTAAAAATTGATTAAGATTCCATTGTTTACTGATGGTCTTCGGTATGATTGTCTTGTCATAAATGGTTTTGATTATGACTCAAGAATTCACTCATCATTTACCTAACCAAATTGTCATCTCTAAGCTTTTTCTCTTAAACGCCTCTTGTAGACGGTTGTTAATACCCAAGAGGCTGGTTTTTCCTTAATAAGCTTATATCTGGCATGATGTTTGTTTGTTGTTCGTTTTCCTTCGCGACAAAATAATTATTCAGTCTTGTTTTTAACTTCTCGTAAGAATTTCCATCAGGTGGATCAAGTAGAATCTGCTAATTTTTTTACATCAATATATTACTTGGACAACTTTCTTGTCAGCAGGTTTGGTTATTTTGAAATAATTTGAAATAACAAAATTCCCTTTCAATGTCATCAAGCCAGTCTTTCTGTCTCTTTCAATAAAGCTTTAGTATAAACACTTATAGATAATATACTTATTTACTGTATGTTGGCTTTGAGCCTTTAAACAGGTCCACAAAAAGATAAATCTAATACAATTTGTCAACACTACGTGTATCTTTTCCCGCAATTTCCACACTCGTCCCCAATGTTGTGACTTATAATTTAAGGTCAGAGGTGACAGAATATAAAGTCACTTGTAAAGTCTGTCATAACAACTGAAAATCATTATAACATCATGATAACATGTAATGTGCCGTACTTAGGGAACTGGTACCTAATTATTTACAATTAGAACATTACATCATACTCTTCAATAAACAGAAATAGTTATGATAAAGGGGTTTCTGATAATAGAAATATTTCTTATTTTTACTAAAGTAATGTGATACACTGTGATGGCTTCCGTATACAGTTCTTCTAACTGATATTTCTACATATTTTTTATAGATACGTAATTAATTACATGCGGGACGAGAAAATCACAACTAAAATGACAGAGATGAAGGAAGAACTGATAGACGAGGCAAATTTCTATGGCCTGCCTGGTCTTGCAAGGATGTTATCTGCGGAAGAACCTGCAGAAGGATTGGAAGAAGCTGTCAAGGAAGAAGATTATGATTGGGGACTGATGACACTTGAAGATCATGCAAATGAGACAAAGATGCTGTTGCAAGATGCAATGGAAGCCTTAGATGATGGTCAAGTTGCCCTTACTGATGATCTTTCCCTATTAGAAAAATCAAAGGAGAATTTTCTTCGGATGTCTGAAAGATTGATGGATGTACATTTTGCCAAAACGATTTTGCTTGACGTTGGTGGACGTATTTTCAAAACAAACCTGAGCACTTTGCTAAAAGATCCAAGCAGCATGCTTGCTGCAATGTTTTCACAGCGATTCAAGTTGGAAAAGCAGAAAGATGGATCATACTTTGTAGATCGTGACGGAACGCATTTTAGGCATGTGTTGAATTACCTCAGAATGGGAAGGTTGCCAAGAAGTGTTATCGAAGAAATTGGAGATGTGCTGCTGGAAGAAGCTGAATTCTACAATATCAAAGGTTTATCAGAAATGACGCTAAAATTTATCACAGTAGAGCTGAAGTTGGGCAACGACGTTTTCCTGACAACGGCATACACTGTTAAGAGAGATTGCGGCTTTGCAAAAAGGTTGTTCGGTGACGATAGCAATAATGTTAGAAAGGATGGTGCATATGTGATTGAGGAAGATGTCAAGCACTTCAGAAATACATGACTACATTCACTCAATCGAGAATAATAGGTGGGAATGGGCCTTATGTTGCTAAGTTGAGTGAGTGGATCAGTAATGACAGGAAGCAGATTCTGCCATTGATGTTATACTCTGTTGAGGAAGATGGATGCGAAGAGAAAAACTTTGCTAATACCTGTACAAACAAAGAGCCAACAGTAATTGTTGCTGAAACCGAGAATGGGTGTATTTTTGGTGGTTACACAAGCGTCAGTCGGGCTTGTAATATGACCTGTATGAATTTCGCATATTTCTTCTAACTTCTGACTATTTGCCTGAATTGTTGTATAGATTATTCGCCAAAGTATTGGTAGGACACAACCAAAAATAATGATGCTAATAATATTGGAAGATGATTTCAGTGCGCTATGTTGAATACATTTAGTTGAGGGGCACACATTTTATGAGAATAATAGAAACTAGACATTGGTACCAAATGATTGTAAAGTTTACTAAAAATTAATCACACTGGCATGTGTTATCCAACTTGATCAATCTTCTAACAATCCAAGGTTTAATGCAATGCAGCATTACAGATAGTTCTTTTTCTTTTATTGTTTATATTTCCAAATAGTTCGAGGGTAGGCCTTCAACCGTAGCCGTTTTAAAAATGGTCCTGCATCAAAATTCAATACATTTCATCAATGGAAAACTAAGTTAAAACCAATTACGATTCCTACTCAAACCTCACTACAATTAAGAACTGCTATAGAAGTAACTCCGATACATTCTTTTACTAACTCTGGTCTAACTTTGGCTGGATAAAAATGGAAAGCACAGTGCTGACTTAGTGTTTAGAGTAAGCCTTATTCTAATATTGAAAACAATTGCAATGTGTATTCTAAGAATGACGCAGTTGGGTGTGTCTATGTGGCTTTTAAAATGGTATTTCTCACGATTATTCTTTTCTTTCAGATGATGACCCAAAGAGCTTTGTATTCAGCCTGAAATCACTTGAGTGGGATGAACCTTTCGTTATGAAAGCAGCTCAATATGGAGGTATCAGCCTCCGTGACTACATTGGTCCTTGGTTCCTATCTACGAACAACTCGTCTACCTGCCTTCAGTTTCCCAAAGACCCCAGAAGTAGCAAATGCAGTTACAAATACAATGCAAATGCCTTCACTCCTCCAAAAGGTGTGCCTACTACAAATACATGTCTCGCTGGAGAGGAATATTTTGTGCTTAAAAGAATGGAGGTTTTCGCCGTTTAGACGAAATAAATCGCCAACTTTGCTTTTAAAGACTTGATTGTAGCTTTAAGTATTTTTTACGAGACTTGAGAGAAAGTATCTCTACATTGGCATAACTGATGAAAATAAATGGCAGGAGTATAACAATCGTTTGTTATTTTCGATTTAGTTTGATAGCATGTCGATTATTGTAGTAAATTGTTATGAGATTCATTTAATGTAGGAAAACACCTGTATTAGAAATTCATGATTTAAGTTGTTGTAGAGAACACATACGTGCAGCACTCGAAACCTGACGAGGAATGGGGTATATTTTCTAACTTACATTGTCAAAGCTCTTCCCTCCGGCTTTGTTATATCTCTATGCATCCCAGCTTTTGAAGCATTGTTCCACATGGAAGTAACTCCGTGAAATGGTCTTATGTACAATACGCTACTGTACATTTATATGCAGTCGTACAAGAGAATTTATAGAAAATATTCCATAATGCACGGAGTAACATTTTGATTAACGTTTGCTATGGTCTGTTTTGAAAACGGTTTGTATTTCTGCAAAATATAACAAAATGAAATTGTAATTATTCATTACTGTAAAAGCCCCACTTTTAAAATAGCGCTTAAGGCTAAAAATCTCTTGTCATCAGCAACAACATTTATGAGGGTTGCAAAAAACTTTCATTTTGTAGTCTTATGTTATCTGTAATCTGATATCGCGCTGAATAAGCCCCGTATGCCGTAGCGAAATATGTTTAGCTGTACTTACTTTGATATTTTATTCTGATCACTTTTGAATCAAACAACATTATGTTTTCTTGCCGTTGTCGCTGTTTCTGTTCATTTTTTAATCCATTTTGTAAATTTTTTTGCATCCAGCGCAGAATATGACATTTCCGAAATTTATAAATTCGAGCCGCACCCGTTTTGCGACGCTCATACCTATGCCTCGCAGTAACATGTCGTCTATACTTAGGAGGATTTGATTCACTTAATGATTTTTGAATAGTGTTATTGTTTTCATCAGCAGTGAATTCAGAGACAACTCAAAAAGACTGTTATAAAATTAAGTTTACCAAATTTTTATCAAAATTCATGAATTAGACAGTGACAATACCAAAAATGTAAGTTTTGGATGAATAGGATCGTTAGTAAGACTGCTGCTGGGTAACGTTGTGTTGATAAGATAGGGCTACCTTGCCAAAGAACCTCAAACTCCAAAAATCAAGGGATGTCCCATGTTTGAGAGTTCCATATCCTTAACTTAGGTGTTCTTTGAGTGGCTGAAGTTGCATCTGTGATTTCTACTTTGTGGAAGGGTATTTTAGATTGTCAATATTACTGGGTAATTTTGAACTTCTAATAGTTTCATTCTTTCAATTCGTTCCAATAATTATGTGACAGTAGTCTGGAATAATATAGAATATTAAATTTATCTTATCTACGAAGTAACTGGATGGAAACAACCAAGAAAGCTACTTTCTTTTTTCACCACAAAACAAAGAATAAACACGATGTTATGAGAAATCTGACCTCCCATCCCAATGTGGCATCATCTTATATCTAAGCCTCTATTGAAATATGTCATCAAGAGCTCGTCATCATTTCGAAACATGCGCATTTAAATGCCCCACATTTATCTGTACACGCAGCATCAAACCATTCCTAACTTGTTTACTCCTCTAAAAGATCCTGCAGCAAAGATTCGTGTAAGGTACCACCTATAACTTCTGAGTAATTAACAGATTGTAACGAAGAATAACGCGTGCGACTCGAAGAGAGATTAGCAATTGACTAAATAACAAACACAACAACAACTACAATCATTACAAAGTACATTAGCGTCCAGTCCTACTACATATATCAAGGGTGGGGGGGGGGGAGCTTTGTGTTATTTAATTGCATGGTCCGATAATATCCAAGATTAACTGCTTGGACTTGGTGACACAAAATAAGTTCAAAACCGTTGATTTCTAGTGGAAGGCAACTTAATTCCCTCCCCCAGCTTCCTCTGATAAACTCTGGTCCGCATAATCCACTAATTCCGCATTTAATCCTAGACTGGTGTTGTCTTGAATAAACTTCCTGGTTCTTGGAAGTAGTTCGCGAGTTTGAGAGCAGGTCTTTTTCAACAGCAAGCTATAGAAAACAGTGTCTAACAAATCTGTTAGTTGGCAAATTTCCCCCATTTGTCGTATTGAGACTGCCATGGAATGGAGTCGACGTCAAGGAAACGCAAAAGGCAAATAGAGACCAAGGATGACAGCGAAGTTGAAGCCAAGGTGGATTTTCCCACTGAAACAGACGATGATGTTATGCGAAAGTCTGTTGACTTGCAACTCAAGAAGACTCGCCAGTTGTTCGAAAGCATCGGTGAAAAATCGAAGGCTGCTTGCAAAATAATGAAAGAAGACTACGAAATGCTGAAAGAAACAGAAGAAAATTACAAGGAAATGACCAAGAAGCTTGACGGTGTTCATTTTACTGATGTTATTAAACTCAACGTTGGAGGTCAAGTCTTTGAGACAGGATTGAAAACATTACTTAAACATCAAAATAGCTTGTTTGCCACGCAGTTCTCCCGAAGTCTTAAGCTGAAACAAAAGGCTAACGAGCCATTTTTCATTGACAGAGATGGAGAGTACTTCAAGTACGTATCTAAAAAGCTTTAAACAGAAATTTCTTTTACATTGTGTATTAAATTATTCAGGGAAGCATTATTGCTAAAGACAAGGGTGGGAAATATTACGGAGCTATCTATAATGTTCTCTTTTGCAAGGGAGGTAGGGCTGACAAAAATCAGTATGTGAGAGAAACTCCGCCAACTTCAGCAAACCAAGGTGCCTACACATCGATCTACCATGAATTATTTTCACAAAACAAACTGCTACGATGCGTGGTTTTTGTTATGCTTGGGGAATTTTGCTTTCTTTGCATAAGGTAGTTTATTGTTGTGATGTACTTGCCAGGAAATAATTCACTTGACATATTTGTAAAAGACTCGAAGCAATGCAAATAAATTACTTGTTAATGTACGTAATTAAAGATATAACAGTTCACAGTTCAGTTTTGTTTATACACTTATGAATCTATGTCATTGCAACTTGATGTAGAATGAATATGAGTCTCACAGCTAATTTCCATAAGCTTGAAAAGAAGCCTACGGTGCGATTCGGGTGGGAATCTTTCTTATCGATACCATGATAATCTGATAAACTGTGATGACTATTGCAAACAGTTCCTTTAACTCATACTTATTACAACATCTATTCGGTTTTATAGATATGTTATGAGTTACATGCGGAACGAGAAAATTACAGCAGAAATGACAGAGATGAAGGAGAAATTGATAGAAGAGGCGAATTTCTATGGCTTTCCGGGTCTTGCCAGGATGCTATCTGAAGAAAAAACTACAAAGAATTCGGGAGAAGCTGTTAAGGAAGGAGCGCAAGATGGCGGACTGATAGCACTTCAAGATCATGCGAATGAGACAAAGATGCTGTTGCAAGATGCAATGGAAACCTTGGATGCGGGCCAGGTTGCCCTTACTGATGATCTATGCCTATTAGAAAAATCAAAAGAGAATTTTCTTCGGATGTCTGAAAGATTGAATAATGTACATTTTGTTGATCCGATTTTGCTAGATGTTGGTGGACATATTTTGAAAACAAACCAGGGCACTTTGCTAAAAGATCCAAACAGTATGCTCGCTGCAGTGTTTTCACAACGTTTCAACTTGGAAAAGCAGCAAAATGGATCTTACTTCATAGATCGTGACGGAACGCATTTTAGGCATGTGTTAAATTTCCTAAGAGTGGGAAGCTTGGAAAGAAGCGTTATTGAAGAAATTGGAGATGAACTGCTGAAAGAAGCTGAATTCTACAATATCAAAGGTTTATCAGAAATGATACTGAAACAAACAACAGTAGAACTGAGAATTGAAGACAAAAATTTCCTGACAACGGCTCACACTGTTAAGCGAGATTGCGGCTTTGCAAAAAGGTTGTTCGGTGACGATAGCAATAATGTTAGAAAGGATGGTGCATATGTGATTGAGGAAGATGTCAAGCACTTGAAAGAAATTTTGATGTTTCTTAAGAATGGGATGCTGCCAATAGATCGTATCCTTCCAATTAAGTCGCAGCTGTACTTGGATGCTCAAGCACTAAATGTATTAACACTTCAGAAATACATGACTGCATTCTCTCAATCGAGAATAATAGGTAGAAATGGGCCTTATGTTGCTAAGTTGAGTGAGTGGATCAGTAATGACAGGAAGCAGATTCTGCCATTGATGTTATACTCTGTTGAAGAAGATGGAAGCGAAGACAAAAACTTTGCTACTTCCTGTATAAACGAAGAGCCAACAGTAATTATTGCTGAAACCGCAAATGGGTGTATTTTTGGTGGTTACACGATACGCAGTTGGAGTAACGACGGATATTTCTGTAGGAATCGCACATATTTCTAACCTCAGTCAGGCCCTCCGAGGAGACTTAAAAAGTGGAGGGGGCTAAACTTTGATGCAAAAAAATTAATCACATCACATCATGATGAGCTGCCTTTAAAAACTAATACAAAGATCTCTGCTCCATGAAATTTAAGCAACCGGATAGATTGTTTAACTAAAACTTCAACGAAAAAATGGAGGGGCCATTCACCCGACATCGCTGTCATTGTTTTAGATTCTGAATTTTTGCACTAGTTGTCTGATCGCAGCGATTCAGTGCAAATACTCAATGTTTAAGATCTGCCATACTGTTGGTAGCGCACCGTAACAGCAAAATGATGATAGTAATATTCTCAGTAAATGATTTCAGTATGTTATGATGAATAAAATCATTATTTTGGGCACCATATATATTCGAATAATAAAAAACTAGAAATTGGTAGCAAAAGATTCTAAGGATTATCTAGAATTAATTGGACTGATTCTGCATAAAGCATTTTTTCTAAGGTCTAATCGGAAACAAAATCACAGATAATTTTATTATTATTGTTATAACCATTATTACTAATAGTCAAAATATGTTGGTAGGGTTGCCATTCAACCATAGCTGCTTCACAAAGGGCCATACATCAATTTTAAAAAGAATTTAATAAATGAAAAATTGAATCAAATCTAATTACAATTACGATTCGCACTAAAAACTTATGTTAAGAAATTCTGTCACATATTTTTACACCACTTTGGTCTATCAATGACTTGATGAAATTGGAAGGCGTGATGTTCACTAATTTGTATTTCTCTGTCAGGTGTGTCTATGGATTTTTTAAATCGCATTTCTCACAATTATTATTTCTTTCATATAATGACCAAAAGAGCTTTCTATTCAGCCTGAAATCACTTGAGTGGGATGAACCTTTCGTTATGAAAGCAGCTCAATATGGAGGTATCATGTGCGATGGCAACGCTGGTGCTCGTTTCATATCTACGTACAGAGATGTAACCTGCCTGCATTTTCCTAAAGACCCCATAAGTAGCAAATGCAGTTACAATTACAATGCAAATGCCTTCACTCCTCCTACAGGTGTGCCTACTACAAATACATGTCTCGCTGGAGAGGAATATTTTGTGCTTAAAAGAATGGAGGTTTTTGCCGTTTAGCCGAAATGAATCGCCAACTTTGATTTAAAAGACTTGATTGTAGCTTTTAGTATTTTCTTACGAGACTTGAGAGAAAGTATCTCTACATTGACATAGCTACTGATGATAAATGGCAGGAGTATAGCATCGTTTGTTATATTCGTTTGATAAAAAACAATGCGCAACTAGAAGTTTTTATGCTGCTTGACATGGCGATCATGAAGGGAAAATGGTTAAGAATTACTTAAGCAAAACACTCTTATCAGAAATACAGGTTAAATTGTTCTCAATAGAGCATATTGGTGTAACTGTTACCGCCCTAACACAGGTTCTTATACTCAGAAGAGAGAGACGAGAAAATCATGAACTTCTGATGTCGCCATTATTCATCTTCCTTCACGAGGTAGCCTCGTTTTCAAACGTTAACCAAAATTATGACGTAATATAGCAGCGAATATCAAATAAAAGTATAATATCTCAAACAATAGGAAATGACAGAAATATAGTTAGCAATAATAGTTTTTTTTCCTTAATAATGAAATGTCATTATAATCCAGTCCGTTACATAACACTCTAAATGGCTTAAGCCAAGGGTCTTTTTTTAGGAAGGTAATCATAATCTGTTCTTGCAACTTGCATTGGCAAAGAACGCCTAACCAACTTTGTTATACTGTTGCATATCCTGGCTTTGAAGCATTGTCACATAGGAATCTAACTTTTGGTATAGGTTTCTAACATGCATTACTCTACCTTATAAATGCAACTTAAACAGGATGGAGGCAAAACATTTATTTTGGAATGGTTTGTTTTGAGAACGGTTTGTATCTCTGAAAATTATAGCAAATCGAAAGAGTAATTATTTTAGCTTCAAAAGCCACCCTTTAAGAATGGGTGTAACGCTTGAAATCTTTTGTCAACTTTTTGATGTCCTTTAAGCAGTACCACTTATAAAGATTACATACTGGTTGCATTTCGTCATCTTATGTCATCTGTTATCCGTTATCACACTTAAGGAGCCACGCCTGTCGGGCAAAGTATATCTATGCTTAATTTGATATTTTAGCATCTAACCATTTTGAATCACATAATGTCTTGTTTTTTGCCGTTTTTTTCTGCTGCCGATCCTGCATACCAAGAATTTTTTGAAAAGCAAACGAATAACAATTAGAAACTAAGTGCATTTGGCCTCATTATCTTTCGTTCATTTAATAATAGAAAATTTGCAGCAAACTCGTTAAATTGACTACAGCAGGTCAACAGTCAAAAGGCTGAAAAGCAAGAATATATGATAGCAAAGTAAAATTTATTATTTGGTAATAACTTGAAAATCTCCACATGCAAGGAGGGACTGTGTTCACAACCCACTTGATAACATTAAGGAAGAGGAATGCTGCACGTTATAATTTCACTGTGATTCTTGAGATCTCATATTTTGCAGCATCATTTTTCAATGCCATATTTTATCAAAGTTCAATTTGCTTGAACTTGGTTATTTATGTAAGAAAATTGAATGTTTGCAAAGAAGTAACAAGGCACTTTAACAACATCGTTCGAATTGATCAATGTTTCATCTTTATTCCTGTGTAATCTAGCATCATTAACATTTCAAGTACCTAGGTTATGATTTATCAATAAACAACTTTGTAAGAAATCTGCACAGAGCACCTTCACTGACATATCTTATTCCATGATTTTTGAAATAGATTGAGTTCTTCCCGCGCATGAATACTGCACAGATTCCAGACTATGGTCACAATGATAATATTATTCATGGATTTTGAGACGATCTTTATCTTTCATCATATTCTTTTACGTGCAACTCTACTTTGAGAATGAACGTTGCAAAGTTGGCTTGTCCGCATATTATTACATTGGGCTGTTTTCAGACCATGTCTGTTGCCTACTCATTTTTTGTCAGTCATGTCCTATAGTCCCGTGCTGTCCGATACAGCCCAAAGCAGTATGGGATCAATTCATTAACACCACAATAATTTGAACCCAAAATTGCGGTTTCCCTAATTTCTTGTCGCGTCCCAACCACACTGACAAAGAGATCATTCCAGAAATTTGATCGCTGCGTTTGAGAAGACTGGAAACTAGCCATCATACTGCATATGACTCTTAAAAACATGGCGGCTGAATCCGGCGGCCTAGTTTCTAAGCGAAGAGATACGTGCTTGCAGTTTAGCTGCAAACCCACAAATGTTGTTTATTTGCCATCCCTTAGTTGCCTTATTGCTACATCAAGCAATGGAACTCTGGAGGTCCTTGACATTCACAGTGGCAGCACTTTGAGGAAGGTTAATTTTGCGCAAGAAGAAGGTAGTAAAGCCTATTTCCTTTTCCGCATATCTTATTTATAGTTTGAATATTTCACCAATTCTAAGGAGTTTTTGAATAAAGTCGGAGATCTGATTCCAGCAGCACTTCTGGCAGAATAAACATAGTCTGTTTTATCTAAGCTTGGTCACTTATTAAGCGTTGTATATCGTGGGCAGCCCTTCACATCATAACATTTAGCTAGAATACACGCAACAAAGGTGGGCCACAGCAAAATGAAGCTAAGGATTTCAGGTTCAAGCGCCAGGCAAATACTCACCACACAAGCTGTTAAGTCATCCAGTTGCCACAATCCTATAACTAAGGTCCCAGATTGTTGTTAAACAGATTGAAAAATCCTCAGTTGATCTGAGAACACAGGCTCCATGACGCAACGTCCACATACCCAATCAGCTCTATAGTTGCAAGAAGCCCAAGCTGCTGACTAAAGAGTGTTAGACTGGCACAGACATACAAAGTGGCTTGTAGTAGAAGTGAATGGCATTTATGGCCGGGTTGGAAAATATGCCTGTTTTCGCCTATGTGTAGTTGCGACAAACAACAGTTTTTTTTGCCGTGACATGCAAGCAAAACCAATTTTGCGTTGATATGCGACAAAATCAAAGAAGTTTCGAGCAAAACCAAGCTAATATTTAATAAGCTGCGTGTATTATTATCCCTTTTTCTTATCAGTACTTCATTCAAGTTGAACCAGCCCCCAATTGTTTGCCGCCACAGGTTTGTTTTAAAAAAGGTGTGAAATGCCTCTATTGTACTACTTCATGTAACAAAATAAGGTGCCATAAATGGTAGCGGGGGTTGCGACACATCAACATCAAAGGAATGTGTAGCTTCGAGCACATGCAGGTTTTCCAGCCAGGTGCATTGATAAAGTAAAATCGAGTAAAATCCTAAAAGTAGAAATTGAATCTGAATTAGTATGACAACTGACAGGTTTATTAATTTTTTCTATCATCTCCATGCTGAATGCTGAAAAATGCAAACATGATGGATATCGTAATTACCAAACAAAGAATGCACTAAAACAATGCTATTTGGATTGGGTGAGGAACACCAAATATGGAACAGGAAGTTTTTCTTGCTTCAAGTACTATTGGATGAAAGTACTCTATAAATATGCCTAGAAATATTTTTTGTTGTAATATTGGTATCTGATTCAATTGAAATATTTAGTTTTAGATCAAAATGGAATGCAGATGGAGGGTTTGCTTTGCAGTGTGATTGAAGATGGTGAAAAACTGTTTGTCACAAAGGGAAATGTTATTGGATGCAGAGGAATTCTTGGTGAAAAGATACTGCTTGATAGTATTTTACAGTATGATTGTAAGAAAAAAAGTACATGGAAAGTAGAGCTTGACCTTGTACAAGTGAGTTTACTCAATTAGTTTTTATTTGTTAAATAACATCAATGCTATTTTAATCACGCATTCATTTCTTTGTTTGATCCTGTTAAGTAGTCTTGCATATGTATACAAACTTCTTTTTACTTCATGTAGCTTGATTGATTGCCGCAGGTTTTATTTAAAAATAATAACATGATATAATGTCAAATATGTTCTAATGCTGTGTTGCATTTTCTATCAAATGAAGTCCAAGCTCATCATTTTGGCAATTGCTTGCATTTACAGTTAGCATTACAAAAATAAAGCTTTTAATCAAATTAAAACTAATTACCTAAAAACTAAACAACACTAAATAATGCTGTATTAATTCTATATGGGAACTTTTTGAAAGAACACAAATTTGTGATGTGATGCAAGGAAGTTGAAATCACCTTGTTATTTATATAACCATATATTTGATTGAAACATAAAGAGCTAAAAGCTATATTAAGCAGAAACATAGAATCAAAAACAAACAAACAAACAAACAACTGAAATCCAGCATTGACTTTAGAAATGATTAAATAAGGAATTATATATATAGGAAGTCCTAAAGACATAGCAGGTAAATAATATCTTGAAACTTCCAAAAAGGCTTAGCTTAGGTTTATAAGAGTTGTTATTTTCTGTGATTATCAAGGAGTATTGCTAGAGGCATTAGATTGATATATTGGAACATCTTTGATTTAAAATTGTTTTCTAGGCTGGCATTTTGTTAAATGGACTTCAGAGCTGCCAGCGTTTAGCCTCATCACCAAAGCAATTTGGAGCACCTTCTCCAAAGTCAGAGGAGGATTTGAAAGCAGTAACGGATGAACTGCAGAAGCAGTATGAGAAAGCATTACTTGGTGTGAAGGATTTCACAAAGAAATCTGTAAAGGTATACAAAGACTTGCTCATCAGTTCAGTTTAGTCTTGTCCAGTTCAATCCATTTCAGTTCAGTTTGTTGTTAATTTCATAATTCCAATACCACTACTTGGTACAAAATGCCTTTTTTCTGAATAGTCTAAATCAGGACATAGATTTATGTTCACTTGCTGGCTGACCCATACCCTAGAATATGCAAACAGGTAATGCACATGTGTTTGATATGTGAGATCATCAATATCCTCTAAGGCTTGATGTCTTTTTAGCAGGGTTAGTAACCTGGCTATTAACAACCATATGCTTATGTTATAACAACATTCTTTTACCATGTGTTTTAGATTGTATACATACTGTATGTACAGCATTTGGCCCACCACCATTGTCCTGGATGGCAAATAGTGGCCTATACCCAATTATATAATACATGATAGATTTTTTGTTGCAAGCATAGTTTTGCTCTAACTATATTTGTTTCGTAGTGGATGACAGTTTGTTTAGAGATGGAGAAACAATTACTTGGTGATGCATTTGCCTGGGTGTATACAGTTATGTCAAGGCAAATACAAGATCCCTCATTACCAATCATTGGAGATGTTGTCCGGCGAATATCACTATGCAGTCCACCAAAGAAAAAGAATGATTTTGGTAAAATAGAGAGACTTATCATGCTTGGTGAAGCAGAAAGACTTGACACATTCAAAACATGGCCACATAAAGATTATGAGTAAGGTTTTACATATGATTACCAGAGGTTTGCCAGCACTCCTGCTTTGGTGATATACAAAGAGTTTTCTCTAGTTTAAATTTGTGAATCAAGGTGCAGAGTTTGAAAGCATTTAGTCTCAACAATAACTCTGCTTTTTGTTTCATTTTTGTTTCTGCTTCTAAAATCTTTGTCAACATAGCTTGCAGGACAGATTATATATATTCTGTTAAAAGTTGCTAGTAATCCTTAATAAGTTGTATTTTCCAACTTGTTGCAATACTTCCTTCTTTTGAAATGAAAATTTTTCATTGCTGTTCATTTTATGAAAGAGCTGTCTGATTGTGACATTTACATAATAATAGCATTTATTGCCCTGACTCTTTAAATTTTAGTTTCAATTAATCTCTTTTGCCTTTCATTTTCCATATCATGGTTGTTCTTTTTATGGTCAACTTTTTTTATTTGTATCTCAGATATGCATTGCCTAGTCCCATGGCAGAAGCAGGTTTCTATCATCCTGTAAGTATGCGTAAATAGATATGTATACAAAAAAGTTTTTTAATATTGTTTTTCAACCACAAGCTTGACCAGTCACATGAAAATGGGTACACAGCTTTGTATTTTAGTGAAAAATAATGTTAATCTTTAAATCTTTAAAATACTCTCATGTGTTTTGACCCGAAATTTTTTTCTAGGCTTATTCAACAGCAACAGAGGATCGAGCAATATGTTTCAAATGTGATATTTGCCTTGTATACTGGGAACCATCAGATCAACCATGGTACGCAACCACCCAGATTTTGGTTTTGCAAATCAAACATGTTTATGTTTTGCTAGTCAACCAATCAAATTCGTTTTTTCAATTGTGGTTACAAATGATGTCAATTTTCTTAAAAAACTTCTGCCTTCTGTAAAAGACCCCTCCCATTTTAATTTTAAGGCTGTGCATGAGTATTTTGAAACAGTTTTAATGTTTTTACTATTGCCAATAAGATATGAATTTATTCAAGAATCTACCCATTTTGTGGTTCCATGCTTACCACTGTTCAGTAGCGATCTACTTTGAAAAATAAAATCTATAACAACCTAATACCTAACCCCAAAAAGGAAAAAAATTTGCCAAAACCATATCCAAGCTTGGCTTTAGCAATTAGCTAATGTCTAACGACCTAAGCATTGTCAAACTGAGCAACTGGAAAGATTTTTAGGACACTAATTATGATTACTAATCATGTAAGGTAAAAATGTCATGATAGCAAAGAATAATGTAGCTAATTTCTGTTTTGTTAAGCTTCTTATTTCTTATAGTGCTTTTACCAGGCATTACATTATTGATATATTGGTTGACTTTTTACTTCCAGCTTCATATAATAATAATGCATTGATACTATTTTTTTAAGGTCAGAGCATGAAAGGCATTCGAGTAGCTGCCCCTTTGTGAAAGGGGAATTCACTGGAAATGTACCACTGTCAGGTACCACTACCATTGTTGTTCATTCTTATTCTCATTATCGATGACATTTTTCTCAAAGTGTTGTCTGGTAAAAAGTAGTGATGAGGCTATGGTTAAGGTTATAGAAAGGGTGGGAGTAAGAGCTAAGATATTTAATGTGCTCATTAAGATTTATAGCCAGAGTGTCTTTATGTGTAAAGCTGGCACTTTCAATGACAGTTTTGTCAGCCTCTAATGGAAAGGAGGTATAATAAAAATATTCTTTGTCTATGACCTTAACCTATGTCTACTTGCGCATGAAATTTGCAGTTAATTCTATGATGATTTTGTGATAATTTTTTACAGTGTGTGCAGCTGTTTGTCAAGCTCAAAGCTTGAAACACCAAGATGACAAGGTTTCTATATCTTATATTTTATGATGTTTAAGCAATTTTGCTTCAACTTGAACATTAAAAGCTAGCGCCTCCCTTCATCAAGTGCTTCATTTATTGCTTTGTTTCATTAACTGTATTTGAACACCTTTTTATGCTCTTGTATATTGATATATAACTCAGTGATATAAGCTGTACTTTTGCCTTTTTTTAGGTAATCTGCATTGGAAATCAGACTTGTGATGGTCTAGTTGTTGTTGGAACAAGCAAAGGAACTGTGTATTTATTGGAGGCTGTGCCACTATTTAAGGCAAGACCATTTTGTCATTGGAGTCTGTTTGTTATCTTGTTTGTGCTGTCTGTCATGTATTGATAATATTACTCCGTAACGAACAACATTATATTATAATTTGTTATGATCTCTTCTGTTTTATTAAGGCATATTGTATTGTATTTTATTGTATTGTATTGTATTGTATTGTATTGTATTGTATTGTATTGTATTGTATTGTATTGTATATTGTATTGTATTGTACCATGGTGTATTGTATTATATTGTATTGTATTGTATTGTATTGTATTATATTGTACTGTATTGTATTGTTTTGTATTGTATTGTATTCTACTATATTGTATTGTATTGCATTGTATTGTATTGTATTGTATTGTATTGTATTGTATTGTGTTCTCTTGAATTGTGTTGAATCTTCATGTATCTCATACTATGCTTTTGTTTGGTATTACAGTATCTGTTTATTCTTAACATCTACTTGCAAGGATCAAATAGTTTAACTGCAATGTACTTGAACTAATTTTTTAACATCTTCAAAAGACTTATTGATAGACTTCTTCTTTAGGTAAAAGCAAAGCTAAAAAAGTTTTTCAACAAGAAGTTATCAGAAGAGAATGGTCAAATTCTAACAGGGAAAAATGATGATACAGAAGAACTTAAGTGCTCTTCGTCTTCTTCCTCATTTAGCTATGAGCCCGATGAATTGGAGGAAAATAGCAACAGAGTTGAAATAGTCGTCGATACTCAAGGATCAGGCCAAGATGCTGTTAGGGCAGCAGGGACAGAATCTAGTGAAACTGAAACCCAATTGTTCGAAATAAACGGGAGCAATGAATGCAAGAGTAATTCAGTAGATGATAGTGGAGGAACGATCAGAAATGCAAAAAAGGGTGCATGTAAGAAAGCAAAACGGGATAGATATGATGTTGAAATTCAAGCCTTGACTTTATCAAAGCATCAAATTTTTGGTGAAAATGGCAGCAAAAGATCCCTTAATTGCATTGTAATTGGGAGAATTTGTACTTTTGATTTAAAAGAAGGAGAGGAAGGTGAACGCTTTCAAACTCTAAGTGTTGCGATTTTAGACGAACGAAGTATGAAAATCATCGAAAGTAAAAAAAGTGATGAGAAATTTGCAAAAGTTGGCACAAATGTAACCCCTCCTTTTCCTAATTTAGTTGATGACCCTCTGTTTCATAACGATTTTGAGTCATATGTACCATCGGACAGTGGAGAACTTTCAGTGATAAATGAATACTTGCGGGCAAGTAAGCAGAAAAATGAAGACAAAAAATCAAGCAAATCCAAGAAAAAAGATTCAAAGCGAAAGGAAATAAAATGTCACGAATTTAAGTTGCCAAGATACATAAATGCAAGATCTCACAGGATATCGCATTTGTTTGCAACAAAAACTAGTCTGTTTGTCGTAGTTAATTGTAAGGAGATGGTAAGCAAGGATGCTGCTCGTCTTGAAGAACAAGAGGAAGAATGCTCATCAATTGATTCAGATACCGAAGTTATCGAGATGCCAAACGGCGACATTCACCTATCACAAACAAGTAAGAGGCTAGAGTCATATATTTTCGAGTATCGATGGATATTAAGAGGTGAGACAGTAATTGTACATGAACCTCATGTGTCCTCAAGGTCATTCTCAGGCAAAGATTATTTACATGATGTTATCCTCATATCCAACAAACACTTAGGGTTCAAAGAACAGCGCTATGATGTAATTGGAGAGAAAATTTGCATTGATTCTACTGGCTCTGAATTACTATTGGCAGCTACAGGAATGGAGCAGAAACAGATTTCTGTTATAAGTACCATCGATTTGAACACATTGAACGTTGTTTTGTTGGAGAGTGTACCTCAAAGCTCAATTATTGATCATATTGTGTACTGCAAAGGAATCAGTGTGATTGCTTGTTGCCTTAACGATGGAAAAGTTGTGCTGTGTCATTTGGAAGGTCAGCCAAAGAAGTCAACAGAAGAACCTAAAAAAGCTCCTGTCCCTCATGCAGGTGAGTTTCCTTTTATTGAGAGTTGAAAAGTAGCATTGACGGATTTTATCTGTTGATACCTGCAATGCATTTCACCTGTTCCAATGTAGATTGGAATTATATGTTAATTGTAAGACCCGTTGGTAAAGTAACAGCCATGTTCAGAAAGGCAATAAATGAGGAAGTAATATAAAGTTGTTATCTGCATTAAATCATTTCTTTTCTCACTTTGTAGCTCAGTCTCTAGAAGGCTCAATCACCGAAGATAAACTGTCGCAACTTCTAAATCTAACAAAATTTGAAGCCATCAGCAGCGGTGTCCACGTTTTCCTTCCAATGGATTGGGTTGTTGGTACTACGTCTCTTAGCGCCAATGCACCACTGCAAAGCAAAAAGCGGTTATTTCCGCATGTAAGAGATATTTACCCAATCACCAGTCCGTCACTTCCAAAGAGCGCAAACGGCTTGCCTGATTCTAAGCTAAAGGACAAAAGGTATGTGACGCTTCTGCTCACCCGCTTGCAAGAACCAACGTGAATCCACTAGGAATCGGTAGTGTTAGCTCTGTGTTGAGAGGGTGATGGCACTTTTGTCCTGTGAGCATCACTCTTTCTCCTGTCAAAACATTAAGAATTGTCTTTCAGTGTCCATTTTTGCCCTGCATAAAGAGGATATTTTCATAGTTGGGAGAGCGAACCATTTATGCCTCTGCACATAGTTTTTACTGTCTCCTCCGCGTTCATGGAGCACCAGGGAGTGAAATTCCGAAACACACAAATTCTGATAACCCTAACCCCCTGCCTCTGACACTCGTCTTTGCCTTTTCTGTTGCTTAAATCTTTTATATTTTAGCTGCAAGGCTTTAAATCTTAACTCACTGCCGCTAATTAAGATCTTTTCGATGCCTTTTTGTATCAAAATTATTCAGAGTTTTTCTACCGAATAGACGACTTGATAGGCAGCTTTTGTGAGCTTAAGGGAGGGCTTGAGAGGGTTGAGTGAATTTGGAAAAGAGTGAAGAATTAATAAGAGAAGAAAGCAAAGGGAAGAAGGAAGAAGGGAACGTCTAAGATATGCAGTGAGGCACCATTACTTTATGGTAAGTGGGAAAGACCAACACAGGAAGAGAACGGAGCAGAAAAGGATACTGATGCTTGAATTCAAGCCCCGTCTTCAGAGCAGCCATTACAGTTGAGGCTTAAAGCTTCGAAACGCTGCACTTTGATGGTTATGCTTAGGCCATACTTGAATTAATGTGTTGATTTTCATTTTAGGCTGCGCTCGAAGGATCACTCAGTGTCATTCAAAATATTTGTCAGTTCAGAGACATCAATTGGGTATCTTGATTTGTCCGTTGAATGCAGTTCATCTGTTTCAAAAGATTCAGACATCATCGTTTCTCTGTTCCTTATCGAGAGCAATCAAAATTTTTTGGATGAGAGTGAAGATTTCAGACAGCGAGAACGTATTTGTGGACCTGTCCTCTTATCAGAATGTTGCTCGAATTCGGGAAAGAAGACTTCATTGATGTTAACGTCACCAAAGCTTACCTCTGTGAAAAGCAGCTACCTTGCACTAGATCTAGAATACCGTTCGCGGGACAGTGCAAGCCCTGAAAACGAGCAGTTAGAATCTGGAAGAAAAGATGCTGAAGAAAAAAGCAACGAGGTGGCAATTGCAGATTTTGTTACCAATGTCCAAATTGTTGTTTATCAATACATACCAGTAATGTCTGAAACACACCTGCCAACATCTTGTCGCTTGTATTTGCTTGAAAATTCAGAGATATCGCGAAGATTGTTAAAGCAGTTTTTAGATGCCTCTTATAACAGGACATGTCTTGGTGAAGATTCAGAAGCAAGAAAATGCCTGGAAGTCATCGTATGGATTTGGACTATGATGGCTTACTCCGAGGATATTGTAAGGTATGAATGATATAAAAATTCGTAAAGAAACAAATCATGTAGTCTCCAAGAAATCCCCCAGAGGTTTTTTAGAATTATTCAGTTTTACTCAATCATAGGGGTTCACTTCCAATGGAGTATTTAGCTTACTGTATATTGAAAAAGCCATGAATTTATTGGAATTAACATTTGATTTTAAATATATTAGATAATATTGTAATTTGGTACTACAAAATAAAGCATTACTCAATTTCACGGATAATTTAAATCTTTCTGATATATTGTATTATAGAGAATGTGTATTTTGGATTCTAGGATTTTGCTACGATATTTCGTATTCATCTCAATTGATACCTAGAATTATAGACCCTTTGCCACTGTTGGTTACAGAAACGCAATCGATATATCCGTAAAGTTTCTGCATATTAATTCGCAAATGTCTTTGAAACCGCAGGTTTATTGGTTCGGCAGCCTTTTATTCTCTGAATTTTATATAGAATTGATTAAATGGACATGTTACAATTATATATTGCTTCTGTCGGTTTTAGGCATAATTTTGTGACATTGGTAGAAGAAGATCTAACAGATCTCATCAAAGTGTCATTCTTGAAAGGAGACCGAACACTTGCGCACCGTTTTTATCAACTAATCACTGGCATGTATAGGTGAGTAGCATCTATTTCAATTTTTTATCAATTGACATAAACTTTAAATTTGAATAGAGCATTCGACCTCAGTTCGTAATTGTCTTTGGGTCTTAAACTCAATGTAACTCTCAGATGGGGATAAACAGGTTTTGCCTCAAATCGTGTATCGCGAAATATCATTCAGTACAGATTAAGTTAACGGTTCTCAGTGCTCATCAACTTTGTTACCATTTTTGTTACAACCCTGGCAATTATGCTTGCAGCCGCAAACAGCCATAGTCTAACCACGAATGGCTAATTATTGCCCATTTACATCCCAGGTTTGACTAAAACACTATTGGTAATCGTGTCTTGCTCACAGGTGTTCTTTTTACAAGAGGCACAGTTAGCCGTACGAATTCACCATAACTGAATTAAGTGTCGAATGGCTCAGCCGTTATTTGCACATAGGATGGTTTAAGATTTAATCTCTGGTTGTTCGAGTTAAACTAGACTGCTATGTCCTAATGTTACTGTGAATTTAAAACTTGAAGGGATTTTCTTTTCTTACGTAGTTACTCCAGAAAGAGGGGCCACACAAGCTTCCACAAGCAACTAATGTCTGCATTGAATGTCCTCATGGAAAACGTGCAGCAGTTTTTCTCTGTTGGAGCTCTCCGCTGGTTTTTTAGACTGTGCAATGTGGCAGTATTAGGTTCTTCACAATCAGATGTGGAAATTCTACTTTCATCAATGTTGGGTCCCTTAGCAGACATGTTAAAGATGCAAAGACATACCCTTACCGATGAGCAAATGCTTTTACAGACCAGGTATCTTTATATCACGTTTGTGTAAGCTTTTGTCAAGTGTGCTTGGAAAGTATAGGAATGAAAGTTTATTCAGCTTTCAACAGGCTTAATACTCTTAGTACGTTTATAAGCCGCAAGATAATCTGTTTTGCTTTACCGTAACAGGCATCTTAAAAGATCTGTATTATAGTTCCTTTTAGACGAAAGTTTTAGCTCCTCTCTCCAGGAAATCATTTGTGTGCATACATCTCAAGTTTGTTTTTGTTAAAGAAAGGTACAGTTTGTGATAAGCAACTTGGCCAAGGTGGCTATTCTTAGAAATTGTGAGGACAAAGTTCCGAAGGTCCAGCGACATTAATACTGCTAGTCCTGCACTATAACTACCACAACAGAATGGTCCTTTAGAAAGAGTAACAAACTTAATGCATAAATACTGATATCTGCCTTATCAGTGCTTGGGCGTTAATGTGGACGCTATTAAAACATTATCTTTCACTGTCACTTTGTTTACTTTACCGGTGTATTGAATAGAATAGAATGAAAAAGAATTAAAGTGAATTCAGTTGATTGCCTCATGATGATTCAGTGCGTCAACGATTCAATGCTCCCTGGCACCACTCTCTTCCTTGGTTAATTCTTGCCTTGTAAGATTTGTTTAATTCTTGGATCTAAAGTTAATGATGGCAGCATATACATCGTTGACTTTTTTTTGAATCTGGTACTTCTCTGCTTTCTAGATTTGATCTTGCTGGCTCTCCATTAGAACCCGTGATTGCAGAGCCCGTAGATATAGATCTGGTTATTGGTGAAAATGTAAAACAGAAAGTCGCCAGCAATGATCGTGATGCAAGTCAGAGTACACGAAAAGAGAACACAATATCAATACCAGCCTCTGCTGTGCCAGGTGTGAATATAGTGATTATCATATTTATACGCAATAGTATGAAAAAGCTCCATGTGCGAAAAATTAGAATCAAATTATATTCGCATTATTCCTACCGCTTTGCGTTTCTCCTTACATTTATCATATACTTATCATGTACATTGTTTAAGAATAAATGGCGAACCATCAATTATCTCATTGATAAATTGGACCCTGCGTTTGAAATTGTTTTATTAAACTGATAATTTACATACTCAAATATTTTAATCTGAATTTATATCTTAAAGTAGCAAGGAGGTTTTGGCTGTTTTTCGTTCTTTTTTACATTATTTAGTCTCTGATTCATATCGGTGAGTAAAAAAGGCATAAAATGTATGTTAAGTTCTCGTTTGTAATGTAACCATAAACATTAAAGCAGAAGGATTAACTGAGATAGGCTTGATAATTTTACTTTGAAATGGAATGGAAATCTTTTTCCCTGTGTTGAAGTTTTGATCTGCTTCGTAACGATCAGGGGAAAAATGAGAGGTTGGTAGAGTAACCCCTAGATAGTAAACGACAAAAATTAGCACTTTTTATTTCATTTTTAGGCATTTTGGAAGTCGACCAACTTGGATTTACTTGTTTGATGACGAGCGAAGGATCAAAATGCGAGAAACTAGCAACATCGAATGATTGTCAAAGCAGTTCTCTGAAAGTTAGTTTGAAGTCAGCCCATGCTCAATCAGAAGAGGCTAAGAGTCAATACCAGTCAATGCAAGAAATGCC
Organism: Catostylus mosaicus; assembly: GCA_964019065.1. Lineage (NCBI taxonomy): Eukaryota > Metazoa > Cnidaria > Scyphozoa > Rhizostomeae > Catostylidae > Catostylus > Catostylus mosaicus. Next base: position 11,906,603 of record OZ025187.1, read on the forward strand.
ATTAGATTATGATGATGACCTTCCTTTTCTGGTAAGAATGTTTCTAGTAACCATTTAGAGGATGTTGGTCGCATTAGGACAAAGATCTGTGGTTTGTGCAAAAATTGGCAAGGCCCTGCAGCTGAAAGCATTTGTTTTAATGCGTTGTTGCTTGTTTTTGCTTTTAAATAAAGTAGTGTTCAAGGAAAGTCTGCCCTGTGTCTGGCGTTTTTTGCCAATTGTAAAGAAATTAGTCTGTTCTACCCACTGTTTTGATCCTGCGAAATTGAAAATGCATAGAAAACTCGGAATTTTTCTCAAATTTTGGTCCAAAATTTCACATGTATAATACTTATGTTATGATACAAATAGGTCATGCTGTGTTTGCCTTGTCTCAACAGGACCCACAATCACTGTACGATAATATTGACCCGTTGGAGCCGGAAGCATCAAAATCGGATTTTGAAGGATTTGATTACAGTGTGTATGAGGTTCTTGAGGAAGAGAATTTCGATTTATGGACACCAGGTGCTAGCCACGGTGGGATGGACAGAAGGACTAAAGTTGTGAAGAAAAAAGGCAAATCATTGAAACAAAATAAGGCGCACGATATCGACAATGAATTTATTGTGAGTATTTTGATTTGTTCAATATTCTAATAATCGCAGAATATCTATGTCCATTGTCTCAGCAATTTATTACTATTTACAACGATTCTCTGTTCTACATTACCAGTCCAGGATAAGTTATAGACACTTCCTTTGGGATATTTACAACTCTTATCTCATAATTTTGACAATGGATCATTAAAGTTAATGCCATAATATTATAAGTAGAAAAAATCAAGAGCACTAAGAACTTTTCTTCATTGTAGGTGTACAGCTCCCAACTTGTCAAACAGTCAGTTCTTTATTCGAATTTTAGGATTTTGATTGTTATATGGCTTTTTTTCTGTACATCTTGAATGAATTTTGAAAGTAAAGACGCCTTTACGTTTGCCCACCTAATCACCATCTTCTAGAAAAACTGATAAACACTGATGATGAGCCTTTGGAAAAAATGTTCCAGCTTTGATGGGACATATTGCATCATCGCATAGACAGTTTTCCCTTCAAATCATTGCAACACCATTCTCTTGATCTTGTGTTAAGTACAGGCTTGACATGATAATGGTAGCGATGCATGGGGCACAGTAGCCAAGCATTTTCTGTAGCTTATCTTGTAGCTTTCCTACTGACTGTATAGGAATATGTAAGAACCGTACCGCGCAGATGTCTTTTGAGTCAAGGAACTTAGATGTTGGTGCTTGAAGCCAGCCAGCCTGCAGGATATATTGTTGTGCAATATTAATTTAATGACGGATATTACTTTAAATATGGTTATGTTTTAGACGCCAGAAACGATGCTGTTGGTTGTTGAACGTATGCATTCTGCTGCACAGCACTTTGCAGTCATTGATTTTCAACGGCCCATTAGTCTCACAGATGTTCTCATTCCGCCTTGCGAATCTCTGTCTAGCATAAGTATTTATGCATGGAAAGAACGTCAGACTGAAAAGGAGGCATTCCATGTGGTTACTTCAAACGAAATCGGTGAAAAGGCGCTTGTTCTGACTGATGTAATTCCGTCAATTAAGTGTCAATATTTAAAGGTATCTTGCTAGTAAATACTATTGATTTTTTAGCTGTTTATTCTAGATTTATAACGTAATCTTTCTTCCCAACTTATTCTTTACTGTCTTGAGTGAAACTGAGTCTCAGATTCACTAAATTTATTGAATGCTTCACGTTTTAGATAATTGCAAATGGTTGCCGCAAATTGAACTCCACCAAGATATCGATAGCACTTGGGAATTTTTATGGTAGACCTCTAGATGGCACGTACGAGTTAAGTCAACTGAAATTTCGTTTACAACAACAGTACGATCGAGTGTATTGCCGATATGCGCTTGCCTGTGACCGATTAATTCAACATATCCAAGACATCACGAAATCTCAAGATAGATTTAACGAAACGGAAGCAGGTGACGTTGAAGATAAACTAATGAAGGCTTATACAGACTGCACAAAGGCCCAGTTAAGTCTAAACCACGTGTTCCATTCACTTAAATTCTACGAATGTCAATCTAATGAAGCAGGCAATAGTCTACTAGCAAAAGATCGCGGTCCACTGTCACTCGATTTTATGAGAGTTTTGACTGATTGTTTGACAGACACGCTCTTACTGACCCTTCGAAGCTATGCAGAATATAAAGACACCCCTGAAAATTTCGACTTGCAAAACATCGATCTGAGTATAGATCACTTTTTAGAGTTATTCAAGAACCTTTGCATACTAGGTTCGGCTAAGATTCGTCAGCATGGATCAATGCTATTGCAATACATCTGTGAAACACAGCCTTGGTGGAAAGAGTTTTTGATACGTGTTTTCAAATACTGTTTTGAAGAGAAAGCATCCCACGGAGTTCCAAAGAACAGGTGATGACGATTCTTTGTAAAATCAAGTTATTATGTAAAACTGTGGCACAAACGGGCTGCGACGAAAACTCCAATGTTCCCCCTTTCTTTTCATACTGACTTGCATAATACAAGGCTCTAGGCAAAGAGAGGACCAATCGACTTTTAATCATCCAACGGGTTGTATTATCAAAGTGGAACGATTTGAACCAATAACTTGACCAACTTTGCTGCCAAAGCCATAATCATTCACTTTTGAGAACTATACAGCTGCAATCCGCTATCTTCAAATTGCTCAATATATTGAATTGTGATAGAACATATGTCCACATTCATTTCTTATCGCATTTTAATACTTTTTTCTTAGATTGTTTGCGCTTTTTATGAAGATGTTGAAGACCACTGCAGACTTGAACTCAGTGCTCTTAAGTCTAGTAGGGATGCTCCAAGAGGTATTGTCACCACTGTCTGAGACACTTCCTGGAGGAAAGAAGCTTGATTTTGAGATGGCGGATTGGCTTCTTCTTGTTTTAAATGAACTTTTGCAGCATTTAGGTAATTCTTATAACTTTTTTTCATATTTTTTTTGAAAGTACTGATCAACTTCACAAGTTTTTTATTGGTCGAGAGTTCTGACCAGCACTTTTTCACGACCAACCTGACTAATCACAACAAATAAATGTGTGATGAGATACTTCTAGCAGCTAGAAATAGGCCGCTATTATCGGTTTCCTCTAGACTGCACTTTACGAATCTATTCTTAGAAAACGGTTGTTCTCAAAATATTTCTGTCCGAGATGAAAAGCTTTATTTTGAGGTAGGGATGTTTGTTACACTATTATTGATTGCGCCGGAAAAAGAAGTTGTTGCTAACTGATATAGGTATATTTTTACCATATATGGTTAAAACCTAGTTGGTGGCCCCTGCATAATATTGCGTTTTCACGATTGCTATGAATGGAGTTACAATATTACGCTATTTGGAAATTTCCTAATAACCAAATAAACTTGAGGATTGGACAAATTTCTTACGTTTTTGGAGACTCGAAGTTATATTTTGATACACTGCATGAGGTTTAAAAGAATTAAGGGCCTTTTGGGGCACATTAAGCTCGTTTTGAATCTTTGGTATTGTTTTATTAGCATTATTGTTTTTTGTCTCTTTCTTTTCTAAACGTGCCTTTCTTGGTATCATGGAAGATGTTTTGTAAGATTATTTGAATAATGGCAAAATAAAGTTTTCTGTTATTTGGAATGGAATTTTTGTTGTAGTTTTTTATTATCTGCTGAATAAAGTTCTTATCTAATGTTAGAAATTATTATGTGTCATGATGTTTTTTATTATTTTGCCAAATGTATCTTCCTCAGATCAAGGTGATTGGTTGTTCTTGACTCCTTGGAGCGCAATAGCTAGAGAATCGAACAGTCTTCAGATGCGAACTCAAGAACAGATTCGGCTGTACCTCCAAGAGCAACAGAAGATGTTATCAAAGTTCCACAAAAATTTGCACGCTTTGGCCACCACCGCAAAAAAGAAGTATTCGACAATGGTTGTTAAGATGCCAGAGGCTTCCACGTCAAGCAAGGTGCGTTATGAATAGATTTTGAAGACTGAATGAATATATCAGTAAATAAACCCTTTACTAAATATTACTGTGCAATATAGAACACCTCTCCTTTGCATGTTTGACTTTCTTGGCCATATTGTCAAAGGTTTAAAATGCAGAAGTTTATTGTACGTTATTCCGTTCTGTGCGTTTACTTCTACTTTGTGTATTCCTAAGGTATTAATTACACTCTCTATGTTATTGGAGGTACAAAGCGAGACAAGTGGTAGCATAACATATTTTCTTTAACCTCAGACAGTTCATGGTACTGAATTTTTGGTAATTTACGGAAACCTTTCTCAATGCAAAATTAGCACTCAGTTCCAATATTTGCGCTAACATAACTTGGTATGCAGAATAAACATTTATATCCAATACTCCCCCGAGTGTAAAATGGCCGGTTATTATATAGGCGGATACATGGTAATTTTCGTATAACATCGTATAACTTCTAATGCTAAGAAAATTCTTCCTTACCGGCACATAAACTACACAGTACCTAAGCACGCTGTTTTAACACAATTATATCTAAACTTCTTGATATCTTATTACCGGCAATTTTTGCCTTAGGTATCTGAACTCAGTCAAGGGAAATTGAGTAAATCCTTTTTGAAATTTTTTATTTAAAGGAATTGAAGGACCTGCTGCTTTTAAGGAGACATCCATTATTCAACAGAAGAAAGGCAGATAAATTGACGAATCCACCTTGGAATCTGTTAGAAGAAGAAAATGCCAACTTCGACAAAGCGAGAACAGGGAGTATCCACAAAAAGCATGTCTTGCCAAGTGTCAATGCACTTTTGAAATTGGTGCTCGTCTCGAGATCTGAAAACGATTTTGAAAGACTTGTTTTGGCTTGCAAGGTATTATCTTTGCAACATTCCCTCGGCAATTGTAATTTAGACAACTATCCTTTTGTACCATATCAATTTTATAGCTATCGCTAATCTTAATACTGCATAAACCAAGGCTAGTAAAGTTAGACACAATACCCTGTTATTACTTTTCCGCCCAGAACATAAGAACATGTCACTTGTAACTAGAGTACTGCATTAAAGATTGTAAATGGAAGTTCTCAAAGGCCTCAAGGAAACTTTATTCGCCTGTTTCCTGTAGATTAGCCTAAATTGTACCTCTGCTTACTGTGCACTTTATGCATTTGATAGGATATGTATAGCTTGTACTTGGTTGCAGGTATATTGGTTCATTTTTCGGGGCTGAAGGCTTGGAACACAAAAAAAAAGTACAGTCGCTCTCTACTAAAGTACAATTTAAAAATGTCTAAGTGCATTTGAGGAGTTGGACTTCACGGAAACACGATTTACTAGAATGCCAGCCCCACCCTTAAATTATGATTTAAATTTCTGCTGAATTAATTTTTCTTGTAAAAAAAGGACAAAATGTTGATGACGATAATACTCAGTGCTGGCCTTGATCATCGATTTAACATCCAGTGCATTTGAGGAATGTTTGGTACAGCAATCATTAGGTCCAAAACTAAAATGAATGCACATATGTGATATTTTTTGTTAGCTTCAGATAAATAAGGTGAATTTGATTACAGACATGGTAATTTGCTAGCTGTAGTTGTTGTGTTGTTATCAAAAATGCTAGTTGCAGGAATTTCCAGAGATTGTCTTTCTTGAATGTAAGAAAAAATCTGGTGTGACTGATTTAAGTGAAGGGGATTATTGTTATACAATTACTTGTCATTCACTTCAGGTTGCCACTCTGATATTGGAAACGAGTAATGTTCCAGTGCACCTTGCAGAAATGGTTCATCTAGATGACTTGGTTAATTTAATGCGTCTTCCGTTAACAACTGATTCCGTTCATGCTCCCTGGGTAAATCATGCTGTCATTTGCTTCATACGCCAGACCTTGTATAAGGGAAAGCCTGTTTCATCCAGTGCAGATGTCACAATAACTGAAGAACCCAATATTGAAATACCAGTAAACCTAGAAATTAAGGCTGAAAGCAGCGCTTCAAGTGGATCTAGTGGAGAGTCTTCGGAAACGTTATCAGGTCAGGAAGGTGAGCCTGTGGAGGAAAAGCTAACTGATATCGCATCTTCCATAGCAACGAATCTAATGAAAGCGATAAAGGAAACAGTTGGTGACAAGAAGGATGTCCTTAAAGAAGCCGTTAAGAATACAGGATTGAAAATTAGTAAGCCAGACACAAAACAGAACACGTACCACTTGGTTGATGGCTTTGATCGTGGATTTCAAATGGAAAGCAATAAAATGTGTTATGATAGTTACGATATGATCAGTGATATCATGACAAAAGGACTATGGAGAAATAAGGTCCCTGCGGAACAGCACCATGCCGAAGCGACGTTTGATAGACAAGGAAGCGTAGAAGACCATTCTATGATATCCACCTTGTTTGCAGAACTTGCAAAGAAATCTATAAATTCAAAAAGTTTAATCCTGGTTATATACCAATGGATCGCTGTAACTAACACAACAAATGATTCCAACTGTCAATCACTTCTGCCACCGCCTCTTGAGGTAGTCCAAGAGTTGATGTTATCTGATGATTTTGATACTGAAAATAAATATACCAAATACCTATATGAAAAAGCAATGCTTGGTGTTGTTCAACGGATTAAGTCAAACGAAGCAGACGCACTACATGTGCTTCAATCTAGTCTTGATCAACAACCACATCAAAATACTCATGCATTGCGCAGTCTTTCGCTGCTAAAGGTCTTTTGTAAAAGTTTCCATACAGATGCTTCTTCTGGCAAAACGTCTTCAGAAAAGACAAAAGAGACAGCTCCAGTCTCGTCGCAGCCAAATAATAACTGCAAGCTATACATAAAGAGACTTTTGCTTGAGGCTCTAAAGAATCGAAGGTAAGCAATACTTCCACAGCATCTATCTCAACTCTCGAAACTGTAAGCTGCGATAACAGGGTTTCACCACGCCACCGTGCTTCATATTGAAAGCAAATAAATTGAATTTCCATATCAAAAGGCAATGCCCAGGCTGATCTGCCAAACCCACTGATTTCTAGCTTAACACCCTACATTAACATAAAGCTTCATAAACTCCCAACACCAACCTTTCCCTAGCTCTAACCTTAACCTTAACATCATATATAACCTCGTTTTTCTTGTTTTGTCTCCTATTTGATACTAGCTCAAGTTTTTTCAAGTTGTGCTACATACATAACCTTGATTTTAATGTATTTTGTAGAACTGCTGGTTCACTGAAAGAAACACTCCACATTGCAAACAATTTGCCAGTTTTTGAGACTCTTGAAGAAAACGAGGTCGAAATCACTTTTGAAATTATGAAGTCATTAACAAGGTCGTGTTGCGAGTTAGTCGAGGAAAACAGAGAAATGCTCATGTTATCCTTTACCGAGGCGAATACGTCACAGAAAAGATTGTACGTTCTGGATAGAGGTAGGCACTGGCAGGTTGGTAAATTCTGTGGAGAAAGAAACGAGAGCCAAGTGCGTGACTGTGTTTTATTACTTGATAAGCTGATTTGCTCCATATACAGTAACAGGTAAATTTACTTTTATTACGCTTTGTCAGAGCTTGAAAATTATCTTCTCATGTTCCATTATTCGCTATTTTAGGGAAAGTAGCTGGTTGTCAATTTACAAATGCGAACTATCATTACATTTTTGTAAAATTTATCATTGCAACGAAGGATTTCATATTCTTTTTAATTTATGAAGCATTTCATATTCTTTGGGCACGTTATAAAAATTTTTCAAGACTGTTGTGACAAAATATGGTTGCAGTCTCTTTTGAATTTTAGAAAACCACCGCAAAGTAATAATCTATCCGCCATAGTCTAAAGATGATAAATGCTTTTGAGACCCCCATGTCATCATAAATTAATTTATCAGTATGATTCATTGAAATTTAGAAATTTTGGTTATTAACGGCGTCTGAAGTTTTTTTATAGTATTTTAAGTGTATTTTAAGACTTTTTGTCCAATTTTATAGACTGAGCATTGATGGCGATCAAAATATGTTTATAGGAGCAATGCAAAAATCCTTATTCAGGGACTGCTTTAATACTTTTCAACTTTGTATTAGCTCTCATACGTCATATTCTAATGTTTAAACATTTTGCTATTTGCAGTGTCTCTGGTAGTAGACTGCTTGAGTTGTTATACAGCAAAGAATCTAAAATCATCCAAGATCTGTTAGAAGTGTTGTTCATAGCTGGCGATCCCTCTATACTGCCAGGAGTTAAACAAGATTTTCCAGTTTCCCTCATGCCACAAAACGAAATGACTACAAAAGAATCCGAGTTTCATCCAGACATCAATAATGTTTTTCAGTTGGTTTTCAAGCTGGCAAATAATGTAATGGATCGGCATCGGTTATTGCATTCAATTTTATTATATTTTGAATCAAAAGATGAATATTCGTACTCGATTTCAAAGGCATTGAGACGTTTGTTGCAATCATTGTTGCAAACCCAGCAAGATACTGAACTGTTTGTAGAGAGAGGTGAGTGTAATCATTAAGCTTCGTAAGCCCTGTGGAAGCAAGTGCTGGATGGTAACTTGGCATACACGCAGAACGTTTGTTCGTTGGCCAACTCACGGAGTTTGAGACATCAGATGAAGCAGGCAGCCAAATACATATAGTCTTTCTCTCGAGCTACTTGCAAACTACCACTTAGTTATTATCCAATGCTTTATTATTGAGAACTTTCGAACCAAATAGTACATGCAGTATGCTAAGCTTTTATAAACATAAGTAATTAGCGTCATCATATGAAGCCTTGAATTCAGCAGGGCCTACATCTTTTCATCGAATACTTGATGACATACATCAAATTCTTTAACCTGCAGAAACATATTTCCAAGATTCAGCTGATCAAGAGTTGTTAATATAAACAGGTGTTCTAAGGATTTATGAAAATTGAACGTGTTTTTTCAACTTCTTACATAACCAGTGTTCTTAGTGCCAGTCAAAGTTACTGAATTCCTGAAATATAACTTTTTATAACGGAGTACTTGTTCAATCCCCCTTTCCACATCATGTGACATAGAACGGAAACAGGAGCCAGAATTTTTCGTATTCTGAAGAGCCTCGTACCGAGAGACACCTTCCCTCAGTTGTTCATCTTTTTTTCCATGCATTGAATCCTTGAATTCACTAGCCCCTTAACCTGTTTGCTTAAGACTGGATTACATGGGCCTGAACATGTCTTTGAGTACATATGTTTTCAGAAGCATGAAGTTCAAAGAAAGGTACGTGATTTATTATTTTTTATCAGCTGCAGTTTGTTTTTTCTTGAAATAGTTTCACGGTGATTTTCTAAATCTTAGGCGGATTGTCGTTGATTGTCGATCGAATCAACAGTAATGCAGAATTACTGAAATGGAGTTCTGACAAGAAGGCTGCATTGTCAATATCAAAAGCATTGTTTTCCCAAGAGGATGCGGAAGAGCCAAAAAACAAAACACGAACTGATTTTGATGGTTCTGAACTTAAGAATTTAGCGCCTTGTGGTACGTAAACTGTTCTTATTATTAGTATAAAAGCTGTTTTTTCAATTTATTCAGCAGAAAACAAGCAAAGGCGACCATCCAAGCTAGAATATAGCGAATTTTTGAACCGATAAAACCTTCTAACTGCATTCTTATGATGTGATGGAGGGCAAAACGCTACCTAGCAGGCAACATCAGGGAAATATCTGTTGGCTCAATGACGTTACTAAGATGCCAGAGTTTAGTTTATTAATTATAATGGTATAACTGATCAGTAGTGCTCGATAACACTCCAAATTTTCATTACTGTATTATTCCTTTTAATAATGAGTACTTTATGCACCTTGAAAATTTTATCTATTGACCAAAGTTTGATTTTTTGGAGCCATAAAGCTAAGGTCAATGACGTCACGATTTCCCCGAGGTCCTATTTACCGACCTCGCTATTGCCGGACCTTAACCATTTGGCCATGTCATCATTCATGCTTCTTGAATTTATACAATAAAGCATGATTGTTTTATTTATTTTCTTAAATTCATCCATTACTATGTATAGCATTTCCACAGGTTTCCTTTTGTAGCCACATATAGAATCCATTATATTAGTTTATATACTATAATACTATAATCCACTATATTTCATCTTATTTCTTAGGCCGGATTATCAGTCCTTCAAACAGTCCTCCGGCAGATATCTTGCTTCAGTCAAAGCCAGCTCATGTAAGGTCACGATTTGCTGCATGGTCATACCATTACAGTGACAGTAAGAGTGACTGGCTTGAACTGACTGTTGAGTTACCATTTGCCATACTTCTGAAGCAGGTCGTTTTATATCATCACCAGTCATTCCTCGGAAGTAAGCTGATTTATATCAATTTCTTTAACATCAGTTGCTACATTATACTGTAACAAAGTCATAACAGAGTCATGTTTCTAATATAAAAATTATGTGCAGTTTGCAAGACAATCACGAGATATTCGAGTGAGGTGTGATGCATTGCAGGGAATATAAAGCTTTCACCCTCCGTGATCATACAGAGTACAGTAACAGTAGAAGCGCTGCCTAGATTCCAAGGGGGTACAGGAATTGGTGATGTTGGTGCAAAAATTCTTTAAAAAATTTAGATGCAGATGTATCTAGATATTGAATGGACTGAAAATCTTCCCTTAAAAGAAATAAAAAAGTCATTGGACCATACGGTCTTCTCCGTGAATAAGGGTCATCATCAACTTGTGAATTTTACAAATCTTATTTTGCATATGCTGTCAATACTTGTATATGTTAAATTGAAATATATCCTTACAAATTATAACTGTTAATTTTTTCTCATAGACTGCCCAGCTGAGGTTTCCATTGAAGTGAAAGGGTGTGGAGAGGTTTTCGTACCATATTCACCAAATTTAGTGACCAGTGGTTTACACGTTGTGGATGTTTATTTTGCCAGAGGACTCCCTGCGAAGGTTTGCTCATTTTTATTTTGTCCTTTTACAAATCATATCGTATGTATTTACGAGAACGCTACAGTTCTACGCTTCTAAGCTCAATGAAAATTATTCAATTGGACATCTATAAATCTCAAAGAATATTTTTGCTAAAACCAAAGTAACTTCAAACTACAGAAAATCTAAACAGCCAAAGATGCAAGCAACACAATTAATCAACAACTGTGTAAACTGGACAGATTTCTTTTACTACCGAATTTCTCCGTGACCATAATCCAGGTATTCAATCTAGAATCCAGCTTTTGAGACCATTAATTATATCATTATTGGTCAACTTTTATAAGAAGCGACTTTTCATAAGGTGTCTAATGGTTAGTTGACAAGCATTTCAAACGTTTTATGTTTTCATTCCTAAAGGAGCAAGCCCTATTGCCACCAGATCTCTTATATCAATATTGATATAATGGAATCTGCTATATTTGTCTTTGGTTTTGTTAGATAACACCTAATTTTTTTTCTGTTTGTTGGCAGGCGGTAAAAATACACATGAAGAGACCTTTGGACTCAGATGTTGTCAAACTGAACAATATAGCCCTTTTTGGAAAAGCTGCGTTATCATCAACAAACCGAGATTCGATTTGCGAATTTAACAAGAGGTTTCAATTCCTTTTTTTCTATTTAGTATTAAGCATTTTAAAGAGTTTTTAGTCGTTACATTATCATTGGTACCAAAACCATCGAGCAGAACATGAAGAGTGACAGTCAACTAGTTTTGTTTAGCTCAGATTAAAGTAAAATGAACCCAACATCCCAAAACAAAGACCTTGAAAACTATCTTAAAGTTAAGGCAATACTCACTTCAATGAAATTTGAAGTAAAATTTCTCCTCTCTTTTGATTTATTTAAAGCAAATTAGTTTGTCAATCTTTTTTGATATAGTGTAAATTTATATGAAGTCAATAATATATTCTTATCTAGTATTTATTGTTCGACTGTAAATTAAATTGATGGCCCATTGTAAGCAAGTTTTTGCTGAAGGGCTTACCCCCTCTTTAAATGAGAAAAATTCTTGATTGCAATTACGTTGCTGCTTATTCCAATGCACTCTCTATTGTCAATTTTCTATTCAATTAAAAGGACGTTAATCTTCGATTGAGCAAGAAAGAGAAAATTGTTGTCATTTGATGAAACTAGATCCACGCTTCTGTTTTCTTTTAGCTACTCTCTCTTTTTATTTTGTGTTCCCATTCTTAAGATAGAAGCTATACGTGTTTGAATGCAACAGTTTTGCCATGCAGAACTTGCATTTATAAAATCCTTTTTCTCTCATTGATTTACAAATGGTTAGGAGTTGGAATACTTGCAATTGGCATTTCTTTTTGTTTTGATTAACTCAACCTTTCATCAGTATTTTTATACCTTTTAGCATTATTTTGCGATGATTTTGTGCTTTTAGGCTTACTCGCCACTTTTGAAGCGATAATACTAATATTTGCAATAATCTAGTCTTTGGGTTACAAGTGAAGCCATACAACGTGATTGGCTATTGTTTCGTAGGTTTTATTGGATAGATTTGCTCAATCATATCCTGGAAAAAGATGGAACAGCATTAGACAAGTTAGAGAAAGGGAAAAGAAATGCAGAATCTCTGACTAATTCGTTGTTGATATTTTCAAATTTATCTTCAAGGTATGTTCCTTTGTTTTTAAACTGCGTTTGGATGTATTTGTTTTCTATTCAAATTCTGTCTTTTTGTTTTGGTGAATTGCTGATTTGCGCTACATGATAGCAGAATACATTAAACTCGTGAAGACAGACATCATAAAGTCCTCGGCTTTTGAATTCTCAGTATATCGATATATCGATATAAATACTGTATCAAATAATCTAATGTTAGAAATTTTATATTTTATTTTCCCTTTTTTTTATGTTGCTGCTTGATTTTTGCGCTTTTACTTTATGAATCAAGATAAAAAACCAACGTGGTTTTTAATTCACGTTATTGAATATTCTGCATCAATCATACTTTTTGTCCATTCTATTATCGTTCTTCTTGCCATCACAGACCCCGTCATTTTTTCTAATAGTGACGAGTTTTTGCACCTTCCTGCTGTACCATTTTCTCGTCCATGCAAATATCTCAGTTTTTTCGACGCCATGAAAACAAATGTGAATATTTGATGACCCTGCAACTTGGTCTTTCGTTTAGTATCTTCACAATATGGTTTTACAAGCAGTAAGCTTTCAGGCATTTCTTGTCCTTGCTGATTGAGATTGGATGATCTCATGATCCAAATCGATTACATTGTCCAGCCATCACTTTTTTGCTGCAACCCCCTTCCCACTGAGATAGGGAGGGTAAAGTTCGGCTCATTTGCTTTTCTTAATAGTGTAAGTTTAGCCCTTTACAAACATTTGCCTTTGAATTGGATAACTAATTTTTGTGCGTCGCTTCAATCCCTGGCATTTTAGGCATCATTTTTGGTGAATTAATGTACTTCAAACATTTTAAAAACGGAGTATGGGATACTTTTTGCAATATTTTCTTCTTCTGCTTACTTTGAAAGCTGCTTGTAGGCTTGGTTTATATCTGAAATCTTGAGCGTAAAGAAGCCAATTGGCCCTGTAACAACCTAACCTATCTAAACAGGCAGGTCATCAAGACAATAGATTGTCAGTTAACCTATCGTCTTAATAGTTTGATGGATACAATGCTTTTACGCATGGGGCTGATAAAATAAAGGATTTGAAATGGTGATTTGTAATAACTTGGCGTGTTCTTTCATGCAGTGTTAGACCGAGGCATCAGGAGACTTTAATCCGCCTCATGGTGAGCATGTTTAAAAAGCACGGTAGTGAATGGAATCGAATACTAGGAAGCTGTATCCTACCCAATGATGGGAAAAGTAAAGTGGCAAATAAGAGACCGATGGTGCAAAAAGAGACAGGCTGTTTCCTTATAGTAACTGTTATGAGAGCATTAGACGCTGAAGACAAGTCAAAGTAAGTTGAAACTTGTATGAACGTTGCATTATACTAATTGTAAAGTTTCTTTGCAACCATGAACAGGAGGCTCAATCGCGTCTGAACGGTTCACAATTCATGTCATTTCATATCATTTCATTTTTATTTTTCACTCCATTTCCACTGATGGTATTTCTATATTGCCCGGTCAACGGCTATTCAATTGCATTTATTACCGCTGTTACGGTTTTTTACAGCTATGGCGCAACATATTTCTCCCAATATAATTTTTTCTTTTTATCATCCTTCGCGATATGTTAAAGAATAAGATGTAATAGAAACAAACATTCCTTTTAGAAAAAGCTGCATTGTAAATAAAATCGCTTATCAAGTAGTTCTTTGTAAACGCTAGTTCACTTATTGCCTTTTTCTTGTTGCATATCAGCAGCAGTATGTTAATTTCACCATCAATTAGAAAAGTGTAGTGTTCTAGATCACTATCATCATATTGCCATTTCTATCATTTCAGATGCTTAACACTTCTTCTTCAATGGGCTCAACGGCTTTTACAGAGGCAGCTGACATTCGATAGCGAAGAGCTTCACAGTTCCACAGTTGTCTACTTTTCTTGCATTGCTAACGTTGTTCGTGAGCTCAATGGAACTGATGGCATTGACACTTCATTGCTTGAAAGTGTAACAGAGTAGGTTTTATTTTCATCATTGATCTCTTTCTTAATAGACGTGTTTCTATGAAGTTGCTCAAGTTTGCTTACAGTCCGTGCTCACTTTCATGGGTGCTTTACGAATAAAATAGAGAGCTTATTAATATATGAGGGGTTTAAAACCGACCAAATATCTTGATAATACCAAAACCTTACGGTTGTATCAGTTTCTTAATTTTGAAATGGGTCTCTATTTCTCAACATTATGTGCAATTTTTGGCATGACCTGATGCTACCTTGCCAAACTGTTGCATTTTTGACATTTTAATACAACTCAGAGTTCATCTATCATCGTGAAGGATATCTATTTATCAGGAAATTTTTTGATTTTAACCTAATGCCGCTTTATTTTGACACTTAGATTTTATTGACATTTTTTCAACACATAGAGAGTTGTAGATTCCATTGTTTGCACTTTATCTTATGATTTTACGGCCATTTTCATTCATCTTTTGGGTCGAATTTTATTGATTTCATAAAAGGATGAAAACAAGAAGCTTTTCGCTGTTCCTTTTCCTATTAAACTCTACGCGTCCCGTAATTTTTGTATCAAAAAAATCTGCATTAGTACCATTTACTCTTTCTTCCGTTGTTGATAAAAGGCATGACCAAACCCAAAGTTATTTCCTTTTTAAATTTTCTCTAAATACCATGGCTCCACAATTACAAATTATCTTTGTAGTAGTGAGATATGTTTAGATTCAATGTCAATGAAATTTTTCATTAAATACTTGTTCTACAATTTTGATGTATATGCTCCTTTCTTATAAAGAAATTTTTCATTCCAGGACCTTGATGTCTCTCATTTCTAAAATGAATTCCAAAGATTGCCATCTTGAAAGCTATTCAAAGCTGTTATCTTCACTTGTTGCGTTCGATACCCCAGCATTAAATGCAGTAATAGATAGATGCATCCTTTTTCTTGAGAGAGATGAGTTCTTGCGAATCCCCGCCGAGGAACAAATTTTCTTTAACTTAATGTCAACTATGAGCCAAAATGAAGAGATTATCAAGTCTGTAATCCAGTCAAACCTCCCATCAACGATATGCGGTCATATTGGAAGAATTCTGAATGCTTTATCGAGCGTGGCTCTAGATAACCTTCATAGTAACTTGTCGTCTATAGATATCCTTCTAAAGTACATATATTCTGCGCTAAGCTGCTTTGATTTCAAGGAATGGATCGGATCAATGGAGAATTGCACATTTCTACAACCATTACTTGAATTTCTAAGCACAGCCTATCTTGAAAAATGCCTGCTTATTAAACCAGCTTATGGTCATGAATTGATATTAGGTGTTATTCATAAATTACAGCACATTACCATAATGCTGATAAGGCGCATGACGTCGTTCAACCGTCAGAACCAAGCTGGTTTTGTTAATGTGTTAAAAACACTTTTATCCCAAGAAACAAGACCTGAATTTTCATTAGTGAATAACTCGTTCTTAAAGAGGCTTGTCCTGCAGTTGGTTTTGCAGGAGGAAACTGTTCTTGTTGAGCTGAATCGCGCGAACGGGAAGAGAGATGACACTGATAGGACACTTTTAGATCATTCTTATTTGAACTTAAAGCAAATTATCACAATGCATCTTCGCTTATCTGATCGCCTCTCGTCAATATTCCGTGAACAGAAAATTTCTCAACCTTTTCCAAATGAAAAACCAAAACAGCCGTCAGGCCCAAGCGAAATTGGGTCAACCACTCAATATGAAGACTGGTCGGAAGAAGCTGATTGGAATGACAACGCAAACATGTCTGTTCTCTTTGCCTCTGCAAATTCTGCCACCGCAAAAAGGCAATTGAAGCCTGAGTCAGTTAGCAATGATAATCAGGGTTCTACTGCATCCTATTGTATTGAATATTACCACAGTAGTGTCAGCAAAGACCCGTTACCGACCGATTTGACTGTAGGCCAGATAATCAACATTCTCGAACGCAATCAAAATCCTTGCAAGAATGGCCGGTTAACGTTACACGTCAGAGTGACAAAGATGACAAAGGAGAATCCAAACAACCTCACACAAATCGCTATGCTGCAGTCTCAAACCTATCCGACGTTGCTACACGTATTTGCGGCGGATGGAGGGATTCAGTTACTGGCTAAGCACAGTAGGATATCGCTTAGCGGAGAATTCGGGCAGACAGTTTCAACTAGCATTGGTTTTCTAATGAAGTTTGTATCCCTTGTTGGTTTTTCAGACATGTTTCTCAAGGAGAATCAAAAAGCAGAATACCTGTTGCGACTCATGCTAGGAGAAGAAGAAAACAGTAATGGCGGTATGTTGGTAACGCTGTTTTTTTAACTTGCATCAACTAAATAGCAATAATATGCAAGCCGCCTGGTGCAAGGATATTGAAAATCCTAGACAACAGGTTACCGCTGTCTCGATTATCTGATCCAAAATACAAACTAGTTGTGTCCAAGTTATTTGGTCAACAATTTCTCAAGATTAAATGCTCCTGTTGCTGTATATTGCGATTTATACTTCCCTCCAATTTCCTACAAATGATAAATAACTATTCGTCGCTAATTTTCGAGCTAGGAAAAAGCAGATTGCAGCTTGCAGAGAAGAATCTCCTAGGGTGCTTTTTACATTTCCACCTAAACTAAAATTAAGAGCAATGGTAGAGAAAGTGCCTTTTTAATACTTTTTCTCATTTATGTTTTTTGGATAGCTACCTTTTGCTAATATCATTTGTGTACAATACTCCTAATATCCCAATACACCGGAGCGAAATATTAGCAACAAAGTGTAATTATAATCTTGTCATGTTTGCTTCGCGTTCCTGCTCCTCAGCGTTGTTCCTTATTCCTATTACACCCATTGCTGACTGACACTCTCCTTCCATTATAGAGCCAATCTCTTCATCCATATTGGCCCCAGAGTTGCCACTCTTACCATTCATAGCACTACGAGATCTATTCAAATCTGCCCCATTGACATCTGAATGTGGACAATCTCTGCGGAAAGACGCCTTCGACAAAGATATAATCAAGCTTCTTCTGAACCATTTAGGATCACTTTTTTATCAGGAAACAAAGAAGGATGCCAACCGGAAAACGTGAGCCAATCTTATTCCTAGAATGCTTTTTTCAGTTGCATGTACCACATTGTCGCGCTTTTCATTTAGAAAGATTGAATAGAGGTCTTGACCGACAGAGCGGAACGTAATTAGACGTTACATTGTCGATATTAGATTTTGGGTGTGGTTTTTAATACTTTTGAAAATGAATAGAGGACTTGAAATCGCGTGAAGGGAGCTGCCAGAAGAAAAGAATATAGTACTGTTCGGTTGACTAAAGTTTAAGCTTTAGAACGGTACATTTTAATCCCTTTAGTGTTTAAATAAGTTACCTCCAAACCTGCTTCAAAACATTAATTCTCTATGAAACTGCGCGAGCATTGACTAAAAATACATTTTTGCCTACATTTTTTAAGCATGTCATCCCAATATGACCAAAGGGTGAGCTAGCTTTTTGATTGGGACTATAGAAACTATCTTACATTCTTTACAGGAAAAAAGCTGAAAAGACGGACGTAAGGCCATCATACTGGGCAAGAGGAACTGGATTTGGCACAGGATCAACAGCATCTACTTGGGATGTCGAGAAAGTCATGCAAGAAAAGAAGAAAGAAGATGAACAAGTTATTTGTCTTTTGCTGGTTAGTACTTGTTAGATTTGCTACAAACAGTTGTATTGACCACGTAGTGAATTTGGTGAATAAAGGAATGCTCACGGTAATATGCGAGTTGACAAATAAAAATTACAGGAACAAGCAAATGTGGTATCAAAAATTATATATAAGTATCAGAATATCGAAGTAGATTTTACTATCAATTACTTTAAAAAATGTGTTTAACCACACAACATGATTATACCTCCAATCTTCACGTTACGAAATGAGTTTAACTATGATTAATCTATGATCACATTCATTACGATTTTAGGTGCTTTCCAGTTACATAGATCCATTTGATTCAACGAAGTCAAACTCATCAGACCATAGCGATAATTGTCTTCCTGATGGTGTTTTGAATTGCTTAGAGGAATCGCCATTAAGATCAGTCCTATCAAATTACTTAAGAAATGATTCAGGTATGGATTTGCTAGTTATTCAGGCTCTCTGTATAGTGCAAATAGTGGTTATCAACACTAATTGTAGGCAATGTGCAAATCTCAATCTGATGTAATTAAAAGCAGTCAGCTACAGACAGGTTTATATTGGAATATTGCTGTGAACCTGGGTGCCAAAATTCTTTTTAATAATTATTTTGGGTCTAATTAGTGCTTTCTTTTAAAACATCCTTTCGCAAGCTATATGATAAATGTCGACCTAAAATTGATCAAATTGATGCTTGAATATTATCAAAGGTTTCCTCCGAAATTTGCTACCGCAATACAAGTGTTGCTTAGTTTATCATGGTTTCGTCGAACAAAGCAATTCAAGCTGGTAAAGGCTAGGTTTGGATGATCTTTTTCTTTTTTGACTACCCTTTCATAATAATGTCGAGGCAACATTGTCTCCAAGCCTGTAACTCCCCGCAAACCATCATCAATATCAACAGCAAAAACAACTTAAAAGAGATGCTGCCAGACAGAATCAATGTCATATTACAATAATGTTTCACTGAGCCTTTAGTGCCGATACAGTGGCGTGTAAAACTGCCTAATGTCTATATATAGCATAGCCTTCCTAATGGTTTCAACCATTCACTTTGTGTTTTTCTTCTAGTTCTCGACATGGCACGCCACATTCCATTATTCAACGCATTAATGAGAATTCTCCGTGCACTTTCATCCAGCAGTAACACCATTCCTTTGCTGCTTCCAAAAGGAGCTACTTCTAGTGCATTTACAGTAATTGCCGGTCAATCTGGTTCAATTGACCAGTTGCTCTCGAGACTAAACGATTGCGCTGATACTTACATTAACAGACTGAAGTAAGTATTTGCAAGTATAAATACCCCCCCTTCATAAAGCTTTTATAGGGTTGGATGGATTCCTTATTTGCAATGGCATACTGGACAAATATCACCCAAAAGTTATTTTCTTCCTTGTTCCAATGATCAGTCAATAACTTACCTGTGCCTCAAGCAAATTTTAAGGTAGCTCGAGAGCATTTTGTTCCTTATTGCTATGATCATAAACGGAATTTTACAATCGATTTTCAAACAGAGATTGCCATTTTAGGTGGCAAGGAATTATATATATTGACTGTACGTTATTGAGAAAGTAACTGTTATATCCAGCTGCCCGCCCCCCTCTCATGCCTTGCTTCTTATGCTTTCTCAATCGCAATTTATAACGAAGCTCTATTTACTTCTGTGTTCCCTTACAATTGTAGCTATTTTTCCTTGCTTTAATATCATCCGCATTCTAAACTCGATCCCACATATTTATAAAAATCTCAACAGTTATCCGATTTTGCTTGCTTCTTTGCATGTAAAGCTTTTCTCTGCCATCGTAGGGGTAATAAAAAGCGGAAGCCTGTAGAAACAAAGAAAGCTACACATTCTTTAAAACATTCTATAAAACATGCTAAGAAAGCTTCGGAACAGATTGACCAATCAGGAGACGGTTCACCAGAGATAGCCAGTGAAGCTCTCACTTTGCTCATTGGTAACATTCAAGAAACTTCAAAGATTGTTCAAAGGCAAATCAAGTGTTACCAGCAAAGAATTAAAGCCGAAAGGGATCATAATATAGAGCTAAATCCAAATGAAAATGGGAAAGAAAACGGTGACGAACACAGCCTAGAAGACAAATATTTGTTAGAAATGAAGGAATGTCAATTTGGTAAGGACTGTACTTTGTACCTAATTTCAGGTTTTATTTTTATTTACTTCAGCTGGTGAAGTAGGATTCATAAGTGAGGTGGTGAATGCCATCTTGTGAGACAAACAAACGCCAGTTACAACACATGCAGTAATCCAAAGCGCTTTGCTTCAGTTATTCAACGTGTAGAAAGAACCAATGGACATAAAAAGGTATCCTTACACTCTATGTTTACCTGGGATCGGCTTTAAAATTTTATGGTTTCCATTCCATGCAATTTTTTTGTTTCGTTTCTAGGAACGTTTGAATTTGTTGCTGATGAAGGCGATGACGGCAAAGTAGAATTTCTAGTCCCATTTCATTTTGCTGAAATTCTGAGAAATGCTGTTGCCAGCGGTGATTTCAGTTATAGTTCCCGTGCAAGACGGTTGGCTCAAGAGATTGCGTCATTATCCACTTCATTACCATTATCCTTCAGCTCATCAGTTTTTCTACGCTGCGACGAAAATCGCTTGGATCTAATGAAGGTATATTGGCAAATACTGTTCTTTTGCAGAATGCTATTAAAATTGATTGTAGAACTTGGCCAATGTTTATATATATAGAATTTCTCGAACAAAGGCACAGATTAGATGTGGAAAAAGAGGGCTGTCGGGGCGACTTTAGTTCCCTTCATCCCAATAATAACTTTTTAAACTGGATTGTGACTGCCTGCAAGACATTAGATTACGATTTTTTATTTCAAAAACAATTGTATTATAAAAAAATAACAGATAATGTTCTTTCGATCATAGAGACTCAATGATCTAGTTTATTATGGTTTCTTCAATAAATTGGAAAGTTTGATATCTTAAGAATGCCAGCCTTTTGCAACTTCTAGCATTTACTCCTATTTAATGCTGTCAATAATACATGATGTTCTTTTTCGATTCCTTGTTACAGGTTCTTATTACTGGCCCTGAAGATACTCCATATGCTAATGGCTGCTTTGAATTTGATGTGTATTTCCCTCGTGATTATCCTAGTTCACCGATGATGGTAAATCTGCAAACAAATGGACAGCATTCAGTGCGATTCAACCCTAACCTATATAATGATGGCAAGGTAACTTAGTGATGGCAGAAATTACCGCTATAATCGACCATTCGCGTAATCCAAGGGCTCCGTTTTCCCTATGGTTTTATTCCGGGTAGATTTAGCCATAGTACGGGTTTTTCGTTATACACCCGGGTTGAACCTTACCTGTGTTGAGCCCGGATTCATTCATTAGACACTCAGATGCAGGTTTATCCCTGCTAGAAACGACGGTAGTTTATAATTCAACATTGAAAATATGGTATATTCGCTACAACCGTAGATGTTAACAATCTCTCTTGCAAAAATCCAGTTAATAGCGGTTTATTACCAGATGATACCAGTTTCTGCTTGTTTTTTCTTTTGGAAGTGTGCCGCATAATTGAAAGTGTTACCTTGAGTGGCACAATTACATAGCCTTTTTCAATTAATTTGGTGTTAGGCTTTGTTGTAAACGAATTTAACTGTAATTCTTTGTCATGTCCACATAGGTTTGTTTGAGTATTTTGAATACTTGGCATGGACGGCCAGAAGAAAAGTGGAATCCGCAAACATCAAACCTTTTACAGGTAAGTGAATAGCTGGAAGTATTGAAAATTTGTGTTTTGCTCCTGTTTGTGTCATTACGGTGTTTCTATTATTTTATAATTTTGGGCTCCGTTGTGTTTTGTCTAATTGCACCGTGTCTTCATAAAATTTTGTATTTTGCCTTTTCCAAACAAAACTAACGATAGAAAAGTTTGCATGATTTGAAATGGTATTTGAAATTATTTCGAATTATTAATAATGTAGTTATTTTTGCCACCTCTCTGTTGCAGGTCTTAGTGTCAATCCAGTCCCTTATTCTGGTTCCCGAGCCCTATTTTAATGAGCCGGGCTATGAAAGATCCCGTGGAACCCCTACTGGTCAACAAAATTCAATGGATTACAATGCCAATATCAAACAAGCCACGATTAAATGGGCAATGCTGGAACAACTTCGCAATCCTGCCCCTTGTTTCAAACAGGTAATTTCCTATAGCTCAATTTTTTTTCAAAGATTTTTTGTTTGGTATTATATTTGAAGATGAATCCAATAATTCATACAGACATTATAGGGTGGTGCTCATCCCCGCTTCTACTGCCGTTTCGTCACGTGACTGCAGAGGGACTGCAATTGCTATAACAGATTGCTTGCCAAAAAATTTCAAAATGTCCAGGCTTATATTTTCAATAATAATATATCTGTGATGAATCTTGATTTGATTTTAAGGTAGCTTACAACAACCCTGTGCGTTATAATCATACGCAGCTTAAATCACGAAATCATGTAGATCGAAAGATATATTGATAGATAGTGATATCTGATAGAGGATGGTAATTGCAGAACCTCTAGATCAATGTCCACCCAATAGGCCAACCAAGTGAGAAAACTACAACCCGTGCTTATACTGCAATACCCATAAGTGAGAAGATCATGAACCCTCAACAAAGTACACTCTGTATATTGTAATTGAATCTCAATCATAGTTTATAGTATCTACGTTGCGACCTGTAAATCACAACTTTTGCTTGAGCATCACATAGCTTATGCTAAACGTCTTACACTGGTGCTTAAGCTTCTATTTAGAAGGCATTCAGCATACTGGTAAATGAAAATGTAAATGTAAATCACACTTTACCGTGCTCAAAACTATATTCATTAAATGCATACTTGATCAGATAATAAATTCAATTTTTCATTTTCTTCCATTTTAAGATCATTCGAAGACATTTCTCCTTGAAAAAGGCTAGTATCCTGAAACAATGTGAGCAATGGATATCTCAAATGAAGGACCACTCGTCAAAGAAGAAGAGCACCATTGTCCATTACGAAGCCATGAAACGGCATTTCGCCTCGCTTAAAGTAGAATTAGATAAATTGACCAAAGAACAATTAAATCATGATAGTCCTCCTGGGCACTCACCTGAACTACCGCCTCTGCCAACCGCTGAAAGCTTCACTGAGGAAAAAGAGGACTTAGTATTCGTTTAATCTAGTAGTCTTAGATTGTAATGGAGGCCTCATTATAATGCTGTTTATTACTACCATTGCAAAAAGAAACCCTTTCTCGGCGTGAGCATTATGTATCACTGGTTTAGTTAACTACCAAAGGACAATATTTCCTGTTGAGTTTTCGTGTCATCTGTACTTTACTCAATATCAATATGCAAACAAGAAAGCTTTCCCAGCCCTTCCAATTTTTTTTCCTGTGACTTGTGGTACATCCTCACATACTTACATACTCAAGTACACTATTTAAAACGAAACCATGTGCAGCTACTTCCATTGTTTTTGCACTTTCGTGCTATATTTTCACTGCTGAAATGCAGAATTAATCATTTCATGTTAAAAAAGTAGTTATTAGGTACCGGATACAACTGTTGCTAAAAGCATTACTATTGATTGTTTGATGGTTGAAATCATCTTTTGGAGCAAAACCCACATTTTTATCAATATTTTATATTCATTTGTTACTAGTTTCTTGATGTTTGGGCCCTGTTCTAGCGATATTAGGTTTTCCTTCAAACTGGCATAAAAATGCAATGAGTTTTGAAAATTTGTTTACAATATATTCCCGTATGATCTTTTAATGTATAAATATTCCTTGCAAGGTTTATGTCATCTTTCTAGTGCTTTTTCATACTGTTTCTGGTAATGCTTTCTCATTATATATCCTATGCTTGCTGCTGTGAATGCAATGAGAAAAACCTTAAGCCCAAAATGACCATCGAAAGTTGCGCAGAGCTGATGTCCACACCAATCTATAATGGCTAATGGGGCCTCCGGACAACATTATTTTAGTTCAAAATATTTGTAAAATTAGCAGTTGCCGCAAATATTTGCCAATAATTCGCTCGTTTCGTAAAATTATGTGTTCATTTTGAATAGTAACTGCTTTCGTAGAATTTGCTAAACGCTTATTGTTTATATTATGACTGCGAGTAATTTTATTTGAATTTAACCAATCTTTGACATTCACCAAAAACAAGTGATTACTGTTTCAGTGGCTTAGCTAGACTGCTTCGACTGACATTGTAAAGAAGTTCGTTTCCGACTCTCCGGTCATGTATGTTTGCTTTCTCAAGTTAATTTAAGTCCATGAACCACATAAAATATGCACAGATTGGCGGTTTATTTGCTTGAAAAAAAATAGATTATTGGGCCATTGGTACCATGAATTTATCAAGTTACAGAAATATGTAAGTATTTAGCGATCAAATTTTGCCCAAGGAAGAATTCAACCGGCTTGCTAATACTTCTTTGAAAACTCATATGAATTGAATGCTGTGACTATGAAATACAAATTGCCACCAAGCGATCGACCCTTCAGGCTGCAAAACATTTAAGACAAATTTAAACCAAAGTACGTTACTAAAACCGATCAACGAACAAACATTAGTTTTCGTCTGAGGTATCTTAAGAATACAATGGGCAACAGATTGTATCTTGGCATAAATACAGTCGTTTATGATCTCGTATATTTCGGGGTACAAAACTTCGGATGATTTTCAATAGAAGAAAAAGAAAAAGAATATAATTCTTAAAGCGCAAAAAAACTGTTGCCTGTAACTTAAATCGTGTAATTTCTTTGGCAATTTTAGAAATTTGCAAGGCATGCAAATTTTATTAAAATTCCAACAGGTATTGCCTTGCCCTTGTATTTGCTTGGCACTTATTCAAAGGACGTTAGATGAATATGAAGATGAAATTTCGTAACGACAATTAATGTTACCAGTAATTAAAATTACGTACATGTTTTAAAGTTTTGTTGTTTATTGTAAAGTTTTCTTCATAAGAAGTAGTTGATGATTTGCATAGAATTCGCTTGCCAGTCAAATTTATTTCTAAAAATTAGGTTATTTTTTCCTCGTAATTTGTAGCTTTCACTTGTATTTGTCTTTACCGGAATATGACAGAACTGCAATAAGTGTTCAGGAATCTATTGGTTGGGATGTAGGGAGTCAGTACCTTAATGTTGCCAACAATATCTTTTTAATAATAACAATTTTTAATAGAATAACAAAGAAAGTAGCGAATAAATAATCAGGCTGCCTACAGGACTTTTGACGAATTATTGCGAGAATGTATGTGAATGATGAAGATGAGGAACCGCGTAAAAAAGCAGGAATATAAAATTTAAGGTATTTCGTCATAATTTAATACTTTTGATAATAGGCTTTCCTGATTTATACCCTTTTGAAATTGATAGAAAAAAACTTGTACCCTTGCTTTATGCGCAACCCTAATCCTAATCAATAGGAGGCGAATGTTTGCCAAATTTTAACCCAGGCCTGGCAGCAGCCGAAAATTTGGACTGGGCCGTTAGGAGGTGCCACATGGCTTTCTACCTGAAAATTGGGGGTGAAGCTTCAAAATTTGTACCAAGAATGGGGATTTTGAGGTATTTCATTAAGATGTGCGTTGGCTAAGGCATTGATGATTGTGGTTTTTAAGAAAACGCCAGAAAAAGACTTTTTCACAGCAGAATTCTCAAATTGGATAGAAACTATTGATACCCAAGAATGGGAAAGAGATCTCAAAAAGCCCCAACCTGGACGAAAACGTCCCTGTCAGAATTCTTGGGTACTGCCAGGCCCAGGATTTTTAACAAAAAACTTGTCTTTTAACCAAACAACAAACTGTCGCTCTTCATCTGCAGAATAAAACATTATTGGAAACAGGGCACAAATATGAGAAAAGAAACATTGCGTGGAGAGACAACCTCGTCTTCAAGACAACTTTTATCTAAACGAGACCCTCGACGCCATCTTGAGAGTTGCCTTTGGAATTGATCCAATGCAGTGATGTTTCGCAGAAAATTAGTCGCTCTTGAGTTCCACCATCCTGACAATTTTTCACCGCATGGTAAACCATTAGAATTATCTATTATATAGCTTATTGTGTCGTCGTCATTTACCGTATGGAGGTTCGAGTTTGTTGCCTAGTGAGGGAAATCCACATCGCTCGTATCGTAAAAACTCTTGTTTCATTTTAAAATTATTTTGCCTCATATGCAGAATGCGTAATGTGCAATGTTATCTTTGTCATAATTTTGCCCTGTTTCTGAGAATTTTTTATTCTGCAGATGAAGAGCAATTCAGAAATCTTGTTGTTTGGTTAGAAGACAAAATAATTCGGTTTTACAAAATAGGAGACAGATTTTTACTAAGGGAAACAAGCAGCAATGAATGGAACACTGCTTTCAATAAGGCAAGTGCACATTTCATATTTGGTTGCTCTCTCTTCGTCCTATTTATAGACGGACACATTTTAGCTTGGTTCATTTCACTTTAGTGGTAAACCATAGAAGATTATTCTTACCAAAAAATATCTCTATTGGCTTTGATGCCATTTCCAAAAGTTACTGATCATTTCACCCTTATGTGATTTGGATCCTGGCTGAAAAATTTGCATATGCTCTCAGCTACACTTTCCCTTGATGTTGATATGCTGCACCATCTGCTGTTATTATTATTTGTGGTACCTTTTTTTTGTCACATGAAGTGCTACAATACAGGGTTTTCAAAGCTTTAAAAAATAGTGTGGTCACAAATAATAAGGGCTGGTTAACCCATGGCACACATCAGGTGGGTGTAGGGTGTAGGGGGGTGTGACACCCCCTCCCACAATTTTTTGAGTTGGTCCAAAAACTTTTTATACATAAACTGAATTGGCTTACAGGCCAACAGAAACACCCACCATGTAAAAAATACATCTTAAACAAAACAGAAGAATCTTCTAAAGTCGGTCCAGAACACACAGAGTACTATCTTGCCAAACCCAGAATCAGAGAGGGAAACACAGACAGCAGGCAGTGATAAACAACAGACAAATCGCACTTTTGTTTGTTACACCCAGTTGGTCCAAGAAGAAAAATATAATGAAAGTCAGTCCAGCTACAGTATGCACCCCCCCCCACAAAAAATTGAATTGGCGACCCTGGGTTAACCTCAATAAAGTACTAATAAGAAAAGAAAGGGATAATAAAACACACAGTTCATTATATATTGGCTTGGTTTTGCTCACAACTCCTTTGATTCTATCACATTTCGGCTTGAAATTGGCTCTGCTCTCATGCTCATGCTGCAGTGGGAAATTTGTTGTTGGTGGCAACTGCACATAACAAAAAGAAGCATATTTTCCCTGATTTGGGTGATTGAACCCTGTCAATACTGGTTTGTAAACACAGACTTTTAAAATTTTTTTGCAGTATCTAGATGATCTTGCTTGTCCTGTCAATAGAGATGATAGAACTAAAGTTACTGGATGGCTGCTTAGCCATGGAATAAAACTGCAGTACCATGAAAATGGTGAGTCTTGTTGGAAATACCTTTAAAAAGGACTTGATATTTGATATAAATGTTTCCTTTAAGCATTCTAAGATACATCTTCACATGTATGTAGAATTTTCTTTAGGCAGCAATAATTAGTGAATTACACATTGTAGCTGCATCCTTGAATTCTGAGCACCATGAAAGACAAAAAAGAAAGACACAGAGTGCTGATGTGAATGGGCAATCAGATACTGGTACATTAGGAGCAATCACAGGTTAACACATCAATATGTACATTTCGATAAATTAATAATCTATGACTGTTTTTAGTTTTATATTGTTTTGTGGAAGATTCAAGTACCCAAGACTAGGTGAAACAATGAAAAGACAGGTTTATATTACAAAGATGTTGATATTTTTGTCCTTTTTCAAAACCTAAAATTTGAGAGAGATGCCTCCTTCAATCAATTAAGAAATTGATGCAGGATAGATTCTGAGATTCATCAGGCATCCTATCACTTTTGGTTTTGAGCTTTGATTAAAAACACCTTCAATTTTTGATTTTATTAACCAAACAGTTTCAGGCCTCTTTGTTTAAGGATACATGTGCCTTGATGAGGCAAGGTGCGTGTTTCATTGCATACCTCCTTCATGAAAAGTGACCAGATGGTGATCCTTGACAGTATTTCTGAATCAAAACATTTTAATCCTTGTAAATTGCTATTTGCAGGGAAATAATTTTGTTTTCTGGTTGTGGCAACAATTACAGTAATTGTGACTCCTGGTGGTTATATGAGGGCAATATCTAGCTTGACGTTGTTTTTTGACAGTTGCCAGCAAACAAAATAACTTTAAAGCTCTTATTCTATTTTCCAACATTCTTGTTGATAATTATCAATCAGATAATTTTTTAGAGTAATTAGGTTGTATTCTAGACAACACTTGCTATTTCAATATTTTTGGTTGTTTCCTTACAATATGTCATAATACTCCACTGCCTTTCAATTGCAGGAGATGACCCCGATCTGAAAGCAGGCATTGCATCATTATCAAAACTTCTAGGAATTCCACAACATCATGATCACATAACAACTTTACAGGTTATCCATAATACAATTTTGTTTTTCAGCTTTAAAACATTTTCAAAGTGTAAGTACCATTCTTTAACTTGTTGGCAGCAGTTTTCAGATGCAAGTCAATCGATAATGCAATATCTGTGGATTTTTGATTTAGTGTGAATATTTGTTTGTTACTTCAAGCTAGTGTAAAATAATATCAACACAATTAAGTTATAATTTTGTAGTTTTAAATGCTTTGATTTGGTATTACACACTATTTCTTTAATGCATTTAGCTTGCCTGTTTCAGTCAATGAGATGGGTGTGGCAACCATGACATCAGATATTCTAGGGTGCCTTTAGTAAATTTGGCATGGAGGGACAATCTGGCAGAAGGAGACTTACAATGTATATATATTAAAATAATGAAGTTTATGATGCTCCTTCAGAGAATGATATTATTGCTTTTTTAAAACAAAAGGAGGTAACATTTAGACAAACTCATGCATTTTCTCATTTTAAACTTATTGCTTTAGGCAGTCAGTGCAATTATTGAGGAAAGGCTTTCATCTGAACGGGTAGATGCCTTGAAATCTTCACCTGCGAAGGTATTTTTTCAAATCTTGATCCTATAATTGATTATTTGTTATGTTAATACTTTGCAATTATAGTGAGAAGTTTTGACACAGCGAAATGCAAAAGAAAAATAAGTCAGCAAATGGGATGCTTCTCTTCGTTTTTTTTTTACCAATTTTTTGTGCTTATTTAAATTTGTTTGTATTTCTTGCTCAGCCCTTCAAAGAAGGAGAACTATAACAATGTACTTTATGCATGATAATTATTAATGAAGCCCTAAGTTTGAAGTTGAAGTAGTCTTAGCTGCCAACCAGTGACGTTTATTTAGATACAAGATAATCTCAATGCATAGTCTCCAATTGTTCTGTAACCGGAAGAATACTCCAGTATTTAGATCTAACTGCTACCAGATGATTAGCCCTATTTCACGAAATTGCGATTGTTTTTTTTGCTAGTGGGAGATCAAGCAACTTAGCTCCATGGGAGATCAAGCAACTTAAATGCTGATGATAGTGCCATCACTATAAAAAATGAAGAAATCTTTATCATGCATCTATGCCTGAATTTAATCCATCTGAGCTTCTTTTGCGTGATTGCAAAATCTGCAGATCTCATTGCCATATTAATTCGAATGCTATTTTTTCAGTGTTTGCTTTATCTGGTCTTTTTTCATGACTTGAAACATCAGTTTTAAGCTCAAGGCATATTTGAGAACAGAATTCTTTGGCAGTTTCTTCATTTTTCAGACTCAAGCTCTTTCTTTTGCATTGGTAAATTGAGGAAAATTTCTTCAGAACAAAATTCAATGTGCGGTTTGTCTGCTAAATGATCATCAAATTTTCATCCAATATTTTTTACATACAGTTGATAAATATTTTAGTCAAAACTTTCTAAATTTTTCTCTCTCAGAAAAAAGATAAAGACGGTGACTTTCAGCCCATCGATGATGTCGATCTAGGCTTTCGTGTTAATGGTAAGGTGAATTTTTTATCACTTTGGAACTGTTGACTAGCAGGAGAAAGTTAGTTTTTGGTAGCTGTATGGTGTCATGGTTCTCTGATAAAAAGCTTGCATTTGCAAACATATCATTATTGATTGTCTAAAGCAAAAACGTATTACAATTAGACGTCTATCACAATTCAAATTATTCTTGGGCCGTGTTCTGCATGCATTATCATAGGTACAGAGCGTAAGGCTAAAAGAACATTTAAGACTTAGACCGTCTTCTTTTGAATCTGTGCTTGCTATTTCTTTGTCGTGTATTACATCCCCATTCATTTTTAACCCTTATTTTCCTGCATTTTTCCTCTTGATAGGTCGTCCTACTTAATTTCGCTCCTTTAATTTAGGTGTTCTGGTCTGTCACGGGCTATTGTATGAAGGTTATTTGAAAATCAGCTAAGATGAAGGGAAACCCTCCTTAAGCATTTTAATTGAAAATGAAATGAACAGAGTACTAACAATCTTTGATAAAGATCGCAGATAGAAACGCTTGAGCAAAGCTATCCACGCGACTTGAATCTCCTGTACAAGTTTTATACATTTTGCCGAAGGATCTTCCTTTTTCTTTTGAATATATTTACAGCTACTGAATAACCTAAATACCTCTTTAGCGATCAATATCTGGTAAGGGCACACAGCATCTTTATGTACTTTTTTGTCTGCCGCTGTCACTTCGTAGAGTGTTAGACCGAGGATAATAGCCGAGAATATGGGCGCCTATAAATATCCAGATAAGGCTGAAGCCGCGCGAGAAGAAGGCATAGGAGTGCGATTGTGACTTGCTACGTGTTTTCACTAATTGGCATCAAAATGAACAAAACAAACCCTCTTTCTTCACTCAAATCTATTCATGCGTTGCACAGATGTTAAAAAGCTATTTACCTTACCTTTTGCTCATTATCCATCGTGGCATTCTATACGGAGGTCCGTGAAACATCG
The DNA here is from genome assembly GCA_964019065.1 of Catostylus mosaicus. Lineage (NCBI taxonomy): Eukaryota > Metazoa > Cnidaria > Scyphozoa > Rhizostomeae > Catostylidae > Catostylus > Catostylus mosaicus. The sequence goes on from OZ025187.1 coordinate 11,937,980, forward strand.
TTATTTGTTGAATTTTTTGTTGTGTTTCAGTTCCTTCCTGCAGTTATTGATACACATTTACTGATATAAAAAATAGCATTTCCTTCTATCATAAGATTATTTGCTACAAATGACGTTTTTATCTTTCCTACATGAAGTACTTAACGCTTAATTTAAGGTACTTCGTGCTTAGAATCAATATGGCTTGTGTTCTGTTCAAAGACTATGACGTCTATTCAATTCACTCGAATCTGCGCCAATCTTCCGCATAACTTTAACAATAATTACTAATTGTTCGTTTTAGATTCTGCAGTTAATGAAGCTGCCAAAATTGTGCGACTTCTTCATCTTCACGAACTGCGTGATCTGCAAACTCAGATAAACAAAGCTATTGTTCTAGTGCAAAAATCAACTGCTAATCCAAAGACTGACCAGTCTCTGGGGAAGGTTGGCCGCTAATGTAACTGTCTTCAAATAAATTAAATTATCTCTAAAAATATGCCTCTATGATAGTATCAATAATTATTATGACTTTCAGATTTTTACATCTTCCATTAATTTTCCTATTTTGCATGGAAATCATTATTTGAAATGTTAATGTGTAAGTAATTCTGAACTATAATGTAGCATTAAATTATGAGCTTCAGGCCTCTTTGTTCATTTTACAACCAAGAAATGAAAAACAATATTTATCTAATTGTCAAGAACAATAATCGCGGCAATAAAGCTGTTAAATGGTATTCTCATCTACGATTTTAATGTAAATTGATTAGTTGAGAAAGACAGAAGCAGTTCGAATGCATTTTATGAATAAGTGACGGGCGATCTTTTCTGAAATGCTCACTCGAGGGCAGAGAATGGTGTTTCCACAAACCCTTTTCCATCCCAGAATACCCCAAAATTGCAATGACATTCAAAGTCAGGGAAACTATTCCCCTCATAATGCATCAAATTTAACCGCAAGCATAATCATAGTAGTAATTATGATAATCATAATAGTTTTTTCAAACTTCATTTTATCAAAAATATACTAGAAACATACTAGAAAAACAGATCTCCCCAGTAGATAATTTTGTTTTGGTTGGCTTGCAAGAGAGTAAAAATAATAGCAACAATGAATTAATAATTTTGTCGAATGATCGTCGCAAATGAAGCGTTTTTGAATCTACCTATGAAAGACCTAGAACCTTTTGGTTAACAAGAGAAACAGTAAGTAGACAACAGTTCAATTGGTGTCGCTGATGATTTCCATTCCGAGCTGGCTATTTATTTCCGTTCGTCTTCTGATCATTATTGGCCATATTTTGATCCTCTGGGGTGACTTAAAGATTTGAATGTAAAACAGTAATCAATTTTTTAATGAAATTACGCATCAAGCTCTTTTTCATGCAATTGCAACATTTTGCAGCGCAAATCTATGCGAATACTTGTATACTTTTTAGTGAGGTGAAATGCGGTTCAATCTTGCGACAAAGACTTTTCCAACCCTGCACCTGACATAACCAAAATGCCCAATCAGTTCCCTTCATCTCTTATGGGAAGATATTTAAATCAAATGGAGTTGACAGAAGAATTCATTGACTGTGGTCAATATGCAATCATGTTCTCCGGTTATGATAAGATAATCAAAAACAAGTTGCTCTTGCTTCAAATCCACATTCATTCGAAGCATCTGCTTTTGCTGACCAATGTCAAAGTTTTTGTGGTTTTGTGTATAAAATCTGCTGCAATAGAAAGTCCGTGTGGGTTTTGCATTTGCGCTATCTTCGTTGAAGATCATCATTAATATTTCATGTAGCATTTGATTTTTCGTCATAAATTTGCAACCAAACGCTAGATAAACAGCTTATGTGACGGTAGGTTTATCTCGTTTTACGGAGATACGATCAGGAAGAAAGTTTGAATGATGATTAATTAAATATCTCTTTTTCCTGGCAATGAAATCAGGACTTTGATGCAAGTTTCTGCTGAATATAGGCGGAGTATCATTTTTGAAAGTTTTAAAGATAAAAGGCGTTTTGGTTGTTTCTTGTGAAAACTTCAATCCAATGCAAAAGATCAGTTATGGGTATGCATCAAATCCTATTGATGTCTCTGGCTTTTAAATGCCTGTATGATAAAGGTATGCCTATTTTATTCTAATACGATATTGTTGCAATAGATTGCTGTATATTACACACCTTGTTTTATCATTAAAGCTTACAAGAAGCTAGCATCGAGAATCGATAAAATGCCGAGGTACGGAACACACAAGATTGCAACAAGAAAATCATAATTTTTTTCTATTTTAATTGTAGCAAATAGTAACAAATATCTCTTCAACTGTATTTTTGCTGATCCTTTCGTAGTAGGAATACATGCTTTGTAATATATATATTCATGTATTACAATTTATATATAAAACATTCATTAGCTATACCACATACATTTTTAAACATTAAGTAGGTACTCAAGAAAAAACTTAGAACTCTTAAGACTTTTTGACTTGCGCCTTCATCAGTTATAAACATTACATTAACAAATAGCGCATCTATCTAATTATATATATAAATAAATACAAAAATATACAAAAAAAGTAGAAGTAATTGAATATACACAGTTTTTCAAAGTTTCCATTAAGAGCCTAAAGTTTACTAAGTTTCTAGCGGTGTTGCCGTTGCATGTTTTGGTAAAAATTGACTGTGTTGTTTGGAGCCCAGGATATTTAATAATTATATGCTTATACTTGATGCATATATTCATCATGGTATATTCCATTAACTTAGGTGCGTATTCCAATAGCCCTTTTAATGATTCATTTAATAGAAATTTTCCGTAGCTTTCTTTGCAACTTATTGTGTCCTTTCTTATAAGCACTTCAAATTTTTATCAAAGCGCACGGAGTCGAATTCAAAATGGCAGCATTTGGATCTGTGTGGACTCCCTTTAGCTGTAATTGTGGTTGAAGGGGGACATTTAACTGCTGCAAAGTCTTTTTATGCTCAGAAAATGCTCATGACATCAACCAATCGTCATGGTTTTATCGAGATTCATGTGAAATTAAATTTTATTGATCCTGAAAAAAAATTTGGAACTAATCTGTCTGTTCCGTCTTTGCCGCTCTTCAAGCGCTTAAGTCTGAATATTACGATATACAATAAAAAGTTGATTGCAAGAATTCTAAAGCATGCTTGATGGTAATGAGCAGTTGTCTCTTCATGTGCACTCTAGCATGAATTAAAATATTTTTTCACAGATTCTAAGATACAACCCTGTATCTGCCAAACACTCTTCATTATACAAGCCTCTCATTTACTTTCTCGATAGGTTTCCAATCCAACCAAATGTCTTCTTCTTTCTCTTTCTTTTTCTTTAATATTTAATATTTCTTTGATTTTGAGTATTGTAAATAGTTGGTTTGAATCATTTTTTTTTAACTATGTATATACCAACTGGAAAGAATTTTATGATAATGATATTAATAATAATGTCGCAATATTCATTTAATCTAAACTTCTGAGTGCATGAGAATGCATCATATCAAAACCATTTTACCATTCAGCTTTTCCAAGGAAGCCCATTGAAGTCGTTTTATCGTGTTCATGGGCACATTTATTTCTCCTTACAATTTTTACTATGTCTTGTTACAGTTTCGGCCCAAAATCAACGCCCTATATTTGAAAAAACAACTTATATTGCCGAGGTGAAGGAGGAGCAAACATCAGGTAAGCAGCTATCCTTTCTAATGCGACGCAGATATGCGTTCCCCTCTCTATACATTGTGTTCTCTTAGAAAGAAAACAAAATATTTATAAAGTATGAAAGCAAAATTTATTGGCCATTAAGCAAACGGGGGCGAGAAATACTCGATACTACATTGCAAAAACCTTCCCCCAACAGTGTGGCGTTTGTGGCTACCCTAGGATATTATATAGGCAAATTTCATAATCTTCCAACTATTCCAATAACGTCCCCAGGCCAATAATTTTCTTCCAACAGCAAGGGGTTTTTGGCCATCAAGGGGTATTTCGTCAGCAAATTGTGATAACCTGTCAGCAAATAAGGGATTGTATGCTCATTTTGTCCACGAATTCGTCATAGAACACGACAAATAGCTACTTCCCTGCAAGGCGCACCTACCCTTTCGAAAATTTCGTCAATGGCAGCTCCCTCCACCTTCCTCTTGAGCACAGTAGCTAGCGACAGCCCTATTTTATTGACATAAACACTAGTTACTTATTAATGCCACCATCAAAGGCGAAAAAAACAAATGTTTTGATATGTTTCTATTTAGGTACATCTATAATACAAGTCAAAGCAACAGTTGTTGATGGCAGCACAACTACATATAGACTAGACACTTCAGTTTCATTATTTATCATTGACAAATCAACTGGCATGATTTCTGTGAACGGAAGACTTGACAGAGAGGTGAGCATCACTATAGTTTTTACCATGATGAATTTCTTATGGCTACTCACCATACTGACTGCCTACTCAATTTCATTTCTCTGTTTGTCTTAGGCTTCCGATACACAGCGTTTTAATGCATATGCCAGAAATACTGCAAATAGTTTAGAGGTAAGTAAAATACTGTCTGGTTTTATTTACTTGGGAAATATTTACTGTTTTCATTTTCTTTATACAATTGTCACGTATCAATTTGATTTGAGACAACAATTTTAAGGTCTTCAAGGAATCATATAATGCAAAACTGCAGATCCCTACTGGTCATACAGATGCAACTTTTTTTGAGCGACTATGTTTGTTTTCGATAAAGAACTTCTCCTAAAGTTTGACTCGCGGTGTATTTTGCCTTTCCAACAAGTCATCCTGTCCGCTTGCTATCATAGAAATCCATGTAGATGTGTATGTGACAACTATGTACTTAAAAGCCATACCTTCTGACAGGACCCTAGTGATAACGGCGCACTGTTCCATAAATAGATTATCCTGTGTGGACAACGCTTCTTGGGGACAAGGGGTAATGTTACTCCTAATTATTGCCTGGTTTCTGCTGTCAAGGCAGATTGTGTAATATCTGCCGGGTCATTTGTAGAGCATATATAAAATGTATGAAACTAAACTGATCCCACCCTAAAACGATAGAAAGGTAATTTGACAATACTCTGAGGCCAAAGAAAAGCTTTGCAACAGTTTTTGCATCCCCCAATTCACGTCGCTTGGTCCTTTTTGTGCCTTTATAAAGCCCATTTATAGGGACGAGAGTCCTTTAAATAGAACAGCGAACATTGCCCGTATTTAAGGATTGTGAGGAGAGGCAATCGCTCTAATGCAAAACTTGCCATTGCAGCGTTGGATAATTCATATCTCAATGGAATTTCATAGATTTCTTTTCTTTATCTTCAGAGTCAAGTTGAAGTTGTTGTTCATTTGTCCGACATAAACGACAATACTCCTGTATTATCAAACTTGCCTGCAACCATCAAATTACGAGAAGTGAGTATCTAATAGTTTACTATGTAGACCATCTTTCTTCACTGTTTTCGTCTCGATTCCCTTGAAATTTCTACGGCAATGGTGAATATCTTTTATACATTAGAGGTATACCGGGTTTTGCCACTCTTTGGGAATACAAAAGTTAAGAATTTCTGGTAGACTGTTGTGTACACTCAATTTAAGAGCACTTCGCATAGATTTGGGGAATTTTTAAGAACAACTTGAAAAGAAATCATTTACAAGGATATTTAGAAAAGAGATTTTAAATGACACCATTGTTTACAATCTTGCATTTATTTCGCTCTCTGATCATTATCTGAGAGCAGCCTTCAGAAGCCTTGCTCAACTTGTTTTCCACGCCTTTTGAAACAATTATTTATCATTTTCACAAGATATATAACCAGCTTGCCTTGCCTTGAGGAAAGTCTGTGTCTAATCAACCCCAACACCCTCCATCACATGCCCACAGAGACTCCCAGACATGGATTGAATAATGGAGACAGAAATCACCGTGTTTTTAGCTTAAGCATAAAATCAAAAATCTAACAGATTCAATCACAAAATTAATTCAGCCAGACATGCAGGGCGCATCTGAAATTTATCTTTCCTTTTATAGAATGTTGACATTGGTACTGAATTTTTTACGGTGATTGCAACTGATGCCGATACATCACGAAATGCATTACTCACTTACTCCATTTTGCTGGGAAATGAGGTAATACATTCCAAGCAGACTTATTATTGCATCAAATTATTTTTTCCACTTGAATATTACATCAGAGGATTAAAATTAGCTCCCATGCAAAATGGCGCACCTAAGGAATTTCACAATAATTTTTCTCTAGTTCCATATTCTTCACTCCATTCATATCTCTTGTTTATCTTCGTTGTCTTAAATGCCTCTGAAAGGTGTAAAATCAAATACGTATAGTAACGGAGACCCTTTGTAGATAATGATGCTGGCAACAAAGGTCATACCTAACTTTTCAAATCCCTGCTATAACATTTTCAATGCCCGGACTATATTTATCAAATGCAAATCAAGTGCAATCTTAGAGTAGTTGTCATTCCAGAGGCAAACCAAGTATACCATGCTAAAGGAATCTAAGTAGCTTACGTGATCTGTTTGTTTAAAGTGTGCCAACTATCAAAGTTTGCATTTGAGCAATGCTTAATAATGTATGCCGCACTGAAGAATCAATTCAAATGGCTCTCTTTTAATGTAATCAACACCTTCATTCAATTTTGACCATGGCACTTTTGGGATTACGCAATACGGAACAGAAATCATTAAACATTCAGTTAAACCTTACTCTAACATGTCCAGTTTTTCTTGCGACATAGACCAAGTAAAATCGATGTGGCTATAATATGTGGTGTAGAATTAAGCACTTTTGACTTTTGGTCAAATGCAGCGCTGAATCTTCACCCAATATCGATTCAAGAAAATAACTTTGATATTCCAGGAAAAGAAATTTTCAATTGATTCATATTCTGGCAAATTATCAACAGTGACAACTCTAGATTTTGAGACGAAGAAGGATTATAATATTACTGTTCAAGTGCAGGTTGGTTGAATTTCTTATACATAGTTTTAGAGACCAAAGATAAAGGCAGCATGCTTTTTAAATATCTTGGATGAAGACACCGCATCTGTATCTGTATCTGCTTTATGCGAAGCATGTCTAACTTGCTCTGTAGCGATTTGATTTTATGGCAAAATCAATTTCATACAAAGCTTACTTTTCACCAATAGCGTTCCAAAATATCTCCTTTATTTTCCGTTTATTACCGAGTATGATGATACTGGATAGTAACAAAAGATTGCAATTCTTTCTTTGTGAAGTCTGCTGCGCAGTTTACCAATATATATAGACAGCACAAACGAGAACTGTCATCAATACCTTACAAACCGTTACATTTTCAATTTCTGCGTTTAAATTCTTTTACCTTGAATATATTGTGTAAAAACTTCTTTGCATCAAATTGTTGTGCACTAAAATCTTAAGTTTTTTATTCTATTTCAGGCTACTTATTCCAAGTCTTGGCTATTTCTTAGCAAATTTCTTTACAAATACGTTAAAAATGATTTCGTTAGACTGATAATTTCTTTACATACTTTTAAAAAGGTATGAGTATATTTTGATCAAAACGTTTATAGCTGTCTGCTCAATTAATATCGTCTTGTATCATTTATTCATTTATCATGCACCAGGATAGTGGCCTAAACGAAACGAAGTCGAATTCGTCTATCCTTCGAATCCAAATTCAAGATCATGATGATCAGCCAGCAAAGTTTGTTCAAGAAAAATACACGGCAAGTGTTCCCGAGAACAGCGCTAAGGTACATTAAAAGTAATATCGCTTACACAACATTAGAAATACTTTTCGTGGATGATTTAAGCCATCTAGCCTGCCTTGAATTTATTGCAGAGCTACTATACGCAAGTGCTATTGCGTTAAGGCTTTTTCCCGGCTGCTTTATGTCGTTGTTGTTTAATTTTTGCATAATCCTTACGAGGAGGGGTGCCCCTCTCTTGATTAGAATATCTACTTAGAGAGCTCCTCCTTAATCAATCCTGTATATAAATATCGATAATAGTTCTGTTCTTAATGTTAGTATATTTTTAGTGTAGAGCAGTGTTATAATTTGTGTTGTTGGATTGATAATTATATAAACTCAAGCTAAAACGTTTATAAACATTGCTTCATTGCAAATTGACGAAAGAGCGAAGCATAAACATTCAGAAATTTTATCATCGACTGACTGCACTTAAATTCAGTACTTAATTTCTTACGTAATAAGCGGCTGCCCAGCTCTGTTGTTTTGATGTGCGGTGGAAATGAGACAGTCAAGATAATTTTGATATCAACAAAAAGGCATTGATGCACTTTGCTTACTACAATAGTTATTTGGAAGGATCCGCTCGTCGCTACAGCATTTTTCATGTAACATAGTTCCGGTAGCCGTGGCTACTCATGAATGATAAAAGGCAAGCGTATGGATAATGTCATGCGGTCATATAATAGCAATCCAAGCAAAAGTTCCTTCTACTTGCGCCGGCTACAACGGGCAGTCGCTATCATCGTCAGAAAAAGAGCCACCGTGTCTATTCCCATGATTAGGCTTTCTTATGAGGTAGCAAACAGCACTCTAGATGACTGTTACATATCATTCTCTCAATTCACTGCTCTGTTATTGTTTTTAGGGCTACTATGTTACTACTGTCAAAGCTGTAGATTTGGATACTGCAATAAATGCTCCAATTGAATACAGCATCTATCAAGGTATGCCCACTCTAATTTTCCTGCAGGATTTGCCTATATGCAAATATGTTCCTGGTCCTGCTAACTTGAAGCAAGTAGTTGATCGGTCTTTTCTTAATGATCAATTATAAGGAAGCACCTTTAATACAGGGAATCTTGAGGAAAGACAACAAAGACGGAAATTCGCATAATGGGATGGAGGCGGCTAAACGAACTGATCGGGTGCAGGTCAGCCAACCATTGTCCACCTATTGGCGCAGTTAAAAGCACTTATTAGAGTTTCAATATAAATTTGACTTAGGTGGGAGCATTTCCTGCTACGATATCTTATGATAAAAATTCACACGGTACGGTACCAACAAATTCTGATACTCGTTACAGTTGGAAATATGCAAATATCGGTACACCTGTAAATTGTCAAGACAAATCAGTGGGACGTCTATAAAAATGATGTGATATGCTGGAACGGTTATTGAATTCAACTGCGTTAAACATACGAAGGTTGTTTTTTATAACGTATCAACTGCAAACTATGTTAAGGTCAAAACAGTGTCGGCTCTTTAGGCATCCTAAGCTTCTTGCTTTCTAGGTGCACTTAAACTGCATTCTGTTATCTATTGATACATACCGTAATACATTTGATCTATTTAAAGTAATCTATAGTTGATGTAGAACAAAAGTACGAATTTTGATTAGAAATGTGTGACTTGGTCGATGTATTAAACTTTCATGCAAACTGACTGATGGGTTTCCAGCAGAATTGACACATTGCATAGAATTTATAATCAGTTTTGACTGTAATAAGCATGGCCCACACATCGTGATACCTTGTTTGTAGCTTTCGCTACATTCGTCACATGTAACAACTTGATCTCTTAAAAATAGGTGGCCGATTTTCACTACTTTTAATTTTCTTTATTGCAATATTGATATGAACGATTGAATCAGTGTTCTGATTGCATTTTGATTTGTTTTTAACTTTCTGTTGAGAAAAAAGCTGCAAAATCAATTTAATCGAATATCTATATTTCTATTTCAGAATCAAATCCTGCCTTTGCGTTCAGCATTGACAAATCAAATGGCATAATTCGAGTAAATAACACTTTAGATCGCGAAAGTATACAAAAGTATACATTGAGAGTAAAGGCAAGTGTTCTGTATATAATAGTCTTCCACCATCTGTTTATCTAGCATCTGGCTGCACCATCTTATTGCCAATACACTATTTTCTTTTAATGCTGATAAGCTGACTATACTATTTTTATTTAATGCTGGTTAGTTGTTATAGTTTCCTTCATCACGTGACCATCTCCATCCAATCCACCATGTCCCATACTCAAAATAAGTATTTAAATCTCCAACAGAGTACATGAAACTATGTTGCTAGTGTAACCCAAATATCAATATATAGGCAAAATCTACGATATTCAATCCTGATTATGCAACGGTCGAGATCTCAGTTAGCGATAGAAATGACAATCGTCCAACATTCGTAAAGGAACGTTACGATGCGTCGATAATTGAAAGCACAAAGATCGGAACTACGATATTTCGAGTGTCCGCAACAGATAAGGATGAAGTAAGTAAAAATTTTGTTTTTCTTATCTGCAGATGAATACCTAATGTTTATCATATACCTAACAAAAATATTACAACTACGCATACTTTGAGTCTAATTGAGAAAACATCTATAATAACAGTGTGCTGATAACCTTATAATACTTTCCTTCCGCGACATAAGCGTTTTTAAAAAAGTACTGGAATGCCGATGAAGACTTGATTATTTTATATTTTATCAACAATTTCGGTGGCAACATCAATATTTGTTAGCTCCAACGACAGGTTTGATAAGATCATGATGGAAACTTAAAGTGCTAGATATATTTGTCGTTGAAATCGCCTGTTACTAATCTGTTATGACACTTTTTCTTTACAACATTATCAACGTAGTAAATGATGGAGAAACAGAGTACCAGAACATACCAGTGTATTGAATACTCCTCTCAACAATTTTTTGTTTTCATGCTAGTTTTTTCATGCGTTTTACCAGGGAACAAATGCTCAGTTCAGTTATGCTGTTGTTGGCGGAGACGCTAAATTTGCAGTTGCATCGAATGGAGACGTTTACTTGGATGGCAGCCTTGACAGGGAAAAGGTCGATAAGTATCAGTTTGTAGTGAGTATTCATTTTTTATCGATTCCCATTAATAATAATCAATTACAACAATGGTGGCGTCAGTCTTCGCAAAGTGCGAGGCTAATATGATGATAGGGATCCGGCCACGCCCTTCAGATTATGAAAAACGCCTCTCAAACACACTGTTACCAGTTTTTTAATGTTAAGAAGTCAAATCTTTTTTGAAATCAATTTGCAAGGCAGTATGTGACCATAAAAAAATAATGAGGGCATACTCCTGTTCTAAATTTTTGATGAATCTACATTACTATATTTTCATAAAAAGAGAAAGATTATTACTCCCCCTAAACGCCCTCATGGCTGTGCAACTGATTTACAACATTTTGGGTCTGTGCAAAGGTGAGATAGTCGATGAAATATTCCTCTCGTCCCAGCCTGTCGCAGTATTCTGTATGGTATGTGATTAAAAATTGAAGCTGTGATGAAATGATATGAAATTAAAGTAAAAACTGCGCATGAATAGATTCGGTGCATTCCTTCTTCAGACACTCAAGCAGCGCATTGTAAAAAGTGGACCATTAATTTTAGTATAGTGCAAGGGGTAGAGCAAAACTAAACTTAAATGAAATGAAAAAGCAAGCTGTTTCTAGATTAAAAGCATCTCTGACAATTGCCTCGAACTATTTCATTTCAACTTCTTGAAGGAAGTAGACTGTAACAGTTTTTTGTTTCAGTGGCGATTTAGAATTAGAACCATTTTGCCTTGCCTCTACAACAGATTTTTTCTTTAGGATATTTATTTCAAGCTGTTTTAAATTGAATTTTATGTGGACACTTATAACGGCACCATTAAATTACATTTTATCATTTTGCGGAAGATTGCTAGATACATTGCCTGTCTAATAACCTCTTTAGCCAAACTCCCCTTGGTCTGCACTTGATCAGAGAAATGTTTTGGAGAATAGACTTTGCAGTATTTCATCAGAATAAAATGGCATGAAACTCTTTATACAGAAGTGCAGAGACGAATTTTGCAAAGGACATTTTCTAAAGGCACCCAGAGGAACTCTTTGGTTTATCTGGTGCCGTTGCCCGGGAGAGTTACTGTAAATTTTGAATGCATTTGACTAATTCATGAGCATTTTCCTTTCCTTTTTAAATTCTTAATAATAATGTAGTGTATTATTTGATTGGCTCAGATTGTCGCGTTTGAAACACTAACTACCGAGAAATACGACAATAGCGCCAGGGTTTACATCACAGTCACGGATGCAAATGATAATCACCCAGTGTTCCTGCAATCAGCATACAGTGTAAACATAACCGAGGATGCCCCCTTTGGCACGTTTGTTATACAGGTAAAATGTTTGTTCTTTGGTCTTAGTCTTTTCCTTCAATCTGAACAAGGTTTCTTGGGTCAAATTTATCATGGAAAGTCAACCTTCATATGCTAACACGAAAGTGACATGCCTTTAAAATTGCTTTTAAGCCCTCTAAGTTCCTTAAAGGTACATATGGCACTTAGCAGCGCGATAGTTCTTAATATTGTGCTCTTATTAAATTCCCATTTTTAAAAGAAATTGCAGGTTAACTCCAAATGTTTCTTCTATAAATTATTTCCTCATTAATTACTATGCGCAGTGGTATGTGACGTCAAATGCATGTGCTCCTTCGCAGTCTTCCATGACGTACACTTCCTGTGGTTTGTAGGGCCACTGGTGCAAACGAAAACTCGGACTACTGGCCACTTGGGAATGTGAGTGATGATGGTTCTTGTTATGCAAAGGCTAATTCGACAATTTCAATCCACTCAGGTTCTGGTCCACTCGGGCAAGCGGGCCCGCGCCAGCGGGCCACTTGTTAATTACTATTCAGTGTAGCTTCTGGAACTGACATCAGACAGCACGAAATATTTCTCGGTATCAAGCTAGAAATGAAGCACAATTGACTTAGATTTTAAATGAGATTTAAAATCCAATAGGAAGGAGGTGGCTCATAACTGATTCCGTTTTTTTGAAGCAATAATTTTTTTTGGATGATAATTTTTTGCGGTTCTCTAGACCAGTAAATTCCTGCCAATTAAACATCTCTGTTTTTAACGTACTGCAATTCCCCTTACCCAAAATCCTAGAAAATCGTTGTTCCTGTAAATGCTCAAGCAAGTAAATTTTGATAATTATTATGATTTGTAGGTTACAGCGAGTGATATAGATGTTGGGGACAATGCAGACATTATATATGGTATACAAGATGAACAGAACGGCTACATTCCATTCAAGATTAACGAGAAAAGTGGCGTTATTGTTACTATCGGAACGATCGATAGGGAGGTTTCCGAAAAATTTAACGTGACCGTCTTTGCCACAAATCGAAGATCCCAGCCAATAATGTAGGTTATTATCTTGCTCAGTCAGCTTGAGAGATATTAAAATTTCAACAAAAATGAGCAAGGTAGATGGGGGAGTTTAAAGGTACCTCAGTCTATGTCACCGGCAATGAAAGAAATTGGCTCAAATTGATAGATTACTTGATCTGAAGAATCTCCTCGTGCCAAATTCTCGGTACTGACTTTGATTGGTAACTTATACCATGCTAATTATTCTTCGATTGGTTGCTTTGAAAGGACATCCTCCTTCTCCATCTATCATCATTCATTATATCTGGCGAGCATAAGTTTCCCTCATTTTTTATTTAAACAATGAAGGACGAGGAGGCTGAAAAATGTTCATAGGGGAAAATTCAAAGTCGAAGCCAAATCTAACAATTCATCAAATGTCTTGCTGCTTTTTTCTCCAGTGTAAATCAGGTGTCATATCAAAATTAAATCTTCCAAGTGACTTTCAAGCACCTTAGAAAAATTTCTATGACCACCATGTAAACCAATCATTAACACAGGGCTTTGCAAAATGAGGCAAATCGTCAGAGAAATGGCAAGAATGCTTGAGGGATAGAAAAGTAACAAGAAAGGTTGGCAAGTGAAAAATAATTTATTCATTTTAAGGCAATAAATGCGAATTCAAGTACCCACATAATCGTAACAGCTTTGTTTATCACTTGTTTTATAGGTCATCTAATGCATCGCTACTGATTTATGTGGTTGATACAAATGATAATAGTCCAAAATTTGATCTTCGCCAATACAGTTTAGAAATTGCAGAGAACCTGCCTGCAGATACGCTAATCTATCAGTTTAAGGTAAATAATTGTAATTTTCAATCGCAACAAGAATAATTGAACACCATAACATTCTTTTTTATTGAATAGCAGTACCGCAATTGATACTATCACAAAAAGACGACATTAGATGATCTCTAACCTCCTTTGAAACTTGCTTCATTTCAACTTATATTGATTAATTGCAACATTAATCCAGACCTCAGTGAATTGCGTATAGAAAGCCTAAAGTTACCAGGTTTCGACCTTGTCATCTACAGTGGTAAAGCATATCATCCAAAAAAGCTGTAAAAGTAACTTATCATATCCTTAATCATATTTTATTCAAAATTACAAAGATCTATTTATTGCAGCTCAATGGAACTCTTCCATCGTAGGCACATGATGCTGATTTTGGCAAAAATGCAGCTTTGAAATATGAAATAGCAGGGAACTCAACAACATTCAGCATAGATAGCGAAAGGTTAGCGACATCCTTCATTTCATATTTCATTTCATATTTCTTTCAGTTCATTTCATTTCATTTCACATTTTTTGATTTCACATTTCTTTCATTTCATTTCATTTCATTTCATTTCATTTCATTTCATTTCATTTCATTTCATTTCATTTCATTTCATTTCATTTCATTTCATTTCATTTCATTCTATCAACTGAAATGCTGGTTTCGAACGGGTCAGCTTTAAAAGTTAAAATCCAGTTTTCTTGGGCATGTGATCTCAAGCAATTTTGGTTAAAGCTCTTTCTTTGATAAAATTAAGTTGATCATTAATATTTTCTTAAAATTAATTGCCGTTTGCATTAAAGCTGAGATGAAAGTAGGTGTCGATTTTTTAGCCCTCGATTTGATATTACATATTAAGGGGGATTCTATTCTTTTAGGGGCAACGGTATTTCTCATTTTGGTAAAATCATAGAGACCTTGATCTATAAGAAATTGATTACAGAGAAAATGATATAAGATCTTCTAAGTATGATATGATATTCATAGTAAATGGTAGACACAAAGAGTGCAAATCAAACAGAAAATCAATTACTCATACAGCAAATCAATCAACATTTTAACACGATTAACATTTTCTAAATACGATAATACTGTTAAAATAACTTGAATTTGTGATGAAACACATATAAAGCTCAATAGAGTATCTTGGGTAATGAGTGCAAAAAAGGCTGCAAATGGGGCTTCTTGAGTAGTCTTTGATCAAGAGGAAAGGGGTAGGTTAAGAGCATCAGTTCTAAGTTGGGAGAATATGGTAAACTATTACAATTGAATTAAAGACCACTATTGTATTATTTACTTTGCGCGATATAGAATCGAGACGAGACTAAAGACTGTAAAATCGCAAAGCTATTGCTGCAGCCCGCTAGTGCATATTAAGGCAATATCAACCTGTGCTGTGGCCAGAGTTTTCGCAATCACATCAATTTTTAAGGTTCCATATGAATAGTGATTGTAGCTGAGACACCAGGGAAATATACATCCCTGTGACGGAGTATGTGGCGGAATAATCTCACCACTTTACTTCTCATTAATTAGTCTACATGCTTCTGCTCTACGTGGCAAACTTACGAAAGGTATTTCATTGGTAATATTGTCCTGATTAGACGATCATTATTCATGTTGATAAAAGCCTTTGCAAGTTGTCCTTGCCAAGAGGGATGTATAACATAAGTTTCCTGGAATCAGATGTAGCTTATATAATGTGCAAGTAATTAATTGAATGCTGGTCTCAAGGCACACTGCACTGTCAAGGAAGAGGCTATCCTCCTTAAAACGCGCCCCGTTAACGAAAACAATCAATTTTGTATAACTTTGATAGTTGTAGTGTCAAAATGCCAGTGAAGGTCGAGGGCATTATCAACATATGTCAGTAAGAAGTGATTTTGAGCTTAACCAACTAACAACAAATTTAAATATGACTTGTCTCCATGCTAAGTTGCAAGTCCCAGGCAGTTCTCGGTTAACACATTACCTTTATCTATAAACACGTGCTGACTGAATGAAAATAAAATTCAAAGGAAATGCGAATTGATTTTTTATATGTTGTACCAAATCATTTGAAGGCTTTTGCAAAATCTTCATTAGAATAGACTCTGCAAAAAGTGGTAGTTACAGCCATTAATTATTGGCTTGATGAGGTCTTGCTACATATAAAACGTTGTTTAAATCGCTGCTTTAAAATGTCTGGTTGGGGTAATTATGATGCAAATGTCCAGATTTAACATGATTCGTCTAAAATTGTTTTAAAGTTATAAATCAAATCATTAATGAAGAGCAGTAATACGTTGATTGCTTTGGTAAGGACAGCAATGATTTATAATTAGTAAATGTGCTGTTGGAAGTTATCGATAAAAAAGCTCTCCAGTTAAACATGAAAAACCTCCATGATTTTAACTAGAAAGTCTTTTTTTCCAGCTAAGAAAGTTTCTGTTTTAGGCACACCAGGAGGATAACTAAAGTTGTTATCATTCAAATTTTCGCAACTGTATGACCCTCGTATTTTCGGAGAATATTTGAGCCTTTTGTCTCTAAACCTGAACAATAGCAAATCCTCTTCAGGTGTGTGACAACCAGTAACTTCACAGAAAGATATACCCCCATCGTCTTTAGCAGTGATGCCTCCATTCTCCGATGCTTTCATAATTACAGGTTCATCCCATTCCAGTGATTTCAAACTAAAGATGAAGCTGGCCCTATCACGATCTGAAACAGAACGTTTTATTTCAAAAAATGTTGTCAACTTAATATAAAATAGTGAGAAGTATAAAATTGCGCCAAATCTTTTTAATAATTTTGGTCGGAACTGCAGGGTATTTTAAAGTTAAATGAACGTTTATGTTTTGTTGCCTAACAACTTGAATCTCCAAGTAACACACAACAAATGGATTTTTCTATTTTCTTGTCATAGGTACTCCAATCCAATTTGAATTCACTTTTAGACATTCACTCTAACAATTATGATAAATATTTTGGCAAAGGCTAGTAGATATTTGATATCAATAGTGATAATTTATCATGGGGTATTTCTGATAATTATTTATCACCTCATTTAATCACATGCAATAAAAAGAATCAACGGCAAAGTGCGAAAGATAACGAATGAAAATTCACAATTCAATACATACAGCCGATGCCAGAACTAGTGTTATGCCACATTTGACTTGTATATCCACCAAATATGCATCCATCACCCGTTTCAACGATGATTATCGTTGATGCTATGTTTGCGCATTTATTGAAGAAGGCATTAGCTCTCGGTTCGGGCTCTTCTGATGAATATAGCAGTAGTGGCACACTTTGATCTTCTGTCGTAGAAATCCACTCCAATAATTTGTTAACATAAGAATGTTTGCCGTTCAATATTTTTGATCCAGGGAAACCACACAAGCGTTTTTGAAGAGTGGATACATTCAGCGCTTGAGCATCTAAAAGCAACTCTCTTTCTATTTGCCGATAGTCTTTTGGTAATATGCCATTCTCTAGAAACATCAATACTTTGTCCATGTCGTTTACATGCCTTCGAATCACATATGCACCATCTTTTATGATGATTTTGCTATCGCTACCAAACAACATCTCTTCGAAGCCGGGATCTCTCTTAACAGTGTGAGGCGTTGTCAGGAAAATTTTGTCATCAATTTTCAGTTCTACTGTTGTTCGTTTAAGTATCAATTCTGATAAACCTTTGATGTTGTAGAATTCAGCTTCTTCCAGCAGTTCATCGCCAACCTCTTCAATAACACTTCTTGGCAACCTTCCCATTCTTAGGTAATTCAACACATGCCTAAAATGCGTCCCGTCCCGATCTACAAAGTATGATCCATCTTTCTGCTTTTCCAACTTGAAACGTTGTGAAAACATTGCAGCAAGTATGCTGTTGGGATCATTTAGCAAAGTGCTTTTGCTAGTTATGAATAAATGCCCACCGACATTCAGATGAACAGTCTCTGAAAAATGCACATCTTTCAATCTTTCAGACATCCGAAGATAATTCTCTTTTGATCCTTCTAAAAGGCAAAGGTCATTTTTCAGAGAATCTTGTCCTGCATCTAATACTTTTATTGCATCTTGCAGCATTTCCCTTGTCTTATTGGAGTGATCGTCAAGGGTCGTCGTTCCACCATCTTCAGCTCTCTCAGCACAATTTCCCTTTGTATCCTCTGAATTTTTTTCAAATAAAGCTTTGACCAGGTTTGGTAACCCATAATATTTTGCTTCCTCGATCAATTCAGCTTTAACCTCATTCATTTTGGGGGTGACAATTCCAGTGCGCATATAATTCATCAAATGCCTATAAAATCCGAGCAAATAGTGAAAATTTTGATTATTAACCAGTCCTGCATCGTTGGGCACATGAGTCGGTTTTTCTCACACAAGTCAGGGATTTTACACATACACATTCGAAAACTCCTACATGGAAAATTAACCAGCATGATTTCTTGCTGTTGCTCGTATGTCCTCTTATTTTATTCTCTTATTCTTTTAACTTTTAAGACAACATAAGACGTCAACATGTTCTGAAAAGTGTCGGACGAATAGCGTTGAGTAATGTAGCTACGCAGTCTGCTTTTTATGCAAAGTTTTTCAGTTCTCTATTCAAATACTAGCAGGGGCTGAAGCCAGGGGGCAGAGCCCCAAGGACCAAAAATTGCCATTATATCGGAAATTTCCCTGGATTTAAACAATAGATTTAACAATTTATCTTTAAAAGATGGGTCTATTGTCTTGCAGTCATTTGTCGGAAATTTTTTCGGCAATTATCGGAAATTTTGTCTTGCTATCCATGATACCGAGGAGAAAGCCCCCAAATTGATCTTAGCAAGTGACCAAATCAAAGAGTATTCTGTTATAACGAGGGACGTAACCAGCTTTTTCTCTGGTTGAAAGGGAAGAGGAAGAAAAGATTTTGCACGATGATGGGAAAAATATCACCTCTTTGTTGCCTGTGGCATATTCTCTTGGTTTGGAATTTGCTTCCATGGTCCTAACTTTGCAAAAACCAAAATTTCAAGTTTGAATTTTCTTAATCGTAGGCCAAGAGCGATTCCTCATTATCTTCATTTTGCTGAAAGTTCTCTCAGATTTGAAACGCCCTCAAGTGCCTTAAGCAAAAGAAGCACATCCTAAAGGTATCTTACGGAAACGTGCCATTCTCCACATTCTGTCTGATTTCAGGGGGGGGGATACTCACAGATATATATATATATATATATATATATATATATATATATATATAGGACAGGGGTGCTCAGGCTGGGGTACGAATCATCAGCCCCAAAAAATAATTTCTAGCACAAAAGTTGTCCCAAAAATAAGTTCTCTTGCCTTGAACATTAAAGAAATAACAAAGAAACTCTGTTTGTTAGATTATCGAGGAACATATACACTGCACAGAAGCAAGTATAATGTACCCTATTTAAATCAAAGTTACCTAATTCAAATCATCTTGTAGTTTAATTTCCTATTTTTGCTAAAAATATGAAATTCAAATTATGCAGACAGTCTACTATCTGGGGCTGCTAGTTAGAGCCATGTTCATGTTAATTTAACTATAATTTTCTAATCAATTATAATTCATGGAGGACGACCTTATGCTCTAGCTTTTTGAGCCCTAGCTATTACAAGGAACCAAACCAAATCATGAAGAACAGTGTGAAAGTTTCTTAACCTTAAATTGACCTCTGATCACTTGAAGTGGAGTTTCTACATTTTCTGGGAGTGGAAGAGACTAACAAAGTTTCTCATCAGTGTTGTCTTATAGCAGTGAGCGTATTTCATCCAGTATCTATTTAGCTCTATTTCAAACACTTTTCAGCTGCAATATAACAGCTCGATCACCTTGATTTTAATAGTAATACACTTTGATGACACAAATGATCTAATATGCATCAAAAAATTGAAAAAGAAAGAATTTAGGACAAAATCTGAAGCATTTCAAAGGATACTTTGGACAAAGAATTTTGATGTATTTCACTATAGAAGCAGTGCAGATTTGTTTTACCTTATAATAAAGCTCCCTTCCTTTTTCCCATTTTTGGCATTCTTGGCACTGTGATAAAAATGGGAATGCTCAAGGAAGGAATGGATAACAATATATCCAGGGATGCCGGAAGCATTGAAGGGTGCAGGGGGGCAGACATTCTTTGATAGGCACTTGACCATATAAAAAAGGCCTGTAAATTAGTAGAAAATCAAAACAAAACTGGTGTCTTATTGGAGTAATGTGATGGTATGTCTCTGTCCATTCGAATGTCAATTCCAAAACAATTTGTGCTTTGTTCTGATTGATTTTCAAAAAGAATTTATAGAATTGAGCCGGGCACTTCTTGCCCCCTCTGCCCCCTTGGGAAAGGGCAGGGGGAGCAGCAGCCCCCCCTTCTTCCGGCATTGCTGAATATATCTATTATACCTTGTTTGTATGCTGCCAAAAAACTTTAAATTTTTCACTATTATCCTCAGAAGAACCCTCTAAAAGAAACCAGTTTATTTCATATATTCGTCATGCATTAAAGTTTAGACCTGACAGTTCTATATGAAGCTGAAAGAAATTTTCGTATATGCTTTCCATTTTGCTTTTTAGTTTAGTTTTGCTCATAACAACAAGATATGAGTAAATAACTTGAAAAGGGCAAACATTTTCAAAATATAGTTTCAGCTTCAAATATGAGAACATAGAATTCAATTGTTCGAGTTCATTATTTCTTTCTGAATACTCTTGTGATTATTAAGTTTTTTATCTGCAAATGGTAAAAAATAAATCGAGTTTTGTGCGTAAACCATATTTTTCTCCATTCTTAAACTGTTCACAAATTCAAGACACAAAAAATAGGCTAATCCGGCATTTGATGAACCGAAAAAAGTAATTGTATATTGGCTGACCCAAAAAAAATAATATTCGCTCAAATTTTTGACCAAAAAATGTGATCTGAGCACCCCTTTCCTAAATATATATGTGTAACCCCCTGGGTGTCTGACTCGGTACTTTTGTGAGAGTGGCTATATTTTGATAGGCTTTTTAAAGGTACTTTACTAAAGAAAAAATATACCTGAAGTATGATCCATCCCTGTCAATAAAAAACGCTTCGTTCGATGTTTGCTTAAGCCTTAAACATTGGGAGAATTGCGTGGCAAATAAACTATTAGGTTGTTGAAGCAATGTTTTCAGTGAAGTTTTGAAAACTTCCCCTCCAACATCGAGTTTAATAACATCAGTAAAATGCACATCTTCCAGCTTCTTGGTCATTTCTTTGAAATTTTCTTCTTTCTCCTTTACCATTTCATAGTCTTCTTTCATTATTTTGTACGCCGCCTTCGATTTTTCACCGATGATTTCGAACAATTCGCGAGTCTTCTTGAGTTGCATGTCAACAGACTTTCGCATAACATCATCGTCTGTTTCATTGGGAGGATCCTCCTTGGCCTCGACTTTGCTTTCATCTTTGGTCTCCATTTGCGTTTCCTTCAGTTCGTTCTTGGTTTTCGACTCCATGGTAGTCTCAAAATGACAAATAGGGAAATTTTGCCAACTAATGGAGTGGTCCGACACTGTCTTCAAACCTTTGCGGTTAAAAAGACCTGCTCTCAAACGTTCGAGTGCTTTCCAAGAAACAGGAAGCTTATCCATGAAATCAACAGCCTATGATATAATGCGGAATTAGTGGATTTCGCGGACCACGTTAGGAATTGCCCAGTCTTTGCCGGTCGCTTTTCAGCATTCATTTCCCATTTCAAAATGAACTTCAACATTGCCAACGTCTTCAAAAGAAATGACAGTTCACTTTATATATTGTTGTATATATTATATTTCGTTTGAACGTCTTAATACGTTTTCGTCATCTGCCAGTTATCGATCTACGGCTTGTAGAAATGCTTGAAACTGTTCAACAAGCATAAAGATTTCTTATGAACCCGGAAAGCCTCCCCCCCCCCAAAAAATTGGGATCTGCTCTAATAATGGCGATGTCAATGATGCTCATATTGATGACGATAGTTGAAAATTTCTCAACAAGTCCAAGGACTAATTTAAATTGAGTACACAGGATAGGTATATTACGAAGACTTGCAATATACCATAGTTTAAACTCGTTTTTTCTTAACATGCATGAGAGATCTTAATGTCGAATCGTTAGTTTAATCAATTGGTTATCAAAAAGTGATTATATGTTTATTCTTAATACATTATCTGAAAATTTGAACAAATGGGGTTATATTTATGCAAGGGAAGCACCCTTCAACTGTATCTAGAGATGCATTTCAGGTGATTTTCAGATATTACTAGTTGTAAAGCTTTAAAACTTACATTTTTCTTCTCACAAATACCCCTAAAGCTATTGTCCCTATAGTCCCTCTAGCTAGTCGTGAGAGCATCTAGATGGGAACATATATCCAGGGGATATCTGCAACTATAAGAAATTACATGGTTAAGGGAATATCTCTCTAATGAAATTACCTTGATACTTCGTACCTCTTTAAATCCTTTTTTTAGGTGTATTGTATTTCATAAAAACTTGTGTAGATAGAAAGAGCCGGTACCTGTCACTTCATTAAGCACAGCTAAACGGGCTGAAAACTTCCATATAATCAGCTTCTTAATCTCAAAGAATACTTAAATGCTTCTCTATTTTTCCGCAGTGGTGAGCTGAGGTCCAGAGTCAAGCTTGACAGAGAGAAGGCATCAATGCATGCGTTGACCATCCAAGCAAACGATGGGGGTGGAAGAGTATGTTTTACTACTTAGAGCCAACAAAGCACCGCAACATGCAATCAGCACCACAGAATGTCAAAATTTCAACACTTTTCCCCAGATATTTCTTTCCGCTCTCTCCTGCTTTATCAGAGCCCCTTTATAGCTAAAATTATAGTCCAAAGATAGAGAGAGGAAGACAGGACGTATATCAAAAAAACAGAATTGATCTTTTTCAAAGGGCGATTGGGTCTAGGACAAGGCATATCTAAGAGACTGTTGTTAAGGCGAGACTGTTCTATCTTACCCACCCCAGCATTGTCTCATCAGAATTTTTGGCTTTAAAGGGTGGTTCAAAGGATATGGGTTGAAAGTATCTTAACCATACTGTACTGGCTATTAGGACTATCCCTTCGGTTCTATTAGATAAGTTTATCCCTTTTTATTACAGAATGGGACTACCATCGCTGTTATTCATATTTCTGATGTAAATGACAATACTCCACAATTTCAGCAGAATGAATATGGATTTTTTGTCATGGAGGAATTAGAAAATGTAGTTGTTGGTCAAGTAAAGGTAAATTATTTCCATCTTGCTTAGTTGGTTATTCATATAGAAAAACATGATTTAAATGATCTTTATTTACATTCTTTTCGAGATGTATTAGGTTTTATTTTTAATCATTTTTCATTAATAATCGAAGTATTTATAGCCTGCGTGCAGACTCGCGGAGGAGAAAAATGGAAGGGAAAGCTCCCTAAGTATTTAGGCCCTAAGTACTATGGCTTTTTAATCATATGAATTAATCAAGGAATAAATTCATTACTATATTTCAACATGTGAGCAATATTGTTCAGAGCACTGGGTTTCCAGAACGGCTGTGTCAGCCTACGCAATTGACCTCCGTTTGTCTCTGTCTTGGGCAGGGCCGTCGAGAGCCAGTGCGGGTCCCGGGGTATTTTATTCCATCAGGCCCCAGTGAGCAGGCAATTCTTTAATTGAATAAAAATTTTACGGGCCCTTTCGGGGCCCGGGCTCCGGATTTCCGACCCTGCCTACCCCCCCCCCCCCCCCTCCCGACAGTCCTGGTCTTGGGCTACTGTCTTTGCCTATGTCATAGTCAGCCCTACCCTACCGTTTAATGTATTTGTCAATCATGGCAATATCTAGAGATATTTTTCTCGATTATGAACAGCTTAAATTGATACATGGTTGCAACAATTGTGAAGAAGCGTCAATAAAAAGTAGTTGTGGCATCGAAGATCATGTTAACCTCTCTTTGCCATAAAGGCTAACAGTTGAGAACACGTTTTATCGACATAAAAGAATTAAATAACAGCTACTGACATTCCAATGTAATCTCTTAGTAGGAAAGGCCTCAAAGTTTACGGTCATTGTGGTCCCACTATGAAAGGCACTGACAATAAACTATCCACTAAGGGCATATACGAAACAAAGAAAGGGTAGAGCTGTTGCCATACATATTTAAAATTCACCAAAAAACATTGAATTATCTTGATGTATGATATCATGACATCCAATTGTTCTGTCCAATTTAAATGGGGACTGCCATATAAGAGGAAGTTGCCAAAGGCTTTTGTATTTATATCATTGATATCCAGGATTTCTGAGAGTTGACCAAAGAGTTTATGATTTTTATTTGGTATAGGCTGAACATGAAATCCTGATAGAAATGCAACGAGATATGAGAATTACCGTATTTGCAGTGCAACAAGGTCGTTATTGCCAAGAAAGTAAGGATAATTATTAAAAACAGAAAAGTGATATTTAAAATCTGTCGGTTTACGTCTATTTATTTGCAAAATACTTACTAAATGTGACACACTCTTGAATCTTAGGCTATTGATATAGACTCTGGACAAAATTCGAATATAACATATGTACTCAAAAGTGGCAATGAAGAGTAAGTGTCTTTACTAATCACAATTTTATTTATGTCAAGTAACTGAATACTCTTTATGCATGGCACCTAGTAATACAGACTTAGTATAAGGACTGAACGTTAAGATTTAATATCACTATTGCAGCTTAGAATTCAAAGTCAAAGAGAAGAAGAGATTATGTTTACCAGTAGGTTAGTGCGAAGTATAAACGTCCTATTTTGGCTTGTGTTTCATTTGCCAAGACATACTTGCATTTCAAGTATTAAGTGCTCTAGCCGGCTTTGGCTCAATCTTCATATAAAAAAATATATAGCCTCATTAGCTCAGACCCTCAGAAGGTAGAGAAAATTCGTCCGACTTAGCGAATGTCCAATATATATCCGAGGTCTCAATACAAGTCGTCAAATCCAAGGTGAAAAAATGCATTCGGCTAGGCAAATGACGTTGTTCAGTTGTTCAGTTGTTCAGGGAGTTGTTCAGGGTCCGAGTTAACGGGATTCTTCTAACTCCAAGCCATTATAATGACATAGACAAACTGCTGTTGCAGCTTCTAAGCATTATTTTTGAATGTGCAAAGTTTTTTTGGTTGTTTATTTTAATCTTTAAGATATCTTAACAAACTTTCGTTGAGATTTTATGGCAAAAGTGTGGCAAGGATCGAATGGACCACCACAACTCATTTCCACTTAAGCCAACTGTGTCTGCTCTCATTTTCATAGTGCGAGATAAAAATTTGTACCTCAATTTGAAAACAAGGCAATTCATAATCAAAACACCATTACGGTCCACAGCATGTCGTTTTCTCCAAAATGAAGGTTTTAAACATCAAATAAATTGCGGATATTTTCTAAATTAAAGCGGAGGCAGAAAAAGATTTTGAGGCATCCATATGAGAAAGAAGCGATTTGCTTCCAACTTGATACAAAAATTTTGCTCTGACCATCTTGCAACAGCAGAAAAATAATTTATGATTAGTTGTGTATCAGTATTTATGTTCAGTATTTAAGCTGCTACTTAAAAGCAGCTCCTCAAAATGCTGGGATCAACTCTAGGATTTTAATAGGGCTCCAATAATCAATTTCAGGATACTTAACGTATCAGTTTTTGATCGTTCAATACTTAAATACGTTTTATTGCTTCATTATAACAAATATTTTTAATTCATGAAGGGAGGCCTGCTTAATTGTTTTTTTATTGAACTCGAACATACCAATTCTTCTTTTTAACACTATACGGTTTCTTTTGGCAAATTAAAATGAGGCTTCATTATTTTCACCCAGGCAGTGTTTTACGGTAACTGCAAGAATGGAACAGTTTCGTGTAGCAAGTACATTGTTTTCTTTTAGCTTCGTCATAGATACGTCGACTGGCGTCATAACGTCTAAGAGCAAACTTGACTATGAAACTAGATCTTCATACGCTGTGATTGTAATGGCATCAGACAATGGGACACCGGTCAAGCTGAATTCAACTGTAGCAGTCAATATTTCCGTGCTAGATTCGAACGATAACAGGCCAACGTTTCATAAAAGGGTTTATTATTTCAATGTCACTGAAAACGCTCCAGTTTCAGTCATCGGAGTTTTGGAGGTTAATTTCTAATTTTTCTACAGTTTTTTGTATTGCTATTCTGAAATTGAGGCCTCTCATCTGATATTGTAGAGAATCATTTTAAACTGCACATAAGCATCTGATACTATGCAGCTCAATAAAGTACCATCTGATACTTATACCATTTCATCAAACTTTAGAGTACTACCCTATGTTATAAATTTCCATATTATACCATGAGTTTCGTGACATCACCACCTGGTATGCCTAGCATTATTTAGCACTATCTCATTATTACTATCTGCTGCTGTCAATTGCAATATATTGTCGTTAAGCACCACTTTATACTGTAGATTTGTCTTTCATCTGATCCATTAAAAACTACCAACCATCAATTGGTGATCCTATTAATGTACTACTTGACAGTGCCAGAAATTTATAGTTTTTCATCTGATCTGCAGACTACTATCAGATAATATAGATTTCCATCTGAAGATGTAGAGCTGTCAATCTTCTTTTGCAAAACCTGAAACTCGGGGGCCAGCAACTCTTGCTTGTTCCCTTATCGTACGCTACTGAGGAAATACTGGAACACTAAATAAAGCGATGCTTTGTGAAATCTAAAATCAGACGCTGATGTGATCACTTCTTATTTTACAGGCATCAGATAAGGACAAAGGATTGAACGCTGCTTTGCGGTATACGATCGTATCAGGAAATGAGAATAGTGAATTTACAGTCAATGCTAGTAGTGGTGACTTATCTACGACCATTTCGCTAGACTATGAGCGAAACAGCCTTTTCGTCATTCTTGTTAGCGTATCGGATATGAATGGTGGTTATGGCGGTTTTGAAGATCTTGCAGCTGTTCAGATCAATGTCAAGGTAAGGTCAGCTTGATATGAAAATTTGCTTACCGTGGCAGCTATAGAAGAAAATTTCTACTTTATCTGTTTTTTTGTATAGGTTCATCACAGTTATTTCATTGTAAGGCACAATAAAATAGTTGACAAAACGCGGTTCGAATCACGATCGTGACTAAAAATCTTACAATTGGGTAGCATCCTTATGGTTAGTACTTAAATTCCATTTATGCCAATGCCTAACTGATTTGATATATATATATTTAATGTATACTAACCATAAGGGTGCTACCCAATTGTAAATTGAAAGTCTCTACCTGGGAATCCAACCCCATTCGCCGTCACCGGAGTCAAGCAACGAATCTACTATGCCACACAGGCACAATGAAATAGACTTGTTTTTTCTTGTTTGGGCTTATAATATATATATTCTAACCATGAGGGTGCTATCCAATTGTAATTTTTAGTCTCAAACTTAGGAGGGGTCGAACCCGCGCCCACCACTTTCGGAGTCACCCATATATGGTAAACCTTAGCATCATTATCTGCTTTAGGCTTGTGACATAGTTTGTTTTAATGAGATGTTAAGCGAAATTTTGATGTTATTCTTAGGACGAAAACGACAACTCACCATCATTTGAAAAGGAGATCATTTCGATATCAATAAGCGAAGATACAATAGTAGGAAGCAGCATAGCAAGGGTTAGGGCAAGCGATGCTGATGCTGGTGTAAACAAGGAAATTGAATATTCAATCATAAGTGGAAATACAAATGAGAGGTTTTCAGTCGATGTGCAGAGTGGAACTGTGATTATTAAAAGTCCGATAGAAAGAGACGCACCAAACAATGAAGAAAAATTTGAATTATCCGTGAGTATAAGTCGTTTTTAGTTGTTATTTTTGAATACTAAGGGTCGTCTAAAGCTGATATTGCCTTACCTTTGTTGCTTTGGAGTTGAAGTATATTCAGCGGTCTGCGTCCTATTTAAGATGAGCCTACATAGTTGCATAGTTAGATCCAATCATACTAGCAAGCCTGGTGCATAGCAATCATCAGACCTATGTAAAATCTCCTAATCAGCATTAGCAGTCTTATTGTAGCATGTTTGATCTTAATGATATTGGTGTCCAAGTTTTGTCCTAGTTTTGTCCCAGTTTTTATGAATAATTTTACTATCAGTCAATCAAAAATCAATCAATCAAACAATCTTTCAATTTGAGTGTTTAGAAATCTCTTTCATGTACTATAATCTTTTTAATGGAATAGATTGTTGCAAAAGATATGGGAATCATTACAAGGAGCTCTACTGCAAAGGTAAAAAGTCTAACCTCAAACCTATTTATCATTTAAAACTGGATGCCATTAACTTAATCTTTAATTGTAACACAAAAAAAGTATGAAGACTTAAGAGACGTTTTTTCACCTTTAGAAGAAAATACCATGTGTATTGTTTGCCAAAGAAACTTTGGTAATCAGTCGATTTGAGAATTTGAAACTTGCCAATTTTTCAATATTTTGACTTCTACCTGTCGCTCTCTCCTTGGTGACTTTGCAAATTAATGAATAATGAGATGATTGCGGAAAGAAATCATTTAAATAGAGGCAGAAGTCAACCTTGTTTCCTGTTTAGCTGTTTGCGATTCTCTTTATTAAGGCACAGCAATTCTAAGCTTAGATTACTGAAACCCTGACTTTTTTTTATTTCCAGGTCTTCATAACAGTAAATGATGCCAATGACAACTTTCCCGTGTTTTCCCCTGGTAGGTAACGCAAATGTTATCTTAAACTTTCTGTTAAAGCTTTTTCTTAAAATGTGGATGTCTGATAACAAGCTATTGGGTTTGGATATGAATATTCGAATTTCCGCTGGCCTTTACCAGCAACGTTGGAGAGACGTAATGTTAACTGGCGACACAGCTAAGCTTAGTTAATTTTAATGCAAGACATGCTTCAAAGGGTATTACCCAGTAGATATTTAGGTATGGAAGGTAGGGTTTTACGGACAGGAAGAGCATCTTTTTTTTCACAAAACTTAAAGCAAAGTGCATAATGTCTATGAAGCGTGTTAACAACCTCTTATGCATTTATCTATAAAGATGTGAATGAATAGTTTTCAGTGAAGCCCACCATCGACAACCAAACAATAATCTGTATCGATTTATACATTTCGTTGTCTGTTTGCAAGATTGACGCTCATGGAAATTTAGCAACTTCTGCAGCTGGAAATTATTCTTGACGACTCTGGAAAATAGTCACAAGAGAAGTAGTCACAAGCAACTGAGTTTTATTGCCGTGCTTCAAGTGTTGATAGCTTTTCTCCCCTTTTTTACCATAGGCAGTTAATTAAACAGAAATATATCCTTTTAGTCGAAAGTACTGTTTTCTTTATGGAGAATCAGCCTGTTGGAAGTATTGTATTTACACCAAATTGTACAGACAAAGACAGTGGAAGCAATGGTCAATTAAGCTATAGCTTGGCCCAAGGCTCCAACCAGGTTTGAAGAATTTTTACGATATTTCTCTAAGTCCAATTGTCACGCAACGATTTTTTTAGCAGCCTAAAAAGGCTGCAATTAGCAGAAATGCTTGCTTATTTTTTGAAACGGTAGAATAATTGAAATTCTTAGAAGAACAATTGTGATGAATGTAGGACAATAAAATACTCGCATTATAAAGGACGAACGCAAAGCAGCAAAACGTACACGATCATGGCAAAACAAACTCGTTTGATAATGCAACAAAACTAAATATAAAGTATCACATGGGGAGCAAAGAATTACATTTGAACTGATAATTATAAATTTACTGATAATTATCACGGAATAAATAGCCTTTCTTAGAGTAACAACGATCGATATTTATGTATAAGATATGAGTGCGAAAGAGAAATAGATTTACTCTGAATGTAACTACTGCGCGATTTGCTAACGATTTGGATTAATAACAAAATATAAGAGATATCGTATCACTTTGTAACTTTTTAATGTCTCTGACATTCGAGCTTGTGCCTCTGAAAGTGTATGCGTGCACCTGGATGTATCTAAATTGTGTTATTTTGATCTTTATGCTTGTATAATAATTGATTCTTAAGTCAGATTCTCTAGTTTGATTATACTCTATCTTCCCATTTATTCGATTTCATAATCCATAACAATCTTGGAGCTACCTGCTGCTCCAGACATTGCCTATCCTACTCAATATTTGACGTTTTAAATCCAAGGGTTTTCAAGTAAATCCATTAAATGGCGCCGTAACAAGTGGCAGAATGTTCGATTATGATGGTGGAATGCAACGTTTTAATCTGATAATAGAAGCTAGTGATTTTGGAAGCCCTCAAAGAAAAAGGTTGTGTTGTTATTTTGCTAGCTATTGACCCTAAAACGTAATTGTGTTATAAATCTAAAGTTGCTTCTCCTTTTAAATAATAAAAAAGCTTCTTGTTTTCTAAATATTTTTGGCAAACGGTTTCAGATTAGTTTGGTCGTGTAGATGCACATAACCGTTGTTTGAAGTGCAATACATAAAAGCTTCTTCACAATTGTGAAGAGAAATTTGTTAGCATTTTGATGCCAAAAGCTTCTGTATTTGTTCATTTTGCTTATAAAGTCTGCACAATTTTAACAGCACTGCAAAGATCAACATAATTTTAACAAACATCAACGATAATACACCATACTTCGTATTTGTCGGACCTTTCAATGTAACTGAGGTAGGTAATCTGGTTCAAAATTTTTTTCATTTAAAAATTGCTTTTAAAAGTATTGAAATATTGCAAGAACTGATGCTTAATGTCTTAACAACTATCATGAATATTACATATTGATGTAAGCCTGAATTTTAGGCTAAAGTACAACAGTGAAGAGAATAAAAGTGCAGTTATAGAGCGCTAAATCCTATTTCCATATATTCCAATTGCTGTAAGTCTCGCATCAAGGAGCCCGTTACAGTTACAAATTTGAAATAATAAATGATCATCTCTCATGTATGCAAATAATTACGTAACGGCGAGATGATCATGAATGCACTTATTTACATATGTAGATATATTATTCAATGGTTTTTGACATTAGTTCGATCTCCTGTTATTTAACAAATTCGCACATAGTTTTTTCCATGCTTTAATCCTGAAGAAAGTCTTGCTCGTATTTAAAGAGTTACTTATAAATATTTAGTCTTTGCACAAGAAATTCTATTTGGCATGATGTCACTCTGCTCCGTTTCTTTTACACTTGCATTTTCGCCATTTACGCACGGAACCAATTGTTTAAACAATAGTGAAAATAGCTGGGGTGCCAAAGAAAACTAGGTTGGTAGTGTTGTGGGCTAAATGAGTGCATTCCATGCTCTAATGCAACAGGAGTTTTGTAACATTGGTAACTATCATGAATATTACATATTGATGTAAGCCTAAAATTCAGGATAAAGTACAACAGTAAAGAGAATAAAAGTGCAGCTATAGAGCGCTGAATTCTATTTACATATATATTCCAATTGCTGTAAGTCTAACAACAAAGAGTCCGTTAGAAATTTCTGGTAACTTCGGGCCTAATCAACGACTGCAATTAGAAAAAAAGCATTTAAAAATTTGAAATGATGAATGATCATCTTGACGTTTCTGCTGCATTATCTGATGTTATTTGAGATTAGTTCGACCTCCTTTGATTTAGAAATTACATTCATCTCTTTTTCTATGCTTTAGCCCTTTTGATGGAAGTCTTACTTGTGTTTAATAAGCAGCTTATAAATATTTTGTTCCTGAACAAGGAATTCGATTCGGCATGACGACACTCTGCTCCTTTTCTTGTACAGTTGCACTTTCGCCATTTACGCACGGGACCAGATTGTTTAAAAAATAGTGAAAAATACTGGGGTGCCAAAGAAAACTAGGCTCGTAGTCTTGTGGACTAAATAAAAGAATTCCATGCTCCAATGCAACAAGAGTTTTATAACATTGGTTTTCTTTCAAAAACCTTTCCACTCATGATGGTCATTATTAAATCGCTAACTGTCTCCTGAGGACGTTATAACCTTTTTTGTGTGTCATGGTATGATAGTAGACATTTAGATATGGAAATGCCGATTCAAAGGCTGCAATTATATTTTTCCAGGGTGATTACACTGGCAAAAGACACAAGATTGGTCAAGTTAGAGCTTACGATAATGACTCTGATTCAGCAAATTCAGTTTATGGTTCACTTACATATAGGTTCATTAACATGTCAAGTGAGTCCATACTTTTGTTTCACCTCTTTTCACTCAAGTTAGCCACAATAGCTATTTATTCACTGCCACAAAAACGCTCAAAATGGCACGGTATAGCATTGGCAATTAAAGTTTTATATCAAAGATACATTAATTTATTTATTTTTGATTTCTGAGTTCAGGAAAATGATGCATCTTAGAATGGTGATGAAATGGTTGAAATGTCACAGGTTCAAAGCTACATCCTTGGTGATATGTTAATTCACAACATTAATCATGCTGGAAGCTTTTTATGCAAAGCTCAATTTTAGATAACAGAGAGCTCTTTTGAAAGGGGATGCCCATAATGGATTACTAGCCAACAAAGAACGTCACCGTTATAATTCTAAATTTCCATTGGTTAAAACCAATCTGATGGTAACTGATGCCTCAGGCAGAGACTGGAAATACTCCATGTACCCAGTTCTTATTCTTTTATTCATATTTAACATAGCTACGTTATGCCTCTTTACAAAACGGTTAATGGCTTAATCCGCAGAATTAAAAATTGTTTATGCGTGAATGGATATCCAAAAGGGATGCTCATTCTCCTCTGCTGCTTCTAGAAGTACCAACTATATCTAGGGTTGAACTCTTACGTATTATGCATACAAGGGAGGAGAAGAAGCTGTCTTGTTCTTATCAATTGGCTCGCTATGCTCTGAAAGCAAATTTAGATAAATTAGACGACGAATTTACCTTTCAGGTTATTATTACGACTATCTATGGTTGTTCAACTCATTTTCTTCTGCGACGACAACTGAAGATAGAAAGCAGAATGCGACATCTCAGCTTTTTGGTGTCAGACTTACGTTTGATCCAGTTATGGGAAATGTTGCAAAGTTATCAGGGTCTCCAAATTACATTCTTGTTGGAAATTTCAAAGGTAAACTTGTTTTGTATTTGCTAGCCATTCAAGAGTCATTCAATAAAGCAGCACTTTATCCTTTTTAATTCAGGCAAGGAGTTCAATGCTTTTTCAAGCAGTTTGACATTGAATTGAGCGCAAGAGACTTTCCTACACTGAAGTATTAGGGACTGAGATACTCTTAATGTGATTTTCTAGTGGAATTTCATGACCGTTTTTGTCCCTGTTTCTATAATGCGAATATTTGCATTAATATTGGAAGGTTTGCTTGTTGTTAGTAAAATGGCATTATATTAGAAATTACCAGCAGCGTTACAGGCTCGCACAGTTATTAGCAGATATAATCGTTATAATAATTTCGATTCTTTTTTAGACGACTGTATTAGCAATCCATCACTTTGCACGAACGGTCTTTCTATTGCGATGTGGATTAAATTTGAAGCAGGAGGATACATACTCTCATCCGGCGCTCAATCAAATCATGCAACTGGCCTAGCTCTTAGTTTCCAATCTGGCCAATTCAAGCTGTTACTGGCATCCCGCTCACAGCAGTATCAGCTTATGATCAATTCTGTGCCAACAACATGGTACTACTTAACAATAACATGGAGTGAAGATAAAGGCCTAGCTTATTATGTCAATGGATCGCTGGTTTCCAAAGTAAGTAGGTACAGCATCTACCAGTGTGTGCTCTATGAGTGTTTAGAGGGGAAAATATGGGATCTGGAGAGGTACTGAATCTCCATTCTTTTTTAATTACCACCGATTAGCAGTAGGTGTATCACAGTTTTTCTAATGACATTAATATTCGGATGGATCTGAACTTTTTGGCTATGAAATTAGACAAAACCTTTTATGAGAAACATCATCTAGCAGAAATTATGGGTCAATTTTATTTTCTCTGGATTTGCACATAAAAAACACCCTAAATCCATGAAATTTCACTTGATGGCAGTCTTTTACATTGCTATTTGGTACCGTTTTGCAACTTAAGCGTTGCATTGCTATGGCACTCTTGAATGTATGGAAAATTCCGCTACTAATAAGGTTCCTGCGAATGCCCTTTATTCTGCAATGAAAGATCCGAACAATTTTGTTATAAAAATCTAATCGCCATAAACTAATATGCTATCGAGTTTTTGGTGATAACTTGCTCATATCGTTCACATTAGTATTGAGAAACTTCGTATACCCAATTTTCAACAGCCATGGTAGGCATTTTCGTATTACTTTTTATTGAACATTACTTTTCTTGCAGGCATTTACAGTTACAAAAGTGACAAAAATTGCAGATGCCTATACTGATTTGATGATTGG
The DNA here is from genome assembly GCA_964019065.1 of Catostylus mosaicus. Classification (NCBI taxonomy): domain Eukaryota; kingdom Metazoa; phylum Cnidaria; class Scyphozoa; order Rhizostomeae; family Catostylidae; genus Catostylus; species Catostylus mosaicus. Next base: position 11,972,409 of record OZ025187.1, read on the forward strand.
ACGACCAAATGATGCCAGTGGATATCCACAGCTTTATGGCAGGCTCTTTGTCGGTGAAATGGTTATTTGGAAACAGATTTTGCATGATTATGAAGTCATGCATGCTTATAAAACATCAGGTTCTTGTTACGTTGTATTTCATTTCTTCTGAGCTCGCAAGGAACTACTTCAAAATAAAGAGCCTTTTGGTAATCCGTGCTCTACGCCCAAAGAGCGTTAGATATCATCTCACTCTTATTTATAAGCAACAGCGTAGACGTCATGTTAGACGGTTACCCAAGATTGATAAATTATGATCATAATATTTTCCTCTACGAAGAAAAGTAATCTGGTGTCTACGCTAACGATGGCGAGTATAATATTTAAAGGCAAAGATGGCATGAACTTTTCCACCTAGGTATACTGTTCTCAAATGCAGCAATGGCGATTCTTTGAAAGTGGGTAGAATGCATCTATATGAAGAGCACTAAATATTTGGGCTAAACAAATACAAATTGGTAAAGTTGCTCAAGATGTTCTATTCTTGTGCTGCAGCTGATGGGCTATAGCTCGACGAAGCTTCATTTTACAGAAGATGTTTTTCTATGTAAAGGCACCGATTCACCTATCAACCTTTTTTTGCACTTCTAGAGTCTAATTAACCAATGTAAATGATAAAAGGCACACGAATAATAAGCGTTGTATAAATTTACCAGATCGTATATTATAAGAGTTTTAAGGTTTTTTTATATCTTAGAACGAAAAACTGGCTTTCCAATGCAGAAGGAAGCTATCAAATCGACAGGTAATCAAACCCAACGCCCATATATGAGTTAAAATCTATCGTGTTATTAATCTTTTAACCCCAACAACTTTCAAGTAAAAAAATATTTTAAATTTATGCAAATGATTTTAAGACAAAGAAAAAACCCAGCTCTCTTATTTGCAAAGCTATTGACGTTTACACTCCTGTGCATACTTTAATTATGTAGTTACTTAGCACAATCAATCGATGCAATTATGATCATCTTTCTCTTTCTAACAGGACTTTTTGAGCTCAATATTGATAGTGGTGACATATTTACATCAGCAAATATTGACAGAGAAGAAAGGTCGTCCTATAAACTAGACGTCATGGTCTCAGATAAGGACCCTGTTGCACCAAAACACAACTATACACAAATTGAAATCAATATAAGTGATGTCAATGACAATGCACCCAAATTTCAGCACGATTCCTGGAATATACAAGTTACAGAAAATATTGCAATAAATTCTGCAATTTTGCAAGTAAGGTGCCATTGTTATTCTATTCTGTGGCCTCTTGGCTTTATATATGCCTCTTCATCTTTGCAATTTCCATCAAAACTGACATGATACTTAAAGTTTTCTTTACTTGATTTTCATATGCACGTATTTTTTAACAAAACATCTAGCTCAAATCTTAGCTTTGCAATTCTTGCATGTTGTATAATATGAGCCTCGGATGATTTTAGGAATGTTCCATTTGTTTTTTTGCATTTCCTATGCATAGTTGTAACGCGTACCTGAAGGTTTCAAACCAACAGTTGGAACCTTTCTCTATAAGCTGTTTAGCCAACCCAGTCGTCTATAACTTTGAAGTCAGTAGAAGGGTACTCAGGAGACAATTTGGGAGCACAGGCCTTGGTGCCATGGGCCCACATCAGCTTGATAGCTTCAAAAAGCCACAGCCTGGGCTAACCAATAAATGAAAGAAGGAAACAAACAAACAAAAAATAATTAAGGCTTTAATTGCATCTGTGATAATTTATTGAATATTGCATCGTTACCTACTGTTCTCTGTTGCTGGCATTTCTCGAGTTCTATTTTTGGGGAAATCTCTGTTAGGTGCATCTTGTATAGATTTTTCAATGTACATTGATGAAAAGATCATTTAGTACAAGGAATGATTCATAAGCTCTTTTAGCTTGAGCGTGGGATTGCAACAACTTCGTTATATGCATCAATATTGTAATATGTATGCATGAAAAACATGTTTTGTAACGTCCAAATACCGATGAAAGCGTAAAATATTTTAGGTTACCACTACAATACAGTGCAACACATGGGTACCTTTGATCAGGAACAGCATTTATCAACGCTGTGGTTTCTTTTTCCTGGTAATTAGCTGCAATCTTTTGCTTTGTAGCTAAACGCTATTGATATGGATGCTGGCAATAATGGTCGGATTTCCTATTCAATAGCATTTGGGAATGTAGGAAGCATGTTTTCCATTGGATCTCAAAGTGGTGTACTCACAAACAATGGAATAATCGATAGAGAAGCTGTTTCTGCGTATACTTTACAGATAGCAGCCTCAGATGGTACGCACATATATGTATTTAACAACACAATTTTCTAAAAGTCACTTTTTTCAGAAGTTCAAAAATTAAGGGAAATTTATGATGCACTAAAAGACTAAATTACAGTAATGATACTTGTAGAACCACAGTAAAAGCAATATAGAAAAATGAAATCTTCTAGTATTCGCATCATGAAAAGAAGAATAGTAAAAAAGAAAATACATAGGAGTGCATATATACATTTGTAAAGATATTCAGAAAAATCTTCAACTTTTGAACGTTTGGATTTTCGTCTTCTTTCAAAAGCTTTTTTTCTGAATATCTATGTATACATATGTATATAAACAGAAGCTCAGAAAAGAATTTCCACTTGTAAGACTTTTCACTTCATCGGTAATAACCTCACCTATGTTATGTATCTGAATATCTTACTAAAATTTTGAATATTTTGTGCCTGGAGGAATGTAAAGAATCGGTGCTCTTAATTAAGGAAATACAAAAATCGTGTTAGAAAGGTTCACAAATATTCAAATTGCACATTTATTTCAACGTGACTCGTATATCTTTTTCTTTAAATCCAGGTGGAACCCCAGCAAGAAAATCAACTTCAATTGTGAAAATAGAGGTTCTTGATATAAATGATGAATTCCCAAAATTTTCTCAAGATCAGTACCTTGGATCCTTAAAAGAAAATATGCCACCAGGACAGCTAGTTGCACAGGTAAAGGAAAAAAATATTTTCCACCACTAGATGGTGTATGCCTCTTGTGAAAGGATTGATGCCGCTTTGAATAAAGTCCCACTGTTAGCCTAGTTTTCTATTTCATCAGGCTAAAATTGATCCATTTTCAAGAGTTATTGTTTCTAAACGGTAAATTTGCTATATTTTTGATCTTGGTAGCTTTAATATTGCTAAAAATCTAGCAATGAACTCATATGGCCAGTTTCACAGCTGTAACAGAGGCGCATCTTAATCATAATTTCATAAAAGTTAGAAATGAAAAGAAAAAAAGATAAAGCAAACTTGTTTAGTCAAGAACACTTACAGTATCAAAACCTTGCAGTTATTTATATCTAGGACAATTCCAAACCTGCCTGCGTCTCTGAAGTAGGTATATGGTTCTACATCATTGAATTTCCCTTAAAAAATTGAGTCCTAATTGTTACTTTTGCAGCTCCAGGCCACAAGTTTTAACTTAGAACAATCGATGGAATTGTAAGTTAATCTATCAAGCCTCTTTGATTTATATTTTTCTAGGTATCTGCTTCTGATAAAGATTCTGGAAGTAATGGAACCGTCAAGTATAACATCTCAAGCAAATACTTTTCTATTGATGCAAATACCGGTAAAATATTGAGCAAATTAGTTTTGGATCGGGAAGATATCGCCAAGCACACTGTCATAGTTACTGCAATTGACGGTGGCATTCCTCCCAAGGTATGGAAAATATGTGTATTGTTGCAAAACTCTCTATCTTAAACAATTTCGAAGGTCAGACACGATTTGATAAGTTGAACAAGTTTTCAATAATTTTAGCAGCGTTCTGTAAGAAACAAAGTAATGAGGTGTTGCATTTGTGTTGGATTATGTTATAATGATTATAACTTTTGTTGTTTTAAGCCACCATCTTCGCGCTTTATAACAACTTTGATAGTAACGTTTTTAAAATCTGACAAAAGTATTTGTCAAGGTTCCAGAACTTTATCGAGAGAAGAAGATTTAATATTATTCTCTCTCATATATTCGAAAGATATTATTTAAGTGATACAATGGTTAATTAGTAATCAACAGAAGACTTGCAGAGGGACTATTGTTAACTAAAGCAGATTTAGAAGTTTTGCAAAGTTTTTGATCCTGTCTGTATTTGACAATAAGATGGTCTAGTTTTAGCAAAAATTTTGAAAACTACCCTATAGTAGCAACTTCCCTTTATATGTGAAAATTTTGTGAAAAAATGCTCTTGAACCTGCGCTAGAATGCGGGGCTTCCTTTTGGCCCTTCTTTTTTGAAGAAGCCCCGCATTCTAGCGCAGGTTCAAGAGCATTTTTTTCACAAAATTTTCTGCCAATTTTTTAGGCCAATTTTTTTGAAGCAAGCCGAAGGTCACGTGCTCCTGCGCAGTGGCATGTGACGTCAAATGCACGTACTCTTTCGCAGTGATCCATGACGTACACTTCCTATGGATTGTAGGGCCACTGGTGCAAACGAAAACTCGGACTACTGGCCACTTGGGATTGTGAGTGATGATGGTTCTTGTTATGCAAAGGCTAATTTAACAATTTCTTTCCACTCGGGTTTCTGATCCACTCGGGCAAGCGGGCCCGCGCTAGCGGGCCACTTGAAAAAAAGTATGTGCTATAATACAGTAGGGAGACCTCGTATAGCGAAATTCATTGAAACTCCAACAGCGTCAAGACAAACCCATTTGATAGCAAACAAACCAATGCACTCTTTTTCTTGAAGTTGAAGAATATGGATTTATGATATTTATTTAAAAAATGATATACTTTCAGCAATCAGCAGTTTCTGTCATCATTGACGTAACAGATGAAAATGACAATGCTCCAACATTTGAAAAGTCATCGTACTACGCAATGATAACGGAGAACAGAAAAATCGGATCATCGGTGATAAAAATCCTGGCAAAGGACCCTGATTCTGGTTCGAATGGGAAGGTCGGTTACAGTTTGGCTAACACCAACGGCATTTTTCAAATAAATGCAGATAATGGTATGTTTCCATTTATTTACTGTAGTACTGCTTCATGTTATTTCAATAAGATTAGAATTGTCTGGAGTTAATAAACACTTTCACTACTGGAGGGGCCATGTGGCCCAGTGACAAACAGCGGAGAAGATGATTTTTCAGGGGGTGAGTATAAAATAATGTAAATGTTTTGATGGCTGTTCTTATGATAGTTTTTGCCTTCACCTAAGTTTTTTGACTGTGCTACCCCCTTAAAAGCGTAGAATTATATGGGTTTTAACAATTAAATGAAATAAATCCGGGTGTGAAAGGGTAAATGTGCGTCCGAAGAATTTCTATGGTGTGTTGCTTTTCAGGGTTGGTGACCACTTCAGATACCATCGACAGAGAACAGTATCCGAATGGCTTCAACATACAGGTCATTTGCACTGATAAAGCAGCAATACCTCGTTCTTCATCTGTCAACTTGATTGTTAATATCTCGGATGTCAATGATAACGCGCCAGTCTTCAGCAGATTTTCATACAGAGGCAGAGTTAAAGAGAATGAGATAGGTGTAATCGCTGCAGTTGTTAATGCCACTGATGCAGACAGTGGTTTGGCTGGTGAAATCCAGTATTCAATAACAGGTCAATTTATTTACCTATATGTAAGATTTAGGCATTTCGAAGGTGGCGTTAAATAATGTTATTAACCCGTTCACTCTCGGTGCTAATACTATTGGACAGCAGTAACTAGTGCCATTAGATTGCAAGGGGGCACTACAATTGATGGTATGGAGCAAGGAAGCTTTCCAAATATTAAACTATAAATTAATCAATCTATTGAATGATTAGCCCCCCCCCCCCCCCCCCCCTCTCCGTAAGAGGTAATCCATTCTCGCTGACAAAGGTTAAAATGGTCACATTTTACCTTTAGAGGTGAATGGGTTAACGTATGGAAAGTTACAGAAAACAGTCATTCTTATGTATTACAATAATAATTACCCCTCCTCCATTGTGGTAGGATCAGGGGTAGTATCTAGAAATTACCGCTGTGAACGCCAATTTTTTTCTTAAGAATGATGAAACTGAGACATGCCTGAGATATAAGCAAAGTGTTCGAAAAAGTTATTCTTTTCACTATTTAGCTGTGCATATAAAAGATGGAAGAAAGTATTTGTTTGAGAAAGAGAGTCCTAGTTATTTTAACTGAGAAAGCTTTTTGAACTGAACAATTCAAACATTTAAGCTATTCTTTTCAGGTGGTAATTCTCAAGGATTATTTAGAATAGACAACGGTGGGATAATAACGACAGCCAAAGAGTTGGATCGAGAAAATAAATCTGCTTATGAACTTATAGTAAGAGCAGAAGATAGAGGAGGTATGATTTGCATCTTTCTTTTCGTAAACATTTACAATTTTCTTGACATATTTATTATCTCATCTCATGAAGGCTAGATCCAGTTTTTCATTTTGACTCTAAGCCATCTTTGGCCAATAGGCGATACTAATAACTTCAGGATGCATTTAAGTAGAACACGAAATTAATTTTATTTAAGAAAAATGCTGATTGTAAGAATTTTATCTATATGAAAGAAAACGCAAGCATAGATTAAAAGAAATTTCTCCAAACATAGAGAAGATGCAAATGATAATTGGAGACATATTATTTTTGCCACGTGTGGTTGATATTAAAATATATTCATAAATTATTTTTTGAATTTGAAATGATATAACTCTGCTAAATGGTGAGTTGTAATTTGTCCCAGTTTCAGCCAAAGAGTCTTTTGCTCATTTAGTCTTTTGCAATGGCTGTATAGTGGTTTTTTTTCTAAAGAGCTAACAAAAGTCAACCAACAATAAAGATATTACATTGAATCATTTATTCTTGTTGGTCTAGGTTAAGATTGCGAATACATTGAAATGTAAAAGAATATTGATTCTTCAGGGCTTCAATTATCCAGCAAATTTACTATGATTGAATGTTGCTCCATATTTTTATTATTGCAAATGAAAGCGCTATTCCAAGCGGTGTTTGATCACACTAGGCATTTAAGTTTAACACTCAAGTATAAACGAACTTAAACGCATTGAAGTGCCTATTGGAAAACCAAGCTTCAGCGATGTTATGTTGCAAAATAACCGAAAACATAATTTGATAAAAGCATTTAATGAAACTCCGAAGATAACTTAATAATTCTAAAAGCAGCAACGAAGTAATGATTCAGATCTTGGCAACTGCAGTCTTTATAAAAAGCTGACTACAATGACGGAGGCAAATATGGACATGTTAAACTTTGTTATGGCCGCTATCTTTGCTTACGCTGACGATACACTTGAGTTTTTTCCTTGAGACATAAATCTAAACTTGAGACTAAAACTGTGGACATGAGGCCCAAAAATGTTAAAAGTAGACCTGAATTAGTCCTTGTGGTTAGCCACATTTAAAGATCTGAATTACTTTCCTTCTTTATCTTAACTGACTATTCACTTCAATTTTAACATATAAAACGTCGACTTAAGCATGAATATAGGTCTATAGTTGAAGTCTAAAGGCTAAGTCCACGATTAACATGTTTAAAGTTGAAGTTTAAATCGAAGCGAATAGTCAATGAAGATAGTTTTACAAATTTGAAGATGCCTCCATTTGTTGCCTTCCTCGTCACCATCTAACGAAGTTTTAATTCTGCAAAATATTTTCAAGGGGAGCCAAAGTATGCCAATGTTGAGGTTGATATTGTGGTACTTGATGCTAATGACAATGCACCAGTTATAAGCCAAGTCCCATATGCTATTCTGATAAGCGAAGCAACCCTGATTGGCTCACAAGTTATCACAGTCACAGCAACTGACGAAGATGTCGGAAATAATGGCTTGTTCTCATTTCATGGCTACTCGGCGGATGGAAAATTTGTCATAGATTCGAAAAGCGGTGTTGTCAAAACTGCATCAGCGTTCGACTTTGAACAACAATCAAGGTTTGTAACCACTAAGCAAAGTCTTCTGAAGTTTCACACTGTATGGCAGCCAAAAATCAAACGCACAGAGGCAAGGATACTATCGGCGGGGATCATAAACTGGTTATTTGGGGGGGACATTATAAATTAAATAGAAGGAAATGCTAAAAAATTAAGTTAGCAAACAAGGGTCGATTTACAAACTGGTAAACATTGACATAATGAATTACGTAGAAGACTAAGAGGACAACTTTCATATTATTTTTATGTGAAGAGGGAAGATGGTGGGTAATTTCATCCTTTTTTTGTGATGTGAATCAAGTTGATAAACGAAATAGGCACTTGCTTCTTATCAATCAGAGTCAACATACAGAAACAAGCGGTCAATATTCTAATATGATTTGCTTATAGGTACACGTTTGCAGTAAAAGCCATTGACAATGGCAATCCAAAGCTGAACAGTACGACAGTTTTGCTGAACTTTACAGTTGTTGATTCAAATGACAATAACCCTGTCTTCTATCCATCAACATATGTTGCAACCGTGAAAGAAAATTCGCCCGCCGGCACTTATGTGGTTAGAGTGAATGCCTCGGAAAGTGATACCTCACCTGGTATAGGCTACCACATATCCAATGGAAATCATGGGCAAGCATTTCAAATCGACAATCAAACGGTATGTATTTACGTTTTACTTCAGCGAATTTTCATCATGATTATGTGTTTGCTGGTTGAAATACAATCGTCTGGCAAACAAATGAAACTCAATCGTCAGGCAAACAGGCCCTCTGAAAGATCAGTATTTTTAGGAGTTTACTAGTTCGAAGTATTATTTAGAATATTATAGTATTTTATTAATCAAATTGACTAGTGAATTACAGAATGGATAGTCTGAATTTTTTTGGGAGCGCTGGATGTCAGAAGGCATTGAGATAATAACGTAACAGGGCTCAATGCAGCTAAACGTAAAGGAAAATGAAGCACATGGAAGTCAAACAGGCCAAAACCATGTAAACTGGTGTAATGTAAGTCGAAGGAAAATGAAGGAAAACGCTGTAAATAAAGCAAATTTAGGAAAGCAAAGCAAAGCAAAGCAAGATAACAATGCTGTCTACTTCACGCGCTTTCCTTTCAGGGCATTGTTACAGTCAAAGGCCAAATAAACCGTGAAGGAATTTCCATCTTTTATTTGTTGATTACTGCAACAGATAATGGTGTTCCGCCAAGATTAGGACAAGCATACGTAAGCTCTTTTCATTTACACTTATTCCTCTCAAATTCGTTACTACATTTTATTCAACGTCCTCGGACATTAAAACTTATGCTTAGTTTTCCTCTAATTACAAAATGAAAATTGGTCATGTTTTTCCATTCTTAGTTCCCTGATTAATTATGGCAGACACAATTTTATCATTTTAACAACAGCGAAAAACTTAATTGCAGTGCACCAAATGCTATTTAAATATTATTAAATTCGTTTGTTCGAAGGTGACAATAACGATTTCTGATGAGAATGATCTCCCACCAAAGTTCCAGTTTAAGAGTTATCGCGGAGAGGTAACAGAGAATGTACCAATTGGATCATCAGTGCTCACAATCACTGCTGTTGATCCTGACTTGTCAAATACTACTAAAGTGAGTCCATTTTATCTAACAATTTTATTAGTATTTGCTGCTTATATAAAAGAAACATGAAAATTAGTAGATGAGTGTGGAAAAATTATGGATCTCGTTATATTTTTAAATATTTGTTTCATATCTGTCATTCAATTCACTTGCTTAGCCTGCCTATCATGCATTGTATTACTTAGAAAGTTTTTTATGACAATCAATTGGACTAATCATTTGCAATAATGATATAT